>OZ038530.1:13938750-15382500 GCA_964036665.1 Gordius sp. MW1
TTTATCGACTTGCCCTTTCCACGTAATACGGGGTCGTCCTCTTCCTCTCTTCCCCGGTACCTCCATGTCCAGTACTTTTTGATTTACGTCATCCGTGTCCCTTCATAGTATATGCCCATACCACCTTAGGCGATTTTCGTTAATCATGTCCGCCACAGGTTGAATACCCATTTTTGTCATGAGAAAGTCATTCGTCATATGGGCGAGCTTAGTATATCCCATCCACCGTATCATTCTCATCTCTGTGGCTTGTAATAGCTTTCCTTCCGTCGTGTTTAATGCCCATGTTTCACTTCCATAGAGTAACACCGGTCTTACGATGGATTTGTAAGCTCTGCTCTTCAACCATATTGGCATTTTCTTGTCGCACATTACACCGGATATACATTTTAGCCATCCTTGGATCCGGGCATTGACTTCCGCTGCGCAATCTCCTTCTTGATGTAGCATCGAGCCGAGTTATGTGAATCTGTCTACTTTTGGGTACTTTAGATCAGTGATTCTTAACTTGGGGGTCGCGACCCCCTGGGGTCGCGAGAAGTTTGCCGGGGGGCCGCCAAACTTTTTTAGAATAAAATAAAAATATTCAGAAAAGCTTTAGAATAAATAATCACCAGGGGATTCGAACTCGTTGCCTTAAGATTCATTATTAGAATTAATAAATGGTTGTAATTTAAAATCTTTGTTTAAAACTAAAAGTTTGCCGCAATTTTGGATTCAAATTCGTGCAGAATATCCTCCATTATTTTCAACAGCAATTTAAAATTTGCTGCCTATCGCTAGTAAATATTTGTGTGAAAAAGGCTTCTCAACTATGGTGGATATAAAAAATAAAAAACGCAATCGATTGCGACTAGATTCCTGCATAAGGATAGCATTACAATCAATTAAACCAAGAATTTATTTAATATATTTCCCAATGCATATATTTTTTATTCAAACATTGTTTTTATGTTTAATTAAGGAGTTTATATGTTATTATTATTTCATTATCTATTTAAATTTTAAATAGATAATGAAATAATAAAGTTGTGTTTTATGTTTATTATATAATAAAATGAAAAATAATAGAAAATCAATATTTAAATAGATAATATAACAAGTATAAATTATTATGAAAAAAATGGGGGGCCGCAAACAAATTATAAAATATTTGGGGGGCCGCGTGTATAAAAAGGTTAAGAACCACTGCTTTAGATGGTCATTTAGCGATGGGGTGCCGTAACGTTCATTTCCATGTATATTGTTTTTCGATCGTTGACCTTTAAACCATATTCAGCTAAGGGCATGACCACTTTTCGGCTTCTTCGAATACCCTTTCTCTTGTTTCCTCGCATAGTACTATATCATCGGCCTATAGCATACACCATGGCGATGACTTTTGAATTTCCCTCGTTATCGTGTCTATAATTATATTCAATAAAAAGGGACTTAAAGCAGATCCTTGATGTAATCCAATTTTAACCCGAAAAGGTTCAGTGTCTCTAATTTTCGTCCTAACGCATGAGTTTGAGGCTTCATAAATTTTTCAAAAGCCTTATATATGCGTCAGGGATATTTTGTTTCCTCAGGCACCACCATATTAAATCGCGGGGAACCGTGTCATAAGCTTTCTCCAAGTCGATAAAAACCATATGTAGGTCTTTCCTCTTTTCACCATACTTATCCATCATTTGTCTTAGTGCGAAGATTGGGTCGATTGTGGATTTGCCGGCCACAAATTCGAATTGATTAGCCGATATTTCCACCTCGTTTTTCAGCCTTGTTACTAAGATCCTTTCCATAAGCTTCAGGGAGTGGCAAGTTAGCTTGATACCTCTGTAATTGCTACAGTCCTGAGGGTCTCCTTTGCCTTTAAATAAGGGTATAATCGTGCTTGCTCTACATTGATTCGATTCGCTCTTCTACCAATATCTTGTTAAGGAGATTCGTCATGGTGGTAACTCCTTCTTTACCACATCCGAGCATTGCTTCTATAAGTATTCCATCTGGGCCATTTGCTTTTCCTTTTTGCATCTTGTTTATTTGTGTCCTAACTTCATCACCCTGAAAGAGTTCGACCATACTTATATTTGGCTCAATTTTGGGAAGAGAATCCTTGTCATTTGCATTATTCATAAGTTTCTTAAAATATCCTTTCCACCTTTCCATCACTTCTTTCGGCTTGAATAAGGTTTGACCCTTCTCGTTTTTGACTATTTTAAGAACTCCGACATCGTGACTTTTCTTCTCCCTTATCTTGGCCAATTTGTACATAAAACTATCGCCCCCTTTATGATCCAATTGTTTGCGATCTCGGTGTAGGCGGCATTCTTCGCTATTGCAACGGCCTTTTTTGCGGCCCTCTTTGCGTCTTTATATTCTTGATAATCCTCCGACTTTTTTGATTTATGCCACCGTCTATATATAGATTTTTCTTTCTTTCGATAAAATATGTAACTGATTTATCCCACCACCATAGTTCCCTATTCATAGCTTTGCCTCCTTTGGTCTGTCCTAGAACATGGATCGCTGTTTCCTTAATGCCCTTAGATAGCGTCTCCCAATTGTCGTCTACGTCCATTTACAACTTTTTTGCACCCAAGAGTGAGGAGGCTTTTTGATTATATTCTTCGTTCGTCGACTTATCCTTTAGCCTTTCGTATTGAATTCGAGGTTCATAGACCTTTCTTCTGTCGGGAAATACTCTTCTGTCAAGATCCATTACGAGGGGATGTTGCCTGGCGATTTCTTCTCTCGGTATTACTTTGCAATCCTTAAAGCTCCATAAGTCCTTTCGCCGTATAAGCAAATAGTCAATTTGACTAAAATGCTCTCCACTTCTATAGGTCACAATATGATCTTCGCGTTTTTGAAAATAGGTGTTAACGATCGCCATGTCATATGCTTGGGATACTTGGAAAAATTTTTCCCCTTCTTTGTTCTTCAGACCATGCCCATAGCCTCCATGATTGCGTTCATACCCGAGACGATCTTTCCCTACGTGAGCGTTGTAATCTGCCCCAACAATTAGCCTTTCTTCCTGTCCCAATTCTTGTATTTTCTTTTCCAATGAATCGAAGAATATGTCTTTCTCTGATTCCGGACACCCAATTTGGGGAGCATACGCGGACATAACGGTTAGGAGGCCCCTTTGATCTGCAATCTTCACTCACATTAGCCTGTCGGAACAACGCGACTTCCACCACCTTGTCCTTTAACGATTCGCTTCGAACGACACCGACCCCGTTTCTACGATTTGGTGACCCACTGTAGAAAAGCTTGTATCCTTCTCCTGATTCCCGTGCTTTCGTTCCGTTCCACCGCGTCTCTTTTAGGCAAGCGATGTGTACCTTTCTTCTTTCTAGCATTTGTGCGGCCTCGATGCTCCCCCGTCAACGTTCCCACATTCAAACACATTATTCGCATTTTTTCAACTACTAATTTCCCGCCTTTGTTGTGAGTTGGGCAGTGATCCTAGTGTATTTTTTACATTGCACGAGCGGGGTAAGCAGTGCGCGTCGTTTGTGGAGGACGCCCTAGCCTTTTCTTGTAAAATCTTGTTTGAAACTATCCTAATTTTGGAGTTGGTTTTTATGGCCGGTTTCCGACCTGACGCCAACCCTCCACTTTTTGCACACGGTCTTGGGACCGTCGTAGGTAGTGTTACATCCGAGTCTCTATGATTTAAGAATATACCAGTGGTGGGTTTGCACCACACCCATATTCGCAAAAAAGGACACTAGCACTTATGGCAAGGCCATTTTAGGAACACAATAATATCCCTCTAGCAGACCCCTTGGCGGACCCCTAACTTCTACCACTAATTTAAACTTTAATATAAATATATGCATAAACCCAAAAATGGTTGTAGACAAATATGCAAGGATTGTTGAGCTATTGACAAACTGAATGCATTTTACTTGCGCTAAATACTAAGGGGCAACACTTTAAATATAAAGTTCAATAATTATTTCACAAGATTGTGACGAAAAATTCCATTAGATTGTTAAATTAGAATAAAATTAAATTAAAATTTCAATTTACCATAATTACTGCTTCTTATAATTTGACAAAATTGTTGCTAAAACTTTTATATAAATGACAACATCAATTGCAACATCTTATAAATTTTCATAATAAAAATACCTTATAGCAATTAAAGCCATATAATACACAGAATTATAACGTTTTTAGAAGGTTTTATATAGCTTAAAAGCTTCCTTCAAAAAAACGTTTTATGTAGCTTTCCAATCCATACAACAGTAATAAATACTTTGCTCTACTTAGGTTGGAAGCGCTATTAAAAAATTGGAAAGTATAGTAATCATCAATTAATTAATTTTGTGCTTTTTCCTTAAATTCGCTCTGCCCTATTAGGTGGCAAGTGTGCGAAGACCTACAACATTATAAAAAAATCCTAAAATTGCATATGATAATCCAAATTGTTTGTCCAATTATACTGGCTAACATATATAAGCAGGGTCTTTCAAAAAAATAACTAGGGACAAGTAACAAGCCTTTTTAAAGTAAAAAAACCGCAGAAAATAGTTCAATTATTGGAAACAAATCTTATTTCACATGTAGTTAATTATGTATTAATACAATTGCATCTATGGCGTAAGGCAATATTTTAAAGATGGTAATGATAATGCCTTTAGCGATAGCTTATATCCTCAAGTACGTGGATTTTCTCAAAAAATTGAAAAAATTACAATGCAGTTTTAAATTTATTATGGTTTATTAGTTAATGTCGGTCATTACGTAATAATAGATTTATCATGTTTTTGAAAATAAAGAAGACTTTAAAAAATGAGTAGTTGGGAGATTATTAATATATGCACTAAGATGGCGGCCTACCTACACCCATAATCAATTATAAACCCATTCTAGATTGTCACGATATATGTAGAAAGTAAGAAGAAAAGCAATTATAATATTGTAATCAACCAAGATAGGATAGTCCCTTCACATGTTAGTAACAGGATATATGATGCTAAGTTGCTTAAATTAGTTGAGGTTAATTGAACTAGAAATCCGATAAGGCTTTCTATTCGGATTTGTTTTGCATAATGGCTATTATTAAATTACATCTATAATTAAGGAATTCGATTATACGCAAAATTTTATAGATTCAGGCTCCTCTACATTTCAGCTTTCTAAGGGCCTCCAAAAAATCGAGTACATACAAGTTTAGATCCAATGCTCTCGATCTGATGCGTCAAATAATCCACGTTCACGAGATGATTATTCTCTTGGTGGAGGGATTTTACAGAGGGTATAATTATATATTTATAATAATAGAATGACCCCTAACTATTTCATTTTTAATAGAAGGTATTTGGCCTGATAAATTAAAGAATGATAATTATCACCACGAGAAAGCTTTAAATTTAATTTTGATATTTCAAATGACTTTATGAGTATGACACCTTAATTAAATTTTAATGTATTTGTAAGACCCATGATTTTCGGGTGTATTCTTTCAATTTTATATTTTTATTCTCATTTTTCTCGTAGCTGTAATACAAATTATTCTTTTTTGGCACATAATTTGGTATTTCTCATATATTATTATGCCCCGTTTATATGTACCTGGTTTATTCATTCAATTTTATATTATTATGCGCGTTTTTTCTCGTAGTTGTAATTTTCAGTGTAGGATTTATAACTTAGTTTTGTTGTAATATTTATATTTAGCATTTACATGTAAAACAGTAAGTGCTATTAATTTATAAGAGCACGCAACTATTATAATGATGGTATTAATAATGTTAACTTGTACCCATATTGGCCCCGAAGTAAATAGCTGGGGGCGTTATGAGTTTATGTGTATTAATTGGCGGACGTGCTTGTATAATTTTTAATGGAAGCTAGTAACGGTGCGATTAATGTCGTCTAAAAAAAAGTAAAAAGGAGGTGTTGCATATGTTGAGTGAAGAGTCCCAGAAGAGGGGGAGTATTAGGAATAACCAGATGTGGAATTCTGATAACAAGAAGGCGAGCTAGCAAAAAGTTAATAAGATGACAATCGATACAAAAATTGAAGGAGTATGTAGGCAGACAAAGGCCTAGGGTGTTGATGTACAGACAAAGACAGAAGAAAAAAGAACCTGAATGTTTTATTTTATGGCAAAAGTGTTCGTTAAAATTGATAGACAAAAATTGAGGGAACATGACGGCAGAAAGCCCATCAGTGAGGTACATATGAAAATTGTGCATAGAACAAGAGGAAGGAGATCCTCGAGAGTTTTTTAATAGACATAATTACCGAAAGAAAATATAACAAAGACAAATTACGTTAATATTTAATCACTAATCTTATTTAATCAAGAAAACCCAATCATTATATATCTTAATTGATAAACAATAACATTTTATAGTTCTTACCTTAAGTTATTTCATTTATTTCAATTATGCCCAAAATTAGAAATAAGCGCGAAGATACCCAAGAATTATATTCGAGCGAAATGGCGAATAATATTATATATCGCGAACGAACAAAGGGAAATGTTAATTATGTTAAAAAGTACAATGAACTTGTTCATCCCCACATGACTTGCCAGTGCAGCTGGCATTAGGATGCATATAACAAAGCGAGAGGAGAGAGAGGTAGGGGGGGGAGACGCGTATGGTATGCGCATAGGAAACTTGGCTTTGGCTGCGCGCGCATGCGCAAAGGAGACTGTGCATGGGGGCGCCTGCGCATCTGCAACCACAACACCATACCCTTTAAGATAACTTCCTCCGACCCGAGTGTTGACTCGCTCTCAGCACGGTCGTCAGACCTGAGTTTTTGACTTCATAAATTTCTTATAGTCCCTTGTTCGGGCGTACGAATCGAATTGATTTGGCTTGGTCTTCTCGATTTGACTTCATAATTGATCGTTTGTCGGTTAATTTTTCATAGTGGGCCTTGTAACCAATTGGCGGAATTAAGCTATAATGCCATGCTAGAATTAAGTGATGGAGAAAATTATTTTATAATCAACGGCATTGATGTAACCTTAAATTTTATTAACATGCATTTCCTTATAGGATGGAGTTCGTATTGATGGTCGAGATGTTAAAGATTATAGACCTATAGATATAGAAGTCGGTACAATTATAAATGCAAATGGATCTGCAAGGATAAGATTGGTACTTTAATTAAAAATCAACTAGAAAGTCATTAGGGTAACACCGAAGTTATCACCGTAGTTAAAGCAGAACTAATGACCACAAGTGGTTCAGACAAAGGAAAAATTAAGTTTAATCTGGATTTGTAAGTAATATAAAGAACTTTTTTTAAACTTTGAGAATGTTATTAATTAATTTACTTTCTTTTAAGAGTTATAAATGACATTGAATATGCCATATTATTTTTTCAGCTCTGCAATAGCTAGTCCCATGTTTCAGGGGAAAGGTGTAGATGACTTTGAAGAAGAAGTTTGTTCATTTTTGGAAGAAATTTTTAAATCAAATCAAGTTTTTAACATTGCTCAGTTAGTTGTTTTAGAAAATCAATATTTTTGGGCCCTTAATGTGGAAATATTAGTATGTTAATATTAAGCAACATTTTTTATTATTTAGATTATTGAATATGGAGGATATATGTATGACATGATTGCTTTGGCTGTAAAATCTGCTTTATATAATACCAAGTATTATTTGTCAATTTATATGGCATATTAATAGGCTTCCAATTATAAAGATTTCATATGAAGAAGATTTGTTGCTGCCATATATTGAATTGCCAGACAATCCTTCAGATGAACTCATTTTGGATGTTAACAATGTACCTCTTATAATTACAGTATTCAAGGTAGATTAAAAACATATTTAATGGATTATTTTATGACAAACTCTTTTTAAACATTTCATATTAATTAAAATGATTTTAATCTTTTGGCTCTAAATACTAAAACTCTTTAAATTTATTTGTATAAAATCTTCATAGTAGTAGATTTTATATTGCATATATATAATTTTAATTTGAGCACAAGATCATTTATTTCCCCATTATGTTAAAAATAACATGCAAAATTTCAATATAAATATAAATTATCAATTTAAAAGTGTTTTTTTAATTGTGTGGTCTAATAGTTTAAGCTGTTTGTGTAACCTTTCATTTTTTTCAAGCCATTTATACATGACATTTTCTCATATCTTCATTAACTTGTTATTATCTTGAATTAGATGAAGAAAACAAAGATTAAAAGGCTTTTGTTCAGACCTGACAAACCTTTATTTAAACAACAATATTATTTTAAAAAGATTTAATTTACATTTTTAAAATGTTATTTTATTAATAATAATTCTTATTTAGATTGGCTCATCACAAGTTGTTGATGCTAGTATGGAAGAAGAAAGTTGTGCGATTGCTAGTCTTATATGTGCCATATCACCTCATGGTAACATAATTTCCACTAAAAAAGTTGGGGGAGGAAGTCTTAACCCAATAAGCCTACAAAATATGATAAAAGTGCGGGCATTTTATAATTTTATTCATTTTGAGCCTTTAAATATATTTTAGCAAACATACTTCATTTTTAATAGTTATTCATGAATCTGGTGCATTTCGTAATATGTGCATTTCGTAATAAGTAATACATATTATCAAATAAATCACTAAATCTAACCCTAACCCTTGCCTATATTACATTTTGCCTAGATTACATTAAATTTACAAAATAAACGATAATAATATTTACAAAATAAAAGATAATAATATTAGAAAGCTTACCAAACGCGGAGGGTTATAACTGCGCATGCGCATAAGCAATTCTTGCCTGTATTACGAAATGCACATATTACGATTTGCACAGAAGTGGTTATTCATATAATATCTTTATCTTTTTCTGATATTTATGGTGTAAACAGACAGCCGCCCAAGTCGGTGTGGAGCTGAATGAAACCTTAATGGGAACGTTAAAAACTCAGACAGAGAAAACCAACATTTCATGATATTATTATAATACTTTTTTGTACATATTAATAAATTATCTGGATTCAATGTATCTTAAAGTGTAAATATGATGCTCAAGATTAATTTTTTATATGTTATCAACAATTTGTATTTGTTAAAAAACATATTAGGGTTACTTGTGAGATTTTTGAACCATGGATTAAGGTCCAACTTTTTTTAATAAAATTTATTTTACAAAGGGTTTTTATATTTTTTGGATATCAAGCTAAATGCCAATTAAAATGCTACCGTGATATCAGTGATGTTTATTAAAATACAGAGACATAAACTTATCTTGTGCATATAATAAGTTATCGGATAAAATTTTGCAATTACGACGATAGGTGCGTGTTTACGAGCGCTTATAAAATAACACGATTATTAACTATATAAATATATATACGCGTGTGTATGTATTTAATATGTGTATATCCCTTTGCAGCCGTGCCCAATAGGTGCGATATCATGTGAATCGGCGACGATATAAATAAATAAAGATCAAAGGTATATTTATATAGATACTTGGGAGTCGTAATTCAAATGAATTTAATGGTAATTCGGGTAAATGCAGCTTTCATTATCAGTGTTTTTGCATCTCGTCACACCGACTGAATATCATTTCGGACCAGGTACCTTGGCAAAATGATGGGTAAAACGGAAAAAATCATAGCATAGAGGAAGGGGGGGAGGGGCGTGGGGTTAAAGCGGTCGACTAAGACAGGATTCGGAGGCAATCGGGTAATAGATATGTATTTATATGGTATGCGCACGATAATTAATACTTGGGAGATGGAATCAAACTTTAAACATACGAAACGAAACACGTGCAAGCGCGCAACTTGAGAGGGGGGACTTAAATAAAGAGAAAATTTGATTCCACAATGGACACGACACAAGTGACCAATCGTGTAGTACTTAGAGTATGAGAGTTTATAATGGTTCTGGTCGAGAGGGGATGAAGTAAAAGCATTGTGTGTATGTATGTATAAGTCGTTGTTTGAGCTGAGGTAATGGCCCTTGATATTATATATCGATGCCTCGTCACCAGGCATCCGTGTATCTGATATCGCATTCTTGCAAGGCTGGGAGTTTTTCCTAACAACACACATTTGCGCGATATAATTTACTTCATATAAATATCGTGCATTAAATGTTTAAGGTTTTACAATTTTAATGGAAAGTATTTGTCTGTTAAACCTAATGAATTACTAAGTAGCAATTTATACCAAAGCATTTAAAATATTATATAAAAATGTTTGATTTAAAATAAAGGGTGCAAGTTAAATCTCTAATGTAAAAGACATGAACATAATTGGTATAGTTATATTTACATGCCAATCAAAATTGTATTTGATCTTATATATATATACAAATAATTCCTATTTTGGCATTACTTTTAACCCCTCGAATGTTTTGGCAGAAAGGCTGGTACTGTTTAGGTTCAATTTCCTCAAGTTTTTCATGGCTACATAAAGTAAAACATGTAAATCCCGTTATCAATTGTTTAATATTCATTTTTAACATATTTTACGTAGCAATTTTAACGGATTTACAGAATTAAGCACGTTATATATGTAAACAACATAAGATAAATTGAGAGATAGGCCTTGTAAATAGATCCATTCATAGTTTATGATTCATTTTAAAACGAACTTTATATAGCAATGGCAGCGGAACGCTAACTTAAGAATGATAATTAAACATGGGCTGAATCATAAGAGATGGTTTATAAATGATTGACCGCCAGCCTATAAACCCTTATGTTCTTCCCATACAAAGCCTGCTTTTGCATCATCACTGAAACATACTGCAAAGCTAGTATCTAACAAAATTAACCACTTTAATCCAAAAGGAGCTCTGAGGGTGTTGGCAACGATACAATCGCCCCAAGCACACAGGAAACTTACAACCAGCTTATACTAAAACATCCTCCTTCTTCATCCTTAGATAAATATCCCCACTCTAAATCCAACATATCCTTAGATTCCGCTGAGGTCGCCGAAGCCATTAACTCATTTCCCCTAGATTCTGCAGCTGGCCTAGACGGAATCCGCCCTATATATCTCCAAGATTTACTTAAAATGAATAACCTTAACTCAACATGCCTCTTAAAGGCCATAACATCTTTATGCAACCTTATTGTTAATGGGAACATACCTTATGAAATAATACCTATTCTGTTTGGCGCCAAATTGATAGCGATTAAGAAGCCAGATAATTCCCTAAGACCTATCGCTATTGGCGGAGTATTTAGGAGGATTATTTCGAAAATAATATGCAATAAAATTAAACCGACTCTTTCCATCAACCTAAGTCCACACCAATTAGGTTTTGGAATAAAGGGAGGCTGCGAAGCTGCTAGTCATGCCGCTAGGCTAGCCCTCGAATTCATACCATCGGACCATTGCATGGTCAAATTAGACTTTGCTAACGCTTTCAATTGCATTCGTAGAGACGTCCTTATTAAAAATTTTCTCGAGGATTTTCCAGAGTTCCATAACTACATCCTATTAAGTTATGGCTCAACATCCTTTTTAAGATTTGGGGATTTTACAGTTAAATCAACTGAAGGTATCCAACAGGGTGACCCATTGGGTCCGCCATTATTTTGCTTAGGTATTCAAAGTTTAGTAGAAAAAATAGCTAATGCTTCAAAAAACCATATATTTAAAATTCGTCGAACACCGTTATTTTCTATAAATGTAAAGTAAAATTTTTTAATTAAGTACCAGTCAAGGAGATTAAGCCCTTGTCGGTAACTGGCGTTTCGCACAAGTTTAAAACTTGCAAGCGCGGTAAATGCTCGGACAATAGCTGCAGCCCCAAGTCCCCAAATTGCGTAGACCAGAGATTGAGGTATTTTAACGAAGGCAGCTTGATCAAATGTTCCGCACACAAGCTGGTCACGTGGGTGAAGGCCAGGCTGAGGCATTCCAAATTCCCGAACGAACCGCAACTCAGCAATTTGCCCAAATCTTTATCCGTCGATTTTGCGGGGAGAGTTAACTTTTTCGGGCCTCCTTTTTGTTGCTACAACCAAAAATTAAGTAAATTAATTTGGGGTAAGATATCTTGCTAAAAATTTATAAAATGTGTAAAAGACATACATAAATGCCTACGTTTGTAGAATATAAAAGTATGTTGCCGCGCTATGCTACTCAATTTAATACATTGGACGGGATTTATTTCTTAAAATCGAATGTTGAAGTTTATACACATTAAGAGGGGGAAGGAGAATCCTGGTTGCTGATAAATGCTGTTTCTGCACAAAACTATATAACGGTTTATGAATTTCGAATGAAGTGATTTATATTGGGAGTTAAGAACGCTATGAGTAAATTAGAGGCCCCACCGTAGTGGGTATAAATAACAAATAATTCTTCTAAAGGCTAGATCCGATATTTAAGTGACCACTCGCATTAAATATATAAATGTAATAAAGGGAATCAATCAGCAAGACCTTAAATAAACTTCTTTAATAGAAACAAGACGCAGTTTGATACATTATATTGATTCGATGTTCAATTATTGATGTAACCTGCAAGTTTTAAGTGATTATCAATAAATCTGCTAGCTTAGTATAATTTAAAATATATCAAACTTGATGTTTGCGTTAATTTTCTATCAAATCTTTGGCATAACTAAAACACCAAAATTTTTGTGCGAGCCAATTACCAATTCTCGCAAAGCGGCTAGCCTATCACATAGTTCGGCGTACAGGCGTTTGCCCTTATCTATCAAATCTTTGGCATAACTAAAACATCAAAATTTTTGTGCGAGCCAATTACCAATTCTCGCAAAGCGGCTAGCCTATCACATAGTTCGGCGTACAGGCGTTTGCCCTTATTGGTAGAGTGCAATGTGGTTACGATTTGAAGCTTCAAATCGTGGTTTTCCACCGTGTCCATTTCGAGCATAGCACACATCACCTTTAAAATTTTAACAATAGACTCCTTTAGAAAAAGCTTTCAAGGAATACACATATGTGAAACAACATCGGGGGAAAATTAAAGTGGGACCGATCGATGTTGCAATTAGTCGCGAATGGGAAAACTAAAAGGGGACTGACCATGATGGTATGATTTATAAAATATAATAAAATACACGAAGTCATCATATGGATTAATCAGTGCATTTTGATAATCTAATTTGTATTTTCCCTCAAAATTAATTAAGATATGCTAGTAGGCGTGGAAAAATCTAAATTTCTACATAAAATAGTAGAAGAAGAGACAAAATAATACAAAGATAATTTTACAAATTATTAATATACCTCCATGGCAGCTTCGTTGTCGCGAAGGGCGAGTAACATGCATGGTCCCAGCATTTTGTTCATGAAGATCAGAAACTTTTTCCTTCGACAGCAACAATGAATTAGGGTGTTGAGCTAAAAAGGTAAAATAGGTCCAAGACCACAATAAATAAATTAAGATATTGGGTTCCTTAGTAAAATAAAATGCACATTTTTCAATTAAAATATAAACCACTTTACGCAAAAGGATGTCAAGCAATTCTTTCAGAAAAGCTTCATTCAATTACCATAATTCCAAATAGCTGTCCTTCGTCGGAACAGGCGATTCCACCAGGACAATACAAGTGTAACCAGCCTTCTTTACCCTCCCGAACACCTAGTAAAGTTTGATGAACGTCGCACCGTCCATCTTCCGCTATATTTTTCACCACAACTTCCATCTTTTGCATGAAAGGCTCGTGTCCGAATGAGCTAAAGTGTATTTAAGGATTTCATTTGACTTATAAATAAGATAAAAAGGTGAAAGAAATCAAGTTAAAATGGATATGCTAAGAACGCCATAGCTATAAAAAAATCTACGAGTTATTGTGGGCATGTAAATCTAACAACTTGTCCACAAATACTGTAGAGAGAGGTAAAGTTAAGCTATTCCTCGGATAGAGAGATTGAATGAGGGCCAATTGTATTGCAATCTAAAGAATGGCCCCCAACATAAATTTCGAAAAAAACCTCAGAACATAAGTTTATATAAAATCTACCATTAAACCTAGACTAATAGTACTCGCGTGAAATTAAAATCTAAGGAGAACATGATTTTTTGGTGTTGGTTCTGTTTGATCGATCTTTCATTCGACTAAATATAAGCCTTTGGTCTGTTTATGCAAAAAAAAACTTAAATCTGTTTATATTTAGTGGAAAGTCGACCAAACGAAACCCAGCCGTTCTTACAGCACTATGAATTTTCAATGGCTCAACTTCTCAAGGTTATCCCATAGCAAGAGCTTATAAATTCTATTTTGCGTCAATATTTCATGATTTTATAGTAAGTAGCTTTTAAATCTGGCATATCAATGTAGTCGCTCACTCGTCGGGAAATGGTAGGGGTTGTAGCAAGCTAGAAAGGAGTGGTCTCCAATCTTCGAAGCTGGACATGGTTTGAAACATGGCTAAATAACAAAGCAATCTCCGCTCCACATCTTGGGCACTGTAATTTTCATCGGACGAACTATGTTTGTATCTATCACCATTATGAATCATATTAAATCTTGATGTAAGTTCTTAAATAAAAATGCCATTTTCACTATAACAGGAATGTTTGATCCTTAAAATAGTTATACCAAAACATTTTTAATTGTATTAGAAATATTTTTAATCTCAAATTTCTAAATTTTATTTGATTCAAATGCCCACCTATTACAGTATGAAAATTGATCGAATGATATTTTAAATATAATTTTAAACCCCCAAAAAGATATTCCATGTGCAATTAGCTTATGGGTGTCATAAAAGATTATTAATGGGCTAAGGGGCAAATAAAAATGTCATTTTTAATATGTCGAGTTTTGGCAAAAGTTACTTGAGTTTTTCGTCGTAACAGGAATAAATGCCGGAAAGTATGACGGAAACCAGGTTTGGTAAGACGCCGGGATGTGGGCATATACTTGCTTGGCCGTGCATGCTAAACATTGCAAATCAAAATTTTTGCCCGTTAATGTAAAAATCAAATTTAATCCGAAGTTTGGGCAATTAGGTTAATACTTATATTTTAGTGCAGAATAAATAATTGGAATTATTGAGAAATGTAATGCAATTAAGATAACCAAATATGCATACTTACGTTTGCTGAGGGATAAAGTTATTTCTTTAGTAAATTAATATAATTTTTGCGTTTTTATTTTATTAATTTTAAACTTAGAAGCCCAAAAGAAAAATACCTTCGTTGATTAATTAAATACCTATCTCCAAATTATTTACATAAAAAACTATTTCTCACCGACATATAGTAGCAAATGATATTTTAAAATTAGAAAACCATCTGGTTGGTAAAATTATTTTCACGATTCATACTTTTTAACCAAATCTTGCACGACCTCCATCCCATTGTTTTGAGAATTTAGGGCTTGTATATATTCTTGCACGAATATCCGCATTTTTGGGTACCTCCCGAAATCTTGCAAATTACAGCACTAAATTCCGTAAATAAACGACACATTAAATTACACCTTATCACTCGTGGTGTGGTGTTAGGGCTAAATTTCAATTTAAAACTGATGCTCCAATTTGCAAAACTAATGGAAAAATTGATTAGTTTTGTGTGCGAGATAAAAAAATCTTTTTGTTTAAACATCCCACTAGCCTATCCTTATCTAACCTAATCAACAAAAAACCAATTTAAGTCGATATTTTAAGGTTTGGGAGAAATGTCGACACAAATTTAAAACCGAATCTTAAATCCTAACGTAACAATCTTCATCCTTTGCAATCACTTTTTAATTTAAAACGTTATTAATAGCAGGAGGGGAATATATTCTCCAATTCTAAAAAATCTCGCTAAAATGCCAAACGAATTTGATCGGTCGCCTTTAAAAATACATGTAGTCTCGTCATAAAAGCAATATTAAGTGTGTTACACTTGAATACGTATTTAATCAATTTTAAGATGGGGAAGCCCCGAAAACGCTGGTCTTTAATTAAAAGTGCCTCGTGCAGGGATTTTCGCACGCAAAAAAATCACGTAAAAATCAAACCGTAGCTATTTTTTAGTAGAGTTAGTGTAATTTGTAAAAGATCGTCGTGACTTAGGGTCCTGCAAACGTTTTTTGATTGACTTAAAAATTAACCAAATACTCGATTTGTGCAAACGAGGACAGTTTATGGATCAAATATAAATGTATTTATTTTGTTAATAAATAAATTGCGTCGTATAAGCTTTTTACACTAGCTTCCTCGATATATAAAATCTAAGATAATAAAAAATAAATGTTAAATCTCAGGTCTAATTTGGGTAGTACCATGAGTTAGTGTTGTAAAAACGGCTGGGTTTTGCCACCTTTGGTTTAACTAAGAGAGACTAACGGAAGATGCCGTTTTTAAAACACTACTTTTAGTAGCTAATGCAAGACTCATATAAATAAAACCATCGCTAAATTTTGCTTTGTAAAGCGACGTTTTACTACATTGTTAACACTAGAGGGCCGCGTGCTTACTAGTAAGAGTCTTAAGGAATAATAAAATTCTAATATTTTTGTTATATATTAAGCTAGCCTCGGTAAAATGAACCTTATAGAGATGGATGCTAAATTAAAACGTCGTGGGTATGATATATAATTAAATATTCATCTATAATGAATGATTCGCAGATTTCATTACCATATTATGTTTGAGTATTCGCTGCACAACCGACGTAAACATTTCAATTATAATCGTGGACCGCGGGCTATCTTTGCAATGCTACATCGGTAAGATATCAAAAACAAAATAATGAAAAAATCATCATATAATTTATAAAATCACGGTTAAAAATAAACAATCTACCCTTCCGTAAATACTGCCAGCCCAATCCAACTAGGCCCGACATTAATATAGTTTACTCAAAGAATAGGTATAATTCAGATTTAAGCTAAGTTTATTGATTAAGTTACCTCAACACTGCGTTTATCAGGTAAGGTCAAACCCCAAGTCTTTTAAAGCCTTAGTGGAAATTTTGGGGGTTGCCTATTAAAAAACTTAAAACGATTCCATGTCAAATCGTAAAAAAAGACGATTTCCGTCCGACTATTTCAGATTTGGATAATTTTTAATTTATAGTAATTTCTAAAATTTTAGCCATTTTGGGTCAATACTTAAGTTATGGACCTTCGAAGGCCCAATTCAACAATTTACATATACGGTTTAACGATTAAAATTGAAATTTTAACCTTTAAGATAACTAATTAGCTTTTCAAAACTAGGGCACTTAAGAAGACTCCCATTAACACAAAAGCCACCCTCTACATAAGAGTGTTGGAATTATTCAAAATGTAACAATGCAAAATGATAAGTATAAGAAAAAAAAATTTAATTTAAAATTCAATGATATAAGTATTTTACTTTGGTAAAGAAATCACAAATTTCGGGTGAGGGATGGTTGTTTTCTAGGAGCGGAGCCAAGGCTGTTATAATGCTTTCGTGGCTGGCTTTGGGGATGCATTTGTTCTACACCACGGCAATAGGTTAAATTTCATGCGAAAAACTTTATAGTATTAGTTTAGACTGGTAAACAGCTGATAAATAAGAAAATAAGGCAGCCATCTAAATGTACATGCTAACAATCATTAGGCTACTCATTAATGAATTGTCTAGTGTATTTTCAAAACCAATATTGAGTTAGAATTATATTATGATAAAAATATTTAATCAAGTAAAAACCGAATGAAAGATTTTATCTATGCTGAAAATGCAATTTATTTGGAAAATAAGACTTACTCATTTTAAATAATCTTTAACTATAACTTTTTATATAAATTTAAAAGTCTACACCCAAAATGGAGGCTTAAGTTACTTTTAAACTCTCCTGCTTATAATCACCTGTTCATTAGTCTAGGGTATTATCAGTATTCTACCAAGAGAGTATTAATAATAGCAATTAATATATACTTTTTGCAATAGATCGGATATCAATTCGAGCGGAACTTGGTGAATTTCTTCGTCTTGGAGCGGAATAGACATGGATAAATCGATCAAGTTCTAGACGTTAAAAAGTATGAATTATTGTGATATAGAGATGATAGCAATAATAAAGAACTCTTTTTTATCAATTTTGAGTTTTTTACTAGTTAATAAAAATTCGATTTTTTAGCACATTTTTAAAAGTTTATTCGCTAAGTTAGTTACCGAGACGTTAAAAATAAGCGAGACGTTTTTTTAATACACTTGATGAATAACTAAGTAAAATCATGAAGATGAAAGGGTGAGCGCTAGTGTTGCAAAAACGGCTAGGTTTTGTTTGGTCGTTTGTTTTTCAAATTTCGACTAAGCCTAGTGGTGGACTAAGAAAAATAGGCCAAAAAATCTTTGCTCCATTTATCTTTAGTCGACCAAAACCAAAGGCCGACCAAACAAATCCCAGCCGTTTTAACAACACTAGTGTGAGCTATCGAGTCGGCGGCAATCGTAATTTATGATTTTTTTTTAACAAATAAAAGAGAGTTTATTTAGACTTGGAGATTAATAATAATTGTTACCTTGATTTCTCTCGTCAAAACTTCGGGGCGAGTGGTGCTTTGTAGAATTTTCGAATATTTTAATGCTTGTTTCTAGGAAGAAAGGAGAAATAAAATGAAATAAGTGGAGCCCACGCCCAGTCTAAAAATACGCTTACTTTCCATTGCAGGGTGTATAACCACTGGTCCCTAAGGTGAGAATTGTTGACCTAAAAGTATAATTAAAAAAATTTATTAAAAATTATTGTCACGTTAAGAGGAAATCCGTATATGGTCCATTTCAATATTCATTTGTAAAATACATCTCTTAAGTTTAAAATATCTTATTATATTAATTTGTGCCCTATTTTGCAAGAAGGACCCTTAAGTTTTGACTTAATTGATATCTATCTGCCCTGCATTGAATCAATTTGAAAGATAATATTAAAAAACTCGGGCCTTCGGCCCTCGTGGGAAGGGGGAGAAGGGAAGGGGAGTAGGGGAAGGGAAGAGGGGAAGGGAAGAGGGGAAGGGGGAACTCTTCTATACTCCGTATAAACGTAGCATATTTGCTATGCAATTTATGGGCGAGAAAGGTGGGAAGGGGCGAGAATACCTATAGGGGGTATTAGATGCAAAATAATTAGTTAATTAGTTATAGGCCCTTGTAGGGGAGGACATAGGGTAATTATCAATGTTAACCAATTCAAAAACGAAAAAAAATTTCGATTTATTTGGCCAATGGTCATTTTTTTATTGGTCAGTAGCCAGCGGACGGTCAAAAATTCATATTATCATTGGTATTAACATGAACAAATATTAATTTAATTTAAAAAAATTAAAAAAAAAATTTGTCCCCTCACTGACTTGAACCCCACACCTCCAGTTCACAAGCCGGCGCTATAACCACTATACCATGCTGGCTTTAAAATAGTAGAAGTTATTATGTTATTTATATAGATGATGAAATAATAAAGTTGTGTTTTATGTTTAGAAAATCAATATATTTCGTCGGTCAGTAGCCAGCGGACGGTCAAAAAGTCATATTATCAATGGTATTAACAAAAACAAAATATTAATTTAATGTAAAAAAAAAATTAAAAAAAAGTTTTTTTTTAGTTTTAAAAAAGGGCTAAATTCTTAAACTACCAGCCCGATTGCTCGAAACTTTACCCGTAGGTGCCCAGGGCGGCCGGGGGTAAAATAACCTTTTCAGATTCCTAAAATACCTTTTCACTTTAAAAATATCGGACATTTCCCTGCCACACGTGCGGTGTAATATCTATGACACGTAGAAAAATTTTACTAATTATATAAACTTACGCGCGCCATCTAATAAAGTACAATTCGTGTCTGAGTTTAATAGTAGATTCACTTTAATTAGAAATAACGGGCTATGCTTATACCTTTGAAGGAGGTTTCGAATTTTGTGTTAGTTTCTATCGATATATTTTATCGTAAATTAGAATCTAATACCTATATTATTTTTTTAAATATTACTTTTTAGGTTTTCTATGAAATCACAATCTAATTAAATGAAATATATTAACCCAATAAAAAAATATATATGCATTTATAAGGTTAAAAATATATATTACATAGTTGGCTGTCTGTTAGACCATCTATAATAAATTTTTAGGTTATATATAAAATTTGGCCAATGGTCATTTTTTTCATTGGTAAGCAGCCAGGACACGGTAAAAGTGGATATAAATTCATAAGTCAAAAAAAACGAAAAAAAAAAATTTCGAATCACATTTTGGCCAATGGTCATTTTTTCCATCGGTCAGGAGCCAGCGGACGGCCAAAAAGTCATAATAGCAATGGTAGTAACAGGAACAATCATAATAGTCAAAAAAAACGAAAAAATAAACTCGGATTCACATTTTGGCCAATGGTCATTTTTTTCCATTGGTCAGCAGCCAGCACACGGTAAAAGTGGATATAAATTCACAAGAGTAAAAAAAACGAAAAAAAAATTTTCGAATCACATTTTGGCCAATGGTCATTTTTTTCCATTGGTCAGCAGCCAGGACACAATAAAAGTGGATATAAATTCATAATAGTCAAAAAAAACGAAATAAAAGTTTTCGAATCACATTTTGGCCAATGGTCATTTTATTCCATTGGTCAGCAGCCAGCGGACGGCCAAAAAGTCATAATAGCAATGGTAGGAACAGGAACAATCATAATAGTCAAAAAAAACGAAAAAAATAATTTCGATTCACATTTTGGCCAATGGTCATTTTTTCCATCGGTCAGGAGCCAGCGGACGGCCAAAAAGTCATAATAGCAATGGTAGTAACAGGAACAATCATAATAGTCAAAAAAAACGAAAAAATAAACTCGGATGCACATTTTGGCCAATGGTCATTTTTTTCATTGGTCAGCAGCCAACGGACGGCCAAAAAGTCTTATTATCAATGATAGTAACAAGAACAATCATAAAAGTCAAAAAAAACTCCGGGATTCTAACCCAAAAACTAGTTAAATTGCATAGCAATTAAAAGTAAACAACTTTTATTTATGTTTATTATATAACATTGGTCAGCAGCCAGCGGACGGCCAAAAAGTCATAATAGCAATGGTAGAAACAGGAACAATTATAGTAGTCAAAAAAAACGAAAAAAATGATTTCGATTCACATTTTGGCCAATGGTCATTTTTTTCATTGGTCAGCAGCCAGCGGACGGCCAAAAATTCTTATTATCAATGATAGTAACAAGAACAATCATAAGAGTCAAAAAAAACTCCGGGATTCCAACCCCAAAACTAGTTAAATTGCATAGCAATTAAAAAGTAAACAACTTTTATTTATGTTTATTTATAACTAGTTAAATTGCATAGCATTAAAAGTAAACAACTTTTATATTTATTATATAACCAAAACTAGTTAAATTGCATAGCAATTAAAAGTAAACAACTTTTATTTATGTTAATTATATAACTAGTTAAATTGCATAGCACAACTTTTATCTATGTTTATTATATAATAGATAATTTAACAAATCTTATATATAACACACCGAGGGAGATAGAGATGAGGGGTGGGGCACCTCTTATGCATAGCAATTAAAAATAACACAGCGAGGGAGATAGAGATGAGGGGTGGGGCACCTCTTTCTCATCCATTAATTTAAAAAAGCGATAACCTAATATACCCAATGCAAATAGATAGGGTAACGGACGACGGACGACGGACGACGGACGACGGACGGACACCAAAAAACGATCCCATAAATTGCATAGCAATTAATAACCGTTACTTGTTTCCAGTGATTTAATTAATATTTACTTTATAACAATTTTAATTAAAATTGGGAAGTCCATTTGAAGTTAGATGGGGGGGGGACAACTACCCCTCGCGGCCTCCCCCTTGTTACACCCAAGCCCATTCCTAAAAAGAACCAAATTATAGAAATTGTTACAAGTAGGCAATAAGCTTAAGCAGCTAGGACAAAAGAATATTAATAGAAGGAAAAGGGGTGGCTCCATCAAGTTTAACCAATAAATGGTGCCGCCGGCAAAAGCCTAGCATTTGCAATAAATATGAAAGATAAGCTCTAGTTTTGCAGGCATGGGCGTAGCCAGGATTGGGTTCAGAGGGGGACAATAATGATTTAGGGAGGGGCAAAATCTATTTTTGAAATTTTAGTCATTATTATATAAAATTTTAAATAATTTCCAGATTTAGAGAGGGGCAGCCGCCCTCCCTGCCACCCCCTGGTTACGCCTATGCTTGCAGGCGTTATAATGTGAAGACTGCAACTTGATGGCAATGTCCTGATTGTAAACTTTTCACACCTAATATTTTGACTGGGGTAAGGCCTTCCCAAAAAAGTGATTATTAGGGGGGATTAGAAATGCTATATCTCACAGAGCTAGTTATTTAAGACGTCATTCGCGCATTTTTGGGGGACGTGCTATTAAGGCAAATACAGGTCCAGCAGGAATGCCTCCAAACTTAAAAATTTAAAATTACCGAAACTAAAAATACGAAAGCAACAAGTTAGACAGGACCAGGAGACAACATGGCATTTTTCACCTAAATTGAGCCCGTAAATTGCATAGCTATCATTAGTAATACCTAAATAATATGAATGAATAGCCTATTTTAACGGAAAATGCGTGGGCGAGGAGGCGAAGCATTAAATTTCTATAACTATAATTAGACTCTATTCCTGCAATAATTTCAAGTGATTCCACTTCTAAATGCATATTTGTTAGGTGACGTTAAGCCCAGCGTGGCCTATAATAGCCACCCCTGGAATATGTTAAAATTAGGTGTCTTTTAAGTAAAATATATGCTTAAAGGTACCAATGACGCAGGCGATCATTTAATTAAAGGGGGGAATAACATGTATTTTAATAAGTAGGTGGGACTAGGGAGTAATTAAAAATATATCGAAATCAAATGTCTATGTACCCTGCTGGGTTAAAAATGGCTAGATTTTTTTTTAGATAGGATGACATTCATATTGATAGAGTATTTTGAAATTAAGGTAAACGGAAAGGGAAAAATTGTTTTTTATTTATATGAGATGCGTGCTAGCAGGGGGGACCCGGTCGGGTTCGGGTCAAAAATTTTGAAATTTCTTCGAGTCTGGTTAAATTTAAAGAGTCGGGTCAAAGGATATTAATCTTACATTGCAAAATACACGGGACATATCTTTAAATAAATGCTCATATGTATTTATAATCTTTTTAATAATGTATAATTAATGATTTTAATTCATTTCCTTTTGTTTATTTAAATTTGATTAATTTGGAGGAAAATAAATAGTATTCTTATTTATGTTTTAAATTAACAATTAAATTTTTCAAATTAATTTAAGTCTAGGATTTGAAGAGAGAGAAAGATGGAATTGAGCTCAAATATAAAAAAGTGATATGTGTGAGCTTAGTTGAGCTTGGATTATTTAAAAATAATTAGATTAAACTTAGGTTTAAAAACAATTTTCCACAGCTTTAAAGATTGATTTTTTCAACATTTTTCTATGTTATTGATTAGCATTATACACCAATATTTACTATAGTCTTCATTAAGATGTCTTTGTCCTGACAATGTTAAACATAATAAGCACTAAGGTCAAAAAATTTGGTTAGAACTCAACTGACTGACTTAAACAAAACCTAATAATTAACAAAAAACATATGGCTGGAAATTGAAGGGGGGTTGTAATATTTAGGAATAGGCAAATCATGATTTATTGAGTAATATTGTTAAATAAATATAGTTTAAACTTAGAGGGGAATAGATACCCAAACAATGCATTAACACATGGGCATATCATTATGTAGGAGTTTAGCACAGAGAGTGAAATACATAGAAGATGAAATGCATTTTAAAATTGAACACTCTATTAAGTCTCATAGTGGGATATTTACAAGATTTAAACTAAGAGCATGAGAATACTGATTATACTCATCTAATATTTAAAACTTAATTCAAATAATTACTCTAATGTCTAATCTAATTCAATTTCCTAACGCTTACACATCATTATGTCAGGATATATGTAATTAGTTAATTAATTCGTCGACCAAAAATTTTGGTTGTCAGAAGAGTGTTAATGATTTCGAAACTATTGTAGTTAAATAAAATTAGCCCCATATATAATGCCAATAAATTGCGTATTTTATTATATCCCGTATGGTCTAGCGGCTAGGATTCCTGGTTTTCACCCAGGCGGCCCGGGTTCGATTCCCGGTACGGGAACATTTTTTTAAATTTTTTAATGTTTCAACTAAAAGTTTATTTAACAAAAATTCCAATAAATACATGCTAAAATATATTAAATTACTGTTTATTTTCAAATGATTTACTTGAATTAATACGCAGGCGTCGGGTATGTTGATTTGCACACAAAATTTTTGACTTGAATCCCATCTAGACATAGCGTGTATGTCTTCTATACTAGCGTAAGGAATTGAATTCTCCATAAAACCAACGTTCTATAACAATATTTAAAAAATTAATTATTTACTTTTTGCAAGTTTAAAATAAGTTTTGGGTAATATAAACTACATTCTAAAATGTTAAGCTAAACAACCTAACACGCGCGGTTAAATGATTTTTAATATTTTAACTTTGCGACTACAAGTCTTTTTTTAAAATTAATTAGTTTATTATTATAACTTATTTTCTGCAAAAGTTTAAATTTTGACATTTAATAATTTGTACTTATATAATATAGCCAATGTATTTAAAGTTCTGTATCTTACCCAAAATGTCAAATACATTCTAAGAATATCAATTTTTTACACATGATTATGATTTTGACAAATATCCTTTATAAGATGACGAACAATTTTGTAAATTTTGAGCGGGAAATTATATGAACTTATCTGACATATAGAAAAGGAAAGGATAAGAAATTTTTATGTTAAATTTTCAGGAAATGTTTGTGTTTTGTATAAAAAATGACAGGCGAAGAAATATTAAGAGCTCACGACATCATATCATAAAGTGCAAAATAAGCAAAATACACCTCTATAAATTTACAAGAAATTTGTCAAGTTAAATACGGAAAAGAAGTCAACATGACATTATTCATTCGGTAAGTTGAGTGAAAAATATGTAAAAAATAAAAATCCTGAAATTTGTGAAAAATGCGATGAAAACGCCAAAATATTATATTATTCGGTTGTGAATTATTAATAATTAATATTTTTGCCATTTAATAAAATAACAGTTGAGTAACCAACGGTAAAATTATCATTATTTAACACCTGATTTAAGCAAAAATATTGGAAATTATTTAGAGGTGGACTTAGAAATGATTAAATGTCTGATATAACATTGCGAATTTATAAATTAAACCATCGGGGTTTAAAGCTCATTTTCTAATCCAAAAATCAAGGTCTTTTGCATGAGGTGAGGGCCACAAACTGCCATGGCAAAATTTAATCATAAACTACAGAATTCAAAATTAAATGACACTTATCAACCTTAATAAACGGATTTCGTAGAATAAGTGACCCATAATAAAAAACTCGGGCCTTCGGCCCTCGTGGGAAGGGGGAAAAGGGAAGGGGAGTAGGGGAAGGGAAGAGGGGAAGGGGGAACTCTTCTATACTCCGTATAAACGTAGCATATTTGCTATGCAATTTATGGGCGAGAAAGGTGGGAAGGGGCGAGAATGCCTATAGGGGGTATTAGATGCAAAATAATTAGTTAATTAGTTATAGGCCCTTGTAGGGGAGGACATAGGGTAATTATCAATGTTAACCAATTCAAAAACGAAAAAAAATTTCGATTTATTTGGCCAATGGTCATTTTTTTATTGGTCAGTAGCCAGCGGACGGTCAAAAATTCATATTATCATTGGTATTAACATGAACAAATATTAATTAAATTTAAAAAAATTTAAAAAAAAAATTTGTCGCCTCCCTGACTTGAACCCCACACCTCCAGTTCACAAGCCGGCGCTATAACAACTATACCATGCTGGCTTTAAAATAGTAGAAGTTATTATGTTATTTATAAAGATAATGAAATAATAAAGTTGTGTTTTATGTTTAGAAAATCAATATATTTCGTCGGTCAGTAGCCAGCGGACGGTCAAAAAGTCATATTATCAATGGTATTAACAAAAACAAAATATAGATTTAATGTAAAAAAAAAATTAAAAAAAAAAGTTTTTTTTTAGTTTTAAAAAAGGGCTAAATTCTTAAACTACCAGCCCGATTCGCTCGAAACTTTACCCGTAGGTGCCCAGGGCGGCCGGGGGTAAAATAACCTTTTCAGATTCCTAAAATACCTTTTCATTTTAAAAATATCGGACATTTCCCTGACACACGTGCGGTGTAATATCTATGACACGTACAAAAATTTTACTAATTATATAAACTTACGCGCGCCATCTAATAAAGTACAATTCGTGTTTGAGTTTAATAGTAGATTCAATTTAATTAGAAATAACGGGCTATGATTATACCTTTGAAGGAGGTTTCGAATTTTGTGTTAGTTTCTATCGATATATTTTATCGTAAATTAGAATCTAATACCTATATTATTTTTTTAAATATTACTTTTTAGGTTTTCTATGAAATCACAATCTAATTAAATGAAATATATTAACCCAATAAAAAAATATATATGCATTTATAAGGTTAAAAATATATATTACATAGTTGGCTGTCTGTTAGACCATCTATAATAAATTTTTAGGTTATATATAAAATTTGGCCAATGGTCATTTTTTTTCATTGGTAAGCAGCCAGGACACGGTAAAAGTGGATATAAATTCATAAGTCAAAAAAAAACGAAAAAAAAAAATTTTCGAATCACATTTTGGCCAATGGTCATTTTTTTCCATTGGTCAGCAGCCAGGACACGGTAAAAGTGGATATAAACTTATAATAAAAAAACTAAAAAAAATTTTCGAATCACATTTTGGCCAATGGTCATTTTTTTCCATTGGTCAGCCAGGACACGGTAAAAGTGGATATAAATTCATAATAGTCAAAAAAAAAACTAAAAAAAAATTTTCGAATTACATTTTGGCCAATGGTCATTTTTTCCATTGGTCAGCAGCCAGGACACGGTAAAAGTGGATATAAATTCATAATAGTCAAAAAAAACAAAAACAAAAAATTCGAATCACATTTTGGCCAATGGTGATTTTTTTCCATTGGTCAGCAGCCAACGGACGGTCAAAAAGGCATAATAGCAATGGTAGTAATAGGAACAATCATAATAGTCAAAAAAAAACGAAAAAATAAACTCGGATTCACATTTTGGCCAATGGTCATTTTTTTCATTGGTCAGCAGCCAGCGGACGGCCAAAAAGTCTTATTATCAATGATAGTAACAAGAACAATCATAAGAGTCAAAAAAAACTCCGGGATTCTAACCCCAAAAACCAAAATTTAAATATATATATACTTATGCATTAATTTAACGTAGCAATTCAAACCCGACCCCGCCCGAAAGCGAGGGAGATAGAGATGAGGGGTGGGGCACCTCTTGATAGAGATGAGGGGTGGGGCACCGCTTTCTCATGCATTAATTTAAAAAATCGATAACCTAATATACCCAATGCAAATAGATAGGGAGGGTAACGGACGGACAACGGACAGACAACGGACAACGGACAACCAAAAACGAGCCCATAAATTGCATAGCAATTAATAAGGATTAAAGATAAAACTAGAGAGGCAAAAAAATGTTTTTATTTCGCAAAAACAATAAAACTGGGTAAATAATGGGTGATAATCTCAAAAATATTATTTGCGAGAGGGCATTTAAAGGACAAAAGGGTCATATTTAGGCAGATTTCAGCAAACAATGATTCCAGGATCGAAGCTATTTGTCAAGCAATATGGGCCAACAATCAACCATCATACCATATAATATGTAACCAAAGGAAGCCAAATAGGCCGTAATACAGCTCGGGGCCAGGTCATTGTGTCAAATTTTAAACGAGTCAAACCAAATATTTATGAAAATCATAATTTTTAAAATATCTCCTCAAACCGTAAAAAAGATTTAAATTATTTTCAAATATAATTAGCAAATACTTGCAAGACACAGGCATGGGCGTAGCCAGGGGGTGGCAGGGAAGAGCGGCTGCCCCCCTTTAAATCCAAAAATGCTTAAAATTTAATGTAATTATGACTAAAATTTCAAAAAATTATCATTTTGCCCCCCCCCCCTCGAAAGGCAATCCCGACAACGCCCATGGACACAGGTATGACTTATATGGTGCGTATCAACTCTATCTAACAATAAAATTATATGCATCAAGAATATAATCTATGGCCGTTTTATTACATACAGTTCAGTGTCTCATAACATAATTAAAAAGGAGAGCTTTCAATAAATGGCGACGCAAAGTTTGCGATAGTGTTGTAAAACGGCTGGGTTTGAACTGGTCGATCTTTGTTTTAGTCGACTAAACGTAAACAAACCAAAGTGTTTTTCTCAGTCGACCTCTAGGCTTAGTCGAAATGTAAAAAACAGAGCAGAGTCGAGGAGTTGCTAGTGTTAAAAATTTGTGCCTCAAAGCTTTGGCTCGCAAATGATAAATTATGTTTGGGGGAGGGAAAGAGCGATTCGGTAATTTGATCATTGCCGCCATTTAATTCGTGATGAGATTGATTAATTAATTTTGGGAATGATTACGATTAGCCGTCAGCCATTCCAGTTAGTTTACGCCTCTATGTGTTTATTTCATTATAGAATTGGCCAGCAAACGTGTCATAGTGTATTAAGGCGTAGTGCCAGAGGGGTTATGCGGAAAGAACTGTAATCATGATTGAAATATAATTTCATTCTATTACGCGTAGTGCCCTTCTAAAGGAATTTCTTCGGCCTGAACCGGACACTTTTTATTTTATTTTGCCCGAGCCTGACCCGAGTCCCAATTTTTTTAATCAAGCCCGACCGACTCGAGTCCGAGTTCGGCTCGACTTTTGTGAAATGTAAAATAAAACACTGTTAGTTGATCCAAAGGTTTACCAAACAAAACCCAGCCGTTTTTACAACACTAGTTTGCGATTATACAAGGTAAGCACTTCAGTAATTCTTTACGGACGCGTAATTAGAGCTCTGCACGGGCCGTCCGAAGCCCGGCCCGGCCCGAGGCAAAATTTAACTAAAAGAGAGACAAAATATTTTTATGTTAAATGAATGGTGGGGGTGGATATTCTGAATAATTTTTTCTTTATAAATTTACATTTCACAAAAGTCGAGCCGAACTCGGACTCGAGTCGGTCGGGCTTGATTAAAAAAATTGGGACTCGGGTCAGGCTCGGGCAAAATAAAATAAAAAGTGTCCGGTTCAGGCCGAAGAAATTCCTTTAGAAGGGCACTACGCGTAATAAACTGATTACATTTCGATCATGATTACAGTTCTGCATACCCCTCTGACACTACGCCTTAATACACTATGACACGTATGCTGGCCAATTCTATAATGAAATAAACACATAGAGGCGTAAACTAACTGGAATGGCTGACGGCTAATCGTAATCATTCCCAAAATTAATTAATTAATCTCATCACGAATTAAATGGCGGCAATGATCAAATTACCGAACTGCTCTTTCCCTCCCCCAAACATAATTTATCATTTGCGAGCCAAAGCTTTGAGATATAAATTTTTTGACCTATTTACTATTAACATTAAGCGTATCGATCGATCTCAATCAATAGTACAGGCGCGTAGCCAGGATTTGCAGGTGGAGAGGGGTAGGGGGGAAATCTGGCAAAAAAATTTTTTACTACGCATTTTGTCAAAATGCAAAATCAAATTAAATTAGATGTATATATTATGTTTCTAGGTTTTTATAAGTATCTTAAAGTCTTTGATGTAACTAAACTATAGTAATTTAACCAATTTAATTTAGTTATTAATCAAAAAACCGGATCATTTACGCCACTGCAATAGTAGCTTACCTAATCGAGCGACATTTAAAGGTTACGGGGATGGATGGATGCTGTGTAATTATTAATTTTCCATCTAAAACCAACCTACGTTTGTTAATGGGTTAATAACTTGGGAGATCACGGTGTATTTCTGCTGCACGACAAAACCTCTTCCTACAACCAATCATACCAGCTCCTGCACGAAATCAGGTGCCCATGCCTGTGGCTCGATTTAGATTAGTTAACCCGAGGCTCGAGCTAATTTTGCAGAGGAAAGGTTTATTATGGTACCTCAAAGTTTCTAGTCCCCCCTGATTTGCAAAAGATTTGGGCCCACCATTGATAATTGCTTACAAACTTATAAGTTTTAATTTATGTTGTCTTGAAACTCAAATGTTTATATTGTTGCCCCAGAGTTCTAAAAAATACATTTAAAACTTAAAATAACCTTCTACGATAAAATCTTTGCACGCACGGGCCTAGCTAGCATTGGAATTAGAGGGGGCAATAATGATTTAGGGAGGGGCAAAAAGATAATTTTTTGAAATTTTAGCCTTAATTTTAATAAATTTCAAAAAAAAATTGGTTTTGGAGGGGACAGCCGCCCCTTCTTGCCCCCCTTGACTACTCCCATGTTTGCACGTCTCCGAACTTAAAAAAACACAGTGTCTTCTCAAGCCTCGCGGTAGGCTAGTTAGGACCATTGGTTCATCATATAAATCAATATCATATTACCACCGCGCACGACTTGGGTCAAAGGGAGTAGGACTTATAGAGGACGGAGGTGGGAGGGGGGGGGAAGAAGAAATTAATTAAACATATTCCAAAGGGACAAAGGCGACCAAAAAATCCTCACGAAAAATCGAAAGTAGCAAACTGGGAAGGGGGCAAACAACGGTGCCCAGTGTGCGTTTGAGTTAGACGATGAAAATGAGATGATCTTCTGTACAACAGAGGGGGGGGGGTTACATAAGCCAATAACACAGCGGTTTTTACAAAATCGATAAGAGATGGTTTCTTTATTGTCAGGCAAGCAGGCAGGCCGCCTTCCTGGGCTGCATGGCTGGCTCCAAGGTTAGTCGCGATTAAACGATTACAGTAGGCGGACTTATGCGACTACGACATCGCGAAGACATTACATTATAACGGTAAAAAATACGGAGACAACACCGCTTGTTTAAAAAAACGAGGACGAGAATTAATTTCTCTCCTATAATTAAATCCCCTCTTTATTAAAACAATTAATAAAACTTAATATAGGGAAAAACTCCTGGTGCCGAAAAAAATTTTTAATTGCCGGATTTACAAGGTATTAGAGCACATTTTGCAAAAATGATTATCTACTCTATGACTAACGCAACTCATTGATGTGGTTGAACAGTTATGACATTGTGAAAAATGAGATTTCAATTAAATGAGCGCTCGGAAGAGGAGTAAAACTTCTCACCCAATACAATATCTGCCGTGAGAGTTAAAACGGGTCTTAATAAATAAATGGCTCCTATTATAGTTGGACGCAAGAAAAATTTAGATTTAAACGTTTATGTCAACTGAACATTATTTAAATTTTGATAAAATTTGCCTCAAACAGGAACATCATTAGAGTGAAATACCAAATAAGGCGAAAATTTTCAAGGTGATTGAGCATCTAAAATAAAAGAGATACTCTTCAATTTTATTGGGAAGTCCGAAATAAAATTTAGACAGTTTGCCCCCCCCCATATGATGCTGCGTAAAAAATTCAAATACATGTCTATAATTTAATTTCCATCAACTTAAATTTGAGTGATTTCACATATTTTCGTGAAATTTATGTAAAAAGAAAAGGGGTAAACTAGAACGGATAAGATCACTTTTGAATTCAAACATCGCAAAAGTGCAATTTTCACGACTAATATTAATGATAAAATCTAGTGTGACGTGTTGGTAATTGTTTCAAACTGAGTAACAGTTAGTCGTCAGTCCCACTGGCCGTGAGTGGCCTAGAAAATGATGATGACCTCGTTTAATTATTTATGGCCCACGCCAGTGTTACAGCGAATGCGACGTGACGCGCTTGACATGCGGATTACAAACTCCGCAATTTTATTAATGGACGAGGAGCGTCGTCCATTAGAGAAAATCCGCTAAGTGAAGCGCTTTCCATATCGTCCTTCGACGTGCGAAATTTCACATAGATGTTAACGAGAAAAATTCAATTTTTTTAACTTACGGCATTTGGAGATTGGATATGGACCAGGGTACAGTCCAACTCAAATTTAACATACAGGGTAAAAAACTTGTCAAACTCACGAATTCGGGTCAGTTTTTAGGAATTCGATTCTTAATTTTAATTTTTTTACTTTGTGTCAAAAAATAGTAAAGCGATATAAAATAAAACAATAAAAATTACATTCAGGACTAAAAAACGATAGTTATGTTTGTGTTGCCTAAACGGAAGACATTGATCCGTGCATGGATATTGTGTTGGATTTAACGATTTCCATTGTGATATCTTGCCTGATAAAAAAGTACTCTTTCAAATCTAATGAGACGTTAGAGATCGCTTTTCCATTTGTTTCGAGAGAGCGAGAGCTTTAAATATTATAGGATTAAAAGCGTTCGATGTCCTCGCGCCACCTGATGATAAAGTAATAATTGCGGACCATAAATTACCAACAATATTAATCAAAATACAATTATAACCCCGCCCCCCCTCGTCCCCTTCATTCAGGGCAGTCCCTAGCCCATTCGCAGCAACAAATATCTACGGCGTAGATAGGGATGAGACAAAAATGAGACTTTAATATTTAATATTCTTCCAGAGTTTCCCGTGCGGGCAAGTCTAATTTACGACGCGCTAGGAAGAAGTTGTTATAATAATAATTTTGCTCAGTTTTCGCATAAACTTACAGCAGCTTAAACATGAAAGATATTTTAATTTATTCCTCGTCATAATACCCACCCATCTGCCTAGCACTAAATTGCTTGCATGAGACCGCAACGACGGAGGACATTACAAAAAATATTGCTCTTTCTCTCCCTCTCCGGTTGGGGGAGAGGGTGCCTGCCTGCCATATGACCTATTAATAAATATTCTTTCCATTATTGATTTTCCATTATAATTACAAAAATCCATACATATTATATCATCGGGCATTATTAACGCTTCCCCAAGCCTCGGTGTTGGTTGCACGGCAAGTTAAAAATCAATTATATATGTAGGTAGGGAAGGGGGAACATTATTATACAGTTCCCCTGGCTGAGCTCGGGCGCGGGCCAGAGAAGAACCGTCATTACTTATTAATAACGTGGAAGTAATTGGATTAAAAAGCACTCCCTCCCCCCATAACCAACCATATTATATAAAAAAAAACACATTAAGCGCCTTGTGTAAATAGTAGTGCGGTAAAAACGGTTGGGTTCCGTTTGGTCGATCCTTGGTTTTTGTCGTCTAAAAGCAGCAACAAACCTAAAATTGGTTGGTCTGTTTTTCTAGTCGCCTAAACAGACGAGAAGTTTTTGTCTGTTTATGTTTAGTCGACTAAAACCATAGGTCGACCAAACAAAACCCAGCCGTTTTTACGACACTACCTCCCAGTATCGTAGACTAGATAGACTGCTTATCGACGCACAAAATGTGTACCCTTTTTTCCGCCATTTCGATGTGAACATGGTAATGTGGTGATCATATAAAAATGTAAAAATTTTCGCAAATTAAATAATCTTAAAAAGGTAAATAAAAAATATTGAATTGGGTAGATATCAAAAACAGCATTTCAAAATAAATATCATTTAAACAATACATAAAATTTAAACAAGCCAAAATTGCGATTAAAGTTTGTTAAATAATATAGCGTCATCAATATTTTGTTTTGTATAATATCAATTTATTGACGTTCGTTTTAATTTATAAACTAGTGAGGAAGGTAAATTGACGGTTATAGGGCAAAATTACTTGGTTAAAATACACCAATTGCCCTCCTCAAAATGGAGGAAAATTTGACACACGATTAACCATATGCAACATATGGCATGAGCAGTCTATCTAGTCCCCGCCTAGTATTTAATGAATAGTAAATTTGAAATTCGAAAAAATACGAAATCAATTTTGCCCACTTTTTAAAATCATTACTACCAGCACCACCACACGTTTAGACCCAAACCTATATTTAAACCTGCAAGGGGGCCGCCATGTAAAAGGGGAAAAATGGTAACTTAACCAACAACTAATAATATTATTTATCATGTTCATTATCGGTTTTTCCGTGGTACGAGGAAGCGAAGCCTGCCTGGCTTGCCTGGTTTTAGCGCATAGGGTTCGATAAACTTGCGCGCTCCGCTTATTAAGCGAGCGGGCGGCTGTTGTATATTAGCATTAAAAATATGATAGCGAATTCAGTAATTATTATGATTTAAGTACTATACATATAAAACACGTTCCCAATATGTATAAATGCAGGAACTAAGTGGCCCTCCAACCAAACAAACACAACACTATAACGCAACTCGGGTACCAATAGTACACATGGGCGTAGCCAGGTTTTGGATTAGGGGGGGGGGCAAAACGTTCAAACTTCAAAAGTTCAATTAGAGGGGGGCAAAACATAATTTTTTTAATTTTTCAAAGTTTTTGCATTTTCTCTCGTAATATAAGGGGGGGGGGGGGCATACATGTCATTTAATTCCTGTTTTACGCAAGTAAAGGGGGTATTATATAAGAACAGTTATAAACTAACCAAATTGACATCATGTTTCAAGTTATTCTTTTTTAACATATTTTTTACCACATTTAAAAGTGTTTAGACAATTTGATTAAAATGTCTTTTAGGTAAAAAGCGGGGCTGGCTACTAGGTGTAGAAGGTTAATACAAATGGACATAGGGCAGAGTTCTATTGGGCGGAGCAAAAATCACGTGAGGCGGCCATTTTTATTGGAATTGTAAAAACGGCTGGGTTTCGTTTGGTCGATTAAACAAATACAGACCAAAAACTTTTGGTATATTCATGCGACTAAGAATAACAGGCCTAAAACCCTTTGGTCTGTTCATGATTCATCGACTAAAATTAAAGGGCGACCAAACAAAACCCAGCCATTTTTACAAGACTAATTTTAATTATTAATGCATTGTATTAATATCCATCATCGTCGCTCTAATTATTATTACCTGTGCCTCATTAAACAGTTATATCTTATCAAACTGGACTCTAGCTAGACGACAGATTCAAATTCCAACGCAATTTTTGATCCCGACACCTTAATTGAAAGCACTTTATCGTACTCTACCCGATGATTATAAACGAAAACCCAAAATAAATCCCTCCTTAGTCCATAACGGGTATTAATAAGGAATTATAAATCGGGTTTAAAAATTCCACTGTGATTTTCTTGGCCCAAATCTAAGGCTAAATTTACAAAAGTTATGACGACATCAATTAATTTATACTCTTTATGCCCGAATCTTGTTATGTGCCCGCCCGAGCAGGCCCGAAAGTCTAATTTTAGGACAATTCCGGGCCGGTCTGGCTTTTCCGGTTTTGGTTGGCATAACAAGTTTTAAATTTTTTAAACTTAATTTATACCCATGGATATGAGTGAATCAAATCTCCATTTATATAAGAAGGCATACTGCGGAGGAGATTATGAAATTATTCAAACTCTCTAAACAAATGAAAACATATATTTAATACAAATTTAAGCGTTTGAGTTTACTTTACTAAAAATTTTGAAACCCCATGTTTTTTTCATTATAATCAACAACACGTAATTAAGCATCATATTTTGAGCTTATTTTCTTTTAAATTTTTTAAACAGATTGAAGGGGTCAAAGATAAAAGCCTAGAAAATGCAAAAATATTTCATAAAGTTATTTGCCTGACACAAATAATAATAATAATGGTTAGGGTTATTTGCATATCAAATTCCTCCCCATTTGAGATTTAATTCTAATATATTGATAATGAAATTGAATCGGATATTTGATAAAAATAAATTCGCGCCATTTGAATCTGAATCCGATATTAAGACAAGTCCTTAAGCATCGACATTTTACGAGAATGATAAGTTTAAGCAAATCATACAGAAAGCATAGACGTAGCCTTGTAAGTACGCAGGTTCATAAATAAAAAATTTTCGCACACCTAAGAGCACACACACTTGTTATAGTGCTATAAAAAATCATGATTTCATCAGATTTGGCACTTAGATATTACGTCGAAACTTATTAATGGCAAATCGGATTATCGCGAAAATCTTTTAATCGCGAAGTTAACCGCCATTTTGTTTTTTTTAAACGATAATATTAACAAAAACATCGTTTATTGACAAATCGTACAATATCGGATATTCACAAACATTTTCGAGTCCTTAAATCAACCAGATAATTATATAAAATATCGTTTTATTGCGAAGCGAAAGAAATGAATATTTAATATAATGTACATATACTTTATTTCCATCGTTTAATCGCAAAATATCGGTTAATCGCGATTTTTTTCAGGCCCAAGGCTTTGCAATTAAACGGTTTTGACTGTATATGGCAAGTCATTTAATAACCAAATCCTTGACGTTTGTAGAGTAATTATTGAATAAGTAGATGTCAAAGAAAGTCCGAGGTAAACATTACGGACCTATGTAAGACGTAGGTAACGTACACGATCGTGTCTTTTGATGGATTGTTGCGTATGAAAGCCACTGCCAATTTGCAATTAAAAAAGCTCAAATTATTATGTACTATCCGGGCATTATAAAACCGAATACGTAATACTCGATAGCAAATACACGTCCCCGAGGGAGTGTTCTGGAGATTTGGCAGCTCGATGCCTCTCTTAAAGTGAGGTAAAAACGGTGAGGAAAGCCAACCGCAATTAGGCCTTTAACTACCTCAATCACGAGAAAATCCGTAATTTCGTAGCGTGACGTCGAAGGCTGCGATGTCGTCATTTTCACAGAAGCGTAGCCGGTACAAAGTTTTACGACCGGCTCCTCTAATTTGAAACGGGAGGAGATCGAAACACTTATGGTCTCATGAGTTTTTAATTGCGGGCAATAAAATTTAAGAGTGCAAATGTAGCATGTCGTCAAACAAATATATGAGGTTGATGACGCAAATTTAAAAACGCTCGAGTCAAATTTAAGGTCCTCTAAGGAGTCGGTCGTGTGACGATGCAACGGTACAATATTAGTTTTTAATCCGAATTCGACAACACCTTACTTCAACGATGGCTTTGTAAATGCAAAAGTATCGGCTTCTGTATAATAAATACGCCCTTCGGGCGTAACTGGGGGCTTCGCCCCCAGACCCCCTTGGGGGCTTCGCCCCCAAACCCCCTGCTGGGGGCTCCGCCCCCAGTCCCCCGGTGGGGGCTCTGCCCCCAAACCCCCGTTGGGGGCTACGCCCCCAAACCCCCATCTCCTGGGGGCTCCGCCCCCAGACCCCCGGAGAAGGGGGAGAAGGGAAGAGGGGACGACTCATCTATTCTACGTATAAATATAGCTTATTTGCTATGCAATTTATGGGCGAGAAAGGTGAGAGGGGGCTAGAATCCCTATAGGGGGTAGGATAATTACTAGGGTTTCCCCCTTGGCTAAGACAGCCAACTATGTAATATATTTTTAACCTTATAAAAGTATATATATTTTTTTACTGGGTTAATATATTTCATTTAATTAGATTGTGATTTCATAGAAAACCTAAAAAGAAAGTTAAAAAGAAAAAATATATACCCTAATGCATAAATAATTATAAATAAATGAGTTTAAATATTTTATTTTTACTTTTAAATGTTTTGCCCCCCCCCAATCCAAAACCTGGCTTCGCCCATGTATAGAGATAATAAGCCTAATATCTATCGACCTTGAAGGTACAAATAAACATCGGCGTAGCCAGTGGGTGGCAAAGAGGGGCAGTTGCCCCCTTTAAATCCATAATTAATTTGAAATTTATTAAAACTTTGGCTAAAATTTTTAGGAGAGAGCGTTGTGCTAAATAACAATTTTATTTGCATGACGTAAGCAGGATTAGAATTATAAGGGACTCTACTGTTTCTCCCCTTTCCCCTCCCCTCTCTCCCCTTTATAATAAATTAACCGATAATGTGATGTGATGCACAGATGCGCGACGCCGTCAAGTGAATTTAAAAACTTACTTTTGTTCACTGTCATAGGCGTATCGAGGAAATATGATCAGAAAAAAGCTAATAAAAAATTTAGACCCTAAAATGTACTTGATGTCTTATGAGGTGTATGCCGCATATCAAATTTGAAAATAAGATTTAAATATATGAAAATGGGTTAGATATTCAAAAATATGACTTTTAAATATAAGATGTAATAATAATTAGATTAATTAATAAGATATCTAAAAATAAAATAGTATAGATATTCAAAAATGGTATAAAAAATGGGATATTCAAAAATGATCTATTAGCTTTTTTTTGAGCCCCGAAGCCTATTACAACATCTCGTTGTTGTATAATGCCTTTTTGAATTAGGTTTAGCTGAAATAGATGAACGATTAACTAAGAAAGATATAACAAATAGCTTATATTATAACCCTGATCCTGCCTGATCTCTATGTTACCCTTCTTCTCCTACTGAATTAGTACTAACATTTTCGAAATTAAATTCTGGATCTCGAGTGATTTATAATAATTTGTAAATTACCCTGGCTACTACTTTTCTACTACTTTTCTCCATTGAAAAGTTATTTTTTAGGGAAGTAGTTATAAATGGAAGAATATTGTTGGAATTTCATATTAAAATTTCGGAAATGGGATTAGAGCTATTTATCTAAAATTTAAATTTCGAGTAAAATTTATAAATTTTGAACATATAAAAATAGAAAAAGCAACGAAAAACGTAATAAAATCAATTAAAAATTTAGAAACCCAGACAATATAATTAATAAAACTTAATAACAAACATAAAAAGTTACCTAAGGTCATTTTTTCCATTGGTCAGCAGCCAGCACACGGTAAAAGAGGATATAAATTCATAGTAGTCAAAAAAACGAAAAAATAATTTTCGAATCACATTTTGGTCAATGGGCATTTTTTTTAATTGGTCAGTACCAACAGATGGTCTATAAATCAATGTTAGCGAAGAAAAGGAGAAAAAGAAATTTTCGATTCACATTTTGGCCAATGGTCATTTTTTTACAGTGGTCAGTAGCCAGCGGACGGCCAAAAAGTCTTATTATCAATGATAGTAACAGGAACAATCATAAGAGTCAAAAAAAACGCAAAAAATAAATTTCGTTTCACACTTTGGCCAAATGGTCATTTTTTTCATTGGTCACTACCAACAGATACTCTATAAGTCAATGTTAGCCAAAAAAACGAGGGAAAAAATTTTACTTCATACTTTGGCCAATGGTCATTTTTTTCCAATGGTCAGTAGCCAGCGGACGGCCAAAAAGTCATATTATCAATGGTAGTAACAGGAACAATCATAAGAGTCAAAAAAACGAGGGAAAAAATTTTACTTCATACTTTGGCCAATGGTCATTTTTTTCCAGTGGTCAGTAGCCAGAGGACGGCCAAAAAGGCAGATTATCAATGGTAGTAACATGAACAATCATAATAGGCGGAAAAAAGCGAAAAAATAAACTTGGATTCACATTTTGGCCAAATGGTCATTTTTTTCCATTGGTCAGCAGCCAGCGGACGGCAAAAAAGTCTTATTATCAATGGTAGTAACAGGAACAAACATAATAGTCAAAAAAAAACCGGGATTCGAACCCAAAAACTGGTTAAATTAACAAAAATTAAAAGTAAACAAAAAAGACATTCGGTGCAAGGCATCCACGTTTTTTTCATTGGTCAGCAGCCAACGGACGGCCAAAAAGAAATATTATCAATGGTAGTAACAGGAACAATCATAAGAGGCAAAAAAAACGCAAAAAAAAATTTCGTTTAACATTTTGGCCAAATGGTCATTTTTTTACAGTGGTCAGTAGCCAGCGGACGGCCAAAAAGTCATATTATCAATGGTAGTAACAGTTACAATAATAATATTCAAAAAAAACCCCGAGATTCGAACCCAAAAACTGGTTAAATTAACAAAAATTAAAAGTGCGTATCCACGTTCGGTTCGGTGCGTGACATCCACGTTTTTTTCATTGGTCAGCAGCCAACGGACGGCCAAAAAGTCTTATTATCAATGGTAGGAACAAGAACAATCATAAGAGGCAAAAAAAACGGAAAAATAAACTTGGATTCACATTTTGGCCAAATGGTCATTTTTTTCCAGTGGTCAGCGCCCAGCGGACGGCCAAAAAGTCTTATTATCAATGGTAGTAACAGGAACAATCATAATAGTAAAAAAAAATCCCGGGATTCGAACCCAAAAACTGGTTAAATTAACAAAAATTAAAAGTAAACAAAACGGTGCGTGACATCCACGTTCGGTGCGTGACATCCACGTTCGGTGCGCACGCCGAATAGCGTGACAAAACAAATTGGAAAGTGAGCCCATAAATTGCATAGCAATTAAAAGTAAGGAGGTCGATTAAATACCATACCAATGAGGTTTTAACAAAAAATTTGCTAAGCGAGGATCAAAAGGTTATAACGTGATGAGGTCAAATAGGACACCGGCATGAGCTTAGCTGAATTACAGGGGGGGGGGGGGGCAATAATGATACGGAGGGGCAAAATGAAAATACTTTAAAATTTTAGCCACGGATTTATGAAATTCTAAGAAAGTTATATTTATAAGAGGGCAGCCGCCCCTCCCTGCCTCCATGAGCTTAGCTGAATTATATGGGGGGGGGGGGGGGCAATAATGATTTAGGGAGGGGCAAAAGATAAATATTTCAAAATTTTAGCCAGGGATTGATGAAATTTTAAGAAAGTTATATTTATAGGAGGGCAGCCGCCCCTCCCTGCCTCCCTCTGGCTACGCCCATAGAGACAGCGCTTTTACTATAGAAAAACACAAATTCATTACAACACGCATTAAAGCAAGTAAATAAGGCGTAAAGGGGATGGAGGAGTAGGGGTTTTGTTAAACAATAAATTTTGAATGCTAATTTGGTCTTTTCTTTTAGCGTTTTCTTCAGCTAGCGTCTTATCGTGGGGACTTTAAACACTAAAAACAAAGAGAGAGGTTTGATTGAAACTTTAATTAAATGTAATAAAATATAATAATCATGTGGAATGAAGAATAAACAATTACTGATATCGTCTCAAAATTATGGCTAACCAACCAAAGATTTTTTGGTCTGTTTTTCTTAGTCGACTCCTAGGCTTAGTCGAAATTTGAAAAGCCTACCAGAGTCGGCCTTTAGTCTTCGTTAAACCAATACCAAAGGTCGACCAAACAAAACCCAGCCGTTTTTTCAACACCACTCAACATGTACTACAAACTTTTCCACCAAACATGTATGTTAAATCACTCGTCTCATTCGTAAGTTGTTGATTTTATATTTACTGTTGAATGGGCCTACGCAGAAGCCTAATTTTATAACAAAAAATATTTTTAATACAAAAAGCCTTAAGAATTAAAAAAAAATTATGTTTTGCCCCCCCCCTAATTTTGCTCTGCTCCACCCTAATTAGGCTCTGCCCCCCCCCTCCGGATAGTTGGAGAGTCGAGACCTTTTTTTTTTGCTCTCAGGAAAATTTTGGATTTGGAGAGTCGAGACTTTTTTTTTTAATCTGCCCCCCCCACCCTAATTCAAAACCTGCGTACGCCCATGTACTGTTGTAATAATGTAATAACGTTAAAAGTCATAATACTCCCTGGACGGTTTTGATTCCCTATATACCCTTACTACACAAATCCCGGCTAGACTCTCGGTACGTCTATCATAGTAAATCAAAGATTCAATAATCCATGCTAATATTGTGTTCATGGGCGTAGCGGGAGGGGGGAAACAAAAAAAAATTTATGTTTTGCCCCCCTCCCCCTAATTGAACTTTTGAACGTTCGCCCCCCCCCTCATCCAAAACCTGGCTACGCCCATGATTGTGTTCCTACGATATAAATCGTCTACGAATTGATTAATGGACTTAATCCCCCCCCCCGCCTTATTTAAGCATAAAACGTCAGATGAGCTCTCTCTGCACATCTATCTAGATTTAAAGTCGATGATATGTAATATACTTAAAGGGACCAACAATGAGTTTAGCCGAGGGGGGCAAGAAAGGACAGAAGCCCCCCGCCCCGCCTAGATTTAATTTTGTAAAATATAATTAGCTAAATTGGGGTTAAAACTTTGCAAAAAACCAACTTTATGCCTTCCTCAAATTAATTATTATCAGCAATCGTCTTAAACTGCCCGTTAATCATACCCTAGTTAGGCCCATGTAGTTAATCATGTAACTCCGAAGAGACATGCACATTATTACATCAAGCACGGTCCCTAAGAGCCTATGACAGGCAATTTATTCATCCTACGACTTTTTGTCAGAAAAATGACAAATGAGCGCTCATTTGTCAAAAATAGCCGACAAGTAGCTAATATATCAATTGGGGGACATTTAATTTAACGAATAAGCTTACATTTGGGAATACATAATTTCTCCTTTAACATTTATAAATAGTTCTAACAAGGAAATCACTAGATTACGCATCAATTGAACAGGTAATTTAACCCTTAAAACATGGCTATTTCTTGACAGGCGATTTATAAATTAACACTGCTGGCCGGCGAATGTTAGCTTACGTCTCGCTCTTACAAGAGATAATCCAAGGATGGTAAATAGGGTATAATGAATACGCACGCAGCTACTTTTCATATAACAGTCACTAAGGCTAGGCTATATTATGATTGATTTTGGTCGTCTCATCGCAAATACAAATATTTAATTATTATTAGAAAGATTGCCAACATAGTTGAACCTTCGATTTTCTTACAAATTTCCACTTCGTATATAAATCTACAGCGAACAACACCCTGCGACATGTAATCTTATAAAATTTAATTTGGGGATAAAAGGAATTCATTGATCAACACCCAGCTAAATTGATTACGTCAAAGGAATTACGTGTTTTAAAACATCCTTAAGTGACTATCTTTAAGGTATGTTCGGCCTGAAATTAATATGCATTTAGGACATGTAAAAATCTGTATGCATTAGCATGGTGTAGCCAGGATTGGATTAAGAGGGGAGGGGGCAAAATGATTCTTTTTAGTAATTTTAGGCATAATTTTAGTAAATTTTGAAGAATTATTGGATTTAGACAGAGGGGGTAGCCGTCCCTCCCTGCCACCCCCTTAGTGAGGATTGAAACTAGAGGGTAAGGGCATTAATGATTTTAAGGGATGAACAAAATAGTAATTTTTCAAAATTTTAGCCATACTTTATATTTAAATTTATAAAATGTGTGGGTTTATGGGGGGGGGGCAACTGCCTCTCCTTGGCCCTCCTCTGGCAACGCCCACGTCTGCATACGTAGTATTAATGATAAGAATGGATGAAATGGTCTGAGTCGATCGTCAAAATTTGACATCGCCGTATAATAAATTAAGAAGGTAAAACCCTAAAGGCCCCAATTTTCAAGGACTTATCAATCACACGCACACATACACATGCGTTATACAGACAGATGAATGCAACTGCAAGGGGAACCGGTCAAAGGAGCTCATCAGAACTCATCAGAAAAGGAGCACAATGCTCAGGATGAATTTAACAAATTGTCTTAGCACAAAATATTTTATATTAACATGTCCTAGTGATATCATAACAAGTAAATATATGGGTTAGGGTAAGTATTAGGGCCAGGGTAAGGGTTAAGGTTAGGGTTTGGGTTATAATAACAATTCCTGATGAGCTCTGATGTGCTCCATTGACCCCCACTCACTGCAAGCACCAAGCAACCGTGGCATGGCACAAATTTGTAAAACAAAACAACCATACATATACTTAATATTCGTGGGCTTAGCCCAAGAGGTAAAGGCATGGGCGTAGCCAGGGGGGCGGCCACCCCCCTAAATGACAAAAAAAAATTTAATACAAAAACCCTTAAAAATTAAAAAAAAAGGTTTGCCCCTCCCCCTAATTGAACTTTTAAAATTTTCGCCCCCACCCCCTAATCCAAAACGTGGCTGAGCCCATGGGTAGAGGCGAGCAATATTTTTCAATTTAGTCCATAATTGTATTAAATATTAAAAACTTTTTTATTTTAAGGGGGGGGGGGGGTAACTATACTTCCCTGCTTAATAAAATTTCATGTTAAAACTTAATTAATTATGTGGAATAAAATTATAACGCTATCTGTGCCTGCCTGCCTAGCCAGTGTTCTCTGTTGTATGGCTGGATGAAATGAGATACTTTATCAGGTTTTTAGGCATCCGTCCGACACTTTCTAAGATAACCCAATCAAAATGAGAGGTAAAATAACTCTGCGCAAAATGTAATAAATGTAAAATGTAATATATAGGCAAGGGTTAGGGTTATATTTAGTTTTTTATTTGATAATATGTATTTATTTATAAAATAGATATTATATATTTTGATATAACTTATTTTGTTTTAATTGTACATATTACATGCGTATGAATATGCGTGAAAACCGGTCTCAAAAGTGTCGGACGCTTATACCCGAACCACTTTATCAATGGGAAGCGGGTGGAAAAATCAATGAGGGAAAAACGCTGAGTATAATTAAGGAAGAAAAGTAGTACTAGAGGGAGAGAAACTGCAAACTGGATATTTTATTTTCTTCCGGCTGGCCAAGTTGCAAGGTTTAAATAGTGAGAGGCTTTGTCCTACATTTTAATTTTATCATTTTAATATAATAATCCCTTTACCATGAATTAGGCTTTTATTCGCAATAAAAAATACACCTTAGTATAATAACATGAAAATATGCACAAAAATATAATATATGGGCAAGAATTGCCTTTTTATTGACATTTTATGCAGAATGATTACATGTTTCCAAAGTATTATTTTTTTAGTATTTGAAGAAATGATTTATCAATGAGCCTCAACACAAAATATTTTTTTAGACCAAATCTATCTTTAAATACTTAGTAAGTAAAATGAATATCAAAATTCTTTAAACTATTAAGTAAGCATTCACTGTATTTGGATATTTTGCAAAGATAGTAAAAATACTAATAAGAAATTTAATGCACAAAGTCTAAAAAAGCAAAACTAAAAATCATCATAATATATTAAGTTATGTTAATGTTATATTAATAAGATTGAAAATGTAACAATTTAAAGAAAAAAATGGTTCATAATTTCTTACTGATGTTGAATATATTTCGGAGTTAGTTAAAACTATAGTGTGAAACTCCCATCTGCGTAAAAGATTTGATGTCAAAATTTTGTTTATTATATTGCGAGAATGATTTAGTCTATATAATTGAACATTTCCTTCTTGTAAAAGTTTATATTTAGGCCCATTTGCTTTTCTTGGAGAATAACAAGTTTTTTGATATGATTCCTCAATTTTGTTTTTAAAGTTAGATAAGTCCAAGGAAACTTTATGAGAAGGAGTCTTTAAATTTTCATAGACAAGATTATTCATTGAATTAAAAGGCTCCGAATTCCTTCGAAAAATTTCTTGTGAATGATAGACACTATTTTCCATTTTTAACAATCCATTCAGGATTTAATATTTAAAAATAAGAGAGCGATTAGCTTTTGAATTTAAATCACGTGACAATGTCATATGTGATTTGCGAATGAATCAAGCACAAATGGGAATAAGAACATATGCTTATTTCTCCGTGTAATTGTATAATTGGTTAATGATTCATGCAAATATTGAATGCTAATATTTATAATTAAAATTAGTATTTAAATTACGAGGTATGTTTAAAACTAAGATCAAGGTTTTTAACAATATAAAAATTAGGTATTCCTCACAACGTCTAAATAGTTCAGAAAACCCTCACACCAAATATAATAAACAGTATTTACACGCTATATAAAAATATAACACCTTAAATATTTTGCATTTTATATAATTTATGTATAAGTACTAATCAGATTAATCGTAATTTTTTAAGTTATATGTAACCGCCACGTTGTAAGCACAAAAACTATTATTTGCGCTTATTCTGCATATAAATAATAAATAATAATTGCATTCATTTAAGTATCCAACAAGGTAAAAATTTAAGTAAAAACTATGATTTTCTTAAGCATAATATGGTGATGAAGAAATAATACTTTTTATATGTTCGTGGTAATGCTCAGGGGCGGAAATGAAGGGGGGGGGGTCCCCCCCACCCCGGCAAAATTTTGAAAAGTTTTTTGATTAATAACTAAATTAAATGGGTTAAAATATTATTAGTTACATCAAAGACTTTAAGACACTTATAAAAACCTAGAAACTTTTTAAATTTCCGAATATGATTGTTGCTATGAAAAAAAAACTTGTTTAAACATTTATTTCCCGTGAAAACACCAGACCGCCCCAGGAAGTAGACAGCTAAACGATTATTATAATGTTCCTCATTCTGTTTAATATTAATACTTTTATCATTTATCATATTTGTTTAAATTTTCTGCTAGAACCCATCACGGTTTGATAACTAAATTGCCTGCCAAAACCCTTTAATTTCCCAATTCACTAATGGTGTCTGAACAGCTGGGCCCAAAATGACGATTTCAATTATTAATTTTGTCTGATTCTCAAAAAAATTTCATCCAATTCTTGAATTTTTATAAAGAGAAAGGTGAAAAAAAAGTAAACTTTATAAAAAATCTCATTATGGTGCCCGCCCAGGCCTACTTGAAAATCTCAATTTATAACGTTAGCCTGCCCGACCTCTTAGCCGAGTGGGCCCATCAGCGAGCCCGACTTTTTGGTTGTTTAATTTTTATTTTTAATTATAAATAAAATGTAAAAAAAAATTTGCCAGCTTCCCCCCCCCCCTTCTCGAGCAAATCCTGGCTACGCGCCTGGTAATGCTTTATAGAGTTCAAAAGGTATAATTAAAAGACAACTATGAAAAATGTATATCAAGCAAAGGAAAATTGGCAGAATATTCTAATGTTGGCCTGATGATCATATACAAAACATTTAACAAGGAAACTTATTACACCAATGCTTCTAATAACTCATGTCTCAATTTAAAAACACACAGTAATTATTTTCTATTTTATAAATTTAAATTAGCACAATAAATTAACGCAAAAAAGTTTGAAATGGTTGGCGAAAAATTATTTAAAAAACATGTGCCAAATCGGCCGTTATTACACTAAAAAACGATTTTCCAAGCACTTTAATAGAAGCAATTTTTTCCCAATCACACTTAAAAACTATTTATATTTGATTATGACTTAAAGTTTAAATAAACACCATTTTGTTAAATTAATTAATTGCATGCAATTATGTACACTACGATTATTGAAATGAAGAATATTGATTTTGTGACAGCTGCCTATTGAACCCAAAGCGTGTTAACTAGCATTCTAAACTCAAGATAATATCTCTAAATTGTAATGGATCGTTTGATTTTTAAAGCAGGTGGTATAACCACCTTTGCTTTGGCCAATGACAAATGAATGGGAACTAAGATAAATAAAGAGCATTTAACACTATATTTTATTAATAATAATCAAACAGACACTGGTAAAAGATATTTGCTAATAAAAAACATAAAAATTCTTAATGTTTTACGTCATATACACCACTTATCCGCTACCCCCCATAGACATTAATTGTAATACCACGTAGTTTTCATTTTAATTTTAACCTAGCCACTAGCGGCCACCATCCCACTTACCCCTTTTGATTTTACCCGTGAGATAACTTCCCTATCCTTTTCTAATTAGTCGCATTCAAGAGATATTAGTAAGGCAGAACATCTGGCCTCAAGTAATACTCAGAAAAAGATGAAAAGCCAGATACACTGATCTGCCTTAATTCGCAGATCCCTATGTTAATTATTCTTTATTTATATAAAACACTTGCGTTGAAATAAAATGATTTTGTTTTACTCTAAATATAATAAAGTGGTGTCAGATGTGGGATTTGAACCCACGCCCTTATTCGAGGACCATGTGTCGTATACACGATTTATCCGTTACCCCCCCCCCCCCACTTTAAATTAACTGTTATACCGCGTAGTTTTAATTTTAATTTTATTACCTAAGCACTAGCGGCCAATATCCAACATACCTATTTTGATGTTGCCGGCGATGATCGATAAAATTCCTCCATCCTTTTCTAACAAGCCGCATCCTCGAAATATTAAAAAAAGGCTGAACTTACCTTAAGAAATACCCATAAAAGCATAAAAGACATATACACACATTACAAAAAAGTGATTCCCCCCCCCCTTTGCAATTACCTAAATTTACATAAAACTCTTGCGTCTAAATAACATTATTCTGCAAGATGTTGTGCATTTAACAAACTGTATAGGGTAAAATGAAAAGGTCCCTTGCCAGCATACATCTCGTTGGGCTTATTCAGCGAACATTTCGATGTCAAGCTAGAACAGAATTTGTTTCCTTTTAATACGTACTTATTATTTAGCTAATTTAGGACTGGCACAGCTAGTTTTCTTATAAAAAACACCTTAATTAAAACTTTGCGCAAATTATAAATGTAATAATCGTGCAATATATGCTAAAAATCCCCGAAAACTACATATCTAGAATAGAACTTTAATGGCTAGAGCGGTCTAATAACTACGTAAATATAACTATACTTTATTGATCAAATGACTGATAGTAACAATTTCGTAATTTTGAAAAGGAAAATAAAAGGAGAATGAATGCATTTTTTAAAAAAAGGGATATATATATCAGAGGTCAGATTTGTTAGAATTTTTCAGCCCGAACCCGGCCCGGCCCGATTTTATAATTAATCTGCCCGCCCGAGCCCGCCCGAACCCATCTAAGTGTCCGCCCGGGCCCGCCCGAATCGTTAAAGCTGCCCGAATTGCCCGGCCCGAAATATTAAATTTGCCCGTTAGTCCCGAATTTGTGAGGTCGCAAACAGAGGTCGGATTTGTTAAAATTTTTCTGCCCAAACCCGGCCCGGTCTAAATTTTTAACTAAATTCCCCGCCTGAACCCTTCTAAGTGTCCGCTCAGCCATGCCCAAACCATTAGAGCTGCCCGGCCTTATTAATAAAATTTGCCCGTGACTAGAAATTATCCAATCCCAAAATCTTTTAACCACTATTACAAAATAAGCATTAAATAAAGACATATTGATCAGAACAAATCTTTTATAATATAATATGAAAATTAAAAATTTTTGATCTTGAGATAAACCAGTTAAACTAATTTATTCGAAATAAAATAAAATTTAATTCTGAAGAAGTTAAAATTAGGATTTAGGACATTATATAAACGTACGATAAGGATTTAAGCGATAGAAAAAAATCTAGTCAAATTTATTATGGCCCAAAATTGTTTATAAGCGAATTTTTCTTTTTTCGAGGAAAATCAATTTGATAAAATTTTTGGCATGCCCGAATTGCCCGAATCTTATCAGCGTGCCCGCCCGGGCCCGTCCGAAAAGTAAAACTTAAGACAGTTGCCCGGCCCGGCCCGGCCCGTGGGCCGGGCCGGGACGGCCGGGCAGCGGGCCGGGCCGGGCATTTCTGACCTCTGATATATATAACTATGGCTCGTCATTATTCTTTGCACATTTCCAAAGTAAACGTTTTTCTAGCTAAAGCTATGACTCAGTACATTTCCAGCATTAAAAATGTTTTTTTAAACTAGAACTTCTGAGTAAATGGGGTAATAAAAAAAGAATAAGAGGTAAGGGGGGATATAAGCATGATTCATCATAAACAGGCGTAGAATAACATCATAAACATGCATATATAATTATATGTGTATGGGAAGGGTTTGAATCATTGGGTGAACACCACAGAATCAACCACAATACATGATTATATTTTTAAAAATTAAATATTTTTTAATTAAGTGAAAATGTGTTACCGAAAAAGAATACTAAAGTATATGCGCGATGCTTGCTCGGTTCCCTAATAACGAGAAAACCATGGCACGATCACGAATTTATATTAAAAGCGAATATTCAGCGACAAATCTTGTAATTTTGTATTGAAAATAAAATGCCCTGAGAGTTCGCAAAGACAATAGAATATTTTGTACGCTTGCTAGCACCATCTGCGTTAGCAAGAGGCATTAACACTAATTTTTAAGTCATATTAAGCGATGAGAGAGAGGGAAGGGAAGAAGTGTGGGTAATCATCTTTGTGGTGTATGGGTAATTATCTTTGTGGTGCAGTATGTTCAATCCCCAACACTTTTTCACACACAAAAAGTATTTATTAAAAATTTTCATCCCTCTGAAATAGTTTGATTATTATATTTGGCTTAATATCTGGACGGATTTCATTGTCATTTGGAATATTCATAAGTTTCTAAAATTATTCTTTCCACCTCTCCATCACGTCCCTCTGCTTGAATAAGGTTTTCATAAACACTCCGACATCGCTTCTTTTCTTCTCCCTTATCTTGGCCAATTTGTTTATAAGCCTATTGCCCTCCTATCATCCAGTTTGTTTGCTATCTCGATGTACGCAGCATTCTTCGCTAATTTGCGATTACCTTCTTCTTGTTGATCCTCCAACTTTTTAGAATTATGGCAGCATATAGAATTACTGGAAATCTTAACCGATTGATCCCACCACGATAGTTCCCTTTTTAAAGCTTTGTTCCTTTTGATCTGTTCTATAATCTGAATCGCCGTTTCTTTTATGTCCACAGTTAGCGTCTTCAGATAGTCATCTACGTTCCGTTTTGACTTCCTATCGCCCAATAGCGTGGTGGCAGTATCTGTCGTTGGTCGACGTATCTTTACTATTTAATTCGAGGTTCAAAACCCTTTTTTACTTCAGGAAATACTTTTATTTAAATAATCATAACAAGTGGACGATGTTGCTTGCAGATCTTCATCCGATAATAACTTGCAATTGTTGATCACATAAATTTGTAAGACGTATAAGCGGATAGTGAATCTGACTAAAATGCTTTGCACTAATTGCAATCTTTTTTTTCAACGCTCGATCTAATAGAACATCTACATGAAAGAAAATAAAAAAAGCAAAGAAACAATTTTTGCTACCGGTATCCCATCAATCTTTAACCTCCCAGTTTTTGCACAGGAATTTGAGACTATCGTAGGTATTATCTTAATATGTGCAAAAAGTCAAATATTTATATCTCACTATATTAACAATCAGTATTAGAACGACCATCGGAGAAGCTAAGTTTTTTAGCACGTCCATTTGTAGATAAGGCAAACTCTTCTATTAAATTTCAGTAACACCAATGCCAAGAGAATGTAAAACTATAAAAATTTGGTTTCACACTCACGACGATACGATGTAACATAGGACTATACGATGTAACATATGACTAAACATTTTATTTAAAAAATTAACCCCCCCCCCCTAAATAATCCTGCGTACGTCTATGATCTGGATATATAAACCATATTTACATAATACTTTTATTATTCTTATTAAAGATTACAATTTTTTAATAAAAGTTATTTGGCTTCTTTGATTGTACTAGTGATGATCAAAACCTAGGTCAGGTTTTCCCGAGGTCCGACCTGAGGTCGGTTTTAGGTTCAGGTTTTCAAAAACCTGATAAGGTTTTTTGAACGCCCGAACCTTAACCTGAGGTTCATCCCGAAAATCAACCTGAAAACCCTTCGGTCAATTTTACACCCAACCTGAATACCCAGGTTGACCTCAGGTTAACATGGAAAATTCTTGTTTTTTAAATGATATATATAAGTATAAATGTGGTTGTGGTGTTTCCCCCTCCCTGAATTATTATTACTTATTTTTATTATTTTAGGCGTTGCACACGATTGTTTATTAGCTTATTTATTTTTGTTGGTTTGTTTATTCCCCCCCCCCCACACACACGCATATAATTATACGCTATTGTGCTAAATCCCTCTACGATTAAAATAGATTTTATTACCCATTTTGATCGAGCGCTGTTTTGTGATCGAGCACTTTTAATGGTCTTCGCGTTCACGTTATATTAGTATAGAATCTAAAGCGTGTTTTATTAACATGAATTTGCAAGCGCTTGTTATTATTTTATTCGGTTCTTTTAAAAAGAAAAGCGCATTCATGTTATTATTAATTTTTATCGTAGTGTTTATAAAAGGAAGAAAGCACATTCATCATTATTAATTATTCATTATAATTATTATATTTACTTGTCGCTTAGAAAATAAAGTTTGGTTAGAAAATAAGGTAGAAAAAATTTAGTCTTCCATTTTGGGAGAGGACCCGTCGCGTCGTTAGATCAAAATAAATTTATAATAACCTTCTAGAACAATTTTAAGTTTTCCGCGCCTGGTTAAATAAATCTCTTCAGTTGTTAACTGATAATTGGGGATTTATAAGTGGTATTTTATTTTAAATATTTTCCTTTTTCAAGATGCATTAAACTTTTTAAATATTTACAATTTTAAATGAAAGAAAAATAGTATTTTGTTATTATTTAAAAAAAAATTAAGATTTTTTCAATATACAAATGATTTAATTATTTACCATGTATATTTGGTGAATGCGGCATCTATATTTTAACATATTTCATAAAGCGTTGGAAAGCATTGCATGCATATACTATGGCATAGTATAACATTTTAGTGTATAGTGTGTGATAAAATTATGGGGCTAGGTAGGGTATGCTGAATTGGGTTCAAAATGCCACAGTCCAAAATGCCACACTGAATATAACGAAAAATTAAATCTCAAATGGGGAGGGAATTTGATGTGCATCTAGTCCTAACCCTAACCTAAAACGCTGACCTAAGGCACTACCCTGAACCTTAACCCTGTCCCTTAAAGTTTTATAGTGCAGCAATAATTGTTAAATGCATACGCATGCGCATTCCAAAAATGGAAATTATGCGCTTGCGCAATGACTAATTTGATTGCGTGAGATTCGTGAAACGTGAGATTCAGTGGTATTTTGGACTGTGGTATTTTGAAATGATACCGGGTATGCTATGCTGCATAACGCTTTATGAAAATTTGTTAAAATATAGATGCCGCATTCACCAAATATACATAGTAAATATTTAAATCATTTGTATATTAAAAAAATCTTAATTTCTTTTTTAAATAATAACAAAATACTATTTTTCTTTCATTTCAAATTGTAAATATTTAAGAAGTTTAATGCATCTTGAAAAAGGAAAATATTTAAAATAAAATACCAAATTTATACCTATATATGTCATATAAAAAACAAGAATTTTCCAGGTTAACCTGAGGTCAACCTGGGTTTTTAGGTTGGGTGTAAAATTGACCTGAAGGTTTTTCAGGTTGATTTTCGGGATGAACCTCAGGTTAAGGTTCGGGTGTTCAAAAAACCTTATCAGGTTTTTGAAAACCTGAACCCTCAGGTTGCCTGATCAAAACCTAAATTTTGATCATCACTAGATTTTACGCCCTTTCTAAATTTTATGGTTTATTGGTGGGGAATGAAAAATTAATATAATTCTATAATAGACGAAGAAAAGATAACTTCTAACATTACTTTTTAAGTTTTTTAATGAGTATTAATGTAAGATTTTACAAAAACTTGTACTAAAAATGAAGTAGATTACCCTTGGTCGTAGCCATTTCTTAATCTCAAAAAACATTTTTTGTCCGTCCTTATATCACTACTGCCCTCATCTAATTCAAAACCCTGGCTACTTCTATGGGTTACGTTTATATATAATCTTTTATTAAAACTTATAATGCGCGTTGAGAATTGAGATAGTAATAAAGAAATGGATTAAGAGAGAAATGTAACACCTTTTCTATATAAAACACAAATTGTGTAATAAACTTTTAGCGGGCTTTAGGTATATCTAGGCCCAACCCGAGCCAGTTAGGTTATATTACGAAGCAAGAGTCTGTCAACGCCATGCCTGCGGGCCAGGCTTATAGGCCCATTCGTGCGCCAGGCCTTTCGGATCTTTAATGCAAACTGAGGTTTTGATTTGGTAGACCCTCGAATCATTTATAACCAAAATACCCTTTCAAATTAATATTTTTAAAATTAGGTTGTTTCAATAAAGGCCAGCGTGCTTTTAGTCCATTCTTTTGGGCGATTTCTGGCGCAAGATAAAGAATTAATTTTAGGGTCGTCCCATGCTGTAAGTGCGATGTGAGGTGCAGGCATAGATAAACTAAGACTGCTCATCTCTTATATATTCACGCATCAAAAGTGTTGCCAAAAAACGACACCGCCATTTTAATAAGTGAAGTAGAGTTGGTATAGCGATGAATTGCATTGGACAATAATCATTGATCATATAACATGAAACAACCCATTTTTTTAATCATTTGAGCGATTTTAAATTTATCAAACCATATATAAATTGGCCAAAAGTCATGTTTTACTTAATGAAATGGCTGCCAAAATTGGGTACACTTTTTAAAAGGGAATGAGCCAGGCGCGTAGCCAGGATTTTCTCAAGGGGGGGGGAATTTTAAAAATTTTAAGAACTTGATCGGGAGTAGGAACCAACTCCCGATGAATTGTCAATAAAGCCAATCAATTTAATTTATTCTTAGACATGGTATCAGCGTTGAGAAGCTATAAAAATTTTTTTTAATCTTTGCCAAGGGGGGGATTTCCTGTTTCCCCCCCCCTCCTTATTTACGCCACTGGAATGAGCAGTCTATTAGTCTATGGGTGCAGGCTTTGCTGGTCAAGTGTATGATAAGGGTTAATAGAAATAGCCCTTAAGACTATGTTTCATGGGCGTACGCAGGTTTTGAATTAGGGGGGGGGGGGGGGGTAGATTCAAATTTTCCTGAGAGCAAAAAAAAAGGTTTCGACATCCAAAAATTTTCCTGAGAGCAAAAAAAAAAAGGTCTCGACGTCCAAAAAATTTCCTGAGAGCAAAAAAACATAAATTAGGCAGTGTGGGCAGCCAGACCCCCTGCCCCCCTGGCAAATTAGGGGGGGGGGCAGGAAGTCCGGCTGCCCCCCTCCGGCTAATTAGGGGGGGGAAACATAATTTTTTTTATTAGAAATTTTATCAAATTATGGCTAAAATTTCAAAAAAATGATCATTTTGCCCCTCCCTAAATCATTATTGCCCCCCTCTAATTCCAATGCTAGCTACGCCCATGGTGGATTAGATTAAATTAGGCTTACATGTTAAAAATACGTGATGGACTAATTTTTGTTTTAATAGGTAGATAGATATAGAATGCCAAAAGGTAGGTCCCTAAGTGCATTGTAAAATCAATAAATATTGATCTACTAATTAGAGAGAGGGAAAATTAGCTAACATTTCAGATGCAAGAGAAGGCGCATTTAGTAACGGCTGAGAGAAGGGTCATGCTTAGCTGCTAATTCAAGGTAAAATGCATCATATTACATTTTTTAAATAAAAAACTCTGTAATTAACACAATTTTGATATCGTAGTTGTAAATATGACGTGTGTTTTACACAATATAATAATCATATTCTTACCGAAATGGCATTTAATGTTTAATATATACTTCCTTTACACTTCTCTGCTGTTTAAATGAAATAATGATATTAGATCAATTTAATTACAAAATACACTTATGTTCGAATATTTCGTTTGGTTTTCCATTCTACCCACATTCAAAAAAGTGTGTCCATGAGTTGGAGTAAGTGTATCACATTTTAAAGTGTATATGTATCATGATTGTAAGATTATTATTCATGAATGTCGTATTTTAAGGCCTCTCTAGTTTAGTTTAACCTTTAAAACATAAAAAAAATTATTTTTAAAACATCATTAGATAGAAGTTTATACATTTTTGTAAATCAGATTAGGAAAAAAAATATTTTAAACAAAGATAATAAAATTTAAGCTCTATAGAGAACGGCAAAGTCACCTTTTTACCCGAACCCCACCCGACCCAAATTTTTTTAAAATTTTTAACCCTGAAATTCCCTGAGCCCGACTTTAAATTTTACAAAAATTTTAGCCCTACGTTTAAATATTTTTTTATCGAATCCTGCCAAAAACACTTAAATTTTGGTACCAAACGAACGAGTAAAAATTTTCGGTTTTTAAAATTTAATCGACAAGATTTATGAAACTAATTGATACCACAGATTTTGACTACTGAATGATTTATTATGGTGCTGTATTAATATGATAGCATCTATAAAATCGGGTCACAAAATAAATTTAAATTTATTTTTATGTAACCGACTAGGTAAAAGAGATCGGAGCTTAAGTAAGAAACCCCATAAATTGCATAGCAATCAATAAAAAAAAACCTTAAAAAATATATTTTTTTAATAATTTTTGAAAAAACATATTTAGAGGTGGATTTCTAATAAAGAAAAAAAATGTGGAAGAATAATTTTATAGTTATACTCAATTGAATTTAAAAGAAGAGAATTCTTAATTCGTTTAAAATTGCCCGGGGCAGGTTATAGCCTAGATTTTAGAATAAAATACGCTGTATGCTTTTAACAAAACTAAATCTATTAAATATAATGGCAACTGTATTTAGTTAAGAAATAAACTTATATTGTAATCTTTTCAATTATTTTAAGGATTTTCTGCTTTCTTGCGTTTCGCTTACCTAATATCTTGAAAATTAAATAAAACTTAACGGATGGGTTACACTTGCACTGCCATGGCTAGCTCAGTACCCTATGTTAACAAATTAATAACCCATATTGAAATGCAAAGATAAAATGTTTAATTATAATAAGGTTGCTATGAAAATTATTTTATGCTACAAAATAAATTATAAATTAGCTATAAATTTTACACTCAAAAAAGTATTTGTCAAAAGGTCAAAATTTTATCGAGGTTACCAGCCCCAAACCAATGTTTTAATTTCTAATCTGAGATTAAAGTTAAAAAATTTTCAACTTATAACTTATGATTGAACACACATAGGATCCTTATACAATACTAATTTTGATTGGCATATTAAAAAATAGTTCAAAATAATTAAAAATATAAAATAAATTTAACCTAGCTCCGATCTCCCTACATATATAATTTCGAACTGTCCCTGATTTATAAAAAAAATAAGTTAGGCCTATATGACAAAAGGATATTTTAAGTTGTCCTTTTCATTTGACATAAGGTGAAATTAAGCACACACTAAGTGATCGATAAATATATAGATGGGCGTAGCCAGCATTGGAATTAAGGGGGGGGGCAATAATGATTTAGGGAGGGGCAAAATGATCCGTTTTTAAAATATTAGCCTTAATTTTAATAAATTTCAACAAAATTTTGGATTTAGAGGAGGGCAGCCGCCCCTCTACCCACCCCCTTGGCTACGCCCTTGAATATGTACCTATGGTGTGACCTTAATTACAAAATAAATTATCATTACGATTTTAATTTTTTCTAAAGTGAAATTAATTAACATTGTAGGAGATGCTATTTTAAAAAACTTTAATCTTAAAATCATGACGCAAAATCCAGGAGGAAACATCAATCAGGATGCTTTGATCCATGAAGTAACATACAGGTTTAAAGTTTATAATTATATTTTGACGTTTAGATTGTACCAGGATTATTTTTGGCTGGTTATAGGGAAGCTATAGATGGAGATTTAATGACTAAAAAAGGCGTTACACATATCGTTTCTTTAACGGAATGTCCTACCAAACTTTATTCGGTAAATAAGCTTTTACATGCTCAAAATTTGTAAGATATTTAGTATTAAGGCCCCTACGAATTAAAGCATGAACTAAATCTTTCTAAAATTCAGGTTAAATTTAAAGTATTCATTTTTTTAAAGTTTACTGAATACACCCTTTAAAATTTCTTGATCGCTAGACTCATTTAACTCGCCAGCTTTGAACTTGAGAAGCTTCAATTTTAACAACTTGACCATTGCCAAATTAAAAAAAATTCATTTGCTCTACGCTTCAAAATTACTGTTTTAATTAAAAAATACTAAGTTAAATAGTGTTGCAAAACAGCTGGGTTTTGATTGGCCGACCTTTGGTTTTACTAAGACTAACGGCCGACTCAGGTCTGTTTTCATAATTTCGACTAAGTTTAAAGGTCGACTAAGAAAGACAGACCAAAAAACTTTTGGTTTGTTTACGTTAAATCGACTAAAACCAAAAGTCGACCAAGTAAACCCCAGCCGTTTTCACAACACTAATAGTTAAGGCACCCCCTCCCTTAAGCCAACTCCAATATTATTTTAGAGTTTTATATATGATAGGGGCAGTGCCACAATAATTTGCTGTAAACTGACATTATGACAACTTGCCACTGTTATAATAAAAATTTTATCAGAATAGAGAATCATTGATCATACCTTGCAAAGATGTGATGACGCAGAACATGCTCGATTTTGTACCGACCGTCAACGATTACATCCATAATCATAGAAATAGAAATGGCCGCATTTTAGTTCATTGGTAAAAGTTATAAATATTATATTGTATGTCTTCTAGAGGCCTGCACGCGTAACTCTAAACCCGACTCCACTTTAGGGTTAAAAAATGTAAAATGCTTTCGGGTCAAATAGGGTTCGATAAAAGTCCTTGACTAATACAATTTTGTCAGATCCATTATAATTATTTTTTAATAAATAAATTAGAAATTTATTAAAATAAAATCAAACCTAAAACTCTAAGTTTCGGACATGAGTGAATGCATGCCCATATCAAGCGAAGGCAATGGCTTATTTTGCAATATCCGGAAACTTAACGAAAATGAGATTAAATAGCTTGAAAATTATTTAAAAATTGAACTATAAATTTTACTAGTTCCTATATAATATGAACCCTAACTGCTCGATTTATAAGCTATTTTCAAGCAGGCCTAAGATAAACTAAATTTTAAATCAGAAAATAGGGTGCCTGGGATTTTTCTGGAACTTTGGATTTAACAATATTTATTCATTTTTATAAAACACCATTGAAACAATTTTTGTACCCAAAATTTGTCGCATCAATCAGTTAGTTAAAGCTGATACATTGATTTGTCGATTAAATTTAACATACGGTTATTTTTCAATTTTGGGTCGGGTTCTTGTTGAAAAAAGTGAGTTTGCAGGCCTCTAATGCCATTTACCTTAAATTAATAATTACGGTCATTTATTTTCTGTCGTAGGCTAAATGGGCATAGTTTTTCTTGCTATTTATCAAGAAAAAATTATATTTTTCCAGCAAAACTAAATTCCTAAAAAACACAACTTTTTGTAATGGAATAATAGATAGTTGTTTAATTACTTTAGGCTCTTAACATTTAACTCCTGTATTTCGTATTAAAATATTAAAGACATGATATTTATGCTCTAAAGGGTATTTTTATACAAAAGCATGTGCGGAGTCTCAAGGGGACCTACGATGGTTATAGCCTACCTAATGTCAACTACTAATCTAACGAGTCAAGAAGCCTATAATGCGGTTGTATCATTACGCAACTTTATTTGCCCAAATCCTGGATTTAGAAGGCAACTAGTTGATTACGAAAATAGTGGAGCTTTACAGCAGGTGATTAAAATTAGTAAATGTTGTTCATGATAAAATGGATAAAACAATGTGTTTCTTATAATTATTATTAAAGTAATAGCAAATTTATTAAAAATTAAAAAAAAACTCTTTAAAATTTTTAAATTTATAGCTTAGTAATTTCTTAATCATTATTAGGAAAGACTTAGAATAAAATCCAAATTTATGGTAATCGATTATACGAGAAACGACGAAATAATTTGCCGAGAAAGAATGATCAAATGTATGAAAGACCCAACGGTATGGTTTTGACTAAAATGATTAAAATGTTATAACTCGGATTTGTAGCAATAAAAATTACCTCTAGATGGCGCTAATTCGAGTATACTTTTCAGTTAATTGCGACACTCCTAAAAAAGGGGGTTTTTATTATCTTCTTAAAAATATGAGAGCTTCATCAATTTTTAAAGATTCAATTATTTACGATACATTTTGTTTTTCTAGTGTCCGTTTTACCGCAAATTTCCCGATTTTTACTTTGAGAGGGCACTGTATAGCACACAAGCCCCGACGCCTACAAATTTAGCCTATGACCCAATGAGTCAAGCTGCAGCCAATAACCAGCTCATTCGATGCAATAATATTGGAATAAGGCAGCCAGACCCGACTCGAACTTATCCAGAATCTTTTAACAATGCTCAAATGGGTCGTGGCCCAATCGACGCAAAATCCAATTTTGGCTCAGCGATTGATAGCGAATCACGAGAAAGGATGAAAGATTTAATGCTCCATCAACAAAACAAAGACACCAACGCCCCAAATTCTTCTTCCAAAGGAAAATAAAAATCATTGCTTAAAACACACAAATACCTATAGCTATCACTTTCCTCTTTTGTTACCGTTTCAAAATGATTTTCAAACATATACAATAAAGATATTTTTTAATACGGTAGATAAATTAGCTATTAAGTCTAAAATTAAGTTTCATGAGCGTTAGAAATGCGCGGAAATTTGTTATAAGGTAACACTATAAAACTGGCTCATTCTAGTTGGAGACATTTTTTTAAAACCACCAAATTGTTATTATTTTCAAAAATATAGCTTTATTCAATTCGCGTGAAATATATTATACAAAACGCGCAAAACATTATACAATATATGATTTGACTAATGAAGAAGAGGGTTTAGAACGTCATTGATCCTATTGACTGCCCTGAAACAGCTTTTGAGATTTGTTTAGACTAAACCTCTTTTACCCTATGCTATATGTAATTGTGATAAATGCATATTTCATTTTTGGTTTGGACGGAGATCTGGGGACACAATGCAGTTAGCTATTCAATTGTTTCGAGCAGCAATTGAACTTCTTTCATCTCCCTCCCCAACTTACCCCCGAATAGCACCGATTTATTGAAATGACATTTTATGCTGGTCAAGTGTTTGAAGCAAGTTTGACATTTTTTGTACCTAAGATTTAGAAAAAAAAACAATTTTTTTATCAAATAAGCAGTTTTAAAATAAAAGGATTTGAAAGATAGTTTGATAAATGCAAGAAATTCTAACCTTTCCTCTCGATTTAGGTCGACACCTATATCAGCAGTCAAGGTGAGGGATGATTTGATGAGCTGGCCAAAGTTCTTAAGCACAACTTTAAGTGCCTTACAACCCAACGTTATGTAGCTAGTTGATATTATAAACAATATAACCTTAAAAATACACTAACAATTAAAATGATTTAATAATTTTTCAGATTAATGATTGAGGTAGCTACTAATAGGACATTTTAGAGTTAACAAAATCCATATAAATTACTAATAATAATTAATAGAAGTAGGCTTAAATAAACCTAAATTTACTTTTCTTGGTGGTGATTCAAAAGCGATTGTATTCTCGGAAGTAATTCCATACTAATATCAAGTGTCCAAACCCGAGGGCAATTGACTAAGGATGTGAGAACGTCAACGAAAGCCGCATCGTCGCTCAAGCTACTCACCATTTCTACTATGATCTATATTTTTCACAGAAAAAGATTTACTCTTAATTATAGGTTAAATAAAGAAAATGTCATCTCGTGTTTTAATCTATATGGCCCAACCGACATTTTATCAAATTTTGGACACTGGGAATTATTAAATGTCATTAGATCCTCAATGTCCATCTTACATGTATCACAATAATGATTATGTATATATTCATCCGTAATCAGCAATACAGATAATTCTCTATTAATAAATCTATATGGCCAGAACAGAACCCGACATTTTATAAATTTAATATTTTTTGGACTCTGGGAAATGTTAGATTTCATCAGATCCTCATTGTCCATCTTACAGGTATTACGAAAATAATTAGCTTAAAAGCTTGGCTAGTGTATAGGTTCACCTTTATAATTTTCCAACTGTATAACTAGGCTGCAAGCAGCAAATATTCCGACCTTTTTAAATTTTGGACGCGAGACCTTGGCTATTCGAGGTTAAATTAATCTTTTTGAAAAGCCAAGACGATTTTATTATATTAGATAAAAAAAGTTTTATTCTATGGTATTAATACTCGACAAAGCCATATACCACACCGCTGCTTTTACGTAAAAGTGGGCACAAAAATAAAAAAAAACTCCTATGCCATGTACGCGAACGGGTTTTATATTAGATTCACGGTTTTTTGAGTACTAATCGTTTATTTTTTTTATAAAATACAATTTTGTGAAGATGAGATAAATAAATATTCCCTATTGCAGCTATCATAAAAACAAGCCATTCCTTCGTTCCAAACATTATTTCCAACTTAACTAGAATTAGAAATCTTAATTGTCGGTCATTGTGGATGTTTTAGTGTTGTGAAAACCATGCAAGCTTTATAAAACGTTTCTCAACTAAAATCCAAGCTAAACTAAGTATGAGCTTAATTTACTTTCATATCGGAACGACTTTTCAACAGAGCACCAATCATTTTGAGGTTTTTTAAGCGAGTGTCCAAAGCAACGCAAAGTTGCTCGTGCTCGTCAAAATCTTTTTGACTTCTCTTAAAGCCCCCTCCTTTATCGTCGTCATAGGCAGGTGCTGGCTGGTTAATTTGTTCCAGGTGATTGGCCGTATCAAAATACAAGTGCCTGTTCTTTACTTGTATCGTACGTCGATTAGCTTTGATCGCTCCTTCCATCTTTCCACCAGAACTATTTATTGAATTTATAATTTGATTTTTATTGTGCCAAATACATTTAATTGATGAGCCGGCATCCGGGTCGTAGCCAGGATTGGATTTAGAGGGGGGCAATAATGATTTAGGGATGGGCAAAAAGATAATTTTTTGAAATTTTAGTCATAATTATATTCAAATTTGAAGAATTTTTGGATTTAGAGTGGGGCAGCTGCCCATCCCTGCCACCTCCTGGCTACGCCCATGGCCGGCATAAATCCATAAATGGTTCTATTGGATGTAACACTAACTTAAAATTAATTTTTTACCTATCACGCATTAAAAAAATACGAAATAGTCATCTATATATGGTGTATTACCCTGGGTGTAAGGTGAATCTGTTGAATCGGGATGTTAGAGCGGTCGGTTCTACATCATCTAACTGCATTCACAAAACGTACAAAAAACATTAGTTTTTAAGCATTTTAAAGCTAAACCAGCGACGGAATAAACTTTACGATAAAATTGTGTGCAAACGTAAGCATTTATTTGCTGTGAAATGTAAAAATGCGAAATCCCGGGTTAATTTTTGGGCGATGACGAAAGCTTACCATAAAATTGCATAAAAGTTCAGGTTCAATACCAAACCTATGTAAACCCATTATATAAGTTAATGACAAAATCAAACTTATTGTAGCTCATCCCGGCCCATAGTCCCTCCCAAGTTAGGTCAAGCCTTACACAGCCAGATTGTATTTTAAGCTAGGACATCTATTAAACTAATTCACAAACGCTTTTTTTGCAAGATTATCTGCCAAAACTCCTATGAAACCATAGACTAATAAAATGCTCATTTCCCTTTAAAAAGTGTTCCACATTTTGGCAGCCATTTTGAAAAGTGAAACATGAATTTTGGCCAATTCATATGGTTTGATGAATTTTTAAAATCACTATAATGATTAAAATGGGTTGTTTCATGTTATAAGATCAATGATTATTGTCCAATACAATCGCTATACAAACTCTACTTCACTTATCAAAATGGGGGTCGTTTTTGGCAACACTCTTGATGCGTGAATATATAAGAGATGAGCAGTCTATTAGTCTATGTATGAAACATAACAAAATTTAATTTCCAAACGCCGCAAGAAGGCTTAAAGTTAAGTTTTATAAAACTCTCACTTTCTGGGATGGATCAACGCGACAATTTTGATTGTTAGGGTGATTAGCATTATAATCGTCGTAAAACTTGACTTTTCGATCGCCACCGGTAGGCAGATAAGAGGCGGTCATATCTATCGCCGAGGCTTGACTGAAGGCGTGATAACTGGAGGTATCGTGAAAGGAGGTCGGCCTTCTCCCCGGACTTGGGTAGGGCCTAACGGCGTTCCTATTGAATATTTGTAAATTACGCTTGATTGCAAAGTTTAGATTTGAAACCCAATTTAAACCAAAATAAGCATTAGAACCCGTCGTCGACCAGTTGATAATAATTTTTAGGTTAAAGAGGGCACTCAGTAAGTAGTGTCGTAAAGACGGCTGGGTTTTGTTTGGTCGACCTTCGGTTTTAGTCGACTAAACACAAATTAGACCAAATGTTTGACCAAGAAGTGTTTGGTCTATTTAGGCTTCTAGCCAGCCGTTTTTACAACACTATGAGTAAGCAACAAAAAATTTAACAACACACGTTAAAACATTTCTCAATATAAATTTTGGTAGAATCCCTCCCTAACGCGAGCCTGAATGCGCGGATGCCAGAAAATCTATTCCATCGTAAAGAATATCACTTAGGAGTAAAGTTGTAATATTATTTAAAGACTTTTTTGAATGGTAGACTTTGAATTTTGCGACATTTTAAGATAAAGAAAAATCGACTCACCTAGCGTAGCCGTATTCCCCGCTCCTCCCATAACAAGAATGCTGCTGCTGGTCTAGATTAATGCTTTCCCCATTATTGTACTGAGAAACACCACGATATCCCCTGTGTGACAGAGACATAGGGTCGTCGGCGGGTGAAGTAGAAGACTGAGAATCGCTTTCTACCTGGCCCTGTCTGTTTTGAGCGTTGAAAGAATTGGAATGCTCTTCGGAGGGGAAGTAAAGCGAACGAGCGTTATTAGCAATTCTGTGCGGGGAAGGGTAGTGTGATTTAGACGGTCTTATCATGACGACGGGTTTGGTCGTTAGGCCAGCCTTTTTGGTGGAGAACGGGGAAACAACCGTGTTGAAGGTTGCGGTCGTAGCGGTGTGTGTTAGGGTGGAAATGGACGGTGAGCCGGGGCCTAAAGTTGCAAAAGCGATAAAATTATAAAGTCATACATAATAAGTGTTGGTCATATTGCATTACAAGGAAATTTTTTAACTAGTTTTGATTGTTATTCAAAGTTATAAGGGTTAGGGGACGAATATTGCCCCAGCTAGTATAGAACGATAAATAGCAACATGTCCTAGCAAGGGGGGGGGCGCATTTTGAACAAAGTAAAATACCCCCTACCCACCTTTATATTAAAAGAAGATATTTTTACAATATTTAGAGTTATATGAGAATTAAATTTTAGTAAATTTTTTACATGTTATCTTAAATCAAAAACACGCCTTTTATCATTTGAGCCTAAACGTTCATGCCCGCCTATTACAATTTCTAAAAAGTCATATTTTACATCATCTAGTTCAGGCTCCAAAAATCACTTCAATTCAGTTATTATATTACACCAGCCCTTGACCCCATTTTTAAAACGTTCCTAATAACTTACACACATATTTACATGGGCTTAACCAAGATTCAAAATTATAGGGTGGCAGTAATGATTTAGGGTAAGGCCAAAAAATGTGTGTTTTTTTTAATTTAGAGTACTATTAGATTTAGTGGGAGGGGGTTGTCCGTCCCTGCCACCCCCTGACTACGCACATGCATATTTGAAACCCTTGTTATGGACGCTTTAGATTATCACTAGAAGGAGCAAGTCGAAGGTAAGCGAAAGAGAGGGAGGCTCAAGCTGACATGAAAACATAACATAGATATGGCCTGAAAAGGTACGAGCTAACGCGAAGCTGGTGTAAATGCAGGAATACGTGGAAAAACTACTTGAAGAAGCTGACCACCAAGTGTTACAAACAGCCATGGGCGTAGCCAGCATTAGGTTTAAAGGGGGACAAATTGATTTAGGGAGGAGAACATTTTTCGAAATTTTAGCCATAATTTTAATAGAATTCAACAATTTTTTGGATTTAGAGGGGAACAGCCGCCCCTCGCTGCCCCCCCCCCTTGGCTACGCCCATGCAAACTGTTAGTTTAGGCCTTACCACGATTCCCACCCTCTATCAAGGTCGTCGTGGGGGGTGGAGGGGTCCGCATCATAGATCGTCTGGGTTGAAATATGGTTTCGCAAGCCAGGGGATCCTTGCAATCGGCTAGCTGCAATAGCTCTTCCTCCGTGGGTGATGGGGTAGATGACGGAGTGGTAGAGACCTCGGGTGGCGCCACGAAGTCTTGGTTTCGCGTTTGTGGCGCGCCAATGACGCGAGCGCTAGACGATAATAACGAAGGGAAGGAAATGAGTTGAGGTTTTGGCTTGATCGTAGAAGTGGCCGATCTTTTGGTCGCGTTGATTAAGTTTGCAGCTTTGAGTCTACTGGAAACGTTGATAATCCTACGATTAGCGCCGGAGATGTTGTTGGTACGTGGAGCAGAGGAAAAGGCTGTTTTAAAGTGGTGCTTGCTCTTAACCATGGCAGCCATCACGGAGGATTCCTTGCGAGGTTGGTGCTGGTGTCAAAAATCAATATTAGCTACAATAAAAGGCGTTATAAGCAACAGCGGTCAAATTTTTTTCGGGCTCAACCCGGCCCGATTTTATAACTAAGATGCTCGCGCGAACCCTTCTAAATATCCTTCCGGCCATGCTTATATATTGCTGCTTGAACTGCCCGGCCCGAAATGATGTTTTTATAAATTTTTAGAAACAATAACGTTATATTTTATAGCAAAATTTATTTTAATTTCCGTTTTTTGGGTAAGAACTAGAATTAACAAATATAATACAATTTAATAAAAAAGTGACAAAACAATCCACGAAAACGAAATAATACAGCATTTAAAAATATAAATGAGCCCGAATCTTGTTATAGTCCCCGCCCGCTCAGACCCGAAAATCTAAATTTGAGAGGCAGGGCGGGCAGGGATTTTTTGGACTCTGATAAGCTAAGATAAAGTCATCCATGGACGTAGCCAGGTTTAGAATTTGATGGGTCAAAAAATACGATATTTATTTATGATTTTTAGAAAATTCAAAAAATTTAAGTGGAAAAGCTAGGATTGGGATAAAAATCAGTTGATATAACTTCATTACTTCAGCATCTTTTACGAAGTGGGGCGGAGATTGCATGATAGCCGCAGACGCAATGGGTCTAACCAGGAGGGTAGAGGATTCTTCAGTTCTAGCGGTAAAGTTACTAAAGTTGCTAGAATAACAGCTAGAAACGGCGACAACTTGGGTTCGGCGTGATGCCTCTTTAACGTTACTAGGCGAAAAAACGCTTTCGTTCATAGGGGCAAAGCGTTCTTCGTTGCTCGGTTCGGGGTTGTAATCGTGGAGGGCTTGTCTTTCATGACTTCTTTTTTTAACAATTATTACATTTCTAATTTTATTATTAATTTTTACTTGGCCATCATGCCTTGTAAGTGAGACATGGACCGGCGATAGGCTAGTAATTTTCTAGCCTTGCACCCGGGCTCCTCTTTGCATTCTTCCCCGATCGACTGTTCCAAGGCGGCGGGGGCGGCGGGGTTGGAGGATGAGGTTATTTTAATGGATTTGTTTCGACGTATCACCCCGCACTTAGGGTTTAGGTCGGAGAGGTCTTCGGACTGAAAGTAAGGCTTCGGTTCGGTATTACATCGCTAAACGACATGATTTAGATTATTATTATTATTACAAGGTCCATGGGTAAATTAATTATTAATAAATTTTAAATAAAAAGAAATAAAAGAATATTTAATAGAATCATAATAATGATGAAATGTAAAGGTAATGAGATTATGATATTAATGAAGATAAAAATGATAACAAGCCGAAGATAAACGAAATAGGATATTTTTATTAGTAAATCATAAAAAATTGACAGCGGCGTGACTGTATTATTAAACACAAGAAAATTAAAAGACGAAAAGCTAAAAAACATATGATTTTACCAACTCGGTTTTGGTTTACGCCATTTCAAGATATAATTATAGCCATAATATAAAACTGACATTAATATGTAGATGATGACATAAAAGTTACAATAATTAAACGATTCGTAGTACTTTAAGGTCGACGTTGTACACAGATACTTTCCGACCGAGGAATGAGGCGGCGATCTATTAGTAAAAAAATAAAAGTTTTAAAGTATTCTTCAAAATATAAAATTTAGGAAATAAAACCCCCTTCAATGTCAAAGTTATTTTTTGTGAAAAGTTATTGTTCAAATGATAGATTATTTACTAATTGTTGTTGAGCCAAAGCCATGTCCGAGATATTGCGCCAATCCATTTGAACTTGATCCACACATTGTACGGGATCCCAAGTTAATATCTTGAGGCCGAAAGCGTAGGCCGCGTAAACGCAGGATCCTTTGTGATCCATAAACATGGAACTATGGGGGGAAAAAGTTATATAAACATAAATTACCACCTCTAAATTCGTAATCAACTATTATTAACCTTCCTCAAAAAGTTATTTAAATTTTTTTTAATAAAATTAGACGTCAAAGTCCGTTCAAAATAAGAATTATCATTACATAGCACCCAACGCCTTTTAAATGCATTCCCTTTTAAGCAACTTAATTCCAATTGCGAGCGGTTATGGGGCAATTTTGATGATAGTTCTCAACAGACAAAAACTAAGGTTATATTATCAAAAGTATGAGCAACGTAAAAATGGATTTAAGGGCGTTAAACAGTTACTCAAAATTCATCTTTTCAGGTGCAGTGGTGGAGAGCATGTCCATAACGTTAAGGTCCCAGTATTTGATGGTCCTGCGAAAAATACACGATAAAAATAATATTATGCTAAATTTTATCAAAGTCCTGTCATTCTCATTTTCTAAGTGAAAAGGCTTGAAGGAACTATGTGCTAAATTCGCAAAAGTTCCAATTTTAGTAAACAAATTTAATAAAGTTAATCAAATCGCGCCACCTTTAACCAATAAATATAAATGAATAAATGCAAAACCCGCAATCATTAACGAAAAGGTAGCGGACAAGCCCGCTAAAACATCTAAATTATCTTCATTGCAAAATAAATGTTTCGATCTGTTTTTATAAAGAATAAAACCCTCTTAAAATTTCATTAAAATTACCGATCTAGGCTGCAGGAAGTTAGAATGGGTGAAGATGGATGAAATTCGACCCTGGTCACCGTGTTGGAATGTCGCCGAAATTCGCCAGCCATTTTGGAGGCATTTAAGTCCCAGAGCTTAAGGTGATAATTGCAAAGAATTTTAGGGCTTTTAATTATTATTAATCAATCGTGTTAAACATTCGAGACTTCATTCAAATATCCGATACAAAATAAAGGTAAAATAATATAAATTTAATAGCACGACTTCTAAATCGAATGTATCACATCACATGTAAGTAAATTTGATATAAATGCATCGGCAAAAAAAAGTATTGTAAAATAGATAAAATGGTAAATCTCAAATAAATTAATTAAAGATCACGTAAAATGACGTCTTGAACACATATTACAATATTAAAAATGGTAAATTAATTAATTTTTCCCTAACCCAAGCATTTATAAATATTTTAAAATGTAATATCTAATTCAAAAATAAGTAAATTCCTCAGGAATTATATATATAATTAAATCTCACTTTTATTGAGCAATCTTCAGAGGCTGAGGCTAGCCATTTATTATTGGGACTGAACCTGAGGCAAGTGATCCGCTTAGAGTGATGCTAAACGACATATATCACATTATTTCAATATAAGTACATTGGAACCCATTATTTCAATATAAGTACATTGGAACCCATCATTTCATTACATGAAAAACAAGTGTGAACAAAGTTTTTACAAAATATAACATTTTAAGAGAAATAACATGATATTTTACCGTGAGTTCAGAGAGGAATTGCGATGTCCTTGTGTCCCAAAGCTATAAAATTTGAGGAAAAAAATGGAAATTTTATCATTTAAATTCAATTATAAAAAGGGTATGGAAAGACACTTACCTTGATGGATCCGGTGGAAGTACCGCAAGCGATGTATGTACCCGTGGCACTCAGATCCAAACTCGATATGGGAGATTTATTTTCGCACGAACGTATCGCTTGAAATGTGCAAAAATAGAGCAAATAAAAAAATTTAAAAAAAACCCTAAATGCCTGATATATTTTAGATGAGCCATGGGGACATTTCAAACTAAATAAATATTAAATAATAACTTGATGTCAATTATAAAGATAAACAAACACGATTAAAAACGGGTCTCTGTAAGCTATTACCCTTCCGCAATTTAAAATAGAGTTCAAATTGTATGCAACATCGACGATGCTATTAAATGTGATTTTAGATCGCCCACATATATTCCATCAACTATAAATTTAAACCTAAAATTTTGACAAGAAAAATTATAGCAAACTTACGACCTCCAATCAAACCATTAGACATGACTGTTTATTTTTTCAAAATGCTGATTATTCCTCATAAACATTAGCATCTTCTCGAAGCGTTTCATCTCTTAAAAAGCAATTACCCTGTATTGGTTCCAAATCCCATACATTAACGACTCCCTCGTCCGTGCCAGTTAGGATGAGCTCGTCGGAATGACCAAACCGCAAAGCACCCACGGGAGACTGATGACCCGGTAAGCTCTAAATAATTATGCGCGTATAATAACGTAGTTTTTTTTTGTTTCGTAATAAACTTGGAAAAGTAAAAGGAAAAGAGCTCAAAAAAAGGAATAAACTATAGAAAAATAAATGGGAAAGATCGGTGGATGGAAAAGGCATATTTTTAAGTTTATTCCTACAAATCATGAAAACCACTGTGGCTCGTTCACGTTGAATGAACTTAAACTAACAAGTAGGGCAATGGGATTAAGCAAATCTCATAAAGATTTGATAAAAAGCGCAATTCGCGCAAGAAATATAAAAATGTCCGTCTCACTAATATACAATTGTCCTGCCGCTTTTAGGTGCAAAAAGGTACACGGCGATAAAAACACGATTGAGGTAGATTAACCTCAAAAATGGTAAATAATTAGAGCTAGCCCACATTTTTAACAACTACACGAATAGAAAATTGATAAAATGTAAGACTTCTACTATATATGAAACTATTTTGATTTTAAACTTTACACACTCACAGCTGCAATATGGAGATGAATTAAACATTGGGTAATTACAAAATTATTACTAAATACTAGGGCTGCACCGATATCGGTATCGGTACCGATATCACGATTTTTTAACGATATCGGTATCGGTTATTAATCGACCGATACCGATACCGATACTTGAAACTTTTTTTACAAATATTTTATATTTGTTAGAGCTGTATATCTATATACTTTTTAAATTAAATTTTACTTAATTGCTGTTAAATCTAATTTATTTTTTCATTGATTCATTCATTCAAATTTCTACCACCACTTATTAATTGCTATGCAATTTATGGGCTCGTTTTTTGTGCGTCGTCCGTCGTCCGTCCGTCGTCCGTCCGTCGTCCACCAAGTTATTGGCGCCAGCCTTTTTTAAATTAAATTAATTGTTAATACCATTGATAATTCGACTTTTTGACCGTCCGCAGGCTACTGACCATTGAAAAAAATTACCATTGGCCAAATAAATCGAAATTTTTTGTTCGTTTTTGAATAGGTTACCATTGATAATTACCCTGTGCCCTCCACTACAAGGGCCTATGCCTCTACTGATATGGGTCCCTGTTAATTAAATTAATATTTTGTTCTTGTTAATACCATTGATAATATGACATTTTAGCCGTCCGCTGGCTACTGACCGATGGAAAAAATGACCATTGGCCAAAATGTGAATCGGAATTATTTTTTTCGTTTTTTTTTTGACTATTATGATTGTTCCTGTTACTACCATTGCTATTATGACTTTTTGGCCGTCCGCTGGCTGCTGACCAATGGAATAAAATGACCATTGGCCAAAATGTGATTCGAAAATTTTTTTTTCGTTTCTTTTTGACTATTATGATTGTTCCTGTTACTACCATTGCTATTATGCCTTTTTGGCCGTCCGCTGGCTGCTGACACATGGAATAAAATGACCATTGGCCAAAATGTGATTCGAAACTTTTTTTTTCGTTTTTTTTGACTATTATGATTGTTCCTGTTACTACCATTGCTATTATGACTTTTTGGCCGTCCGCTGGCTGCTGACCAATGGAAAAAAATGACCATTGGCCAAAATGTGATTCGAAAATTTTTTTTTAGTTTTTTTTTGACTATTATGAATTTATATCCACTTTTACCGTGTCCTGGCTGATGACCAATGGAAAAAAATGACCATTGGCCAAAATGTTATTCGAAAATTTTGTTTTCGTTTTTTTGGCTATCATTGACTTATAGAGTATCTGTTGGTACTGACCAATGGAAAAAAATGACCATTGGCCAAATTTTTGATTTTTTTAAAAATTGTTCAAATTCAACAAAAACTTTCTCCCAACAATTCTGCAAAATCTTAACATTGTCATGTTTTATAATATAATGTTTGTTACACGCCTAATTTTAAATATTTTTGAATTTTGGCACATATACCCGTTTTTAAACTTATTTTTTATTCGCTTTTGATGATTTGAAACGAGGAGTTTTAAATTAGTTTAAATAATTATGTTTGTAACAAAGTTTAATTTTAATTTTATGTATCCTTAATGCAGGACTTGCGTAGGTCAATACCTGGGAGGGGCAAAGTGATTTTTTTAAATTTTAACCGGTCCCTCCAATGGAAGCCTCTAAATTCTTTCCAAGCTCGTAAGTATGCTCGCATTATGCCAATTTGATAGTTTACATATAAACCTTGAGGATTATATTTTTTATTTAATAATAATTTAATATTTCTTAATGTTAGGCACCTTTTCAAATTAAAAAAAAATATTTGTTATCCCAAAATTAATTTTGATAGGTTATTTATTAACCCTAATTAATGCCCCCCCCCCAAAAACATACTCTCGAGTACCCGCTTCGCCCAATAACTTAATCTTACTTTAATTACTCAACCTTGGAATTTAATGGCTTTTCCGAGGGAAACGAAAAATCGTATAGAGAGCATGACTTTGTAAATTTTCAAATACTCATTTCTTTATTTCCAATAAACCATCTACAAACTTAATCATTAACAATTAATTAAATTCACAACAGGTAATTAATTGCTATTTATTAATTGAATTGGGTTAATATATTTCATTTAATTAGATTGTGATTTCATAGAAAACCTAAAAAGTAATATTTAAAAAAATAATATAGGTATTAGATTCTAATTTACGATAAAATATATCGATAGAAACTAACACAAAATTCGAAACCTCCTTCAAAGGCATAATCATAGCCCGTTATTTCTAATTAAATTGAATCTACTATTAAACTCAAACACGAATTGTACTTTATTAGATGGCGCGCGTAAGTGTATATAATTAGTAAATTTTTCTACGTGTCATAGATATTACACCGCACGTGTGGCAGAGAAATGTCCGATATTTTTAAAATGAAAAGGTATTTTAGGAATCTGAAAAGGTTATTTTACCCCCGGCCGCCCTGGGCACCTACGGGTAAAGTTTCGAGCGAATCGGGCTGGTAGTTTAAGAATTTAGCCCTTTTTTAAAACTAAAAAAAAACTTTTTTTTTTAATTTTTTTTTTACATTAAATTAATATTTTGTTTTTGTTAATATCATAGATAATATGACTTTTTGACCGTCCGCTGGCTATTGACCGACGAAATATATTGATTTTCTAAACATAAAACACAACTTTATTATTTCATCATCTATATAAATAACATAATAACTTCTACTATTTTAAAGCCAGCATGGTATAGTGGGTATAGCGCCGGCTTGTGAACTGGAGGTATGGGGTTCAAGTCAGGGAGGGGACAAATTTTTTTTTAATTTTTTTAAATTAAATTAATATTTGTTCATGTTAATACCAATGATAATATGAATTTTTGACCGTCCGCTGGCTACTGACCAATAAAAAAATGACCATTGGCCAAATAAATCGAAATTTTTTTTCGTTTTTGAATTGGTTAACATTGATAATTACCCTATGTCCTCCCCTACAAGGGCCTATAACTAATTAACTAATTATTTTGCATCTAATACCCCCTATAGGCATTCTCGCCCCTTCCCACCTTTCTCGCCCATAAATTGCATAGCAAATATGCTACGTTTATACGGAGTATAGAAGAGTTCCCCCTTCCCCTCTTCCCTTCCCCTACTCCCCTTCCCTTCTCCCCCTTCCCACGAGGGCCGAAGGCCCGAGTTTTTATATTATTATGTAAGTTAGTTTATATTTAAAATTTATAATATAATGTATTTATTTTTATATTATATATTGTATATACGATTTTTAATATATATATTATATAATATTTATCAACAAAGCATTTAAAATATTTTAAATTAGAATAACATTCTATGTTGTGTATTATTAATTCAAATGGCCTTACATTGACTTTATTTAAATTAAATTATATTTAGGTCTAAAAGCAAGTCATTAATTTGCAATTATTTTATAATTGATGAGAACTCAGCACATATTGCAGCCTGTACAATTGATAACTGCAATAAAAAAGTTTTAAGAGGTGGCAAGACATCAATTAATTTTAACACCACAAATCTTAGAAAACATATCCTTAATAATCATCCAATAAAATATAAACAATTATTATTAGAGGAGAAATCAAAGACATTGACTGATAATAATTTCAAATCTGATTCCAAATTAGTTCAACCAAAAATTGGGCAACAAATAGTTCCGATTTGCCAATATTAGCAACACTGGCCAGAAAATATCTGTCGTCACCCGCCACATCTATCCCTTCTAAATCTATTTTTAGTATAACTGGTGATATTGATAGTCCACATAGAAGATCTCTTCTACCGGAGACTATTGAAAAATTACTATTTATGAAAAAAAATTTGGAATATTTTAAATAAAGCTTTATAAATATTAACAGGTGTCATTTTTATAAGATGTAAAATATCGGTATCGGTATATTTATTTAAATATCGGTAGTATCGGTATCGGTATCGGTTAAAAATTTGATATCGGTGCAGCCCTACTAAATACATCATTTAATGTAAAATGTTCAATTTCAATGGCCCGTTATTGACGCACGCATGCATCCTTTTAATATGAATTATCGGGTTGTTGGAATCGTCAATTCGGTAGAAAATCCGAGCCCACATCGCAGTAAAATTTAAATTAAAGCGGTAAAAACTAAAAAAAGAGGCAAACGAAACCGAGATTAGAGTTGACAAAAGCGCCGTTATTGAGCAGGTAGCAGGGGAGGGGATTTAGGTAAAGGAGATAAGGGAGGGGAAAAACAATCTTATCTTCCAATACTATCACTATTAAATATTAATACAGCTAACTAAGAGAAAGTGTAAGTTTTATAAATCCTAACATCGGCACATAAACTTAATTAAGGTATTGCTTGAGGAAATGAGAGTGAAGTTAGTTTCGATCCGTAGTAGGCCAGCGAGTGTCAGGGTCTCTAACTTAATTAATAAAATGGTAGATACCATGTTGCCCTGCATGTAACCATAAAACACATTTCCAGTTTCATAAACTTCGACTTTAAAAGAGGCGGGGAGGGGGATGCTGTAATTGATTTGACGTTAAGATGATCTCATTAGGGATAATAGAGCAAATCCTTTGCAAAAGAGGTTGTTAGGTATTTTGTTGCTGACAGCTATTGGCTAACCCATGCGGAGAGGGGTATATAAATCAATCGCATACCACAATGGGAATTAAGTTGCAACACAACTTATAGCAAGTGAATTGTTTTCGTGCAATCTTGCAGGAGAAGAGATGGATTGTGGAGTATTAATTTGATTAAAAAAGCGTCACATTTATCATTGGGGGCTATGATGGTAGGGGAGATAAGGGTAAAGGGCGCTCCATAGCTTGGAACAAAAGGTGCGAGGGGAAAAAATTAATTAACAACTTGAGTATTTTGTGGTAGTACGGCTTGCTATGTGTGATGCAAATTAAATTAAATACATATGATTTGCTCATGGGCGTAGCCAAGGGGGGGGGGGGAAAGGGAGGGGCGCCTGCCCTCCTCTGAACCAAAAAATTTGTTAAAATTATGGCTAAAATTTCAAAGAATCAGCCTTGCCCCTTCCTTCATCATTTTCGCCTCCCCCTCTAATCCCAATGCTGGCTAAGCCCATCGATTTACCTAGTAAAAAAGACATGAAACAGGAAAACTAACTGGTAAACGCCGCAAAGTGAAATAGAATTAAAGGACTAAACAATAAGCCAAATTTTATCTGAACCATTTATAGTGGTTGTGGGATTTGGATGTTAGCATATTCCCTTAAATTTTAAAAACGCGTATAGCCTTAAAATAGAAATTAAATTAGGAGTCAATGATAAAGTTGGCAAAATTGTTCATCGACCCGAAGTCTTCTTTTGCTACAAGAGGTTTAGCTTAGACCGGTTATCTTATCTCGGTCATTCTTAACGCTATCTTGCGCGAGAGAGGAGTCAAACTGCGAGCACGTCCAGATTTGGGGAGATTATTACAAAGGTAATTTTAACTGACGAAGATAATGACATTTTCCTACGGCTAACGACTTAGCCCACTCGAACTGTATAAAGTTGCGACTTTTATCCGGGGATAGTTTAAGATTAGGGAATAAATGGAGGAAAAACAACTCGGCGGGTGCAAAAACGGTAATTTCAATATAACTAACCTAACCATCGTCGGAGTAATTATATTTTTGTGCAATTATTTTTATCCCTGCTGTCCTTATTTGGGCCTGAACAGCGCTTTATTACAAATTAAATGCACAACAACCCGCAAAATTATTCCCTTTTTGTCCAAGTCCGACCTAAATTGTAAAAAAAGTGTTGTCCAATTCCGAAATAAAAATATGAGCTTGCCCTCAAGATCGAATTTTTATTTTATCCGCTATATAAATAATGGACATAAAAAGGAGGCGCTGGCTATAGTTAATCCGGCTTAAAATTTGTTATTCAAGCTTTACAAATTATACCAGTCTTCGCAAAGAGTCTATCGCCTGAACTTTTTTGACAGTTTAAAAATAAAATAATAACTGTTAAGTTTATTGGAATTTTTAACAAATATTAAAGATTTTGAGAATTTGTTAAATTAAACATTCAAACATATTTTTATATGCTTAAAAATATTGTTGTTAAAACGGCTGCGTTTTATTTGGTCGACCTTTGATATTAGCCGACTAAAGATAAACAGACCAAAGGCTTTTTGACCAAAAATCTAGGGACTGTTTGTGCGACTAAGAATGTTTAGTCGACTAAAACCAAAGGTTGACCAAACAAAACCCAGCCGTTTTGACAACATTACTAAATGAGTCAATCCATTTAGAACAGCCTATCGGTTTGTAAAATTCTTATTTCCTGTTGGAAATTAGATTTGGATTAAATTGTATAAAGAGCTAAAACAAGTAAATCTATCAATTTTGTAGGTTGATCTGATCAGTTAATTATTGAAAGTGTGCGCCCGAAAAGAGAGCGTAAATTTTTTACATCGACTTTAATAAATTTTAAAATATCAGAATGTCACCATACTAGGCTTTAATAATTTACTTTATACATTAAAATCTTCACTATTAATTGTTTTGCTGTCAAAGCCTTTAAATAAAAGCGGTTTTATTCTTAAGGTTAGATAACTTAACGCCAAACTCATGCCAACCAAAATCATCAAATTCCAGTTTTTCAGCTAAGACCGACCCCACCAGGTCAGGGACTCTGTAACGTATTGCCAATTTATTTGCTTTGGCTCCTAAGTTTATTTTTCTACTGTGATTTTATAGATTTTAACGGCAGAAATAAATTACAATTTTGAGCCACTTTGTCATCTTCAAATAGGAACTTTTTATATTTATAAGTTGTTTATTATTTTTTTAAAGTTAAAGTCTAAAAAAAAGACAACTTGTTGGGACGATAGTATATTGTTAAAGCACCAAAATAAGCCTTACTAGGTGAATTCAATAAAAAAAAGTTGGGTTTTGATAAATTTCTCGATGTAGAATTAAATGTTTCAAAAATATTATTCCAGCTCTAAAATCACACCTAATTATTAAAACGATCGATTAAAAGGAAAAAACGTTTATTCACCATCGTTTGCCCCGAAGCCAAATCTAAAAGGTAGCCAAAAATGTGCAATTTTTATTATTTGCTTTCATTTGCAAAGTTGGCGAGCGGTAAAAACACAGGTACACTCGAAAGTAAAGTCAAATTTCGAGTTGCAAACTCATACCCCTCAAACTCATATTATTGCATATATAAGGTCGTATATTTCCAAGTTTAAAGTTTAAATTTTGAGAAAATTGATTTTTAGGAGACATCATTATTTTGGGGGTAAAAATTGAAAAAAAACAAAAATTAGGCTGTGATAAACCTAAACATGGATTTAATGGGGTTGTATAGAATTTTAAACACCGACATAAGCGTTCTTTGCCATATCATTCACTAATCACGATCTAAAATCTGATGCTGCATGTTAATGCAATTAAATCAAGACATAAGGCATACCTAAGTCCCAAATATTAACTAGGCTTTCCTGTAAGAAGATTCGCTCATTCTCTTCAACATCACGTTATTTGCGGATTTAAGCAAAGTTAATTACAATTTAAAAGACGAACGCCCTAAAAAGGGAAAGTCTACAAGGCGGCTCCAGGTGGAAGGGGCCGTGGGAATTAGGCACGGAATACAACTTAATTCATAGTTGGTAAGCCTCCTGGAAGGAAACTAAGCCATGCCATGCCATGCCAAGCACCCGTGTTATCTCTAATTTTACGCATTAACTCCTTATTTCTTCCTTTTACATGTTTTACAGTAGTACCGTAATCGCGTTCATTATCTCGAGGCAGAATCGGAGATGGATTTAGGGCGCGGCGCGTTCGTTACCAGTTAATAAACGAAAAAGTGGAAAAGGTAAAATAGAGTGTATTCAATGAATAGTGTTGTAAAAACGGCTAGGTTTTGTTTGGTCGACCTTTGGTTTTGTCAACTAAACATATACGGACCAACGATTTTTTGATCTATATTTCTTAGTCGACCCGACCTCTAGGCTTAGTCGAAACTTAAAAAACAGATCAGAGTCGACCGATAGTCTAAGTTGAACCAAAGGTCGACCAAACAAAACCCAGCCATCTTTACAACACTAATATAAAGAATGACTTAAAACCGAAATCCGAAGCTTGCTTTCTTGCAGAGATGGAATTGCCAGATGATGGGACAAAGTGATTCTTAAGCGACTCACCTGGAAATTTATGTAAAAGTTTAACATATTTCTTCGGCACCAGCCCGGCCCGATTATTTTACTTTTAAACCGAGCCGGACCAAAATGTCTTTTACTTTTTGGCTCGACCCGAGATTGGGCCCGGCCCAAGTAGAAATCGAATTTGATTTTATTTTTCCACATAAATATTTAATGAAAGTGATCGCTACTAATCGGTAATTAAAAGCGCGGGATAGTATGATGAATAAAGAATCTAATTTTTGCACACTTTAACAACTAACTTCAAAATTAAATATTTTTATTTACCGGTTTAAATAAGCTTTTTGAAATAATTACTTTTTTTCAAATTTCTTTAAGTTTACTAGTACTAGGTATGATATGTATATATAGATGTATGTTGGTGAAAATTTCAAGGAAAGAGGGGCTGAGGTTGAAATAGCTTCGAGCCGGGCTAGGGCTTCGGGTCTAACCCATCAGGCCCGACCCAAAATCGTTTCGGCTATCTAGCGTATCAAGCACTACCTGTACCAATCGCATTAATTTAGCATGGAACAACGGTTACTTTGAAAAGTGATGTTGAATTTTTTATTAATTGCTATTTATTAAAGCGACGACTTGAAAGAGGGTAAGAAATTAAAATTAAGCGGCCTGTTGAGTTACCCAAACTTAAATTCATAAAACTTAATTTAGAAACCACTTCTATGGTGCCGGAGAAAAAAGACTTCAATAAGGAGGGGCTTAAGGAACCTGGATTATTTGGGTAACCAAAATATATCATTAATTCAATGATTCATTTAGCCCGGCGTTTCAAATACAGATTTAATGCAATTCCCGATTAACAGAAAGGGTTTGTCTGAAGTGATCTTAATTCATCGTTTTTGTCAAATTTTTTCTCGTTTCCTTATAAAATCAAATACCTAAGGGTTCGTCTTAATATAGAATTTTGCTGGTCAGCCATAATCGTCGTACGGGTTATAACATAGCAGTGTCTTAACTTCGAATTCACAGCAGATTTAAATTTCAGACGCATAAAATAACAGCATTTTTGAAAGTTGAAAATTTTTTTGTCAGCTTACTTGTACGAATTTTAAAATTTTAAGTATCAGCAAAGTTTGGATTTAATTAAAAGTGATCAACACGAAAACATTATAATTATCAAGCAAAGTAAGTCATTACAATAGTGTTTGACCAACAAAATTGAATCTGATTTTTAAACAAAGATAAATTCGCGCGATTTGAATCCAATCCGATATTAAGACAAGCCTTAAGAGAGAAAGAACCTTTTTTACATATATTTCGCTTTTCCGGTACTAATCATATCCAAAAAAATCAATTCTCAATGTCACATATGCTACGAGGTTTGTGCATGATACCAATGAAAAGCACGTAAAAAGGGGATGTAAAAGATTAGAGTCGCCCTCGTTCAAATTAAATCAAAATACATTACGAGAGATTACTGTTGTTGGGTATTAGTAGCCCAAAACGCTGTTCGTTCCTGCGCCATTTAAGATTAAGAGGGTGAGGTTTATTAAAATTCAATAAATTTTCCCATTATTAAAATAACGCGTTGCGATTCTTTTTCAATGTCTACTCACAGCTCGTGTCACAAATGGTCCAACTTGCAATAAGCTATTCCAACTAGCCCATAAATAATGGATTAGGGCTTTACGGAATCTCTCCGGAAATCGCATGAAATTATTATACAATATAATTAGCTAATAGAGCTCCGAAAAAAAAACTCGACACAATTAATGAATTTACTTATGAATTTTTTTTTTTTGGGGGGGGGGGGGGGGTTTCGTTCTACGTACCCTAAGATTAAAAAAATTGCAATTGGTAATAAAAAAAACTCGAGCCTTCGGCCCTCGTGGGAAGGGGGAGAAGGGAAGGGAAGAGGGGAAGGGAAGGGGGGACGACTCATCTGTACTTCGTGTAAATGTATCATATTTGCTATGCAATTTATGGGCGAGAAAGGTGGGAAGGGGCGATAATGCCTATAGGGGGGTATTAAATGCCTAATGATTAATTAATTATTTATACAAATTTTCCAATTATAGGCAAAATGTAATATAGGCAAGGGTTAGGGTTAGATTTAGTGTTTGCATCTAGTTGCGTATTACATTAGTTTTTATGGCCTTTAGTGATTATGGGTCTAACAAACATTATATTATAAAACATCACAATGTTAAGAATTTGCAGAATTGTTGGGAGAAATTTTTTGTTGAATTTGAACAATTTTTAATTAAAAAAATCAAAAATTTGGCCAATGGTCATTTTTTCTCTATTGGTCAATACCAACAGATACTCTATAAGTCAATGATAGCCAAAAAAACGGAAAAAAAATTTTGATGCTCACTTTGGCCAATGGTCATTTTTTTCCATTGGTCAGCAGCCAGCACACGGTAAAGGTGGATATAAATTCATAAAAGTAAAAAAAACGAAAAAAAAATTTTCGAATCACATTCTGGCCAATGGTCATTTTTTTCCATTGGTCAGCAGCCAGAACACGGTAAAAGTGGATATAAATTCATAATAGTCAAAAAAAACGAAAAAAAAGTTTTCGAAACACATTTTGGCCAATGGTCATTTTATTCCATTGGTCAGCAGCCAGCGGACGGCCAAAAAGTCATAATAGCAATGGTAGGAACAGGAACAATCATAATAGTCAAAAAAAACGAAAAAAATAATTTCGATTCACATTTTAGCCAATGGTCATTTTTTCCATCGGTCAGCAGCCAGCCAAAAAGTCATAATAGCAATGGTAGTAACAGGAACAATCATAATAATCAAAAAAAACGAAAAAATAAACTTGGATTCACATTTTGGCCAATGGTCATTTTTTTCATTGGTCAGCAGCCAGCAGACGGCCAAAAAGTCATAATAGCAATGGTAGTAACAGGAACAATCATAATAGTCAAAAAAAAAACGAAAAAATAAACTTGGATTCACATTTTGGCCAATGGTCATTTTTTCTTTGGTCAGCAGCCAGTGGACGGCCGAAAAGTCGTATTAGCAATGGTAGTAACAGGAACAATCATAATAGTCAAAAAAAAGAAGAAAAAAAACTTGGATTCACATTTTGGCCAATGGTCTTTTTTTTCATTGGTCAGCAGCCAGCAGACGGCCAAAAAGTCTTAATATCAATGGTAGTAACGAGAACAATCATAAGAGTCTAAAAAAACTCCGAGATTCTAACCCAAACCCTTGTAGTGGAGGGCATAGGGTAATTATAGCAATTAATATCAATGTTACCCAATTCAAAAACGAATAGATATACTTATGCATTAATTTAACGTAGCAATTAAAACCCGCCCCGCCCGAAAGCGAGGGAGATAGAGATGAGGGGTGGGGCACCTCGTATGCATTAATTTAAAAAATAATACAGCGAGGGAGATAGAGATGAGGGGTGGGGCACCTCTTTCTCATGCATTAATTTAAAAAGCGATAACCTAATATACCCAATGCAAATAGATAGGGAGGGTAACGGACAACGGACGGACACCAAAAAACGAGCCCATAAATTGCATAGCAATTAATACACTGATGACAAAACAATTCGAAACAGAAAATAATGTAGTATAATTTCATTAAGTTTCTAATAAATTCAATTTTCGTTACTTTAAGGATAAAAATTGACTTGAAAAATATTTTCGCGCTACACGTGCAAAATATCGTCTTACTATGATGCAATGGGGTTGACCGATGGCCCATAGATTGACTTTGGTGTCGCAGCCCCCGGTAGCTAGGACGCGTCCCGATTTGTGGCCTAAAGCCAAAGACCTGAGTGGTAATTCATGGGCCACAAATTCATCTATACATTATAATTAATAAATTAATTTTTCTGTCATGGTATAAATGAGAACGGCATTGGTATATACATTCATGGGCGTAGGTAGCCAAGGGGGGGGGGAGCAAGGAGGGGCGGCTGCCCACCTCTAAATCCAAAATTTTGTTGAAATTTATTAAGATTCAGACTAAAATCTTTAAAAATGAACATCTTTCCCCTCCATAAGTTATGATTACCCCCCTCTATTCCAATGCTGGTTACTCCCATGTATACATTGCTATGAATGGCTAAAGAATGGTATCTTTTTTAAATTAGTTTTTAAGTCTATAACAGGGCACTCTAAAATCAAAAAAACTTTTATATTTAACAAAATTAAGGTTGAAATTTAGCTAAAATTATCATTTTTGCCCCTTTGCGGTTCAAGTTTGGCTACGCCCATAGATCGATTAGTTAAAACATTACTAGGAATGAGAACATTTTGTTCATTTCTCATCATTTAGATTCGAATTTTATAGCAGAAGCTATTATTAAAGTTATGAGTCGCTCCATGGGCGTAGTCAGGGGTGGCTAAGAGGGGCGACTGCCCCCCTCTAAACCCTTAAATTTATTATATAAACACTAAAATTTTAAAATATATTCTATTAGCCCCTCCCTAAATCATTACTGCCCCCCTCTAATTTAAATCCTGGCTAGGCCCATGAGTCGCTCACCATTAGTGTTGTAAAACGGCTGCTTTTATTTGGTCGACCTTTGGTAATAGTGGAGTAAACATAAATAGACCAAAGATTTTTTGGTCTTAAATTCCTCAAAACTGCTAAAAGGAATGGAAAAAAATAAAATTTTAATACAAACGTTTTAATATGATTTATTAAAATAAAAATACATATATGTAAGGAAGGATGAATATAAAAAACTAAATTATTATAAATATAAAAACCCAACATTGTTATAAAATCATATTTAAATAATAATGCCGATTTTCTGTCTTATAAAAAAAGATTAGCGATTTTTACAAGATAGCTAAGAAATTTGTTTCCCTATTTTTTAAAATAATTTTTAAGGTTTGGGGGCCAAAGGTTGTGAGAGGGTTGTCGCAATGGGACAGAAAATTACGGTACTGTTTAAGTTCCTAGTATTTTAAAATTTTAGCGCCTCGGCTGAAGAGAGGATCTTAGCTAGTTTAAGAGTGAAAGTGCACCGATAGGAAATTTTTGCTTTTCAAACGACAAACACATGCGAATATAAAAACATAAAAACATGTTTCACCTTGTGTGACAAAATCGACAAGCACTTAAAGAGCAAACAACACGCAGCAGGTATGGAGAGGGGAGGGGGCAGGCAATTATTGTATAAGCGTATATAATAAATGATAGTGGAGATAAGTACCCCCCCCCCCCCGACCCCCGTTTGGCCTTTAATTTTGTAAGGTCAAATAGGTGAATAAGCATAATAGATGATGATGGGGCAAATGTGTTTGTCGAGGAGCTTACACAAAAGCAAACCACTCGTCGTGAGTTTAAAGATTTATGTTCGAGAGATACGGTGAGGGGTTAGCTTTGTTAGGGTTTTCGTTAAATTAATAAATATTTTCAAAAAAATCATTTAGAATTTTTAGAAAAAATTTCCATATTTTGTGAAGTTGAGATAATAAATTAGGAAGTTAAGAATTGTAAATATTCGGAAAACATTCCGTTATGGCAAAAAATGTATTCGTTGATTAGTACATATCAAATATCTAAGTTGCTCCATAATCAAATACATATAACAAAAAACACCCTGTTTAATCAATTCGTAAATGCAAATGCGTAGTAAACAAAGATTTTTTTAATGTGTGTACAATCTTGCTTTATTATTTAAGTAAATCCTAAAAAATTTATCCACAATTTTAAATAACATTTTAAATTGCATATTTTATTTTAATATTCGAAGTTCACAAACGGTGGTTTAGAGTTGTACTAAGAAGCCACCTGCCCTTTTGGCATGTTCACACATCTATCAAAGAGAACCAAACGATTTAGGAATATCTTTTTCCAACAAAAAATTGAAAAAATGAACAATATTAAAGATCGCAATTTTAAATTAAAGATTTTAAGCTAGGATTGAAAGATCACCAATCGTTAAAAATGACCACACCCGTCAACCTATTTTCTTCAGTCCTCAATCCTTTTGTCTTAAATATAAACGAATTAAATAAATTTAAAAATCAATGGCATAGCATATTTTGGTAAAATTACACCGAAAAAAAGGCTCGGATTTGATGAAACAAAGCCGTCTCGGGTCAATACAAGGAACAGTCGTCGAAGACCACTAATTGGCTAATCGATTGGGGGACTTATTGAAGATAGGCAGGCATTCTAGGGTAGGGTTTGGCGACTAACAAATTAAGGAAATCTCTAGAGAAAAAATTTCATCTAGTTCAATTACCTTTCCAATTCTTAATTATTCAACACTTGTATGATTTATGTCTATGCAAGAATCAATTGAATCCTGAAACAAAAAGTCATTTTACTGACCAATAATCATGATTACTTTCAGAGCCTAAGAAAGAAAATACCTCACCTCTCGGACTCTTCCCCCCCCCCCCCCCTCTACGGATTAAAAGCAAAAAATCATGATCGCCATGTATATTGTATTTTTTAGAACAAAAAAATAATAGCTAGGCATTAAACCTAGTGTAAAACCGGCTGGGGTCTGTTGGTCTTAGTCGCATAAACTGACCAAAGATTTTTTACTAAAACCAAAGGTAGACCAAACAAAACCCAGCCGTTTTTATTGTTACAATAAAACCTTAAAAAACCCGTCCTTAGCAGCCTATAATTAGCCTAAAGAATCGTAAAAAAAATGGCAAAATAACATAGCAATAATTAAAATGTGAATTTTTTGTCTCAAACTATGTCATATAATGTAAACACAAAACGGAAGGGGAAGAGGGGGGGTAGGAATATTAACCGCGTTCGAGTAACCCATTTAATCAACAGCGCTTTTGAAAGCGAGAAACATGATTCTCAAATATAGAATTAAGGACTTACAATTATGATGTTTATATAAGTGAAGAGGGCTCTTGGGATTCATGAGCGGAGATTAATGGTGATTTGGAATGCATTGAAATATCATTGGCAAACAAAGGTTGACTATAATGACTATGAGCCTGCTAATCTATATTAGGCTCAAGTCCCGAATTTACGATCCTTACAAGATATTTAGATTTTTATATTACGATTAGCCCAAACGGTCGAATTGTAATTTTATTTAGACTTAAAATTTAGTGGACTCAACCATTTTTGGGTGCTAAATATATACTCTTGACCAGACCACGTGAGCGAACCAAAAACGGCGATCGAAATAATGTAAATAGTGCAGTCAAAACCAGTGCTTCTTATCAGAAGTTAAACTTGTTTCAATTTTTACTGCCCAAACGCGGCCCAATCCGATTTTGTAACTACATTGCCCGCCCGGATCTGCTCGAACTCTTCTAAGTGTCCGCCCGGCCGTGCACAAATCCTTAGAGCTGTCGAGTCTAAATTGATATTTTTAAGATTTTAAGCAGTAATTTCGTAATGCTTTTAAACAAAAATTAGTCAAATTCCAGATCTTTTAGATGCGAACTACGAATAATAAGCATTATTCAATAAAATAAAAAAGTGACAAAATGATTTGCAAAAAAATGATACACCAGACGTAATAATGAAAGTATTAGAAAAATCTCATTAAGCCCGAATTTTTTTACGGTGCCCGCCTGGGCCAGGCAGAACGAGACGGGGGCTTTTCAGGCCTTTGCTTCTATACAAAGGCGAAGGGGGATGAAATATCCCACCTCTGCTTTAAATGCCAATAATATAAATGAGCTCTAGGATTTTACTTTTGCCGAGAGTTATGAATCGCAAAATTGAACCTTAAATTATTGTAAATCACTGCCTCTTCTAAGTGGTTTTATACATGATTTTGACAATAAACCTGGGCAAAGTGAAAGGTTATAGCCGTTTTTAACACGCTTCTAAGGCATAGACAATAATAACCCTCCATTTAAAGGACGGAAGGAAGATCAATTACCTATCTCGAGTTCGCGCTCAATGAAAGGATTGACAAATGTCGTGCCTGGAAATCATAATCTTGCACAATAGTTTTTAATCGATATATTTGTGAACAAAACTAATATTAGTTGCATGATGGTTCTAAATTGATACATTTATTAAGGTATTTAAACCAAAAAATTGACATACAATTTAGGTTAATGATTAAAATTAGTATCATTGTGCCCTATGACTGATTATAATTTACTGACCCTTTTGCCTTTCCTCTTACTAAATCTTGGCTTAGTTCAGAGATATATTTTGTAGATGATATTAACGTTTATAAAGCGCGTAAATGATTTTTCTTTGCTTTCAAAGTTTCAATATTTTTGGTTATATTTTATAATCTTGGGTGTACTTATAAATACTATTCAACGTTAAATTGTTTAGATATAGAATTCAGAATTTTGTAAGCTTATATATCGTGTCTATAGCAGAGTAGAAGAGGGTTATTTATTGATTAATGATTTGTCAAAATATAATTAAATACAATTTATTCAGATATTTATTTTAAAAGGTTAAATTATTCTTTATGACAAAAGTAAGTAGATCAATATATTTAAAAACACAAGATGATTAAGTATAATAACATGATGGTTCTTCTTATTAAATTTAGACAGTCCTTATTTATAAAATTCAAAGTTTATGCATACACAAAGAAAAGGATAACACATCTATGAATACATTTGATTACCAAACAACATATTAAAAATTTTTTTAAAGAAAGACAAAAACCTAATTCTTGTTCATGACATTATAACTTAAAGGAATGTATCTTTAAATTTTACTAAATTGGAAAACAAATAATAATCCATAATACAAATTAACGGCAGCACAAAATTGCCAAAAATAATCAAAAAAAAAACTATCCATAACTTTTATGCTTAGATAAAAATAATCATGGATTTTATTATAAATTACATAACAATCAAAAAAAATAATAGATACTAAATGAAACAATATTATAAACAACTTTAATTTTAGCAAAAAAAAGTTTAATATTATAGATATAATTCTTTAAAAATAAATTACTTACTGATTTTATAGGCCCTTTTATTAGAAGTGTTCATAAGGACATTTAAAATTTGAATAATCAAAATCAACTAATTTACGTTACACCATCTTAATGATCCATAAAGTCTAAATGCTGGTATAAATAAAGCCGTCTGATGAAAGAAAAGGCTGCTATTTAATTTCTTCAACTGCTTATTCTACTTAACAACACAAAATTAAATTTTTATTAATCTTTGTAATAATATGGGGGGGGGGGCAATTTCCGTTAAAATCAATTACCGAGCAATTAACCAGCAAAAAATTAATTCAAAGGCGATTGCATTTATCAATTTTTAATAAGCGTTAATTCTAATATTTTCATCAATATAAACTCATATTAAGATGACGGACTTGTCAAGACAAATAATCTTTTGTTGTATAATAGAAATTAAAATTCAATTTTTTTATAAGCCTTTTGCATATTAGGGAAGCCTTTAAACATAGCCCATGCTTAGTCAAAAAACATACATTATGTCGGGAACCCCGCATATTCCCGAAACCGCACAATCCCGAAACTACGATAAGGCTATGGCTACGCTTTGAAATTACCATATGATATTTTTCAATTGGTTTCATTTTAACATTTATATATGAAATCATGATAGAATGAAATCTCACAAGTAACCTTACTAAGAAAAATAACTTATTTCTAGGTTAGAAATTATGAAATCATTAGTTGAAGTTGTTGGAATCATTATTTTAAAAATGATAGAATGACATCTCACAAGTAACCTTACTAAGAAAAATAAATTATTTCTAGGTTAGAAAATATGTCATTAGTTGAAGTTGTTGGAATCATTAAGCTTAGAAAACTATTATATTAGATATATATTTAGCTTATGTTTATTTAGTTAGAACTACAATACAATTGATTTTATCTTTATTGGATGTAATAAATAAATGTAATAAGTGCAAATTTTCTCATAGGATAATTTTCTTCTTTTCTGATCTGTTTCTTAGATTTGATACTTAATTCATGTTTGGTCATGCATCTACGCATCATTATTGTTAGAATCTATTTATAATAAATTTAAAGTTAATAGTGACTAACAGTTAATAGTCTATGATAATCAATTATGTGACATTACTAACATCTCATAAGTAATCTTATAAAGGGTTAGGGTTATATTATATGAAAAAAGAGTTAATGTAAATTCTGTTATATCATTGACAAACTTTATAAAGCTTAAGCTTAGAAAACTATTTAAACATATATTTAGCTTATGTATATAGACTTAATTAGAACTAATACAATTGATATCTTTATTGGATGTAATGAATAAATGTAATCAAGCTTTAAGTCCAAATTTTCTCATAGGATAATTTTCTTCTTTTCTGATCTGTTTCATATATTTGATACTTAATTCATGTTTGGTCATGCATCTACGCATCATTATTGTTAGAATCTATTTACAATAAATTTAATAGTTAATAGTAACTAACAGTTAATAGTCTATGATAATCAATTATGTGACATTACTAACATCTCATAAGTAATCTTATATAGGGTTAGGGTTATAATATATGAAAAAAGAGTTAATGTAAATTCTGTTATATCATTGACAAACTTTATAAAGCTTAAGCTTAGAAAACTATTTAAACATATATTTAGCTTATGTATATAGACTTAATTAGAACTAATACAATTGATATTATCTTTATAGGATGTGATAAATAAATGTAATCAAGCTTTAAGTCCAAATTTTCTCATAGGATAATTTTCTTCTTTTCTGATCTGTTTCATATATTTGATACTTAATTCATGTTTGGTCATGCATCTGCGCATCATTATTGTTAGAATCTATTTACAATAAATTTAATAGTTAATAGTAACTAACAGTTAGTATCTATGATAAATCACGTGACATTACTTGGTATTATATATCATCCACTGAGTTTAATAAAATTGCACCTTAGGGTTAGGGTTAGACATATCTTACTTTCTTGATTTTCTATGATATTTTCTATAACCATAACACTTTGTTTTTTCATTCAAAGCTAAATTTGTATTAAAAACTTTTAAGTTTCTTACTTTGGAGATTTTGTTTTTGTATACAATTTTGGGAATGTTCTGATGTTATCAGAAAATTATTGTATCTATGGACAGCTCTTCCTGGGCATTTACATATATTGTAGTGCCTGCAATTACAGTATACTTGTCCCATCTTACCTGCTCTGATCTTGATATAGTCAAACTTTTTGAAAGTGACTATATCATTTTTTCTTTAGATTTTTTAAAACCTATAACAATATGTGTATACTTGCATAAAGCTTACTTATATTCTCTTTGTTATCTTGATTTGCAATAGTTAAAGAGTTTTCCAAATTTTCCATATGTGAAAATGGCGGAAAAACGTAGTTTCGCAATTCGGGATTCTGCGTGTTCGGGATTATGCGGGGGAACCATTATGTCATAATAGCAAAAATTTTAAACACATTTGTTTTTAAGAATAATTCAAGTTTATAGCAAATTGACCGATTCTATAAAAGAAAATTAAGAATGGAGACTTAGGACGTTAAATTATTTGTGAAAACTTGAGGCCTTAAGAGCACATCTAATTTTTTACTTAGTAATTATTTATTAATGCTAAGTGATTCCTAGTTCTATATAATCTATCCTGGAGCACGTTATAATCACATGATAAAAAAATGTGATAACAGTACAGATTTTTATTTTATTTAAGAGTCGCATTTTAGGCAGACACTAGCATTTTACATTAGGCTATCAAATTAAAAACACATAAATTTAATTACTGCCTGCTTTAATAATCACGAAAATTCATGTTATCCGTCTTGAAAGTATTGTAAATAATTTCCTTAAGGGCCTTTAGAGCAACCAAATTTTGATTCTTTTATTTATTTCAATTGTGTAGACAATTACCTGAATTATTATTAATGACTTTATAATATATTTGTGAGATATTTTGTAAATTGTAACACTACCTACGACGGTACCAAGTCCGTTTGCAAAAAGTGGAGGGTTGGCGTCAGGTCGGAAACCGGCTATAAAAACCAACTCCTAAATTATGATAGTTTCAAACAAGATTCTACAAGGAAAGGCTAGGGCGTCCTCCACAAACGACGCGCACTGCATACCCCGCCCGTGCAATGTGACAAATACACTAGGGTTACTGCCCAATTCACAACGAAGGCGATTAAGGAAATTAGTTGTTAAAAGAATGCGAATAACGTGCTGGAATGTGGGAACGCTGACGGGGAAGAGCATCGAGGTCGAACAAATGCTAAAAAGAAGAAAGGTACACATCGCCTGCCTACAAGAGACGAGGTGGAACGGTACGAAAGCTCGGGAATTAGGAGAAGGATACAAGCTTTTATACAGTGGGTCACCAAATCATAGAAACGGGGTCTTTATCGTTCCAAGCGATTCATTCAAGGACAATGTCGTGGAAGTCAAACGTTGTTTAGACAGGCTAATGTAGGTGAAGATTGCAGATCAAGGGGGCCTCCTAACCGTTATGTGCGCATATGCTCCCCAAATTGGGTGTATGAAATCAGAGAAAGACATTTATCTTCGATTCATTGGAAAAGGAAATACAAGGAATCCGACAGGAAGAAAGGCTAATTATTGGGGCCGATTTTACCGCTCACGTAGGAAAAGATCGCCTCGGGTATGAACGTAATCATGGAGGCTATGGGTATGGTCTGAAGAACAAAGAAGGGGAAAAACTTCTCCAAGTATCTCAAGTATATGACATGGCGATCGTTAACACTTATTTTCAAAAGCGAGAAGATCATATTGTGCCCTATAGAAGTGGGAAGCATTTTAGTCAAATTGACTATTTGCTTATACGGCGAAAGGACTTATGGAGCATCAAGGATTGCAAAGTAATACCGGGAAAAGAAATCACCAGGCAACATCGTCCCCTTGTTATGGATCTTGACAGAAGAGTATTTCCCTAAAGCAGAAAGGTCTATGAGACTCGAATTCGATACGAAAGGCTAAAGGATACGTCGACGAACAAAGAATACCGCCAAAAAGCCTCCTCACTCTTGGTTGCAAGGAAGTTGCAAAGGGACGTAGACGACGATTGGGAAACGCTCTCTAAGGACATAAAGAAAACAGCGATTCGTGTTCTAGGACAGACCAAAGGAGGCAAAGCTATGAATAGGGAACTATGGTGGTGGGATCAATCGGTTAGGGATTTTATCGAAAGAAAGAAAAATCTATATAGACGGTGGCTTAAATTCCAAAAGTCGGAGGATTATCAAGAATACAGGGACGCAAAGAGGGCCGCAAAAAAGGCCGTTGAAAAAGCGAAGACTGCCGCGTTCACCGAGATGGCAAACAAACTGGACCAAAAAGGGGGCGATAGGCTTATGTACAAATTGGCCAAGTTAAGGGAGAAGAAAAGTCGCGATGTCGGAGTTCTTAAAAAAGTCAAAAACGAGAAAGGTCAAACCTTATTCAAGCCAAAAGAAGTGATGGAAAGGTGGAAAGGATATTTTAAGAAACTTATGAATATTGCAAATGACAAGGATTCTCTTCCCAAAATTGAGCCAAATATAAGTATTAGGTAACTTTTTCAGGAGGATGAAGTTAGGACACAAATAAACAAGATGCAAAAAGGAAAAGCAAATGACCCAGATGGAATACCTATGGAAGCATTGCTCGGATGTCGTGAAGAAGGAGTCACCACCATGACGAACCTTCTTAACAAGATATTAGTAGAAGAGCGAATTACTAATCAATGGAGAGCAAGCACGATTATACCCTTATTTAAAGGCAAAGGAGACCCTCAAGACTGTGGCAATTACAGACGTATTACAAGCTAACTTGCCACTCCTTGAAACTTATGGAAAGGATCTTAGTAACGAGGCTGAAAAACGAGGTAAAAATATCGGCTAACCAATTCGGATTTGTGGCCGGCAAATCCACAATTGACCCAATCTTCGCACTAAGGCAAATGATGGATAAGTATGGTGAAAAGAGGAAAGACCTACATATGGTCTTTATCGACTTGGAGAAAGCTTATGACACGGTCCCTCGCGATTTATTATTGTGGTGCCTGAGAATACAAAATATCCCTGACGCATATATACGGCTTGTGAAAAGTATTTATGAAGACTCAAACTCTTGCGTTAGGACGACAGTTGGAGACTCTAAATCTTTTTGGGTTAAAATTGGATTACATCAAGGATCTGCTTTAAGTCCCTTTTTATTTAATATAATTAATGATAGACACGATAACGAGGGACATTCAAACGCTATGGTGCATGCTATATGCCGATGATATAGTATTATGCGAGGAAACAAGGGAAAAAGTATTCGAAGAAACCGAAAAGTGGTCAAAGCGCTTAGCTGGATATGGGTTAAAGGTCAACGATCAAAAAACGGTATACATGGAAATGAACGGTACAAGCAGCCCATCGCTGAATGACCCTCTAAAGTACCCAAAAGTAGACAGGTTTACATACCTCGGCTCGATGCTACATCAAGAGGGAGGTTGCGCAACTGAGGTCAATGCCCGTATCCAAAAAGGTTGGCTTAAATGGCGAAGTATATCCGGTGTAATGTGCGACAAGAAAATGCCAATATGTTTGAAAAACAAAGCTTAAAATCCATCGGACCGGTGTTACTCTATGGAAGTGAAACATGGGCATTAAACACCACGGAAGGAAAGCTATTACAAGCCACAGAGATGAGAATGATACGGTGGAGCTTGGGGTATACTAAGTTCGACCATAGGACGAATGACTTTCTCATGACAAAAATAAGTATTTAACCAATGGCGGACATAATTAACGAAAATCGGCTGATGTGGTATAGGCATATACTAAGAAGAGACACGAATGACGTAAATTGAAAAGTACTGGACATGGAGGTACCGGGCAAGAGAGGAAGAGGACGACCCCGTGTCACGTGGAAAGGGCAAGTCGATAAAGTAAGGAAAACAAAATAGATTAGTCAAGATATGGCACTCACCTTTTCAAGATGGAAGAAACTCATCAAAACAAACCCCACGACTGTATGACCAAATAACTGATAAAGAAGAAGAAAATATTTTGTAAATTCAACATTTTCTCGTATAGAAGATTTCTTTAAGTGGTTATAATGATGCCTATAAATTTTTTAGTGGGTGATTTTATAGGTATTATCTTAGTTTAGTTAATGCTTGACAACTAGTTTGCCCGGTATTATCTGTCCAATTAATACATTAAACACATTTTTTAAATTCTTGACTATTGTTTAGTTATCACTGGGCTCGTGGCCTAAACGCCTGCTGGGACTTCACTACAGTGTATATATTTGCCAAATCTAACGCCTCTCCCGACCTCCTCTCTTCTTCTGAGAGAAAGAAAGTGGAAAAATACAAATACCTGAGCAATATTATTTTTGTACCAGTGGTACGACCCTCGGTAATTTAGGTCCCGAGGGCAGCCAATTCCTTAAGCAAATATCAAAATGTATAACCTCCATCACACACGATCCCAATTTCTACATCAAGCAGAAAATCACCATGGAAATTGTAAAATCTAATACAATCTCAATCCATTGCTCGATGCCAGCTCATTAATTTATTATATTTTAGCATACAACATACTTAATTATTTAGAAATAAACTACTATCGATAAAAAATATAAATAAATGTCTTATATTTACGCTTTTAAAGATGTAAAATAATGTGTTCTCCAATTTAAAAAAAAACTTGGTAAAGGGAAAATGTTCCATTTAAAAACCCTATTGCGTTGTGATAAGTCGATGATAAGTGGGTGTAGGACCCAGATATTTTAACATTAATAAAGGGAAAAAATTTTATTTATAAAATACAACGTGACCAATTTAGATGTATAGAAAAAAATACCCTTTGTTCGTTGATTTGTCCTAATGCAGTTTTATAATTTATAATTAGCGTGCATATTATCTACCTTTCACATAAAATCAATTAATTTTTTGTCGCTAATTTGACCTCCAGCCTTTATTTACACTTAACAAATTTGGTTTAATTAATAGAAATGATAGCAAAGTAACAATTCCTGGCAGTTTGTCCTTATATATAAGTATTTAAAGTTTATTTGTAAAAATTTATACCAACAAAGATGATCTAATTCCATCTAGAGTCTTTTGCATGGGCGTAGCCAGGAAATTAGGGGGGGACTGAGTGCAAAAATATTTTTTTAATTTTATTCGCTCTTATTAATGTTCTGGCCTCAAAAGACCTGCAGTAGTCGGTTGAGGCTCCACCCTGGCTCGAGAATTTCCGTGCCGGGTCCGGGCCTTTAATAACATAGGCGTTTAAATTCGGGGCGGACCTGACCTTCATTCTATATAATAGGCCCGTTCCGGCATAATTAAGCAGCGAATAGTCTTAAATTCTTAAAAACAATATACCCTATTATAATAAACTAGCTGTGCCCGGCCAAGCGTTGCTTTGGCTCAGTCCTTAAGTGGTTAAATAACCTATTATAATAAATTTGAGATAAAAGTTAATAATTATGTCGAACATACAGTCTTTTGTGCTATTTTTCATCTACCACCGATTTTGTGTTAAATAGATATAAAGAACCACTTCTTATGCTAAAAAGATCGAAAGAGTTTATATATGGATTAGGTTGGTGAAACTAAGCCAGTATTCATTAGTACATTTAACCGAGGTGGAGCGGCTGTCTTATAATGCTTGAAACATTCATGAATGCTATTGGTGATATAAAAAGTGTTCGTTCGACACTCATTTTAAAAGACAATAAAAATGTTCAGCCTTTAATTACCTTTTCAAAAGTTTCTAGGATTGCCAATAAGCAGATTTAAAACCGGTTTTGCATTTGGTGGTTTATAGTATTAAAAACATTTAATGATTTATACCACTAAAAATGAGAATTTCGAATGAATCGCTTATAGATGTTTAAAATTTTCACGATCTAAGTTAGTTTTAGATATTTAACATAAAATATCATATTTCCTATGCCCCCAATATAAAAGCATTGAAATGTTAACAATGATTGAATATAAAAATGGACAAAGGTTAAATTTTAGTTTCTAAAGATGAAGTCTATATACCACAAATTGTTTATATTCCTAACGCTTGTTCAGTTGAAGATATATATGGGATATTTTAATAGTTCATTTATAATTTTATACTCTTATATTATGCGTTAAATTTTCATTAAAAACTCCATGATAACATGTTTTGTTCGGATGAATTTTAGATTTATATAATCATTAAAATTCCGAGCCAGGCCCTATATTTTATTTTATAAAAATTTGAACCCGAGCCAGACTCCTAATTTTTTTATTTAAAGTTTGGGGCCCGATTTGAATTATCAAATGAAATAAAGTATATCATAATAAAGCCATCATTACAGAATATTTGGCGAAAGACTTTTTATAGTCGTTTTTTCCTAGTTTCTGTGCACACTCATTAAATACAACGATTTGCCTCATCATACTATAACTTTTGAATTAAACTAATGCTCATTTAAATTTAAGTTTGGATGATTATACAAACGCAATAGTTATCTCATTAATATTTAATTTCGATAAAAATAATTTAAATTTCCATGTAAATTTGCTAATAAGTGTCTATATTAATTAAAGTTAAGATGAATTAAGGGGGGGGGACAAAACATAGTATAGAAAGAATAAAGTGTTTAATAAAAAACATATTTAGTTTAGACTATTGAAGGTGCCTGTTTAATCACATACTATATAAAATCGTTCATTAAATTTGTTTTAAATATTAATTTAAAAATATTTCTTCTGAAATAAATAAAGTCAGTCATATTACTTCAAATGTTGCTGTTCATGAGTTCGTTAATACAGATATATAAAATTGATAAAATAAATAATATAATAATGCACCTTTTCATATAAATTTAAAACTGTTAAAAACTAGTTAATTTTAAAATAGTTTTTTTTGTCAGCCATAGACTTTACTCAATATTGCTCTAAAAATTAGATTATAGACTAGAACTAGTTATTCTTAAAATTGAACTTGAACTTTAACTAGTTATTTTTTTTATAAATTTTGAACTGGAATCAGCAATATAAAGGAACTCCAAAAAATTAATATATCGAAAGCACGTCCAAAAACCTATCTGTTATGTGTTAACATTACATAACACTATCACATATGGCTTCCGCATTCCATGAGCTCAAAAAATAGTTTTTAATAGATCAATATTACATCTATTTTCGATTTTAAATATCACTAATAATTCTGTTTATAAATTTTTTTAAGTATGTTATCACATTTGATCTGTTGTGAAGCAATTATGCAGTTTTAATTATAGCTACATGGACCATCTATGATCAGACTTACGAGGATTTTAGGCCTAGCTGAGACAAATAATATTTATATAATTGGGCAAAGTACCTACATATATTATTCTAAAAAGCTTTAAAAATAGATGAACAAATATATATGGTTAATGTTGTATTTAAAATAGGGCTATTAATTATATAAGAATCAATTAACTGGACCACTCGATTAGCTATTTGTATAAAAGTTTATAAAAATTTGTACGCTTCAATTGCTGTTCTTATGTTAAAATTTTATGTATATTGTGTACTTGCTATGGATACATAAGATATTTTAATTTGATTAAGATTAAGAATAGAAAAAATTAATTAATTATAGGGATTATTTGTATTTCCAAAAATCAATCCTTATAAAATTTAAAAAAAAACCTTTTTACCTGAGCTTTCATTAGAATATAACAAAGAGGTAGACATAACTCATAATCAGGAATAATTAAAATCTTAGTTTATTCAATATAATAGCGGTTTATGACAATACGATGCATCAATTAAATTATTTAAAGCACATACACGTTTGATGTTTATTTATATTTTATAGACGCTGTTATAAATTACTTCTTGAATTTTAATTGATAAATGTTAGATTAGTGTATTCATCCTGGTCTGTAATTTATTCACACTGCTGCAAGTTATAGACCAAATTTTATTGCATTGTATGAGAATCGTTTAGTCAATCTAATGATATTTATGATAGCTTATTTTATTAATTTATTGCCACAATATTTGTCCTCTTGCTAAAAGTATTGAAACGTTTATTTGTTAAATAGAATTATTTCGATATTTTTTAAATTTGGTCTAGTCTGAGGAATTCTCCTCGAAATAATTATTTTATTAAATTTTTTCCAGAATGAATGATACAAAATTGTATGATATATTGGGTGTATCCAAAAATGCTTCTGAAGCTGAAATAAAAAAAGTAATTTGTTGTTAACTTTACTATATGTAATAATGTTTTATAGCAATATAGACGCTTGGCTAAAGAATATCATCCCGATAAAAATCCTGACCATGGGGATAAAGTACAATATATTTATATCTATTTATCAACTTATTAGTTTAAAGAATTATCTTTTGCCTATGAAGTCCTGACAGATCCTAGTAAACGTGAAGTTTATGACATGCATGGTGTACAAGGATTGAAAGAAGGGATGTCTGCATCAGAATGTAAATAATATATATAGCTACTAATAATTGACTTAAATATGCATATTGCTTAACTAGATTTGATTTTGTAAAAACCTTATAATTTAGGTTGATATTTAACTTTATAAAATTTGTTAAGGTCAAATTATTGTTTTTTATAGTTTCTTTTGGTGATGATATCTTCTCAAGCATTTTTGGTGGCGGGTCTCCATTTGGAGGTGGCTTATTTGGTGGATTTAGTGGCGGCCCAAGGAGAAATGTTAGAAGGAAAGGGGAAGATACAATTTATCCCCTAAAGTAAATTATATCAATATATAAAATGCAAAATCTTAAAATATATACTATAATTTTTGTAATATAATTTAGAGTGGCTCTTGAAGATCTTTATAAGGGAAAGGTAGCTAAATTGCAGTTGGGACGCAGTATTATTTGCCCAAGATGTGAAGGGTGAGTAACTATATACATATTTTGCACAGTCGATTATTTGATTGATGTTTTATGTCAATTTAAATATAAACCCTGTGCCATATCAATTTGTGCAAAATATTAATTGTTTATATGCATCTTATTGATAACAAATAATTTGATATTTGTATATAAATGGTAAAATCGATTTTTAACTTTTTTTTCAAATAATCTAGTCGGGGTGGTAAACCAGGATGCAACGTCGTATGTATGTGTTGTAGAGGGAAAGGTGTCAAAATAACAATGAAACAACTAGGTCCAGGTTTTGTACAACAAATGCAAACGACTTGCCCTGAGTGCCATGGAGCTGGTATTAATAATTTATTAAATTTAATTTTATTAAATTAATAGATTTGATATAACTTATGTTTGTGATATTATATATAAAATCTACAAAATAGATTTGCTTATATTTTTTGTATCATGTTTTGTTTTTAATTTTGTGATAAGTGATGCTTAAAATTAGTTTTTAACATTACTTTTGCTTTAAAGAAACAGGTAATTATATAATTTTAGGTTTAATATCTTATTTTTGACAAAATGGTTGTAGTGTTTTGAAACACTAACCTTATATTATATTAATTAATAGTTAACTAACCATAATTAAAAATTTTGCATATTGAATCAAATGAAGTAAAGTGTTCAGTTTAGATAATTAAAAGCATAACCTTAGCAGTTAATATTTATTAATTTTATTTATCCATTACTCACCTTTTTTATTTGAATAACAAAATATAAAGTATTTTTAAATGGAAATAATTCTAAAATATGTAACCTTTGAATGAGTTCACAAACATAACTTATAAATCCCTTTGTATGTAGCTAGTTATTTAGCTTTATTCAGTTTAACTACCAATTTTTATGTTTTTATAATGAGTATAAATATTGATATCATTTTTAGTATTTTTTTAAATTATATCACATCTGAGGTGAAATTCATTTAATAATTAAATTTTGTTGAAAAGTCATTGACTCTTGCTTGGTTGATGTTTGCTCATATCAGGCATTTAAGTTATCAACTTTTTTAATTGCCATTTCATTTCTTTAAAGTGTATTATCTTGCTTAGCTTTACATATTTTATTGCTGAATAATTTTACACTTTTAATTAATTTATCTTCCATGGGCGTAGTCAGGGCCCCCCCCCCCTAAATAATGAGGAAAAAAAATTTCTATGAAAAACTCTTAACAATTTAAAATTTTTATGTTTTGCCCCCTCCCCCTAATTAAACTTTTTAACGTTTCGTTCCCCCCCCCCTCAATCCAAAACCTGGCTACCTCCATGCATCGTTCTCATAGCAATAATTTTTTTAATATCTTTTTCTTTTCAGGCATTTACAACTTGTATCTTTATTCCTGAATTATTTTACATTTTTAATGCCGACTTTTGAATCGCCATAGGGGAGGTGATAAATGAACGAGACCGATGCACACAATGCCACGGCGAAAAAACTATTAGGGAAAACAAATTGCTCGAAGTCGACATATCGCCCGGCATGCGGAACAGTCAAAAAATATCCTTCAGAAACGAGGGCGATCAACGGGTAGGAGAAAATTTATTTAGGCTCTCTCAAATGGCAATAGAATTGGAAGGCATTTGTTATAAATTGATTTTGTCTTAAAAATTTTTGGGAAATTGCATTATCTGCCCTGAATCTGGGCTCGGGTTTATACTAAACTTCGCCGCTCAGGCTGTGGGATTAAGTTTTAAGCAAACCTGCTGCAATCGCTGTGTCGAGAATTAATTCAAAATTGTTTTGGGGATAAGCTATATGACATCATGGGCTTAGCCAGGATGGGACTAACTAGAGGGGGTGCCTAAACGATAATCTTTTAAAATTATCCATCATTTTGTTTAAATAATTTGTGGATTTATGGGGGTCAGTCGCCGCTGCCTATCTCCCTTGATTATATCTCTAATTATTTTTTCCCCTTCTTTCAAACAAAGCCCGATGCCGATCCGGGGGACGTGATTATAGTGCTGCAGCAAAAGGAAAACGACACGTTCGTACGGGACGGGAACGATTTGATTATACCAAAAGCCATTGGCCTCAACGAAGCCCTCACCGGTTACTCCTTTGTACTCAAGCATTTGGACGGACGTCACCTAATCATTAAATCCATCCCCGGCGATATCATTGAACCTGGTGCGTGTTCTGTGTTACCTGAAATTAATTACACATATATCGGTTTTTATCGATATGTGTTTTGGCTAAATATTCCAAGACTTTTATTTACATACACCCTGGTAATTCATATGCTTTAATTAGTTTATAATATAGTTTTTTGCCCCTATCTAGCTCGAAACCAGTAATGTTTTATTTTGGATTGACCAAGTTTTTTTGCATTTTAGGCGCTATTCGAGTTATTCAAAACGAAGGTATGCCCCAGTACCGAGATCCTTTTGCCAAGGGAACCCTCTACCTTAAATTTGACGTCACATTTCCCGAAAATCATTTTACTAAAGAACAAACTTTATTGGTAATGTATAAATATGTAATATATGATTAAAATAAGTAAATAATGTACACGAGTGTTTTTTTAAAGGCTCTTTTTATAAATTTATAATGCCCTATGCCATTATGTACCATTTATAAACGATGATCAGGGTTATAATAGGTTACATCTACTCAGTGAGTTTGTCTTAATAATTGATTTTTGAATGATTTATTAACATGAATGGAAGGATTAAACTTGTGAAATTTAATCTTTGTACAGTCAACAACCACATAAATGTGTCTGTCGTTTTTGAATACCCCACAATTGTGTTGTTAAAAGACCTGGGTTTCGTTTAACTGACCTTTGGTTTAGTGGGCTAAACTTAAACAGACCCAAAATTTTTGGCCTGGAGTTTTTAGTCGACCTCTAGGCTTAGTCGAAATTTGAAAAACAGACCAAGGTCTACCGTTAGTCGAAATTAGAAAAACCCAGGTGTTTTCAACGCTACCCCATAGTTAATAATGGTTTTTATTATTACTACGACTCGACCGTAGAAAATCGAAAGTCTCCTACCCAAACGGCCCGTTCACCACATTCCCATCACGGGGGATCACGTAGAGGAAGTCGATCTGATGGATCATCATCACCACAATCATCACGCCTCCTCCAACCACCACAGGGGAGCCGCCGGCGGGGGGCGTCACAACCATTTTCATTCTGCTGGCCCATCTTCCTCCGGCAGTAACGGGGGAGGGGGAGGTCGGCGAGAAGCTTATCACGAGGACGAGGAAGACGAAACGGCTCACCACGGTCATCACGGGGGCGCTGGGATGCAGTGTGCTCACCAATGAAACAACCCTAATCCTCCTCCCCTCCCCTTCAATACTTGTATTTTTGATTAACCACTCCTATCCCCTTTTACCTCTTACACCGCGCTCTAGTGTCGCGAAAGAGACTAGTTTTTTCCCCGCTTGACCAAAATCGAAATGTAAAGTTTTGGGCCGTTGCAGATCATGTCTGGATAATGTTTTTTACGACACTAATTCGCACAAACCCACGTAATGATCGCGTCGTTCTCCTACATGTTTATCGCGTTTGGCCCGTCCAATTTTATGACATCTCATCCACCACCACCACCTTTTACTCTTCGTGTACTATGTATTTTAGTCTCCTCACTAATCGCAGCTCGTGTTTGTAACGATCTTTGTCGCGCCTTAAAGCCTACACTTTTTCCCCCCTTTCTCACACTTTTTCGATTGCGTGTTTTCTTCACTACACTTTTTGCCCCTTCATTCAAGCAGTGTATGCTTTATGTTGATAATATGATTGCGAACTGTTGAGTTACACCCAATTTAACGTTGTCGCGATAAAAGTCGTGTTTACGTAGCGTCAGCATCGACTCGTCGCCTACCCATTTAAATCGTAGTAAATGTTTACGTTTTATCATTTTATTTACCTAAGTTATCAATAAAGATCTTAAAACCCGACCACCTCTCGTTCGTTAAACGATAAAAAAACTTTTAAGGCTTTAACGTTTATCATTAACAATTTTCATCCCTTCTTCAAGAAAATACTAATTCCTTATTAAACAAAACAAAGCTTGGAATTTTTTACAAATACAGTTGGTTTAGTAATTCATGACAGCACATTTAGGCCCGATGTAATGATCTAAAACAGCGACGTTTAAAAAACGGTGGCCCGTCAACTTGCCGAATTGAATGTCTCAAGGTTAAAAATGTCCCCCAATTAAAAAATGCCCCCTTAACAAATAATAATCATTCAATTTCGAATTAAAGTTAAAATTTAGGTATTTTTTATAATAAAATTGATAATTATTATAAAAGTTACTCAATTTAGGGCCATTCTATGATATTGGCGAGATTTACGTTAATGTCCTAGGGTGAATTCGGCAAGATAATTTTCAACGAGTTGATAGGGCACCTTAAAAAACGACGACGACGTTGAATTGAACAATCCTATTTGTTAATATGCACATTATCTTCTTAGGATACAATTGGTTACTTTTGGTACAAAAACATTATTCTTTTTTGACGACACAAATTCAAGCAATTACTAGGCATTTATCAAGTCTGTATATTAATTCATAATATAGATTAGATAAGAAACTTATAATTTAGTAGCCAAATGATTTAGAATAGAAACTAACAAAATATTTAAGTAAAATTTTGTACAGAGAAAATCCCGAATTATTTGGAGAATAAAAAAGATAATTTTACTAAAATTCTCTTCTGTGTGCAGAAAAGGCACATCGTTATTTATAATGTTTTGCTAATTCATGTTAAGAGTTTTATGTACAATTATTGTTATGCTTTATAAGATATATCCTAAGAACTATAAACTTTATTAAAAGTGTACTAATTATAGTTAAATATTAAAATGAAATGTCTTAAAATCAGCCTAAAGTCACTATGTTTATATCCTCAATTTAATATTTCTAAGTTTAAAAATGTACCATACTATCACTTATTAAGCTTATTAAAAATGAGTTTATTATTTGAGCTTATGATTAAAATTAAAAATAAGTACTATATAGATTACTTTTTGTGTAAAAAGGGCACATTGTGTTTTATAATGTGCATATTCATGTTAATAGTTTTATTTATCCCTCTAAATAACATAAAAAAATTAATACAAAAACCCTTAAAAATAAAAAATAAAAATTTGCCCCCCCCCTCCCCCCCCCCCCCCAATCTAAAACCTGGCTACGCCCATGTTAATTATTGTTATACTTTATATGATATTATATCCATGGGCGCACGCGCAGTCGGGTTTTGGATTAGGTGAGGAGTGAAAGTTGTTATTTGATTAGGGGGGGGGGCAAAACACAATTTTTTTAATTTTTGAGGGTTTTTATATTGAAATTTTGTTTCCTTTTAGGGGGGGGGCCCTGCCCCCTTCCTTACGCCCATGATTATTTTGAAATGACTAAACTTTATTTAAAGTGTATTAATTTTAGTTAAATATTTAAAATGAATTATCTATTTCAGCCTAAAGTCAATTTGTATTTAACTCCTTATTTTTAATATCTTTAAGTTTATAAAAAATGTACCAAATACAATCGTTTATTTATTTATTTTATTTTTAAATATGGAGTTAGTTTATTGATATATATCTAAACATAATAGTAAATGATACAATTATATAATAATTATATTTAAAAAAACATCATATAAGTAATATGTCTTATCTTCGTCTTTTAGAAGAGGCCAGGAATCCAAAAAAGATTTGAAGTTAAATTTTGCAATTAAGATAGCTATTGATTGTTTCAATAAAAATGCGGGGGAATGTTTGGACGGAGGGGATCGCCTTCATATTTTTTTGAATAAATCCAACGCCATTTTTCCAGGATCTTGAGCATGAGGAAACTATTAAGATAAAAATCCTAGAGTCCAAAAGGGCTTTGTATTTTTGAAGCTTGCGTTCTTCAGCGAGGGCCATGGGGTCATAATTAAGATTAGGGGGGGGGGGCAAATAGGTCTTTGCATGTAAAATCCCCCTTTAAAAGGAGACCATTTTCCCATGGGACTAGCGAGGAACCGTCAGGACGCATTCGACCTTCAACAGGATCTGCAGGTTCAAGTATGGAGGGAATATGGGCCTTTTTAAGAACTGACTGGATAATAGAATTAGGACGCATTTGACCTTTAAGGGCAGGACCTGAGGGTTTAAGTATGGATGGAATTTGGGCCTTTCTAAGGGCTGACTGGATAATAGAATTGATATAAGAAACCAATTTGACTATATATTAGTTCTGTAAACATTTTCAAACAAATCGAACGCGTTCAACGTTCATTGACAAAAATCGAACACCTTCGCTTTCAAAAGAAGGAACGCGTTCACGTTCGTGCAAAATTTTATGATAATTTTTTTTTTAATTTAATATAAATAAATGTCTTCTATTTTTTAACACAATATATTAGCCATGATAAAAAAATAATAGTTTTATTTCGATAATATAATTATAAATATAATATAATAGAGCGAATATAAAGATTTTTTATTTGTTTTCTTATTAATTTTTTATAATTATTGTATTTCAAAATTTTCGTCGGATAAGCAGGAACGCTTGGCGTTAATACAGCATTAGCTATACTAAAACCCCGCCCCACAGGGGCAGATTTAAGCTTAAAAATTAATGAATAGCAGCCTAAAGTCAAGAACAGATATTTAAATGCTCACCTCAGTATCTCTAAGGTTACAAAAAATGTAGCAAATGCAATATTCAGTTTCAGTTTATGAATAAAATTCGCTTACGTTATAAACTTTACCAAAATTATATTATATATAATAAATTCAATTGGATAAGCTTAAAAACATACATATAATGATTATCAGGTGTAAGCCTTAATATTTTTTATTGACGTTTGATTTGCATATGGATTTTTTCGTGCGTCGTGGAAATGGATAAGAAAACGTTACAGGCGCGTTGCCAGGATTTCCAACGCTATATAGCACTAAACACCCTGAGGATAAAGCTTTAACCCCCTCATTGAAGGAACCACCAACCCCCATCATCGACTTCACTATTTTAGAAGTTACAAATGCAATAAATTCATTTACAAAAGATTCAGCAGCAGGTCTGGATGGACTCTGCCATTTGCAGGACATAATTAAGCCCTATATAAGCGGTTCACAAAGTTTACTCATGAATCATTATAATAAGGGGCCAATTCCCTCCAGAAATCTCAACTTATTTTTAGAGAAAAACTGTTGGCCTTTAATAAACCTGACTCAATTCGTCCCACCGCTATAGGGTCAGTTTTACGCAAAATAGCTTCCAAATTAATCACAATCAAAATTCGCGCCTCTTTGGCATGTTCCATTCTCCCCAACCAATTAAGTTTCGGAGTCATGGGAGGTTGTGAAGCAGCCGCCTATACGGCCCGAATTTTCTTCGAATCATCACCCAAGACAAATCTCTTAGTGAAACTCGTCTTTAAAAACGCCTTTAATAGGGTCAATAGGGCGGCGTTCCTTGCACCCTTCCAGAAAGCATACCCAAATAAACCCGCTATTTAAATTAGAAATGCCCTGCCCAGTCCGCTGCCCGACCCCGGGCCAAGCAACTGTCTTAAATTTAAAAAATAATCAAGCTAGGGTCGCCTGGTGTGGATAAACGAAGGCTACCGCTCTATCCACAAACGAAAGCGATTAAGGATATTAGTTTGCGTTTAGTGTTGTTAATCTGCTCAAATTGGTTCTGCTTGTATAGTGCTAAACCTGGTAATAGGCACATATCATCTCCTACCATTACCATCATCATAACCAGCACCATGCTGCTTTATAACCCGGTCACTAGCCTGGCAGATCAAAGTTGCCATGGTTGCTGGTTGACAGAGATGTACTAGAGCTGTTAAGAACTAGTTCACTTTTTTCTGAACTTAGAACTGAACTAGTTACCTTCCAAAAAATTTGAACTGTGAACTTGAACTAGTTCGTTTTTTTCAAATTCTGAACTTGAACTTGAACTATACAATATAATTGAACTAGTTCATCACAAATATATTATTTAAAATAAATTTATAAGCCGAGTTTGATTGTTTTTATTAAGAAGAATTACACACGATTTCAACGAATTTCGACTCAAGCAGAAAATCACCAGGAAAATTGTAAAATCCAATACAATTTTCAATCCGTAGCTTTATGCCATCTCGTTAATCTAATATATTTTTGCACGTATCATACACAATCATTTTCCTGTAGAAATAAACCTCTATTATAAATTTTTTTTATTAAACACGCCTTTTTAATATTATAGAAAACAACAACAATCGAGCCTGTCTCCATGGGGCGGATGCCCTCCTTTAAATCCAAAAATTTGTTAAAATTTATTAAAATTATGACTAAAATTTCGAAAAATGATCATTTTGCCCCTCCTTAAATCATTATTGCCCCTCTCTAATTTGAATGCTGGCTACGCCCATGGCTGTAATATTGTCAGTAGAACCCCTTGGATTAGATTTAAACTTTATCATATTAAAAAAAATGAACTAAACTTTGAACTGAACTTGAACTAGTTATTTTTGTAAAGTTAAACTATTAACTTAAACTAGTTACATTTTTTCCTACATGAACTTGAACTAGTTACTTTTTAAAAAAATATGAACTTGAACTAATGATTTTTTTCAAATTGAACTATGAACTTGAACTAGTTCGTATCATAGATGAACTTTAACAGCTCTAGATGTAACTAACCGGGCATTTGGCAGATTGGATTGATATAAACCGTGGGATCGAGCAGGGTTGTTTTAAACTAAACATGGTTTTTAGCAAATTTAATTTTAGCTTACTATTAGAGTTGGCAGCTGACATATAATGCTAATCAATATTTTTCAATCATATATTAATCCAAAAATGGTGATAAAAAAATTAAAATATATTATAAAGAACTTTGCCCCCCTCCCTTTATTTGTCCCATTGGTTTGCCCCCCCCCCTTATTTTTCCCGTTTTCTCACCAGAGGGGAGGGGGGGGGGTTGCCCCCACCCGTATTTTTTACCCTCTTTCTCACCAGGGGGGGGGGGGGGGGGTGTTTTGCCCCCCCCCTTATTTTTTACCCTCTTTCTCACCAAGGGGGGGGCCCCCCCCCCCCTTATTTTTTACCCTCTTTCTCACAGTGCCTTTACATTTAATTAAAAACATTCATATTATATTAGAAATATTTTATGTAGCATGCTCGCCGCTAAACTTATATCAATTATTTATATTTAAGATATATAAAATTTTTAATGAAAAACAGAGGTAACTATTGTTACAGTCTGTATTAATCTATTTTGCCATCACTTTAAAATATCATTAATAATTTAAACGAAATGCGTAGAAAAAAAACGTTTTGAAGATCAGATTTGAGATTTAATAACTATTATTAATTAAGGTTTTAAAGCATAAAAACCTTAATGTCGGCATTTTAAAGTAAAAGGCTTTTATCTCTTTTCAGTCGAAATATATTTTACAATAACTTAAGTGTGCTGTCTGGCATTAGTTACGATTTTTTTTAAAATGATTAATAGTAATTTTATATGATAAAATTTTCTCGGTCTCTCCTATTTCATCTCTCTTTCAATATCTTTTGTCCCTGCTTTCGTCTATAAATAATCTAACTCATCGAAAACAAATTTAATATTTAAGTTCTATATAAACATGGATCAGGATATAACTCATCGAAAACAAAGTTAATATTTAAGTTCTATATAAACATGGATCAGGATATTGTTTTAAGTCAAAAATTGACTTCAAATGAAGGCTCCACGCGAAGCTACGTTCTCAACATTTCTCTCTTTTCTATCCTTGTAACATTGGGCATTATAGGAAATTTTAATTTATTAATTATAGCCAACATGGTAGAAAAGAAGGTAGCTAAACCTTACTTTGTTATGAAATGGATGGCAATCGGCAACTTTATGATATCTGCAACCTATATTTTAAATCCTATCCTGAGTTACCATTTAAACCATACCAAAAATTCGCTATTATGCACCCTTGGATGGAATATTGGCGTTCATACCATAAATGTTTTACTACATGCTTGGCTTAAAAAAGCAAGTCTACTCATGACGTTGCTTCTCACAATAGATAGATATATTGCTGTTTGCAAACCATTTAAATATCGTAGCCCTCAATACGATATAAGATTTTACAGGTGGGCCGTTTTATTGTGTTATCTAAGCTCTTTGTTCATCAACGTCCCCGTTATATTGAGAAGTTCCACACGTAAAGCTAATCACATAATTGATGCAAACCTTTCAAGAAAGTTGAGTATGTGTTTCGATGGTTATTACACGATACGGAATCCGGTCATTTGGAACAATACCTATTACCAAATTTACGAAATAGTTAAAGAAATCATTTTAGTATATGGCCCAATGTTAATCATATTGGCCCTGAATATTTCCATATTGCGTCGGTATAAAGCCCGAATAAAAGTCAAACCAAGTCCTTTATCTAAAGGTGCAGTTAGGCTAAATAATCACGTGGAATGGAATGCAAACACGCAACTCACGGTGTCATTGGCCATCACTTATATTTTGTTAATCGTCACACTTGTGCCAATGTCCGTAAAGAGAATTCTTAACAGTTATAACACATGCAACTTAAACAAGCATCAGGCGGAGATAAATATAGCTGAATCTCTTAATTATTGTCTGAACTTTTATATATATTTAGCATTAAATCGAGATATTCGTACACTCTTCTTAAAAACCTATGGTTTTAAAACAAGTGCATCCAAATCAACAACTTTACTCCCTCTTCAATTGCAAACAATATCGCCTATATAAATTATTAGTTCCTTTTCATTTGAACAAAAACATATATCTCTCATTTCATTATATTAATAATAAATAACTTCGATGTAAATAAATTGATAGCATTATGTCTGCTTTAACATAAATAGAGTTTATGTGAAACATGATATTAGAAATGTTCCTTTACTAAAAATATAATTGTAATAAGGGATTTCACATCAAATTCAAAGAATGTAGTGAGGCGTCTTAGTAAAACTTAGTATAGTAACATTTGGAAAACTATATCAAAACTCCCTCACTTCAAATAAATTAAAATGTGTATCACAGCAAATAAACAGCATGTCAACCATAGGGCGTTCCCAACGAAGGATAAAATTATCACCTTAAACTGAAGAGGCTAAAGATATTAGTTAACGCACAATTAAGTTTGTGTCAGAATGATAGCTTAGAGCAAGAATTAGCTAAAATCTTTAGGGGGTGAAAAACGGATATCGCTTGTATTTAAGAGGCGAAATGGAAAAGTAATAAAGAGTAATGTTTAGGCGATGGGTTCACGCTTTACGCATTGAAATCCTGTAGGTAATGGTGCTATCAGAAGAATTCTAACAAAGCGTCGTCTACATAAAAAAAACTTGGGCCTTCGGCCCTCGTGGGAAGGGGAGTAGAGGAAGGGAAGGGGGGGGGGCGACTCATCTATACTCCGTATAAACGTAGCATATTTGCTATGCAATTTATGGGCGAGAAAGGTAGAAAGGGGCGAGAATGCCTATAGGGGGGTATTAAATGCAAAATAATTAGTTATAGACCCTTGTAGGGGAGGGCATAGGGTAATTATCAATGTTAACCAATTCAAAAACGAAAAAAAAAATCCGATTTATTTGGCCAATGGTCATTTTTTCCAATGGTCAGTAGCCTGCGGACGATCAAAAAGTCATATTATCAATGATATTAACAAGAACAAAATATTAATTTAATTTAAAAAAAAATAAAAATTTAGCCCTCTCCCGAGCTTGAACCCGGGATATCCAGGTCACCCTGTTTACAAGCCGTGCGCTTTAAAATAGTAGAAGTTATTATGTTATTTATATAGATAATGAAATAATAAAGTTCTGTTTTATGTTTAGAAAATCAATATATTTCATCGGTCAGTAGCCAGCGGACGGTCAAAAAGTCAAATTATCAATGGTATTAACAAGAACATAATATTAATTTAATTTTAAAGAAAAAAAGTTAAAATAAAAATTCCTTTTAGTTTTAAAAAAGGGCTAAATTCTGAAACTACCCGCCCGATTCGCTCGAAACTTTACCCGTAGGTGCCCAGGGCGGTCAGGGGTAAAATGGCCTTTTCAGATTTTAAATACCTTTTCGTTTTAAAAATATCGGACATTTCCCGGCCACACGTGCGGTGTAATATCTATCAGAGGTCAGAAATGCCCGGCCCGCCCGGCCCGGCCCACGGGCCGGGCCGGGCCGGGCAACTGTCTTAAGTTTTACTTTTCGGACGGGCCCGGGCGGGCACGCTGATAAGATTCGGGCAATTCGGGCATGCCAAAAATTTTATCAAATTGATTTTCCTCGAAAAAAGAAAAATTCGCTATGGGCTGATGATGAAGATGATACAGCATTAGATGAGATCAATTCATACTTGAATGATGTTTTAGACAAGGACGTGGATGAAAAATTTTCCCTTTTAATATGGTGGAAAAATAAAGAAAACAAGTCACATTAAAGTTATCTAAAATTATAACTATTTTAGGTATCCTAAATTAGCAAGATTAACAAAAATACTCTTTGCCATCCCGGCGACGAGTGCTGCAAGTGAAAGAAGTTTCTCTATCGCAGGAAGATTAATAGAGGAAAGACGCACAAGATTATCCCCGAATTGTCGACGATTTGTTATTTTTACATAATAATTATGAATAATAAAATATTGTCATCTTTGTTCTGAACAATATGCCATTATTTAATGCTTATTTTGTAATAGTGGTTAAAAGATTTTGGGATTGGATAATTTCTAGTCTAACGGGCAAATTTTATTAATAAGGCCGGGCAGCTCTAATGGTTTGGGCATGGCTGAGCGGACACTTAGAAGGGTTCAGGCGGGGAATTTAGTTAAAAATTTAGACCGGGCCGGGTGTGGGCAGAAAAATTTTAACAAATCCGACCTCTGTTTGCGACCTCACAAATTCGGGTCTAACGGGTAAATTTAATATTTCGGGCCGGGCAATTCGGGCAGCTTTAACGATTCGGGCGGGCCCGGGCGGACACTTAGATGGGTTCGGGCGGGCTCGGGCGGGCAGATTAATTATAAAATCGGGCCGGGCCGGGTTCGGGCTGAAAAATTCTAACAAATCTGACCTCTGATATCTATAACACGTAGAAAATTTTACTAATTATATAAACTTACGCGCGCCATCTAATAAAGTGCAATTCGTGTTTTAATAGTTTAATAGTAGATTGAATTTAATTAGAAAGAACGGGCTATGATTATACCTTTGAGGAGGTTTCGTATTTTGTGTTAGTTTCTATCAATATATTGTACCGTAAATTAGAATCTAATACCTATATTTTTTTAACTATTACTTTTTAGGTTTTCTATGAAATCCCAATCTAATTAAATGAAATATATTAACCCAATAAAAAAATATATATGCATTTATAAGGTTAAAAATATATATTACATAGTTGGCTGTCTGATAGACCATCTATAATAAATTTTTAGGTTATATATAAAATTTGGCCAATGATCATTTTTTCATTGGTCAGTACCAACAGATACTCTATAAGTCAATGATAGCCAAAAAAAACGGAAAAAAAATTTTTGATGCTCACTTTGGCCAATGGTCATTTTTTTCCATTGGTCAGCAGCCAGCGGACGGCTAAAAAGTCATATTATTAATGGTATTAACAGGAACAATCATAAGAGTCAAAAAAACGGAAAAAAAATTTCGATTCACAATTTGGCCAATGGTCATTTTATTCCATTGGTCAGCAGCCAGGACACGGTGAAAGTGGATATAAATTCATAAGAGTCAAAAAAAAACGAAAAAAAATTTTCGAATCACATTTTGGCCAATGGTCATTTTTTTCCATTGGTCAGCAGCCAGGACACGGTAAAAGTGGATATAAATTCATAATAGTCAAAAAAAACTAAAAAAAAATTTTCGAATCACATTTTGGCCAATGGTCATTTTTTTCTATTGGTCAGCAGCCAGGACACGGTAAAAGTGAATATAAATTCATAATAGTCAAAAAAAAAACGAAAAAAAATTGTCGAATCACATTTTGGCCAATGGTCATTTTTTTCCATTCGTCAGCAGCCAACGGACGGCCAAAAAGTAACAATAGCAATGGTAGTAACAGGAACAATCATAATAGTCAAAAAAACGAAAAAAAAAATTTCGATACACATTTTGGCCAATGGTCATTTTTTTCCATTGGTCAGCAGCCAGCGGACGGCCAAAAAGTCTTATTATCAATGGTAGTAACAAGAATAATCATAAGAGTCAAAAAAAACTCTGGGATTCGAACCCACAAACTAGTTAAATTAATTAAAATTAAAAGTAAACAGCGTGAGAAGACATTGGATGCGTGACAAGACATTCGGTTCAAGACACCGAAGAGCGTGACAATATATAGATAATGAAACATAGACCCTTGTAGGGGAGGGCATAGGGTAATTATCAATGTTAACCAATTCAAAAACGAAAAAAAAATTTCGATTTAAACTTTGGCCAATGGTCATTTTTTTCATTGGTCAGTAGCCAGCGGACGGCCAAAAGGTCACATTATCAATGGTATTAACAAGAACAATATATTAAATTAATTTAAAAAATAAATAAAAATTTTGCCCTCTCCGGGATTCGAACCCACATTAGTAAAGGCATAGGGTTTGGTAAGGGGCACAGGGAACCATATCAGTAAAGGCATAGGCTTTGGTAATGGGCACAGGGACCCATATCAGTAGAGGCGTAGGCCCTTGTAGGAAAGGGCATAGGGTAATTATCAATGTTAACCTATTCAAAGACGAAAAAATACCATAAATTGCATATAGCAATTAAAAATTTCGCTTTATTTGGCCAATGGTCATTTTTTTCATTGGTCAGTAGCCAGCGGATTGTCAAAAATTCATATTATCAATGGTATAACAAGAACAAAATATTAATTTAATTTAAAAAAATTAAAAAAAAAATCGTCCTCTCCCTGGCTTGAACCCGGGAGATCCAGGTCACAAAGCTGGCGCCAATAACTTGGTGGACGGACGACGGACGACGGACGGACAACCAAAAACGAGCCCATAAATTGCATAGCAATTAATATTCTTCGTCGAAAGTGAGCCCATTAATGCATAGCAATTAAAAAATGTGGTTATATAAGACATTGACTCTAATATTATTTTAAAATCTAACAGGGTAGAGCATTCTTAGGCCGATAGGTCTCTTGAATTTGGGACAAAGCCATATATCATAAATCTAAATTTTGTTGATCTTTGCACCATTTAAATCATTAGAGTGTTCGACCAAAAATTTAATTTTTTCTGAGTTTTTGGCAAAATAATTGACGCCGTAGGTGTAATTTAGCCATATAATATATAAGTGGGACACCCTACAACCCTTTTGATTGGGTGGTAGTGTGATGTTATGCCTTTAGTACCAATTAAAAATGGCTCACTAATTATACGATAAAACTGAGTGATAATAGGTTAAATTTTTTAAAAAATCCCCATTACTACGCCTCGCTAAGATCATCTAAGGGAGAAACGTCGTCCAAAGGACTGAGTTTATAATTATATATGTGATATCCCAATATGCACTTACACCAATGAACAAAGTTTCTCCACATTTCCGTGGGCCTTTATTTATCCATAGCCACTTTTAACTCCATTGCCGATATTTACTCCGCTGGGTTTAATGAAGCGGAAAACCCAAGAATAAAATTGAAAAAATAGAGCAGTGAGACGATAGGAGATAAAAGCGATATTGGTTCAGTGGCGTAACCAAGGGAGGAGGATTGGAAAATTCTCCTTTGATTAATTAATAAATTTTAAAAGAATTTAAGAGAATTTAATGTTGCATAAAGGACTTAGGCACTTGTATGTACTTTCAAAGTTTATATAAATAATGTCTTCTTAATTAAAGTTTCGACCATCATTAATTTCCCTTTTCCCAAAATCACTTGTTCATTGCAAAAAAATTAGAATGAGCATCTTCCTCACATTACCTGGTCTACCACACCTGGTAAATAGCAATTTTATAATATATAAGGGAAATTCTCTTCGCCAATCTGAAAACTTGATTTTTTGTAAATCTTGGTGAATTTTTAGCCAAACATTCTTACTAGGCAAACAATTGTTTAAAAGGATTTTGACATTCAACAAGTGATTTAACTTGCAGATAATATTGCAACTCAGATAATATTTATAAGAGATAATGTTGACAAGCAAGATTTATTAGCTAAAGCTAATTAGATAAGCTAATTAGATGTTAGGTCTAAACCACGATTTGCTAAGAGGCATTCGTACTAATATTTTAACTTGATCCATTGAGGTTTATTCAAATTAACACTTTTTTCCCATTAATCGAATCCTTCATCATACAAGTTAATAAATGGTTTTCGATAAAAAAAACAAGTTTTAATTAACTTAAAATCGAGTTTAGGTAACGTATCTACAAGCTCCATTCGAAAATAATCTTTTTCACCTCGGAGTAATGAAACACAATAGGATATCATTAATCCTTTTAATTGCTATGCAATTTATGGGCTCGTTTTTGGTTGTCCGTCGTCCGTCGTCCAACCAAGTTATTGGCCCCAGCTTTGTGACCTGGATATCCCGGGTTAAAGCCAGGGAGAGGACGAATTTTTTTTTTTAATTTTTTTAAATTAAATTAATATTTTGTTCTTGTTAATAACATTGATAATATGAATTTTTGACCATCCGCTGGCTACTGACCAATGAAAAAATGACCATTGGCCAAATAAAGCGAAATTTTTAATTGCTATATGCAATTTATGGTATTTTTTCGTCTTAGAATAGGTTAACATTGATAATTACCCTATGCCCTTTCCTACAAGGGCCTACGCCTCTACTGATATGGGTCCCTGTGCCCCTTACCAAACCCTATGCCTTTACTAATGTGGTTCGAATCCCGGAGAGGGCAAAATTTTTATTTATTTCTTAAATTAAATTAATATATTGTTCTTGTTAATACAATTGATAATGTGACCTTTTGGCCGTCCGCTGGCTACTGACCAATGAAAAAAATGACCATTGGTTAAAGTATAAATCGAATTTTTTTTTCCGTTTTTGAATTGGTTAACATTGATAATTACCCTATGCCCTCCCCTACAAGGGTCTATGTTTCATTATCTATATATTGTCACGCTCTTCGGTATCTTGCACCGAATGTCTTGTCACGCATCCAATGTCTTCTCACGCTGTTTACTTTTAATTTTAATTTAACTAGTTTGTGGGTTCGAATCCCGGAGTTTTTTTTGACTCTTATGATTGTTCTTGTAACTACCATTGATAATAAGACTTTTTGGCCGTCCGCTGGCTGCTGACCAATGGAAAAAAATGACCATTGGCCAAAATGTGTATCGAAATTATTTTTTCCGTTTTTTTTGACTATAATAATTGTTCCTGTTACTACCATTGCTATTGTGACTTTTTGGCCGTCCGTTTGGCTGCTGACCAATGGAAAAAATGACCATTGGTTAAAATGTGATTCGAAAATTTTTTTTTCGTTTTTTTTTGACTATTATGAATTTATATCCACTTTTACCGTGTCCTGGCTGCTGACAAATGGAAAAAAATGACCATTGGCCAAAATGTGATTCGAAAATTTTTTTTTAGGTTTTTTTGACTATTATGAATTTATATCCACTTTTACCGTGTCCTGGCTGCTGACCAATGGAAAAAAATGACCATTGGCCAAAATGTGATTCGAAAATTTTTTTTTCGTTTTTTTTGACTCATATGAATTTATATCCACTTTTACCGTGTCCTGGCTGCTGACCAATGGAAAAAAATGACTATTGGCCAAATTAATCGAAATTTTTTTTCCGTTTTTTTTTTACTCTTATGATTGTTCCTGTTAATACCATTGATAATATGACTTTTTGGCCGTCCGCTGGCTGCTGATCAAGGGAAAAAAATGACCATTGGCCAAAGTGAGCATCAAAAAAAAAATTTCCGTTTTTTTTGGCTATCATTGACTTATGGAGTATCTGTTGGTACTAACCAATAAAAAAAAATGACCATTGGCCAAATTTTATATATAACCTAAAAATTTATTATAGATGGTCTAACAGACAGCCAACTATGTAATATATATTTTTAACCTTATAAATGCATATATATTTTTATTGGGTTAATATATTTCATTTAATTAGATTGTGATTTCATAGAAAACCTAAAAGTAATAGTTAAAAAAATATAGGTATTAGATTCTAATTTACGATACAATATATTGATAGAAACTAACACAAAATTCGAAACCTCCTTAAGGTATAATCATAGCCCGTTCTTTCTAATTAAATTCAATCTACTATTAAACTATTAAAACACGAATTGTCCTTTATTAGATGGCGCGCGTAAGTTTATATAATTAGTAAAATTTTCTACGTGTTATAGATATTAAACCGCACGTGTGGCCAGGAAATGTCCGATATTTTTAAAACGAAAAGGTATTTTAGGAATCTGAAAAGGCTATTTTACCCCTGGCCGCCCTGGGCACCTACGGGTAAAGTTTCGAGCGAATCGGGCGGGTAGTTTCAGAATTTAGCCCTTTTTTAAAACTAAAAGGAATTTTTATTTTAATTTTTTTTCTTTAAAATTAAATTAATATTATGTTCTTGTTAATACCATTGATAATTTGACTTTTTGACCGTCCGCTGGCTACTGACCGATGAAATATAGTGATTTTCTAAACATAAAACAGAACTTTATTATTTCATTATCTATATAAATAACATAATAACTTCTACTATTTTAATACCAGCATGGTGTAACGGGTTATAGCGCTCGGCTTGTAAACAGGGTGACCTGGATATCCCGGGTTCAAGCTCGGGAGGGGGCAAAATTTTTATTTTTTTTTAAATTAAATTAATATTTTGTTCTTGTTAATATCATTGATAATATGACTTTTTGATCGTCCGCAGGCTACTGACCAATGGAAAAAATGACCATTGGCCAAATAAATCGAAATTTTTTTCCGTTTTTGAATTGGTTAACATTGATAATTACCCTATGTCCTCCCCTACAAGGGTCTATAACTAATTATTTTGCATTTAATACCCCCCTATAGGCATTCTCGCCCCTTCCTACCTTTCTCGCCCATAAATTGCATAGCAAATATGCTACGTTTATACGGAGTATAGATGAGTCGCCCCCCCCCCCTTCCCTTCCCCTACTCCCCTTCCCATACTCCCCTTCCCCTTCCCCTACTCCCCTTCCCACGAGGGCCGAAGGCCCGAGTTTTCTATCTACTTGTCGGTCTTGTCTCATCCTGTCTTGGTTAGCTTGTTGGTTTATAATGGAAACTTACAACTAGACCTGCTATACCATTGCCTAAAATGTATTTTTTGTAATGTATAATGGCCCCTGCTTGTATTTCATTTGTATGACACCCGATCGAAGCAAAGATCCTTTTTTATTTTTGAGCCCGACTAGAGCCCGGATCAATATTTTAAAAATTTAATGCGTTCGCTTAATAAAATGATGCCCCCTATATAAAGGTAATTTGTATGAGCCCCGCTCGAGATCAAAATTCATTTTTACTTTGGGTCCATCTAGAGACCGGTCCAATATATAATGTAAATAATAAATAAATAAAAAATGTTAATATATTATTACCCTACCAGACATTTTTACAAATAGAAGCCATGATAGAAACAAACAACCTATATATAAAGATATTAATATTACAAAAGATTTTCACATTAACAAATTTTATTATTCACCATTTCGTTAAAATAATAGAGTACGTTATAAATTAATTTTACAATAAACTTTTATCTTAGCAAGAAACATTGTCAAATATAAGTAATCAAGTTTTAAATAATATTTATTATATGTAAAATATATCAGCAAACATATGTTTAATTATTTTCAAGCATTTGTGATGTTACTATATTTGAATGAACAGAAAGATTATATGTCTTTATTGAACGGACAAGAGATTAATAGATTATTTAGGAGTTATTGTTTGTACTTGAGGATGAGGACGGAATAAAGATGTTAATTTGACTGCATTAGCTTTAAAACCATAGGTTTTTAAAAAAAGTCTGCGAATATCTCTATTTAATGCCAAAAATATATAAAAGCTCAGACAAAAATTGAGAGACTCAGCCATATTTATCTTAGCATAACATAATGCTTCATTAAGTTGCATGCATTATAACTATTAAGAATTCTTTTTATAGACATAGGCAAAAGTGTTAAGATTAATAAAATATAAGTAGTGTTGTTAAAATGCCAAAATGCTACTACCATAACCTATGGTAGTAGCATACATCTCGCCCATTACCATCATCATAACCAGCATCATGCTGCTTAATAACCCGGTTGCTATCACTGGCAACCATGGTTGCTTGGTTGTAAGAGATGTAAGTAACCGGGCATTTGGCAGATAGGATTGATATAACCGTGGTATTGAGCAGGCTTGTTTTAAACTAAACATGGTTTTTAGCAAATTCAATTTTAGCTTACTATTAGAGTTGGTAGCTGCCATATAATGCTAATCAATATTTTTCAATCATTTATTAATACAAAAATGGTGATTAAAAAATTTAAATATATTATAAATATGTCCCGTTATTTTGCCCCCCCCCCCTAATTTTTTATCCTCTTTCTCACCAGGGGGGGGGGGTGTTTTGCCCCTCCCCCCCCTAATTTTTTATCCTCTTTCTCACCAGGGGGGAGGGGGGGGGGGGGGTGCCTAATTTTTTATCCTCTTTCTTACCAGGGGTGAGGGGGGGGGGGGGTGTTTTGCCCCCCCCCCCCTTATTTTTTATCCTCTTTTTGACGAGAGGGGAGAGGGGGGGGGGTGTTTTGCCCCCCCCCTTATTTTTTATCCTCTTTACCAGGGGGGAGGGGGGGGGGGGGGTGTTTTGCCCCCCCCCCCTAATTTTTTACGCTCATTCTTACCAGGGGGGAGGGGGGGGGGTGTTTAGCCCCCCCCCCTTATTTTTCACCCTCTTTCTCACCAGGGGAAGGGGGGGGGGGGTGTTTTGCCCCCCCCCCCTTATTTTTTATCCTTACTTTGACCAGAGGGGAGGGGGGGGGGGTGATTTGCCCCCCCCCCACTATTTTTTACGCTTTTTCTCACCAGGGGGGAGGGTGGGGGTGTTTTGCCCCCCCCCCCCTTATTTTTTACGCTTTTTCTCACCAGGGGGAAGGGGGGGGGCATGCCCCCCCCCTTTATTTTTTATCCTCTTTCTCACCAGGGGGAGGGGGGGGATGTTTTGCCCCCCCCTTATTTTTTATCCTTATTTTGACCAGAGGGGAGGGGGGGGGCAAACCCCTCCCTCCTGATGAACACCCCCCCCCTGGTGAGAAAAAGCGTAAAAAAGAGGGGAGGAGGCAAAACACCCCCCCCCCCCCTGGTCAGAAAGAGGATAAAAAATTAGGGGGGGGGCAAAAGACCCCCCCCCCTGCCCTCTTGTCAGAAAGAGGATAAAAAATAGGAGGGGGGCAAAACACCCCCCCCCCCCCCTGGTGAACACCGCCCCTGGTGAGAAAAAGCGTAAAAAATAAGGGGGGGGGGCAAAACACCCCCCCCCCCTCCCCTCTGGTCAAAAAGAGGATAAAAAATAAGGGGGGGGGCAAAACACCCCCCCCCCCCTCCCCTCTGGTCAAAAAGAGGATAAAAAATAAGGGGGGGGGGGCAAAACACCCCCCCCCCCTCTGGTCAAAAAGAGGTTAAAAAAAAGGGGGGGGGCAAAACAACCCCCCTCCCATCTGGTCAAAAAGAGGATAAAAAGTAAGGGGGGGCAAAACACCCCCCCTCCCCCCTGGTCAGAAAGAGGATAAAAAATAAGGGGGGGGGCAAAACACCCCCCCCCCCTCCCCTCTGGTCAAAAAGAGGATAAAAAATAAGGGGGGGGGGGGCAAAACACCCCCCCCCCCTCCCCTCTGGTCAAAAAGAGGATAAAAAATAAGGGGGGGGGGCCAAACACCCCCCCTCCCCTCTGGTTAAAAAGAGGTTAAAAAATAAGGGGGGGGGCAAAACACCCCCCCTCCCATCTGGTCAAAAAGAGGATAAAAAATAAGGGGGGGCAAAACACCCCCCCCCTCCCCCCTGGTAAGAAAGAGCGTAAAAAATAAGGGGGGGGGGCAAAACACCCCCCTCCCCCCTGGTGAGAAAGAGGATAAAAATTTAGGGGGGGGCCCCCCCCCCTCCCCCCTGGTGAGAAAGAGGATAAAAAATTAGGGGGGGGGGCAAATAACGGGGCAAATTTATAATATATTTAAATTTTTTAATCACCATTTTTGTATTAATAAATGATTGAAATATTGATTAGCATTATATGGCAGCTACCAACTCTAATAGTAAGCTAAAATTAAATTTGCTAAAAACCATGTTTAGTTTAAAACAAGCCTGCTCAATACCACGGTTATATCAATCCAATCTGCCAAATGCCCGGTCACTTACATCTCTCCCAACCAGCAACCATGGAACTTTAATCTGCCATGCTAGTAACCGGGTTATTAAGCAGCATGTGCTGCTTAATAATGATGGTAATGGTAGGAGATATGTGCCTATTACCAGGTTTAGCACTATACCAGCAGAACCCATTTAGCAGATTAACAACACTAAATATAAGTAATCGCCAATGACACCGTCAATTGCATGTCCGCATTCCACTTTACGTGATTCTTGGACCTCGGCAACTGTGGTTGAAGGACTTGGTTTAACTTTTTTACGAGCTTTATACCGAAGTTCTATGGAAATATTCAGTGCCAATATGATTAACCGTGGGCCATATACTAGACTTATTTCTTTTATTATTTCGTAAACTTGGTAATAAATATTGTGCAAAACGACTGGATTCCTTATCGTGTAATAATCATTATACCACATAAATTTCATTGTATAAATACGGTGGATTTGGATTGATAGCGTAGGTAGAGGGAAATGGCACGCAATATTTCGGACACTTATAGTCCATCTTCAGGAAAAAAAAAAAAAAAAAAAAGGAGAAGATGAAGTCTCAAAAAATAAAAATGAAGTAAAGTGATTATAACAACGATGATATAGATACAAAAAAAAAATTACAAAAACTGGTTATAGCGAGAAATTAACAATAGCGATTGTAGGGATGGATGTTTTTTATAAGAATAGAGTAGATACATATGGAGATAGGAAAAAGGTGCGAAAAAAGTAAATAGCTAAATAATAAGAGAAAAGGGGGGAACAGAGTTATTTAATATATAAATATAATAACTGTGCTTAACAAATTATAGTTTTGAGTATTGAACGGGTAGGTAGACATAGTGAATAATATAAAAATATGTGTGGATGTATGGGCTTGTGGTAATGAAATTGGATGGTCGTTAACTCGACTGCCATTCACATAGCGTGATACAACAAAGGAATTTCGTAGAAAGCGTTTTAATCGACCGCGTCAAGCCCAAAAAACAAACAAACAAAATCAACGACCATCCAATTTCATTACCACAAGCCCATACATCCACACATATTTTTATATTATTCACTATGTCTACCTACCCGTTCAATACTCAAAACTATAATTTGTTAAGCACAGTTATTATATTTATATATTAAATAACTCTGTTCCCCCCTTTTCTCTTATTATTTAGCTATTTACTTTTTTCGCACCTTTTTCCTATCTCCATATGTATCTACTCTATTCTTATAAAAAACATCCATCCCTACAATCGCTATTGTTAATTTCTCGCTATAACCAGTTTTTGTAATTTTTTTTTTGTATCTATATCATCGTTGTTATAATCACTTTACTTCATTTTTATTTTTTGAGACTTCATCTTCTCCTTTTTTTTTTTTTTTCCTGAAGATGGACTATAAGTGTCCGAAATATTGCGTGCCATTTCCCTCTACCTACGCTATCAATCCAAATCCACCGTATTTATACAATGAAATTTATATAAACGGATTGAAAATTATTGATTATACCACATACTCAACTTTCTAGATAAGTTTGCATTTAATGTTTGATTAGCTTTACGTGTGGAACTTCTGTAACGGGGGCGCTGATGAGCAGAGAGATTAGATAACACAAGAAAACGGCCCATCTGTACAACCTTATATTAAATTGAGCGATACGATAATGAAAGGGTTTACAAACAGCAATATATCTATCGATTGTGAGAAGCAACGTCATGAGCAGACTAGCTTTTTAAAGAAAAGCATGTAATAAAGCATTTGAGGTATGTACTTAAATATTATATCCAAGGGTGCATAATAGCGAATTTTTAACATATATTAAATAGTAACTCAAATGAGTTTTAAATATAAGTAGCGGATATCATAAGGTTGGTAATTGTCATCCGTTTTATACAATAAAATAATAAGGTTTAGCTACTTCTTATCTACCGTGTTAGCTATGATTTCCTATAATGCCCAACGTTGCAAGGATTGAAAAGAGAAAAATATTGAGATAGCTTCTTCGTGTAGTGCCTGCAAATGTTTGACTTATAACAATATACTCATGATAATGGGACTTAAAAGTAATATAAATATTTAAGTATCGGCGAAAGTTTTTAATGGGACAAACGATCAGGCGCGTAGCCAGGATTTTCTCCGGGGGGGGGGAAATTTCCAAAAAAATTTTATATTATTTTTATTTCAACATCAAAATTATAAAATCTGGTATAAAACATAAAGAAAGTCAATATAAAGTAATTTCATATTTTTTCCCAGTGTCATCTGGAGTAGGAGCTAATTCCCCATGAATCGCTAATAAAAGTGTCAATCCATTTAATCTATTCAAACGTCATGAAGTTTTAATTAAAATGTTGTCAGAAATGGGAGAGAAACCATATAATGAGAAATTGAAGCAAGCTGGTATGATCACGATGTTGCAACAGAAGCTGCAACTTTGCTCACTTATCTACGACAATCTGAATATATTATGCAAGCAATTGCAAAAAAAAGGACCTAGATCTTCAGCAAGTCAGACAGTTAGCAGAAACTTTAGTAATAGTAGTCGAACCTAAGGCTATGTATGATTTTAAACTTAAGAAATCTCGATATGCAAAGAAAATGAACGGTTTTTGGACAAGAAACAAGTTTTGGCAAATTTCCAAATAATATTTCCTCCGAAAAATAAATTATAGAAGGATTTCGGCCAAAGAATCCCTTGGCCCTATCGGATTTTAAAATTTTGTAATCTTTGCCCAACATCACAACTCTTCTTTACTATTAGCTTTTATAAAAGAAATACTATGTCAAAAAATAGATTAAATGGATGCCTTTTTATAGCATTTTTATTTCAACATTAAAATTAAAAAAAGAAAGTCTTTCTAAAATAATTTTATATTTTCTTTTTCCCAGCGATAATATCTCAAGAACTTCATATAGGTGGGAGCTAATTCCAATAAATTGCATAGCAATTAATAAGTGTCTTACTTGGTCAGTTACGTTGCACAACTATAAAATATAAACTTTAGATCTAAAATAATTTCCCCCCCCCCCGCATTTACGCCGCTGCAAACGATATAGAAATACCATTACATATATTTTAGTTAATAATTTTATAATAAAATCGTACCTATGTAGGTCAAGTATAAAAACTTTCAAAATAAAGTAAAAAAAATTACACTTTGCTTTTAGAAATAAAAGCTTTTTACTTTAAATTTGCACACATTAGTGTTTCTCTAAAGAGGCAATATGAAAAATGCTTTTAGACCCCAAATATTGTTTCAAAAACTCATTTTTTTACTAATTACTTGTAAATTATTAATGACGCCTTAAAGTGTTAAAGGGAATAATACCCACATTAATAATAGTTATCTAAGTTTTTCATTGGCAATTTCAGTCAATCCCAGACATAAATAATTGATATAGATATATAGCGCACCTAGCATGTTACAGAAAATAGCTCTAGTGTTTCAAGGTATTAACTAAATGTAAAGTCATTATTTTCAGCCACATCTTATATTTATTTTATATAATCATTAAAGTTTGTTTTAAATGATTTGTGATAGTTTAATAAGCCTTTATGCATTGGCGTAGGAAGGGGATGGTTTTTGGGTTAAAAACCTCCTATGATTTTATATTGTATTTTAATCTTCTTCTTCTTCTTTATCAGTTATTTGGTCCCACATTCGCGGGGTTTGTTTTGGTAAGCTTCTTCCATCTTGACCGGGTGAGTGCCATGTCTTGACTAAGCTCTTTAGTTTTCATAACTTTATCGACTTGCCCTTTCCACGTGACACGGGGTCGTCCTCTTCCTCTCTTCCTCGGTACCTCCATGTCCTGTACTTTTCGATTTACGTCATCCGTGTCCCTTCTTAGTAAATGCCCATACCACCTTAGCCGATTTTCGTTAATCATGTCCGCCATAGGTTGAATACCCATTTTTGTCATGAGAAAGTCATCCGACATATGGTCGAGCTTAGTATACCCCATCCACCGTATCATTCTCATCTCCGTGGCTTGTTATAGCTTTCCTTCCGTGGTGTTTAATGCCCATGTTTCACTTCCATAGAGTAACACCGGTCTTACGATGGATTTGTAAGCTTTGCTCTTCAACCTTGTTGGCATTTTTTTGTCGCACATTACACCGGATATACTTTGACATTTAAGCCATCCTTTTTGGATCCGGGCATTGACTTCTGTTGCGCAACCTCCCTCTTGATGTAGCATCGAGCCGAGGTATGTAGACCTGTATACTTTTGGGTACTTTAGAGGGTCATCTAGCGATGGGGTGCTTGTACCGTTCATTTCCATCTATACCGTTTTTCGATCGTTGACCTTTAAACCATATCCAGCTAAGCGCTTCGACCATTTTTCGGCTTCTTCGATTACTTTCTTCCTTGTTTCCTCGCATAGTACTATATCATCGGCATATGGCATACACCATGGCGATGGCTTTTGAATGTCCCCGTTATCGTGTCTATAATGATTTTAAATAAAAAGGGACTTAAAGCAGATCCTTGATGTAATCCAATTTTAACCCGAAAAGATTTAGAGTCGCCAACTGTCGTCCTAATGCAAGAGTTTGAGGCTTCATAAATATTTTTCATTAGCCGTATATATGCGTCAGGAATATTTTATTTTCTCAGGCACCACCGTAAATCGCGGGGGACCGTGTCATAAGCTTTCTCCAAGTCGATAAAGCCCATATGTAGGTCTTTCCTCTTTTCACCATACTTATCCATCATTTGTCTTAGTGCGAAGATTGTGTCGATTGTGGATTAGCCGGCCACAAATCCGAATTGATTAGCCAATATTTCCACCTCGTTTTTCAGCCTTGTTACTAAGATCCTTTCCATAAGCTTCAAGGAGTGGCAAGTTAGCTTGATACCTCTGTAATTGCCACAGTCTTGAGGGTTTCCTTCGCCTTTAAATAAGGGTAATCGTGCTTGCTCTCCATTGATTAGGAATTCGCTCTTCTACCAATATCTTTTTAAGAAGGTTCGTCATGATGGTTACTCCTTCTTCACGACATCCGAGCAATGCTTCCATAGGTATTCCATCTGGGTCATTTGCTTTTCCTTTTTGCATCTTGTTTATTTGTGTCCTAACTTCATCCTCCTGAAAAAGTTACCTAATACTTATATTTGGCTCAATTTTGGGAAGAGAATCCTTGTCATTTGCAATATTCATAAGTTTCTTAAAATATCCTTTCCACCTTTCCATCACTTCTTTTGGCTTGAATAAGGTTTGACCTTTCTCGTTTTTGACTTTTTTAAGAACTCCGACATCGCGACTTTTCTTCTCCCTTAACTTGGCCAATTTGTACATAAGCCTATCGCCCCCTTTTTGGTCCAGTTTGTTTGCCATCTCGGTGAACGCGGCAGTCTTCGCTTTTTCAACGGCCTTTTTTGCGGCCCTCTTTGCGTCCCTGTATTCTTGATAATCCTCCGACTTTTGGAATTTAAGCCACCGTCTATATAGATTTTTCTTTCTTTCGATAAAATCTTTAACCGATTGATCCCACCACCATAGTTCCCTATTCATAGCTTTGCCTCTTTGGTCTGTCCTAGAACATGAATCTCTGTTTCCTTAATGTTCTTAGATAGCGTCTCCAAATCGTCGTCTACGTCCCTTTGCAACTTCCTTGCACCCAAGAGTGAGGAGGCTTTTTGATGGTATTCATCGTTCGTCGACGTATCCTTTAGTCTTTCGTATCAAATTCGGGGTTCATTGACCTTTCTTCTTTCGGGAAATACTCTTCTGTCAAGATCCATAACAAGCGGACGATGTTGCCTGGCGATTTCTTCTCCCGGTAATACTTTGCAATCCTTGATATTCCATAAGTCCTTTCGCCGTATGAGCAAATAGTCAATTTGACTACAATGCTTCCAACTTCTATAGGTCACAATATGATCTTCGCGTTTTCAAAAATAGGTGTTAACGATCGCCATGTCATATGCTTGGGCTACTTGGAGAAGTTTTTCCCCTTCTTTGTTCTTCAGACCATGCCCACAACCTCAATGATTGCGTTATATTGTATAATTAATAAAAATAAATAGTTGGAATTTTACTTTTAGTATTTAATTATTTTTACGCTATTGTCACTTTAAACTTTAAGAAAAAAAACATTTTTATCCAAAAAAATAGTTACAAAAATAAAATGCATAGCAATTAAAAGTTTCACCATGAAAATTTTATACCCCCCCCCCCTTCCCTTGAGGAAATCCTAGTTACGCCTAAGCCTTGATGTAAGCGAACTTTAAATGAGTAGCTTTATTGTTAATCATATTAAAACCCCAAAAAACCTACCTAATTGCGGCGATAACTAAAAATGGCCAAAAAAATCAGTGAAAAAGTAAATATACTCAAATTACTAATATATATATCAAATAATAAAATTAATATTTGCATGGGCGAGCCAGGTGGGGCAAGGGGGGGGGGGGCCGCCTCCGCCTTAATGACAAAAAAATCTTTGCAATACAAAACCCGTAAAAATTAAAAAAATGTATGTTTTGCCCCCCCCCCCTTAATTGAATTCAAACAACTTTCGCCCCCCTCTAGTCCAAAACCTGGCTCAGCCCATAAATATTTGCAATTAATTATAAATATTCTCTCGGATGCATATAATATGCACTTAAAAGAAGCCTTATTATCGGGTTATTAAATATGTTGAGAAGTACTTAAACTTTTTTATCCAATTTCAAATCCTGATGCGAAAATTTTAAATAAATGCCGTTTTCATTTTCTTTAATCATTAGAAAAATTAAGTTTAATTTAATTAGAAATACCTAAAAGCGTGGCCAGAATTTTCAAAGAGTGCTGGCAAAAAATGTAAAACATTATTTATAATATAATAAAAATACAAATTATTTGGATAAAGTATAAAATGTTATAAAAAAATAGACATTATAAAGCAAAAAACAATGCTGATTTGTTCCTTAGCTCAACTACAGTATTCATGGGAGTAGCCGGGGGGGGGGGGCAGGGGAGGGCGGCTGCCCCCGCCCCTAATTTACGGAATAAAAGTTTTTCAATGCATAAACTTTAAAAAATTAAAAAAAAATTATGTTTTGCCCCCCTCTAATTGAACTTTTAAACGTTTTGCCCCCCCCCCTTATCCAAAACCTGGCTACGCCCATGACAGTATTTCTAATTCTTAAGGTTGGGAGCTAATTTCCAATGGATTATTAAATATGCCAATCAAAATCGATGTTATGACCTACTTTTACTTAAAAAGTTTTCAGTCTTCTACTCTTGTGGAAAAACTTCGCCCAATGGCACATGGGGTTAGGGGGAGTCATGCGAAGATATAAAAATGTGGTTATATTAGGCAATGGATATAATTATAAAAACCGCCAGGGCGTCGAGAGCTTTCTTGGGATGTCAGGACTCTTAAGTTAATACAAAGCCATATACCGTAAATTAAAATCTCATATTATGTTAATGTTTGCGTTATTTGAATCGGAAAATTAAAAAAAAAATAATGTGTTCCGTTGTTTTGGTAAAATGTTACGGATAATGTGGAAAGAAGATTTGAAAATTAGCTAGAACTTGTTTTTTATCCATTTATTTACTTATATAATGAAGAAAAAATTAAACTTTATATTAAATTGGGTTACTGAGGCTCTTGCAGCAATGAAAAATAAATGGACACTAGAAAAATTTTTTGAATTTTTTCTTAAAAGTGATTTTAATCATAAAATCTATAGTAGAAACATTTTAATACTTAACAGTCGATATTTTGAATCTAAGAGAGCTTTAAAAAATACGCAACGGAGCTATTATGTCTTATCAGGTGGCTATAATACCCTCTGTAGTTTTTGTTATTATATTCACAAAACTTTCAGTTAACATGAAAACCACAAAATAACAAATATATGACTTTATTAAGTATTTTGCACATAAAAAACATCAGTAACGTTTGCATGCAAATTCATTTTCATGCTATTGTTAAATTTATAGTCTCAACATTGCAGTAATCTTTATTTAATTTATTATTTTTTAGCAACTTAGTTGTTTGATAGAGTTAGTTTGACTATATTTTTTTCCTATAGCCGTTTGTCACACCTGGTGGTCAGCTCCATCAAGTAGTTTTTTCACATATACTTCTGCACTTACATATTCGCTCTCTTTTCAAATCCATATATATCAGCTTCCACCATTACATTGTATCCTAGAACCAAGTGAGATTATTATTAGCTTCTATCACCTTTCCCAGACCTTCATTGCAAGATTTGTTAACTTTAACCCCCGATTGTTATTGCACTCTTGTACATTTCCCTTCATTTTATACATTGTTACAAGACAGCTTTCCCTCCACTTATCAGGCATCCTTCTACTTGCAAGTATTTTGTTAAATAGCTTTGAAAGTAAATGTGCATCTAAGAACCCTATCATTTTAAAACCTTCTATAGGTATGTTATTAGGTCCCATAGCTCTACCCATGGTCATCTTCTTCTTTCACTTCAACTCTAAGTCATATTCACTTATTTCGCAATTGTCCGAAAACCCATATTCATTCTTCAACAAATCCTGATAGTATTCTTCCCAACGCTCTAGGATTGATAGTCCAGACTTAAAGTGTTACCCTCTTTGCTCTTTGTCGTTTTTAATTTTACCACATCTCATGAGTTCCCTGCCCAAGTCTTTGAAATTGTAGATCTATTTTTTCACTTTTTAACATCTAACTTGGCGGTCAAATCTTCGTACACATGTGTTTAAGCCATGGCAACACAACCTTTACTTCATTTTTAACTTTAAAATATGCCAATTTGTCTCTTTAATCCAGTTACCCAACGATATTTTGTAAGGTTTTTTTAATTGACTAACCGTTGCACGTCTTCGTACCACCACCACGTCTCTAACTTTCTGTATACCTGGATTGCCTACCCCTAGGACACATTTCGTTACTAATCGTTCCATGTTGACTATGTTATTCCATGTTTCGTTAGCATTCTGATTATAGTTTACTTGCAATCGTTTAATTATCATTATAAACGTCTTTGAAATTTTGTAGCCCGAACAATTTAAGTTTCACATTTAGTTCTTCGTCTTTTTCGTCATGAAATGACATAGTCCATCACATTAAGTATGTTTTGGGCTAGAATTGCCTCACCTGGTATAACCTTATACCCGCGTAAATTGAATTCCTTTTTCGATTTTAAGAGGAAGTCGACCTGCGAAGATGGATTCCCATTTTCAAACGTTATTAGGTAATTTGAATTCTTTCGCCATTATCGTTTCTCGACTTTATCCATTTTCGTCATAATATTGTTTGAACCCTTCTCTTGTTTGGACGTGACCGTTCACATCAGCTCCCATTATAGTAATCTCGGCATACAGATATCCTACGACGCTTTTCGCCTAATTCTTACCGAAGATCATCCTTTTATTCGACTGTGCATTTGGTTTTCGGAGCATAACTGAACGCTACATGAATTATTTGACCTTCTTTACAAAGTTTCAACGTCATAAGTCGGCCACTCTTTCTTTGTACCATGACTTTATCTTGCCGATTTGAAGCTTATATGATTTCCAATCCCAACCCATTTTTAAGCCTTTGAAGTAAGTTGTAGCCTTCACCAATCATCCTTGTGTATACAAGATATTTCACCCGCTGTTGGCTGAGTGTGTCAGCAAGTTCTCGACAAATTGCAGTCATTGTTCCAACATTATGCGAACCCACCAATCTTGTCTTTAGCACACTTCTTTAATTACATCCGTTTGCGGATGATGTAGTGACTCCCGTTCACTTTTCGCATGTTACAGACGCCAACTATGCTGGTCGTTTGAGAAGCAGGTCCAACTCTTTCATTGCTTACTTTCCTATGTACTTTCATATCGAGAATTCTGAAAAGAGGTAACGCTCGACTAACCTGGCCTAGCCGTGTTGACGATGTGGATGTTTATTAACCTATTTGGGAAAAAGTGCAATAGATTTGAACCACGAGCTTCTAAGGCAAAGCCTCCCTCAATATACCTTTAACTTATTTTTTGCTTCCTTGCTTAATAAACTTCATTCTTCTTTTTATGGGCAAAGATTAAACTTTTGTTGGAGGGAAGGGGGGCAAAAAGTATGGTAATAATTTAATGTGAGTGGGTGGAATTGTGATTTTTTAAAATTGTAACTACAGTTATATTAAATATATAAAAACTTCTAAATTACAAGGCTGCTCCCCCCCATCTTGCCTGAACCCTCGCTTTTTATAATCATGCACATGATTGGTTTCACGCTTATAAAATAACACGATTTAGTATGTTTTAATGAACAAAAAGTAATTATAGCCCTCTGTCAACAGCCCTATGGTTAAAATACTTCATTGTGGGTTGTTATCTGAGTTATTTACAAAAAAAAATTATTAATTCTTTCTATGATATAAACAATCCTCTATCAGATATATTTGTTTGAGTTCTAAAAGTTGATAGTTGAAAAATTAGTTAAAAAGAAAATTTAAAAATTTCTCCATATTTTTCCACTATAATTTTTCAAGAAAATTTTTAAGCATGGGATGCGTCTTTATAAAGTACATTTTACATATAACTCTAACCCGGTATAATTATTAACACGAAAATTATTCGAGAAGATATCTATTGCCCTGAGACAAACATAATCCCGGGCTCCTACACCACCTAAATTAAATGTGACCATATCAAAATGGAATCTTACCCATATAATGAATATAACTGCTACTTACTAGCTTTGGGACGGCTCTGTAATTTTGTGGCGAAAAGATGCTCAATCAAGTTTTTTTATGACAAGTGAATTTGTAAAAAGGATATTGGTGTAAATTTAAAAATATAGTTGGTATTTCTAAGAGCCTTAAATTATTATGTAACTATAAATATTTTTTATTCTTCTAATGTTTAATTCTAAGTTAGAAGAAAACTTTTCAGACTTTTTCCAGGGGGGGGGAAGGGGGTGAAAAATTTTCTGTTCTCTCTCTTTGCTATATAGCGTCTTTCCAATTATTTTATAACTTCAATTAGAAGTGATATTTTCTGTAGCTTGCTCGGTGCACTATATATCTTTATCAATTATTTATGTTTGGAAATGGTTAATTACTAATTAAAAACTTGGATCATTTATTAATAAGGTGGCATACTCTTTTGCCATCGCATTAAAGTGCTATTAATAATTTAAACGAAATCTGTAGAAAAACCTAATTTCAAAAACTATATTTGTGATTTAAAAACATTTTTCTAATTGACCATTTAAAAAACATTAGTGTCGGTAAATTCAAAGTAAAAAGCTTTTATCTCTTTTAAGTCGAAATACAATTCTCTTTTAGGTGGCATTTTAAATTGTCCGCCATTGGCTAAAGATTTTTTATTGAATCATTAACTCAAAGATATAAATAATGGTAATTCCTAATCTCGCTCATATTTCTTTCATTCTATGTCGTTTTTCCTACTCTAAACTTTCGCCTACGATTACCCCAACTCATTTAAAACAGCGTTACAAAAATGAATTATTTTAAATCTCATAAAAACATGGATCCTAAGTATATAGTTTTAAGTCAAACACTTACTTCAAATGAAGGCTTCAAACAAAATTATATACTCAACATTTCTATTTTTGCCATCCTTGTAACGTTGGGCATTATTGGAAACTATCATTTATCAGTCATAGCGAACATGGTAGAAAAGAAGATAGCTAGACCATATTATTTCATGAAATGGATGGCAATCACGAACTTTATAATATCAGCTACCTATATTTTAGATCCCATCCTGAGTTACTATTTAAACTATGTAAAAAATTCGATATTGTGCACCCTTGGGTGGAATATTTGCGTGTATACCATAAATCTTTTATTAAATGCTTGGCTTAAAAAAGCCAGTATGCTCATGACGTTGCTTCTCACAATAGATAGATATATTGCCGTTTGCAAACCATTTAAATATCGTAGCCCTCGATACGATATAAGATTGTACAGATGGGGCGTTTTCTTGTGTTATCTAAGCTCTTTGTTGATCAACGTCCCCGTTATATTGAGAAGTTCCACACGTAAAGCTAATCACACATTAGATGGAAACTTTTCGAGAAAGTTGAATATGTGTTTTGATGGCTATTACACGATAAGGAATCCAGTCATTTTTAACAATACCTATTATCAAGTTTACGAAATAGTTAAAGAAATCATTTTAGTATATGGCCCAATGTTAATCATATTGGCCCTGAATATTTCTATAATTCGTCGCTATAAAGCTCGTATAAAAGTAAAGCCGAATCCTTTATCCACGACTGCTATTAGGTCCAAGAATTATGTAAAGTGGAATACGGACATGCAACTGACGGTGTCATTGGCGATTACTTACATTTTATTAATTTCAACACTTGTCCCTATGTCTATAAAGAGAATTCTTAATAGTTATAATGCATGCAACTTAATGAAGCATTATGCTGAAATAAATATGGTTGAATCTCTCAATTTTTGTCTGAGCTTTTATATATTTTTGGCATTAAATGGAGATATTCGTAGACTCTTCTTGAAGACCTACGGTTTTAAAACATTTGCAATCAAATCAACATCTTTCGTCCCTCCTCAATTGCAAACAATAACTCCTAAATGACCTATTTTCTCCTTCTTGTTCGTTTGATAGAAAACATATAATATTTATGTTCATTACTTAAAAAAGTTAACACCAAAAATGGAAGTAAATTGTTATATATTATGTCTGCTTCTATATTTTAACACTAGATATTATGTAAAACATAATGACTTATATCTGTCAATACCCCTTAATAAGACACAAGATCATTCTAATGTTAATTTATTTTTAACGTACCCTATGATTTTAACAAAATGTTGAATGTTGAGAATATTTATTAAGGTAAAAATTTTCTTAAATATCAATATCGTTGTATCACAATGAATTGTTTGTTTCTATCGCGGCCTTTCAATTTGTAAAAGTATCATGTTATGTGGCAGGGTAATAATAAAATAAACTTTTTTGTATTTAGATATTTATCTTTTATATACCATAAAAAATAGTAAATTTTGACTCATACATTAATTACTAGGACTGTGATAAACATACACATTATCTTGTTTAAGAAATATTTTAAAATTTTAAGAAAATTGGAATTATTTATCGACAATAAAAAACGCATTCGATATTAGCTAAAATTCAATGGCTTCACATCTGCATCGATTCCCTTATTTTTCTAATTTGTATTGTACAACACTAAGCGGACTAAAACATTCCCTTTACTATTCTTATTATTATAAATATAAAGTATTAATTAATTTGTCTACATATCTTAAAGATGTAGATTAGCGAAATTAGTGATTTTTCTCCTTATTAAGGAATTATCTCAATCTGGATAGAACAACATTCCTAAAATTATCACCTTAAATAGGGCTTCATAATATAGGATATTATTAAATGTTATTAAACGGTTCCAAATTAGGTTTAAAACAATTCAACTTCAATTTTGTAAACATATAATGCGATGATTTCTCTCCATTAACCGATGACTATGACAACACTACCTACGACGGTCCCAAGTCCGTGTGCAAAAAGTGGAGGGTTGCCGTCAGGTCGGAAGCCGGCTATAAAAACCAACTCCAAAATTATGATAGTTTTAAACAAGATTTTACAAGAAAAGGCTAGGGCGTCCTACACAAACGACGCGCATTGCATACCCCGCCCGTGCAATGTAAAAAATACACTAGGGTCATTGCCCAACTCACAACAAAGGCGGTTAAGGAAACTAGTTGTTGAAAAAATGCGAATAACGTTTTGGAATGTGGGAACGTTGACGGGGAAGAGAAGTCGCACAAATGCTAAAAAGAAGAAAGTACACATCGCCTGCCTACAAGAGACGAGGTGGAACGGAACGAAAGCTCGGGAATTAGGCGAAGGATACAAGCTTTTCTACAGTGGGTCACCAAATCGTAGAAACGGGGTCGGTATCGTTCTAAGAGAATCGTTCAAGGACAAAGTGGTGCAAGTCAAGCGTTGTTCCGACAGGCTAATGTAAGTGAAGATTGCATACCTCCTAACCGTTATGTGCGCGTATGCTCCCCAAATTGTGTGTTCGGAATCGAAAGACATATTCTTTGATTCATTGGTAAAGGAAATACAAGGAATAGGACAGGAAGAAAGGCTAATTATTGGAGCAGATTTCAATGCCCACGTAGGGAAAGATCGCCTCGGGTATGAACGCAATCATGGAGGCTATGGGTATGGTCTGAAGAACAAAGAAGGAGAAAAACTTTCCAAGTGTCCCAAGCATATGACATGGCGATCGTTAACACCTATTTTCAAAAGCGCGAAGGTCATATTGTGACCTATAGAAGTGGGAAGCATTTTAGTCAAATTGACTATTTGCTTATACGGCGAAAGGACTTATGAAGTATCAAGGATTGCAAAGTAATATCGGGAGAAGTTATCGCCAGGCAACATCGTCCCCTTGTTATGGATCTTGACAGAAGAGTATTTCCTGAAAGAAGAAAGGTCTATGAACCTCGAATTCGATATGAAAGGCTAAAGGATACGTCGACGAACGAAGAATACCATCAAAAACTCACTCTTGGGTGCAAGGAAGTTGCAAAGGGACGTAGACGACGATTGGGAGACGCTATCTAAGGACATTGAGGAAACAGCGATTCATATTCTAGGACAGACCAAAGGAGGCAAAGCTATGAATAGGGAACTATGGTTGTGGGATCAAACGGTTAAAGATTTCATCGAAAGAAGGAAAAATCTATATAGACGGTGGCATAAATCAAAAAAGTCGGAGGATTATCAAGAATTTAGGGACGCAAAGAGGGCCGCAAAAAAGGCCGTTGCAAAAGCGAAGAATGCCGCGTACACCGAGATGGCAAACAAACTGGATCATAAAGGACGGGATAGGCTTATGTACAAAATTGGCCAAGATAAGGGAGAAGAAAAGTCGCGATGTCGGAGTTCTTAAAATAGTCAAAAACGAGAAGGGTCAAACCTTATTAAAGCCGATAGAAGTGATGGAAATGTGGAAAGGATATTTTAAGAAACTTATGAATATTGCAAATGACAAGGATTCTCTTCCCAAAATTGAGCCTAATATAAGCATGGTCGAACTCTTTCAGGAGGATGAAGTTAGGACACAAATGAACAAGATGCAAAAAGGAAAAGCAAATGGCCCAGATGGAATACCTATGGAAGCTTTGCTCGGGTGTCGTGAAGAAGGAGTCACCACCATGACAAACCTCCTTAACAAGATATTGGTAGAAGAGCGAATTCCTAATCAATGGAGAGCAAGCACAATTATACCCTTATTTAAAGGCAAAGGAGACCCTCAGGATTGTGGCAATAGAGTTATCAAGCTAATATGCCACTCCTTAAAGCTTATGGAGAGGATCTTAGTAACAAGGCTGAAAAACGAGGTGGAAATATCGGTTAATCAATTCGGATTTGTGGCCGGCAAATCCACAATCGACCGAATCTTCGCCCATGCTGGATAAGTATGGTGTAAAGAGGAAAGACTTACATATGGTTTTTATCGACTTGGAGAAAGCTTATGACACGGTCCTCCTTGATTTAATATGGTGGTGCCTGAGAAAACAAAATATCCTTGACGCATATATACGGCTTATGAAAAATATTTAAGAAGCCTCAAACTCTTGCGTTAGGACGACAGTTGGAAACTTTAAACCTTTTCGGGTTAATATTGGATTACACCAAGGCTTTGCTTGAAGTCCCTTTTTATTTAATATAATTATAGACACGATAACGAGGGACATTCAAAAGCCATCGCAATGGTGTATGCTATATGCCGATGATATATTACTATGCGAGGAAACAAGGGAGAAAGTTTTCGATGAAGCCGAAAAGTGGTCAAAGCGCTTAGCTGGATATGGTTTGAAGGTCAACGTCGAAAAACGGTATACATGGAAATGAACGTTACAGGCACCCCATCACTGGATGACCATCTAAAGTACCCAAAAGTAGACAGAATTACATACCTCGGCTCGATGCTACATCAAGAGGGAGGTTGCGCAACGTAAGTCAATGCCCGGATCCAAAAGGATGGCTTAAATGGCGAAGTATATCTGGTGTAATGCGCGACAAGAAGATGCCAATATGGTTGAAGAGCAAAGCTTACAAATCCATCGTAAGACCGGTGTTACTATATGGAAGTGAAACATGGGCATTAAACACCACGGGAGGAAAGCTTATTACAAGCCACAGAGATGAGAATGATACGGTGGAGCTTGGGGTAAACTAAGCTCGACCATATGACAAATGACTTTCTCATGACAAAAATGGGTATTCAACCTATGGCGGACATGATTAACGAAAATCAGCTAAGGTGGTATAGGCATATACTAAGAAGGGACACGGATGACCTAAATCGCTAAGTACTAGACATAGAGGTACCCGGGAAGAGAAGAAGAGAGGAAGAGGACGACCCCGTGTCACGTGGAAAGGGCAAGTCGATAAAGTTATGAAAACTAAGGAGATTAGTTAAGACATGGCACTCACTCGGTCAAGATGGAAGAAACTTATCAAAACAAACCCCACGAATGTGCAACCAAATAATGATAAAGAAGAAGAAACCGATGACTATAACCGGGCTGAATTAATCTCGTAAAAATTAATAGAAGCGTACGAGAACGAAACACTGGTCAACAAAAACAATCAACCAAGAAAAGGCTATCAGATTTTTATAGTTCCTTGTGCCGGAATCAAATATATTTTACTGTCTTAAATGGATTTAGAATAACGAGAGTAAGTGATTCTACAGTTTTTAGGATGTGTATTGCAAAACAAATTCATCAAAAGCATAATGCAAAACAAACTTAGGATTATAACTTAAAAAATTGACGCAATAAATTATTTTTGATCTATATTAGAAATTTATTTGTTTTCTATATTTTATATTGCAATATCCGCCAAGTCTTTTGGTTGCCATCTTTTCGCTATTCCTTTGGGGTATTGATCCGATCCGATCCGAGGGGTTTTTGAAAAATTTTATATCCATCCGATCCGATCCTAGTTTTTTAAAATCTAAATCCGATCCGATCCGAGTTTTTTAAAATCTAAATCCGATCCGTTCCGAAATTTTTAAATTAAAATTTTATGAACAGAACTTTTTATTGATGATTAAATTCAAAATACATAAAAATAAGGTATAGCAATTTTAATAGACCCGAAATAAATATAAAATTTTATTTGACTAATTCCATATTATCATATAAAAATAATAAAGAATCTAAATTTTCTGGTTTAATTCGCGTTCATCTTTCTTCTAATGTTCTTCCAGCCACCGAGAAATTTCTTTCCGAAGTAGTAGAGGTTGCAGGTATAGCTAAAACTTTATTTGCCAGCTTATAAAGCTTTGGCAGGATTGTTTGATATGAAACCCACCATTTCAGCAAATGTTTTTTTGAATCATATTTGCAATCGTCATTTCAAAGATAATTATAAAAAGGTATACTAAAAATTATTAATTTAATTAATTAGAACTTGTTATTGTTTATTTTGAATTTAAAATCCGATCCGATCCGACTAAAATAAAATGTTGATCCGATCCTATCCGACTTCCAAAATTAAAATGTTGATCCGATCCGGATCGGATTGATCCGTGCACACCTCTAATTTGTATATTATATTATGATACACACTATCGGATGAGCCTAAAACCGAGTTCTGGGGTTATGTTCTTACAAAACTCGTTCATATTTCATATAATAGTAGAACATTTGCTATTATAATTAAAGAAGGAAAATGGGGGAGCGAGGGGCGGAAATGGTGGTAGGAGAGGCAACGCCGAGGCTAGTGATAGCGAAACTGGCGAAAGCCATGCTCGTGAACGAAAAAATTTGCACAATTTGCACGAGCCATAAGGGGGAGTGGAGTGGGTGGTAAATTGCATAACACTTAATTAAACCCAAGTTGGATATAAGATTTAGAGCCATAGCATTTTGCGTTATGAGGTATACATGTTAGGTTGTTTGTACATCGCTAAGTAAACGTCAAGGCGCAAAACTAGTGTTTCGATTTCATCTCGGGTATGAAAATCTCCATCTCGTCTCCACAAGAAGACTCGACATGTTTCGACTGTAAATATTTTTTATATTATCTAAATTTTTCCCCTACATTATTTAAATTATTAATAAATAAGCCTTAACAAAATAAACATGACGAACCATATTTTTTATTCAAAAACCTTTTTAAACATGTCATTTACTACTTTGAGATTAAGTCTTTTAGTTAGCATAGGCAAAAATAAGAAATGCCTTTAGTTAAATAATTAAAAAAGAGTTTTAGCCGTCGGATATAACAGTCATCAGTTCGTTCCTAAAGAGTTTTTAGCATGTTTATTATTGATATAGAAACTTGAAAGATATCAGTGGATGCATTTTATCATAATTCATAACTGAATAATTAATTTCACATATTACAACGTTGTAAAAACAAATTAGACTGGCATTGTTACCGATAAATTTGATTAAATAATTAAATAATTTTAAAACAATTACTATCACATTCAAAAAGTATACAATTCTATTATAGTGTAGAGGACCCCATATTATCTTCTAAGGTACACATACCAAATGCATTTTTTGAATAAGTTAGCCGTAAAATACTTTTTATTATTAAAGCTTATACTCGTGCAAATTGCTCAAAAATTCAGTTGATTTGAGTTCAATTGCAACCATGTTAAAGATAATTTAAGAGCCACGACAAATGCAAAAAAGGATTTATTAATTGCTATGCAATTTATGGGCTCGTTTTTTGTTGTCCGTCCGTTGTCCGTCCGTCTGTCTGTCCGTTACCCTCCCTATCTATTTGCATTGGGTATATTAGGTTATCGATTTTTTAAATTAATGCATGAGAAAGAGGTGCCCCACCCCTCATCTCTATCTCCCTCGCTGTGTTATTTTTAAAATTAATGCATAAGAGGTGCCCCACCCCTCATCTCTATCTCCCTCGGTGTGTTATATATAAGATTTGTTAAATTATCTATTATATAATAAACATAAATAAAAGTTGTTTACTTTTAATTGCTATGCAATTTAACTAGTTATATAATAAACATAAATAAAAGTTGTTTACTTTTAATTGCGATGCAATTTAACTAGTTTTTTAGTTAGAATCCCGGAGTTTTTTTTGACTCTTATGATTGTTCTTGTTACTATTGATAATAAGAATTTTTGGACGTCCGCTGGCTCTTGACCGATGAAAAAAATGACCATTGGCCAAAATGTGAATCTAAATTATTTTTTTCGTTTTTTTTACTATTATGATTGTTCCTGTTCCTACCATTGCTATTATGACTTTTTGGCCGTCCGCTGGCTGCTGACCAATGTTATATAATAAACATAAATAAAAGTTGTTTACTTTTAATTGCTATGCAATTTAACTAGTTTTTGGGTTAGAATCCCGGAGTTTTTTTTGACTCTTATGATTGTTCTTGTTACTATCATTGATAATAAGAATTTTTGGCCGTCCGCTGGCTCCTAACCGATGGAAAAAATGACCATTGGCCAAAATGTGAATCCGAGTTTAATTTTTTGTTTTTTTTTGACTATTATGATTGTTCCTGTTCCTACCATTGCTATTATGACTTTTTGGCCGTCCGCTGGCTCCTGACCGATGGAAAAAATGACCATTGGCCAAAATGTGAATCCGAGTTTATTTTTTCGTTTTTTTTGACTATTATGATTGTTCCTGTTACTACCATTGCTATTATGACTTTTTGGCCGTCCGCTGGCTCCTGACCGATGGAAAAAATGACCATTGGCCAAAATGTGAATCGACAATATTTTTTTCGTTTTTTTTGACTATTATGATTGTTCCTGTTCCTACCATTGCTATTATGACTTTTTGGCCGTCCGCTGGCTGCTGATCAATGGAATAAAATGACCATTGGCCAAAATGTGATTCGAAAATTTTTTTTTCGTTTTTTTTTTGACTATTATGAATTTATATCCACTTTTACCGTGTCCTGGCTGCTGACCAATGGAAAAAAATGACCATTGGCCAAAATGTGATTCGAAAATTTTTTTTCGTTTTTTTTTACTCTTATGAATTTATATCCACTTTTACCGTGTGCTGGCTGCTGACCAATAAAAAAAAATGACCATTGGCCAAAGTGAGCATCAAAAATTTTTTTTTTCGTTTTTTTGGCTATCATTGACTTATAGAGTATATGTTGGTACTGACCAATAGAGAAAAAATGACCATTGGCCAAATTTTTGATTTTTTAATTAAAAATTGTTCAAATTCAACGAAAAATTTCTCCCAACAATTCTGCAAATTGTTTTATAATATAATGTTTGTTAGACCCATAATCACTAAAGGCCATAAAAACTAATGTAATACGCAACTAGATGCAAACACTAAATCTAACCCTAACCCTTGCCTATATTACATTTTGCCTATAAATGGAAAATTTGTATAAATAATTAATTAATCATTAGGCATTTAATACCCCCCCCCCCTATAGGCATTCTCGCCCCTTCCCACCTTTCTCGCCCATAAATTGCATAGCAAAAATGATACATTTATACGAAGTACAGATGAGTCGTCCCCCCTTCCCTTCCCCTCTTCCCTTCCCTTCTCCCCCTTCCCACGAGGGCCGAAGGCCCGAGTAGCTTTTTTCAGATGTATATCATGAGTTCAAGCATTATAAACTCTTGGCAGACTCATAATTTAATCTAATGTATTTGAAGGCAATCATTCGGTTGACATACAAGTTGCTAGGATGCTTAAAAAACTTTAGCCATTGTAGCCAAATATCTATAATTATTTTTATTAATAACCATCAATTTAAAATATTGCTATAGACAGTATGATGTGTTTGTTGCGAAATTTGAAAATATTTTAGTTAGATTTTATATTCTGTCAGAACTAATTTAAAATCAGTGTTTTTACTGTATATTAATGCTAAAAAATAGGTAAATATGCATATATATTTAAAAAAATATGCCCAAGAGTTACTTACAAAAAACTAAAATGATAAAATTTATATTTTAAGCCACTACACTACTTGCATAATTTTTATATTTACTTCCTAAATGTTAATAACAAATTCAAAAAATACATAGTCATAGACTAGCAGACACGAAAATTATTCAAGCACCTTCCTGCGCACCATGCATTTTTTCTTATAAAAAACTGCTATTCAATTCGTAAATTAATGCATTCCGGTCCTCTGCAGTGTTCTTACATCGCGAGTCCTTGTCCAAGTTTGATGCAGAACTTAGGTCTTTAACAGAAGAAATAACCAAGCTAACCCTAGGCTCCACACAAGGGCAACAAGCTTGTCTTCCAACAAAACTGGGGGGGGGGGGGCTAGGCTTTCTCTTCGCATTTATATCAAGCCGCCTGTCCAATGAAAGCATCATTCAACATTAACTCCACAGACTGACAACTTACTCGACGTCGCCTTCCAACAATGGAAGGAATTTGTTAGCGTCCCTACTCAATTCCCTGAAGTAAACTCAAAAGTGTTGGAATGGCTCCCTGTCCAAGTGCCTCTTAAAGTCTCTTATTACGGCGCCTTGTCAGAGGAACTTCCGAGCGCTTAGGAGCTTAGCTTCACGCTCAGGTCACGAACGGATGGCCATCATGGTCTACACTTTAATCGCAACAAAGCCCGGTACCTTGGACATACCACGATTAACAAACTCATACATAGCTGCACGGGTCGCCCAAAGGCCGACTCGGCCCGAGCCCGGCCCGATCGGGTTTCGGGCCGGGCTCGGGTAGAATTTTATAAAATAACCGGGCCTCGGGCTCGCGTCGGGCTTGATGCGGCGGCCCCACCCGAGGTGTGTAACAGAATGTAGGTCCACACAACCAAAATACTAATTAAAAATATTGTTAACGATAATTTAAATTTATGCTTGGTATTCGCAACTATCCGAAAAGCAACAAGCTAGACAACTTGCCAAAGAAATATATATATATATACGTAATCAGTCGGGGCACAAAAATAAAATTAAAATTTGGGCTGGGGCGAGGTCGGAAAAATTAAAGCCAACCAGCTGTCATTAGCTATTTTTATGCGATGCAAAAAAGTCTTTTACAAAAGCATAAGCTTCCATAGCAATAAAAAAAATTAAAAGTTGGACAGGACAGGACGGACAACCAAAAGCGAACGCATAAATTGGATAGCAATTAATAGACACTGTATGTGGTGAAGGTGGGCGGCATGTTGTGTAGTTAATATAACAGGCGCGTTGCCAAGGGGGGAACCTTGGCCAAACTTTGAGTAAATTTGATTAATAATTAAAATTAAATAAGTTAAATTATTAGAGTTTAATAGCATCAAAGATTTTAAGACATTTATAAACATTTAGATAGATAATATATGCATTTCATATAATTCATTAAATTTTCGAAAAACAGGTTATACACCATCATTATAAAATTTCCGAATTTGATTGTGCAAATTACTATGAAAAGAAATTTGATAGAGCATTTTTTCCCCTTGACAACACCAGACCCACGTATTGCCAGTAAGTAGCTAACTAAGCGATTATGTTTAATATAGTAATAATTTCATATGTATTTCAATTGTTATAAATGTTATTGTTAATTATTTAAATTGTTAGACGAGCATATATAGACCAAACATATGCATAACCAAACCTAATTAAGTATTGACAACAAAATAAATATTTATTGTATCCTATCCTATATACACAAAATTTTTATCTATCTGATAATTATCTAGATTCTAGATGATACCCTGAATTTGCCCAATAATGTAGATAAAAACGTCTCGCCTATAGTTATAAACAATGATGTAGATCAATGGCGTAGTTAAGGAGAGTCCCCTCCTCCTAAGCAAAAATTAGAGAAATTTGATTTAAATAAAACATTAAATTAATTTAGAGTAATTATATCTGAAAAAAAACTAAGATAAATACCTCAAAAGCTTATATATACCTATTATTAAATTATTTTCGGCAAAAGGCTTTAACCGCACCGCACATTTTTGTCTTCCCAACAACATATGCATCAATGATCGTAGTGTTACTATAATCAAGAGATTAGAAGCTTATTTAAAATATAGGATCTCAAGACATCGATGGAATGAATTGGCAATATTAACAAATCATCGGTAATGCTCCTACTAGAGGTGAAATCTCAAAAAGACTATAGCTGAACAAATGAAAAATCAAATGACTATTTATTATAACGTTCCACATTTTATACACAGAATTAATACCTTTATCATTGATTTGTCTTAATTTTTCTGCTAGGAACCATCACGGTCTGATAACTAATTGCTTGCCAGGGCCCGCCTGAACCCTTTTTAGAGTCCGTTCGGCCATGCCCACATCACTATAGCTAACCGAGCTGCCCTGCCCTAAATGATGATTTTAAATTTCAAGTATCAATTTTGTCATATTTTCAAAAAATTTTGATTTAATTATCGAATTTTTTACGTAAATAAATAACAAAAAAATAGCAAACTATATAAAAAATCTCATTAAGGCCGCATTGTCCCAATCTCGTTATGGTGCCCGCCTGGGTTTAATAATCTAAATTTAAGACGTTTGCCTGCCCGGCCCCTAAGTTGGCTATTTAATCTTTATTTTAAATTACAAATAAGACTGTTTAAAACTTAGGCAGCTTCCCCCTCCCTTGATAAAATCCTCGCTACGCGCATGTATAGACCTACTAACCCTCTATCTCCTTTCCTCTTTTCTTTCTATATGATGATCTAATGCTTTATTATGCAATTGTGTTAAATATATAATGTAATTTAAAAAGAGAATATACAAACAAAAATAATTATAAATAAAATGATTAAGCATATTCAGTTTGTTCATGTGATATAGTTTAATTTCCAACATAAATCGACAACTAGTTAAGATAAAGCATAATTTTTTAGGTTTAAGCCCTAAGTTGATTTTACGACTTGTTTAATTTTAATCGTTTCGCTTCAGCAGCATACATCTTCAAAAGTGGGAAGAACGTTTATATTTGCAACTTTAAACCCAAATATTTTTTCAATAAACTTGACGTATAGTGAATTAAAAACAAAAGAACTTGTTGATATTCATCACGAAACACTTTAATTTATTAATCTTTTCACGATTGATTTTGACTAGCGTAAAAAGAAAAAATCAAGAATGAACAAGCATTTGAGCACTATTTTACAATTTTTAGATGGACGCTAAATTGACACGTGACCGATCTAGCAGGCTTTAATAAATGATAAAAATGTTAGTCACAAAGCATGACACCATATTAAAACAATTAGAGTAAAAATTATGAGCATTCTTCTGAAGAAAAGGGTCCTAAACACTAAATCATTTCTTCGAATTAGTCAATTTGTTTTACCAAAACTTAAGGATCAACATAGGCAAAATTATTACATATATATATATATATAGGAACAAATTAATACATATTATAATATATTAACTGTGTATATGAGAGATTTAATAAATATATATAACAGTTATAACGATAAATTGCACAAATGATAGTGATACGATGGCACGATCAGTATACTTTGGTAAACGAAATTGCCTTTGTAAAATTTGTTAATTAAATCGCCTCTGCTAAACAAATATAATTGTCGAAAGAGAAAGGTGAAAGTTATATGAATTAAATTGCACATCATATTTGGATTTAAGGGGAGAGAATAGGGTATAAGATATCAAAAAGGAATGTTACAGAATTGGGGATTAGTACCGGAGCAAGTATTAAATTCAAAATGCCTCTTTCATGTTTTTAAGGTGGAAAACGGCCAAATCGACGGGCAGATCGAAATCTATGTCATCCAACTTTTCAAGGGATTCAAATGCGTCAGCGAATTCTAAAAAGCGCGAATTGTATTTATAAAAGGCTTGAATATGAAATTTAAAAGAGTTTTCAAAAATGTGTCAAATATTTTTTAATTTAGGTCGTTGTCGCAAAATATGAAATTTCTTGTTCCATAAATAAATGATATCGTCACTTTTATAGGAAAAATAAATAGTCGCCCAAAATCTAAGAAAAAATGTAATATTTTTGATTGTAATGTTCAATGATCTTTAAAATTGTTATTTTAACAATTAATACATAATCAATATCGCCCCAAAAAATGCGTATCAATGCACATATTATACCTGTTTTTAGGACGTAACTCCAAGATTGATAATAATTTTTTACGATGAATTGAGATCTGAGGATCAACCTCAACCAAGGCACCAATAACTTTTGGCTAAAACAAAACAATTTTGTGTAATAATAGTTTATTACACATATTTATGCTATAAAATCTATAATAATGGCAAAAAATAATAAAAAAGCGGTAAAACCTTATGACCTTTATTAGGGTCAACCCAAAACTCCACAACTTATGCTTTAAAATTTTTTTGCGAATTTCAAGAATAAAACAATCTTCAAATACTTGAGACCGTGGCACACGAATGCTTTGAAGTGAGCGTCTTTACTACGTTTCAAGGGCTGGTGTGTGCTTGTTATATCGTGCACTACCGATAACAATTTCTAAAGATTGCATGGGAAAAGGATACAATTATTTAAAATGTTTTTATCCATAATGACATGCCAAACAAGCGTCTATATCAAGCCAAAGACTTAAAACCAATGGGCAAAAAGGCATAAAACGTATATTTGTTGATCATTTTAATCACAGAGATTTACTAAAATTTCTAAAGGAAAAATTCAAGTAATATATAAAAGTGCATGACAAATATTTACCGATTTCGAAGTTATCCTGGTCTGTCCAACGATGTCGAGATCAAAACTACGGGATAATTTGCGAGAAGCGGAATCATTGAATTGAGGGCCACCCTAACATGACAATTGCATAAAGTAGAGGAGTTAATGAGGACATTTGAAGATCAAAGCCTATTTTAATAAGAAATCATCAAAAGTCGGGTAGAGTAAGTTATACTCAACACACGTTTAGAGCCAAAGCAAATTTATGTTATTTATAGTGTATATTATAAACAAAAAATGGGAAAGGCTTAAGATCCACAATTTGTATATAGAAGTTTTAAAAAGAAAGATACTAATTTGGCAAGCGGTATCCATTAATTTTCACAGTATAACTTTTTCTAATAATATTTTATATTTTCCTAATTCCAGCTAAGAATTACCCTTAAACTTCACATGAATCTCGCTAAAAATTAAGGGTGAAACTTTAAAATAAGCAAAAATCCCATTCATTGAGCAACGGGTTTTACAAAAATTAAAATCGTGAAGGTGATAAATGTAAATGCTATGCTAACCTTTATTTCGTAGTAAGTCATGATTGCATCCCAAAAATGGGGAGGTTCAATTCCAAACATGTGCCTGGCTATGTTACCAGGGGCAAAAACGCCTTGAGACGAAAAACAGGGAAGGTAGGACGTAACCAACGAAGAATTTTTGTGAGCGGGCTATATAATAACGAGGTGTTGTAACATTGAACAGTAAATTTTTTAACACAAATCTATGTTAAATCTTGTCATTTAACTCAATGGAATTTAGAGTGTCTTCTTCCACAATTTTTTATAGCGATTAACTGATTTAAAAGTATGATATATTAAGCAAAAAAATAAAAGATTTAGAGCATGTATTTTGGGAAAATGGCACCACAACAAAAACAATAAAAAAATAATGACCATAAATAAGCTACATAGGTTTTTGCTAATCAAAAATAGTACATGGCTTGCAAATCCTGCTTCTATGAAATAAAGGGAACGCGCATAAAGCAAGTTTTGTGTGACTAATTTTTATTAATATAATTATACAGTAAGCACAAAATACATAGAGGAACACTAATGAATGTTATAGGCTTATCGCGCACAGTATAAATTTCAACGGGTATTTTGCGAGATATAAATAACTGAATTTCTAACAGTTTTTATTTAATTACTTTGTGCAGCAAACTCTTCGGCTAAAACCAAAATTCTTTAAAACTCTAAATTCCCCCACCATAATATAGCCTAATGTTTATAATCTTATAAAAAAAAGTTTAAATGATTTATGTAGTCGTCAAACAAATGAGTTTTATAACGCATAGAATTGTTTAAGCGGCCTGTAGTTAAAATTTAGGGTGACCAATAAGTGAAATCAAGTTTCTATACATGCCCCAATCTTGCGCGAGCTGATATCGATTTGCATAAGTAAATTTCATAGTACTTAGGCCTGAGTATAATTTTTATAGAGTAATAGACTGTTCATCTCTTATATATTCACGCATCAACAGTGTTGCCAAAAAGGACCGCCATTTTAATAAGTCAAGTAGAGTTTGTATAGCGATGGATTGCATTGGACAATAATCATTGATCTTATAACATGAAACAACCCATTTTAATCATTGTAGCGATTTACAAAATTTATCAAACCATATGAATTGGCCAAAATTCATGTTTCACTTATTAAAATGGCTGCCAAAATGGGGTATACTCTTTAAAAGGGAATGAGCAGTCTATTAGTCTATGTTTTTAACAACCAGGTTTAGCCCTTTTAAGCACCACTATTGTTTGCAAATATCTGATATTACAGGCAAAGTGCAGAGTCATGTAAAGTCGCCCCCGAACTTAAAAACGCTTTTAAAAATTTCACCTCGAACTCTAGGCTGAAATCATTTATACAAAATTAAATATAAACCAGACTCGGTTATTATATAATCTTGGCTCAAACTCGAATACAAATTATGACCCAACTACCCCCCTGCAATAGACAGTTATTAAATTTATAACGAGAAATGTGTAAACAACAGTAGCTTTACATAAAACAATTTATTTATGCATTTTATAAAAAGTTAAACTAATTAAATATGAGAAAAATGCAAGGCAGAGTCCCGCAAAAACAATATGTATCAGCCCAAACTTAACCCAATTTAGAACCCAATCTGTAATTTTGAAATATTCAAACAAATTTCAGATGAGCTATGCGGGAGTCCGGTAATACAAAAATAGGTAATCGAGTACAATTTAAACATAATCAGGCAATAAGGTCGCCCAAGATCAAATTAAGAGCATATTTTCCCGGCGCGAGCCTAAATAATTTCGAGCAGAGCTAGCCCTAAGCTTGCCCGTGCAAAGCAGGAGCAGAGCGGACAATAATCTATAAACACAGACACACTATTACTTGTACGATGCCGTGTTGCAGAAGTTCCAACAAACAGGGCACAAATTGTTTTCGAACATCATTGAGAATCTCTTCGTCGCACAGCAAATTCGTTTGTTGTTCCTAAGAAGAAGCGATATAATTTTTGGATACAGTCATCTTCTATCTTTACTTTACAGTAAAAACTACGGTATATTTTTTAGTAAAAGACCGAGTTCTGGAAAAACATTTCCGCAGCTAATTACTATCAAATTACAACAAAAAATCGTTAAATAAACTATAGAGCTCTCTCAGACAATTTCTTGTCCCATTATATGAAAAATAATTTTCCGTCGTACTATATTATTTTTTTTTAAAAAACATATTTTTTAAATAATAAAAATAATTTCACTAAAAAAATTGCGCAAATTAATCATTTTACCGTTTCGCTATCGTCTTCCGTCGTGTAATCGCTGTCAGACGTTATTTTACTCGATGCGTCAATATTGTAAGCAGCCTTTTTGGATATTTTAGCCAAGGTTAATATCGCCAACTCAAGGTTGGCCCTAAGGTTTCTATTCGAAAATACAATATCGCATTGCATAAAAAAATTTCGTTGTGCAAAAAAGCTTAAAATTTTTATATAACCATATAGATTAAAATTAAATAAATATAATACTGCATTTCAAACCCTAAATAGTAAACCATGACTCCATTAAGCTTTAATTAACCTTAATAAAATAATTTTAGGAAGATCGTTAATCAGAAAAAAAAGGAAGCCACATATCCTTGTAGAATGGAAAAATAGCTCCTGTGAATTTTAATAATATATTCACCAAAAAACTCTTATTTATTGAAATCAGCGTAGTAATTTATCTCTAATCAATAACTTTTTTTACCCAAAATGCCTTTTAAATTTGGCTGTCGTGCAAGGCAAGCGTTATAGCCAAAATTGAGGGCTACTTAAAAAAGGTTACACGCGTAGATATTTTATACTACGGAATTGTATACCAAGTTTTCAAAGCATAAAACAGTTCCATCTAGTTAAAATAAATGCAAAAAGATTTTTTAAATTAGTGTATTACCCCCAATGACTACCCTGAGGCATGGATTGGTATATGGATGGAACCATGTTCCACGGTGAATGAGCAGCCGTGTAGTGTAGTCCTGGGTTGCCTTCTTTGCTACCACAATTGAGAAAACTCACGAATATCATGCCTATGATCGTCATGGCTTTGGATAACAAATTTTGATCCTAATATTAATGTAATAATAACTTGGTTAAAAAACAATACAACGAGATATTATATGGGCGACAATATGAAAAAATTTGAACGGTGAAATATCTAATTAAAGATTTTATACTTATGTAATGAGGGGACAAATTTTATCACGAAAGGTAAACATCTTAAGCTAAGCACTTATACAATAAACGATCTAATAAATAAAAACTATAAAATGGACTGATGAATTGTAACATTTTAGTGTATAACCAAAATTCTATATAGTTAAAAACCCCAGATTCGACCAACTTATTTTTTCAATAATGTGAAGTAATAAAAGGCATAGACCCTCAATTTTTATCTTTTAGTCAAGCTACACACAGCTGCAATTTTTTAAACTGCTATTAAGTATTTAATATTGGCAAATAAAGAGGTTTATACTAACGTTAGATCCAACGTGTTTAGAGTCATGGAATTGACAACCAGCGGAGCCCTATTAGGATAAATAACACGACGACAATAAATAAAATAAATCGATTTGCTGTAAATTTATAAAAAAGACTTTTGTAAAGTTCTGATAAGACGGTATTTCAACGATCATATTTTTTAGCATAAGAAATTAAATAGTCACAATAAAATTATTGTCAAGTGTTAGCAATATTCCTTACTTTAACACGATGCTGGGGACATATGCATGTGCAAGTTTTCTCCTGCGCAGATATAGATTCTAAATCAGAAGCAACATGATGAATAGATTAATTGTAATTAAAAAGAAAATAGTTTGAGAGTTGGAAATAAAAACTAAAGCATTCGTCAAGTTAAAGCTATTCCAAGAGACGTTTATTCCAACTTATACTTTTTTCAATCAAGAAGGCTAATCCCAACAAGCTATAGATCAGTGTTGTAAAAAGACCTTAATAACTTTTGGTCGGTTTTTCTAAGTCGACCTCTAGGCTTAGTCGAAACTCGAAAGATAGGCCAGAGGATTTAGGTCTGTTTTAATCAATCCGACCGCTAGTCTTAGTTTAACCAAGGGTCGACTAAAAAACCCAGATTGTTTTACAATACTACTATCGATATTGGCGCAAAAGTTGACAAAGTGGTTAGTTTGAAAAGACATGGGTTAATTAATATCAGCTGAGCAAATTTCAAAGCAATTCAAGTACCGATTAACTAAATTGTGACAGCTTTATTACATTAATAAATTTAAAAAACTCTACCTAAATCCACACCCCGGATAATAAAAATGGTATTATTAACAATATCTTAAAACTCCTAATAAAAAAATCTCCTAGTTACAAAAAAGGTAAAGTCATATTGAGCTATTCCATTACCCGACGTTTGAAGGTAACTGACGAAACGTTCGAGATCGATGATTTGTGTTTTTAGCTGGTTCACTAACTTTTCTTTCAAGACAGCTGGATTCAGAAGCTATGGCATAATCAAAAACTATATAATAACATTTACACTAGTTTCGTTTCTATATTTATTTTAGAAATTATTACAAAATATAAAACTCCAAAGCTATTTGAATAATAATTGCCGAGAGGCATAAAATTGTGTAGACGATTCGATGTAAATGGTAAAATGCATTCAAAATTATATCCAAATTCAATATTTTGCAGCGCAAGCCCAACACTAAATCATTCCTAAAAATAACACGACTAAACCCCACTTAACTTAAAAAAAATAGTCACTTTTTGGAACGTTTAAAGCATTTCTAGCCTAATTCAAACAATAAATGTAATTTTTTTCAAAACAAACCTAAATCTAAACTTTAGTGTTAAATTGAATTATTAGTGCATTGTTCTGGCAAAAAAATCATGACACGAAAATTAAAATATTCTTGAACCTTAATTGAAACATCAGGCTAAAATTCACTTTATTAATGGCACAATCGACGGTTTCCCTCAACTCTGTGTAGGACATCTTGTTAATTTCCTCGTACTTTATGTTTATCTTTTTATTCAATTCCTCCAACAACATTTTTTGCTTCTCCACCAAAACGTTCTGCGGCAATTCCGTGATAGTGCCAGCCTATATTTGAAAAAAAGCCAGTTACTTTATTACCTACAAACATATTTTAGAAAAATCGCTTTTCACTCAATAGAAAAAAATAATTCAAAAATTTTAAAATATATTAAAACTTTTTGACTAATTTATGAACCAAGCCCAGAATACCTCGTAAGCATAATTTTCGAGTTCTTGCAGCTGTAATTTCAATTGGTGTATCAAGTGTTGCTGCTTTTCCTTCTGATACATGATTTTATTCTTAGACATCTCCTTCTCCTAAAAACGACGCAAATAAAAATAAGTAATGAATGGATTCAAACTGAACATGTATAAACAGCTATTAGCATTATGTATTAACTCGAAAACGTTCAGATAATTTCCATGTTTTAGAAATCAAACATAACGTCAAAGTACATGTTTGATCAGCAGTGTTACAAACATATATGAAACGCTAAAAATTTTGGCACTATTTCCTATGTATTACAATTTACATGCATAGACTAAATAGACTGCACATCAACATTAAATATGTGTACCGTTTTTCCGCCATTTTGAAATGTGCACAAATGAGGGAAGGACATATAGATTATATAGTAATTTTGGTTAATAAAATTGTTTTTAAAACGGTAAATCATATTGAACTAGTTAAACATTAAACAGCATTTTAAAATATACATGATTTACAAAATTCATAAAAATAAAAATACTGTAATGATGTGATGTTAAAGCAACTAAGTGGCATCTGCATTTTATTAAATATACATTTATTAACATTATTTTTTTATTATAATGAGGAAAGTAAATTCACTTTTTCTATTTTAACCATAGGGTAGGTACACTGCATAAAGACATGGGAGATAGTTAAATTCAAAATGGCGGATTTAATGGTGCACCCTTTACCATATGAAACATATGACATAAGCAGTCTAATTAGTGATTCAGTTGCAATTGACCAAAGAGCAAATAACAAATAAATGTCTACGAAAATGCATTTGTCGATTAAAATGTGTGCATCTAATCCTAACCCAAACCCTAACCTAAAACCCCGACCTAAAACACTAACCCTAACGTTTTCGTCTCTGTAAACCCCTCTCAAGGAGCATTTTCGTTGAATATTCATAGACATTCGTAGACATTCATAGATATTTGGTCAGTTAAACTTTGGTCGAATGCACCGATACGCTAATTAGTAGTGTTGTAAAAACGGATGGGATTTGTTTGGTCTACCTTGGTTATAGTCGACTAAACATAAACAAACCAAAGGCTTTTTGGCCTGTTTCTCTTAGTCGTATAAAAAGACCAAAGATTTTTTGGTCAAACCTTGGGTGAGTTTATGTTAACTCGACTAAAACCAAAAGTCGCCAGCCGTTACTACAACACTACTATGTAGTCAAAGATTACGTGTTTATAAAAATTCAAATTGTAAATAAGAAAGTATAATTTATGAGAAAATTCTCACTTGCACATTTTCCCCTCCAGGCACGGCGGGCATCGTATCAGTCCAATTGGTGTCTTCATCAAAGCCGCTGCTGCCCCTAACACTGCTATCGGCGTTGTGATCTTTTTTAAACGTATCTCGCAACGACGAAAAATCGATACAACCTTTGGAGGCAAAATCTTCGAGATCTTTCAACAGGGTCTGTAACGTGGTGAATTAAACAACGCGCGTTTAAACGGGCTCACTTTAAACATAATAAGCGAGTGTGCGCTTTTTAGTTAAAATTAAACGCGTAAGGGCTTGTCTTAATATCGGATTCAGATTCAAATGACGCGAATTTATCTTTATCAAATATCCGATTCAATTTCATGTGTCAAACTCGGTTGTAATTATTAATGTTTTGGTTTTTGATAGTTAAACACGTTTTAATTGCTATTTCAACTCTAAAGGCCAGGTCAATTCGCTATTAAATGCGTTTTATATTTAAGTTTATAACTATCGTGGGGTCCGTGGTACCCCACGAATGCTCTCGAGGGTTAAACCCGTGTGCACACGTGTGCCTACATTCAATAATTCAATCTTTCAATTAAATCTAACACTAAATAACATGACGCGAAAGCGAATGTTTTTATTTAATCGTATAAATTCAGTTAATAAGCCTAATTTAGGTTGAAGTTGTTTTCATAATATCGTTGGTATAAAAAAATTAGTTATTGATTTTTAAATAAGATATAGTCCCCTTAACCTAAAAAAAAACTCATTTTAGCGTATTTCCTTAATTAAAGTATAATTAGCATCAGACGTGAGGCTAAATGTGTCTCATAAGTTGCTCTTAAATTATTAAGTTTTTAATTAATTTCTGGTAAGGCACATTAAAAGATCCTTAAAAAGTTTTTTGTATTCAAACCCTCAAGATGTTAGTAGAGATTTATAGGAAAGAATCGACAAGAACAAAAAGAAATAATTTTTGTATTTTAAAAATTAAAAGCAGCGCCACTACACATTCTCTTCAACTTAGCAAGTTTTCAACTAACATAAATCATAAATATTGCAAGATTTTTGTTTAAAATAGTAATTAATATTTCATTGAAAATTGGATTCCTACATGAGGAGCCAAAGAGTAAGCCTTTTAAAGAAGTTGTATAATGTTAGATGACAGTATTAATATTAACAGGGATTTTTTAAACTTTTGCATTCAAATTAAGGTAACGGGAAAAAAAAGTTATATAATAGGTAGATTGCAATTTCAAACTGTTAGACATTTATTTTTTAAAACATAAAACTGGTCACAAGAAACAAGTTTAAGTACTTGCAAAATGTCAGAGTTCATTTATTATAATACTGGAACAAGGATAAGTGCAAAATTAAAAATTCATTTAAAAAATCTTATAAAATTTTTGTTAATATTTTACTGCATTGTTCAAAATGATTACTTCAAAAAACTAAAAATTTAAAAACACTTTAAATTTTTCAGCTTTTTTAATCAAATATTTATTATACAATTTAAAAGTAAAATGAAAAAGAGAAAATTCAATATTAATATTAAGTGTTCTGATGTAATGGATGATTAAACCCTACATATAGCATGAGCTGCCAAAGAAAAATGCACATACTGAAACTAAATTTTAATTACAATTTAATCAATCTGGAAAGGATTTATAAATAAATAAATTTTAAAATACCATGTCAATTTATTTGGACTTTAGTACATAAGACCAATAAAAATAAACTATTATAATATGAGAACTGCAAAGAAAAATAATTTTATCAATTATAAAGTATATTTTAAAAATAACAAATGATTACTTCTCTTTCTTTTGGATCCGCTGCTATAATTTGCTTTAGTCTAAATTGAACTTGTGCAAAATGTGTAGTCAAGGATAAAAGTGAGCCATTTAATTGTTCATGCTCTTTCTCTAATATTTTTAGCTGGCCTATATCTAATAATTTGAGGTTTGATTTGGGCAAAACATTTATATTTCTGCTGTGATGTACAGATTCTTCGGCATCCGAGCTTTCTTCATAAAGATGACTAAGAACAAATTTAAAAAAAGAACAAAATCCATTACTTAATTGGAGTACAATTGCCACCAAGAGGCGGCCAGCGCTCAGGCAAATTATTTAAGGGAATGTCTTCAAACAAGATTTTATCTCCTTTTTCAAAAAAATCATCTAAACAATCATCATTCTTATCAAAGGACATTAGTATCAAACAAATTTATTAACATATGGTACATTTACAACAGCTTTTAAGCAGGGATTGCTTTAATCGAAATTTATTCAAAAATTACAAAAAATTCTTATACGGCAGTGCAACAATACCCTATAAGCATATTTAGTGGTGTCTACACAAATAGGTTCATTTACAAAAAGCCCTAGATTTGCTTCTCTCTGAAATATTCTCAAAGTACGTCACTTTTATACATGGGCGTAGCAATTTTATTTAAAGCGATTTGGACAACCTTCGCAAATAACTAAGCACCTTTTTTATTACAAAAAAATAAACCCTCATTAATAAAAACAAAACACAAAAAAAATCTGAGCAATTAAAGCTGTGCATTTAATAATAAAAAATAAGTATATATTAATGAACTATATGCAATTTCAACCGAACATTTAATTAAAACTCATATAAATATATATTATATTGGGACTTGCAGTACTTAATATAATATAGAATAACTATTTTATTGTACTTTGCATAAACTCATGTGTTGATAGAGCCCTGCGAAATGGATTTTCTTCGGCCCGAGCACAGCCCGAGTGCGACGTCTCAATCTCTAATTTGCCCGAGCCCGGCCTAGCCCTAAATAATTTTTTAATCTTAGGCCCGACCAGAGCCCAAACCCGGCCCGATTTTTTAAATAAAAACTTTAGGCAAATTTTGCATTTAAAAATTATTACCATATTAATAATAAAATATAAATTCGTTTGTTACTAATTATAATGTAAAACAATAAGTTTGGGATAAAGGATCCCTCTTGCTACAATTTATTCAACTAATAATTTTAACGTAATAAGTTTATAAATATAATTTTTGTTTAACGGTACAAAATCAATAAGCTTTTGAAATCTAAAAAATTTTTCCAAAAAGATGATGTTTTTAAAAAATCTAATAGCTACTATAATTCAACACTAAAAAGATTGCCATTTAATCAAAAAATTTATATATACAGGGGGGAGGGGCTGGGTTTGAAAGCTATATTATGTATGTTGGAAGATATATTTTTATATAAATTTAGGTTTATTTAGGCCCGGCCCGAGCCCGACGTCCAATTATTTTAATATATTTAAGGTAGGGCTTCGGGCGTGTAGATCATGTCATCCCGCCTTCCATTTATTATGCAAGTTTTAAATTAAAACGAAATCCAATGAACACTTTATCGTGTCTTGAAAAGGGTTCACCACTTATAAAATTTTTTAACTTTTTAAACGCACATTTATTATTTCCTAAGGATAAACTGAATTTACAATTCAGTTTATTTAATAAAGTATAATTTTTATTGTCTTATTTACCAAAATTATAAAGACTAATTAAGGTGTAAAAGACATAACATATGTCGAAAATTGTAAGGATAGCGCTAAATATATTTTTTTACTAGAATAATTTACTAAGCAAGTTATCTAATATGTTTCCTACCCATAAATTGATTGCTAAATACGACCATATAGGGCTAAAATTTGCAGTCATTATAATTAAGAAATTATTTCATGCCCTATAGGGAACTTATTGTATATTCTAGAATGTATGAAAGACATGGGTAATATTTTCTACGACTACTAATTAAAAATAAATAACATTTGGTCATGGAATTATATTTTACCTAATTTTTATAAAACGAAGGTTTTGGTAATATTTATAATCTTTTCAATTTCATTTATAACGAGGTTTAATATCTTTTTAAATTTGATCTTTACAAAAACATGATGTCTTAATCTAAACTATTTTATTAGTTAGTGGAAAGACATTTGACTTGAATATATTTTAAACTATTTTATTCTAAAACCAAATATAAAACAGTAGACTAGTTTAATGAGAAAAAGGTTTTAAAACTATAAAAAAATTATTAAAACATTTAAAAAAGCAACTTTTAATCTAAATTTAATAATGTCGCTTGACTATTTAATGTCAGTGTGCAATATTAAAGCAAATTCCGTTAAAAGATAGCAGCATCTTAATAAGCGCGTCACCACATCTTTAAAATTTGAAAATTTTTAATCGCATAACGACTTGCTTTTCGCGTTTACGATGGTTAAAGGATCTCTAAGCGAATTTCATGAGTAATATAATAATTAATTAAAGCTAATCGTGCGATGATTCTTTAATATGCAGAACTAGTTAGATATAATTAGTATTTGACAAATAAGTAGTGTTTTAATTTTCAAAGCTAAAATTGGTCAGATTATAGCACCTTTACATCTTCTATGTAAGCATATTTCATATATAAGCTTTACAGAATTACAAGTTCTATTTACATATGTTTTTAAATTAATGTAAAAATCATCCAAACGTTACTCTTTATCTATTTAATATAATAATGATTTTGTATTTATTATTAATATCTATTAATAATAATTTATGGCCAACCACAAATGCATACGGTGATACTATTATTTCTTGTCGTTTTCAAAAGAATTAAAGTAAGAATATAATTCATTAGCCATAACCGAATGTTTTCCTAATATTAACGATTCTTAACTTTTTGATTTATTTATCTCACCTTTACAAAATATATAATTCTCTTTGCCAATAAATTAGTTTATACAAACAAACAAAAAAGTCAAATCTTAATTTAAAAAATTTTTACGAAATGTGATCATCTTACAATTTACTATTTTTAGAGTGAATTACCTACTCGACAAGAAATAAATACTATATTAAAGGCCCACAATGACTATCGCGTGAGCGTACAACCACCTTCGAAAGCCATGTTTTTAATGGTACGTTTTACTTTTTATTAAAACCTACATATTTTCTAATTTAATGACACTGGTCTTGGACCTACGCATGGGGGTAGCCAGCATTGGGATTAGAGGGGGGCAATAATGAATTAGGGAGGGGCAAAATGATCATTTTTTGAAATCTTAGCCATAATTTTAATTAATTTCAACAAATTTTTGGATTCAGAGGGGGGCCGCCGCTCCTCTCTGCCTCCCCCCCTACCTTGGCTATGCCCATGGCCCTAGGGCTAAAGTTTAGTTTTGTCTTGTCGTCTTAGAGAATATTTTAAGTAAACTCTATTGATTCAAATATATATTTACATGACCTGTATTTTTTAAATCATATAAACTCTATTGATCCAAATGTTAATAATTATGTGACCTGTATTTATTCAAATTTGCTTGAGTTTAGCGCTGTCTAATGAGTCGCCTATCTTGATAGTCACGAATCCAATTTGAAGCCTTTCGGTTTGATTGTAGCCCTTAAAACAATTTAAAATCTTAAATGTGTTAATTTTAACGTCTACGTGGGTGGGTGGACTTTAACCTTAAAAATGTATTAGTTATTGACTTTTTGAAAAATTTATCTAAAACAAATAAAGCATATGAAAGATGTTTTGCTTTTATATTTTTAAGGTTTGGAATGCGGAAGGCGCCCTAAAAGCTGAAAAGTTGACGGAAAAATGTGTTTTTGAGCACGACACCAATGAAGACAGGGCTATATCAAGTGAGAACTTATCCTACACAAATATTTTAACTTGTATATAAATGAAGGATTCCGAATTGCAAATAGTGGGTTGAATCTAGGTTAAGATTCCATGAATCAAATAAATTTTAAATCCATTGCGGTTCTAAAAATTTTGATAAACCAAGATATCAAATATTTCATTTAAACCCTCTAGGATATAAGTTTTAAGTTTTTTTATCTAACATTAGAAGGGCAGTAATGATTGAGCGAGGGGCAAAATGATAATTAAAATTTTAGCCAATTATATCAAAATATAAAGAATTTGGATTTAGAACGGGGCAGCCGCCCTTCCCTGCCACCCCCTGCTACTCCCATTTTATCTAAGTCTTTAATAAGAAGCTATTATTTTAAGATTGTTTGATAGATTTATGGATCGATTGGAATATTTAACCATATCGTAGTATATGTTTCTTTTTGTAGAGTTTGGTATAATACAAAGATAAAGATATTTAAAATTTAACATTTTATAAACATTTTCAAATTTAAGGCGTTATATTATAGTTTTTGGTTTAAATGATTTATTTTATAATAGCTAGCTTTACATCAATGTATCAAAGTGAACAATCATAAATCACCTTCTGTAATTTATATAAATTGCCGCAAAATTATTATATTTATATTTACTTCGTTTAATAGCATATGAGGGAGGTGGCCAAAATTTATTCGAATCTACCGAAAGAACAGATTGGGCTGATGTTGTAAGGGAATGGTATAATGAGGTTTCATATTTTACTTTTGGAAATAAAGAAGCGAAAGGTGTTATTGGACATTATACTCAGGTATTTAGTTTTACAATGTCTTTTCAATTTGGCAATTAAGCTTGTAATTTTGACAATACTATTTTGATTTATAGAAATACCAAGATTATGATTTAATTAATAATAAAAAGTGAAATTATAATACAAAAATATTTTAATAAACATTATTGCTTTAACGACAAACTAGACTAGGTCGATTATTATCCTTAGCATCATACGAAACATAAAAGTTAGAATATGATAAGCTTTTACTTTTCTAGGCGAACCTTCCACTGATACATTTATTAGTTAGTAGTTTAAATATTATTAATATGAAAATAAACATAACCTATTAATTAAAAGTAAAAGGTTTTATGATAATCTTAAAACAACAAGCTAAAGTACAAAATTAGAGTAACTAAACTTTGTATAATATGTAAAGTTTTTTTGTTTTCAAAGGACAGTAGAACTCGTTGTTGAGATGGCATATATAAAACAAAAATTAAAAAGAGCAGAATTTTTTTTTCTATAATTAGCAAATTTAAACCTTAATAATTGTAAGTTGAGTATAAAAAGAACCACTATTTAGTTTCATTAGGAACAATGATTCTTAATGTAAGACATTAATTAATGAATTACATTTAATGCAAAAGTCTAATTCACAACTTAACAACGTCATATACTAAAACAAAGTATTTTCTCTTAAGAATAATAATCTCACTGGTCAACAAATAATGGACTTGTGAAATCAACCGGCAAACTGTTTGCAGATTATGGTAGAGTTTTTTACGGTGAACACAAATATGTCTTTAATTTTTCCCTATATGTCAAGTTTTTTAGATATTCGCTCTCAAAGTTGCCAAAAACGCGATTTTAGCGTTTTTTAAACGTCAATAACTTGCAAATTAGTGGGTAAAAATTTTGTTTAATAGATTTAATTCGTAGATATATGGGAGAAAAATGTATTTACAATTTTTTTTATCCTAGCACTTTTACTTTTTAAATTATATACAAAATTAACTATCCCTATCTTTTACATTGACAAATTACACCCGACTTGAGGGCGCCCTCCCTTCTCTTCAGCACTAGGAATTATGTGCGTGTTGTTGTTTGTGTTGTTGTTTATCTACTCTACTACTACTATTACCAAAACAACAACACGCACTTAATTCCTAGTGCTGAAGAGAAGGGAGGGCGCCCTCAAGTCTGGTGTAATTTGTCAATGTAAAAGATAGGGATAACTAATTTTGTATATAATTTAAAAAGTAAAAGTGCTAGGATAAAAAAAAATTGTAAATACATTCCTCTCCCTTATATCTACGTATTAAATCTATTAAATAAAATTTTTACCGACTAATTTGCAAGTTATTGACGTTTGAAAAACGCTAAAATCGCGTTTGTGGCAACTTTGGCAGCGAATATTTAAAAAACTTGACGTATAGGGAAAAAACTAAAAACATATTTGTGTTCACCGTAAAAAACTCTACCAGAATCTGCAAACAGTTTGCCGGTTGATTTTTCTTGTTGAACCGTGTTATTATTACTTATTTGACCATATGAAGACAAAGGTTAAAATAATAATGATATTTTTTCTAATTATCTTTTAAAAATATTTATATTTATGCATGAAACTTATTAAGACCCTTACTTCTTTAAGCGTATCGGGCGTAAATTATAAAATGAATGCTTATTTTTTTAAAAACTCATATTCTTCCTATCTTTAATTATATTAGTCGCTCGTTTTTAAAGAATTTTATCAAATAACAGCGCAATGCAAGTTTGATATTGTCTCAATTTTTCTAACTTTTATTAATATGCAGAGAAATTAATTGCAAAGCTTCCTTTTTAGATCTAAAGACTGAAATTTAGAAAACTTAATGTATACTTTCAAATGTATGGTTTCTCTAGCATTTTCTATGTATTATTTGCTTAACATTATAGGTGGTATGGGGCACATCTAAAGAAGTAGGATGCGCCATGACTGATTGCAATCAGTGGAAAATTTATGCTTGCAATTATTATCCAGCGTAAGTATAAGATTTATTAATAATACAATACAATTTCATAATTCTCATATTTAGTTTTACCTACAAATTTTTGTAAAATTTGGGTGATAGAATGAGCAAATAAAACGTTTTAAGAAAACATTTCTTTGTATTTTTTAGTGGAAATGTGATTCCAATAAGCGTTCCCTACTTATCCGCTACTACAAGTTCTTGCGAAGGGTGCATCGAAGGAGCCGTATGTGTTTCAAGCGGTCCATACGCTGGGAAATTATTGAAAAGTTGTGGTAATAAAAACGCGTATTTTAATCTGATCATTAAATTCATCAAGGAATTTCCTTGTTCCCGACTTGACACAAATCTAGTAAAACTCTTATTAGCATCTTTATAAGTCTGAAAAAATAATTCTTTCATTACTTTTTAAAATCTTATGTAAAAATGTTGTTTTGCAACAATTCCACCTACGGAGTTTATATTGCCGTAAATCAAATATTTATCAGTTTAAGTATTCATAATCATAACACCCGTCCATTTTCGAACCTCTACTTGTTACAAAAAAAGCACTGCACCCTGTAACATGGGCGAATGATACGGATTAAAGTGGCACAAAAATTTATAAATATTATGAGGTTAGATGCATAGTCCTAATTTTTTAATCTTCATTTAAGTCGTATTGATTGAATTCAATATATTTAGGGAGTGGCTCATTCTGCATCCCCCTGGCTCCTTTCTTACAGCGTTAGGTAGGTGAAAGGGCATTTATTAATGAGTATTCACGGTGCTCACAAATACCACGAGCCCAGCCTTAACTTATTTAGTTTAATAAAGTATAGGGGGCTTAAAAAACGTGAATTTATTAGTCGTACATGAAGAGGTAGTAAAGCTATGGAACCAGAAAGATCTTCAAGAAGCCTTAGTTTAGTTCTACCAACAACACTAAGCTAAATGGTTTAAGATACTCTGTTAGTTTAGCGCTCCGCTGCTTAAGGCTGCGTTCATAATGTGATGAGATGCGAAAATTTTGAGCACAGATTACAAAAGTTGTGAGTAAAAAAGGGTATTATATATTATGGTGAATTTGTTCGATTAAGACAATTATAAAAAAAATCAAATATGGGCACTAGGTGTTTATCAATCCAAATCGATCATTAATAAACCCAAATTTCGTATATAATGGATTGAACTTTTAAATAAAGGCACTATTTTTTCTGTCGCTTCGCATAGCGCTCTTGTGAGCCCCGTGCGCCGCTAAAATAAGATATTTGGTGTCTGATAACCCTGTACATGAAGAGCTAAAAACACATCCATGCGAATTCTATAAAATTAAGCTAGAAGCTTCTTAAGATATAGCCCTATGCCTCAGCATCATATAGGTAAACCAGTGGAAATTACAACCGACTTCGGTTGGTTACCATAATAAATTTAAGCAGATTAACGCCATTATAGAGTCAGCTGTTAAAGAGGCTCTAATTCGTTCCTTAGACCGTCAGACTCGTCCTTAAAAGTCAGAATGCGATTTGATAGTCTCTCACTTGTTCTATAGTAGAAATTATTTTAAAGATAAGAGTTTATTCGCCCCCTACGATGTCTTTCGGATGCAATGTGATGTTTTAAAAAATCTAAATAGAAAACAGATCCCTCGTTTCTGCATTCTTATATAAATATTTTTGATAATCTAATGTAAAAACTTATTGGTTTATAAAATGCGTTTTGTGATGGATAGTTTGCAAAAGACAAAAATACCTGCAATGTTTAATTTACTAGTAACATGAATGTAGCAATAAAAGGGGGGGGGGGTCAGAAATAGGCAAGTGTCCAATCTCATCATTTTGCCTTATGATTACCAAACTCCCCCCTCCTTTACGGACTCATGGTCACAAGGAATATGCGAGAATCCTAATTAATATATTTTTACTAATCACTTTAGGCATTGATATTTTCTAAAGTTTGCGTCGTAAATTTCTATAATTTAAATATTGAATATATGTCGGAAAAATCAAGAAACACTATGCGATCGGTATAACGAATGCCCGGATGTTAGTTCGTCGAGTGATGATGAAAAAGGCAATAGCAACAACAATAATGTCGTTAAGGGAGGTTGGGAAATCACGGATACGTCCGAAAATGGCGATGATAATACCTTGAACGGAGGTATAAATGTTGAGGAGAATGGGCAAACTAACATCCCAATCATAATAAGGGTACATTATATAGGAGAGTAAATCTTGATTGTAATGTTTATAAAAATTAAACAAATCATATATAAAGTATATACATAATAATCAATCTCATGGGCTTAGCCAGGTATGAAATTAAAGGGGGGGGGGGGAAAAAATAATGATTAAGGGAGGGGCAAAATAACCATTTTTTTACAATTTAGCCATAATTTGATAATAAATATCTAAGATTTTTTGGATTTAGAGGGGGGCAGCCGCCCGTCCCAGCCACCCCCTGGCTACGCACATGATCAATCTAAATTTATGGGATCAAGATTGAGGATGTAATGACTTTTATCACTTTAATCTATCGAAATCAAAATTAATTTAATTAAATTTCGGGTTCTGGGCCATATAGATTTATTGATAATGTTAATCTTACAATAACATTTTACTTTGATGAACTGCAAGACCGTTAGAGAATGGAATAAGCTTAATTTGTTGGCAATTAATAGTAGATTTTGTAAACTGTCCTTAGCACGCAAAAGACTTTAAAAACCATATATATAGCTTAAGAATACAATTTTTATGACTTTCATTGATAACAAATGGTCTATTACTTTAAATAAGTTTGTCATTTATTTTAATTTAATTTTTAAGGATTTGGTTGCAAATAGTGCATCATATTTATTCAATTTAAACGTACACTATATGATTTTCCAAATTGAAAATGTATAAAAAAAATACCGTATTAACAATAGTATTTTCCTCTAACGACAATGGAGGTGAATCAACCAAGAAGAAATCTAAAAAGAAGAAAAAAATTCCAAAGAAAAAGGCAAAAAACAAAAAGGAAAACAATTTAAAATCTGGACAACCTGGTGCGTTCTTAAGGTAGAATTCAATAAGGATGATGAACTAATTTAGCTTTATTTAATTTTGATGTCAAATTTAATTAATACTATATTAATTGCTATATAATATCTATTTTAGAGTTGATCTAACCTGGAGGCAATTGATAACAACTGCAATATGTATCTGTGTATTTAGTCATGTGTATTTAATTAATGTCTTTTAAATAATGCTGTAAATTTTGGATGAATAAATGTTGGTTTAAAGTTCTTTATAAAAATGTTTAATTTGTACACATTTACAATTTTTGAATTAACTCTATTTATGTAATATTTGGGTAAGTTTTTTGACAACGAGTAAAATATCATTAATATAAGGAATAAAGTCTATTTATATAGGGAATACATATAAGTTATAAAATTTGCACGATAAATGTTAACAATCACTTAGGTTGAGAAAGGTAAAGGGTTACATGGTGTTCTAAATAACTACAAAATTTTATTCTGTCGAATCTCTCGCCATACATGGGCGTAGCCAAGGGGGGGGGGCAGGGAGGGGGGGGGGCTACCCCCCCTTTAAATCCAAAAAATTGTTGAAATTTATTAAAATAATGGCTAAATTTTCAAAAAATAACCATTTTGCCCCTCCTTGCCCCCCTCTAATCCTAATGCTGGCTACGCCCATGACGCTATATATAAATTTTTAATTGCTAGCAGTTTTTTTATAATATCAGAGTGAAAAGAGACTATAAAAATTTCTTTTCGCATAACATTGTAAAATAATTTATTACAAGCGATAGGCAAAAAAAACTTACCGTACAGGCGATAGTAAACACTATATTATTTAATTGAGCCAGAAAATCATATTATTAATTTTCTTGAGGATCTCAAATAATATTTCATTGATATGAAAACAAGTTCTTAATTGAAATTCAGTTATTCAGGCAAAGACGAAATTATCGATGGTTTATCGAAAGCACATTACAACTTATAAATTGAATAGCAATTAATTAGACACAACTTAATTTGTTTTCTAATTATGACAACTAAGTCAATTGTCCGGCAAAATTGATGTTGCAAAGGCTAATCGAACTATTATGAGTTTTTGTAATTTTAGCACGGATCAAAATTTATGCATTTTTATAACTATGCTTAAGTATTTTAATATTGTTTTTCAAGTCAATGTCTTGCTACAAGATGTGGCGTCGTTAATATAAACATTAGTTCTAGCCCTTCACTCTATTAAATTTGTCTTTACTAGGTGGGGGTTGGAATTCTTGTGATCGATTTACTTTAAAATGAGATAATTTATAATTTCATTCTTAAAACATTTCAATTTTTAATCACAAAAAATAAACTCGGGCCTTCGGCTCTCGTGGGAAGGGGGAGGGGGGAAGGAAAGGGGGAACGAAACTCATCTATACTCCGTATAAACGTAGCATATTTGCTATGCAATTTATGGGCGAGTAAAATGGGAAGGGACGAGAATGCCTATAGGGAGGTATTAAATGCAAAATGATTAGTTAATTATTTATACAAATATTCCATTTAATTTAAAAAAAATTTGCCCTCTCCGGGATTCGAACCCACATTATTAAAGGCATAGGCTTTTGTAGGGGAACAGGGACCCATATCAGTAGAGGCGTAGGCATTTGAAGGGGAGGGCACAGGATAATTATCAATGTTAACCAATTCAAAAACGAAAAAATAAAATTTCGATTTATACTTTGGCCAATGGTCATTGTTTTCATTGGTCAGTAGCCAGCGGACGGTCAAAAATTTATATTATCAATGGTATTAACAAGAACAAAATTTTAATTTAATTAAAAAAAAAATAAAAAATTTTACCCTCTCTGGGATTCGAACTCGGTTCCTCCTGTTTACAAGCCGTTCAAAATAACCACTTACACCATGCTGGTATTAAATGGGAGAAGTTTTTATGTTATTTATATAGATAATGGAATAAAAAAGTTGTGTTTTTGTTTATTATAGAATAAAATGAAACAATAATAGAAGGCATAGGCTTTTGTAGGGGCACAGGGACCCATATCAGTAGAGGCGTAGGCCCTTGTAGGAAAGGGCATAGGGTAATTATCAATGATAACCTAATTTACCCAATTCAAAAACGAAAAAATAAAATTTCGATTTATTTGGCCAATGGTCATTTTTTCATTGGTCAGTAGCCAGCGGACGGTCAAAAATTCATATTATCAATGATATTAACAAAAACAAAATATTAATTTAATTTAAACAAAAATAAAAAAAAAATCGTCCTCTCCCGGGATTGAACTCAAGACCTCCAGGTCATAAAACTGGCGCCAAAAAGTTGGTGGACGACGGACAACGGACGGACAAAAAACGAGCCCATAAATTGCATAGCAATTAATACAGATTTTGTTAAAACAAAAAAATAAATAGTCAAAAATTAAGGTTATATAAATATTTGGAAAACTATTTAGCAGGGGAATTAAATTTAAAAAATATTGCACCGATTTTCCGCATAGTGCAAAAAAGATTCGCGATTATCATGGAAAAGCCGTTTCCCTATTTTTTAAATTTAAATTTAAGGCTTGGGGCCAAAGGTAGTGAGAGAGTTGTCGCATTGGACAATGTTATTCAATTAATCAGTCTAATATTTTTATAATGTAAAGGTCCTATATTTGGTGCATACAAATATCACCTCATTGCAAATTCACTCACACCTATACGTTCAGATGATTCCAGAAACTTCAACCTTCTAATTCTTATGGCAAAAGTTTACATACTATTATTCTTTTTAAATATTTATTTACAATTACTTTTTCTTTACTTGTACCATAATTAAAGTAAAACCAATAATCATATTATTAATCATGTTTATAATAAACAATGTTCTCTACAAATTCAGCAACACATACTTTTATCCCTAATTTATATATCTACACACATAATTAAAGCGATTTTACTAATGATATCACTAATTATTTCTTACAACAAACCATCTTTCCAACATACTCAATAACTCAGAATCTTACAATAAATCATCAGTGTAGACCTGAATAGATTTTTTTTTGTCTGTGATAATACTCTAATACATATTAAATGGTCCTTTTAAAAGCCCTATGCCCCTTGTGTTTCAGAAATATCTCATTAAACAAAAAGAATTGTTTTTTACAACATGGCCCTGTTAAAAATAAATGCCCCTCCTCAGGCAAGCTTGCTCCCCCAAGCACTATATGTCCACCATCTACCTTAATATTGGATGATAACATTAATTTCAGCCCTTCTGGTGCAGATATTCCTAATCTAATACCTCATCAAACCTACTATACCACAAATGAAAAAAATGACATGACATGGAGCACAGCCTTCTTATCTCAAGCATTCCCACCAACCATATCCAGAATTCCAAGGGGGCACGGGCGTGCATGCAACAGTTTTTAATAAACTTACTTAACAATATTATTTCTCTCGCTCAGAACCTATCCTATTGGGAGAAATTATTTAAATTCTCTTTTTACATTTTATCCATTCTTCAAGACAAGGAAGCAAATATCACTCATAATATTAAACAATCAGTTTTAAATTTTGACAGTCAAAACAGCCCTCCAGCATATAACATGGATAGAAAGGAATCCCAAAACCCCCAAACAAAAAGCGAATATAATCTCTAAAAAAATTCATTCATTCAACATAAAAAGTGCAATGAGATACCTTGAAGAAGACAATTCATTTTTGAGTCCTTCACAAAAATCATATGAAGAAATGGTTCTCAAGCATCCCCAGAGTCTATCGTCTACTTATACTTATCTATCGCCCTCGCAACCTACAGATATTGCTTTTAAGTCATCAGACATTCGAGATGCCATCTTATCTTTTCCTATGGATTCTGCAGGTGGTCTCGACGGCATAAAACCAATTTTTTTAAAAGATCTTACAACAATTGATAATAATAACTTCTCCATCTTACTAGACTTACTCACCAAATTTTGTAACCCTTTAGCCAATGGGAGTATACCTAAAGAAATAACGCTCATAGTCTTTGGAGCTAAGCTTTTAGCTATAAGGAAGGCCGACAATTCAGCCAGGCCTATCGCTATCGGCGGTGTCTTTTGAAGAATTATTTCTAAATTAATTTGTTTGGCGATCAAACCAATATTGACCCCTACTTAATTCCGCATCAACTAGGCTTTGGGGTCAAAGGAGGGTGCGAGATAGCTACCCACGCCGCACGCTTAGCCCTGGAACACCTCCCTCTGGGCGACTCCTTTATAAAACTGGATTTTAAAAATGCTTTTAATAGCATTCGCCGCACAGCCTTCATTAACGATTTTATCGAGCTATTTCCCCACTACACCAACTACATCATTTTAAGTTACGGATGTCCTTCGATTTTGAAATTTGGAGAATTCTTCCTTAACTCCGCAGAAAGGATCCAACAAGGTGACCCCCTAGGCCCCCCTTTATTCTGCTTGGCTATAAATCACCCAATTAACGTAATTAACAAACATTGTAAACTCACCCTTAATGTCTGGTATCTAGATGACGCCACTCTTGTTGGCACCCCTGACAACCTAGTCCAAGCACTAGATGTAATACATGCTTTTTCCCCACATTAAACTTATGTTTAAATGCCTCTGAAAGTGAAATATATTCTGACTTGGATAATATTCACCCAAAGTTTTTTGACTTTGCCAAAATTATGTTTTAGGCGCACCTATCGGGGGCCCGAGTGCCTCAAAAATTTTTTAGACAAAAACCTCTCTTCTTTAAAAACCAAATTAGACATTTTTAAATCTACGCCTTCTCATCATTCCTTTTACATTATAAAAATTATTATAACATTACAAAATTTTATTCTGCTTCCGCTCCACGCAAGCTTTTTTATTTAAAGATGTTTTACATAATTATGAACACTTTTTAAATCCACACTTGAATTAATTTTAAATATTTCTTTTAACACGAATACTTGGCTTCAAGCCACTCTTCCCACAAAATCCGGCGGTGAAGGTATTCGCTCCCCAACTGCGATTTCCTTAGCCGCATTTTCCTCCTCCCTTTCTTTTAAACAATCTATTAACAACCTTGTCCCTTTCTCACTCAACCCCTCTATCAATCAAGCCTTATCTCTATGGAATGAGAATGTCAATTTAGGAGTTGACATTCCACAATCAAATGCCCAAAAAGATTTGGATGCAAGTTTGGTGGCACGGTCCGTTGCTTACCTTCTCTCGACATGCGACGCCAAACAGCATTGCAATCTAAGGTCATTGGCTTTCGACCAATCCGGTCATGAATGGCTTGAAGCTTACCCTAGTAAGTTTTCGGGTGTTTTTAGAGAACCCCACCCTGTCCTTTAACATAGCCCTCCGCTTGGGCTGTAAATACACGTCCCCATACCCCTGCCGGCTTTGTAATTCACTTGTAGATGAGGAAGCGCGTCACCCTCTGCATTGTAAATTTATCAAAAGCCAATATAGTAGGCACCAAAAAATAATTACACTGCTTCAAGCTGCCCTCAAACGGGCAAAAGTTCCTTCCATCCTTGAACCGTCAGATCTCTCTCTCGAAGGGCGGATGCGTCCTGACGGTTCGTCGCTTATCCCATGGGACAAAGGACTTTTCTTAAAATGGGACTACACCTGTATTGACCTGTTTGCCCCCTCCAACGATACTCACGACCCCCTAGGATCGGCAGAGCATCGTAAATCTTTAAAATACTCAGCTTTATCGGAAACATCCATTTTTATTCCTATCGTCTCGTCATGCTCAGGGACGTTTGGGAAGAGCGCATTAAATTTTTTTAAAGAACTCAATAAACGCTCGCCCCCTTCTAAAATATCGAATAGTTTTTTACTAAGACAATCAATTGCGATTGCTAAATCCAATTTTTATTCTTTGATGGATTCAATGCCCATTCTTAAAGAAGATGAAGAAACGGATAATGTGATTTAATCATTTTTTTTATAAATGTTTTCGTTCTTTTATCTTTTTATTAATTCCACTCTATATTTAATACTTTTTTTAATAAAGCATGTCAATTCAAAAAAAAACTATAGAGTTCCTGTTATAGTGAGATGGCGTGAATACACTTGAAAATCTAAAGCTAAACAGATTGCTTTTCGCCAACACGTTAGCATTAGAACTAGAGACCAGATTATCCGGCCCGACCCGCTGCCCAAACCTGCCCGGCCCGTGAGCCGGATCGGGCAAGGCAACTGTCCTAAATTTTTTTGATTCGGGCGGGCCCGGGCGGGCACGATGATAGGATTCGGGCCTAAATTTTTTAGAAAATGTATTATTTTATTTTTTTATTTGATTGTATATGAAAATGCTAAATGATTTAAGAAACTTAAATTCGCCAACCGTCCCGAAGTTATTTCTATAATTTTTGCCCGAACCACTCTATTTCCATCAAGTCCCTATCCCTAACTACGTTCATGGAAAGGATTGAAGTATTTATTATATTTATGTAGCCCTTTCAATGTTCGTAATTCACATGTGCCATCTATCTATACATAATACAAAAGCGTCATGCCCAAATTGACACAATGCATACAAGTGTTAAATTTCATTCTAATATCATTTAATTTTTTTAACAAATCTTATTTGGTTTTAACAAAGCTTCCCCAATTCGCCTTTATTATTCCCCTATCACTCGTTGCTATCGCTAAGCATAATAAATTTCTATACCTTTCTTTTTTTGCTTTAAATAAAAAAAAAATTCATAAATTACATTTAAATTCTATTGATAAATTATTGTTTTTTTATAAAAAAAAGTAAGTTCTAAGAGCACAGATTAATTAATTAACTAATTTTTCTATTTAAGAAGTTTTTATAGGGTAGGGGAAACGGGTTAACCCAAAAGGGGAGTATAATTTTGTTTATAAGATTATTTATTAAACATGTATACTTTAAACTTAATTGAAAATTGCTGCATAAATATTTTCATGGACATCGGCTGCATTTATTAATTGCTATGCAATTTATGGGCTCGTTTTTTGTTGTCCGTCCGTCCGTCCGTCTGTCCGTCGGTCTGTCTGTCCGTTCATCCCTATCTATTTGCATTGGGTATATTAGGTTATCGATTTTTTAAATTAATGCATGAGAAAGAGGTGCCCCACCCCTCATCTCTATCTCCCTCGCTGTGTTATTTTTTAAATTAATGCATAAGAGGTGCCCCACCCCTCATCTCTATCTCCCTCGGTGTGTTATATATAAGATTTGTTAAATTATCTATTATATAATAAACTCGGGCCTTCGGCCCTCGTGGGAAGGGGGAGAAGGGAAGGGAAGAGGGGAAGGGAAGGGGGGACGACTCATCTATACTTCGTATAAATGTATCATATTTGCTATGCAATTTATGGGCGAGAAAGGTGGGAAGGGGCGAGAATGCCTATAGGGGGTATTAAATGCCTAATGATTAACTAATTATTTATACAAATTTTCCATTATAGGCAAAATGATATAGGCATAATGTAATATAGGCAAGGGTTAGGGTTAGATTTAGTGTTTGCATCTAGTTGCGTATTACATTAGTTTTAATTGATTATGGGTCTAACAAACATTATATTATAAAACAACACAATGTTAAGAATTTGCAGAATTGTTGGGGGAAATTTTTTGTTGAATTTGAACAATTTTTAATTAAAAAAATCAAAAATTTGGCCAATGGTCACTTTTTCTCTATTGGTCAGTACCAACAGATACTCTATAAGTCAATGATAGCCAAAAAAATAAAAAAAAAATTTTTGATGCTCACTTTGGCCAATGGTCATTTTTTCCATTGGTCAGCAGCCGGGACACGGTAAAAGTGGATATAAATTCATAAGAGTAAAAAAAACGAAAAAAAAATTTTTAAATCACATTTTGGCCAATGGTCATTTTTTTCCATTGGTTAGCAGCCAGGACACGGTAAAAGTGGATATAAATTCATAATAGTCAAAAAAAACGAAAAAAAAGTTTTCGAATCACATTTTGGCCAATGGTCATTTTATTCCATTGGTCAGCAGCCAGCGGACGGCCAAAAAGTGATAATAGCAATGGTAGGAACAGGAACAATCATAATAGTCAAAAAAAACGAAAAAAATATTTTCGATTCACATTTTGGCCAATGGTCATTTTTTCCATCGGTCAGGAGCCAGCGGACGGCCAAAAAGTCATAATAGCAATGGTAGTAACAGGAACAATCATAATAGTCAAAAAAAAACGAAAAAATAAACTCGGATTCACATTTTGGCCAATGGTCATTTTTTCAGTGGTCAGGAGCCAACGGACGGCCAAAAAGTCTTTTTATCAATGTTAGTAACAAGAACAAACATAAGAGTCAAAAAAACCCGGGATTCTAACCCAAAAACTAGTTAAATTGCATAGCAATTAAAAGTAAACAACTTTTATTTATGTTTATTATATAACATTGGTCAGCAGCCAGCGGACGGCCAAAAAGTCATAATAGCAATGGTAGAAACAGGAACAATCATAATAGTCAAAAAAAACGAAAAAAATAATTTCGATTCACATTTTGGCCAATGGTCATTTTTTTCATTGGTCAGCAGCCAGCGGACGGCCAAATATTCTTATTATCAATGATAGTAACAAGAATAATCATAAGAGTCAAAAAAACTCCGGGATTCTAACCCCAAAACTAGTTAAATTGCATAGCAATTAAAAAGTAAACAACTTTTATTTATGTTTATTATATAACTAGTTAAATTGCATAGCATTAAAAGTAAACAACTTTTATCTATGTTTATTATATAATAGATAATTTAACAAATCTTATATATAACACACCGAGGGAGATAGAGATGAGGGGTGGGGCACCTCTTTCTCATGCATTAATTTAAAAAATCGATAACCTAATATACCCAATGCAAATAGATAGGGAGGGTAACAAACAACGGACGGACAACGGACGGACAACCAAAAAACGAGCCCATAAATTGCATAGCAATTAAAACATAAATAAAAGTTGTTTACTTTTAATTGCTATGCAATTTAACTAGTTATATAATAAACTCGGGCCTTCGGCCCTCGTGGGAAGGGGGAGAAGGGAAGGGAAGAGGGGAAGGGAAGGGGGGACGACTCATCTGTACTTCGTATAAATGTATCATATTTGCTAAGCAATTTATGGGCGAGAAAGGTGGGAAGGGGCGAGAATGCCTATAGGGGGGTATTAAATGCCTAATGATTAATTAATTATTTATACAAATTTTCCATTTATAGGCAAAATGTAATATAGGCAAGGGTTAGTGTTAGATTTAGTGTTTGCATCTAGTTGCGTATTACATTAGTTTTTATGGCCTTTAGTGATTATGGGTCTAACAAACATTATATTATAAAACATCACAATGTTAAGAATTTGCAGAATTGTTGGGAGAAATTTTTTGTTGAATTTGAACAATTTTTAATTAAAAAAATCAAAAATTTGGCCAATGGTCATTTTTTCTTCATTGGTCAGTACCAACAGATACTCTATAAGTCAATGATGGCCAAAAAAACGGAAAAAAAAATTTTGATGCTCACTTTGGCCAATGGTCATTTTTTTCCATTGGTCAGCAGCCAGCACACGGTAAAAGTGGATATAAATTCATAAGAGTAAAAAAAATGAAAAAAAAAATTTCGAATCACATTTTGGCCAATCGTCATTTTTTTCCATTGGTCAGCAGCCAGGACACGGTAAAAGTGGATATAAATTCATAATAGTCAAAAAAAAAAAAAAGTTTCGAATCCATTTTGGCCAATGGTTTATTTATTCCATTGGTCAGCAGCCAGCGGACGGCCAAAAAGTCATAATAGCAATGGTAGAACAGGAACAATCATAATAGTCAAAAAAAACGAAAAAAATAATTTCGATTCACATTTTGGCCAATGGTCATTTTTTCCATCGGTCAGGAGCCAGCGGACGGCCAAAAAGTCATAATAGCAATGGTAGGAACAGGAACAATCATAATAGTCAAAAAAAACGAAAAAAATAATTTCGATTCACATTTTGGCCAATGGTCATTTTTTTCATTGGTCAGCAGCCAGCGGACGGCCAAAAATTCTTATTATCAATGATAGTAACAAGAACAATCATAAGAGTCAAAAAAACTCCGGGATTCTCACCCCAAAACTAGTTAAATTGCATAGCAATTAAAAGTAAACAACTTTTATTTATGTTTATTATATAACTAGTTAAATTGCATAGCATTAAAAGTAAACAACTTTTATCTATGTTTATTATATAACAAAAACTAGTTAAATTGCATAGCAAATAAAAGTAAACAACTTTTATTTATGTTTATTATATAACTAGTTAAATTGCATAGCAATTAAAAGTAAACAACTTTTATTTATGTTTATATAATAGATAATTTAACAAATCTTATATATAACACACCGAGGGAGATAGAGATGAGGGGTGGGGCACCTCTTATGCATTAATTTTAAAAATAACACAGCGAGGGAGATAGAGATGAGGGGTGGGGCACCTCTTTCTCATGCATTAATTTAAAAAATCGATAACCTAATATACCCAATGCAAATAGATAGGGAGGGTAACGGACGGACAGACAGACAACGGACAACGGACACCAAAAAACGAGCCCATAAATTGCATAGCAATTAATATATATATATCAATGGTATTAACAAAAACAAAATATTAATTTAATGTAAAAAAAAAATTAAAAAAAAAAGTTTTTTTTTAGTTTTAAAAAAGGGCTTAATTTCTTAAACTACCAGCCCGATTCGCTCGAAACTTTACCCGTAGGTGCCCAGGGCGGCCGGGGGTAAAATAACCTTTTCAGATTCCTAAAATACCTTTTCATTTTAAAAATATCGGACATTTCCCTGACACACGTGCGGTGTAATATCTATGACACGTACAAAAATTTTACTAATTATATAAACTTACGCGCGCCATCTAATAAAGTACAATTCGTGTTTGAGTTTAATAGTAGATTCAATTTAATTAGAAATAACGGGCTATGATTATACCTTTGAAGGAGGTTTCGAATTTTGTGTTAGTTTCTACCGATATATTTTATCGTAAATTAGAATCTAATACCTATATTATTTTTTTAAATATTACTTTTTAGGTTTTCTATGAAATCACAATCTAATTAAATGAAATATATTAACCCAATAAAAAAATATATATGCATTTATAAGGTTAAAAATATATATTACATAGTTGGCTGTCTGTTAGACCACAAAAAGGCATAATAGCAATGGTAGTAATAGGAACAATCATAATAGTCAAAAAAAAACGAAAAAATAAACTCGGATTCACATTTTGGCCAATGGTCATTTTTTTCATTGGTCAGCAGCCAGCGGACGGCCAAAAAGTCTTATTATCAATGATAGTAACAAGAACAATCATAAGAGTCAAAAAAAACTCCGGGATTCTAACCCCAAAACTAGTTAAATTGCATAGCAATTACCAAAATTTAAATATAGATATACTTATGCATTAATTTAACGTAGCAATTAAAACCCGACCCCGCCCGAAAGCGAGGGAGATAGAGATGAGGGGTGGGGCACCTCATGATAGAGATGAGGGGTGGGGCACCTCTTTCTCATGCATTAATTTAAAAAAGCGATAACCTAATATACCCAATGCAAATAGATAGGGAGGGTAACGGACGGACAACGGACAGACAACGGACAACGGACGGACAACGGACAACCAAAAACGAGCCCATAAATTGCATAGCAATTAATAAACTCGGGCCTTCGGCCCTCGTGGGAAGGGGGAGAAGGGAAGGGGAGTAGGGGAAGGGATGAGGGGAAGGGGGAACTCTTCTATACTCCGTATAAACGTAGCATATTTGCTATGCAATTTATGGGCGAGAAAGGTGGGAAGGGGCGAGAATGCCTATAGGGGGTATTAGATGCAAAATAATTAGTTAATTAGTTATAGGCCCTTGTAGGGGAGGACATAGGGTAATTATCAATGTTAACCAATTCAAAAACGAAAAAAAATTTCGATTTATTTGGCCAATGGTCATTTTTTTATTGGTCAGTAGCCAGCGGACGGTCAAAAATTCATATTATCATTGGTATTAACATGAACAAATATTAATTTAATTTAAAAAAATTTAAAAAAAAAATTTGTCCCCTCCCTGAATTGAACCCCACACCTCCAGTTAACAAGCCGGCGATACAAGCCGGCGATATAACCACTATACCATGCCGGCTTTAAAATAATAGAAGTTATTATGTTATTTATATAGATAATGAAATAATAAAGTTGTGTTTTATGTTTAGAAAATCAATATATTTCGTCGGTCAGTAGCCAGCGGACGGTCAAAAAGTCATATTATCAATTGTATTAACAAAAACAAAATATTAATTTAATGTAAAAAAAAAATTAAAAAAAAAAGTTTTTTTTTAGTTTTGAAAAAGGGCTAAATTCTTAAACTACCAGCCCGATTCGCTCGAAACTTTACCCGTAGGTGCCCAGGGCGGCCGGGGGTAAAATAACCTTTTCAGATTCTTAAAATACCTTTTCATTTTAAAAATATCGGACATTTCCCTGCCACACGTGCGGTGTAATATCTATGACACGTAGAAAAATTTTACTAATTATATAAACTTACGCGCGCCATCTAATAAAGTACAATTCGTGTTTGAGTTTAATAGTAGATTCAATTTAATTAGAAATAACGGGCTATGATTATACCTTTGAAGGAGGTTTCGAATTTTGTGTTAGTTTCTATCGATATATTTTATCGTAAATTAGAATCTAATACCTATATTATTTTTTTAAATATTACTTTTTAGGTTTTCTATGAAATCACAATCTAATTAAATGACATATATTAACCCAATAAAAAAATATATAAGCATTTATAAGGTTAAAAATATATATTACATAGTTGGCTGTCTGTTAGACCATCTATAATAAATTTTTAGGTTATATATAAAATTTGGCCAATGGTCATTTTTTTTCATTGGTAAGCAGCCAGGACACGGTAAAAGTGGATATAAATTCATAAGTCAAAAAAAAACGAAAAAAAAAATTTTCGAATCACATTTTGGCCAATGGTCATTTTTTTCCATTGGTCAGCAGCCAGGACACAGTAAAAGTGGATATAAACTTATAATAGTCAAAAAAAAACGAAAAAAAAAATTTCGAATCACATTTTGGCCAATGGTCATTTTTTTCCATTGGTCAGCAGCCAGGACACGTTAAAAGTGGATATAAATTCATAATAGTCAAAAAAAACTAAAAAAAAAATTTCGAATCACATTTTGGCCAATGGTCATTTTTTTCCATTGGTCAGCAGCCAGGACACGGTAAAAGTGGATATAAATTCATAAGTCAAAAAAAACGAAAAAAAAATTTTCGAATCACATTTTGGCCAATGGTCATTTTTTTCCATTGGGCAGCAGCCAACGGACGGCCAAAAAGTCATAATAGCAATGGTAGTAACAGGAACAATCATAATAGTCAAAAAAAAACGAAAAAATAAACTCGGATTCACATTTTGGCCAATGGTCATTTTTTCATTGGTCAGCAGCCAGCGGACGGCCAAAAAGTCTTATTATCAATGATAGTAACAAGAACAATCATAAGAGTCAAAAAAAACTCCGGGATTCTAACTCCAAAACTAGTTAAATTGCATAGCAATTACCAAAATTTAAATATAGATATACTTATGCATTAATTTAACGTAGCAATTAAAACCCGACCCCGCCCGAAAGCGAGGGAGATAGAGATGAGGGGTGGGGCACCTCTTGATAGAGATGAGGGGTGGGGCACCTCTTTCTCATGCATTAATTTAAAAAAGGGATAACCTAATATACCCAATGCAAATAGATAGGGTAACGGACAGACAACGGACAACGGACAGACAACGGACAACGGACAACCAAAAACGAGCCCATAAATTGCATTACTTTTAATTGCTATGCAATTTAACTAGTTTTTGTTATATAATAAACATAGATAAAAGTTGTTTACTTTTAATGCTATGCAATTTAACTAGTTATATAATAAACATAAATAAATGTTGTTTACTTTTTAATTGCTATGCAATTTAACTAGTTTTGGGGTTAGAATCCCGGAGTTTTTTTGACTCTTATGATTGTTCGTGTTACTATCATTGATAATAAGAATTTATGGCCGTCCGCTGGCTGCTGACCAATGAAAAAAATGACCATTGGCCAAAATGTGAATCGAAATTATTTTTTTCGTTTTTTTTTGACTATTATGATTGTTCCTGTTTCTACCATTGCTATTATGACTTTTTGGCCGTCTGCTGGCTGCTGACCAATATTATATAATAAACATAAATAAAAGTTGTTTACTTTTAATTGCTATGCAACTTAACTAGTTTTTGGGTTAAAATCCCGGAGTTTTTTTGACTCTTATGATTGTTCTTGTTACTATCATTGATAATAAGACTTTTTGGCCGTCCGTTGGCTGCTGACCAATGAAAAAAATGACCATTGGCCAAAATGTGAATCCGAGTTTTTTTTTTTGACTATTATGATTGTTCCTGTTACTACCATTGCTATTATGACTTTTTGGCCGTCCGCTGGCTCCTGACCGATTGAAAAATGACCATTGACCAAAATGTGAATCGAAATTATTTTTTTCGTTTTTTTTTACTATTATGATTGTTCCTGTTCCTACCATTGCTATTATGACTTTTTGGCCGTCTGCTGGCTGCTGACCAATGGAATAAAATGACCATTGGCCAAAATGTGATTTGAAAACTTTTTTTTCGTTTTTTTTTTGACTATTATGAATTTATATCCACTTTTACCGTGTCCTGGCTGCTGACCAATGGAAAAAAATGACCATTGGCCAAAATGTGATTCGAAAATTTTTTTTTCGTTTTTTTTACTCTTATGAATTTATATCCACTTTTACCGTGTGCTGGCTGCTGACCAATGGAAAAAAATGACCATTGGCCAAAGTGAGCATCAAAATTTCTTTTTCCGTTTTTTTGGCTATCATTGACTTATAGAGTATCTGTTGGTACTGACCAATAGAGAAAAAGTGACCATTGGCCAAATTTTTGATTTTTTTAATTAAAAATTGTTCAAATTCAACAAAAAATTTCTCCCAACAATTCTGCAAATTCTTAACGTTGTGTTGTTTTATAATATAATGTTTGTTAGACCCATAATCACTAAAGGCCATAAAAACTAATGTAATATGAAACTAGATGCAAACACTAAATCTAACCCTAACCCTTGCCTATATTACATTTTGCCTTTATTACATTTTGCCTATAATGGAAAATTTGTATAAATAATTAATTAATCATTAGGCATTTAATACCCCCCTATAGGCATTCTCGCCCCTTCCCACCTTTCTCGCCCATAAATTGCATAGCAAATCTGATACATTTATACGAAGTATACAGATGAGTCGTCCCCCCTTCCCTTCCCCTCTTCCCTTCCCTTCTCCCCCTTCCCACGAGGGCCGAAGGCCCGAGTTTTTAATATTTTGCTGTTATATGATTTGTAAACGTTCTAACTGTTTGTACCTAAATGCATTAGCAATTAATATATTAAAATATTATGGCCTAGAGCGCTTTTGCCATTGATAACAATATTATATAGAAACTCGCCAAATATTATAGAAGTACCAAATACTAAGCTTTTTGACCTATTAGGATTAAAATTAAAGATCAAAAATTTCATTAGGAACAATCAATCGACTTTAAAATAATATTGGAAATTAAATTTTGTGCGGGTTAATAAAATACTGCTATATTTGTTTTATTCAATATGCCATTAATCGAATGCTTATTTTTTAATAGTGGTTGAAAGAATTTGAGATCACAAAATTTCGGGCTTAACAGGCAAATTTAATATTTCGGGCCGGGCCTTTTGGGCAGCTCTAATGTTTCGGGCGGGCCCGGGCGGACACCTAGAAGGTTCGGGCGGGCAATGAGGTTAAGAAATTGAATCGGGCCGGGTTCGGGCATAAAATTCCAAACAAATCTGATCTCTGATTTAAACAGCAGATCTGACAATTTTCGCAAAGACCTGTGGTGTGGGTTCGAGGATGAAAGAGCACCAGTCTTCTTATTTTCTAAATATGCCACACTATAACTAAAATGCTCTTATTTTGTATTGTGAAGCCGTTTGCTGTTAATTTTTATTTAGAAAATTTTAAAAAACTTTGAATATAGCCTTGTATTTTCTTTGCTATCTATTATAACTCCATGGAGGACAAACGCAAATTCGTCTTTATTAAATTTATAAGATAAATGAGAATATTTTTAAGTAAATAGTTATATGTAGAGACTATTTAATTTTAGAAACACATATTCTATGCATACATAAAACTACGGTTGAATGTGATATGCTTACATTATTTGAATGCATGTTGCTCATTGAAAGCTTTTTAACATTAAATATAATTAAATTGGTCAATGCGGCTATACCATCTAATAAGGAAATTCAAGAAATACTAGATGCGCATAATGATTTTCGAGCCGCTGTTAATCCCCCTTCCAATGCCATGTTTGCTTTGGTAAGTTTTACAATCCTTACAATTATTTGCCCATATTTAATATTTAGCGTAAGTCTTTATGACTACGATGTTTTAAGTTTTGTTCCATTTTACGGCATAATTTATGTATTCAGTTAATTGTCGTCAATCTGATAGCTTTAAATAATCCTTATAATTATTTGCCCATTCACATTAACTACAAACAAATTTCTGGACTCTATTAACATTTATACTCATGGGCGTACCCGAGGGGAGGGCTGCCCCCCCCCTAATTTAAAAAAAAAATTCAATACAAAAACCCTTAGAAATTAAAAAAAATGTTTTGCCCCCCCCCCCTATTAGCCAGGGAAGGGCAGCCGGTGTCAGGTTATCATATTCACGTATTGTCAGATTCAATTGTCAATCTGACTTTGATTGACATATGTCATGATTGACAGCCATTTTTGATTTTGTAAACAAATTCAAAATTGAATTAAATGAAATAAAATATATTAATTAAACTTAAACATATAAAGCTACTTATTTATAGTGAATCCTTTTTTATGGATTAGAAAAAATTAACAAATTTTAACCCCTATTTCTTAAAATGTGTATTTTATAATTAAATTGCTCAACCAATTTATTTTTATATGATCACTCTTTAGGTTTAATTATTTATGTTTTATTATATTAAAGGGTACTAAGACAATAGTTTAAATTGCATAATTATAATGAATCTTAATTTTTATTAATTTGTTTAAAAATTTATTTTTTGACCCTATTTTTTATATGTTATACAGCCATTTTTAATTTTTTAAACAAATTTAAAATTGTAGCTACTTATTTATGATGAATCCTTTTTTATGGATTAGAAAAAATTAACAAATTTTGACCCCTATTTCTTAAAATGTGTATTTTATAATTAAATTGCTCAACCAATTTATTTTTATGATATGATCATTCTTTAGGTTAGGAATTATGTTTTATTATATTAAAGGGTATTGTTGCTTTATTTTTTATATGTTATATTATTACAAAGAGTTTATACAATTCAAACAATGTTTATGAATTGCAAAGTAGCTTTATTAACAATCTGGAACAAAGAAAACAATACAATATTTAAAAACAATTGTTTATAAAATAATGCTAAAACATATATCTCAAATAATGATAATTTTGGATAAGAGGGTGAATTGACAGCCCAGGTATGATTGATATTGGTTGCTTGACTAAACCATTAGATTGAAAGTGATAGGCAGAGGTGAAGCAATGCTTTGTACCAGTTCACCTTAATTAGTCCCTATAAAAACAATTAACTTATAATTAATCTTTTACTTTTGGGAAGCCAAATAAACAGCAGGTCATATTAAGTTTGGGAGTCATATACAGCAATATGTGACCACATTGGAACAGCATGAACTAATTTAAATGTTTGGCCTTTCTTTTTAAATAACATTTTTGCTGGATATCAAATTTATCAGATATGATATTAGGTGCAGGGTATTGGTAAATGTCATCTGCAAAAAGACTAGGCATAACTGAATAAGAATATTATGAAAGAAATTGTAATTAACAATAACTTTTTATTACTTTCTTAAGTGATGTTATTTTATTTGTAAAAAGTAATAAATTCTGTATGTAACAAAATCAAATATAATAATCTGAATTTCTGAATCTTTTATAGAAGAAATTGTAACTAACAATAAATTATATTGCATGTATCAATAAATTTCTTACTTAAATTTGAATCTGGCAACACTTGTTTATTATTCTCCTAACGAGTGTTTTCTACGCGTTCAATTGTTCTGTATAAAGTTCATAACCAATGGCGATGTGGCGAAAATCCCGTGATCTTGTTTACTTTTACGCTTGTAGCCAATTAGTGCGTTCTATTACGCACTTGAATCTGACAATACTTGAATCTGACAACCCTACACCGGACCTCCTGCCCCCCCCCTCCCAATTAGCCAGGGGGTCTTTTTTTTCGCTCTCAGGAAAATTTTTGAATAGTCAAGCAAAAAAATTTTGTTAAAAATAATCTGCTCCCCCCCCCCCCTAATTCAAAACCTGGGTACGCCCATGTTTATACTGACATCTTCTGCCTAAATTTCACATTTACTGGTAAATTGTAAAGTCAGCCACAAACCTTTTAATAGTATTAGATTAAACTCACGATGCAACTTCATATTTCTATTGGTTATCTATCCATAATGTAATAAGAGAAATGGAATGCTGATGGTGCAAATAAAGCAGAAAAGAATACTAAAAAATGCGTCTTCACCCACGATACCTACGAAACCATGGCTATACCAGGTTATATCGCGATACATTACATACTCATTATGCTTCGTGTTTTAAATGTATATTTTCTTTTTAAACATCTTTTAAATAGGTTACGCGGGTGGTGGCCAAAATTTATTTATATCTACGGGGAAATCCTCATGGAAAAGTGCCGTCGCAACTTGGCACGGAGAGGTGAAAAAGTTTACATTTGGTGCGACCGGTATGAAAGGGGTCGGCCATTATACGCAGGTGACATTGGACTCTAATAAAAAAACGATAGGAGATGGGGCGGGGGGGGGGGGACTAAATTTTGTTAAAGTTTAGCTTAATATAATTAGATAAATAATTAAATAACTCGTTTGAATGTATTGCCAATGATGTTCAACGAGCCATTTTGACCTTAATAAGATGATCGAGATTGTTAAACTCTGTAGAATTTCGATTAGGATTGTCGTTATGTATATTATAAACAAAAATCATTTTTCCTTTTCAAAATAATGAGCGAGAGATGATTTATAAACAAATTTGCTTAAGATAAGCGTGTAATTTGAAACTCTTACACAAGCATCAAAAAATTGGTCAAGTTGGTATGGCGAAGTATTGAATGCCAATTAATTTTATCATTCTGATAACAAGCCAAGTTAGTCATGATTTAGTGTATTTTATTTGTAATTTTCATTGCTTATAATATCACAAGGTTAAATTTAATAAATTCAATGTCTAGGTTGTGTGGGGTGAAACGAAAGAAATCGGGTGCTCGATGACGGTCTGCCCTAAATGGAGATATTTTACTTGCAATTATTACCCTCCGTAATATACTTATTAATACACGTATAACCGATAGAATTGTAAAGCCTTCTTTCAGTTCACATTTGTGCAAAAGCAAATAGACTCTTAGATTTTAAAATAAACTTTTTAAGTCTAATAAAAATATTTGACTTTCTTTGGAGGACTGAAGCAGAAATGAGCATCTGACTCTCCTAGAACCATTTAATGTGAATCCATCCAAACTTCCTACAAAATATTTTCCCCTTCTTTAATTTAATCCTGGCTGCGCCCAAAGCCTCCATTATCTTTAGTCCAATCACGCTCGAATGTATTGGGCGGATTGAGTGAAGTGGCAATTACCAGAGACATATTTTTCGTGCTTGGATTAAGCTTTTTAAATTAAAAAAATCATTATTATAGAATCTACTTAAAATCGGTTGCCTAAACTTTCACGTGACGTGTAAGGTTTTGAAATGTATAATTGATTAAAATTTAAGTGTTCGGTTGGTGTAGCCAGAAAACGCCAAAGATATGGGGCTTGTAGAAGCTTCCTAAATTATTCAGGCTAAAAATCACGGAAATATAAATTTTTAAGTCAAAAAAGAAGAATTCCAGTGGACAGTTTACTTAGTCATAATTATAGGATTTCTTAGGAATAGCGAGCGGGAAAAATCTTCATTTAATGAAAACCTGTGAGGAAAGGGGAGATTAGAAATGTCCAAATGTAAATCTTCATATAGAACATTTAAGAAATGCTACCAATAAATTCTTAAACTTTAGGGGTAACTTTGCACCACTCTCCAAACCATACTCGATAGGGAAAAAACGTTCCTGTGATGGGTGCAGGCAAGGCAAAGGCTGCATTAAAAGCGGAAAATACAAAGGGATCTTACTCGAATCCTGTGGTATGCATTTGAAAGTCTTAATTTATTTAGGCGTTTGTATTTTATTGATAAGAATATAATTAATTTTAAAATAATACCTTATCCCTGTTTTTTTGCTCTTAATTTTTTATTTAATTTTGAATACTCATTACAAATTCGAATGGCCATGATAGCTTATAGTGTTGTAAAAACGGCTAGGTTTTGTTTGGTCGATCTTTGGTTTAACTAGGACTAACGGTCGACTCTTGTTTGTTTTCGAATTTCGACTAAGGGCTTGTCTTAATATCGGATTCCGATTCAAATCGCGCGAATTGATCTTTGACTAAATATCCGATTCAATTTCATGGGTCAAACTCTGTTGTAATTATTAATATTTTGTTTTTTGATAGTTAAAAACGTTTTTTTAAATTGATTATGAGGGTAAAAATCTTTTAAAACTTTTTTTTTGTTTATTTTAACTTTTGAGATTGAATATAAACTTTGATGATACCAAAAAATTTATAAACATACAACATTTAAGCTTAGGAAAAATTTTGCATCTTACAAATCGCTGTTTGTTATGTGTCTGAAATGTAAATCTGCTATGAATTTGAAACCCGTAAGACGAATTTTGCTGCGCGGCAAAATCCGATATTAATACAAGCCCTAATAGAGGTCCACTAAGGAAAATAGAACAAAAAACCTATGGTCTGTTAATGTTATGTCGACTATAACCAAAGGTCGACCAAATAAAACCCAGTCGTTTTTACAACACTGTAGCTTCTAATAGGCCATAAACGTGTGCATCTGGCATCGCAATCGCGATTAGTTAAAATACTTTTATTTCAAAAATTCTTTAAAGCAACGCTATAAAAGTACTAACATTTAATGAAAAAAAACCGAACAATTGAATTTATAGTAAACGAATAATATTACAAATTTTGAACAAAAAATTAAATAAAAAGCTTTTAGTATTTTATTTGGTTTAAATAAATTAAATAAATCTACACAAAAACCTATTTTCTTGAAAAAATATCGTTGTTGCGATTTAAAAGAACATAACTGTATAAATTTTATATTTTTTGTTTAAGATGCGTTTTGTCAACGGGGAAGCAGTGATTGCAAAGGTGATTTGGTCCCAGGTACTATTTTAACCAATATTAATTTTTTAACAAATAAGTGCTATGCAAAAGGCATTATATCCTTTTTTGATTTTAAATTTTACAAAAGTAATTATTTTAAAAAACAAACTAAAATAAGTTCAAACAAAAATAACTGTTTCAAATTCGGTTTAAGGTTTATTTCGTTAAAATTATCTGTTTTGGTGATATTTTTAAGTAATCAATTCGAAATGTACAATCGTCATTAAAACATAATTAAACCATGAAATTGCTTTAAACCATAGCTTCAGTCCAATAATCTAATTTACAAGTTGTTCGAGCCAGAACCTACAAAATTTTAATTTAACCTTTAGCTCAGCCTTCAATCATTTTATTGTGACTTTAAGTACTAATTGATTTTAAACAAGAATAATTATAAATTGAAAACTCATATTTTACGAATTATAATAAATATTTTAAAAATTTGCACAATTTTAATATGCATTTAATATTAGCTTTCTACTAAAACTATACCATTTTGAACATAAATTTATAATAGACAGGTTGATAAGTTAGTTAGAGTTTAACTCTGGCCGGGCTGGGTTAGTTGGTCCAAGACATATGATATAATTATTATTTATATACCAGATCCGAAATCTTTTTAGGTCGGGCGTTGGATAACTCTGGGCTTTATTTGATTCATTATTGATTAACATATTAAAAAATAAATTTCAAACAAATACGTTGATTACAAAAACCAAAGAAAATGGGCTTAAAAAATTATTTTTTGAATTATCATTTGATACAAAGATAGCTCGGGCCTTCGGCCCTCGTGGGAGGGGTAGAAGGGAAGGGAAGAGGGGAAGGGAAGGGGGGACGACTCATCTGTACTTCGTATAAATGTATCATATTTGCTATGCAATTTATGGGCGAGAAAGGTGGGAAGGGGCGAGAATGCCTATAGGGGGGTATTAAATGCCTAATGATTAATTAATTATTTATACAAATTTTCCATTATAGGCAAAATGTAATATAGGCAAAATGTAATATAGGCAAGGGTTAGGGTTAGATTTAGTGTTTGCATCTAGTTGCGTAATACATGTTATATTATGCCAAAAACCAATCAGAACCTTTAAAAATATAGCCGGTTAATGTGTATTTATACGCCGTTTCAAATAGTTCCCAAAATGAGCAAAATGTAATATAGGCTTAAAAAAATCAAAAATATATTATAGATAATTTAACAAATATCAACAAGAACAAAATATTTTAATTTAAATAATTAATAGGTACTTGTAGGGGAGGGCATAGGGTAATATCAATAGTAACCTATTCAAAAACGAAAAATTTTCGATTTATTTGGCCAATGATCATTTTTTCATTGGTCAGTAGCCAGCGGAAGGTCAAAAAAATGTTATGCTATTTATAAGTGATATAATATTCAAAAATATTTTGAGGTCTAATAGCTCAGTGGATTGAACGTCTGACTAGCTTCAATGGTTATACAATATATAAAATTTGGCCAATGGTCACTTTTTCTCTATTGGTCAGTACCAACAGATACTCTATAAGTCAATGATAGCCAAAAAAACGGAAAAAAAAATTTTGATGCTCACTTTGGCCAATGGTCATTTTTTTCCATTGGTCAGCAGCCAGCACACGGTAAAAGCGGATATAAATTCATAAGAGTAAAAAAACGAGAAAAAAAATTTTCGAATCACATTTTGGCCAATGGTCATTTTTTTCCATTGGACAGCAGCCAGGACACGGTAAAAAAGGATATAAATTCATAATAGTCAAAAAAAAACGAAAAAAAAGTTTTCGAATCACATTTTGGCCAATGGTCATTTTATTCCATTGGTCAGCAGCCAGCGGACGGCCAAAAAGTCATAATAGCAATGGTAGGAACAGGAACAATCATAATAGTCAAAAAAAACAAAAAAAATAATTTCGATTCACATTTTGGCCAATGGTCATTTTTTCCATCGGTCAGGAGCCAGCGGACGGCCAAAAAGTCATAATAGCAATGGTAGTAACAGGAACAATCATAATAGTCAAAAAAAAACGAAAAAATAAACTCGGATTCACATTTTGGCCAATGGTCATTTTTTTCATTGGTCAGCAGCCAACGGACGGCCAAAAAGTCTTATTATCAATGATAGTAACAAGAACAATCATAAGAGTCAAAAAAAACTCCGGGATTCTAACCCAAAAACTAGTTAAATTGTATAGCAATTAAAAGTAAACAACTTTTATTTATGTTTATTATATAACATTGGTCAGCAGCCAGCGGACGGCCAAAAAGTCATAATAGCAATGGTAGAAACTGGAACAATCATAATAGTCAAAAAAAACGAAAAAAAAAATTTCGATTCACATTTTGGCCAATGGTCATTTTTTTCATTGGTCAGCAGCCAGCGGACGGCCAAAAATTCTTATTATCAATGATAGTAACAAGAACAATCATAAGAGTCAAAAAAAACTCCGGGATTCTAACCCCAAAACTAGTTAAATTGCATAGCAATTAAAAAGTAAACAACTTTTATTTATGTTTATTATATAACTAGTTAAATTGCATAGCATTAAAAGTAAACAACTTTTATCTATGTTTATTATATAATAGATAATTTAACAAATCTTATATATAACACACCGAGGGAGATAGAGATGAGGGGTGGGGCACCTCTTATGCATTAATTTAAAAAATAACACAGCGAGGGAGATAGAGATGAGGGGTGGGGCACCTCTTTCTCATGCATTAATTTAAAAAAGCGATAACCTAATATACCCAATGCAAATAGATAGGGAGGGTAACGGACAACGGACAACGGACGGACGGACACCAAAAAACGAGCCCATAAATTGCATAGCAATTAATAGCTTGCTTGGAAACACTAGCTTAACATAATTGTATGATCAATATGTCAAATCATCAAAAAAACGCGAGTTCAAAATCAAACTTATTTTATATAATTGACTCGTATTATAAATTCGTTATAGACAATGGTTATTGTGATAGGTTAATTGATATAAATTAAGAAATTAGGTTCAAAATAAAAAAAGTTAGTTCAAGTTCAATTGTAAAAAAATAGTGTCCACTTTAGAGAGAATAATTAAAATTTAAAATAAACATATAAATAACAGCTCTAATTTTACATAAAACTCATTTTTTGTCACATAATATACCCTTATTGCTCCCTTTGATAAATTTTTCTTTTCAATGATTATGCTCTTTGTTCCAAAATTTAAAAAAATTTATTGACAGTATTATGAGTTTTCAAACACAAGTAATACCTATAAGTTAGTGTGTATTGTATCAAGAAAATTATCAAATATTCTTAAAAAATAACTAACATACCTGAGCTATTAAAACACCCAAATATTAGTTTAAGTAAAATTCCTTTTTTTATATTTTCTTCAATTATAGTGAGCAATCAAAAGAATAAAAAAGAAAAAACTGATTGTGAGGGAGACTCCTGTAATGGTTCCAACATGCTTTCTGGTATTAATATTATATTACATTTCTTTTTAACATTTACAATCACCAATTTATGTTATCCTTTTTAAAATGTCAAAGATTTTTTAAAAAAAAATTTTTATATAAGATACCCATTATAAATTAACAAGTCTTTTTCATAATTTATCCACTACATAATGCTTAATATAAGGTAGCCTCTTTTAAAAGCTGTAGATAGGGAAAGCACAAAGGATCAACTGACCCCACCCCCAAAAAAATTTTTTTTTTTTTTTATAAAAATGTCTTTTTCCAATCAAAATTAATTTAAATTCATCATTTTGCCCCCGCCCCCTAATGGCTTAGCCAATTTATCCTATATATTAAGGCTATTATAATTATTTTCAATTTTATAAGATAGTATGATAGTGAACTGCATTCATTTAGACAAAATACATTTGCTAATTATGTAAGAGTACACATGTAATATTATATACTTAAAACGCTCTTAATATAAATGCCCATATTATAGGCAAATTGGAAATCTGCACGATATGCTTGTTTTGGATATTTTACGTCCTTTTTACTTGAAATAGTTGATGTAATTTTGCCTGATCGTGAACATTTAATATTATTTATGGTTTATGCCTATTATCCTAATGGTGAATGTGAATAAAGGTTTATTTAGGTCGTGGTCAATTACATTTGTGCAGTAAATAATTTTATTTTTAATAACATTTTAACATATTTGGATGCAATAATACAATTTAAATCGTGAACTAGCAAAGCATGATTAAGCTAATGACTGGAATTAAAAACGGTTAACTTGCGAAAATATGTTTTGGGAAGATCTATATTGATAGAAATATAAAAAAGCTGCATCAATGCATTTTGAAATTTAATTTCGCTTGCGAAAACAACTTCGTTGCTATGAATCCGGTGGATAGCATAATTTAGGCAGCGGCCTTGGTGGCACAAATGGCATAATTTATGGCCTTAATCCTGCTCCAAGTCCAGTTATTAGTGATGGGATTATACAACATACCGTGAAGTTTGTTGATCGTGCACCCATCTAAAGTTATGTAGTAAAGTTCAATATTAAACAATTATAGCCTTAAAATTTCCTAACCTAAAAAACTATAATGGTCAAAAACAACTTTTTATTAAATATATAAAATACATTGGCTTAAAACTTTTCCACCTCCGCCCATGTAATTTTTTAAGCGTTTTTAGAAAATTTTGTTGGGACGGGTGGTTTATTTAAAAAAATTCGGGTTTATGTTGAAAAATCGAGACATTGCAATTTCTATTAGGTGGGATAAAGCAATAATGTATGAAATATAGATTTAATCTATGATTTAAAACATAGAATTTTTAAAAAATTAATTTCTGATGGACGATAAATTTACAAACTAAGATAATTTTCTTTAAAATGCATACACCCTTTTTGAGTCATAGTTGTGTACAAAATTTAAGACTAACCAGACGGGGTGAGTCAAGCAAATATAATATTTTTGTGGCCTATGAAGACAAGCACATTAGCTTTTAATAAATAAAAATTGTTATACCGTTACTTTAGTATAAAAAATGCCAACAAATTGTTTTGTAAAATTTATATACAACTAACGCAGTCATGAAATAAACCAAACCAAGGCTATCAATTTAAGCGTGAAGGTCATCTAATAAGGCAAGGAGGTAGAACCTTGATGGATGTATTATTGAAAAAAGGCGTGGTGAAAAATAAGCATATTTTAAAGCAAATTTTTATAAAAAAGACCTTAAAAGCTTCCTGAATTGTTGGCGCATAATTTAAAATTGTCTTTAAATGCTAGGGAAGTGGATTTGTCTTAAGACCAGGAAAATATATGCATTCTGTTTATGAAATATTAATCTGTCATGAAATAAATGAAATATTTTTTTTTAGTTTGTTATTCACAATTTAACCTAAAATTGAGTTATAGCTAAAAGAATTAATTAAAAATTACTAAATAAATCCATCCCTCCAACTCCTCCTAAAAACTATTTTTTTATTGTGTCTTAAAGTCTTTGCACAATAGTATTAAAGGCAACCTAAAAATAAAATGGTAAAATGTTAAAAATTTGTGATATAAAACAAACTTTTTTCCATGATATTAACGAGCGTTTCTGGCTTTACAAATTTATCGTATTGATGGAGACCTTTGGGGAGAAGTTTGAAGACATCTTCAACAAGGGTTATGACAAAGACATTGGAAAGCCACGTTTGATTAATTGTGGTAAAAATTACCAAGCCACCAGGCTTTAATAAAACAAAAACACGGGATTGTAAGGCTAAAAATGTCTCAATTTTTGTTAAAATATAGTTAAAAACATAAACATAGCTCTTGCTTTCTTGAATTAAGGCTTAACTAGGGTCACCAAAATTTAATATAGAAATCTGAACTAAAACAGATTATAATTATCTCAAGGATTTAATTTTTTTGTGTAAAAAGGTTGTTTTAAGGGAATTTGGAATAGCATTGTATCCTTTGAGTATCACACTTCACCAGCTGCTTTTAAATTCCAAAAAATTTAATAGTTTTAAGGCAAAGATTGTATGCAAAACCAACAATAAAACTTGTTTAAAATTATTTAAAAATTTACTTTCACGCATTTGATACAGGCAATTACAAAATCTTCAACATCATCTACATGCTCAACCACTTCTGATGCAACACACGCATCAAAATAATTAGGGGTCTCTAATGATTTGTGTTGAATAGTACATGATTCATATTTTAAGTTATTTTTGATGTGTGGATAGTGTAATGCATGATCATTTGCCATTGTGATATTTTCTTTTGTATCAATACCCAATACAGATGCTCCAATATTTGCTAAAGGCTAAATTAAAATTAAGACTCTAGTTTATTTATTATAAAAACAATCTAATAATTTTGAACACTTTGTAAAATAATATTTCTATAATAAAAATTGTTAATCAAACCTAAAGCGTGTTGAAAATGTTTAAAAAAAATAATACAATAAGATAATTGTATAGGTCATCTTTCTTACTGACTTCTGATAAAATTCCACCACCACATCCAACATCTATTATTTTATACCCTTCCAAAGGCAGTGATTTATTCACATACAATATATTTTTCGTCAAATTATCTCTAATAAAGGGAACTCGGAGACGATTCATACTATGTAAGCCTCTAAATGTGCCTTCTCCATCCCACCATTCACCAGTTATAGGATTTGAAGTTTTTAAGGTATTTTCATCATTTAATTTGTCTTTAAAACCTACTAAAGATACATGAAAAGATCTATTTTAAATTTAGCCACAGAGCCTTTTTAAAAATAGGTACATCAAATATATTTAACATAGTTACCGATTTAAAACAAAAAAACTTGTTGCTTTCCCGATTTTGATATACAATCTCATTTAATCAGCTGACAAATTTTTACCATCAAATTGTAGCGATTATTAATAAATACATAGTCTATGAATAAATCTTTCAACTGGTTGCAGATTAAAGATAGATCTATTTCTATCCTAACTTGTTGTAGACATTTACTAGACATAATATTAACCCGTCATTATATACCAAAAATATAAAATTTAACTATGGATCTTAGTTTAAAATAGGGCCTAATTTTCTTAATAATTCATAGGCAGGCTGTTGTTGATTAGTAGTCAAATATGCCAGTAGAGCTCATAGATTGAGCTCCAAATAAAAGATCTTGTTAAAAGAAGCAGTTGGCTTGACTTCATTTTATTTGTACGTAGATTTACGTTTATTAGATCATTTCTTTTGGTTTAGAGCGGTTAGTCAATATAAAGTATGGCTGAATTGTAATAACATGGAGGGCCATACATTTGATAAAATAGAGATATGTATTAATTTTTTTGTCTAAAGCAATATTAAACAAGGCTCTTCATTTTAGTAATGATTGACCTTTTTGCAATCCTTAGTAAATCTAATTTAAAAAAAAATATCATTAGGCATGAATACGTGCATACCCTTAGATAATCAAATATCTAAATATAAGCCACGGCAAAACAAACGATATAAATTCAAATTACACTGGCGCTTGTATAATTAATATGTCAGAGATTGTTTGGAAGGAGGAAATCCTCTGCTAGCCTATAAATTGCCATTGCATTTTTAGGAGGTATTAGGACAGGAAGATACAAGATATAAAAATACGCTTGGCATTAAAAGGATCAAATTATTTACATTTGAAATTTTATTTTGAAAAATATCTTTTCATCGTGAAACATGTGTAATCGTCAAAGCGCATTTCACTTATTGGGGCCGCCTTGCAGAGCGAGCACGGATCTGAGTTTTAAGCTAACTATATGTCGTTTAATTTTGAGCGTTTATTTTTGAGTGTATTCAATATGCATTGTCGCGTGCTTCTTCATAAACTTGAAGGCTAATGGATTACAGGGATATCATTTCTGTATTCGATTGAACGTGAACTCTCAAACCTTCTAGCATTCTTTTAGGAAAGTTGCTTAAATATTTCAGCCTTTCGTACCCGAATCTATCTAATACCAAATAGGTTTTGTTAGATTTAATGCCTTACTGGGATTTTACGATAAAATCAGTCTATATAGTTTATCAATCGGCTAATAAATCCTATTGTCTTCAAAAGTTCCATTATGGCTGAAAACTTTGTATATATAAACATTGATTTATTGAACGGGTTTTTTCCTAATTGAATCGATTATTAATTCAATGGTTTTTATGCAGGCAATAGCATTTGCATACAATTCAGCCGTTTCAATTTAATGGGATTATTATGACTTGGTTTTAAACCAAATATTGCAAAAACGCACGTATTTAGGGCATCGTTATATTTGTAGGTCAAACAATTTACACGAGCAAAATATCATGCGAAAATAGTTTACTTATTTGAGTCAGTCCCAAAATTGAAATAGAGCATTGAATTTTGGCATAGATTAAGTTTTTACTTTAATTTAGGGATAAAATCTTAAGATGGTTGTAATTAATTTTAAACCAAGGTATAAAGAGGGTGCGATATACGACGGGTGGTAACCGTGAATCAAATAACAATAACTTTAATTAACATGGCATCTAGGACACAATTTAAAATAGCACTGAATTATCCCTATCTCTTTTAGCATGGGACTCGAAAATAATAACAGACATATAACATTTTCTCTTATTGAAGCTCATCAGTATGCCGTAATTAATTTCTTAGTTGCATACTAATCGAGATAGGTATATAATTGGATCCTAGATGCCATGTTAGAATTATTAACATTTGATTCATTACCACCCGTCGTAAATCAAGCCCTCTTTACATAAACCCAAACCGGAATCGATCCTTATTTCAACATTAAATTAAAATTCCAATATGTTTAATTCAGACGATTTTAGAACTCCCTAAATACATTAGGCCAAGAAATATTAACCTTCGATCTCCTTCAAATTGGGGGTTTTACTAAATTTTTATGCTCTTTCTATATTGGGACAAGCTAATAAGATTATTTGCATTTTATTCCCCTATGCATGTAATTGCCCGAATGATTTCAAAAGGTCCATTTTATTGCATATTATCATTTTACATCGTAAAGGTGAATAATATCAAACGTCAACAAAACATTAAAAATGCAAAATATAATGCTTTCACTTAAAAAGTAAATCATATTGATCACGCGGGAGGCTTGACGGCTTATGTATAGATAACCTTATTAAGATACGAATTGCATTTGTTTGAATGTTATGTTTTGAATTTTTTGTTTGACAATTCTAACGTTACCGATTGAATTATTTTGAGCATTGTGAGATTCATCTACTGACTGTATCTGTCATTGTTGTTAAATACTATTTTAGAGTTAGATGGATTTTCTTGTGTATGTAATTGAGCAACACTTGGGTGTAATTTATTATATTCCGGTTCACAAGAGCAATAACTAGTCTCTAATTTTGGGGGCCGAGAATCGCTCGTTATGATTTGCCTGCAACACAAATTACCAAAGCTTTTTTGGTCTTGCAGCATGGAAGGGTTTCCATAAACTTTTATGTTATCCTTTTGCATAATTATATTAGAATTTATTGGAACAATGGTATTATAAAGACCGCTATGTTGGTGGTCTTGATTTTTATATACAGGTGGTTCAATTATTTGCCTTTCGGTTTTAGCATGATATTGCGAATTTTTGGATAAACATAAACACGACCTATAACAAGGTTCATTTTCAACGAGATTATGTGCAAAACTTCTGGTCATGCAAGGATTATCAATCAACTGCCTTTGCGCTGGTCCGTGATACAAATCGTTTACTGAATTCAAGTAATAAATATTATTGTTATGCAACTCTCCATTGTTTTTTGCGTGATGTGTTATTGAATCTAATGGAGAAAAATTGGCTTGCTTTAAATTTTGGGTTGGATTTGATAGCATATTATATTGTGAAACACAACTACGCGGATTATCATAAGCCGGTTTTGGGTAATTATCATAGACAGGAGCTATGGGCAAATTTGAATTTATCAACGGATTTATACAATTCAAGTTGCAGTTTAATTGACTTTCCTGGACAGTTTGCGTAAATGGAGCAACATTTTTTACAATGGTGTTATCAGGCCCAATAACTGTTTGACAATAATATGGGGTATTTTTTACTAATTGGGGCAAAACACCAAGGTTACCAATAGGCGTCGGTCGCTGCGTAGCTATTTGGTTTATTGAGTTATTAGTAAATATTCCTAAATTTGTTGGTGAATTAGGATAAATTTGCCGATCGTTGATTAGGCTTTGATTGTTACTATTAGTCGGGTTCAGGTGTCCATAAGAGCTGTAGGGCTGCAAGGGATTGTAAATTTGAGTATTACAGTGGGGCAAATTATTCATCATCGGTAACCTGCATTCATACAAGTTATTATAAGGATTTGCCGTTCCCAGGTACAATGCATTATTTTGGTGTGGATATGCATAATTGAACATTTTTGGTGGATAATTAGGAACCCAGGGTGACATAGATGGCCCTTGGTTAAAAAAATAAGGGCTAATATTAGGGACATTAGAGTCAAAGGGGCGATTTACCACATTGTGTCCCCAGCCATTTTTGAGGTGATTATATTGTAACAATTGTTTGTCTGTATTTGGCTTTATGCAATCCAAAACAATTTCCTCTCGTGGTTTGCCAGATAATATTTTTTGGTACAAAAGATTTAAATCTTCCCATAGTTCGGGGTCCGTCACAGCCGCAGATTTATTATTCAAAATGGGTGATGATTGGGCGTTTTCCAATGACAATTTTGACTTGTGAATGTTGTATAATGCCCTGTCTACATGGTTAAAAAAGTCAGATGTCTCGTAATTTTGAGGATTATCTGCTCTTTTTTTCTGCTTTGAATATTTATTAACATTTTCTAATCTTCCCATGATTAAAGTTAAAACTTTATCGCCATTTTTTTAATGTAACAATAAGTATATCTGGTAATAACATTTGTATTAGTAGCGTTTGATTTGCAATGTAATAGTGACGTAAAAATATTACAAGGTTCAAGTCATTATAGTTAAAAAGGTTATATTATAAACAATCTTATAAATTTAAAATTTCTGTTTGTGTATCTCTCCTTAAGATCTCTATAACTAACCATTTTATGGAACTGTCCTCATCCCCCTCATTGACATTATAGCAAAGGACGGCACCTGTCATTCGATAACCCACTGGCTTCCAGGGGAGGGAAGAAACGCGATAGCGTTAGCAAAATTCCATGGGCTTACACTCGAAATACATGTCGGAATATTACAATTGTAGAATCGTAATTAAATTAATTGTATACAAATAGTCAACGGTGCTTTAAATCGTTAATTGAGCATTACCTGAAATAATTAACGTCTTTACTTTACTATATAAACGAAACCATACTCTTACAAGGCACTAACTCTTTTCTTTTTCCTCTCTTTATAATTTAGGCTAAATAAATAGTATCCCCTCCAAAAAATAATCATAAACATTTTTTGCCAAAGTAAACAGCTTCCTGGTCTTCTGATAAGAGAAGGTATGAGAAAATATACCATTATTTCTTCAATTTTCTCTTTCTTAATGCAGTGCAGGCGAGCCCTGGTAACCAAATACCCGAGATAATATATAAAATAGACAATTTAACACCGCTATCACTTAGGACCTAAAAAAAATCTACTTGAAGCAGAGGATTGCAATAAACATTATTAAAATGTATTTCGAACCATAAATTTAGGCTGGTTTGTTAATTTAATGTAGCTATCACAGTCAATTGTACAATCTTTGGATTATATATATATATTGAGATGGAAAAAATAACACTACCAACGACGGTCCCAAGTCCATGTGAAAAAAGTAGAGGGTTGGCGTCAGGTCGGAAGCCGGCTGTAAAAAAGCAACTCCAAACAACATGGCAGCTTCAAATACGAACTTATACCAGAATGCTAGGGCGTCCTCCCCAAACGACGCGCATTGCGTCATCCGCCCGTGCAATGTGAAAAGTATACAAGGGTTACCGCCTCACTCACAACGAAGGCGATTAAGGAATCTAGTTGTCGAACGGACAAGAGTGGCCAGCTGGAATGTGGGCACGCTGACGTAGAAGAGCATCGAGGTTGCGCAGATGCTAAAAAGGCGAGGGATACACATAGCGTTTCTACAAGAAACGCGGTGGCATGGAACAAAAGCCAGGGAGCTAGGAGATGGTTACAAGCTATACTACTCGGGTTCCCCATCACTGAAGAACGGGGTCGGTATAGTGCTTAGCGATTCCTTTAAGGACAAGGTAGTCGAAGTCAAACGATGCTCGGATAGATTGATGTGCATAAAGCTGGCGGATCAAGGCGGCCTTGTCAATGTTATTTGTGCGTATTCGCCCCAGGTTGGATGTTCCGAAAATAAGAAGGACAAATTCTATGAGAAGCTCGAAAAAGAAATACGCTACGTGAAGCCTGACGAGAATCTCATCATCGGAGCAGATTTTAATGGGCACGTTGGGAAAGAAAGGGGCGTGTACGAACGACACGGCGGGCATGGCTATGGGGTGAAGGATAAAGAGGGAGAGAAGTTACCACAGATGGCGCAAGCTTACGATATGGCCATTGTGAATACCTTTTTTCAGAAGCGTACCGAACATTTAGCGACGTACAGCAGTGGGGATCACCTTACACAGGTCGACTACACCCTAGTGAAGCGCAAAAATTTGTGGCAAGTTAAAGATTGCAAGGTTATACCGGGGGAAGAAATCGCCAAACAACATCGGCCAGTTGTCCTCGATATAGCAAAAAGGATTTTTCCCGAAAGGAGAAAAGTCTACACACCAAGGACAAAGTAAAGCTTAAGGATGATCGTGCAAATGAAATGTTTCACGCTCGAGCAAATCCGCTCTTGAAGGTTGCAGGCTTGGGGGGCGACATTAACAAAAGGTGGGACACCGTTGCAAATGTTCTAAAGGAAGCGGCCTTTCAAATCTTGGGACGAACTAAGGGCGGCAGAGATCACAAGCGTGAACTATGGTGGTGGAATGACTCGGTCAAAGAGGCTATAGAAGAAAAGAAGGCGTTGTACCTACTATGGTACAAAACGAAGAAAGGAGAAGACTACGTGGCATATCGTGAAGCGAAACGCAAAGCTAAGATAGCGGTTGCGATAGCGAAGAACGAGGCTTACACCGAGATGGCAAACAAGCTCGATACCAAGGGCGGCGACATTATGTATAAACTCGCAAAGATTAGGGAGAAAAAAAGTCGAGATGTCGGGACACTGAAAGTCATTAAAAGTGAAGAGGGACGAACGTTGTGCAAACCGAAAGAAGTCATCAAAAGATGGAAAAATTATTTCCAAAATATGATGAACAAAACGAATGATAGAAGACCGCTAGAGAGGGTGGAACCGAACTCGAACTTGGTTTTACCATTGCAGGCTTATGAAGTAGGAGCGCAACTAACGAAGATGCTGGAAGGGAAAGCGCTAGGTCCCGATGATCTACCGATCGAAGCTTGGCTTGGGTGCAAAGGAGAAGGAATCGACATAATGACAGGCCTATTTAACGCTATGCTGTATGAGAGTCGTATCCCTGACCAATGGAGGGAAAGTACGATCATACCCATATACAAAGGCAAAGGAGACGCGCAGGAATGTGGCAACTTTAGAGGTATCAAGTTGACCTGCCACTCACTAAAACTACTAAAAAGGGTGCTAGTGAAAAGGCTCAGTGACGAAGTATGTCTCTCGCCTAATCAGTTTGGATTCGTTGCCGGTAAATCAACGATGGATCCAATCTTTGCGTTGAAGCAGACGATGGAAAAAATGGCGACATAAGAAAGAACTTACACATGGTCTTCATCGATTTAGAAAAGGCCTACGATACCCCTCCGAGAGACTTAATATGGTGGTCCCTTAGAGCCAGAAATATACCCGAAGGATATGTTCGACTTATCAAGGAAATGTATAATGGCGCGGTTGCATCTGTTAGGTCTACCGTAGGAGAAACGAAACCCTTCCGAATAATGATTGGACTACATCAAGGGTCAGCGTTAAGCCCATTCTTGTTTAATCTAATTATGGATACAATAACAAAGGACTTGCACAAGCCAGCCCCTTGGACTATGCTATATGCCGATGATATTGTCCTATGCGATGAAACAAGAGAAGGGGTTTTTCATCAGGCGAAAAAATGGTCAGAACGTTTTTCGGAATTCGGGTTAAAGGTCAGCGAGAAGAAAACGGTTTACATGCAAACGATGGGCGGTAGTCCGCAAATGCACAAAAATGACGGTCCAATGTACACGGAGGTTGATATGTTCACATATCTTGGCTCGCTATTACATCAAGAGGGAGGATGTACCGCCGAAGTCCATTCTCGGATCAAAAAAGCATGGCTCAAGTGGCGCAGCATCTCCGGTGTCATGTGCGACAAAAAGACCCAATTTGGTTGAAAAGCAAGGCGTTCAAAACCATCGTGCGACCGGTCTTGCTTTACGGGAGCGAAACATGGGCTGTAACCACCGCGGAGGAGAAACTCTTGCAAGTCACGGAAATGAGAATGGTGCGATGGAGCTTAGGCTACACCAAGCTGGATCGCAGGACGAACGAATCCTTGATGACAAAGATGGGTATACAAGCGACGAAGGACTTCTTAAGAGAAAATCGACTTCGGTGGTACGGCAATGTATTACGAAGAGACGAGGACGATGTTACACGGCGAACGCTGGAGATGGACGTGCCTGGAAGAAGAGGAAGGGGCAGACCACGTGCCACTTGGAAACGACTGTTCGAAAAGGATATGGACGTCAAACAGATGGAAATTGGCATGGCATTTACGCGACTCAGATGGAAGAGGCTGCTGAAAACTTAACCCACGTCTGTGGGATTTTCAACACGATAAAGAAGATTGAGATGGAAAAAATAATTGCGAAAAAACATGGGAGTTATAAGAGAAGTCCACACCCTATTTTATAATCTGACATGCAATAATTCTAAAATATTATGGCCCAATCTTCGCATCAAGACAAATGATGGATAAATATGGTGAAAAGAGGAAAGACCTACATATGATCTTTATCGACTTGGGGAAAGCTTATGACACGGTCACCCGCGATTTAATATGGTGGTGCCTGAGATAACAAAATATCCCTGACGATGGGCGTAGCCAGGGGGGGCGGTCGCCCCCCCCCCCTAAATGGCGAGAAAAAAAATTTTCAATGCAAAAAGCCTTAAAATTTATGTTTTGCCCCCCCCCCCTTAATTGTACTTTTGAACGTTTCGCCCCCCCCCCTTATCCAAAACCTGGCTACGCCCATGTCGACGCATATATACGGCTTATGAAAAATATTTATAAAGCCTCAAACTCTTGCGTTAGGATGATAGTTGGAGACTCTAAACTTTTTCGGGTAAAAATTTATATACATCAAGGATCTGCTTTAAGCCCTTTTTTATTTGATATAAATATAGACACGATAACGAGAGACATTCAAAAGCCATCGCCATGGTGTATGATATATGCCGAGAATAGATGCTAATGAGAAGACCCCTACACAGAGTGATGATCAACCAACCCCTGCACCCTGAAAATTCACAAAGTAAATTTGTTTAGTTTTAATTAGTATAACCCTCAAATAATTTAGATATAATGTTTTTGCCATCCCAAAAAGGAAAAACAATCTTGATGCTCAATGATTATCTATATGTCGTTGAAAAAACTACTCACTTCACAACCTACTATAGACGCAGAAATTTAAAATGCCCTTACATATATATTGTAAAAATATAGCTAAGCAATAATCACAACCATGAGACTGAAACTGATGACTATCAATATTTAGTGACAAAGTATAACTTAAAGGATGCCATAAATAATAATACTTTAGAATAAATATCTAAGATAATCCTAACATATTTTAAATAAGGGAATTAAAGTACTGGTTTTCAACTTGAACTACTCCCCCCGACCTGGAAAAAAATATTTTTGTGTGCAAATTTTTTAAGACAGTTAAATGGTCAGCTTTAACTTTTAGAAACAATTTGGTGCCACAAATTTGAAGTAATAAATTCTGAACGTTTTATGATGCATAAGTATTGTGGCATCACAATTTTGTGTCCCAAATCTGCCTTCTCTCATTTAAATTTGGCCCAGAAGTCAAAAACGATCTCTCGCTTGAGAACCATGGATGGCCAAATTTAAGAGTTATATAGGACCATGTTTCATATCAACTCATGAAAATTCTATTGTATATTACCTTTTTTAAGTCACTTAAATCAAATTTAAATTTTATGGCGTCCAAACAATTTAAAAAACAAAAATTAATTAAATGAGAGATATAAATTGCATATGAAATATAAAATATTATGTTTAACAACATCATTTAAAAAATTAGATAAAAGATATATTGTTTTGCGTCTTTTTTAAATTTGCTTTAAAATTCTTAACCTTTGACCCGACCCGATCGGACGCCATATTTAAATTCAAGTTTTAATGTTTTGGTATGAAACTTTAGGGATTAATATTCACTTTAATTCTAATAGACATCACCCGAGTTTATACGCATAGAATTTTATAATAGTAGATAAAAAGAGTGCGGTGAGAAGCTGTTATAGTTTTTATTACATCCAAATTTTAGAATTTTTCACAGTTTAGAATGGTATTCCACTTCTGCGCTATTAGCATCTAGATTCTGGCCATCCCGGCTCTTCAAGTAGGGAGACGTCATTTATGACTGCTGGATCAATTTTAAAAGAGAGAAGGACAAAGTGACCTGAAATTGTGGATGAAACAACACTTATATATAATTATAATTAATTGATCTAATAAATTTACTCCATATCTGTGGCATCTAATTCCTTAAGGCTTATTTAGAATTAAACCCTGTTTTTTAAATTTTGGGTCGGGTTCTGGTTGAAAATTTTGAAAAGCTTTTTGATCGATATGGGTTTGGGTTAAAAAAATTTAACGCTTTCGGGTGGGGTTTAGATTGAAAAATTTAACGACTTCAGGTCCGATTAGATTCGGAAGATGAAAGTGACTTTGTAAGGCTTCACAATACATTCCTTACAATAGAGGAAATTTGTCTGGAATATATAAATTGGTGGATTAACCTTGTACATTAAACAGAGTTTGATAGATTGTGTTTTGCATAAAAAAGCCATAAAAAAAATTGACGACTTGCATAATAACAATAAAAGGCTAAGCTTTCTATAAAATTTGTGGCAAATTTTTACTTAAATAAAGTAGTTTACGTCAAATTGAATATATTAGTTTGCGTGTAAATGAATATATTAATTGCGTCTAATCAAACATAACTTGAAGCTTATGTGTACTCGCTTATTGACTATATTTAGCTCATATACTTTGAATACCATTTATCGTCGAACCAACCTATCTTTAATAATATACATTTAGCTATCAACGCTTACCAAAACATTTTTCCTTTCCCTCTCTTTTATATCTTTTAACTTAATAAATAGTATATTTTCTTTCTAAGAATTTATGCCGCGAAATTTTTCGGGATTTAACTAGTCAAAACGATGGCATTTTTATGAACTAGGCTGATAGCTAAGTGTTAAATTTATCGGGGAAGATTTTAAAAGTCACTTTATTTCACGTTTTAAGCTCTCATGTTATTTTCGCGCATAATTATAAAGCAGAATAATATTTTTTAGACTAACGCCACCCATGGTATTATTATTCAAAACTTTTAACGAGCATGGAGGGTTGGAAGCTTATCAAACAAGGTGCCGAAAGCAAAATATATCTTGCCACCTATTTGAATAAAAATGTTTTGGTTAAAGAGCGTTTTTCAAAACTCTATCGGCTCAAGCATTTGGATGACATGATTAATAAGCAAAGAATGCGAGCTGAGGTTAAAGCCCTTAGCAAAGCTTTAAATATAGGTATACAACAAACCTTATTCTCATGTTTTAAGGATTAAAAGTCCCTGCCGTTTATCATGTAGATACAAATACAAAATGCATCTACATGGAGTTCATTGAAAATGCCCAAACCCTCAAAGATTTATTGATTGCCTTAGAAGCTTCAAATCACACTTTTGCTTTGAATAAAATATTAAATTCATTTGGGGAAATTATAGGTAAAATATTGTTAATTTGTTCTCAATATCAATTTAATAAATTTATATATTTCTCTAGCTAGATTACATAATAATGGTATAATTCATGGTGATCTGACAACATCTAATTTTTTGTTTCAAAGTATAAATGAAGAGATAGATAATCAATCAAATGTAGAATTAATTACTATTGACTTTGGTTTAAGTCACTCATTTGCTGTAATGCCATCAGACAGCAATTCAATATTAGAAGACAAAGCAGTAGACTTGTATGTTATGGAGAGAGCATTCTTAAGTACGCATCCTTCCCTTCAACATCTTTTGAATGATGTGATAATTAAAGCTTATTTTGAGGAAGTTGACAAAATGTCAAAAGACAACACTTCATCTAAACGTATTCTAAAAAAATTAGAAGAAGTGCAGTCAAGAGGACGTAAAAGGACAATGATTGGTTAATTGCTATTACTTAAAACTATGAAAATTGTGTACAAAAATTATTGAAAAATAATATTTAAATTCTTCTTCTGTTATTTATTATAATCAGTCCTTCAAGTTTTTTGGACATAATCATTTTTTAATGTGGTCTTTATACATCAAAATCATTCTAAAATCTACAATATATTATTAGATACAAATAATAACATTTGTAGAAAACCCTGTATTTTAAAAATGGGCTCTCTTCCTATGAGTTTATTAAAATTGAAAGGTTCCTAACAACTTTTTAGCCCATAGGTTGTTGCATAGGTTAAAAAATGCTCAATTTTATATATTGAATTGTACTAAATTTTTAAATTATCAAGTATTAAACAAAGCTTGCATAAAATTTTTGCAATTATATTTCAGTTGTTAAGTGGCAACATAATTGAATATCTCTATCCTAATGTTACTTAAAAAATTGCACTATATTAAGCTTCTTAATCATATGAAATTCCATAATTGTTCCTCTCTGCCTCCCCCTGGCTACGCCCATGTTTATCAAGTTTTATGATGACTTGTTGATTTTTTAAACATGTTAAAATGCAATATTTAAAAAAAGATTTCGTTAATATTAAAAATTCTTGCATGAAAATGTAAAGGACAAAGTGTGTGTCTAGAATGCTGAGATATAAAAATCAAACATTAGTTTTCTTTTTTAAATTTCATTGTTAATTTTATCTGCTGCAAAACACGTTTTTTCACAAAATTTGTTTAAAAATATAAATAATTTACATTAATGAGATGGTTGTTTAGATGTACAAAGGCAATAAACAAATTTATTGAGAATGTGCAATTAATAATTGATTTTTTACTAAATTTATATATTATATTAAACATTATTTTCTGTGCCTAATACATTTGTTAAATTTATGAAAAATTAGTAAAGAGCATTAATCATAAAATGGTATGACGTTACTTATTTAAAGAGAGCTTAAACATGTACTTTATATATCACAACAAAATTAATTAAGTTATACTCTAATAACAATTAAATTTCAACTTCTTAAGTACAAAATTGTATATATTTATTAAAATATTTGATTGGAAATACAATAAATATTTCTACACTAATTACTGTAAATATAAATACTATAAAATTTTCATATAATTCATGATAAAAGTTTTAAAAATCTTTGTATATACAAGATAAAATCATGAAAAATTACAGGACATATAATTATAATAATTTTTCATTGATGATTGTATTCAGTTTGGAGGTAACTGTACCCACATCTAAGGTTTTGTCGATTTTAAGGAATATTTCATTTCGGATTTTAAGATTTTGTATCCAAATTGGGACAATCTCCATTAACAAGGTTATGCATGGCATGATGCAAGCTATTGCCAAATATAAAAAATTAATAATTTAAAGACACTTAATAATTTGTGATAAAGTTAAAATCAGCATTATTTAAAAAGTTTTATAATTAATTATTTACAAAAAACTAACAAACTTAGGGTAATTTAACAATTATGCTGTTTATAAAATTTTTTTGACTCTTATGTTAAATGTAATGCATTTTACATAAGATCTATGCTATCATGTTTTCTAATTCATTAAGTATTTTGACCTTGCAAAAAATGTTTACCTGAACTTATAGAGGATTTGTGGCTTTCATTAATCTTTTTAATAACTTGATTCAAACTTATGGCTGATTTATTTTCTGAAACATAAAAATTTCTCAATACACGCACCAAATCAGGCAATTTAGTGTATAATTGAAGCTTATTTTCCTCGTCAACATCTCTCGTCATTTTAAGTTCCAGTTTGCTTGCTTCTTTTTCCCTTATCTAAAACAGGGAAAAATCATTACATATATATCTAAGTTTATTAATAGTTTTAAAAAAACATATTTTGTGAAAATCAACAGGAAAAAAACTTACTAGATTAACTAAACTTGAAGAGACTCCCTTGAGATGGGGTGATTTTGTGTGTTCATTTGAGTAAAAATTCAATGACTTAGATACAGATTTTGCATGAGTGACTGTTGAATGTAAGGCTTTGGGTGTGGATTGAGTTGGAGTTTTTTCAAGAGCATTTTGTGTGAGACTAGATGCTTTTGGTGTATTAGGGCTTTGAGATTGATATCTTAAAGAAAAGGGAGATGTTGGAGATTTGGAATTTATAGATGATACCATATTTAATGCTCGTTGAGTCTAAACAAAACAAAAATTATATTTATTTAAATTCAAAATTTATTACTCTTGGACTCATGTAGGAATTAATCTTTTGGAAGTTAACTGTTGCATTGTTCACAACATCAGATGCATTATTCTCTGGTAGTTTAGACAAAGGTATATCTGGCAAATTCTCGAGGTCAAAATCAGGATGCCACCTTGTGAGTTTGCTCTCATCAATTTCAACCGGATTAGACAATGATTTTAAAAATTTCTATTGCAAAATAATTGATATAAGCAAGAGATAAGATATTGCACTTACATTATGTTGCTTTTTGACAATGTTAATTAAATTTTGATGGAAAACAGCTCTTCTTTTTATCATGATTTGAGGATTGAAGAAATTTTTAGTTAAATTAATTTGAGATTTTTCTAAAATATATTAAATATTAATATAATATTCAGCATTAGAAAATAAAGAAAAAATAATTTTAATTAAGGTACCTTCCAAAAATACTGGTTTAATTGTCATTTGATATTCATGTGCAGATGTGCCTGACTGAAAAGTATGACTAGTGCCTAGTTTTTCAAATGATAAAACATAGGCATTTGGGTATACTGTGCACATTTGGGAAAGTTCTTTTTCTGAAAACCTCCTAATAAAAAATATATTGTGATTGGTGAAATTAAATTACTTTCTCCTCATTTGTTCTATCCCACATTTTAATTTTGGAAACCAACATGTTTCATTACGGTTATAATAAATGCTAACAATATTATCAGAACATCTAAAGATGTCCAATAATGTATAATATTTTGAGGGGAGTTTTAGTGACTTAGTATTTTTTGTTGGACATGTTTCTCTAAAATATGCACATTCTATAAAAAATACAAGATAAAGTACATTTTGTCTAAATCTGCTTGCTTTTCATCATCCATACCTTCTTTAGTTGTTTTGAAATAGTCATGTACTTTACAATTTAAAAAATCAAGAGTGCTTTGATGCTAAAATTATACATTTTTAATGTGTTGAGGATTAATTACCTCAGGAAATTTCACCTTTTCTTCGATTTTGTTTAATTCAGATGATTTGATAACTTGGGTTTGATTCTAAAGAAATTAAATTTGTCAATTTATTATTTGTACCTTTGCATTGATTTTTACACTGTCTCGCCTTAAAACCAACTTCTTTGCAACAGTGCGTTCAACAGTTTTGCTATATATAAATTATTAAAATATAAAAAATAAAGCATACTTTTGTGTTTTTTCAGCATCATCCCCTTTGAACTTTTTGGCAGAATCATCACGACGTAGAAGTCTTTTTCTTTTAGGGAAAAAATCTGTGATAAGCGCGCCAGTTGACATTTAAAAACCCGCGAAAATAAAATAAATATTTTATGCTCGAGGAAAAGAGCTTATATATATTTATTATAAATTTGTAATTTGAGATCTGCATTAAAATATTGAGGCATATTCAAAAATAGTCAATATATATAGTAGAAGAAGATTATTTTGCCGATTGTAATATAATTAATAAATTGTATTTATAGATAGGTTTAATTTCCGTTATTCCTAGTATATACATGTTGTATATTATCGTTTGTTCTTATATGCTCTGATCAGTGGCGTAAATAAGGGGGGGACGGAAAATCCCCCCCCCCCTTGGCAAAGATTAAAAAAAAATTTTATAGCTTCTCAACGCTCTGAGGAGGCTAAAAACTGACATTAGAAATACCATGTCTAAGAATAGATTAAATGGATTGGCTTTATTGACAATTCATCGGGAGTTAGCTCCTACTCCCGATGAAGTTCTTAAAAATTTTGAAATTTTTCCCCCCCCTTGTGAAAATCCTGGCTACGCGCCTGGCTCTGATACTTATTAACTAGTATATATATAAGTTACCTAGTATTAAATAATACTACATAATTTGGCGCAATTCTATTAAATAATTTGGTCATGGTCCTTATTATATTCTTACAGATAAGATCGAATCCTACATTCTTATAAAAAATATTTTTAAGACTAGTAACATCAAGAATTTGGATGAAAAGACAACAACTCTAATTTTCAAATGTACGGGCTAAAATGATATTAAAATTAACGTTTATATAATTAAAGGATATATCCACTCTTAAATATGAATAAATGATTAATATCAAAAAAGATGTATTTACCATTAAAAAGAACATTTTTTAAAGTACCTTTATAATTTATACGTTGCACAAAGCATCAATAGGAATTTACACATGTTTATGCAACTAAATTGAATTTGAAAACAGATGCAACTTTGCCATATTAAAATAATTTTGCTAGGGAGTAGTAATTTCCCGTTTTCCTGGCTCATACCCCCACAATTTCGCACTCAGCAGGCAGATAAAACCCAAAGATTGCGCCGCATTAGGCCCGTTAGTAAAAACAAGACGACGTTGCTTAAAAATTATTTTTTTGTAAATGGGATATTATGTATTGTTCATAAATTAACTAAGGTAGGGCATATAAAATCGGCTGGGGCAATTTGTCATGTAAAAGGATAGGGATAAATAGTTTTTTTATTACCTAAAAATAATTTATGCTAGAATAAAAAAAGAATTTGTAATGGATTCCTCCACCCTTTTAAATTAATAAAATTTATTAAATTAAAATTTGATAGATCAATTTGCAAGTTAGTCACGTTTGAAAACGCCAAAATCGCAGTTTTAGCAACTTTGAAAAGCATATATTTCAAAACCTTGACATATAAGAAAAAATTAAAAATATCTCCATGTTCACTGTGAATAACTCTGAGAAACTCTGCAAACACTATGCCGGTCGATTTTATAGCCTAATATTTGATGACCAGTAAAATTATTTACTGAGCAATTTAATATTTCACTGAGCATTTGATTATTTTACTAAGCATTTGACCTAATGAACAAAATTAAATTAAATACTGAGGACAATAATTTATTCTCTATATTTATATGTATATATAGTCATACTACTAAGATGACTTTAGGCCTTCCTCATTTGTTAAAACATGAGATTATATATATCTCTTTATAAAACCTTTTAATTGTTATTTTATTTGGATTGTAATGATGTTGCGCTGATGGAATTAATGAATTACTTTTATTAATTTGATTAATTTTAGATAAATACTTAAAAATTTCTAAAAATATTTATAAAAATATTCAACCCCTAGTGAATGTTTTATAATAAAATAGTTTCAATCTTTAATATTTTGTTAAAAAACTATCTTAATTTCTAAAAATTTAAATTTTCTAAGCCTTTAACATTCTTAACTTACTTTAGATTCCTTGTTTATATATTTTGTTAAATGTTTGTTAAAAAGTTTATTTTAACGAAACAAAGTTACATATATAAGCGTAATACAAAAAAATACATGAGAGAAGGAATGAGTGGAGATTGTTGATCAAATTCATCTAAGTTTAAATAATTCTGATGGGAAATTGATTTTTATAGTCCTCTCTAAAATTATCGTGACATAGACAAATTTATTAAAGCAAATATAGCTGATATCGGAGATAAAATTATAAAATCCCGGCCTCCGAATGGCCCATGAATATGCTGGGTATAGATTTTATGATAAAAAAAATATGGGGCTGGCTTGGACGGATTTAAAGTAGCCAAACAAGCTCGAGCCGGGGCTATCTATAAGTAGGTTAGGCTCTGGCCAGCAAAGTTATTTAAATAATGTTTTTTATTTTTGTATTTAATGTGAAAGAATAATTATATTTGTTTTTGAAATAAGGATTTAATCAGAAATTAATTTCTTCTTATTTATTCGTAGAACTTGGGATTTTTAAAAGTGGATCCCGAAAGTTTCAATTTTTAAATAAGTTAAATATTAACAATACTATGTAATTTTTGTTAAATAAAATTAACCTTGCATAGAGTTTATTGTTTTTGACATAAATAAGTTTATGCAGCTACATGAGTTACAGCGAAAGTTTAAAGGTGTATCGCTCGTTGGAAGAAATAAAAAACCGTTTGAGACTGATGATTTTTAAACATAATTAATATCGAACATGGAACATCAAATAAATAAATTGTTTTTTCATCTTTGGCGAATAATATGCATTTAAAAAGAATCAAAATTTCGGCTCAACACCATTATATAAGCAATTGTTTCGCTTATACTCCTATATCCATTGTATTAAATAAAGTATTAATAATTGGGCAAGTTTTTGTCCACGCGAAGAAAGTCAAACGGTATTCAACTTTATTTTGAACTTTTAATTATTTGAAAAACCCTATTATCGCAAAATTTGATCATTAAAAAAGAGTTGATTAACAAGAATTATCTAAAATTTTTAATTAAACAGCAGTAATAAAAGGGGGTTTAGTTAGGTACAGTGCAAAACATATTAGTTAAAAAATTATCGGGATCTTAAATATTCTGTCTAATTTTGCCATAAGATTTTTTGAAATATTTAAACCACGAATACATAGTTTAAGGACGCTCAAAGATAAGGTGATCAACCAGATTAGATGGTGCTCGGGGAATAAAAATAAAGTTTTATTTGTTTATAATATAAACAATCTTTATAACGATAATTATAAATATATGAGATGGGAAGCGTAAAAATGAAAATAAATATTCGAAGGCGATCGATATGAGTGAACTAGATGGACATTAAACATCTTGCACTGAGCCATAATTTTCTACATTAAACGAGAATCCACATTAGCGTTATCAAACTTCGCAAAAATACTTGATTAATTGTCGCTAAATGCATAGTATTTGGTAATCACTTCTGCGTTAACTTAAATAGCCATTGTAATCCTCGGGGTTTACAAAAGCAATTTTGGCCAAGAGGAGTGCTATAAAAGGTTTAAAATGAGCGAGAGCGTCGTCAGTAAAGCTATGAGCGACGCGATTTTGCTTGGTCTTAGGTAGCGAGAAAGTGCCCAATTTACTTGAGCGTTTTCGGGTTTTAAGCGATAGGCCGTGTTGAGGCTTATAAAGTTTGGTATATCATCAGCTATCATATGAGTTGCTTCATCTTTAACTCTGTTATTAAATCCAATTAAATCTTCTCGATTTTCTTTGATCACTTGCACTTCGAATATGTCATCTACCTCATCTTTCCTATATATGGTGTCTCCCGTGTTCGTTTCTAAGCTACCTTTAATTATTAAATGTATTTCACCGGCAGTTTCAGTTTTTTCGATTGGTTTGTTATTGTTGACTGCACTTATTCCTTTTTGATCCTTGTTTTGGTGTATGACAAATATCAGCTTCTTGACATCACTAACATTATACGGACGGCGTTTGGAGGATGTTAATTGAATTGTATTTGTCGGCTGTGGCGTAGTTGTAAAGTTTTCTTTAAACATAAAGGCAGTCTCATTGATATTATGGACAATCTTCTTAAGTGTTGACAGAGCAAAGCTGAGCCTAGGTTTTGTAACGTTTTCCGATGGAGCTAGCCTCTCCGATTGATAGACTGACTTAGAGATATTGTTCCCTATAGACTTATGTTTTGTCGGCGTTTTTGTGTTAGGTCCATGAGTGGAAAGTCCGCTAGTAACTTGCTTGGTATTACAGGTTGGAGCTTGTTGTTTCGGAAGCCATTGGTATATCGTCGGAGGTGTATTGTATGTTTCTATATCCTTCTAATAGATCGCAATAAACAGATTAACATTAAAAAAGGTCACTAAAACTAGAAATAAAGATTGAGAGAGTACCATGGGCGTAGCCAAGGTGAGGAAGGGAGGGGCAGCTACCCCTCTAAATCCATAAATTTGTTGAAATTTATTAAAAGTATGGCTAGAATTATAAAAAATGATCATTTTGCCCCTCCCTAAATCATTATTGCCCACCTCTAATCCCAATGCTGGCTACGCCCATGGAAAGTACATATATCGATTTGTAAGGGTATTTACTTGCAAAGGCGATCTATCCACGTCTCGACATAAATTCAAAAAATCTCCACCCTTATAGATATTTTCCAAACGGTGCAATCTGCTATCGTTTTTGCTCCAATCCAACGTGTTCAAGTGGTCGTAGAAAGTCATGGTTTTGTTTTTGCCAACCTTTATTTCCGTGTCGAATATTCTATATATTCGTTGGAAAACGATTCAATATATATTTTTAAATATGTATAATATTACTAAAATTATGGCATCATCGTATTAGTTATGACCACCCCTAATCTTATCATTGAAGCGTTTTCATACACCGTAATCTTTTCAAGCTATGGCTATTGGTGTACAAGCAACGCGTGTTCCAAATTTCTTCATTCAAACAAATTTTATAAATTATATAGAAATTGGCCTTTGGCCGGAGTCAGATAAAGTAGAAGTAAGCAACGGTCATCATTAATTTGCAGGCTATCATTTAGCCAGTTTAGCAATCATCCGATATATAGCAACAACTTAGACAAGTTGCCGAAAGAAATTTATCCATAAAGGCAATCAGTCGGGTCCATAAACAATAATGGATATTGGGCCCGGGCGAGGTCAAAAAATTAAAGCCAACCAGCCGTCATTAGCTAGTCTATTTGCGAAAGCAAAATGCATAAGTCCACAGCCATTAAAAACCCGTATAAGTTTCAACGGCAATTATTCAAAAATTACAAGTTGGACACGACAAGACAAGCAAGACATGACAACCAAACGAGCCCATACATTGCATATCAATTAATAAGTAGGAATAGACGGATCCTAAATTTTTGAATTATCTTAATTTTAAGTGTACAAAACATTTACGATTGGTAATTGAAGTCGGCATCTTTTTTATCGCGTTCGTCGGCGAAGATTGAATAAATCTGAGAAGGTAAGACTTCGCTTCGACAAGAAGTTAGGCGCGGTATTTTAGGGTAATAAAAGATGAGCTGCATGCACGGTTTTTGGTACCAAAATACCCCAGAAGTAAGCACGTTAGATTCTTTGCTGGTATCATAGTAGCATCTGGTTATTAGACTGTCACCCTGCAATGTTTAAAAAATGCAAAATTGATATTACTCTCATTTGTTATGTCAAGTTCAGAGGGTTATTGATTAAAAAGTTTACTTGTACGGTGACGCAGTCACATATATAAACAATCATGGGCGTAGCCAGAATTGAAATTAGAGGGGGGCAATAACGATTTATGGAGGGGCAAAATGATAATTATTGAAATTTTAGCCATAATTTTAGCAAACATTTGGATGTAGAGGGGGGCAGCCGCCCCTTTCTGCCCCCCCCCCTGGCTACACTCATGTAAACAATAGCTTTCATAACTCCATTCATTTAGATAGAATGCTAGCGAAATCGGTAAAAATTCATTAAATCGGCTTAAAATAATGGCTGCCACTATAGAACCTAACATTCCGAGTTATGGCTTAAGTGTCGAAACTAGTGTTGTAAAAATGGCTAGCTTTAGGTCGACCTATTACTATTAGTCGCATAAACAGACCAAGGTTTTTTGGTCACAGCTTTGTTCTGTTTATGTTTAGTCGACTAAAATCAATGATCGGCCAAACAAAATTCAGCCCTTTTTACAACACTAGTAGAAACTTGTGAGAAGAGCTATTTTATGATAGACTATTTTCTCAGCTATTATACAATTAATTAAATAAATCAAATTATAGGTGGCTCAAACTAAAAACAATTATTAAGAAGTGTTGCTAACCGGTTTAACTACGAGGGGTTCGTTGAGGTATCGAGTGTGTTGGTGATTGGTCATAATGTTATCGTCTCTAGCTATGTAGGCAACCTCTTTCCCGCTCTGCACTTGTATCGATTGCGCCATCTTAACGTTCCCGTGCGTGTAAAAATGGCTAGCATACAAGGTTACACCGCTTGATGGGAAGTCCTGAATAAGATTTTTAACTTTTTATTGAAACGTTTTATACAAAGTAAGGCATTAATTTTGTATAAGACTAGAGAAGGTTAGTTCAAAATATAGCTAAAAGGTTACCTATTCAACGCTAAAAACGCAATTTCTAAACACATTTTTGCTTAGATTTTCTATCTATAACATTTTAATACAGCCAACTAAAAGTTTGTTAATTGATTTAATGTTGCTAAGTTAAATTTCTCATCATGGGCGTAGCCGGGATTGGAATTAGAGGGGAGAGGCCATAATGATATTGGGAGTGGCAAAATAACAATTTGTTTAAATTGTAGCCGTATAAGATATTTTGGATTTAAAAGGGGGGCAGCCGTCACTCCCTGCCACCCCCTGGTTACGCTCATGTTTCTCATGATTCATATTGTATTTATAAATTTGGTCTAAGTAACATACCCATGCTGTACATTTGCCGATGCAATAGCCTTCTACCACAAAATTTTCCTGACGGGGAGGCAGGAAAAACCAATCGCGAGGTTCGGGACCGATAGATATTACACCCGAATCATACTCTCTGATTTGGCTGGTGTAAAGTAATTCTAATCCCACACTTAAATCTTTCTTTGCTATGTTGCAAATAAATTCAAACATTATGTTAAAACCCTATAGAGCTGGAACATAAAATAAATGGCATTACTATTTGTAAATATAATTCACATGCAATATCTGAATGTTTCCTTAATATAAGATTTAACTTTTTTTATCATTTCCTTCGTCTTCACAAAATATGTACTTTTTAACTAATAATAAAACTATTTATATTTGAGAGAGAAAAAGAAGATAAACAAAAATTAAATATTACTATTTGGTGGCATTTGATCAAATTGAATTTCGAGCATGACGTATTTAGGATCATCAGGCATTCCTAAGGAGAAACCAGCTTCCTTTGGCCAATAAAACTCCTGTGATAACGACCAAAAATGCATATATATACATACATACATATGCTCGAAAGTGTCTGAGGAAAAACATTATTTACCACAAATTACAGGATAAATTGGCCCGTAATTATGTATCCCTTATAGTGAATGCATAGAAGGCACTAATGGGGTATGTGTATTGTAGTGTTGTAAAAACGGCTGGGTTTTGTTTGGTCACCTTTGGTTTTAGTCATAGACTAATAGACTGCTCATTCCCTTTCCAAAAGTGTTCCACATTTTGGCATCCATTTTGAAAAGTGAAACATGAATTTTGGCCAATTCATATGGTTTGATGAATTTTTAAAATCGCTATAATGATTAAAATGGGTTGTTTCATGTTATAAGATCCATGATTATTGTGCAATACAATCCATCGCTATACAAACTCTACTTCACTTATCAAAATGGCGGTCGTTTTTTGCAACACTTTTGATGCGTGAATATATAAGAGATGAGCAGTCTATTAGTCCATGGGTTTTGGTAGACAAAACATAAACAGACCAAAGCTTAATCGACCTCTAGTTAGTCAAAATTTGAAAAAGTGACCAGTCGGCCGTTAGTCTTCGTTTTTTTAGTCTTAGTTAAACCAATGGTCGACCAACCAAAACCCAGCCATTTTTAAAACTCTAGTGTATAGACGCGCCTGAATATAATTTTGACCCGGTTAAAAGCAAAAATAACTCCTCTCGCCGAAAATCGATATTTACAAAGCTTATCAATTTAATACTCAAATCTCAGTTTTTCGTTGTTTGTTGCTACATGAATTTTCCGCATTTATATAAGTTTAGCAGTTGATAATAACTTGAAGCTGTTTTATTTTATTCGAGGGTGTTTTTTAAAGATTAAACTTTACCTCATCACTGCCTACGACCCATCCCGTCACTATGTTGTTGCAGTAAAACCACTCCTGCGGGAATTTTTCCTGGTAACAAGGATAAATTTCGTGCAAAAATTGCGACATATCGACAGAATTGCTACAGGCCTGCAGGACTACGTGCTTGACCGAACGCCTTAGCTCGGGAGGCAAGATCAAGTTTCGCTAACACAACAAAATTGAATTTTAAGAATACTAAAACATCCATTATAAAGTTAAATCTTCATATATTTATATATAGCTAGTCTATACTATAGGCGAAAGCAAAATAAAAGTCTTTTACAGAAGCATAATCCACAGCCATTAAAAACGAGTATAAGTTTTCACGGCAATTATTAAAAAATAGGAAGTTGGAGAGGACAAGACGGACGGACAACCAAAAACGAGATCATATTAAAGCATTTAATAAGTATACTACAGTCAAAACCGTTTGATTGCAAAGCCTAGGGCCTGAAAAAATCGCGATTAACCGATATTTCGCGATTAAACGATGGAAATAAAAGTATATAGTACATTATATTTAATATTCATTTCTTACGCTTCGCAATTAAACGATATTTTATATAATTATCTGGTTGATTTTAGGACTCGAAAATGTTTGTGAATATCCGATATTGTACTTATAAGCGATTTGTCAATAAACGATGTTTTTGTTAATATTATCGTTTAAAAAAAAACAAAATGGCGGTTAACTTCGCGATTAAAAAAATTTCGCGATAATCCGATTTGCGATTAAGAAGTTTCGACTGTATGTCGTTTTTAGAAATAAGAATTTAAGGATTCCAATTAAATATTATCTAAGGAACAACTTTAAAAAAAGCGTATAGAACAGGTTAAGATGGCACCGAAAATAAATCGGGAGGACACATTTCGTGGGAAAATGAAAAAGGGATGATGCAAACTTACAAAATAAAGCTTGAAAACTTTCAAAATAAATAAAAAAAAAATTGTTCATATTCAGAGAAATTTTTATTGAAAGGGTCTTGAAACATAATTAACCTAATCCGATATCTCTTATAGATTTAAATAAAAGTGACCTAAATATTAGGATAGGATAGTCTTTAATTTGGCACAGTTTTACCAAAAGTTTGCAAGACGTTTCAGCTTTTACCTTGATTACGTGGCGTTTCTTGAAAAAGTTGGGCAGTTTGAATACAGAGCAAACGTATGTCGATTCAAGCTTGGCCACCTAGAATGGAAAGATTAGCCATTAATATATTGATAAATACGAAAATCTCAAAAATAGAGATTACTCGCTAATATAATAATAATAATTCATGTATCTTTAAAAGCTCCCTACAAATTTGAAATATCCATAATAATTTGTTCTTTATTTAAAATAAAAATTGAATACTTTTATTAAGATTTAATCTAGGGCTAATTTGTTTATGAAAACAGAAAAATCATGAATTTTAAACAAATTAGGTAATATTTAAAAACGACGCTAAAATAGCGAAGAATACCTTTGTTTTTAATATAATAGGTTGGGTTGGCACATCGTCTGCCGCTGCAATCAAATCCATGGCTCGATGATTGAAAAGCAGGATGGGTGTTGTACCTTTTACCATTCCTAAGATCGAGGAATTGCTCCAAGATGTGGGGTCGGATTGATGGTAAGCCCAGTGTACGAACATAGAATCACCCTAAAACAAGGCAAATCATTAGATCCGTTAAACTAGAGAATTTATATCCCGGACCAAATATCAATTATAAAATTTACGATTTATCACCTTAAGTAATCCGTAAAGAACCAAAATTTCAAATTTTGAAATTTCCTGCCAGTATGATTAAAGTTTAAAGTTAATATCGATTATAACTATTTAAACCCCAATCCATCGTGAAATAGTATGATCAAACTCGTCCTATGGAGTTATATTATGACCCCGACCTTGACCAGTTATTTACCACTTTTTTAATTGGGATACTACTCTGCTATCCACTAGTGTGGTAAAAGCGGCTGGGTGGTTTAGTCTAGAATATTTTTGGTTTTGGTCGATTAAACATTTGGTTTGTTTTTCTTAGTCGACCTCAAGGCTTAGGGAAAATTTGAAAGAGTCCAACCAAACAGAATTTACCGTTTTTACAACATTATCATCCACTAGTGCACTACTCTATTAAATTAGTCCAGAAGCTAAACCAAAATTTTAATTAATAGTAATTTTGTATCAACGCAAGAAGTCTTTATGTCATTGGTAATACATGTTTTATTTTACAATTTCTCCGACCGCGAGTGCAATTTAAAGCGAAGCAAAGTTAAAGAATGCTAATTTCGGGGGCCATCTTGAGCCAGAAATTGACAAAAACATCTTTGGTATATATCTATTATCCCCAACTAAAACTTTTCCATTGAATTTATAGTCTCAAAACATCCCTCAAATTCGGTAATGAGCACGAAATCTTACACCGGAAATTCTGAGATAATAACCTAATTTAATTGCATTTCTAAAGGTTATACATACGTGGTATAGTTTGGAATTTAGATTATTGAATCGTGTATGTAATGCAATTGTGACCTGCTAATGAAACCATTTACGTTTTTCTACGAGGGAAGATTGATAGCGGCGGTACATACCTTTGAGGTAGGGCAAAACTTAAGGTCTACCTTATAGTTTACTTTGTTTTCGACATATGCTAGTGTAATTAAACACGCACGTGTCTTTAAACAAGGAAATTTCTTAAGACGCCCACCCCCCCCCCTCCTTAATATTACACGGTGGGCAATTAAGATAAATGGGCGTTTAGCTTTTTTACCTTCCCTTACCCCCTTAATTGTTTCTTGCGTCTGGGGTCATTATTGACCCCACCCCACGACACGACCCTGCTGTAGTTAAACGATAAATGCTTAAATTACGAGACGTCTGGCAATCGGTAAAAGGGTGGCGGCACGCGGCTATTTTTCAAAGAAAATTTCCTTGTGCACCTGATACAAACTTTTTTAGTAAACGTGCAAAAGCATCTACGAGAGTTCTTAAAGTTGTTTGTCGTTCAAAGAAACGTACAACAATGAAGATATTTGGCGTAATTAAAGATATTTTAGATGTTTAAACAAAAAATACGACAAGGGATCGTGTACTCAAATGGGTAGCTGTACCCCATCGAGTGTTGGAATTAGAGTTAAATAAAAGCAATTATATAATAAATAGATTCCCACTCTGGGTGGATAGAGTGTGATCTCACCTTTAACCAAACAAACCGCAGGGCCTTTAAAAGGAAAAGAGAACAGGGAGGTAATTAAAACAATCACAATCCCCATTGTAAAAAACAATCCCTCTGCAAACAGTGCTGGAATTGTCCTATAATAGGGGCTTGCTGGGAATCGTAGTTAAAACCATTGTAACTACCAGACCAGGACAACGATAAATTTAAGGCTTATATGTATTTATAGCAGCAAGTCTCCGGGACTTTCATACGTGTTTTTAAGCGCCATTTATTACTGGGAGGTTAACATTAAATTCGTTTAATTCCTACATGTTAATTCGATCGCCTCGTAGCTAGGCTAATACTGTTGTATAATTGTACCGGTTAATGAGGTAACACAACCAACAAGTTAACTTTCGACTACCCCTTCCCTCGTCTCTTTCCATGCCCTATCATACAAACATGCATATAATTGTGTATTTGTAATAGTGTGGGAAAAAATGGGGATTGTTGAATTAGCTCTAGTGATTGTTATTCCATCCACACACCGTCACCGAGGAACAACGGCCAAGCTAAGCTAGCTAACTATAAACAAAACACAATCGCGCGGTTTGAAAAGTTTTAAGTTAACAACCTTGGCAGACCGATGGTAAAAATTTAATAAAAATCTTGAATCTCGAGATCTTAAGAAACGGGGTAAGGTCATCATATAAATATTTAAATGCCTCTGTGGAAATGGAGTTTGCTCATCAAAAGTTAACTAGAATTTATTCGGCAGAAACACTTCATAAATAAATGCAAGGCTGTCAAAGTCTTTAAAACGGTTTCCGTTTAAATCAATCCATACGTCTCGCGCGATGTCATTTTAATTTATGTGAGAAGATTCCATCACGTCCACTAATGCCGTTACGTAATGCAAACTCCAGTTATGTCAGAAATAAATATATATATTTCTTCTACTTTTTTTCGCAACGTATAAATATATCTTACCTTGTCAAAACATTAGAATCGTTAAATCTTTTACATATATCGTGTTCGTGAGCAAAGGAAGTTCTAAATCATTTAAAAAACATTTTGCACCCCCCCCCCAGCCTTCTACTTAAAATCTTGTCATAGCCATTGATTGCCCACCGTTTAGATGTACGTGGGGGGGGGGGCATGGAGTAATTAAGTGTTTCTAATTAATTTGTGTTATGAGATAAGTAAATAGCCGTCTCTTATTGTCCTCATTTCCGCCAACTCTTTTAATACATAAGTGTCCCCCCTAACTATGTTTTAGGGTTATTTGCGCCGTTTTAGTTAGCAGTAAATATTAGTCCCATTATAATAGTTATTAGCGTTGAGATGGGGTGGTAATTAGGGAGACAAAAGAAGTTTCCCTTTTATCGAATGGGAAGAGAGAGCTCTTTGATTGTTATTGACATGACAAACCGGAATTTACAGTATAATCGAGTAAATGATGTTAAAGAGTTATATAGAGGTAAAAGTAAAATATTACACACACAAACAATATCAAAAACGAGTTTTTTTCAAATGTTCCTATTAGTAGTAAAAGGCACGTTTACTTCACTTTAGATAAATCAAAAAACAAATGTGCCTTGATAGTCATTCTTGAAGGATATTTTTCTAATTTTGCTTAGTTTTTGTTCGATTCGATCTTGAGTAAATTAAATAGTTTGCTGGATATAACATTTTTTGGCTGTCTCCTTCAAGTCTAGAAACACGGAAAAATACTGGAGGATGCTATATAATAGTTTTGCAAATGGGAGAAAATACGTGGCCCTCTGGCAAAATATTTGGCAGGAAAATTGAGACTCAAGGTTAAAACGATGATAAATCATTATTTCCCCTTTTTTGAGACACAAATACGTTTTTTCAGCTTGCCTTAATCTTAATGCGACAGGGGTTGGACGGAAACGGAAGTTTGGTTGACAGAAAGTTTATGTCACATCCTTAACAAGGTTAAATTTAAAACACAAAATTATGTACTGAATATACGTAAAAACTAGTTTAAATTTTATTTATTCCTCTGCCGTGAAAAAGTTTCATTATTTACCGTTAATTTTAGATCCATCTCGTCGCACGTGTCCAACTTGCGTTTTAATTGGAGTATAGTGTAATCGCCCTCTTCCCTCCCATAATATTCGTAGTCCTGGGAGACATCGACCGTAAAGCCATCGGACAGGACGTAACCATCCTAAAATTAGCAAATTTTATATGATTAATTATGATAGGAAATAGCCTCAAAAGTTTATACTTTTAGCCTACATTATAAGCAATTTCAAAATTTGATTCTTAATAAATTTGTAATATTAGCAACACTTTGCCATTTTAGGTGGCAAGAAAATTTTGAATTCTTTTAACCCCTCCTAAAAAGAGTATTTTTCGCTCGATAAAGTCATTGCACTTTACGCAGGACAGAATAAATCATAACAATTTAATGCAAATTCAATTACCCCCTCACATGGACCCCTCTCAAAATAACAATGCATTTTTAATTGCACCCCCGACCTATTGTTGTCATTTATATATCAATATTTAATGAAAAATAATAAGCACGTTATCGAGTGGGGGTGGGGAGGCGGCTGTTTAAAGCAACTTATAATTATTTCATCATTCAAGATGCGGGGGGGGGGGGGGTATATAACCTAATTTCATTAGCTCAGTCATAAGACTACAATACAATCAAATCGAAGCTTCTAGCATTGAATATTGACCACCGGCCATAATCCAACAATAGAGCGCTGCCCACTGCTGCTAGACCGGTGTTCCATTGATATATATTTTTTTTCTTCATATTATCATCATTATCAGTTTAGGCTATCTGTCCTTCCTTTGGAGGCATTTTGCTAATGCACATTAGTTTTCTTCAAACAACAACTATGAATAAATATACTTTGTCTCATTTCAATTAGTATGTAGCGAAATTAATTATGCAGATGCCAATGGCCCCCGTCCCCTTATAAGCCACATCAAAACGATGAGCAATCATCGTGCTATGTTGGTTGATTTGAGTATAAATGACTCTAAAATATTTAATTTGCCCACAAAAAAACTAATTATATTGATTGGCATTTATGATTTTGGTTCTTAATTTAACGATAAAGTTCTTTATTAACGCCACTTGTGGTATCGGTCTTACGTTAAACGTTATTATGTTGTAATAAAAAAAGCAACTAGATAAATAAAAAAGCGGCTGTCTCTTTGAAATACACACACACGCGAATTTAGTGTTGGTGAGATGCAGGATTTCTCAGGGATTTTATTACACGTCAAATCTTGCGTATTGTTCTACCGTTCTTTTTTTGCTGGGGATGGGGGAAAAGTCTTTTCGCCAGGTAAAAAGTTTACAGAAATACCGACCATGTATAACAACTATAACTGGTTTTATTACCCTTGCCTGCATTATGTCAATGGAATTTTTTTGCCTATTTCTCGACTCAAGTCTTTCTTCTTCGATGTTATATTATGGGTAAGGGTCTTCTACGCGATGGTTACGCAATATTTATTAAGTGAGATGCCGCCTGAGATTGCATAAATTAAGTGATTACAAGTTGGGAAATAACTATATCATACGCTACGCAGCAGCGGTAATTTGTATAGCTTTCCAATATATCTCAGACATTTATTACCTCTTGCAATTTAATATAATACATAATAGTGAGTGTCTAAATAAAAATGCTTCTGGCGCTCAAGTGACTACTATATTAAAAAGATTCCTTCATACGTAATTATCACGTTGAATTTTAAGAAAGATGTAATTTAGCTTTTTTAATAATAATTTTAAAATTTATTTCACGATTAAGTTCATGGGCGTAGCCAAGAGGGGGGGGGGCTGACCCCCTCTAAATTCAAAGATTTGTTGAGATTTATTTAAAATATGGCCAAAATTTCAAAAATGATGATTTTGCCCCTCACTAAATCATTATTGCCCCATTCTAATTTCAATGCTGGCTACGCCCATGAATAAGTTAATTAAGTAGAGATAAAACTATGAACGCACTAATAAACTTATAAACGAATCGGGGTCAAAGTAGCAGAATGATGAAAAAGTAGCAGAAAAATATTTTTTTAGATTATCATTATATTAAAATTAAATCTCAAATGGGGAGGGAATTTGATGTGCAAATAACCCTAACCAAAACGCCAACCTAAAACACTAACCCTAACCCTCCTGATCAATCTTGATCTGATCAATTTAGCCTTTTTCTGCTACTTTGACCGGGTGCCCTTATAAACCATGCAGTGTAGTTTTTAAATATGTTAAATTATTTAGTATACAATAAAACTATTTAAAAATAAATGAGATTAACGAAAAGTAAATGCCCCACCCCCCTAGATTCAAAAATCACTCTTTTTCCTCAAATTTTGGCTGGGACCAAAGGACGATTGCCCCCCACATGGGCGTAGCCAGGTGGTGGCAGAGGGGCGGTTGCCCCCCAAAAAATCTTAAATTTTTTTTATATAATTATGTCTAAAATTTCAGAAATTATTATTTTGCCCTCCCCTATCATTATTGCCCCCCTTTGAATCCAATCCTGGCTACGCCCGTGGCCCGCCCCCTTCTCAAATCCAGAAAAATTTAATATAAGTAAGGCTTAAATTTCAAAAAATTATCACTTTGCCCCTCCCTAAGGCAATACTGCCCCCCCCCTCTAGTTCCAATACTGGTGACGCCTATGAGTTCAAATAAATAGATCCCTTTAAAGATTTATACGTCATGGATGGGTAACAATTTCAATGTTTATGCAAATTCGATGAATTTTATGAGCAACATTATGGCGAAAAAACGAACAACATTTTAATGTTTTATTTTAGAAAATTCAAAGTAATATTTAAGTGTAAATTATTTTACCTCAAAATATACGGTTTTGTTTGGGGCAACCCAAGCCCTAATCATGTCGGAATGTCTAAATTCTTCATTATTAGAAAATCCTAATGCCACGTAGCCTAGAGTAAAAACTTTCAATGTGAACCATATATGGGATTGATCGAAATTCCACCATAGTTGAACTTTGCCCAAATCCCCATCTAATCGACTATGGTATTTGAATATCCAAGAAAGGGGATGAGCATTTACAGTGTGTAATGTATAAAATAATACGATAACCACTCCATTAAGAAGATTCATTTTTACGTTTCTTTTGTATTGGAATATTAAAAGGAACGACCAAAAGTATAAATTTGAAATTAAATTTCAAAGAATACAATCGGCGAGACTTAATGGGCAAGTGGCGAGGTTTGGTAGGCGGAGATTTTAAGAATTTCAATTGTTTCTCTCATACAAGAACAAGTGGTAAAGTAAATGAACGTTGAGTTCAAAGGCGGTAGAGATTAGGGAAATTTAAAATTTTTTAACGAATTTTTAAACAAATTATAGACGAATTTAAACGTTTTCTCCAATAATAATCAAAGTCAATTTTATATTTGTTATTTTATACATAAAATTAAGGTAAAGGAGAGAGTGTCCGTCGTTTGAGAGCAGCAGCACATGTATTAAAATAATGAAATGAATGAATGGGACTTCGCTACTACTACCGCCCACCCACTTCCCTCATTTTGAAGCACAGTGCAGTGGTGGTCGCGTTTGTAAATTAGCTATTGCCTGCATAGTGCATACTCCTCCCCCTTTCCCCTCCTCTCTTTATTTTTGAGTGAGTGATGAAACAATAATGAAAATGTTTTAAAAAACACACATGATGCTCTAATCTCAAAACTTAATTATATGCAAAAAAAAACACGATTTTAATACGAAAAAATGAATAGATTTGTAACATTCTTTTATTAGTATTATATTATAATATTTTAGGTCAAATTATGTCAGTATTGTTAATTAATAAGAATCGGGGGGGGGGGATTAAGATTTTAACTTTATTCGGTCCTTAAATTATGTTCAGTATATATGACAAGCAAAATTAGTTATAAAAACTGGAAAATATAATTAGTTCTCATTTTCAAGTTAACCTCAAAATATAGGTAGTAGGGTTAAATTTTAAATACGATAAAATGTAATGTAATACTTTTACCCTTCCCCCCCCCCCCCCCCTCCTTAACAAATTTTTATTTACCACGTGTAATTTTTGTGCATTTGTGACAAATTAAGGTTGGAGAGGGTGTTTGAAGGAAAGGAAAAGGGGAAAAAAGACAAAATGTATGTCAGGCATAATAAACCAGGTAGGGGGTTTGCAAGGTTAAATATATGCTAAAAATGCATTACAATTAAGCAACACAAATTTACGGGTCAATTAGTTTAGTTTTATAACATCTATGTTTAAATGCAAAAAAAGGCATTTACTCTAAAAACCTTTAAATCGCCTAAATGGGCATTATTATCTTGTCAAAATATGGCTAAAATTCGAAAAATCTTGATTATAACAACCCCTCCCCAGCCCTGGTTGGAAATGATTATTAATTAATTCGAGATAAATTAATTTTAAAGTAAAATTTATAGAAAAGTTAAAAAGTTTTAGAATAGTTCTTTGATAAAATTACATATCCCAAGAATATAATCCTGTTATTCTGATTACAAAGAAATGTTGCGTTGAAAATAATAATTTAAATCCATTTACACCTCTCCTTTGTGTTGCGACAATTTTAAAGGTTCTCTAATGAGTTATAATTCGTTATTAAATTAGGGCACTAGGCTGGGATTAATAATAATTTCAAATTTACCAACAATCGTCTTTATGATTTGTTGAAAATTTGCGCACGAAATTCAGGAGTTCATAAAGCGTAACCTAAAAATTCTGTTAAATTTGAGAAACACGGAACTAGGGGCAAAAAGGGACAACTGCCCCCCCCCCAAAAAAAAAAAAATTCTTAATTTTTTTTACTATATAACGAATTTATAATATTTAAATATTATTATGCCCACGCACAAACCAGTACTGAACTTTTTATCGCCATTCTGGTTCAAATCCTGGGTACGCCGCCTAATGCTCATACCAGAATTAATTATTTTTTTAATCTCCGATTTAAATTTTGCCAAAATATTATTTTTTATTTCGGCACCACATTTTCGCGAGGTACGCGAAATAAATCAGATTTCTGTTAATTAGTTACATTCTAATTGTTATTAAAAAAATATAAATATTAATTTTTAACACACATTTACGTTGATGACCACAATATTTTGCAAAATTATGATCGTACGCTGTCAGGTCTAAAATAAATTTTACTAATGGGGGGGGGGGGTGTGAATGATGAATAATGCACTAAAATTTTCTTGGATGTTAATTTTGAAGGCGCCAAAAAGGAAAGTTTGTCGAGACTAGTTGCTCTTTTTTATACATTATTGGTTCTGCCCATTTCCGCTGTAAGCAGGAAATGTAAAGTTTTCTTTTAAGTCAATTTTAACTCACCCCACCCTAGCCCTCTTTGGCCGATCCCGTTTTTTTTATGCATTACTTGCTTTAAGATTGAAACATTTTTGTTTTGTTTCAAAATAGAGATTTGACATAGTCAATACCTGTTTTGCTATGCATTATAAATAGTCTATTAGGTTGTTGTTGTGAAATTTCAATAACATCCGAAAACAATTATTGGGTAGTTTTTTTAAATAAATCCTTCCAAGTTTCAACATTTTTAGGATCAAAAATTTTATTTATTACATACAATACATGGGCATATCCAGCCTTGGAATTTGTGGGGGCTAAAATTTTAATCATACTTTTAATAAATTTTAAATAATTTATTTATCTAGAGGGGGACAGATGCCCCTTCCTGCCTTTTTCCCCTTGTGCCCATGAATACATACCTAATCCCAAAAAGAGTAAATAATTGCCTAGTCAGATTTTGAGTATTCCATTTAATATTCAAAAATCTATTAGAATAACTAATAAGTTTTCTAATTTTTTTAATTGTTGCTTTTGTGTCTTAATTTAATTTTAGTAAAAAACTCGAAGCTTAAAAATAACGCTGTGAAGGCATTGATTCTAACAACTTTTTATACGATGGTTTCAAAAGACATGGCGTTATATTTGACTAAAAGGCTTTCGACCATTTGACATTTTAATTAATATGCTAGTGCTAGCGATTGGCCTTTGAACTTTTGTTTTTAATACAATCCTCCCCTATTAATTTTAGGGTCGTTTAGCAGGGAGGGGGTGGCACCTGTCCTCGAAACCCATTGAGTTAACATTACAAATAAGCATATTGTTCGACAAAAAACCAATCACCCGCCGCATGCCTCCACTTGTATGTATGGAGTAGAGTAGTGATTATATACAACAACCATACAACAACACATAGCCAGCCTTACACCTTTTACCCATTTTAACTATTGACATACATGCTCTACATAGATAAGTATCGAAATAGCGCTGCAAACACCCCCCCCCCCGCCCCCATTGGTCTACCTTTTCAGCTATGCTCTAGAAGGTCACTTTTCAATTATACGTCCTTTTTTAATTAATATGTGTCCATGACTCATGACTCCATTTAGATAACTTTATCCACTAGGGAGTGCAGCCAACCTTAAGCATGAGGTAGACCTTTTATTTTGAAAAATAGTTTCACCTGTTTAACCATATCCACACACGTGTTGCTGCCGATTAGCATACTCGCTCAAATGGGCGCAGTCAGGGGTCTTTTTAATTAATTATAGTACCCTAGAGGTAAAACCAATTTTTACCACTGCTCCTAGATGGGATTTTTAAAGTGGGATACTGAGTGTTATCTGGTGCGTTAATGTTATTAAAAAGCGTTGATAAATAGATTTGTTGTAAATGTAATTGACTTTTTATATAAAGGTGCTCCATCTTTGCATGAATTATTATGTCTATTATAATTAATGAAGGGAAGAAGTATCATCTGTATCTTGTCAAAAATATTGGCTACTTTAGCTATTAGAAGGTCAAATGTTTGGTTAGATAAATAATGTTTTACACCCGTTTTCTTAATTCAAAATTTTTCTAGGGCGGAAAAATATTTTAAAAAGTTTTCTAGGGTGTTTTTTTATATGCGCTAGAAAGACAGCTTCCACCCCCACGCCCTAAATCTAAATTTCGTTAATATTTTTTAGCACTAAAAATAAATTAAAATCGTTAATTAAATTTGATTATCAGCTGGGAAGACACAATTTGGTGGCAGGAGGGGGAGGGACGATCAAAGGTGAAATTACTATTTCTATTTAAATAAAAACATTCATAGTCAAAATGTGGATTGATAATCTTTTGTTTTTATCAATTTAGGAAAGTTAGTATGCATTCCATCAGCATCCCTCATAGGAGTTTTAATGTAACTAGAAATACCCAAATATTAATCAGTTAGCATCAACATGAATTCCATTAAGTCCTATGCTATTCAAAAACAAAGTGAAAATATCAATAATGAATAAAGGAAATGCTATTTCATAGATTATTTTTCGGTGCAACTGGTAATATAATATATTTATATTAACACACATTAATATAAATTAGCTAAAGCCTCAAAAAGTAACTTTTGTTATAAATGTATAAGTTAACGTTTGGCTTTATGGTTTGTAATAGTGGAAAAGTATGCCAATTTTTATTATAAAATATTAAAAAGTAACCCAAATTTATTAGGAACCATAGTATTCCATTTATCAAGGAACCCATTAACCCATATCCTATTACATCTACAGGGTGTGAAATAAGTTTTCTCGCTGATAAATGAACACCAATGTTGATATATTATATGGGAGGTGTGAAACAACTACTAATACTATGTATATATAATATAGGATTAAAGACTCTTTAAATATTCTTATGCTAAGCACCTGCCAACTCCATAAATTAAGATTGAATATAATCTTTTGATTGGCGCGCAATGTGCGAAAATGATAAATTGAGAGCTTTTATGCAAAAACACTAAAAATATTCCCTAACGCGATGAAAACTCTGTGCTTTGTGTTAGAAGAAAGGAAGAAGGAGAGACTCTACGCTAGGTTGATAATTTTTAATTTGTGGCAATAAAAAAATCATTCATTATCATTACTATTAATAGAATAAACGCTTAATAAAAATTTATAATAGATACCGTATAAAAGTAAAATAATTTTGATTAATTAAAACTTGTTATTTAACCCTGTAAATTTTTCATTAAATATCTCAAAAAGGTGCGATGAAATTATTCAAGCCTAAATCCTGCATGGGAGTTTATAAACAAGAAGGGGGTGGGTAAAATTAACCCGACAGGTACCACTAACGGTTCGGCAGAACCAATTCAAATAAATTTTTTTTGGGGCATCTCAATATGCTCTAGTAGATGACTTAACCTTTTAAAAATTCTGGAAAAATTGTTTAGTTCCGGAAATAAAGGGGTGTCACCCAAAGGTTACACTGGGAGGCATAAAAAGGCTAATTTTAAAATTTTATTAAATGACTAAGATGAGTGAAAAAAGTTAGTTAATTATAGTGGAACAATGATCAACAATAAATATTTCAATATGGGCATAAAATTCTGGTTGCTTAGCTGCATACAGAGCACAGCCGTTGAGTTCACTTTCTTCGTTGTTAACCGTCTATGGCGTCTCTGACCTTGGGAAAGCTAAGATTTTAAGTTCACTCAAGAAGTTGGCCGCATTTTTAACAAAAATTTAAACAATCCATTTTTAAAAACTGCAGAGTTTAATGATATTGTTTAGCCAGTGATTCTTAACCTGGGGGCCCGCGAGAAGTTTACCGGGGGGCCGCCAAATTTTTTTAGAATAAAATAAAATTATTCAGAAAAGCTTTAGAAAATATACTCACCAGGGGATTCGAACTCGTTGCCTTAAGATTCATTATTAGAATTAATAAATGATTGTAATTTAAAATCTTTGTTTAAAACTAGAAGTTTGCCGCAATTTTGGATACAAATTCGTGCAGAATATCCTCCATTTTATCAGCAGCAATTCAAAATTTGCTGCCTTTCGCTAGTACATATTTGTGTGAAAAAGGCTTCTTAACTATGGTGCAGGGGCGTAGCCAGGATTTTCTCAAGGGGGTAGAAATTTTCCAATTTTTTAAAAACATTTTTATTTCAATAAATTATTTATAAGGCGGAGCCCCCGAGGAGATGGGGGTCTGGGGACGAAGCCCCCAGCTACGCCCGAAGGGCTTATTTTTCTATTTACTAATATAATATTATTAACTAGATGAACCCGGCAAACGTTGTTTTGCCATTTACCCGGGTGTATTAAATTATGTTGGAATTTTAGGGCATATATGATGATAAAGCGGTTATTGAAGTAAAAATAAAGTTTGATGTCTATATGTTCTACTTCTATTGTTCTATTTCCGTATACAGTGCAAGGCGTACGAATACTCGAAAACTACTGGACCGATTTGCATTTGGCTCGAACAATCTTAAAACATGCTCCGGAGTGTCAGGAATAAACTGTGAAATTTTGAGCCAAATCGGATTGGTAGTTTTCCAAAAAAGTTGAGAATCAGGCGCTAAATTGTTCTCGAAAACTACTCGACCGATTTGGCTCAAACAAATCTTAAAACATGCTCCGGAGTGTCAGGAATAAACTATGAAATTTTGAGCCAAATCGGTCTGGTATTTTTCAAAATTGGTGGCGGCATACACACATAGTTTCATTTTTATATATAAGACTAGATGAACCCGGCAAACGTTGTTTTGCCATTTATTTTTGCATTTTGCAGTATCACTTTTTAAGTGTTTCTAATGGCTGTAGACTTACACTTTATGAATAATTGACTAAAAACATAAAATATTCATAACGCAGTACAGATATAACCCAAATAATTTATGGTAAAGTTTAGCATAAGCCTTAAAGAAATGTCACTGAGTTTTAAATGTAATTTAAGTTTCTTCTACAAAATAAACGCATAACCATGACATAAAATACTTTGTAGAATCTAATGTTTATATTCCTCTGGTTCATTCATATGGTAACGGGTCTGACCTGATGTAATATGAAAGAAAATTTTTATGCAGCCATAAAACATCTAAGCTTCATATATTATACTGCATAGCACATGACGTCTTTATTAATTGCGAAAACGTATATAACAAAAAAACGTGACCCTTCGAAAACTACTGGCCCGATTTGACTCAAACAAATCTTAAAACATGCTCCGGAGTATGGGGAATAAACTCTGAAATTTTGAGCCAAATCGGTCTGGTAGTTATCCAAATTTGGTTTTATTAAGTGCCAAAACGTATAAAACAACGTATAAAACAAAAAAACGTGACCCCTCGAAAACTACTGAAACGATTTGGCTCGAACAAATCTTAAAACATGCTCCGGAGTATGGGGAATAAACTGTGAAACTTTGAGCCAAATCGGTCTGGTAGTTTTCCAAATTTGGTTTTATTAAGTGCCAAAACGTATAAAACAAATTAATTTTTGGCCAAGGGGGTAAACTATCCGTTTTTCTACCCCCTTGTCTACGCCCCTGCTATGGTGGATATAAAAACTAAAAAACGCAATCGATTGCGACTAGATTCCTGCATGAGGATAGCATTACAATCAATTGAACCAAGAATTAACAAATTGGCTGAAGATGTTCAGCAGCAGAAATCTCTTTAAATATATTTCCGAATGCATATATTTTTTATTTTAAACATTTTTTTATGTTTAATTATGAAGTTTTTATGTTATTATTATTTCATTATCTATTTAAATTTTAAATAGATAATGAAATAATAAAGTTGTGTTTTATGTTTTATATATAATAAAATGAAAAATTAATAGAAAATCAATATTTTATAGATAATATAACAAATATAAATTATTATGAAATAATGGGGGGCCGCAAACAAATTAAAAAATATTTGGGGGGCCGCGTGTATAAAAAGGTTAAGAACCACTTGTTTAGACAACAGAGCTGGCAGCATGGGCGTAGTCAGCATTGGAATTAGAGAAGGGCAATAATGATTTAGGGACGGCATGATAATTTTTTGAAATTTTAGCCATAATTTTAATATTCGATTTAGAGGGGGGCAGCCGCCCCTCCTTGCCTTACGCCCATGCTGGCAGGCATTGTAGTAAGGGACATCTAATCCAAATAATTGGAAGCACCAATTTCTGCCCCAAAAAGATACTTTTGTGGCATAGCATTCTACCCAGCCCATAAACTTATTACATAACTATGGGCATTGAAAAGTATTTTCCTGTACTTTTAAAGAGGCGTAATTCTACTACAGTTAATAGGTTTAACAATTAAAAAGCCTCGTTTCTTTATGAATATCGTGCTTACGTATTGCCCTGACGTTAGAAATATTCTTTTGCGGAATAAATCTTTTCTTTTTTTATGGATTCTATATCGATCAATAGGCATTTGAAACGATTTAAATGCCCTGTTTTCGTAGCTCCAATATTCACTTTTGAAAGAAAATTTGCTAATTAAGCGATTTAAGAATATACAGTAAAAGAGACAAAATTGAAAGGCAGCTAAGTCATTTATGACAGCTCTCTAAACCTCTTTCATTTTGTTTGACAACGATAACATAACCACTTAGTACTGTTCCAAGGTAACAAGATAGCCGGTTTTAGGGACCTTATATCTTAAAGCGAAATCTAAAAGGCTTACCTTTATAATTTTTTTTGTTGTATGATGTCCATAAAAGGCACCATTAATTTATTCATTGAAATGGGTTACACTATTTTAGAACCTATCATTTAAAATATCCAGAAAATCTCGAACCTTGGAAAATTTGTGTGTTGTTTAGAGTTGAAGGATTATGTCTTGAAACCGATTTCTACGCATACCATTGGATAATTAAATTTAAGAATAGGAATTTTTAAGTTTTCAAAACATTTAGACATTTTTAAGATACCATTTAAAAAAATTATATAAATTTTAAATTCTCTATCGTTAATTTAAAATTATTGGTTTGCATATAAATTAAAGATCTAAAGCAAAATAATCAAACTTTTATATTATTTGAATGGGAGTACGACAGTCATAATTATATTTTCGATCTTTTTTGACTTTTTATAAGGGTGGACTTATTGCTACAAACGTGAAAATGGGAGCAAGTTTTAAAAAGTCCACCATCTACGATTAAAATTATGGATAAAACTTATAAAATTATTATAAAATCAGAATGAATTATAGAAATATAGACCTCTATCTAAGGCCGCTTTAAAATTATAAAATGTAAGTAATTTTAGCCGTATTTGGCATATCAGGAGGTGCAATTTTATCCATAAATATCATGTATCCGCCATTTTTCCTATCAAAAAATCAGAGAAAATAGAAAATATTGTTTACCAATACATTTTATAGCTTAAAAACGCAAAATTTAATCTTGACTATTCTACCCCCATCCCCTTTATACTATGTACTTTTGTAAAAAAAAATAAAAAAAAATCATTAATGGAATCATAGTCTTATAATTAAATCATTAAGGGTTGCGATAGGCCCATAAGCTCTGCCCAGTGTAACCTTTAGGTGACGCTCAAGGCAAATTTTAAAGTCTTTAAAGCACTCATATAAATTTTAAATGACTATCAAAATGTTGGAAATATTATAGAGATTTTAAATATGTAAACTAAGTTGCAAAACCTTATGAGTGTACATAAATATTAAATATAAGAAGGTAGGTCGGAAATGCGATTTTTACCATTTTTGAACGAGTATAATTTAAGAACCAATGAAGAGAAGTAATAAAATTGTATAAGATAATTTATCCCAATCCAATCTTTTAAATTTAATTTAAAAAATGTTTTTATCTTGAGTAGTTTTTGAGAAAAGTGATTCTAAAGTTGCGTCACCTAAAGGTTACACTGGTCGGGTTGTCCAAATTATCACATGAGCTTTATTATTAAAAGGATTGTATGTATCTTAGACTAGATGAACCCGGCAAACGTTGTTTTGCCATTTACCCGGGTGTATTAAATTATGTTGGAATTTTAGGGCATATATGATGATAAAGCGGTTATTGAAGTAAAAATAAAGTTTGATGTCTATATGTTCTTCTACTTCTATTGTTCTATTTCCGTATACAGCGCAACGCGTACGAATACTCGATAACTACTGGACCGATTGGGCTCGAACAAATCTTAAAACATGCTCCGGAGTGTCAGAAATAAACTGAAATTTTGAGCCAAATCGGTCTGGTAGTTTTGCAAAATTGGTGGCGGCATACACACACACACAGTTTTATTTTTATATATAAGATATGTATCTTAGATTTTAGCAATATCAGGCGTAGAAATGTCTATTATGCAAAACAAAGTCACAACTAATTTATATATGACTACAGAAATCGTACAGATAAATATGGCAATTAAACAGGTAGGGATTTAATATTGGGGGACGACGGGTTGGGCAATATTTCTTCGTGACTCGAGCCTTTGGATTCATTAGTTACAACACTTTGAGTAACATTATAACCCACGTTTTCTTCTTTTTTTTGTTCAAAATGATCCAGCCTGAAAGTTCTCATAACTTGGTTCGGATTTTTTTGTGCGGCCCAATCGGGCGCTATTTTGCCGTGCAGACGCCATATCCCGTACCTAGAAATGGCAATATAAGGACAAAATTATTAAAGATTTGCTTTGAAATGGGATTCAAAATTTAGCGAATTGCGCGGTTGTCCAAATATAGGGTTCACCTTCATGATTCAAATGCAAATTACCATATTAAAAACAACAAAAAGGAAGGAAAAAAGCATAGTGATTAATTTAAAGAACATAATCACAAATTTTATTACATGGAAGTTTACTAAAAGGTTTGCGCCCCATAAAAAGTTTGCAAAGAATCTGGTATTATAGCTTTGAACATGTTAAATTTTTTGCTTGAAAATCACGGCATGCGGACTTCATTGATTTCTGTTACCATTTAACGAATGCATAAGAATAGCTTAGGGTGAGCATGCTATTGGAAAAACACAGAGCTTTGAGGTTTTAAGTTTTTAAGTGCCATGAAAACCAAAGGGGAAGACCACCTCAAAATTGGAGACATCGAATAGCAAATATTGCTAAATGTGGCTAACGCTCAAACCCAACAACAATTGGATTAACTTAATGTGACAAGAGATGATTTTCGTACGTTTGCAAGGCAGATTGAAAAGTGAGTTCCACATGGGTTGATGAAAGGCTGTGGGAAATCGAAAAATTGTTTGCCAAACAAAATCTCCACTAAATGGTGACTGGAGATGATATGTAATTATATTTGTAAAATCTAAGCGTATAAGATTATTGGTAATTTCAGGCAAACCATCGACATAAACTGCAAAGCTAAATGGGCAGAAGAGAATGTTCGTTGTTTGGTGAGATCAAAAGGGTGTTATTATTCTGAGCTGCCAAAACCTGGCGAAACAGAACGTAATGAAAGTTTTTGGTAACAATTAATAGACTTGAATTAAGCTCTAAGCGAAAAATCATCAGAATATAAAAGAGACAACCCAGAGTACTCTTAATGATAATGCACCAGCACACACAGCAAAACAGGCCAACGAAACAATCTATGCGTTTAGTTGAAAACTTAGACTAATACACTGCTCAACCCCTATATATTCACGCGTGTATGTAAAAAAGACGAGCATCTTGAACATCTAAGTTAATTATAGGCATTAGAGCCATATAAATTAGATTATCTTAAGATGGAATTAGAATTAGAAGTAACACTCTTTAAAAGGAGTAAAGCAATCTACTAATAACCTATGGTTAAAAACTTTAGATTTGCCTCCGCCCGATTACTATTTAATTACATAGGCCCACTTCATAAGAAGCGCTTAATCTCTTAAGCATATTTGCAAAAAACCATAGGTCTCTTGCCTCAAAAGAGCACAATTATTTGGCATAACACCCACCCCAGACCGATGAGAATCATGTATAGCAAGCGGTATGCAAAACTTCGAACAAATTATTTTTAAAGGTGAGATCCCAGTTTAATTACAAAACAATTAAAAATCTCCCTTTACAGGACGGTACTATGTATGGCATAATGGTATTGGTATGACATAATTCATCTTACTTATGTCATTGATTCTTATTCGCGTCATCGATCGAAGGTTTAACGTAAAATTAACATCAGCGAATTACATTGCTATACTTTGTAAGCCAACGGGAAAATTCCCTTTCCCCCATTCCATATAAGGAATGAGAGGACTAAGTATATGGCATAGCATTTTTCATGCTATGTGTAAAAGTTTTAAGCCATTAAAAGACGCCCTCATACCTGTCGACTAAATGATTTTCGAAAACGACATATTCTAACACGTCCCTCGGTATATTGTAACCGGCAGCTGTTTGAGGGCTGGCCCCGTAAGCCAAGCGTCCGAACCTATCGTAAATGGCTAAACGCTGCTTCGTGTGAAATCGAACGGTTATTTGCCCGAAATCAACCGTTTTTCCCAGCATTTTGAAGACGCGAGCGTGGACTACGCGAGGCGCTTCTAAGGATTCCACAAATTCCCAGTCTACCTACAACGCGAAAACACTTAAATTTCGTATTTGTATTCGCTGATAAACACTTCAATCTGCCAATTTATATTGAAAACCTATAATATATGCATTGGGTAAAATTTTAATTTATGTAAGGTTTTTCGACTAGTCATACTCCCTGATAGTTGTCTATAGCAATTAGTATTGTAATGTCCTATTTTAACTAAAAATGCCTTTCTAAAAACGTAGGATTCTTAATTCTGGAATAAATTTATTCTATATTTAGTGACAAATACGCTATGATGAATAAGAATTAAAAGAGACACCAATATTCGAAAAAAGAATTAAAAATTAGAGCGTTATAATCTCATTGCTTCTGCAGTCCGAGGGTCAGACTAAAGCGGCGTTTGAGAGCGATGCGATGCGAAAATTGTGGATAAAATTTGATAAAGCGTGGGAGATAATAGGATAAATTCAAAATATATAATATTTCCTCTTATTAATTCAAAACATTTGTAATTGGTGCTCAAAATTTTCGCTCCCCATTGCATCGCCTTAATTATGAATGCGGCCGGTAAAACAGATGGGGCCCCTAAGACCCCTCGAGCCGTTTTTGATAAATTTAAGTAAGTTATCGCTAGTATTAATAGCAACATCTTTAATTAATTTATACAAGATATGTTTTTTTACTTGCTAATAAGATTTTATTTATTTATATTCTCTCTTCTACAATCTTTACAGCTTTAGAAAGCAGAATTGCTTACATAAAATTTGAAAGTACACCAGAGAAGAATTAACAAATCAAAAAACATGTTATACTGTGCTATATTCGAGGCCCAGCGTCATGTCTAGGTAGGCCTTTTCCGTAACGTATTGATGCAAAAGTTTTTGATCGAATGTTTTGAGAGCCTCATGTGCCTTGATATAAATATCTTGAGCTTGAGCGGGAAATGCTTTTATATCAAATTCGGGATCCATTTTCTTTATTTGTCGCAAATCAAGCATGGACCTTCCTAAGTATTTGAAAAATAAATGATGATAATTATTAAAAATTACTATGTAAGACCCTACTTAATGAATTAATAAAATCTCTCATCTCCCCTCAAGTCATGATAAACCTAAATATAAATTTATTGCTCTTCATGATCAAAGCACTTAAATTTAACATTTCCAGGTGGCCCATACTAGAAATTGTTTTAAAATACACCAACATGTTCATGGGCGTAGCCAGCATTGGGATTAGAGGTGGGCAATGATTTAGGGAGGGGCAAAATAATCATTTTTTGAAATTTTAGTCATAATTTTAATAAATTTTTGGTTTTAGAGGGGGCAGCCACCCCTCCCTGCCACACCCTTTTGCTAAGCCCATGAACATATTGTGGATTTATATGTTATTATCATCCTCATCATTATCTTTAAAAGCCTAAAGTTACCCTAGTCCATCCTAAATTCTCCTTGATCAAATAAAACAATAAAAATATTGCAACACTATTTAGCAGAAATAATAATAAGGGTTGATAAAATGTCCCCAGAACTAATGTCTTTTAATTAAGTCATAATATTGCTTTATAATAACATTTTTTATAGCAATTTAGCAAACTTGACTTAAGTTACATATGACTGAAATATCTACTCATAATCAACTTGGATTTATTATAAATAATTAAAAAAATAGTTAATAGTATCCAAAGACCTTTAAGAATAATTTCTTTGGTCTGATCTTTTGCTCTTTCTTTAAATGGAACAGAATAGCCTTCTCCCTCAGGTGGTACAAAAGGTTCCAATATTCCACTGCTTGAGCTAATGTGAAAGGGTTTTTCCATATATGGTTTTTGGGGTAATATGCCTATAAAAATATATTTTAAAAAGATTAACTTTTATAAATATGCATAAATATATAGATCAAAACCTTCCTTTTTCATTTTTGCCCGAATTTCTTCAGGAGTCATCTTTGTGTCATTTCTTATTGCATCTGCATCTAGCAAAGCAACATACTTAAATTTTTTAGCCCGTAAGCTTTTGTATCTAGGATTCCAGTGCTTGGGAGACATTTTTTTCGTTGCCTGGCGAGATGGTTCTTCATATAAAACGTCGACTTTATAAAACCGTCTAAGCGTTAGAAGCACTGGATTAAGGTTTATTTAATTTTAATTTTAAGTACCTTGAAATCTTTTAGTCAATGTGTTCATTATCTAAATGGTCATTTTAGTACATATGTCGATTTCGGTTAAAATTTAACATAACATAAGACCGCCCGACTTTTTGCTTAAAGTTTTCATCTTGCTAACTTTGTATCACACCCTTAGTTAAATCCTAAAACACGTTAAAGTTGGCAAGGGGGAATTAGTTAAAGCCTACACCCGCCTCCTTGATGATTTTAGTAAAACATATATTTATTTAGTACTTCTAAAAAAGACTAATTTATTAGATCAGTAAATTGTAGTGGCCAATAGAAATTAATATTTAATTACTCATTTTAGTGATGCAAAATATTAGAGAAAGTCTGTGGTTATCTCGTCTCCAAACTCTAGATCGAAATGAATTTCGACCCCGAGAGGAGATTTCAACCAGATCTTATCTTTAAACAGGCAGGTGTCCAGGATTTTCTCAAGGTGATGGAAAACTGTAAAAGATTTTTTAGAATTTTTAGTTATAATAAAATGAAGAACAAAGACCAAATAAGTCCGGCCGGCTGCCAGGTCCGCTTGACCTACAGGCCGGGTAGGCAACGGCCGTAAATTTAGATTTACGTGTAGGCTCAAACAGGCCCCATAACATAGGATTAAATGATTTTTTTATACAGTGGTTTGTTTTTGTATATTGTTTTGTCGCTTTTTTAATTTTGTATATAATAATTTATCGTAGTTCTTATCCAAAGAAAAATTTAGAATTAAATCAAAAGCTTTTCCTAAGTATATCAAAATCTGCTAATAATTTAAAAATCATTATTAAGGGCTAGGCAGTTCGAATAACACTAATGATTTAGACATGGCCGAGAGAACTCTAAAAAGGGTCTATAAAATTTGCCGGGCTTGATAGAAATATAAATTTATTTGTATATAATATAGAACGTTATAATAAGATAGTCATTTCATTTTTCTTTTGCCCAGCAATTGACTATCGAGGATTTCAACCGAGGTGGGATCATTCCCGATGATTTGCTAATAATGCCAATTCATTCGAACGATTTTTTGACTTAGAATTTTCTATATAAATTATTACTCTCCTGAGTAGGGAAAAACTTTGCTCATTGGTGTATATGGTTTTGGGAAGGCAATGGCTTAAATATAACTTAAAAGATGTTAGGGTGCTGAGAGCATACTTGGAATGACAGGTAGTTTGAGTTTGAGACAAAGTTATATACCAAATTCTAAATTTAGGTTTATCTACGTGTTAAATAAATCACTGGAGTAAAATTCAGCCAAAATTTATTCTGTGTCTCTGGCACATTAATTGACGGATTATGCTAGAAGACGACAACCATCGGGGCAGTATTCTTACGGAAGCAGCATTAAACTGTACAGGAACACAAATTCGTCTACTATTCGCTATAGTGTTGACTGCATGTTTCCAACCCCGAGCACAAACGTTGTGGTATAAGCAAAGATTCGATGATTGATCATATCGACATCCTTCAAGGTGCAACGATCTAACGTTATCATTTACCGACGCAATGTATAATAAAGCATTTTGATCGCTATAGGATCTTTGCATTGACATTGCCAATTTTAAAATTAATCATTTTGGTATGAGTTAACCAAATCGATGTACATCTGATTTACTCAACATTGATATGAGTCTTGAACTGCAGTACAATACTTTAGAAATGGCAGCGATTGTTACTCGCTATGTCCCACCACTAACTCATGAACAAAAAACCATTTACGACCGCATTATGCTGATAGTTTCGGCAGGACACGGGGTTTCTTTTTTTTGGATGCATCAGGTGAAACTGGCAAATCATTTCTCATTTCAATAATTCTCGCAGAGATACGATAAAAAAATGACATCGCATTGGCCGTGTCATTAAAATATTAATTAAAAACTCGAAGTCAGCATTTTGAATGGCAAGTTCCGAGGTGAGCATGTATGCCGTCACGAATCCCTATGATTTCCCCATATGTGCCGATTGAATTCAATCGCATTAAATTTCCAATTATGTTGGCATTCGCAATGACAATCAATAAGTCGCAAGGCCAAACGATGTCTATTTGTAGCTTAGATTTTGCCACACCATGCTTTTCTCACGGACAGCTACATGTGGCATGTTCTCGCATGGGAAAACCATCCAGTTTGTATGTCTTGACTAAAGACGACTACCCAAAAATATTATATACTTTATCGCACTTAGAGATTGATGATGAATTATTTTTTAATCGTCATAATTTGATGTATATAATATAGGTATCAAAAATTAACAAAGTATAAAGATCGAAATTAATATATGATTAGTGTATTGTTATTTTATAGGCCAATATTGTCACAACGCTCCATTCTTATTTCAATCATAACCACATACCCATACACTGATAGTATTTTCTAGAAATAAGCTGACCCAAATTCTTTCATATATTTCCGATTGATAGGTACCAATTAATTAGCCAAATAAAAACTAAGCCAAAGCAACGCTTGGCCGGGCACAGCTAGTTCATAATATATCTCAATAAATTTAGTACGCACAGATTGCCTCTTGGCAAATCTATGTCTTTTTAAATCTAAATGTATACATTAGCTTTAACTCCCGCTAATTTAAAAATTCTATGAAATTCTACTTCAACACTGTTTTTTATAGTTTATCTGAGTTTGTTATCTGCTAGTGTAATGACATTTCGAGTGTGATGATCCTTTTTTAAAATTATTTGCATAGCAACAATGTATAACCAAAAAATTTCAAAAGATGAAAAGGAATTCAAGTATTCAATTTACCTAAAAGAACTGCCCCTGGTTATAGAATTGCTCTTGTAGGCGTGGGAAAATGCTCAACCAACTTTTATTTTGGCAAGCGAACAAGTGAACTAGAAACAATGGATTAAAAGCTTTTTGCCAACAGTTTAATTTTAAAACCATAGACTAGATAGATTGCTCATTAACTTTAAATAGGCGTATCGATTTTCTGCAATTTTAAAATGTTTACGAATAAGGGAATGACATACAGATTATTGTAATTTTGGTTAATTAAAGTGTTTTTTGAACGTAATAAAAAATTTAGCATTATAGATTTTTAATGAATATATCAAATCATAATCATTTAACAGAATCAACAGTAACAAATGCTTTGAAATGTAAACGACGCTATAATTGTGTAAAATTTTTTCTCTTAATCACAAATTCTAATTTTTAAGGGCTTAGAAATAATCATTCGTTAAATAGAAACGACACTATGTAAAAAGGGGCTGGGGCTTAAGGAAGTCTGTCCTTCCTATTTTTAATATATGACACATCTCGCCATTTTAAATGGCAAGACACAGACCCTATAACTTTAAGTTCGATGGTAAAACCTAGGTTCTGTCGAGTTAAAACATAGCAAACAGATAAAGCTAGTGCCCGAGCAAAAGGAGTAGTGTTTTTATCTCGTTTCGGTCTCGAGAAAATCTCGTCTCGGGTGCTATTATGAGAGTATCGATCTCGTCTCGATCTAAAAAAATTTCTGTCTCGTCTCGACAAGAAATTTTGACATATTTTGACTTAAAAAAACTTATACTATTGTAATTTTTCCCCTTATTTATTTAAAAATAAAAAAAATTACGAAAATTAAAATAGCGCCCCATTTTTAAATCAAAAACTAGTATGAAGGTATCATTGTCATATTTGAACTAGCTGGGATCATTAGGAGTTTGCAAGAATATGTAATGTTTTTGGTTAAAGAAGTCAAGAAAACAATTGTAACCCCTTGAAAAAACCTTCATCACTTCGTTCCTAAAAAATTTATTGCAGTTTATATAATGTTATAGAAACCCAAAAGGTACGAGCGGATACTTTTTATCCATATTGTTGTAAAAACAACAATAAATGTAGCATCGTTATTGGTAGGGATAAGAGTTTTGAGGTTTTTAATAAATTGCACATATATATTATAGTTATATAGCAAGTACTTTTACATTAAAAAATTAAATAATTTGATTATAGTGTAGAGCCCATATTATGTCCAAAAATATTTACTTATCTTTTTATATAATTTTGCCACAACTAATTTTATTAATAAAGCTTATGCTCATATATTCTTGTGTAGTGCAAAATCGCAGAGAAAATGTAGTGGATTTAAGTTCACTTGCCAACTCTAACATTAATAATGATAAAGGTAATGCAAGTGGCAAAACAAATGCATAATGTGATTTATGACTTGAGAAGAGGTGTGTTATGAGTTCTGACTTAACAAACTCGTGGTAGTCCCATGATATTCATTTCAAAGCAATGGTTCAGCAGGCAGAGATATCTGGGTGCTTTAAATTTTTAGGACCTGCAAAATTGTTTTAAGGCCCGGACCGAGTCCGGAATTTATAATGTAAGAAAAAACACGCCCGGCCCGGGGCCGAATTTTAGCATTTTTAAATACAAGGCCCGGCCCCGGAATTTTAATAATTGCAGAATTTTAATCAAACTCAATTTTAGCAAATTTGATTAAAAAATAAAACGCACATATTAAAATTATAAATCGATAATGGGACTATGTTGATGCAAAAAAACACAGGCATCAAATATTTCCGCGTTTAAATTTGTTTTTCGCTCTTCATAAATGCGGCTTCTGACGAAAAACATCTCTCAGCGGCCCGTTGACGAAAAACACTTTTTACTCGAGGCAGCATTTGGCATAGTGTAGTGTCAATGTTAAGTAATTTTTTTATAGCAGTCATGCCACATATCTGTTGTACCTTATACAATATATAGTGTGATTCAAAATTTTATATCTGAACAGTGTCCCTCTGAAAGGGCATTGAAAATGGTGGAACATATTTTATTTATTAACGTTCCACAGTTTGAACAATATGTGTAGTTATAGTTGTTGGACATGGCATAATATCCTTAGCATTAATATTGCCATGTATAGAGCCCAATCTGATTAAATGTTGGGCTAATTGTATCCCATCACCATGAATTGTATTGAAAGATCTCATATCCATTACAAAAATAGGCTATTGAGGATATGAGATCTTTTTTGGTTTTTGCAGGGTTTGTAAGTTTTGTTGAAGGTAGCTTAGATAGGCAATTGTTCAATTTTTCCATATATTTTTTTCCGGACTTCTTTACAGCATTCATGCCATTGGAGATGAGTGTTCCCTATAAAGCATTATCAAAACTAAGATAAAGAATTACCTAATAGCAAGAATTTTAGGATAGCATATTCTTGCAAATCTTGCAAAAACAAAACTTATTTTCTTATCAATATTGACATACACATATAGGAATTTTTTCCATACTTCACTCTTTCTTCTATGATTTTCTTTTAATTTATAAAATTCTTTCTGAATATTTTTAGGTATTAGCAGTAGATTTCTTATACTCAATTGTTTGTATATTAGAAAAAGGAAATTAATGAATGAATGTTTAACTAATTTAAAAACTCGAAATTAATTTTTTTCTTGAAATTTTATAGATTGTCTCAAATATAATAAAAGACTACTTAGACTACTACTTCTAAATTATTCCGGGCCGGGCCTATAATTTATAAATTGGGCCCTGCCCGGCCCCGAATTTTAAAGCCTCAAATTTAAGAACCGAGCCCGGCCCGGGTCCGTCCGGGCTTTTTTTGGGCCGGGCCGGCCTGGGCATCAGGCCGCCCGTGCAGGTCTCTATAGTCAAATTTATATCATCATTTTGATTAATTAGCCACTGATTTAAGATATCATCATAGGAGAGGATGATGTAATTGTTGCTAAACTTGAAGATGCTTTAGGAAACTCATTTTAAGTCTGTGTGTTTATATTATAATAAGGATATAAATATGCAATAAAAATTATGAAAATTTATTTACATGATATTTTATTCAAAGAGCTAAAATTATTAAAATTTGAATGATAAGCGGCTACTTGGTTGGATATATTATTTAATATCTAAAGTGTTCCTATTATATTTATTTATATCTAACATCCCAAATGTGAATTACAAATAAAAAATGCAGAATTAATTTAATAAATTTTTATGATGATCAATTGAAAAATTTAAAAGCCGAGATCTTGCCAATAAACCTCGTATCGTCTCGCCTCGACTAAATTCTCGTCTCAATCTCTACACAATTTTTCAAAGTCTCGTCTCGACCCGGTCAACGATACTTAAGACCCCCTAGGATCGGCAGAGCATCTTAAATCCGTAAAATATTTAGCTGTATCAGAAATCTCCATTTTTATTCCTATCTTTCGTCTCAGGGACGTTTGGGAAGATTGCTTTAAATGTTTTAAAGAACTTAATAAACGCTCACCTTTTCAAAAGTATCAAAAAGTTTTCTACTAAGACAATCAAGCGCCATCAATCGCTAAATTCAATTTTTACTCCCTGTTGGATTCAATGCCTATTCTTAAAGAAGACGAAGATTGCCTATTAATCATTTTGTTTAAATATTTTCTTTCTTGTATCCTTTTATTAATTTCATTATATATTTAATACTTTTTTATAATAAAGCATGCTTAAAAACAAGTTAAAAATAAATTATTTACCCTTTACCCTTATAGTATCAAAAGTAAATTAAATCTAATAAATATAGTGAAATATTTTCACCGATTTTGTCCAATATAACCTGGCTTTGCCCAAAAAATTTTTAAGAAGGGTTTGGGCAAAAATCAAATAATCAGGGTTGGAGATGGCCAGGTAAGTTAGGCAACTCAGGCTGCATGGCCCAAACCAAACTCAAGCCAGCACACCCTGACATAATATTTGACAATTAACACAATTTTATTTTTAATCAATATAAAGTTCCTACCTTTATATAATTTTATTGTGGTTAAAACTGCAAAATTTGTTTTAAAAACACACATATCAAAAAACGATTATAACTTTAAAAAATTAAAAAATATTCTTATTTGATTTCTTAATTACATTTACGCTTTTAAAGGTAAATTATTATAAAAATGATAACAAATAGCAGGTATATTAGATTTTGAATACCACCACTGGATTAAGGGTAGATGGTATTTGTAAATAATAACTAGTTTATCGGACCTAAGTTAGGGAAATTCGCACGAGGCGTTTTCATCCAATTTGTTTATGTATTCCTATTAAAAAGTTTTTAAGGATTAACTTATTGGGCTCACGAGTTTGAATTGCCGAGCTTCTCACTCATAAAAAAGCATCCTTTGCATCTAGCTAAATTTAAATTTAACAAAGCCATTTTAGTTCATTGTGGCTTACAATTTGGGCTGTGTTAGAATAGTTAAGAGTGGCGGAGTTGCTAGCGGTTTTGAATTGTAAGAAAAAGTTATAGTCAAATAAGTGTTGACCTAAACCAAAAATAACCAAAAAGAACTCTAGAGACGTCTGACATGTGTCGAGCATATGATTATGGGTCAGTTGATTACATACATACGAAAACCCACAAAAATATATAATCATAGCAATAGAAGTATAAAATATGTTGAAAATGTTGAGAAATTTGGAGCCAAATCTGCACCAAGATTTAAACCAACTAACGAAGTACCAGGTAATTATTTTTGTCAAGTTGAGGTACTATAAGTTTTAGAAGATCCGTCTATATGGAGCGATATTAAAGAAAAACACAAGGAACTCTCCAAAAATATGCAAATCTTTAATATCAAGTCTATTCCTTTTCAAAACAATGTAAGGTTTCTTAAGGAATTTTTTTTAGTTTTAATTTATTGATAATAATTATATTGAGTCCTAGATTAATGAATATCATTGCATTACACACATTCTTTTTTATTATTTGATGCTAGACTGATGAAACATCACTTAATTTAACGAAAACTTCTGTTATCAAGTCTCTTCCAACTAATAGGAAATCATTGGACTTAGTATTAGGGTATACTGAACCAAAAATAATTCCAAGTGGGAAAATTAGTGTTAAAAAGTTTCTAGAAATGCTAAATTTGAAGTTACAATTACAACAATTAGTGGCAGAAAATAACCATCTTTCACAAAAATTAGACAAAAAATTAAGTAAAGAAGAGCAGCAATCTACACAGATCACACAAAGTGATATTATAAACTTTATAGCTCACGAATATGGATTGGCCATTGATGATGTTTGCATTTTACTAGATTACTATAAAATTTTTAGAATATATATACCAAAAGGCAAACATTTTATAAACAATACTAATCCTCAAACCCCAAATCATGCTAATGCTAATAGCATTCAACCAAAACCCTTTTTAACAGGTCTGGTTGATGATAAATCCCACGTAAAGGCCCCCATTATGCTTGAAGGCAATGAGTTCTCACTAGAAAATATTTTTAAGGTTACGGGAAGAGATGTACCACAGATTGATTTAGGACAATATAAAGATTTTAATAAACAGGAAATGAGCCAAAAATTAATCAATTTTAAAAACAAAGTTTTATTAACTGCACAAAATTCAAGTTGTCCTAATATATAATAATTACATTTTTTTTTAATTCAAAAAAATTTTGTTTTACGCACAAAACACTTTGATATTATCTGCTATAATATTATCAAAATAAATAATTTTTAACATATCAGTTGATTCTACAAAATTACATGCAAAGTTTAATTATAGTTATATTAATTAATTTTGTTAAAAAAATTATTTTACAAAAATAGTGATTAAATAAATTTTACACTGTTACATTTTATTCAAAACTTTAAGCTATAATTAAACATTAAACTTTTTAACTTGTGAAGAATATAAATTAGTAAATTATGATAGGAGGGTGTAAATAACTTAGTCCATTTGGAGTTATTATTGATTGTGAGTAGAATCCATGCTGATTTTTTATAAACATGACTTTAATGATTTTGTTAATATATATAATTCATCTTTTACTTGTATTAGAAACCAAAAAATATTCAAGGAAGAAAATTAGCTTAATTCAATAAAAACTTCAAAGAAGATTGGTTTTATTAAAATTGCTTCCTTTTATAGGACATATTAAAATAGAAGTGAGTTTCGCACTTACTCAGCTTAAAGCTATTATAAATCTGTAATTAAAAAACTCGGGCCTTCGGCCCTCGTGGGAAGGGGGAGGGGAGAAGGGAAGGGGGGAAGGGAAGGGGGGACGACTCATCTATACTTCGTATAAATGTATCATATTTGCTATGCAATTTATGGGCGAGAAAGGTGGGAAGGGGCGAGAATGCCTATAAGGGGGTATTAAATGCCTAATGATTAATTAATTATTTATACAAATTTTCCATTTATAGGCAAAAAGTAATATAGGCAAAATGTAATATAGGCAAGGGTTAGGGTTAGATTTAGTGTTTGCATCTAGTTGCGCATTACATTAGTTTTTATGGCCTTTAGTGATTATGGGTCTAACAAACATTATATTATAAAACATCACAATGTTAAGAATTTGCAGAATTTTTGGGAGAAATTTTTTGTTGAATTTGAACAATTTTTAATTAAAAAAATCAAAAATTTGGCCAATGGTCACTTTTTCTCTATTGGTCAGTACTAACAGATACTCTATAAGTCAATGATAGCCAAAAAAAACGGGAAAAAAAATTTTGATGCTCACTTTGGCCAATGGTCATTTTTTTCCATTGGTCAGCAGCCAGCACACGGTAAAAGTGGATATAAATTCATAAGAGTAAAAAAAACGGAAAAAAAAATTTCGAATCACATTTTGGCCAATGGTCATTTTTTTCCATTGTTCAGCAGCCAGGACACGGTAAAAGTGGATATAAATTCATAATAGTCAAAAAAAAACGAGAAAAAAGTTTTCGAAAAACATTTTGGCCAATGATCATTTTTTTCCATTGGTCAGCAGCCAGCGGACGGCCAAAAAGTCATAATAGCAATGGTAGGAACAGGAACAATCATAATAGTCAAAAAAAAACGAAAAAAATAATTTCGATTCACATTTTGGCCAATGGTCATTTTTTCAATCGGTCAGGAGCCAGCGGACGGCCAAAGAGTCATAATAGCAATGGTAGTAACAGGAACAATCATAATAGTCAAAAAAAAAACGAAAAAATAAACTCGGATTCACATATTGGCCAATGGTCATTTTTTTCATTGGTCAGCAGCCAACGGACGGCCAAAAAGTCTTATTATCAATGATAGTAACAAGAACAATCATAAGAGTCAAAAAAACTCCGGGATTCTAACCCAAAAACTAGTTAAATTGCATAGCAATTAAAAGTAAACAACTTTTATTGATATTATATAACATTGGTCAGCAGCCAGCGGACGGCCAAAAAGTCATAATAGCAATGGTAAAAACAGGAACAATCATAATAGTAAAAAAAAAACGAAAAAAATAATTTCGATTCACATTTTGGCCAATGGTCATTTTTTCATTGGTCAGCAGCCAGCGGACGGCCAAAAATTCTTATTATCAATGATAGTAACAAGAACAATCATAAGAGTCAAAAAAACTCCGGGATTCTAACCCCAAAACTAGTTAAATTGCATAGCAATTAAAAAGTAAACAACTTTTATTTATGTTTATTATATAACTAGTTAAATTGCATAGCATTAAAAGTAAACAACTTTTATCTATGTTTATTATATAATAGATAATTTAACAAATCTTATATATAACACACCGAGGGAGATAGAGATGAGGGGTGGGGCACCTCTTATGCATTAATTTAAAAAATAACACAGCGAGGGAGATAGAGATGAGGGGTGGGGCACCTCTTTCTCATGCATTAATTTAAAAAATCGAAAACCTAATATACCCAATGCAAATAGATAGGGAGGGTAACGGACGGACAACGGACGGACAACAAAAAACGAGCCCATAAATTGCATAGCAATTAAAAGAGGTATATACATTTGACAGGCATGTCAAAATAAAATCTGATAAATTATATCATTAGCTGAAAATAATATATAATTAAGATATACAATGAATGATAAAAAAATTTATAAACCATGGGCGTAGCAAAGGGGGGGGGCAGGGAGGGCTAAATTCAAAAATTTGTTATAATTATGGCTAACATTTCAAGCCCCTCGCCCCCCTCTAATCCCAATGCTGGCTACGCCCATCTAATAAACTATTGTTCATATATATCAAGGGTTAGATTCAGAGACCAGATTGCCCGGCCCGCCTGAACGAATTTTTATTTTTGGACGGGCCCGAAGGGACACGTTGGGCTTATGAAATTTTTAAGAAAATGTATTATTTTTCTTTTTTATTTGATTGCACATGAAATTGCTAAAAGAGTTAAGAAAATTGATTTCGCCATCCGTCCTCAAGTTATTTCTATAATTTTTGCCCGAACCACTCTATTTCCATCAAGTCCCTATCCCTAGCTACGTTCATGGAGAGGATTGAAATATTTATATATAAGTAGCCCTTTCATAGTTCACATGTGCCGTCTAAACATAATTCAAAAGCGTCATGCCCAAATTAACACAATGCATGCAAGTGTTAAATTTTATTCTAATATCACAACAAATTATTTGCGAAGTATTTTATTCAAATTGCTAAGTATTTTTAGCGTCATTGCTAAGTATCTTATTCATTTGCTAAGTATTTAATTCGTTTGCTAAGTTTAAATTAATGCTAAGTATTAAATTCAAATGCTAAGTATTTTATTCATTTGCTAAGTATTTAAATAAATTTTGCTAGGTATTTTATTGTTTTGCTAAGTATTTTATTTGTTTGCTAAGTATTTTAATGTTTTGCTAAGTATTTAAATTATATGCTAAGTATTTAAATATATTATGCTAAGTATTTAAATTATTGCTAAGTATTTAAATAAATTGTGCCAACTATTTAAATTATTTGCTAAGTATTTAAATAAATTATGCTAAGTATATTATCTAGGTTTATAAATAAATTATGCTAAGAAAAGATTTTATAAATTTAAACAAATATAGCTGTCTGTTGATTTTAAATACATGTTTCAAATTTTGACTAATGAGGTCATGAAATTAAGTAATAAAAATGCAGTTTTTGAAGTTCATGTCATTGATGCAGCCAGTGCAATTCATAATGCATTTAAAGCTGTTTTGGGAGATAAAATGGTTGTGTTATAGGGTTAGGGTTTATTGTAGTTGAATATAATCTCTATCAACTATCCTATTGGCTATTTAGATTATTTTATATATGAAGACATTATAGAACATGAAGGGTATTTCTTCACCTACAAATAAATAATCATAATTCTTTTATTCAAATCTAAAATAAATTATTTTTCATATTATAACAATATAAAATTAAAATATTATATTTTTCAACTTTAAATTTTGGTAATTCATTAAAATAATTCCCATTAAAACTTAACTTCAAATTTCAACACTTTTTTGTGTCATAAATAAAACTTTGAATTAAAAAACTTTAATAATTTAGCACTTCAAAATAGAAAATCTAGCATTTTTAAAAATTAAACATTTTCTTTGAAATTATTACCATTAAAACCTTATTATCTTATATTTTTTTAATACTCAGCATTTTGATTAAAACTCATAATTTAGATTTTTTTAATAAAATACTTAGCATTTTAATAAAAAAAACTTAGTATATCAAAATAAAAACTCTGCAATTTAATAATAAAAACTTAGCATTTAAAAATAAAAAACTTAGCATTTAAAAATAAAATACTTAGCATTTCCTTTAAAATACTTAGCATTTAAAATAAAATACTTAGCATTTAAAAATAAAATACTTAGCATTTAATAATAAAATACTTAGCATTTAGATTAAAATACTTAGCATAAAATACTTAGCGTTTTTTAATCAATTACTTAGCACTTTAATTAAAATACTTAGCATAAATTACTTAGCAATTTGTAATTATTTACTTAGCAGTTAAATAACACCCATCTTATTTGGCTTAACGAATCTTCCTCAATTCGCCCTACTCGTTGCTATCGCTAAGCTATTACTTATTTTTATGATAATAAATTTCTATACCTTTCTTTTTTTGCTATGATTAAAAAAAAATTCCATAAATTACATTTAAATTCCATTGATAAATTATTGTTTTTTTATCAAAAAAGTAAGTTCTAAGAACACAGATTGGCTAATTGAACTAATTTATTCATTAAGAAGTTTATTTATAGGGTAGGGGCTTAAACGGGTTATCCCAAAAGGGGAGTACAATTTTGTCTATTTTAAGATTATTTTTATAAAATATTTATATTTTTAACTTAATTAAAAAATTGCTACATAAATGTTTTCATGAACATCGGCTGCTTTTGCTGTTATATTATATGTAAACGTTCTAACCTGTTTGTACCTAAATGCATTAACAATTAAGATATTGTGACCTAGAGCGGTTTTGCCAGTAAAAACAATATTTTAATGAAACTCTGGCCAAATATTTTAGACTACGTTTTTTTGACCTATTAGGATTAAAATTAAAGATCAAAAGTTTCACTTGGAAAAATCACTCGACTTTTAAATAATCTAGGAAATTAAATTTTGTCCGGGATAATAAAATATTGCTATATTTGTTTTATTCAATACGCCATTAATTTAATGCTTATTTTTTAATAGTGGTTGAAAGGATTTGAGATCACAATTTCGGGCCTGACAGGCAAATTTAATATTTTGGGCCGGGCACTTCGGGCAGCTTAAATGTTTCGGACGGGCCCGGGCGGATACTTAGAAGGGTTCGGGCTGGCAATGAGGTTAAAAAATTGAACCGGGCCGGGTTCGAACCTACAAAAAATCTGACCTCTGGTTAGAATTGAAAATGGCATCACATAAATTTCGTGCATTTCAGGGGGCTTTTAATTTTTTCCCCTCCAAAATAGTTTGTTACAAGCTCTATTTATAAGCATATGCCTGCACAGGTTTATCAAAAACTTACAAACAAAAAGGTGATTTTTATATTGAAAACAATAATATTTCGAACTTTTCAACTAAACTCGACAATAACAGCACATTTAAATATTTTATTATAGCGGTAATTACAATGCAAAACTACAATCAATAAGCTAGGTAATATATTAACGGGCAGGCAGATAAATAGGGAATGCGATTTAAACTAATATGCCATAATAACATTTAACAATTTTTAACAACATTCCCGTTCAAGCACATATTTTATCTGAGATGCAACCATATTCCTCCAATGCAGCTCGTCTTTGCGACTTCAAAGCCTAGTTGTTATTTAGATATAACCCTTTGAAATTCAAAATCTCAAATTACTTGAATGGAGATGTAGTTGAATTGGTAGTGAAATATTGCTTTCAGTAAGTGCCAAACCGAGAATTCGGGCCATAATATTTTCGAAAAATACAAGCACGAATAGGCAACCTGCAAAATAGAAAACAACATAACGTTAAATAACCATAGACTAATTGATTGCTCCACCCTTAAATATTCACGCATCAAAAATAATGCTAAAACGACAGGCCTATTGGTCATCTAAGTACTTTTTATATTGCGATGGATTGTATTGGCCAATAATAATCATAAATTATACAAAATGTAATAAGCCACTTTAAACATTATAGATATAAATTCTTTAAACCCTTATTAATTACGCAAAATTTATTTTAGAAAATTAGTCTAATTGTAAATGGTGCTATAAAAATTTTATTTCGGATTTTTCTATTTATCTCTGTAATATTAATTAATTATAAGTCTAAAACTGATTATATCCTAAATGGTCTGTATTTTAAAATCAAAATAGATATACAAGGCATACCATTATATGCATTTCCCAACTTACAAGTATGGATGACCAAATGGATGTCAAAATTTGAAATCGTTTTTAAGAGCAGTCTATGTCAATGTAAATAAAACACAAACAAATGTTGTAAATATATTAATCAACTTTTTAAAAATAAATAGCTTATAAAGTCGGTTTTGAAAAAATCGAAATCTACATTCAATTTTTCTCCAAAATTAAAAAAATAACTTAAATACCTGCCACACTAAGAAATCGCTTATGCGCGTTTCTCCAGACGTTCTTATAAGCAAATCCACTTCGAATGAATGTGCTGAGTACAAATATTTATTCACAATGTCGCCTTTTATATCCCTAAAAATTAGAATACAATGTATATGCATTTTTGTAAATTTAATTAAGGCCAATTAATCATAAGAACCGTATTAGCTGTTATAATTTAGGTCAAACGATTATTTTTATTTAAATAAATTATTCAAAATTTTATGAGCAAAATACAGGCAAACTATACCTATATGAAAGACATTAAATTGATATCACAAAGCTTTTAAAAATTTCAAAAGATAAAGCTTATTCAAAATAACTGCTGCTTTTTAGCAAACAGAATCTGCAAGCCATGGGCGAGATAGGGGAAAAAATATTAAGGGGGATCTAAACCATGTAAAATCAAGTTTCTAACATTTAAAAAAAACAGATTTGATTTTGGATAAGGGTAAAATGAACAAAAACATTGCTGATCAAAATAAAACAAAACAATTAAAAGGTTGCCAAAGAACATAAAATTATACTTACAAATCTATATGTTTGTTTAAATATCATATATAAATGCTATACCACAGATTTAGAAAAATCAATTTAAAAAATAGAGATGTAATAAGAAACTAATTTTATTTAAGGGTTAACATTTTTTTAAAATTAATTAAAGATAAAATATTATGACATATATAATATATTTGACCTACTCAATCTTTAGTTTGTTTTGCTGCACATCAGTGGCTATAGATCGGGTTGCTTGGAATAATTCCTCAGTTGAAGTGTAAAAAAAACAAATATTCATAACAGCACTAAAATAAAAAGAGATTAATAATAAACCATTATTAAATATATCTAAACGTTATATTTTAAGTCATTTCTTGTCTAAATATATAAATTAGAGATTACATGGAGAATTATATTTACAAACTTGTTATTGCTTTGTGTTATTGACATAATTTTTTCAATAATAGCTCTTAAGTTGGAGTCTGCTAATTCCAGATTACCCCAAACTTTGATTCTGATTTTGTGTTTATCCAGAAAATCTCTAAGTTACACAATGATTATTATTAGGGCATAAATAAGTTACTTTTCATCCAAAAGTTTTTGAAACTTTTCTGCTGCCAAAATCATTAAGTTATCAACCTCTTCTTTAGATCTTTTTAAATTTTCTATGCTGAATGCATAAACAGTAACTTCTTCAAGTCCCAATTTGAGGCTGCATTGCAAAATCTACATTAATAAAAATTTATCCAACTAACTTAGAACTGTTTTTGACTACATTAATCGAACTATATTTAATTACTAAAAAGAACATCATTTTAATGGCTATAAATATATTTAAACTTCATTTTGTATTGATACAAACAAAATGTAAAGGTATACCTTCAAATAAAAAAAAATACCTGTGCCAATGCTTCAAATCCTTTAACATGACCCACGTTAAGAGACAACCCATTCTTTTTTGCATACCTCCTATTACCATCCATTATAAATGCAACATGTCGAGGAATTGGCCCAAGCTTTAACAATTTATATAATGCAGTTTGAGTCCAAGTTAATTTAAAGTCATTATTAAACCAACTCATCACCGCGTAAAATATCAGCTGTTAAGCAGTAATGGAACATTTAGCCTAAAAAGGTTTTGAAACGTACTTACCTGCGTTTACGCATTCTGAATGCGTTATGGTATAATGCGACCTTAACCGAAATACTGGGAGTATTTATTGTAATGGCAAATGCTTACCTACTTACCTTTGCCATCCCTCACACATCACTCCAATTGATTTTGTAAACTCCCATTCTCTCCCCTCTCGCAAGTGGTAAGAGGGTAGATATTTTTCTTTATTTAAGCCCGTGGATCTAGAGAGAAGGCAAATAAGTTTTAATTTTTGTAAATTGTGGATGCCTTCAATATTAATTTACGGTTTATATTACTAGTAAATAATTTTAAATATTTATAAGAAATTTAATAGTTGTTAAATTATTATTACTATTACATTAAGGCGCCTGAATGTTAACTGACTAAAAATTAATTATTTTTTAGTATGATAAAATATGGCCAAGGTTAGATTTATAGTTAGAAACTGGTTAAATGAATTATTAGTCAATGATGCATTAGGTTTTAGAGTTAGGTATGAATATTTTTGGGCTTTCATTTAAATACATAAGAACAATTGCAAATCATATAATTTATGCGATTTCTATACACTTGTCATGGACTTTTTACCGCCATTATTTCCTAACTGTCTATATCTTGCCTAACACACATTAGTTCCTAACTGTTTATGTCTTACTTACTACCGCCATTACTTCCTAACTATTTATATCTACTTTTATTTTATTTATAAATACTGTTATTTTATTTATATCTAATTTTATATTATTTTTATCTACCTCTATTAATGTTTAATTATTGATCAAGATATTGATAACAAACGATTATTGATGTTTATATTGATTTACCAAGTATTGGTTAGTAAACGATTATTGATGTTTACTTATTGATTTACCGAGAAATACGTAGCCCACAATTATTAATCTTTACCCATTGATAAATGATGGATTCTAATTTATAAAAACCTAGCGATGTGTGTACAAATTGAACTCCCCCCATGCGCAACTTATCGCCCACGCTAAGGAAAACGAATACATAAAAACTATAACGATCCAACCTAACCTCAACAAATTTAAACCATATATATACCAAGATGGAACAAGCTGAGAGTAAAACACCTGGATTTAAAAACAAGAAACACTCCTGCCTAGTGATGCGGAAAAACCGAAAATCTCGGTCCCTTCTCGTCTCGTCTCGTCTCGAAAAGACGAGACGAGACGAGAATTTAAAAAATTGTGTCGAGATCGAGACGAGAATTTTTATCTCGAGACAAGACGAGACGAGATTTTATTGGCGAGATCTCGGCTTTAATTATTATTAATTAGACTTTATTTAGCTAATTTAAAATTTTTATTTTATGAGATGGAGATTAAATGCAAATTAATATGATTTTGAAACTTACGCACCTCCACTTGGCGCAAATTTCAAATTTGTTTATACCTCAACATTTCACAATATCCAAGGATAAATCAAATACAACTAGGAAGTGTAAATTGTGCTTTAAAGCAATAAAAATGACTGATAGCAATAGTTCAGTTCTTTGACGGCATCAAACGTTTTAGCCGCAATGGCTAGAGATTTTCTGAGCACCCAGGCGACCTAGGTGCCTGCCGATAGATTGTTTTCGAATAGTCAAATTTATCAATAATTAAAATATATATAAGCCTTTTTAGTATGTAATTATTTTATGCCAAAATTAATAATAAATGAATTAAGTAAATATGTTGTTAATTAAAATATATAATTAGAATTGTTTAAATCTTATATTTAACAGCTTAACTTTAATTATATATGTGCAATTAACAAGAGATCTCAAAACGTTCATGTTCTTCCAACAATAATGCCTATTTTATTGTATATTTGCAATGTTCAGATAATTACTTGTTATAAATAATGATAATATTTTTAAATGTTTACTCTCGCATTTTTGTCATTATTTGAACGTTATTATATAAGATCTCAATAAATTCAATATGTTAAAATATGATGATTTTATTAAACTTTTTCCTTTTATTGAGCCTCAACCAGGAAATAAAAGCTATTAATTAGTATACCTTCGAGCAGAGTAGTATATAACACTAATAATGCTTACTACCTTTAGTTACTCATCTAGCTTGTGTTTTGGGGTTTGAGATAAAAAATTGGTTCCATTATGACCAATTTATATCTTGTATAATAATTTATAATAACCAGAAAAAAATATATATATGGTATAATTATTTTTAAGAGTCGAGACGAGACGAGAATTCTCGCCGAGACGAGATTGGGGTTTTTTTTTGCCGAGACGAGATCGAGATTTTAATAATCACACCCGAGACGAGACGAGATTTTGCTTTCGAGACCGAGACGAGATCGAAACACTACTCCTGCCCCAAAAAGATAATAAAGACGTAGTGAAAATCGAAGCAAGAAAAAACGTCAGATTAAAAAAACACAAAACTTCCACCATTCCCCATGTCAAATCAAGCAATAAACCTACAACACTATCACTCGCAACATAATAATTACCCAAAATAAGGATAAATTATAAAACTACAACATGTTGAACGATATAACCAAATAAATCCTTTCATTTTTCAATATATAAAAATATACAAAGCAGAATATATTAAAACCCCATTAATACATAAATTCAAAGCAGACGATTTATTATAATTGTAAAAGTCAATTATTACTGATAAAATTTGTATTTGTGCATTGTAAGAAAGAAAAGTTAAAACAAAAGAGAACAACCAATTATTACTATTTACGTTAAGTTAATGTTGCGTTACTATTTCTATCATTTATTTAAGAATACTCATTTGATCTTACCTTAATTTCCATTAAAGTTATTTAATTACATGATTTCGATAATGTTCATAAGTATAAGAAACGTACCAATATCTCCGCGCGAAGAAACGACGAAATATATATAATCCGCGCGAAGAAAACGCGAATGATAACTAAGTTTTCTGGTTCTAAAACGAACAAAGAAATTTTTCTCCAGTACGCTCTTCAAGCGTGATACGCGTATACATATAATAAAGCGTAGAGAAAGAGAGGTGAGGGGGGACTACGCATGTTGAGATTAATGCGCGTATCACTAAGCGAGGAGGGAGATAGATATGGGGGGGGGCAACGCGTATACATTAATACGTACCTAACGAATCGATATAAGGGGTGGAAGGGGTAGAGACGTACAATATACAACGTGGTACACATACCACGACACCATACCCTTCAAGCTCCTCCTCCGACCCGAGTGTTGACTCTCTATTAGCACGATTGTCGGATGTGAGCTTTAGACCGCTGTCCCTTGTTCGGACGTACGAATCAAATTGTTGAACGTCTCCAGGATCGTTTTTCTGATTCGGCCTTCCAATTGGTCTTCTTGATTTGATTTTATCGTTGACCGTAAAAATTGAATCACACTTCCCAATCGAACTTGCTAGGGGGGGGGGGGTTGCCAGAGCATCTGAGCGTCGTTGGGTTCAAGATACTCTAACCAATTGTTTTCGTTTAACGCAACCCAAAGTAGTTTTTTTTGATTACTCCCATAGAGCGAGACAGAAACATCTCCGCCACCCTAAGTCGTTCAGGCCGCTTCTCCATAAGAGCTTTCTATCATTTATTTAAGAATACTCATTTGATCTTACCTTAATTTCCATTAAGGATATTTAATTCAGGGGTTTGTCCCGAATCCGAACCCCTGAACGCGAACCGGGTAAAACCCGATGTTACAGAACCCGAACCCAAACCCATTTTTAAAAATCCCCTTAAAACCCGAACCCAATACAAAAAAGGGTTTGGGTTCGGGTTTTTAATTCAAAAATATATTGTAAATTGAATATCTCAGTTTTCTCTATCATGACAATGTAACGAAAACCATACGATTGTAATTTCAATAAAGATTTATAAGTTAGCCCAGATTGTATTAGCTGTTCCACCTACCCAAGTTAGCGTGGAAAGAGCTTTTTCTTCATTAAAATTTATTCTATCAACTTATCGATTACAAATGACTGATCAAATATTAGAAGATGTTTTAATTATAAGATTAAATAATATATCAAAATTATATGCATAATTTATGTGTCAACTGTATTTATATTTTATGATGTGAAGTATACGTTGAATAAAAATATTTTTGTGTAATTCATAATATGGTATGGCTTTTATTAATTATATTTTTATTGCTTTAAATCCAAAAATAAATTAGAACATTAAAAATTCAATAAATACATATGCACAATGAGATGAAATAATTGGCATGTAAATTTAATTAGGTGCTATTTAAAAATTAAGTTAACTATTCAATAATTTTTTCAAGGTAAAAATGTATTATATGATAATTATTTAGATCATTGCATTCAACCAATATGTCTCTTTTTATGTTTATACATGTGACTTCGTATTCGCACAAATAAACTTTTCAATAAAAAAAATCCATAGTCTAGCTTATAAAATCGAGTGAATGGACAACAGCTTTGAGTTCCGCCAAAATACCCCATGGGAGTGTAAGGTGTCGCTAGGATTATAGATTTTCCGCAACCCCTTTAGGTAGTAGAGTTAAGTATCCCCTACCCAGGGTAAAAAAATTCTCGCAAAACTTAAAAGTTCTAAATATTTAGTAACTGGATCTTAATTTTCCTTATCTTGTAATCCGGTTAAATAAACGTTCATTGAGGTTAAGCAAAGTAAAATAGGCTTTTTGCATTTAAATACTGCCTTTCGGTCTCAGCCTAAGTGGTCCAATGCCTCAAAAGACCATGTTTAGGTAAATCAAGGTGTGTCTAGTGTGTTTTATTGCTTACATGACATTCTTGTGATATGAGCTACACTTGTTGAGCGTTTAACAAAAAATCAAAGAACGTCAATTACAGGTAAAGCTACCAGGAGATCACCGCGCCCCTCTCTCCGATATCGGCTTTGACTACAATGGCTGGAAAGAGAAGGATGTTACACAATTCACACAATAAATATCATACCAGGTTTCGAGGCAGGCAAATCTGTTGCGGTGCATTGTATACATCAAGCGACACCCAGGAACAACCGAGAGCTGGTAACGGTACCGCACAGGGAAGTCGTCATCAGCCCCGAAGAATAGGTACAGCATTTGGGGAAAACTCTCGAGCAGGACGGTCCCAAGACCAGCCAGCCCGCCGGAATTTTTGATTACACAGCTCTAAAAATTTTGACTTTGTGATCACATCCCGCAATCCGACCAATAATTCTGATAGAGAATTTTGCGCTGAAAAATGTTGCTAAAATTTCAAAAAAATTATCATTGTGCCAAAATATTTTTTTGTTATTTTATGTGAAAGAGCTTAAAAATATATAAAAGTAAGCCAAATTATAGAGATTTTAAAGTAAATTAGTTGTATTTTTTTACAATTACTAGTTTTTTTTAGATATACGAGGTTGAAGGTGCCAAAAATGCCCTTTTTAAGCCTTTTTGAGGCTATATTGCCACGATATTTTTAATATTTAGTGAAAAATAGTAATATATTCATGTAGATTAGTTTCATCTATAGGTTCATTAATTTATTTTTTTTGTTACACCTCTACATTTAAATTTATTCGCGTTTTTGTGAACCCCTTCCCCTTATAGAAATTCGTCCCACTATGTCTGGAAAAAGGAGTACATTAGAGTCATACTACACACGCGCTGTTTACTAACACATCTCTCTCCCTTTCTCCATCTCTTCCACTCCCGCCCCCATATCTATCCAAGCACACATGAAAGGGGCGGGAGCGGAGGAGAAAGAGAAGAGAGTAGATGAAGGGAGAGAGATATGTATTAGTAAACATCGCGTACGTAGTATGAACTCTAATGTACTCCGTTTACCAGACATCGTGGGACGAATTTTGATAAGGAGAAGGGGTTTAGGCAAACGCGTATGAATTTTAATATAGGGGTGATATAAAAAAATAAATAATGGACCTATAGATAACACTTTATTCTACATGAATATATTACTATTTTTCACTAAATATTAAAAATGCCGTAGCAATATAGCCTCAAAAAGACTTAAAAAGGGCATTTTTAGCACTTTCCATCTCGTATATCTAACTAGTAATTGTCGAAAAAACTAAAAACAGATTATTTTTCAGCGCAAAATTCTCTATCAGAATCATTGGTCGGATTGCGGGATGTTTTTTTGTAGACCTGTGTATTATGTGTACGTGTTCGTATCGAGTTGGGTTATCGTTATTTTTATATATTCCTATATTCCGTTTACATATCATCTAATATGTCTTTAAATCTATTAATAAAATTAAGTTATTTGTATATTTACACCCCAGTACTCAAATAGTGTCATATCCAAATTACTTTGGGTCCCGGCTAAACCTATATACTCGAGTCGTATAAGACATCCAGGGTACAAACATTGTATCTGTGAAGGGGGGATGAAGGTTGATAAAATGAATAAGATTTAATATTCACATAATACACAGGTCTATAAACATTAGCTTTATGATTCTATCCCGCAATCAGACCCATAATTCTGATAGAGTATTTGGCGGTGAACAATAATATGTTTTTAAGTTTTTAATTATTCGCGTTAAAGTGAACCATCCCCTTATCAAAATTCGTCCCACAATATAGAAAACGGAATGCATTAGAGTACATGTACATACTACATATGCGATGTTTACTAGAACATCACTCTCTTCCTTTCTCCTTTCTTTCACTTCCGCTCCCACTAGCCAATCACACATGAAGGGGGAGGAAGTGGAGGACAAAGAGAGGAGAGTAGGTGAAGATAGAGAGTAATGCATTAGTAAACATCGCGTACATAGTTACTCTAATCTACTCCGTTTTCATAGATAATGCAACAAACTTTGATAAGGGGAAGGGGTTCATGTAAGCCTGAAATTTAAATATATAGGTGAGACAAAAAAGTAAAATAAGATGAAACATGAATCTACAAGATTAAATTAATATTTTTTAGTATAAATTAAAAATGACGTGGCAATGTAACCTCAAAAAGGGTTAATATGGCCATTTTGTGCACCCTAAACCTCGTTTATCTTAAAAACTGGAGGTTTTGGGAAAAAACTAAAAACTTATTACTGTTGAGTGCTAAATTCTCTATCAGAATTATTGGTATGTTTGCAAGATGTTTTTTGTAGACCTTTGTAATTACTTAAATTACATATTTATTAGAATTCTTGCCTGATATCCGTTTTTGGCCATGATTCCTCCGCGTTCATCTATTTTTCTCTATATCAGCCTCGGGATATATTCTGTACGCTCACGCCCAATAAAATTTACATACAACGACTATATTCCCCTTGATAAGAAACTTACTTATCTTTCTAACTAGACCGCATTGAACCAACATCAATTGACTTATGCAGCTCCGAATTGATATTTTATAGAATATTGATAAAATCAATATTTATGACGAGTTGCAAAAAACGGTAATAAATTTTAACTTATTTAGTGCTTTGGCCAGAAACAAAATTAATAATATACCCTGCTTTAGCAAACTCAAACATCACTACAAACAATCAATACTCTAATTAACTAAATTTAAGCTTAATTTATCTAAATAATATACCCACTTATAAAATTGTATAAACCACAAATATTTATTATTACATATTATGTTCACAAATATTCAAAGCGATTGAGAATGAGAATATGAAAATGTGCGTTCTTTCTTGTCCGCGTCCTGGCTATCTCTTTTCTTAGAACTAATTCTTCATGTCTATGGCATTATCATCTATGGGATGGAGATGCCAGCCTCCTTTCATAAACCCTTTATCTAATTTCTTTTACAAATATTTCCCCTTCCGGTTGTAATCCGGATAAAATCACAAAACAAAACTTCAATTATTATACTTAATAAAAATTTCTACCAATTTTGATATTATAAGAATAAGTTTACAAGTTTCGAACTAATTGAAAATATAACTATCATATATATTTAAGGTAGCATAATAGGTAGACACTAGTCATTTCACTACAAAAAAAATTTGTATTGGGAGCGTTTGAATTTACACTAGGATTAACAGATTACTTAAATATTTATTAAAAAATAATTTCTAGTACTTACGTTGTTTTTTTATATTTAAATTTTGAGATGTCTAAGTCAATTTGCAAGTATCTATAAATACACTACGCACTTAGTGTACTCATCTAACGTTTCCATCATTTACGACAAATAGTGTACAGAGTTTTTATTTCACTCGAATTGTGCCTTAAATTCAATACGTCACTTTATAATAAAATCGTTGTTGACATATCTAAAGTTATTCATTCAAGAGTGTTATTTAAATGCTAAGTAATCATCTATAGTAAGTTTTTTATTGAAAATGCTAAGTATTTCATTTAAAAATGCGAAGTTTTTATGCTATGTATTTTAAACATAATGCAAAGTATTTTAAAGAAAATGCTAAGTTTTTTCTTGAAAAATTCTTACTACTTTTTCAAAAATGTTATATTTTTAAAAATTAAGTTGTTTTTAAATATACAAAGTTTCATTGATAAAAAAATACAAATTATGTTTTTTGAAGGGATCAGATCAAAGTGCCTAGTTCTATTAATGCTAATTTTTTTCAATGTGCTAAATTTGATAACAAGAATTACACATATTGATCTTTTAAGCTATTTTTTAAGATGCTAAGTTTGATAAAAAAAATTACACATTTAAAAGTCAAATAGAATATTTTAAGACAATAATTAGAAATAGTGGGAAAACTATAATTAATAAATGTATGAATGTATGTATGTAAGTAAGCAATGTATGTCAAACCGCCAGATACGAATTGGTTGTGCTCATGAGCCAAATACGCCTAGTAACGAGTGCGTTTATAATGTCAATTAAAAAAATATATTTAGAAAACATAGCAAAATCTAAGACCTAAAATAATTCGATTAAAAACTTTTTATTTATATAAAAACTTAGCAAATAATTTTAAAAAAACTTAAGAAATAAATAAAAAATTTAGCAAATAATTAAAAAACTTAGCAAATATTTGAAAAACTTAGCAAATTATTAAAACCCTTAGCAAATAATTTAAAACTTCGCAAAATTTATTATTAGCGAATTAATTAAAAATTTAGCATTTGAATTTAAAACTGAGAATTAATTTAAAACACGGCAAATAGATAAAATAATTAAAAATTAGCAATCATGAATAAGAAACTTTGCAAATTAAATATAAAACTTAGCAAATTATTTGTTGTGTTTATTCAATAAGTGATATTTGATTTTTCAGTATACAATCATCAATTTTACACATAGAAAGGGAATTCTTTATTTTTTAATGGGTTAATGTGTTATCAATATAATTGGGATCACATCAAACTTAATAATACATAGTAATAATTATATTAAGGCGAATGTTAATATTTAAAATAAGTTTTAAAATAATATAACACACCTTTAATTAATTTGTCATGGGCCATCAAGTAGAAACAGTTGTACAACAATTATATTATTCTGGGTTAAAAGGTTATTAAAATTTTGAGCTGTATAGGTACCGCCATTAGAATCGTCTGGGAACTTGATATGACTGACTTAAACTTCCAGTTGAATTACCCGCCGTGGTATCGGCTACTATCTTACTAATTAATTGATGGGCCCTTTTAACAAGAGCCGCTTCTTGTGAAAATATAGGCATTTGGGAGTGGCGCAGATGTGGTGTTGTCAATGGAACCGCATGTTGATTACATGGCGATTGAGCATGTGGTATATATCTAGTTGGCTCTCCCAGGGGAGTAATATTACGTCGAAGACATGAGTAGGTGTCGTATTCTGGTTGGGCACAAGGCCTTCCATAATTTAAGGATGCTTGATATGACATAGGGGCACGTTCCCGTCTTCTATTATTGTCATTTAAATTCAAATAATCCAAGGGATCATCTCTCCGTGGTGTTTGGCGCATCACATACTCCGAAAGTGGCATTACAGAGGTGCTTAGTAATTCTTCGGGAGGGTTTGCGGAGCGCCTCTCCCTAGGCTCTTCACTGGTGTCCCTTACTAAGGTAATATTTACGTTTGATGGGCTTTCGATACGAAGTCTTCGATATTTATTATTATAGTCTGATAAAGCTTTACTATCTGGATCTTCACGCTCTTTATAAATAGTAGAAGATGGTTTATAACGATCATCACTATAAATTGACCTATGAGGGGCTAAATAGCTTGACTGAGAAAATTGTGATGGTGTATCGGCGCCATATATTTTTGAATAAGACGGCTTTGTTTCCGTATCAATATCATTATTTTTATAGTGTCGTCGATAATTTCCATCATTGTTCGGCTCATCTCTGACCGAGCCTTCGGGATCTAATCTATATATACTTCTTAAATTAGATTTATAATTTTCAATATCCAGTGGAGATGATGGCTTGTAGTATTTAAAATTATAATTATTTGGTTTTTCACCATAAGTGTCTGAGGGTAGAGTTTTTGTAAGTGGTTTATAAGTCTTATCATAATCGTAATTATAATCATTTCTAGGAGCAGGAGATTTACTTCTAACCAAATATTCAGTAGAAGGTTGTCGACTACGTCTACTTTCCAAATAACTAGGACTCGGTTGTCGAAGAAGAGGCCCACTCTTATAAATTGGATCAAAATCATAATGACTCTGTCTCAATGGGGAATGAGCACTTTTTGTCGTGTCTAAATCGTATAAAGGCTTAGGTTTCAATTCAGTTATTGGTGTAGACTCCCTAAGATACTTAGCATACCTTGATTCAAACTCCGATGGTTCTTTTTTTGGAGACGGGTCACCCGTAGTTGCCTCATATATATAAGTTTTAATGGACAATGGATCTACTCCTAGAGTTCTTTCTCCACGTGGGGCAGAACTGTATTTTCCTGGATAGTATGAATCCATCGAGAAATAATCATTTTTTGCCTTTGTCAAAGGACTCTCTGGTTTGTAAGAAGAGTAGGCTGAATATGCGTTACTGCTTGGCTTGTAGGAGTTAAATGTAGAATTTTTGTTTGCCGTCAAGTTTGAATAAGAGGGTGCTGCGTAAGTTTTACGAGGGCTAGGCTCATCGTAAGATGTCTTGGTGTCCGAAATTTTGCGGCGACTTCTAGGAATGTAATCATCAGTATCCTTAACCGGGCTTATTCCTCGCCTGCTTTCTGTGATAGGGCTTTGCTCCCTGCGCCGTCTCCTGGGGGTATAGTCGGTGTCATTGGTAGATTTTGGACTTAATTCCCTACGTTGTCTTCTTGAGGTGTTTTCTTCTGTTTTATCTGGACTAGCTTCTTTTCTTCGACTTCTAGGCACATATTCACTTGTTTCCGCTTTCTCCGGACTTATTTTGGCTCTACGTCTTCGAATACCTGTATCAGGGTCATCCGTCTTTTCTGGGCTTGTTTCGTTTCGGCGCGATCTAGGAACGTATGTAGTTTCACCTTCATCATCGTCGGCGTTATTTTCTGAACGTTTTGTTTTCGAATCCTCTATATCTGGACTCCCTTCTTTTATTCTACTTTTAGGTACATACTTTTGCTCATCGTCAGGAGTTGTATTTGATAATCTTCTTGTTGTTGAACTATCTTCCTCTGTTTTCACTGGGCTTAGTTTACGTCGCCTTGTGGAAGTATCATTACTCTCTGTTTTATCAGGACTAGTCTCAAATCGCCTCCTTCTAGGAACATAATCGGTTTCTTCAACATTGCTAAGAGCATGAGAGTCAGGACTTTTGTTTCTAGTACTACGCTTTGACACATGATCCAATTCGTCGGATTTAATCGATTTTCCTTTTTTTGGCTCAGTCTCTTTTGGATCCTCCTCTATTTTTGGACTGCTTTGATTAGAGTTTTGTTCGTCGTTAATACGACGTCGTCGAGGTTTGTACTCTGTTTCATCATTTAAAGTTTGCAACGTTGATTCAAGATCTTTTTTTTCCGTTTTTAATGCCTCTTCTATGTTTTCGTCCTTAACATTTTGTGGTTCGGTACCATTTTCTTCTGTTTTTTTCAGGAGCTTTTCAATTTCTTTGTCCAAATTTACCAGCTTTTCTCTCATTTCTACGTGATCAATTTCAGCTGACGATTCCTTAGTTCCATCCGACTTTCCATCGTCTTGAGATTTTAGGCTTTCATCTATTTTATCAAGATCTACATCCGTATCAATAGAGGATTCTTTTGACTTTTCTCTTGGCAATTTTTTTGTTTTCTTAGTTAGATGCTCTTCGTCCTTGATAAGTTTTTCAGTTTTAGTCTCGCTCTTTTCCTTTGTTAATGCGTCAGGTACATTGGGAGTTAACTCCTTCTCTGAAAGACCCATATCACCTTTTTGATCAGCCTTATCGGAAGAATTTTCTTTTTGAATCGAGTGCTTATCGGTTGAGCCATCATCGTCACTCTCTTTTACTTCCGTTTCTTCCTTTAAATCTACAATTATGCCCTCAATTTTTTCTCCCGCTTTAAGCTTTACAAGCACGCTTTCCTTTTCAATGGGACTGTCCGAGGAACACTTATAAGTTTTGGTTTTAATTTTAGTTATGATCTTTCCTGGCTTCCCGGGGTCTCTCGATTGATTTTTTTCCTTGATTACAAATGTTGCGGTGTACTTGTATACTTTGGTAGTCTTGACTTCTTTAGAATCTTCCGCTATCTTATCCACTCCTTTTTTATCGTCGGTGATTCCGTCACCTTTTTGGGCACTGGGCAATGTTTCTAGAGACTCCTTCTTTTCAGACTCAACCGCATGATCCTCCTTTGGTTCGGCCGCTTCATCATTGAGCTTAAAAGATTTGTTAACCGTAAATTTCTTGCTATTGCTTCCATCTTCGCCAATGCTTTCGGATACCTTAATTTCCGAATCTGCGTCTACAATAAAATTCTTATCTCCTTTGTGTTTATGGCTTTTGTGATGTTTCGGCGATTTTTTCCCCTAATAAAAAAATATTTTATTTTATCAGCATTTTTAAACCTAAATTAGTTATTTTTACTAACATTTAAAAGTACTTTTATGTGATGAGATAAAAAAGGCTCTCTATGAAAAAATAAATTTTTTATTCTTAGGATAGCTAACAAAACGCAACCTTATATAAACTTATAAATTTTATTCAAACACCCAAACATATTCATTTAAGCGGGCTTTATAATATATTTAGCCTGTTTTTCAAATAGTGACCTTAGCAGATAAAATTTCACTTAAATTAGATAAATTTTTTGCATAATCATTTATTGTTTGGTATGAATATAAGCCTTTATACTAATATACGGCTTTTCATATCACTATATTTAATAACTTAATTTACTAAGAAATACATAAAATTTGAAATGCAGTTGTTATATTAAATCAAAAAAATGGCCTACTCTGTATAATAAACGTATCGAAATTTTTTTATAAGATTTTACATTGTTATCTTTTCAAGCCGTATGCTATTTAAACGCATTTCAAGGATAGGTAAGCGCGTTTCGTATGCTATACAATTTCTATCTAATTTTTTTTGTATTTTTAAAAGAAAATTAGTTATGAAATATGCACCAATCATAATCAATCTTATTTGCCTCTTTAGATAACAAAGTGACCATCTTAATACAGTATTTCAAATGTTAAATATGTAAATTAATTTGTTCCTTTAAAACATTGAGAGATAATTTAATCAATATCCATTTTATAAATAATGACTCAGAAGGACAGTTGTATTAGCATTGTTTATACACTTAAATAGGATTAAACAAATCTTTTCGATCTGCGTTATAACTTGAAATATTTTAAAATTAAGTTAAATTACTTCAATCTATTCTATTCAGTCTAAGTATAAAAAGTACCTAAAAAGTAAATCAAATATAAATTGCATTTCCTCACTAGACATTTTTAGATGCAGATTTTTAACATAGATACCCTTAATTCATATTTTTTGTAACAATTTGATCATGATTCGAGCTCTCTAAGCTATCACAAATATGGCTACAAAATCTCACACTTTTTTCATAGCGCTTCCTATTTTAAAAATCTATGAAAGGGTAGCGCCATTACAGACTCTTAACAGAAATGAATTAGATATTGTATCACTCGCGAAGCGTCTTGAGGCTTAAGGTCACTAATATTGAACCTGATAACCAAAATTTGCCTCTAATCATCACTCACTATAAATTTTTTTTATTAATTTTGTGGCAATTAGATTGTCTCTTATTTATTTAATGTGTGCAATATTATATAAAATAGATTAATTGATAAGGATTTCATTTGTATTTGTGTTAGAAACCAATAAGACAGTTTTGCTATCCCTAATGGGTGATGGCTGACAAGTTTGAAAACCACTGGTTTAAACATTTTCTATAAATCTGAATGTTTGTAAATAGACTCATTTTTTATATATATTTATCTATTACTAGAAAAATCTTATTGGCTAAATACTTAGTCATCGACCAACTTTTCTCTAACAACATTTTGTAAATGTAAATTTTATTGAGACTTTATTTCTATGAATATAAGTGTAAATTGGTTAAAGCATGTTTAAATGTTATTAAAGTAGCCGACAATTATATATTTAATATGTAGGTAGTATTCAAGATCAAATTAATTAGCTGATTTTAATGCAAAAGCATATAGAATAGAATGAACATATAGTTTATATAGTTATATCAATTCGATATTATTTTAATAAAGGAAATATATTAGTATTATAGATTAGATTAGTAAGCGCTATGTTATATAATCAAAACAATCCATATTTAATTAATTAATTATTAAATTGTTTAATAAGGTTTTCGTGTCGTTTTTGATAGTTTGTAGTCCAAATTAGTGAACTCGTTCAGTAAGTATAACTCATAGGATAGTATCTATTGTAAAAGTAGTTTGTGGCGGGCATAGTGTAGTAAGATGACAGAGGTGTATAAGATGTCGAATAAAGAGATGAAGGTGATCCGTAACCCGTGTACACGTCACGGCTATATGGATAATAATTATAAGAATAATAATGATAATAAGGATCGTACAAGTTTCGGGCTTTGGGATAAGAGTAGTTTGAATAAGGTAAATAGGAAGAATAAGAAGTCCCTGAAGACAAGTAAGGTGATTTTATAGGAGCCATTTTGTCCAAACTTAAGTAATCCAAATTCGTTTCGTAAAGATTTCGTGTAATAGGACTCGCTCCAACTTTGCTTGATAATGTTTTAATATAATCAGACGTCGGTGTTTTGGACGAAAATAAAGCATCGTAGCTACCTTGCTTTCGTGTCGATCGACCACTGCTAATGCCTATGTCAATGTCGTCGTAAGACATGGTCGATGATTTTTGAGGATTAATTTTGTAACTTTCGGCTCGCGGTGCAGAACTAAATTTACCGGGATAATAATTTGACATTGAAAAATAGTCGTCGGTTTTTTTGTCCCTCACGCTGTAGTTAGGGACCTTGGTTGATGATTTAGGAGATTTCCAGCTGCTACTTCCACCATGGCTTTTACTACTGTCTCCTGAGCTCTTGAAAGAGTAGGATCTAGTAGGAGTATATTTGGACGTAGTATCAGTTGTTGTTGTATTGCTTGACCTAGACGCACGATCAGTGCTTGTTTCGACTGACAACCTTTTTCTCTCGCTTTTACGCCTAGGCTTTTCAACTTCGTCCTCGAGTTCCCTTTGCCGGGATTCGCGTTCAATCTTACGCGTTCGCAATTGCGATTCTCTCGCTTTACTCTCGCGACGCTCTCTAAGGGAAGGTTGTTCTGAATCGAATGAAACATCTTCCCGTGTAAGCCTACGTTCGACATAACTCTGTCTTTTAGCGGCTGCTGTTTCTTCACCCCTTTCGTCCGCAACTTCTTTTTCCTCTTCGACCTTGACTTCCTCTTCGGTTTGAGCTTCTTCTTGAGGCTGGGCTTCTTGTTCGGGTTGACTTTCATTTACCACTTCTTCAACCTTTGTTTCTCCCTCTTCTTTTTCTACTTCAGGCTCTTGTTCCGTCGCCTCTTCTTTGTCTTTCTTCTTGTGGTGCTTGCGACGTTTAGGTTTCTCTTCTTGTGCTTTTTCTTCTGGCTCTTGAGATTCTGGTTGTATGGCTTCATCACTTGCTTTTTCTTGAGATTCTTCGGGTTGATGTTCGTTCTCGTTATTTTGCGGTTCGCCTTCATGCTCGACTTGATAAGCTTCTTCTTTAAGAATAGGCTCTTCATCTTGCAGTGGGTATTGAGTTTCCAAATATTCGTCGGCCATTAATTGGGCTTCAGTATTAACGTCGTCAGTATTTAAATCACCTGGGGGATTGAACCGTACCTCATTACCGGTTTCATCTTGGGCTAGGTCATTTACAGTTTCGACGGTTGCGTCTATCTTAGATTCCTCTTCAGCGGGTGTACCTTCTTCCTAGGAGTTTTTAGTATTTTTGTTATTAAGCACAATTTATCATCGCCAATAAGCAATAATGTTAATAGTTTAGAACCAAAAAATAATACAAAATATTATCCAACATATAAAAGTTAATAAGTTAATTTTGCATATTTTATGAATTAGTGTAGTTAATCAAATGTCTATTTAGGATAAAGCCGAGGATCTATAGGTTTCACTATATAATTAATTATTTTGTCATATCTCTAACCTGACCCTTTTGTGAAAACGATTTTTTTTATAAATGCAACTTTTCCACAAATAAAGTTGTACTTGTGCTTAATGCTACTCTATTAAATGTTAAGCTCAATTAGAGGGGAGTCTTTAAATTTTATACTTAGAACTTGTATTAAATACATTTCTTTTGACAGCCGTCGACGATTTTTTTGTCAATTATTGAAAATTTATCAAAGTTCAATTTTTAAAAGCCAATATATTTATACCATATACTTTAAAATAATTAATCCCGGTCCCCCCATTTGTATCTAATAATAAATACAAATTATCCAAAAATCTATAACTAATTTTGTTCACGATACTCTTATATAAAAGAGTGTATTGGCATTAGTGATTAAAGATTAAGCACAGTTTCCTAAACCAAGCCCTAAGATCGATACCTAATAAAAAACATATGCTTGGCACAATTTAATATAATAATTATAAGTCCAAACAATTTTGGCAATGAATTAAAGATATAAATATTGAATTGCACAAAATTTGAAAGTGTGTTTTGTCAATTACTATAAGTCATCATAACCTTGAACCCCGCCCGACCCCCTTATTAGTCATACTCATGATGCATGGAATGCCAATATTTGTGCGTCATGATCTTTGAGCATATTGGCTCAGAATAATTTTCAACATTGATAAAATTAGCGCTAGGCATGTTTTATTATTTCCGAAATACAAGAAGTTTTATAGATAGAAATATATTTTTTTAACATCACAGTTGCACTTATCATTTTTTTATATTTTATGATGGCTGATTCATTAAGTGAAGAAAAATTGGGATTAACTAAGGGAATAACTGTAATAAAAAATCATGAACTATATCATAAATTATTATCCTGTGTGTAAGCAAAAAAATTCCTAAATTTGATATACAAATTTTAATAAATCTTACTGAAATGCAAAAAAGGGCCCATTACAAATACACGAAGGCAAACTATTTAATTATAAAAATACCTCAAAAAGCAAAATTATATAGATCAATAGAATTTTTTATCTAGTGCTATTTAAAATATTTAAATATGCAGCGCGTTGATTTAAAAAAATAAAAAATCCTAAAAATATAAAAATTAAACTTCATATTAATTTTTTGTAATTAAATTATACTGGTGCTGGGGTATCCGTGTGTTCGATGTCTTCAACCTTCAAGCTATCATCACCTTTTGGCCAAGTCCCCTAAATTCACCATAATATAAATGTGGGTTTTTAATATAAAAAAATGTTGAGATTTACTTGATTTTAGAACACAAAATTATGAATTAAAATTATAAAAATTAGTGTGTTAATTGTAATTTACTTCTTCATCGGCGGGTTTTTCGTTCGTTTCTGGGGCAGGGGTTTCGGCTTCGGTCGACATTTCGAATTACAAATCTGATCAAATTTGGTAAATGAGTTAATGACGGAAAAGCGGTAGCTTTTTAAACTGTTTATCTGGGGTTGAGGGAGTTTTAGGATAAGTTTTTAAGGGATTATTGAATATTTTATTTTAACCTGACTCATATGCCTACTACTTCCAATATTTTGCACTCATAAATTTAAAATTCTAATTATAGAGAAAGAAGGAAAGAAAAAGATAGAAAGCCTTGGCGGATAGGTTCCTAAATTGTATTAAAATTCATCGAAATCCCGTCCAAACTATTTAATAATTTTTTTAAACAGAGTCTTCCCTATTGTTGCTTCGTGATTGCAATCAATATCCTTGAATAAAATTTATGTTAACTAGCAGTTGTATTTCCTCTTCTATCCTTAAATACTATTACAGGATATGCTTCATATAAAAACCGTGCATAGAAATAAAATATGTACTGCCTATCTAATTGCAAAAATAACGAGCAAATTGCTTTCAAAAGTTTTAAGTAATTATAAAAAAATTAATAAAATTATTGTAAAATATTTTAAAAAATCGTATAAAATTTACCTAAGTTTAGAATGACACACACTACTCTACTTGTTAGTGCGAGTGTAGAAAGATTAGATGTTGGAAAGTCAAAATGATTTCTACCCTAAGCTACTAGAACAGAAGCAATTTATGTTCCAACATCCGAAAATTATCAATATTAAACGCCGATTCTCAGCAAAATTTTGGCACAATTTTACATATAAATTGACAAACCCTGCCTCCTTCTTTTTTATGCTTAAATATTGGTATGTTAAAGTTGATAATAATAAAGCCAATGACGTATCAATTACGGAGTGAGGGTCGTGCTTTATGAAATTGTGATTTTTTCTAGCTACAAATCTAAAAAAACCGTACACAAGAATTGTCTTGTTTAGCCAAAAATGACATTGATTTTAAAATTTAGACGCATCTGTTGTATTTGTGTTATGAATAAAGTTTAAAAAAATTATCAACAATTTTGAAGTGTTTGTGCTGTGTTAGCGAATCCTAGTTATGCCTTTATAGAAGAAAAATATTACATTTAAATGAAACTTGTAATATTTTTGTTTCGAACATACATTTGAAGAAGTACTAAACTAATATCCAAATTAATTTATATGTAATAGCATGGGCGTAGCCAGGTTTGGAACTAGAGGGGGGGGGGAGCAATAAGGCTTTCTGTAATTTAAGCTATAGATGTTTTCCATTCTTAAAAATTTCTGGATTTAGAGGAGGCGGCCGCCCTTCCCTGCTACTCCCTGGCTACGCCCATGTGTAATAGTTATTGCATACCTATTTTGGTTATAATTAAATTTACAACAATTTATATAGAATTGGAACCTTCGTTAAGAGTCTAAAACCTAAGTAATTAGATATACTCCATTCAAGTAAACAGACTGTTTGGACTTATAACATTAAAAAAAATTTTTTGGATCGGGATCAAGTCAAAAATTTAATTATCAACTTGACTTTGCAGTAGTTTGCCATGTACTTTCCATATTTGTTATTAAAATAGATTAAAAATCCATAAATTGCATAGCAATTATTAAAGGCTAACTTAATCAATTTAATAATGCTGTCGTGTTTAACATATTTCTAGATCAAAATTTGATACTTGGAGAAAGAATTTGGGTTAAAATTTATATTTGGGTGCATTCGGGGTGAGGTTCATAATTTTAATTAAATTTGGTTTGGATGGAAAATTTAAAATAATTTTTAAATACGGTCGGGTTTGGGCTGGCAAAAATTATTCACCACATACTAAATATTTCCTAATTTGAAAAATCTACAGTTCAATGTTTGTCAATTATTACAACCAATTTTAAAATTACTAGACAATGTGTTTTAAAATGAGATTCTAAAGGACATTTAAAGTGGGAAATGATAAAAACTATCAGCAAAACTTATATATCTAAAAGAGGAAATTTTAAAAAAGAATAATGAAGATAATTCAAAATAATTTATTATTTTTCGCGTAAAGCAAAATCTTATTAAATGCTCTAAATATCCGGACACCAATATATTAAAAAGTAAAAAGAGTAAAATTTCCTTATATATAATTGGTTGATGGCCTTCCTTTCGGTTGCTACATATTTGCTAGTTTAATTTAGTATATATCAACCAACACACATACCAATTTTACTTGTACATTTTTTATTGTAATCAATGCATGTCGAGTCGACCCAAAAACAAATATATGTTAGTAAAAAAATTATAGCTGAGTTAGAAATAAATAATCAGTCGCATTTTCAAGTTGTTCGTTTTTGAGATCCATTGAAACTAAATCTTCCTTTTTAAATTATACCAAAAGATGGCGCTCTTTAGTTTGTTCAAGCATTCTAAATAATGTATTAAACCTTAGTAAAATCAAATCTACAAAATTTTCAACATTCTTAAATATTTTAACCGTAGTTATATCTATGTAGATAAATTTATTTTGTTATTTTTTGAGGGGATAGTGATTCACCTGTATTTACGAATGTGTAGATTCTATTAATTAAAAATCTTAACATAAAATAATTTGTTGGGGCAGGGGTGGATGCTTTTAAAAATTGCATAATTTTGCCTACGATTTGATGTCTATTTAATAACTGCATCAAAAGGTGTTAACCTCAAATTAAATTCAATCCCCTAAATGGCTATATGAATTAAACTAAATTTATAATTGAAGCAGTTAGAACTTGTTTAAAACATATATATCATTTTGGTGAATTTGCAATGTAAATCATAGAAATCTTTTAATAGTAGAGGCAAAATCCATGTTCTAAATTATAGTTTAGCTATTATAGCGAATGATTTTAAATATAAGTAATAGAATTTTTAACGTCAAAATAGACAATATAACAATTAATATTGCCTGAGTAAATTTTTATAAAGTTTTTCCACAAATTATTATTTTGCAACACTTATTTATTTAGAAACACTAAACAAGTCTATTAAAAAATCTTTATTTAACACCTCTAATCCCATGTAAATCTTTATAAATTTACAATATTAAAAGCGAATCCGCTCATGAATAAAAATTTAAAATAATATCCAAGATTGACAATATAATATGTATCCAACATAATAATAGATTACACATCGAGTTATGCGCTAATTGACTACTTTAACACCGAACGTATTTTTGACATTTTATAAATTTTTAAAAATAACATTAAAAAATGGGGCAATAATATTATTTGCTAGCACATCAATTAAATTTTGTGGTTGATTAAATTCCACAATTTTGTAGATTATAAAAAGTTTTTTTTTCGTCAAAGTTTAGACATTTAGGAATTTGAGCATTTTTAAACTTTCGATAAAAGTTGCGTAAAAAATTTAAAATTTGAGTACAAAAAATTATTAAAAAATTTGAACACGATTATTCCCAAAATCAACCACTATTATATAGCCTTCTGGGGATAAGCAAACTCCTGACGGTCTATCAAACTCTCCTATGTGGCTCCCATTTTGTCCGAACGAGCAGAGAAATAATCCAGATGGATCAAAAACCTAATTTTAATGAAAAAAACATTGCAAATATATATTAATTAGATCATAAAACTTTTTATATAGGTTTATGGATGATGTAAAGCTGCTATTATAATATAAATTACTATAATTTGGAAATTTATTAAGCAATATTACTTATTATAATTATGTTTTTAACCTAAAGCTCTATTTATGTGATTTTGGAAGGGATTCATCAGAACTCGATTTTATAGGAGTCTTTGTTATAACTTTATTAAAACTCACCTGAACTCTGTGGTTTCTTGAATCGGCTATAATTATGTTTCCTTCAAGATCTACAGCTACACCTTGGGGACGGAAAAAATCACCGAGACCTGGCCCTTCTTTCCCAATTATTTTGGAGTCTTTCAGCTCACTATCAATAATGAGACACCTAAAAAATAAAAATAAATTATAAAATTTTTTTTTTGTTTATATATAAAAGCGTTAAAACATCTTAAAGTCATATTTTAGAAGATTTTTACCCTCATATTCGATGTTTTTAATGGATAAATTTTCGGGAATTGACGAAATATTATTATAATAATTATAATTTCTTTTTAACACCCTCGACAATTCCCGAAAATTTATCCATTAAAAACATCTTAAAGTCACATTAAAAAAATCGAATAGGTTTTTAATAAATATAGATTTAATTATTATTGGTATTAATGAAACCTGTGATTATTGAAATCGGTGACATAAATTTCGTCTCTATGTCCAAATGTAACTCCTCGGGGAGAATCGAAATTTCGACAATAGGGTGGTATTAAGCCATATTTTCCTATAAGAGTTCCATCTGGCAAAAATAATTGTATCCTATGATTTCTTGTGTCAGAAACCACTATTTTAGTTTCACACGAGTTTAAAGCGACATCCCAGGGATAATTGAATTGACCAGATTTATTGCCCTTTTCACCGAACGTGAATAGAAATTTTCCCGTAGTCGTAAATACCTATACAATTTTAAAAATAAAATAAAAAGGGCTTATAGAAATATCTGCAAAGTTTTAGTATAAATATAATGACATATACTGCATTTATTTCATTTATAAATTCTGTCTCAGAAAAACAAACTGTGCTGTTAACTTTTAGAGGGGGGCAATAATGATTTAACAAGGGGCAAAATGACATTTTTTTTTAGTAATTTCCCAATAATTATATAATAAATTTGAAGAATTTTTTGGATTTAGAGAAGGGAACTGCCGCCCCTCCCTGCCACCTTCTGGTGATGCCCATGACTATTTATCTATTTATTTGACAAATAAAAGTCGAAGGACATCGATTGAAATTTTTTGTGATAGTCAAATTGAATAACGATGTTATGGTAATAATTATTAGTATGAATTATGGTTCAAAATATGAAGATGAAACCTGTATACGATGATTATCTTTGTCTGCCACAATCAATTCATTCCTGCTATTTACGGCTATACCAGCGGGTCTGTTAAACTGGCCCGCAGCCGTTCCAAATGTTCCAAATTTTCGAATAAAATTTCCTTTCATATCGAAGACCTAATGTATTAGATTATAGATTAACAATTAATTCGTCAAAGAAATGTTACATTTAGGTTGCCAAAAATGGGATGAGATTTGAGATATTTAGTTAACATAAACTTATATTCCAAATTATATTAATTTTGTGAACTTTATCATCTTGTAAAATAATTTCGGCAAAACTTATTTACTATTCGCTCTTAATAAATCTTTAATAATTATTATAATAGTAAGAAGTTAAATGCAAGAGCCTTTAGAATTCCTAACCTGGATTCTATTGTTACTGCGATCGGCTAAAAACAAATTCCCCGCAGAATCACACGCAACACCCCAAGGTCTGCACAATTCCCCATCTTGAGTACCTTCATTACCAAAACTGAATATCGCCTTAAATTATTTTGTTTGGTCAACATTAATTAATTAATTAGTTTTTACCGTTTTTATGGTGAGATAGTTTCTACTGGGCCGAATATTGATAGTTAACGGACTATTAGCCACTGCCTTCCCCCTGATGTATACCTGTTGGATAAACATATATAGTTGGTGCGAAGTTGAAAAAATATGAATGTAAATTAATGTTACGCCAATAACTTCTAAAATATACTTTTAGTTTTATACAGGTAATTACAGAGTTTTTTGTTTAGTAGTTAAGGGGTTTTCATTAATAAAGGTGTTATCTTTTTTGGCTCTTCGAGCTTCAGTTAATTATAAATGGCTTAATTAAGTTTAGAGTTTGGGTTTTAAAGTAAATTAATAACATTAAACTCGTTTAAATAAAGTTTTAACGGCTAGAAAGAATAAAAACGGCAAATGTGAGCTTGTTACTTTTATAGGTCGTTTAAATAAAGTTGTCAAAAAAATAATAACAGAAATGTGAGGCTGTTACTTCTATAATGTGACGGCCTAGGGAAGATGGTGTGAATGAAACGATGTAGCTACCGTTCAACAAATCGGTGGGTGAAATGGAATTTTTATTTCCAACCGAATCCATCAATAACGCAGTGACCCTATCACCCCCCGATAATTTCCCTTCTCCAGAATGATCTCTCGTTTTTAAAATCAGCGAGATAGGTTTATGAATCAAGGCATTTTTAGGTGGAACGCTAAATCTCATAGAATACAGGGTAGAATTAAGAGCCGAGGCTGGTGCTTGGATCTGTCCCAGGGTATCTAACAGTGATTCTAAAAGTCTGGGATCGCTAGCAGAAGCTTTAAAATCCAAAGTTTCATCTTCCCAAGGCAGAAGCAAGCTATGCATAACAGATTCAACGTTTCCCAAACGACTTTTAAGGTTGCGGGTCGTGGCTAGAATATCGTTGATGACATTACCATCATTGTCGCAGTTATCAAACATGTGAGCTGCACCGGTAAGTTGCAAACATTCTTTCAAATGACCCTGGTATCGAGTTAAACTCCCAATTTGATCCCTTAGACTGAGTAATTTGGAAGCGGTTATAGTCCTCACACGTGTATGAAGGGTAGCTTGACGAGAACGCAGCGCCGATACACGGGACTCTATCATGGAATCTATGGTCGTATCTATAGATTTAGCCCGTTCTTCAATCCTAACGGCTATTTGCTTATCGTGTAATACCCTTTCACCCAGCTTGGAATATGTGCATTGCACCCGTTCTATGTGTTGATCTAAGATGGCGCGAGCGTTGCCGATGTAAACCAAGGTATGAGATTCATGACTTTTTAATGACCAAGACGTATTGGAAGACAGGTGTGGGACCGAGGGATTCAAACACGTTTGACACAAAGGGGCTATGCAATCTTGGCACAAAACTAAGCAAATTTGCCCTTGATGTACGGTACATACCAGGCCGTTGTTCGTCTCAGGCGACGTTATATTTAACTTTTTGGTGGAAATGGGTTCATTCGAATCGAACAGAGGTTTAGTCGTTTGAATAAATTCAAATAGTTTTTGGACAGTGGGATTGCAATCACCGTTTGGCTCGTTCTTGAGGACCTCATTTTCCTTATCAAAATTGAAATGGCTATAGGATTGAGTAGCGGACGCAGAAGATTGTATAAATTTATCGAAATCGGCATACAGCGGGCTGATGAGAAATGCTGAGGGTGACGGGGTTGAAAAGATGGGTAGTCTTCCCAGTTTCCCACCAGGCTGTTGCTTTCCTTCTTTAACCTGATCATTGCTATGGCTTTGAATCGGTTTAAAGACATTTGGACCTAAGATTTTTTGGCTTTCGTTACAGGCTTTTAGATCCAGTAAATCGTGTTTATCAAATACGCTCTCTTCGCCCTCCTCTTCACCCAGCACATTGAGGACATTTTTGTAAACGGACAACCGCTGATACAATTGATCGGATGTGGGAGAAAGGGTTAGTGATGATGATGAATTGTATGCCGATTCAGCTGAAACTTCATCTTCCTCTATCTTCACTCCGATCGGGGGCAATTTGAATTTGTTTAGTTTTTGAACATCTACGGTTCCCCCTAAGATATTTCTTACTTCTCGACATTCCGCACTTTCGGAATACGTCTTGGGTATGCTAGAAGCTATTGTAACTTCGTCTAAACATGACGCGTGATCGAAGCTGAACGATCTCACCTTATCCTTTTTTGCGCTAAATAATTGATAAAACTTCTCCAAAGTTGTCAATTTTTCGAGAGTATCCGTCGTAGCCGTTTGATTATCGGCATCCTTATAAATAGCGTTGACCGAGGTAATTTTACTCCCAATTTCGTACATGCTTGGAGGGTAAGAAAATGGGGGTTGTATAGCTTTCATTCCTCGATATTGATAAAAATCATTGGCAAATGAGCTAAAAATATCATTAAACTTTTTTTAAAAATATATTTAAAGGCTTGGAAAAAATTTGTGTGAACTGGCTCCCCAACCCGTTTACCTAATGTAGCGCACATCAATTACCTCAATTTATCGTCTAATTGTTTTGTCATATGGTTTCTCAAGTGGTTTGTTTACCGCAAAAGATCTACACAACCTATCACGCTTGTGACATTCCTAAATTTAAATCTTTTGTTTTTGCTTACAATATCAAAGATTTCTAATGTAGTGGCTAGATGATAAATGGTCATTTAAATAGATAAATTGCCTTAGGGGTTATTGACTATTTAAAGCTATTTAAGTTTGAAATAACGAGGCGCTGTTAAAGAAAAAAACTAAATAATCAAGTTGTTTACTTTAAAAAAAGCTTAGATAATATAAAGTGTCCGATATTATGGCACCATGAAATCAATTATACCAGAATTTACCAACATGTTTTATAAATTTTTAAATAATATACAATTGACTCATTTATTCTTTCTGAGTTAAAGAAATTAATAATTCAAAGCGCGTTTTTATATTTTTTATTCGTGTATATCATAATTATAATTATTTGTTATATTAATTAAAAGAATTTAATTCAAACTAGTGAAGCAAATTTTTTTTTAACTACTATAAATAGATAAAGGCATGTTATTACCAAGTGTGATTAACAAAATTAATATATTTAGCACTCATAATAAAATAAATGTCAGTTCTATAAAATGCAGTTATTAAATTTAATTGTGATTTATCTTAATTAAATAGCCAAAATACAAATGTCGCTAAATAAAAAGAAAAGCAATTGCAAATTAATTGATCAAAATCAACCCATAAATTTTAGTCTGATTTCTATTAAATATAATTTTATAGACGAAATCGATGCAAATTAATAAATTTTATTAATATTTAGCAATTTAAAACAAATATATGGATTAATTTATGCAGGGCATAATTTTATCCTTTCAAAGAAATGGGCAAAATTTAGCCAAATTCTCGGTTTAAAATATAAAACTTTTTTTTTTATAAATAATATTTTATTTGATAATTTTAGATGATATACAAAAAATTACATACACGGCTAAAAAAATATAAAAACGCGCTATAACTAAACGGATGGCATTGATCCGTGTATGGAAATCATGTTGGATTTAACGATTTTCATTGTAATCTTTTGCCTGATATAAAAGTACTCTTTCAAATCTAGAGAGACGCTGGAGATTGCTTTTCCAATTTGTTTCAGGAGAGCGAGAGCTTCAGTGCCTATATTTTAATTGTTTTGAATAATCGCTTAGGAAGATTTTTGTACTTTAAGGAGAATGATTATTGAAAACTTTGGAATTTAACTATTCCCATCAACATTGGCAGAACTAGGTGTCGACAAGGCGAATTAAAATTAGAGCTATGCAAATAAAAATTTATTCAAACGCGCCCGGTCTGCGCCCGATATTTTAATTTACAAATTGTCCAAGTCCGACACGAGCTCAAATTATTTGGCCCGACAGGAACTTTTGGGCAAAATTTACATATAATACATTTTTTTTTAATAATTCTTAATTAAAGCATTAATAAGTATAATGAATAAAGAATTGCAGTTTATTTTGGTAAAATTTTTAACTAAAATGTTTAAAATAAAGATTTAATTTAAACTAGTGACTTATTTAAGGGTTTAAAATAAAAATTTTTAAATTTATTAACTTATTTTTAGTAGCCACTATATATGATAATTGATTTTGATAGGAGAGAAGGGCTGGAGTTTAATAGCTACATTATGCAGCTTTAAAAGTACCTATATATTTTACATAAAGTCGGATCTATCTGAAACCTGTTATTTAAGTGGTTAGTTTGGCTGCCCATTACCGACCCGAACCCAAGGCAATTATTGTTTTCCCCAAGCCGGGTCTGAAACTCTCTCCGGCTGGGTGGGGCTTCGGGCGCCCTGTGCAGGGCTTAAGTTATGATTCAGAGAGGGCAAATGACCTTTTGAAATTCTTAAAACAATTTGCATCGAAAAGTATTTGAGGTAGGGCTGCGTCTTCCCGCCTTCTTCCTTGCCCACTAATTTTGCGTTTACCCAATCCGCCATGATCAAATATATTTTTATCAAACTTGATAAAGCATTCAGTTTCTTAGCTATTAAAGGGATTCTTATTTGTCATATAATGGCGAAAAGCCTGAACCTAATGGATATAATCTTCTTCTACTTCTTTATCATATATTTGGTCCCACAGTCGTGGGATTTGCTTTGATAAGCTTACTCTATCTTAACCGGGTAGGGGCCAGGTCTTGATCTTCATAGTTTACGTCCACTTGCCCTTTCCACGTGACACGAGGTCGTCCTCTACCTCTATCTCCCGGTACCTCCATGTCGAGTACTTTTTAATTTATATTATTCTTCTCCCATCTTGGTATATTCCCATACCACCTTAGTCGCTATTCGAATCAAGTGTGCCCAGGTTGAATTCCCATTTTTGCCTTGAGACCGTCATTTGTCATATGGTCGAATTTAGTATAAACCAAGCTCCACTGTATCATTCTCATCTCCGTGGCTTCCAATAACTTTTCTTCCGTGACGTTTAGTGCTCATGTTTCACTTCCATAAAGTAACACCGGTCATGCGATGGATTTATATTGCTCTTCAGACAGATTGGCATTTCATTACACTTGATATATTTTGCCATTTAAGTCATCCCTTTTAAATCCGTGCATTGATTTCTTTTGCGCAACCTCCCTTTTGATGTAGCCTTAACCGGTGTAAACATGCCCATTTTTAGTTCCTTAAATGGTCAACTGATGGGTTGCCTGTAACGATCATCACCATGTGTACCGCTTTTGACCCATAAACCATATCCAGCTAAGTGCTTTGACCATTTTTCGCCTTCTTCGAATACGTTCTCCTTAATCTCTTTGCAAGTACTACATCATCGGCATATAGCATCAGGGGTTTGTCCCGAACCCCTGAACCCGAACCGGATAAAACCCGATGTTTTACAGAACCCGAACCCAAACCCATTTTTAAAAATACCCTTAAAACCCGAACCCGATGAATACAAATAAGGGTTCGGGTTTTAATTCAAAAATATATTGTGAATTGAATATCTCAGTTTTCTCTATCATGACAATGTAACGAACCATACGATTGTAATTTCAATATTTTTATGTTTCCGGCATTTTTCATTCATTAATCGATACTAATTATCTCAAGAATTATTTGTAAGTATTATATATATAATTGATATAATATAATTTCTTGAACCCGAACCTGTACCCGAACCCGATTTCAAAATTTATGCCAAACAACCCGAACACGAACCAGATTTTATTTTGGGCGGGTTCAAACCCCTGTATAGCATGTACCATGACTATGGCTTTTGAATGTCTCTCGTTATCGTGTCCATAATTATATTGAATCAAAAGGGACTTAGAGCAAATCCTTTATGTAATGCAATTTTAACCCTAAAAGGTTTGAGTCCCCTACTATCATTCTAACGCAAAAATTTGAGGCTTCATAAATATTTTTCATAAGCCGTATATATGCATCGGGGATATTTTGTTTTCTTAAGCATCATCATATTAAATCGCTAGGGACCGTGTTATTAGCTTTCTCCAAATCGATAAAGACCAGATGTAGGTCTCTTCTTGTTTCACCATATTTATTCATCTTTGTCTTAGTGCGAAGATTGTGAATTTGCCGGCAACGAATCCGAATTGGTTAGCCGATATTTCCACCTCGTTATTCAGCCTGTTTACCAAATTTTTTTCCCTAAGTTTCAAGAAATGGTTAGTTACCTTGATACCTATGTGCCTGCTACTCCTGAGGGGCTTCTTTGCCTTTGAATAAACTCTTGCTTGCTATTCATTGTTAGGAATTCGCTCTTTTATCAATATCTTGCTAAAGAGGTTAGTCATCATACTCCATCTTCTCGTCATTCGAGCAATGCTTCTATTGGTATTCCATCTGGGCTATTAACTTTTTTTTTACATCTTGTACATTTGTGTCCTAACCTTGTCCTCCTGAAAGAATTCGACCATACGTTTTGGCTCAATATCGGGAAGGGAATCTTTGTCATTTGCAATATTTATAAGTTCCTTGAAATATCCTTTCCAGTTCCACCTTTTCATCAATTCCTTCAGCTTAAATAAGGTTTGACGACTTTTCTCCTCCCTTATCTTGTACATAAGCTTGCCGCGTCTTTATGGTCCAATTTGTTTGCCATCTCGGTGTAAGCGGCATTCTTCTCTATTACAAAGGTTTTTGCGGCTCTCTATGCCTCCCTATACTTTTGATAATCCTCCGACTTTTTTTTATTTATGCCACCGTGTATATAAAATTTATTCCTTACCGATAAAATGCCTAATCGCTTAATCCCACCACTATAATTCCCTATTAATAGATTGGCTCCTCTCTGTTCTTAAACCCGAATCGCCGCTTCCTTTAGGTCCACAGTTAGCGTCGATCAATCGTTGTCTATGTCCCTTCCAACTTCCTGGCATTGAAGAATGTTGAAGCATTTTGATAAATTTATCTTTCGTCGACGTATACTTTAGTATTTTGTATAGAATTCTAAATACATAAACCTGTGTTTCTTTTGGGAAATACTTTTCTGTTAAGATCCATAAAAAGGGGACGATGTTGCCTGGCGCTTTTCCCCGGTATTACTTTGAAATTCTTGATACTCCATAAGTCCTTTCGCCGTATGAGCATATAGTCAATTAGGCTGAAATGCTTCCCACTTCTATAAGTCACAATATGATCTTCGCGTTTTGGTATTAGCGATCACCATGTCATATATTGAGGTATTTGAAAAATTCTTTGTTCTTCAGACCATCCCCATAGCCTCCATGATTTCGTTTATACCCGAGGCGATCTCTAAGTGGGTGTTGAAATCCGCTCCAGTAATTGGCTTTTCTTCCTATACTACTCCTTGTATTTCCTTTTACAATGAATCGATGAATATGTCTTTCTCTGATTCCATGCACCCAATTTGGGGAGCATACGCGCACATAACGGTTAGGAGGCCCCATAACCCCATTTATCTTCACTCACATTAGCCTCTCTGAACAACTTTTGACTTTCCCCATCTTACGATTCGCTTAGAACGATAACAACCCCATTTCTACAATTTGAGGATCCATCGTAGAATAACTTGTATCCCTCTTCAAACTTCTTTTGTAAGCAGGCGATGTGTACCTTTCTACTTTTTATCATTTGTGCGACCTCGATGCTCTTTGACGTCAACATGCCCACATTCCAGCATTGTATTCGCATTCTATCCACAACTTATCTACTAAATCGCCTCCGTTGTGAGTCAGATGATATTCCTAAGGTATCACGGGCGGGATATGCAGTGCGCGTCGTTTGTGGAGGACACCCTAGCTTTATTTGGTAAAGTTTTGTTTGAAACTATCATGCTTTTGGAGTTGGTGTTTACAGCCAATATACGACCTGACGCAAACCCTCCACTGTTTTCACGAGGACTTGGGACTGTCGTAGGTAGTGCTTTAAACCGAGTTGATAAGGAGTGGTATAATCCGCCCTACAGCCTTCTTTTCGAATTAATCTGCATATTTCAAAACATTTATGAGAATTTCTCGAAAAAGCTAGTCAATATGCTTAATTTGTTCACCCAACAAAAGTATCTGAATATATTAGGAATTGCAATTAACACTTTTTTTTATATCTATATTTAAATTTAACCTCACACATGATGAAGGAAGAAACAACATTAAAGACTTAGTCAATTAAAACATTCAATTTAGGGAGTAGCAGATTACACGTGCTATCATCCATCTTATAGCTTTTTAGTTCACCAAATGGCCTATAACTACTAAATATCAGATTTATATTATTATAGTCAGAGCTGTGTGAGGATTTGGTTGAGGTTCAACCTCGGACCTTTAGTGTAAACTATAATAGCTGCCAGATAGGGGGAATAGAATCAAATGTGTATTCTTCCAAATTAACGATAAGTTTATCGTTAATTTGGAAGAATATTTAAACCTCTAAAAGGAAGAACCAACTTAGTGTAAAACATTAAAAAATGATTATTTTCCCTATTGTTTTTAACTTTTTAATATATCGAATATTCAATTAGTCCCTATGCGAAATCGCGGGATCCTTTGAGCCTCCCTCCTTCTCTACCTAATTGGCTTATATGCTTATATAACACTATACCCTTAGTGCATGTGAGTGATTGATGATGTGTGGTGTGTGCAAGAGTAGTGGGTTAATACGAGCTATTCCTACTACTACGCCTGTCATCCTCCCTCTCTAATTTTTCTTTTTAGCTATTCAATATCGCTCTATTGAGCGTCGAAAAGGGTCAAAAACGGGCATTTTCGCAACTTTGAATCGAAATATCTAAAAAAACTTGACGTATAGGAAAAAAACAAAAAAAACATATTTGTGTTCACCACAAAAAACTCTATTAGAATATGTTGACGGTTTCCCGGTTGATTAAACAAGACCATTATTTGTTGACTAGTGAATCAAACCCATACTTCATATTTAGTATAGGCTCAAACAAAAAAGTTAAATGACACGTTATATGAATGCCCTTTAACTAGTCGTAAACGTGGTACTGGGGGCTATTTGTGCCATTTTTAAAAGACAGCCTAAACTTAACCCTAGTTATAGTATTTTAGGTCCCGCCTAATCAAAACCCCAAATTTCAATCAAAACTTAGAAAATTTCAACTTAAGCTATAGGCGAAATTGGGACAAAATTAAAAAACATATATTATTGCATAAATTTATAGGTTTTATTTTAACAAACATATAATAAGTTTAACATAACAGTGCCCCATTAAATTTTTTTACTAGTTGCTGAGTAAAGGAAACCATTAATAATAAATTTCAGAGGCCTTCATGGCTCACTCGGCTCATGAGTATTATAGATGTTGAATAGACGCGCTGTGGAGCGGATATATTCTTTAGGAGGAAACAAGTCAACTCATTTTCTCCGGCTTATATTCCCTGATAGAATAAAAAAAGGATGAGGTCCTCTCGAATACTATCACGACCAAGGAAAAAAGATGTTTCTATATCTACGATCTTGGATAATCTGATGATTAGGTTGAAAATAATTTGTGGGGCAGTAAAGGACTAAAAATGGTTATTTCGAAATTTGATTGTATATGCACAACATTTTATAGAGGAATTGCTTATCATATCATAGGATATAATGACAAATTCAATTTAAAACATCTTCTTAAACTTTTATCCAAGTTGTGTGATGGGTTAGTGTCTACGGGGCTTGACCTCCCTCACGATGATAAAAACTCCTTCAAGGGGATCCTGGATCGTTTTGGCTCTAATTTGACTTTAAGTTCCACTACCGGCCGTGGCGGTTCCACTTTAGCTATTACTCATAATCTATTGCCCACCACCTCTCCCCTCTAGTCAAGAGTCCTTATTTTTTATTCGAACTTCCTCTAAATATTGTTGGTAGCACTTAGGTCACAACTTACCATAAGTGTCTTCCGTTCAAGGTTTTTCTTAGGCTTAAAACACGTATCCCCACCTTTTATTTTATATGTACAAGGTTCTTTTCAGTTTGCATCTCTAGGCAGTGGCAGAGCTGGGGCCCCCCAAGGGAAAAATCTTGGGTCCCTGGGCCCCTCAAGCCATTTTTTTTAAGAAACAATATGAAGATTATAATTATTTGTTTTGAATAAAACTTTTAATATTAATATTACAAATAAAGATGCTGTATAAAAATAAAAGGTAAAAATTGTAAAATTGTTGAGCTGACATATATAATATAATATTAATTTTTTTAATTAAAACCCGAGTTTTTAATAATTAATTTTCGCGTTATTTTTATTAATTAATTTGCAATGAAAAATAGTAGCAAGCAATTAAAGCTTAACATGTTTGTAAAGCCCTTAGCTCCAAGCAATAGGTTAAATCAAATAGGTTTTCTTCCTTAGCTTTATTGAGCTTAGATCATGACTTTATAAAAGTTTTTTCCCCGGATGATATTATAAATTCGTTTGCAACATCGAGTAAAAGGCTTAAAGAATTACTATTAAAAGACTAATTTTAATAATCAGAAGATAATAATAACCCCTTTCAGGGGCGCAATAAAATTAAAAGTATCGTCTAATTAGCGCCATCTATCGGCAATTTTAATTAGAGACTAATTTGAACTATATATATCCCTATCTTTTTTAGCATGTAACTCGAAAATGATAACAGACATATAACGTTTTCGCTCTTATGAGAGCTCATCAGTATGCCATAGTTAATTTTCTAGTCACACACTAAGCGAGATAGGTATCTATAATGCTCAAATTAGATTTAATCCATTCTTATGGTGGCTAAGAAATAACTCTCATAATTATGGTAGTAATAATTATTTTGTTTTATTATATGCGGCACTCCTGAATGGGGTTATTATTATCTCCTGAATATTATCAAAAACCCGCAATTTATTAACTACTTTCTAATATCTGGGCTTTTAAACATGTTTTGAACTTTTTAACACTTACAAAATATATTAAAATATTATTAAATTTACGAAAATTCCATCCTGGACAATTTAATTGTCCATCTCACATGCTATTGCAACATATTTTGCATATTTTTATGTACCATATGTACATATAAAGCCAATGATTAGTTTGTTCACCATTTTTTCCCATTTATTAGTGATATCCCATTATAATCTTGATAAATTAATATTAATAACAAATTCCTAAATTTTATAAACAATTTTTAACGCATCAAAACTTTCAAGTGATAAAAATCCTAAAAAATTCCTTTTGGTATGTCATTAGATTTAACAAAATGTACACAAACGCTAAGTTGTTCTGTGCATCTCACATCTCTAATTTCATCTAAAATTATTAAATAAAATTTTGATTGATTAATTTTGACAGAATATTTTTAAAGTTCATTTAGCCGTTAAATTTATTAGTTTATTTAATTTTTAGTGGTGTAAAGGGTGGGGGGGGGGGGGGCTGTGCAAATATATCTATAATATCATCAGGGGCAATAACGTCTAAATACTCATTCTCGAACGAATTTTAATTTCATAATTAATTTTTTTATATTTTATTTTATAATAACGCCTTTTGAGGATCTAACCTTAAAAAGGGCTATTAAATGTTCTTATTGTTTTCCTGATATAAATGCTGCCTGCAAATGCTGCCAATATTGCATATGTAAAATTAAAATTTGTTATATTTATGGCCAAGAATTTTTGTAGTTGTGGCAATTAAATATTTTTATAAAAACTTTGTTGTATATTGTATTATTTTCGAAAATGTCATAGATTTTTCTGTAAATATCCTCGTTCCACTTTGTGCTCTTCCAGTTCAATTATACAAAAACTTATTATAATATGTGAAATTTTTTATATTGTTTTAACTACATTACTTTGTTTTATTTATGAATAAATTTTATTTATTTTATGCCCTATAAACATGAGGGTCGAGACATACCAGTGTGATGTTATAAGAAAAAATACACAAAGTAGTAGCGAAACTTTAAGTTTGTCCAACGTTTATGAGGGAAATTTTAAATTGCGTTTGACCCATGGGCGTATCCAGGTTTTGGATTACAGGGGGGGGGGGAATGTTTTAAGTTCAATTAGGGAGGGGGGGGGGCAAAACATAATTTTTTTAATTTGTAAGGGTTTTTGTAGTAAAAATATTTTGTCCCCCCCCCAAGGCAAAAAGGCTAGCTTCGCCACTGTCTCTAGGCTTCCCTATATTTTCACTCTCATCCCTTTGACATGGTCTTGGCTGTGTCTTTTGGGAAAAATATATCTATATTAACTTTCCTATTGCGTTAATCTCTTTGATTAACAGTGTTTTATGAGGTCGGGTGATAGAGGATTGCCCAACCAGGGTTTATCTCTCTACGATTATGAAACTGATGTGATGGTCTGAAAAGGAATAGGGTAGTACACAGTCGTAAACCCAATTTCCAAAGTCATGACCTGCTTTTTATTGTTTTCAAGCTTACTAATATAGGGGAGATTGTTTGTATGGAAACGGCTCAAATGTTCACAGATGCAAAAAACAATGCCATTTCTTCATCCGCTGAAACTGCATTTCTAATCTAGAGATGTTTTGCTAGCGTTAATATTTGATAATTTAAAGACCCAATATGTTATAATTTTTTATTAAAGGTTTGTTATGTATAAAACTAAACTTTCCCGCTATTAAAATTTCAATTATGCACAGTTTATCTTCGGTTTTTAGCAAAATTTACATATTTTACTTAAACCTTAAGCAAATTAATGATGAGTCGTGAGTAATTCGACTGGTTAAAGGTAGTGTGTGAAGAGTTAGGGTGGTCCGTCAACTTGCCAAAAACCATCTTGAAGAATTGAATGTCCCAATGTTAAAAAATGTTCCTCATTAAAAAATGTTCCCCCAACATCAAAACATATTAATCATTCAATTTTTTAAAGTTAAAATTTAGATATTTTTTATAATCAAATTGATAATTATTATAAAAGGCACTCAATTTAGGGCCTCCTTTATGATAATGGAGAGATATTAAATTCGTTAATGTCCCAGGTTGTATTCGGCAAGATTGTTTTCGCCGAGCTGACAGGGCATCAAGAGCTTGTTATCCCGGGCCAATGTTACACGATCCAAATTCTTGTACTGTATAAGCGATCTGACATTCCATTTTTTTATTCGATCCAAAGAAAGTAATTATGTATCTTGAACCTCAAATGACCTAACCCTAACCCTACAAAACCTGCCCTTGCGAGACCGAAATCACAATTTAAAAATGTGAGTAAGAAATTATGTTTATTTTTTACGATTTGTGCTTTTTCGAATGCGAAAAACACAAATCGGCGCTTTGTTGTTTGTTGGATCAAATAAGAAAATGGAATGTCAAATCGCTTATACAGTACAAGAATTTGGATCGTGTAACATTGGTCGTTATCCCGCATCTGTCAGCTGTTAAATAATTTAAAAATAATACATGAGTTTTACTTCAAATTTTTTTGTAGGAAAAGTAGTTTTAGTTACCGGTATGTCTTTACTGAATATTGTTTGTAACTGTAAAAGGAGCAAGTTCAGGAATAGGGGCGGCCACTGCTTTGCTATTTGCCAAACTTGGGGCTAAATTAAGTTTGTCAGGAAGAAATTTAGAAAATTTAAAAAAGACAAGTGATCTATGCTTGGCTTCTTCGTCAAGTTCTATAAAAGTATAAATATTTTTAAGGCTTTAACTTTTTATATAAAATTTTAATAAAAGTTAAGAAATGGCCCATTATTTATATAGCATTTAATACTATTAATATGATAGCAATTAATAATGCCAGTATATTTAATAAAATTTATTAAAGCTCTTAGTTGTCAAGGCCGATTTATCAAGTGACAAAGATATTGAAAACTTAATCAATTCAACAATCCAGGAATACCAGCAACTTGATGTTTTGGTAACTTTTTTAAACTTTTGATCAATTAGGAAATTGATTATATATGAAAATAATTTATAAGATTTCGACCTATAAGTTTATTATAACTGTTTTTAGCAATTTAATGATTGCTTTATATACTCACTAGCTAGTGTGTATATTGTGGTCAAAAATTGGGGATTGACATTGATGTTACGATTGAAAAATCCTTAATTCACTGAAATAAAATATAAAACTGTTAACAAAAAATGATTCAGAAAAAACAATATTTTTATTATATTGATATCCATAACTTGTATGAATGTTATTTTTCTAGTATCAATTTTAATTAGCATTGTGAACACAAACTTCATGGCAACGTTTTGTCTTAAATTCATGTTATAACTATAAACTTTAAATGTAAGAAATAAGGTACTGTAATTTAAACTGTGCATGCTGTGAGGGTTTTTGTTTCAAGAGGGATAAAGGAGAGAAATAAGAATACTTATATTTATATGCAAATATTTATAAAAATAGCACTCTTCCACCCCCCTCCCTTTCTAATTTTTAAATCTTTTGCCAAATACTTTGATTAAGCATGTCTATATAATGTGTTGAATAAAATGAACATTATAACTTTTACGCTTTGTTTATATATTCATTTAAATTTGTCAATTCTACATTACTTTGTTTATGTTTTGTGTGCAATGACTGCACTTATACCTGGTGCATTTTGATTATCTGCCCTTAATAATCTTTAAAATTTAAATTCTTGAAGTGAGACCAATGGTTGTTTAGGTAAATTTGTCTAAATTATTTTAATAATAATAAGCTGTGGATAAACATTTATGTGAATTGTTCCAATTCACTATTTATTATTTTTAAGTTGGGGGTAATGTGACCATTGTAGATGAAATGGAATAGATAAATATATTTTTTTAAAGGGAATTTCAAGGTCTTTTTAGGTTAAAGGGTAGTGTTTTGACCAAAATTTTACTGGCTGGGTGGGGCTTCGGACGGCCTGTGCAGGGCTTAAGTTATGATTCAGAGAGGGCAAATAACTTTTTGAAATTCTTAAAACAATTTGCATCGAAAAGTATTTAGAGGTAGGGCTGCGTCTTCCCGCCTTCTTCCTTGCCCACTAATTTTGCGTTAATCGAATTTTTGTTATTAACATACTTTTTGACATTTTTACTTAATATTGAATCAAAATATTAGAAATTTAAAAGAAATTAGCAAAAATTAATATGCTACTTTTTTTTTTATTCCGCCTCACATTAACTCAATTCGTTGTGTAATTAGGATTTGGACCCATAATATATAATGGACATAATATCAAATATATTTCTCAAACTAAATCTAACCCTAACCCTTGCCTATTTGCCAATATTACATGTTGCAAACATCAGAATTTAAGGATTTAATAATCATATTTTTAATATATTGGACCAAAAATATTAGTCATTTTGGGAACTATTTGAAACGGTGTATAAATACACGTTAACCGGCTATATTTTTAAAGGTTCTGATTGGTTTATATATTTTGGCCATTATATATTTTGACCCGAAGTGGTAATTAGATTTGATTAATATAAAGCGGAGTTGAAACTAATACAAGATTTAGCGTTTGAGAAAATAATTCATAATATACGGAATTTGTGTAATTTTATTAGAAATTAAATCGGTTGAAAAACTAGAGTCGTAAAAAACGGACTTATAAAATTTCATTTTGTACTTAAAGTTATTATGTCATGACATCATTAGATCTGCTACTTTATAAACGAATCGGCGAGACCAGTCTTTATACTATTACATCAGGTATTAACAAGAAATCAACCGGCAAACTGTTTGCAGATTTTGCTAGAGTTTTCCGCAGTGAACACGAATATATTTTTAATTTTTTTTCCGATAAGTCAGGTTTTTGAAAAATTTTATATCTGCCCGAACCCGGCTCTATCTGATTTTTAAACTAAATTACCCGCCCTAACTCTTAGTGTCCGCCCGTCCTTGCCCGAATCATTAGAGGTGTCCAAACTGCCGGCCTGAAATTTAAACAAATTTATACCATTAATTTTGTTATATATTTGTTTAAATTTTAAAATTTAATTCTGTATTTTTTTGGATAAGAACTACGATTAAAAAATATTATACAATCAAAAAGTGACACAATAATACACCAAAAAATACACTTTATAAAAAAACTCATTAAGCCCGAATCGCCCGAATCTTTTCATAATGTCCGTTCAAGTCCGCCCGAAAGTTTGATTTTACGATACTTGCCCAACCCTGCCCATTTTCTGCTCTCTGATGCACATCGCAATTTTAAAATTGTTCTGACTTTGTATCTGCCTAATTTATATTTTTTGTCAGCTGCTCTATATTTAGGTTTATTTACAATCAAGTGAAAATTAACGTTAAGGAACTTTTAAAAATTATAAAAGGCTCTTTCTGTTATGCTTTTTTAATCCAGTACCATTTAATAGTTTACAAGGCTTGCCATGTTTAGCATTTCACAAGCGTTTGAGGTGACTTTTTAAGTTAACCCTGTACTCAGTTTACTTATTTACTAAAGCATGGGCGTAGCCAGCAAAGGGGGTAAATAATTTAGGGTGTGGCAAAATGTTCATTTTTTGAAATTTTATCCATAATTTTCATAAATTTTAATAAAATTTTGGATTTAGAGGAAGGGGGCACCGCCGCTCCCTCCCTTCCCCCCCCCCTTGGCTACGCCCATGTACAAGGGTATCGACTTGTTTGAAATGTTGATTATTGTAAAAAATTGGGCCTATAATTTTGTTGCAGCAAAGCAAATTGCTCGCATGTTAACACCTATAATCATATAAATTCATTCGATTAAATTTGGATAAGCGGTGTATTGAAGTGAAACCCTGTGGTGCCCTATCAACTCGCCGAAAACCATCTTGCCGAATTCTCAACATCTCTCCAATATCATAACTAAGACCCTAAATTGAGTACCTTTTATAATAATTATCAATTTTATTATAAAAAATACCTAAATTTTTAATCCGAAATTGAATGATTAATATGCTTATTTGTTGGGGGACATTTTCTAATTGGGGGACATTCAATTCGGCAAGTTGACGGGCCACCAAACCCTGTCAATGGTTATGATTTACGTTAAATTTGTATAAGTTAATCTATCAACTTTTTATTTGTTTCTTTGATGCCAGTAATGCATGATTTTATAGAATAAATTTTATCGTGCTTTAATAATTCCTACATACTAATTTAAATCGTGCTTGATATTTCTTGATATTTAAAGATAAACAATGCTGGAATTTTGGGGACAGGGACCATCGAGAACACCACTTTGAAGCAGTTTGATAACATCTTCAATGTTAACGTTAGGTAAGGTTTTGCTGTGAATCTAATTAAATATAAAATAATTTCAATTTTTGCCTCAGCCATACTATAAATTAAATTTTTTATTAACATTTTTGTTATTTATATCTTTGGTTCAGGTCCATGTTTTACCTAACTCATCTAGCCACGCCACACCTGGTAAAGACTAAAGGCTCCATAGTAAACGTGTCAAGTGTGAACGGACTAAAAAGCGTATTTTATTATTTTTTTATTATTTTAGCAGTCTTGTATTTCATTTTTTAACAATATGAATTACAGGCTTGATTGGGAATTTGTTTTATAATAGGCAATTGACCTTAATTCAATTTAGGTGTACAAAAGAGAAAATAATTTTATTAGCAAATTTAACAATTTTCTTGTAAAAACATCTTGAAAATGTCTTCACCGTTTACATAGATATGCTGCGTAGGTTTTAAATATGATAAGAGTTAATGCATGATTATTTTATTAACTTAGCACTTCATGTACAAGACGCAATTTGAAATTTTTATTTAATCTTTTCTCGTCCTTTTATTTCATACAATTGAAAATTATGACTTTTTATTAATGTAGTTTTTTATTTTAACACTAAGAATTATATATATTAGGAATAGGAATTTCTTAAAAATAATCAAACTATCTCGATTTATGGACATGTCACATTCTTTAAAAGGTTGTTAGTAATTAGAATAACTTAAAAAACTATATGGGGCATTTAATAATGTGATGAAAAGCATAATTAAAGTAGAGGTATTTTGGCGAAATAGTATCCCGGCGTACTGGCTTACAACATGTCAAAATCTGCCGTTGATCAATTTACCCGTTGCGTGGCTTTGGAGCTGGCTAGCCAACAGGTCCGCGCGAATTCCGTCAACCCGGGAGTCGTTATGACCGAACTACAAAAAAGGGGTGGCTATTCCGATACTGTTTACACCGAGGTTTGAGGAATAATGCATTTCTTTTGAATTCGTTAGCATCGTTTTATACATCATCATACGTTGTTTGCTATGTTAATTATAAACTTTAGAGCGTTGTTTTGAAGTTTATTATTACTTATTCTTTTTGGGATTAGAAGTAATGATAAATATAAATGAAGTCAGCCGTATTTAATATTGTTAAGATTGTACAATCATGTGGCGTAACCTTTCCCGATAATAGATGCACCATTTATTCATGTCGCCTTTGTAAATGAATATATTTTAAAACCTTGTGATAATAATTTTTTGGATGAACATTTTCTAGGAACATTCCCATATAAAATAGTAAAAGAAAAACAAATTTAGAAATAAGCGACCTTCTTGGACTTGAAACATTTATTTATTAATTTCTATGCTATGCAATTTTATTTCATCTTCACAATCTGCATTTATAAAAATAATTAATGATTAAATAAATGTTAATAAATCAAGCAAATATGGTTAATAGGCATGCTTTTAAAATATTGTTCTGATCTTTCTCCTTATTTCCCATTTTAAACTAAATAAATGTTTTTACCCAGAATTATAAAATATGTCATATAACCAATTATTTGAAATGTTTTTGCAGCAATATAGCACAAATATTGATCTGTTTCCCTTGATATATAGTTTTTGGAGCGCTCAAAAAGTACGCATCCAATAGGACGTGTAGCTCAGCCGGAAGAAATAGCAAATGCAATAGCCTTTTTAGCCTCTGATTTGGCCTCCTTTATAACTGGTGTCAATTTGCCGGTTTGTGGCGGTAGAGATATCGCCGGACTTCGATAAACACATTGGTTATCACCATATTATATTTATTCTTTCTTACCTAACTTTGTGATATTCTAAGCTTACAACCATGACACTCTAATGTAATTGACTAGATTATTGTTATTAGTCGAATCAACATTTTTTGTTATCTCTGTTTTATACATCTCACTTTAAAGAAGACATCTTCTGCATTATGCTCATAAATTTGATTTGGAAAGTGTTGCGAATTAGTGTTGACTAGCAAAAAACGAATAAGTTGTAGACTTAAACTTAAGAGGTCGGTTGATATTTATTGCTATGTTTTACTATTTATCAAAAAATATTAGCCTTGAAATTTACCAGCTTAAATGAATTATTGATTATCCAAATAAACTATAAGATAGTGTTCAAAATTTATACCTGCAAGCCATGCTAATTCCACCTCTTTTTGCTGGCTAGGCTATAGTCTGAGTGATTTTAGTCATATTTTTGGAGCTGCTAGTTCTGACCTAGACCATTGCCCTTACAATATTTTCCTTGGTACAGGAAGAAGACATGTCTTGTAAAACATTGAATAAGACTATAATTTGCCCCGAGCCTTAAAAATTTGTTTTTTGTTACTCAATTTATATAATAAATCTCGAATTAATCTTTGTTGTTTTCCAATTTTTTCTACCCTTGGTGTTTAAGGGTCTTTATGAGGCAGAAATTAGCTGAAATTCTTCCTTTTGTTAAAATTATAAATTTTACTTTGTCGTAGTATTGAAATACCAGATGGGCCAATAAAAAATCTGAAATAAATTTAAAAAATAATTTTTGTTAATCTTAAGCACAGTTTTTTTGCCAGCTATGCCACAGTCTCCCCTGATATTATTTAGGCGACATTCACAGCGCCTGGAACAACAATCTTTAATAATATCATAATGCCTCAGAAATTATCTGGGTAGAATTGTTACCAAACTTAATACGAGACTTAGCGTTAAGAAGTAAGCAATAATATTATAAACATTATTTTCACCAAATTCTCCCTCAAAAAATCGTATAAATAATTACTATTTATTAACTATAATTAAACAAGTTATTAGGGAGTTGCGATTCTAAATCATTTAGTTATAAAAGCGCAGGATTTAAAAAGTGACCCTTTACAGATCACAAAAAAATATTGTTATTTTTAACACAGGTCTATAATGATTTTGAAAGAAATATTGAGTCTTCACCAAAATAAATTATGGTTTTAAAATATTATTGTGCTACACGGTATAGGCTGCCTCAAAAGATTTTAGTCAGTTAATGCAATTTATTGGTACAAATGCCTTATTTATCATTTATTTATTCTAACAACCCTAAACTGTTCTGTCCCCTGGCCCCCCCCCCCCCCCTTGATCAGTTGTTTGTTACAAAAATTTCGATTTTAAGACTAGCCCATTGGAATAAATCATAGTGGAATTAGCTACGGTTTTGAATAAACATTTTAAAAATTAATGACCTATGTTAATATAAATAATTGAAAGTTTTGCGATATTTAAAAAAGATGTGTCAAGCTTATTTCTACTTATATATGCGACAGTGGTCGTAAAATCCAATTTTCTTATTTGTTTTTATAAATAAGATGACTTGAACGAACGATTTTTGTCAAGCGTTGTTATAGAAAATAGAATATGAGTATGGTCCATTTGGAAATCGTCAAAATTATTTTATTTTTCTCAATTTATTACGTTATATTATCTACCATCAAAATGTTATATAATCAAACAATTGCGCATGATAACAATTGTGGCTAAGATCTGTGTTTTATAGATGCAAATATTAAAATAATAAAGCAACGGTGAGGCATAATGGGGATGAAATAAAAGATTATTGTCTTCATTTTTTCTTGTTATCCAATTCTATGTCTCCAGGTGGAAAATATTTTATTTCTCCGCCCGTTTCTTCACGAGGAAAATCATCGATAGTTTCTTCAGACGCCTTCATATCTGCTAATTCTTTCTTTGCCGATTCGGCCTTTAATGTTTATTAAAATTGAGAGATATAGTTTTAGATATATAATAACGTTTAATTTATTTTTTGTTTCTATCTCCATTAAATATTTTATCGATAAAAGTCAAACAATATCCCTTTCATGAAAAAATTATTCGTATTTTTACAAATTAGAGGAACTTAGAATTGATGTTGTAGAAAAACTAAATTGCTTGTAAGGATTTATTTATGAAGGAATTTTTGATGTATATATGATGGGATTCAATTAACACAAGTTAAAATTGTATAACCTATTTTTACTTAGTGCAAAAAGAAGTTACATAAAACATCTTATCCATAATGAATGTCAACAAATAATTTATTTGAAGGAATTAAAATAAATTAGTTTTGATAATTATAAATTAGTACAAAAATATTGCAAAATATATATAGGAAAATATAAACTTCTACTATGTTTAGTTTTTAAGTAAAATTTTAGGATAAAATTTAATATAAATAACCTTTTTCGGGTGGTCAGTATGAACAATGTCTGTAATCTTTAAATTATCATCACTTTTGGGCCATTGTCCCTATGATAAAGCATTTAGAATTTGTATTTCATTCGTAATATAGGTATATTTGATTAAAAAGATTCATACTTCATTTGCTTTTGTAGCCATATTTAATTGATAAAACTTCAAATGTTATTTAAAAACTCGGGAAAATGAAAATCACAATGACAACTGAGCTTTAGGTAAGATTATCTTCAATTATCAAAATAATTATTGATTTCTAGTTTTAGAGGCATACCCCTTACACCCCAAGAACTGTGGCGATACAGCTGGTGCTGCTGCAAACCTAAGTATATCTTGCTGATTCATATAACTTTTCTAAGCATTCTACAGAGGAAAAATAAAAGTTTCAACTAGATATCCCACAAACTAACATACCACTTCTCTCAGATGTAGATCAATTAAGTTACCGAGTTATCTGTTACAAGTTAAACGATTGCAACTAGAGACGCCTGGATTTTCCAAAGCTATTTCTTCTAAACATTAAACAGGAGCGGTGTAGTAAATGCTAATTTAAAGTCAATAAAACTTATATGATCAATGGTACTTTTAGTCAATTAAAAAATTGAGGGCTAAATATTTATTTAAAAACATCGGAAACCTGGAATTAGTACGCAATATAGATTGATCGGTACATGTTTCTTTAAATAAGATTCTATCCCCCCCCCCCCCCCCCCTAAAAATTGTTACTTAAATATTAAGATAAAAATATAAGGTACTCACACAATATAAAAAAACTTGAAAAATCAAAATGATTTGATTTTAAGATTTTTCCTAAAAACGTTACTTTTTATGCAATTTAGACAATTAATAATAAATTAAAACTAGGTATAGCATCTATCAAAACAATCCACGTAACAAACAGACTAAGATGGTGGCCATGTAGAGAGAAGGGATGCTAGCTACGTCGGAAAGAAAACTGAGAAGATAAATTTCGCCCAAACTTACGTGGAATCTAAAAATTAGACACAACATAAAAATGCACATGATAAATAAAGATCTGTGTAAATATAGAGGCAAATGGAAATTAATGTTGAAAGGACTGACCACCAGCCTAGGTGATAAACAGTCATAGAAAGAAGTATATTGGTATAATGATTTCCATTGGCGTAGCCAAGGGGGGGGGGCGGTTGCCCCCCTTTAAATGACAAAAATAATTATTTCAATGCAAAAACCTTTTAAAATTAAAAAAATATGTTTTACCCCTCCCCCCCCCCTTAATCCAAAACCTGGCTACGCCCATGATGATTTCTGTTAGAAAATACAACAATCCGATTTAATTTTACATTCTTTAGCCCAGGATTAGGAATAAGGTCCCCTTTGACCATTAGCCTAGTAGCCTTCCTCTCGTCTTTCAATCTAGTTAAAGATCTCGTTTTTAAATTGACCACCCTTACGGAAGATTTTTTAACGCAAACTGCTTTAACATCATGGCTTGAAAATGTAATGCCAGGAGCCATTATTCCAGATTCAGTCAAACAACGAGATTGGGATGCCAGTATAGTGTCACGCTCCGTCGCTTACCTACTTTCGAGTTGTGACGCCGTACAGCATTTCAATCTCAGGTCACTAACGACTGACTCTGGTCACGAATAGCTGGAATGCATTCCAAGCAAGTTCTCTGGGCTCTTACTCTCAAACCCCGAAATTACTTACGCGATCGCCTTGAGACTGGGGATCCCAATTTGCAAGCAATTGACTTGTAAAAATTGTAAGAAACAAATTGATGTTTGGGCCCACCACCCCTTACATTGTAAACTTAACAAATTCCGTTTCATTCGCCATCAAAAGATCAACCTTTTGATTCAAACCGCTTTACTAAAAGCCGGCTTCCCTTCTATTCTCGAACCATCTGAACCCACTCTTGAGGGTGAATGCGCCCCGATGGAACATCCACAATTCCATGGGAGGATGGTAAGTTCCTATCTTGGGACTTTACCTGCATCGACGTATTTGCACCCTCTAACAATAACGCTGACCCATTAGCTCTTGCGGAAGCACGCAAAACTCATAAATACCGTGATATAATTCCTTCTAAAATTTTTATCCCTATCGTGGCTTCTTGTTCTGCCACTTTTGGCAAACAGGCATTAGCCTTCTTTAAATTGATGGGAAAGAGATCTTCCGAAGGAAAATACTCAGCAAGTTTTCTTTTACGCCAAAAAATAGGAATTTTAATAGCCAAATACAATTATAAGGCATTTTCCGATACCTGGCCTCTGGCCCTCGATGAAGATGACGAATAATCACGCTTTTTATTTATTTATTGATCGTGTTTTATATTTTTCATATATAGATTTTACCTAATAAAATTTTTTAATTAAAAAAAAAAAAAAATTTAATTAGTATTAGTGGCTTATTTAACTTTTTCTAATGGCTGCTGGCGAGGCTCAGTATTTATATTGGTGTCCAAATTTAATCATCAACGGGTTGCTTGTGACATTAATATCCATTTTTATCTGTTTTTGTACATTCATTTGGACATGGGCGTAGCCAGGTTTTGGATTAGGGGGGGGGGAAACGTTTAAAAGTTCAATTAGGAGGGGGGGGCAAAACATAATTTTTTAAATTGAAAAAAAAAATCGCCATTTAGGGGGGGGGGCCCCCCCTGGCTACGCCCATGCATTTGGACCTCATCGTACTAACGTTCTGACCACCTTTTTTCTTTTTTATCGCTTAGTATTATAGCATCAAACTTCACCTTTATATGGTTGTTAGAAACGAGATCATTTAAAATGGTCCCAATTAGGCAAGTTCCTATTTGTTCTTACATAAAATTGTATTAAGATTGTTAATCTTAAAAGTATGTGTTAATGATTTGCTATTTATATGTATAAATATAATTTGACTTAGTTGAATTAGATTTTGTTGAGTTTTTAACGTGAAACTTAGGATATTAGATCTATTTGATAGTTATTTGATTCAAGTCCTATAAAGCAGGCATTGAATGTCTACTTTTAAATAAGTTATTTCACACTAACTATTCTTCTTCTTTATCAATTCGTAGGTCCCACATTCGTGGGGTTTTTATCAGTTTCTTCCATCTAGCTCGTGTTAGAGCCATATTGGGATCGATCTTCTTATTGAGCATAACTTTGTCCACTTGCCCTTTCCAGGTACCACGAGGTCGACCTCTTCCTCTTTTTCCCGGCACTTCCATGTCTAGTACTATTCGATTGACGTCACTCGCATTTCTTCTCAAGATATGCCCATACCATCTTAGCCGATTTTCGTTAATTTAGTCGGCTATTGGCTGAATACCCATTTTTTTCTCTAAGACTTTCCTTCGTCATATGGTCCAACTTTGTGTATCCCAAGCTCCAGCGTATCATTCTCATTTCCGTCGCTTGTAATAGTTTTTCTTGGGTCGCATTCAAGGCCCATGTTTCACTTCCGTAGAGTAACACCGGTCTTACGATAGATTTGTAAGCTTTACTCTTCAACCATATTGGCATCTTCTTGTCACACATTACACCGGATACGCTACGCCATTTTAACCATCCCTTTTGAATTCTTGCATTAACTTCTTTCGCACAACCTCCCTCTTGATGTAGCATCGAGCCGAGGTACGTAAACTTGTCAACTCTTGGGAATTTCAATTGTTCATTCATCGATTGTGTGCCTTCTGCGTTCATCTCCATGTATACCGTCTTTCGGTCATTGACTTTGAGCCCATATCTAGCCAAACGTTTCGACCACTTATCGGCTTCTTCAAATACGATATCCTTCTTTTCCTCGCATATTACTATATCATCGGCATATAGCATACACCAAGGGGATGGCTTCTGTAAGTCCCTCGTTATCGTGTCTATAATAACGTTAAATAGAAACGGACTTAGGGCAGAACCTTGGTGTAAACCAATATTGACCTGAAAGGGCTTAGACTCTCCAACTGTCGTTCGAACGCACGATGTTGAGGCTTCATAGATGTTTTTGATTAGCCGTACATATGCATCCGAGATGCTCTGTCTTCTCAAGCACCACCAAATCAATTCGCGGGGAACCGTGTCATATGCTTTCTCCAAGTCTATGAAGACCATGTGTAGATTCCTTCTTTTTTCTCCATACTTGTCCATAACTTGTCTTAGGGCGAAGATCGGGTCGATTGTGGAACTATTATTAATAAAAAATTACCTTTTGGCCCCTAAATTTTACAAACATATTACATTTTTCCCTTTAGTCTGTTTTGTATTATTGACAATCCGTTTCCCCATCGAATTGATAATTAGATGAACTCGATCTTACTTTTCATATAAAATAAAATATAGTAATAGAGCAATATGGTCATTATAATAGGTATAAAGTTTTGTTAATATCATTAACAAAAAAATGCTTTATTTATAAGAAATTAAATTATCTTCATCTTTAAAATTTACTATTAAAATTGAAGGTAGAGCGATATAGCTAAATTTATTAAAAAAATTAAGAGCATTCCTCTATCTGAAATAAAAAAAACTTCTCCTTTTTATTTAGAAAACGAAAAATTATGATTTTTCAAGAATATATGCAATTTACAAGATAAACGTTATATTAAGGTATATGAATAAGAAGCTTAAATTGTGCAATATTTTAAACTCTGAACTCAATTAACTCAACCGGAGTTGGGTGCAGATAGAGAACATCAATGCTCAAGCGGGTATGCATTTTTGCCTTTTTATATTGAAATTGCGAGGCATTATAAAAGCCTTCTCCAGGTCGAGAAAAACCATTTGTTGAATTTTTTCTAGCACGATTCTTATTCATCATTTGTTTTAGAGATAAATTTGCCAGTCAAAAAACGATTAGCCGATACTTGCCCTTTGTTATTCAGCTTTGTTACAAAGATTTTTCATATATTTTGAGCAATGGTCTTAATTGTCTTCATATAAGGGTATTATTAGCTCTTTATTGATCGAAATTTCGCCTTTTTGCTAATGTTCTTTACGCATTACCCCTGATATATTATCCCTGCCAATGGTATTCAATCTCAAAGCTTTACTATTCTGCATTATTTTAATTTTTAATCTTTTCTTCTGATTGTCGTTATATCATTAAGGGGATCTTTGTCATATTATAACCTTCCAATCACTTCCTTTGGTTTATATTAGGCTTTATCCTTCTGGTTTTAATGAGTTAGGGTCTTCGACATCACGGTTTTCCTTCTCCCTAATTTTGGCCAATTTATACATTAACCTGACACCCGCTTTATCATCCAAATTTTTAGCCATATCGGTGTAGGCAGCATATTTGTTATCGCAAACAACCTTCTTTAGAGCTTTTTTTGATTTCTGATTTACCTGAGAATCCTTCCGGCCAATTATGCTATTACCTATAAAAGTTTTCCCTCTTCCGATACACTCCTTAATCGATTGATTCCAAACCATAGTTCATTATACATACCCTTTATCCATTTGTTTTGTTCTGATGCTTCAATACCCTAGCCCATTATAGGTTAATGTTGCGATCAATTTTTATATAGTACTAGCTGACCTGGCAAACGTTTTTTTCCTATATGCATTATTTCTAGAAAATACTATAATTGTATGGGTATGTGGTTATGATTGAAATAAGAATGGAGCGTTGTGACAATGTTGGCCTATAAAATTACAATACACTAATCATTTATTAATTTCATTCTTTATAATTTATTAAATCATTTTTGATACCTATATATACATCAAATTATGACGATTAAAAAATAATTCAGCCTTAATCTTTAAGTGCGATGGAGTATACAATATTTTTGGTTAGTCCATCTTTAGCCAACACAAACAAATGGGATAGTTTACCCACGCGAGAACATGCCACGTAAAGCTGTCCGTGGGAAAGGCATGATGTGCCCAAATCTAAGCCACAAATAGACATCGTTTGACCTTGAGCCTTATTGATTGTCATTGCGAATGCCATTTTAATTGGAAATTGAATACGTTTAAATTAAATCGGCACATATGTGGGAATCATAGTGATTCGTGGCAGCAATACGTTTTCACCTCAGAACTTGCCAATCAAAATGGTGACTTCGATAACATTTTTCATAAATTTTTAATGACTAATCGTGTGCCATTGCACAGCCGTGGTGGGTTAAATTACAAAGCAAAATTACCGGAGATCCAACCTTCAATTGTAAAAGGTGCGGTGGCATGCCTGACAAATCCAATGAATTCAAAAACTCAATTGGATAATATACAGCTTCGTTAGCATCGCAAACTATATCGACAGATTTGTATGACACCAAGTCGCCTGGCAACAACTGTTGTATCTTGGAATTTAAACCATTGACGTCCACATTTTTTGCTGACAATATTGCTCTTTCGGACATCCAGGCAAGATTTTTATATTGTGTATATAGATCTGGGAATATGTGATCGATGAGATATTTTGCGAGTCGACGATTGTGCAAAAATCCGACGGTAATTTTATGCATTTAGAATTTTCATACAAAGCAACTTTTCCATCACCAATATCTAACAGTTGTTTAGAGAATGTTGCGGATGAATCTTTAAGCATATGAACGCGCATGTTTAATTTCAGTTCTAATTTTTTAACATTACGCCACTGTGACGATGATATTAAGCAAGCGTTGATCTCATCAGCGTACGTTGAACGTGGAATGACGGGAAGTGTTTGTCTGAAATCACCTGAAAGGAGTAACAGAGTGCCCTTCAATGTCCTGTCTAATGCCTCAAGAGAATGTTTGTGTGCGATAGTACATTCATCCCAGATGATAACTTTACACCGTTTGAACTGTGGCCATGAACGATTGTTATTTATGCTGCACACTGCCTCTGGGTTACTTTGGATGCAGAATGAGCTGTTCTGCCTCCATCTAATAAAGTTGCTGCAATGCCAGATGATGCAACGGCCAATGCGATGCCATTTTTTGATCGTATCTCGGCAAGAATTATCGAAATGAGAAATGTTTTGCCAGTTTTACCTGGTGCATCAAAAAAAAGAAATTACCTTGTCCTGCCTAAACTGCCAGCATAATGCGGTGTAAATGGTTTTTTGTTCATGAGTTAGTAGTGGGACATTGCGAGGAACAATCGCTGCCATTTCAAGTATTGTACTGCAGTTCAAGACTCATATCAGAGTTGATTAAATCAGATGTACATCGATTTGGTTAACTCATACCAAAATGACTAATTTTAAAATTAATGACAATGTAAAGATCCTATAGCTATCAAAATGCTTCATTATACATTGCGTCGCTGAATAATAACGTTAGATCGTTGCACCTTGAAAGATGTCAATATGATCAGTCATTGAATCTTTGCATATACCACAACGTTTGTGCTCGGGGTTGGAAACATGCAGTCAACACCATAGCGAATAATAGACGAATTTGTGTTCCTGTACAGTTTAATGCTGCTTCAGTAAGAATATTGTCCCGATGGTTGTCGTCTTCTAGCAAGCTTAATGTAAGGCATGCATCTTTATAGGCTAGATACGTTGTCCATTTACTTTACATATATCTTAAAATGACAATGAGCCGGTGCCATTGACCATCAACAGTCGCAGTTGAAAGAACTTAGTCTGCCTTGGATTCACTCTATATAAACGACGGCGATAATCGATTAAAATATCCACATGGGCCATGATTATGTTTGTAGTAACAATATCAAACAATAATTTATCAGTACACGGATTTGGGATTTCTGCATAAATTAAACTATCGATGTTTTCAGGAGGTATTTTGTAGATGAACTAAATAAAAATGTGAGCATGTGCTAATCCTCGCATTTGCCACTCATTCGAATACATCCAGCAACGTGCGGTGCCAAATATTATTGCTGATGTGTTAATAAATAGAACACTAAATAAATAGAATACTTAAGCCCTTTTTATTATGAAAGATTATTTACATTGTTGCATTTTACAGTATCCCTGTATTACGTCATATGATGTCATGAGTGAAGTTGCGTTTGATTGACATTTCAAAACGTATAAAACAAAAAAACTTGACCGTCTTATCACTTAGGGGTTTAAAAAATAGTTTAAAACCTTCTCAGACCTACAAAATACACTCAGAAATTATCATAAGAATCGGTCAAGCCGTTTAGGAGGAGTTTAACTACAAACACCGTGACACGAGAAATTTATATTATAGATATTTGAATTGAAATAAATAAATAAGTAAATAGACCTCATAAAAACAAATTCATGACGGCGAAAAAAATTAATTTACTTGTGTGAGATATCCCCCTACCTCTCTTAAAAATAAATTTATATTTAATCAGACTCATATCAATTTAGTTTAAATTACTCTTTTATATAATATTTAAATTTAACTTATACAAGAGACAAACTCTTAATAGTGAAAAGATTTATTTATTTATTTAAGTAGGAAACATCTCCCCTCCCCTCCACCCCCCCCCCCCCACCCAAATAAATATTTGACATATCATTAAAATTTGTTTTTAAATTATATTATTTATATTAGACTAATTACTAATAGGAGAATAAAAATTTATAATATTTTTGGATTAAAGTTTAGTTAAAGGGAGGAATGATTTATTGCTTACTAGAACAATGTCTCAGTAATAACACGATGAAAGCTGGGTGTTCACTTCACACCCAATCCCATTGAAAGGAGAGAGTGCGAAAAAGCAATTTATCATGCTTTTACCCATTCAAAAGGGGTGTTTGGAGTTAACAGACTGGCTGCTGATACCCTACAATATGGTTGAGCTTGGGGTATAATAATCTCGACCATATGACGAATCACTGTCTTCTTCTTCTTCTTTATCAGTTATTTAGTCCCACATTCCTGGGGTTTGTTTTGATAAGTTTCTTCCATCTTGACCGGGTGAGTGCCATGTCTTGAGTAATCTCTTTAGTTTTCATAACTTTATCGACTTGCCATTTCCACCTGACACAAAATCGTCCTCTTCCTCTCTTCCTCGTTACCTCCATGTCCAGTACTTTTCGATTTACGTCATCCGGGTCCCTTCTTGTATATGCCCATACCACATTAGCCGATTTTCATTAATCAGTCCCCCATAGGTTAAATACTCATTTTCGTCATGAAACAGTCATTCGTCATATGGTCGAGCTTAGTATCCCCCAAGCTCCACCGTATCATTCTCATCTCTGTGGCTTGTAATAGCTTTCCTTCCGCGGTGTTCAATGCTTATGTTTCACTTCCATAGAGTAACACCGGTCTTACGATGGATATGTAAGCTTTGCTCTTCAACAATATTGGCATTTTCTTGTCGCACATTACACCGGATATACTTCGCCATTTACGCCATCCTTTTTGGTTCCGGGCATGACTTCTGTTGCGCAACCGCCCTCTTGATGTAGCATCGAGCCGAGGTATGTAAACCTGTCTATTTTTGGGTACTTTAGATGGTCATCCAGCGATGGGGTGCTTGTTCCGTTCATTTCCATGTATACCGTTTTTCGATCGTTGACCTTTAAACCATATCCAGCTAAGCGCTTTGACCACTTTTCGGCTTCCTCGAATACTTTTTCCCTTGTTTCCTCGCATAGTACTATATCATCGGCATATAGCATACACCATGGCGATGGCTTTTGAATGTCCCTCGTTATCGTGTCTATAATTATATTAAATAAAAAGGGACTTAAAGCAGATCCTTGATGTCCAATTTTAACCCGAAAAGATTTAGAGTCTCCAACAGTCGTCCTAACGCAAGTGTTTGAGGCTTCCTAAATATTTTTCATAAGCCGTATATATGCGTCAGGGATATTTTGTTTTCTCAGGCACCACCATATTAAATCGCGGGAGACCGTGTCATAAGCTTTCTCCAAGTCGATAAAGACCATATGTAGGTCTTTCCTCTTTTCACCATACTTATCCATCATTTGTCTTAGTGCGAAGATTGGGTCGATTGTGGATTTGCCGGCCACAAATCCGAATTGATTAGCAGATATTTCCACCTCGTTTTTCAGCCTTGTTACTAAAATCCTTTCCATAAGCTTCAAGGAGTAGCAAGTTAGCTTGGTACCTCTGTAATTGCCACAGTCTTGAGGGTTTCCTTTGCCTTTAAATAAGGGTATAATCGTGCTTGCTCTTCATTGATTAGGAATTCGCTCTTCTACCAATATCTTGTTAAGGAGGTTAGTCATGGTGGTGATCCTTCTTCACTACATCCGAGCAATGCTTCCATAGGTATTCCATCTGGGCCATTTGCTTTTCCTTTTTGCATCTTGTTCATCTGTGTCCTAACTTCATCCTCCTGAAAGAGTTCGATCGTACTTATATTTGGCTCAATTTTGGGAAGTGAATCCTTGTCATTTGCGATATTCATAAGTTTCTTAAAATATCCTTTCCACCTTTCCATCACTTCTTTCGGCTTGAATAAGCTTTGACCCTTCTCGTTTTTAACTTTTTTAGGAACTCCGACATCGCGTTTCTTGTCCCTTATCTTGGCCAATTTGTACATAAGCCTATCGCCCTCTTTATGATCCAGTTTGTTTGCCATCTCGATGTAGGCGGCATTCTTCGCTTTTGCAACGACCTTTTTTGCGGCCCTCTTTGCGTCCCTATATTCTTGGTAATCCTCCGAATCACTGTCTTAAGAAAAAATGGATATTTAACCTATGGCGAACTTGATTAACGCAAGTAGTCTAAGGTCTGAAAATGGAGAGGAATGATGTAAATCGCACATGGAAAGGGCAAGTAAACAAAGTTATGATAACTAAGGAGATAAATTAGAACATCAATATGGAAAAACTTATCAAAACCAACCCACGACTGTGGGACCTATATCATTATAAGAAGATAGTTACATTAATAAGTTATGGTTGAACACAAAATACTAATAGCCATATTTCAATCAATATGTCTTTAAAGTGACGCTTTAAATAGAAAGCTGAAAATTTTATGGGTTCCATTTGGGTAGGTGGGGCAGGGGCCAACGAACGGGGTGGGGTTTGAACATAAATTTAGGAGAAGCAGATTACTGGTATGGATACAAATAAATGTTTAAGATGGGAGTATGGCGCCAACTAGGCAACTGATCTAGGAGCTTTTTTTAGTAACATCCATTTGATTAGTAGCATCAGTGGACGACGGACTGTTGAACAGGGTAGATTTTGGCCTATTAAATCATCATCAAATCCCTACAAAGCATCAAGCTCTTGGCCACCTCCACCCCAGCAATTGCAAGACTTGATTCATTCGTCATCGTCATTGAATCTGTTAACTCATTATACAGTCTAAATTTACATTGATCACCTTGTCATCTTTCTCTCATCTTTTGTCTGGAACTTAACATTAACCAACGATAAAATTTATGGATTCTAGCAAAATGTTTCATAACTTTTAGGTTAATAATAAGGAATGGACATAGCGCCTTTGCGACCCCTCAAAAATAAGCTTGCACCTCATAGTTATACCATACTATTTTAGTGGCTCAAAATGGTAAACTTGCTATTGCATTTAGAAACATGGGCGTAGCCAGGGTAGGCAGGGAGAGGCGGCTGCCCCCCTCTAAATCCAAAAAATTGTTATAATTATGGCTCAAAAGTTTAAAAAATTATCATTTTACCCCTCCCTAAATAATTATTGCCCCCCTCTAATTCCAATCCTAGCTACGCCCATGTTTATATAATTTAGCAGCATGCCCTTCAGCTTTTTTAAGGCCTAAACTATGCTGCCCCATTATGTGCTATAAGATCATGTATATATATTAGAAACAAATTTAATATAATTTGTCTTACATCGTCTCAAATCAAATGGGTGATGATTGTAGTTGTCTAGTGGGAAAATGAGTTATAATAAACTATTTCAGGAAGGTTAAATTTTTTACTATTTAGAAAGATTTTATTGTCACAATAGGTTTTTTTGCATTTTTTTATTATATTTATTGCAAATTCTTATATCGAGTCAAAACTAATATATTTTTTAATTAGGTTGCATCTTTTTGGTACATTAATTAGACATTTTTCATTTTAAGTTTTAGACCTAAAAAATATTCAATTTGTTAATTTTTAAAATTCATTGGTATTTATGGGCTCACTTTCGATTTAGGTTTTTCGTATTTAAATTTATTAGATATAAGGGGAAAAATATTAAATTGTTAAAGCAGAGCGTTACAATAACAAATTAAATCAGACTTATTTATTAAAGACAATTAACCCTACTAGAGATATTGATTTTAGAATTTAATAATATTTTCCAGTTTTATACATTCTACATCAATTCTTAATAGTGTTGTGAATGAGAACGCGTTCAAATTTTTTGAAAAATTGATGAACGGCTTTTTTTGTGAACTTTGAACGTGAACGCGTTCCTTACGTTCGTTCAATTTTAAAAACCCTTTTTTATATTTTTTTTTTGAATAATAATGTTAATCCAAATTTTGTAACAAAAAAATCTTATATTTTTTATCAGCTGTTTTTCCTTTTTCCTATTACCTATTCTGAAATACTTTTAACATATCATAACGTGCAAAAGAAGATAAGATTAAAGTTTATTAATTGATATTAATTATATTTTAATTTATAGGTTAATATGGACAATCATATTATTATATCGTCGTCACCTTCAGATTCTGAACAAAATCAGCAGATGAATTGACATTGCCATGGCAAAAATATGATAACTCATTTCATTTAAAGGACCGATTTCAATAATTCCCAAATGTAAAAAAGAATAAACTTTTAGTTTTATTGAAAAAAGGGGTTGAAAACCCTAGAATAGATAATGAAAGAATTGTCGATTAAACATATCATTTTTTGACGAGGAAAGAGGGCGCGCATCGAAATTTTTTGAAGCGAGGGACCAATCATTAAATGTTTTTAATAAATTTCCTGCTTTAAAAGGTTTGTTTCAATACTCCAATCCCCTCATCTGCCCCTTAGGAGCGGGTTTTTAGCATAGCTAATGCTGCTGCCAAGCGTTCCTTCTTATCCGACGAAAATTTATCTTTATATTCTCTCTATTATATTATATTTATGATTATATTATCTAAATAAAACTATTATTTTTTATTATGGTTAATATATTGTGTTAAAAAAATATGACATTTATTTATATTAATTAATTTAACCCTTCGTAGGTTGGGTCAAAAATGCCAACACGGATGGTATTTGGGGTTATAATTACCCCAAACTTTAAATAGCTACAACTTAGATATTTTATAATATAAACTTGTCAAAATTTGCAAGAATAATATTTCAACTCTAATATGTTCATTAATATATTAATTTGCCTATTTGATCAAGTCTTTTAACTAATTTATTTTGTACAGCATTTTTAAACGGCTTGAGGTCATTATTACCCCACCCGACTTATGAAGTGAAAAAAAATTATCATAAAATTTTGAACGAACGTGAACGCGTTCCTTTTTTTGAAAACGAACGTGAACGTGAACGCATTCGATTTTTGTCAATGAACGTTGAACGCGAACGCGTTTGATTTTTTTAAAAATGTTTACAGCACTAATTCTTAATAGTTAAAGCGATGAATATTGTATAATCTTCAGAGGGCTATCAGTAAAATTGTGGACTTAATTAAAAAAACTTATTTGTTTTTAATTATATTTAATAAACTAAAATTTTAAGCAAAACAGCAAATTATAAATGATCAGTTCAACATTTGTCAGTTCCCCAAATGCTTTAACTAACATTAATAACATGATTTTTTATGCTTTACGTTCAGGTTTCTAAAATCACTTTTACTTTTATCCTCAATTTTTCGATTCAAACCCTAGTTTTAATGGTTAAATAAATTTTTCCCCTTTTTTCCAACTAACATCCAATTAATATTATATATCCAAAAGTTTTTCGAAGGGTTTATTATTAAAAACATAATAAATTCTCGCTTTTTTAAACACGACATGATATTTTAAGTATGCTAATAAATTTTTTTTCATATCAAATGGTTTAACAAAAAAAATCGAACTAATTATTGTCATTTTTTGTACTATTGATTCTAGCCTAGCAAACTTTAGAAGGAATGAATTTTTTGAGTAAGTTAGAAATGAGGTAGCGTATAAACAAAACTCTTATCAAGCCAAATTCCATTTATAGTAACGACTGAAGGGACACTTCTAATAATAATCCGCTTTACACTTCTTGGCATTTTTGTAAAACTAATCTGTCGAAATCGAAGAATATAGTGAGAGGTCAATGAATGACCTATGTTTCTTCCAATTTTGTCCTTGGATTTTGTTCAAAACTGAAGCGCAAATTGACAAAATTAATGGAAAAAACACTACTACCCCTCCTTCTCATGAGATTGGTGTTTACCGATAGATGGATGATTCATATTACATTACCGCTCAAAATTAAGGCAAATTCCTTTCTCAATACCATCTGTCGCTATAAGTTATCGCGGATTGTCAGTTGCCTGTTGCTAAAATTGATTCTAATCTAATCACTTTTTTGGTATGTGTTTGGCTCCCTAACTCCTTCCCATGAACGTTTTAAAGCCAATTCATGCCATCCTAACAACTTGAATATTATTACTCAATCTTATACGGACGACATTAAATTACAGTCATTTGTCAAATTTTTTAATGTAATAATTCAAGGGTTTTTAGATATTGGCAAAGGGTATAGTGAGAAGGCTAATAAAACCGTAGGGATCCTAAAATTTAAAAAATGTTCTTGACTTTCAATTTCGACATATTTTTTCGATAGATTAATATTTCACTAATCTCCTCCCTCAAAAAAACCAAAAAAAATTAATTTCATTTTGAGAGTTGGTTAATTAGCAACAATTAATGATAAGGATACTAAATTAAATGCCAAAATAAGAGACGTAATTGGAAAGTCATACAAACTATAGCTTATTAGTTGTTCTTAAATTTCAAATTTTTAAAAGCGATGCTATAATTTAGATTTTGATAACTATATTAAAGATGCATGACTTCAAAAATTTGTCCTTACAATGATATTCTATTGCATCATGTCAATTTTTTTGTTTTTTTTTGAAATGTTACATTGTTTAGAATGAGGGGTTAAGATTGGGATTGGAGAGCTTAATAGATGAAGTAATGCACATTGCCTCTAGATTTCCACAGCGTTAATAAGCTAAGCTATTTGCCAAAGTTTTTTATTAATCCCCTGCACATTTTGGAGGTAACATCTCTCACTCCCTTTTTTTCTTCCGACCTATCCAGCGACAATTAATGCAACTAGCAAGGCTATATGTAATAATGATAATAATGCTAATTTAAAAAATTGCGCTTTAAACCTCAATTTGCGACTATATTTTTTTAGATATAAACAATATTAAAAAAATTACATTCTTGTATATAAAGGAGCCATTGAAGGTTAGGATCACAAAATTTCTCATTTTATATTAGTTTGTATTAAAAATTTTGCAAAGCTTTATTAAATTGCCATCTAACAGCATTACATTATTTGTACTCCTTCATTTTGTTAACATTTTTTTCATTTCCACAAGTTTTGATACCTTGGAAAAATGCCGGCATCATTTTCTTATTACTCCCCAACAACCATCGAGGTAATTTGAACACACTCCTCTATAATGTGTAAAAAATAATTTTAAAATAAATACATATTTTTTTAAATCCGACACTTAATATATGAGTATTTTATTTAATTTAACGGTCAACAGAGTACGGTTTCTCTATCGAAGTACAACTCGTCAGCTTACACCTCTCTTCATCCATGGCGGGTAACTTACCCTAGGACATACCTTGAATACACCCCAACCATCCCATTGATCAAGTCGATTGCTTTGTACAGCCCCCCTACTTATTATTTGTCTCATTCGAGATCAAATTACAGCGCTTACTACAAGGACCATACCTCTTACCATCATCACGTGCAACCCACGCCAACCAGTGTAGCTTCTAGCCTGAGTTTGGATAGCAAAATTAGTAATTATTTCACTTCTTTTCCACGCGATATAATTCGCCGATCCTATTACGTGCCGTACAGTAGTTACATCAGTCAGTACTATTACCCGTACAATCGTTACCTGAGCTCTTACTACACCTACCCACGGTATCAAACGATCTACCCCCAGTCTTACGATATTTCACCGAACGCGAGCATAAGTTACAAATACAATTACAGCGCCACCTCGGCTATACCCTACACCAGCTACATTTCAACTTATTATCACAGCTACCCCCTCAAAACGTTGTACAACCCGACTTTCAGTTATCTAAATTACGTGCTGCCCAGTAGTTACAGTCGTTGGCATTACCCATCTAGCTTGTACTCATCTTCATACACCTCCAAGCATCCCTTGACATACAGTCGTTCATCCTACTATTACGATGATTACCATTATTACAAAGCCTTGTCGCACCAATCCTACCCAACATCGGCTTCCTTAACTTACGGTCGCTTCCCGAGCAAATTTAGCTCTTACTACGATGCCCCTTTGAGTCATCATTACTACAATTCTTCCCTGTACGATACCAGCTTCCCTTACTCTGCCTATCGCAGGTACCTCCAACCCTACTCCTACCTCTACTAATTACTTTGGCATGATCACGTGTTGGCATGATCACATGTAAACAACACCGAAAAGGATACACACAATTTTGTTTAACAACCCATTGCTAGCACCATGGTCGAACCTTGATTATAAATATTTGTAGTCCTAAATGAACCACCATGTTTGATAACAATTTTAATTTATTCCCTTACCCCGTGTATTTTATAACTTAAATTTGATAGTTGTTATTCGCTTATTCCCCGCCTTGGACTTGGTATTGCACGCACCATGGGTCAATCTTTAGAAGGGGGAATCCACGCATGATATGTCAAAAACGAATTTTTTACGAAATTAACCCCCAACCCTCCTCAAATCAAAAACCCAGAATTTATTTGTACATAATATATAATACACCTGTTTACCGTGATATAATCTTGAAATCGGTTTAACTGCTTCGCACACTTTTGGCTTAAAATTCACATATTAGAATTATATGTTACAATTGATTGGGATAGAATTTGTTATTAGTTTAGAAATATTAACATTACAATACAAACCGTTTTTAGCATAGATCATTTCGCGCAATGCATAATATAGAATTAACTCCGTGTGACGTAGAATGCTTATGAAGTAATAAAATCCTGCAATTGTTAATAAATTTTTTACTCAATTTTAAGTCATTGATTCGAGTTCAATATATACAGAGCAGAAAAGATTAAGTCTATAACCTTTTTAAAAAGTTTAAAAATTTGGTTTATATCTTTTCAACCATTAGCTACAACATATATATCTTATAAAATATCTAAGCTTATGAAAACGTGAAGTATAGTCCTTTTGATATATAATAAAGATAGGTAAGTTTATTTGACCAATTGCATTGCAAAAAAGCTATTTATATTAAATAAAACAAAGTTCAAACTCACCTACACCATTTAAATTTTAATTTATTTTTAGGTTTACAATTACTAGTAGAATTGCAGTGTTCTAGACTTTTGGGTTATTATTTATCTAATTTTTCAACATTTTTAGGAAGGGGGCCAATATATATATTATATATAAACACATGGGCGTAGCCAGGATTGGAACTAGAGGGGGGGCAATAATGCTTTAAGAGGGGGGGGGGGGCAAATAATAATTTTTTGAAATTTACGCCATAACTATATTGAATTTTTAGGAATTTCTGGATTTAGAGGGGGGTAGCTCCTCCTTGCCAACTCCTGGTTACACGCATGTATAAACATGAAACAAAAAGAACATATATTGGTTAGAAGACCATAAATTGCATAGCAATTAATATATAGATCATTTTCTCCTAAGAGTTGCCAAATATCAGCAAAGGTTTCAAAGTTGTACCTGTTCCTAGTATTATAAGCTGCTTACTTAGTTTTGTAAACGTTTCCTTATTGGTGATTAAATGTATAGGAGCCAAAATCAGAATATTTTAGGTTTTAAGGTATTAATTAAAATGCTGTTAGGAAAAAGAAAACAAGTGAAAACATACTAAGGGATTAAACATTTAATCGAGTTTTTAATTTTGGCTGATCTTAGCATTTGTGACAGTTTATAACTATTTCAAAGGTTTAATTTATAATAAAAAATATTTAAGACTTGCACTATGTATGCATACAAGAGGCCTGAGTGATGTAAAATTTTCTTTAAAAAAAGCATAATTTTTTAGCGGCAAAATTAAATTATATATTTAAGACATTAATAAATTGTATAAAGAATATGTATTTGTTTATAAAATTTTGTCTAAGGTAAATTTTGTTTAATACATATTAAAATGTATGCATATATCATGTTTTTATAATTCAAACAAGATATGAATTTTGCGAAATCAATTAATTCACCTAACAGCTATAACAATCCTGAGCATTTAAAAAATGTAGAAGCTTTTTTGTCTCTGGCTGCAGCAAGTTAAATAAATTCTTTTATCTTTAAAAAAACTTTAAAAATATTTATTTCCGTGAAAATTTTATATTTTTCTCCTGCGCTATATAAGTTTTATGACTTTTTCCCTGTTGTCCATTTTCCTATAAAAATGGAACCTTATTATTAAGCATGCTGTTTTGATTTCAAAACATTAAAAATATTTAAATTTATCAATGAGCCATCACAAAACTAACATATTATATGCGTCAACGATTAACATTTGTCAGGGATTTCACCAGCTTTAACCGCTTAGCTCCCTTTTTTGACATTTTTTTACACTATTGTGCCTCTAAAATACAAAAAAAACAATCCTCGTGCTTTATCTCGTTTCAAAACTGCGCCATAATCAAAAATTTTACTTCTGGCAAATAACAAATATTGGTTGCACTGTATTTCCATCCACAGGTCTTTTAACTGAAGTTTAACCTTTTACGACCTTGATTTTAGGTCTGTCTGAATATACGATTCATTTTAAAGCCCGCTAAAATTCCCTTTTTATAATTATTTGATTAGGTTTCATTAATTTAATAACAACGACTCAAAAATATTAGTAAAGGCAATCTTCAAAATTTTGCAACACGCAAATCGCGGCTGAATTAGCACGATAAAGCTTCAAAAATAAATTGGCGTGTGTATAAAAAAGACTCAGCTATGCTATGTTTAAATTGTGCTATATTTGCTTCGCTTCAAAATTGAATATTAGACACACTATTTATATCGCTCGGATTCCTTAAAAATAAAAGTTATAAATTTTTAACCTAGAACTTTGACTCTTCGTGTACGTTGAGACAGTATAATAAGACATCGCCATTAAAAAGTTAGTTGGCTCAATTTCGATAGACTTACTTGCTTCGATTAATATACAAAATGCTTGATACTATAACAACCTAGTTTGTTTGAAATATGAGAAAGTTTTATTTTATTAAACTTTTGTTTTCTTCAATTTTTTCGTCAATAATGTTCCTTCCTTATTAATTGCAAATATGTGACCTTGAAACGAAAATTTTGAAGACAACTGTATTCCCAAATCTTGAGTTGCCAATGAGTCAAATGTGTATTTCCTGTAGGCAAAAAACGGAGAAAAATGTTCGATATTTGTAAAATAAAATTCAGCGATTGATTTAGAGTATCTAGCTCGACTGAGGGGTCGTTTTTTTATTTTTTTTGCAAGAATTTTGGCGGATTCTTTCAATATTTGGCAAAATATACTGAAATCAATTTTTATTTTTTATAATTGCCTGTTTAATAGGAAAAGCACAACAGCATATGCTTGAAATTGGCATGAGATCCACACCTCAAGTTCAAGGAAAAATTCCTTTATACTAAGCTTTTGGTTGGCTAAGTTTATTTAATATAGAAAAACTTGAGGGAATGAATCAGTAACTGAGTAAACAACAAAATCAAATAAGTAAATCATTTGGCCTAATGATAAAAAATCATTATGTTTACATATAAATAGTTTGGCTTTAACTCATATTTTATTCTAATATATTCGATTTATTCAAGTAAACTTCATGGTTGTTTTTAAACGCTTGGTATTAGTTTCATATTAGAAAGCACATAAGCTCTTTGAATATAATTATTCTTAGTTTTTTACGAATTAACATTTTTTAATATAATATTATTTTTAAACAAAGAGCATAACTTACGTACGAATTTACGAAAACACGACACATTTATTTGGTAACTAGTTCCTCAAGTAGTTCGACATGCCTGCTGAAACTTACTACTACTATTCCGGGTCCCCAATCACACTTGAAAACAACGTAAGTTTTACGCACAAACATTATAAATATTAATAGATTCACATAATATCAACATTCATGTAATTTAACCTTCATCCCATCCAATTCGCTTTCCTCTTTAATCATTTCAACTTGACAATTATTTTTAAATATCGATTTTTTGTGTGTTCGTTTCTATAGTCTTTATACTTGCTTTACCATTTTTTAGTTTTTCTGAACTTATTTAGGCCTTTGAAAGAGCCAAAACGAGTAAACCCTATATATATATATATTGCCATTAATTCTACAATAATATACTTTCGTAGGTGAGCAAGAGATTTTCTTATTCGGATTACTTTGACAAAGCTAGGAAGTGGAACACTGACGTCTTCGGACCTAAAGGCCTCAAATCGTATTACAAGAGTTTAGAATCACCTTTGAGACCTCTTTACAGTCCACCCGTGTATTCTTCACCTTCACTTATTGAAGGCCGCCCGCTCAAAAGCACGGTAGCACCACAATCTACATATTCATCGGTGTCATCATCCAACAAGGTATACGACGTCAGTCAAAACATAAAGCAACTAGACATGGGCATAGAAAATTTCTTTCAATCTTGCATAAACGATTACCCATCGCGTAAATCAACTTCACCCATAGATTCCCTCCTAACCGTTCCCATTTATGGTGGTGGGTACGGTAAGAGTTACTTGAATTCTTTAACTACCGGCAACCCATATTATTACTCCCCCTCATCCATCTATTCGAGTTATAATCCGAATTATAGTAGATACAGTTACTCCTACCCCTACTCCTATTATCCCGTTAATAGCGGGTACTACGATAGTTACACTTATCCCGAGCGGACCTACACTGTACCGCGATCACCTAGCTTGACATCCTCGTCCTATTACCCGGGCAGTTTTGGAAATTATTTGTCCAAATATTACAACTACGCTTCGTACCCACATCAAAATTACGATATGTGCGATTACGATAAGAGTTACTACTCTTCATACTATCCCACAAAGCATACTCGGTTCGATAGTGGTAGTTACTACCCGGCTGGTAAAGGAAGTAATTACGGAGTCTATTATCCTTACAGCCGTTACATCGATACTTATTACCCATTGTCGACGTACAAGAGAGGTCTTAGGTCATATTACAACATTTAAAGAAGATCTTATGTTAGGGACATTTCATACACCATTAGCCAGGGCTCACCTGCTCACATTAATAACCACATTAATAACGAACAAATGATACATAGACATATTAAAGAGATTTTAATTTAAAATTCTAAAAACAAACAAATCGTTTTATTGTTATTTGTTAAAACTTCTCTACATATCCCAAATTTATCCTTCTTCTTGTTACGTTTAGTTTTATTTGTTTAATCACACATCATCAATGTCATTGCGTTGTAGGCAATCGTTTCTTAACAATTCAAAAGTGTTAACACATGCTATGCTAAAATAAAATCAAGGTTACACTCTACGATGTATAGATGATTAATATTCAGTTGTTTTTAAAATGTTTCACAGGATAAAATTTTTATTATAAATATATCTAGAAATTAAAAATTAGTTAACCTCAATATGCAAATGAGTATATAAGTTGCAGATGCAGTTTATTCTTATTATGGTAATTTAAAGTGTTCATTTTTGATTACATTATGTTATTAGTATTATTTTGTATTTATTAAAACCATTTATTTTATAGCAATTAGTTATGTATCAAAATACATAAAATATACTATTAATGTATTAATATTTGTGTATAGCTAGGAATAGGGACTAACTAGCAAGAGTCGCTCAAAACCAAAAGAATTTATTTAAATTTTGTTGACTTAATTTTGAACTTATATAATGGTAGCCAGAAAAATTATAAAAATATGAAGGTACTGTAAATTAGCTTTATAAAAATGGAACGGTAAATCTTTTAATTGCTATGTTAATTTAGTGTGTCAGTTTTTTTAATTCTTGCTCATAGTATAAAAAATAGGGTTTGTATTGTAGGATATACTAATGAAATTTGTTCTTCGGACCTCGCATTGGACCCCATTCTCGATCCCTCTGACCTCGCTAGCGCTTTCAAACCCAATGTTGTTTTTGATGAGCTTAATTCCTAAGCTCTTTTGCACTTGATAGAGAAGCAATTTATTTGCTATGCTTTTTAAGCTGGGGTAAATACGGACCGTATATTCGGGGCTGGGGCCTGTGTACGTTTATGTTAACTCCGATTACTTTAAGTTATTACGAAGTATATAACGACCAAAGCTCGGTTTTTGGATAATCTTGTTTAAATTCCTATTCCTCTTCTAAATAAGTCGGTTTGGAAAGCGGTACATCTAGGCAAATTTTTAAGTTAACAAAGGGCGAAATGCTTGGGAAAGGAGGGGATTTATATGTACCAAAATAGTGAATTGAGAGAAAATGTTTCAGAAATAACCAGTTTAATAAGTTTTTTAAATGCCCACAACGAGGTCTATATTAATTATGGACAAAGACGTTAATAAATATTTAAAAAGGGCTCTAGTCGGTTTTAAAATTAAAAAAAATTTTGACCTCGGGCTGGAATCAGACAAATTAAATTAAACAGCGGTCTTTATTTATTTTAAGGAAAATATCTATCCAGAGTTATTGTTGTCACGACCGTCACGACCGACGCGAGACATTTTTCATATAAGAAAGTTGATTTATTGATCGTCTAGTCTATTTATAAAAAACGTGGGATGGAAGGGGTTTCATTTTTCCGAGCTACATGAGCCCATTTACTTTTGTCAACTATTGTCTTTACCTCCTTGTACGTCATTTTGCTATTATTTAAAACACTTTTTTACTTGATAATGGGAACATATGCCCGAAGCATTCCACTTTCTTTTTCAATCCGACGACACCACCAATTAAACAAACTTACTTACCTTAATAAATATTGTATGCTTTCATCTTTACTTTCCTAACATAACTAACGATATGATCAGTTCAGCTGTGCTAAACAAATGCTTTGTGGTCGCTATTCCACCAATTTTTGTTTTAAAAAATTAATTTTGTTTTAAATATAAAATGAAAAGATGCTTTTTCATGATTTGCAATATACACCAATGAAATATAATTAAATTTAAATAAATGATTAGGCTTGCTATGCTATTGTGAGCAACGATTTTTTAAAGTTTTTTTTACTTCATTAACTGGATCTCATTGAAAATGTGTCAAGCTCAAGTCCATAACTTTATAATGTATCAAACATTTAATTTCACACTTTAAGACGTAATTTTATAAATGAATTGAAACAGCGGCATAAACTTTTTACTTTATTATAAATCACTTATGCTTTAGATAAAATTTTCATTGATTATAAAATTTTTTATTATGTGACGTGTAAAATGTTAGAATGTGTGTACTCGTCGTCAAAATTACAATAAAACATTATAAAAGCTGTTATAATTGTTTGCCAACATATCTGATCCTACAAAGTAAACTAAACAAAACTTTTCATTTTTACGCAATTTTAAACAATACCATTAAATTTAGTATACCATTGAATTACAGATACATTTTTATTTAAATTTTTATTTTCTTACAGAAAATTAAGCTATTACTCGATTAGCCACGTTGTGTAATAACATTTGTACAATTTAAGGTCATCAAAGGACGGTAAATGGTATGAATTGTCGATGTGTTATATGTAATGTAGTAGTATAGGATGTAAAGTACAAATAGTGGGTGCATGTAAAGGATTAAAAATATGAAACTAAAAAATTAGCATGCTTTTTATGAATATAATGTAACTCATGATTGATTGAAAGGGGATAAAAGTAGTCAAAGGTGTATCTTTTTGTGAGATTGACAATTACTGAAAGAAAATAACATTAAAAAACATTTTTAAACTAGAATATTGCATATGGCGGATTGTGGTGTAACGACAATGAGTTTGGGTAAGTAATTAGATTGTGTGATGTGCATCATAAACCATATATTATTCAATCACATCTTTCAAATGTGTCTGGTGTTGCCGAAATTCATTCCCTTTTGCGTGGCGCCTTTGTTCGAGCCCATCTGCAAATTTATGATACCTTCCCCTATAAGCAAAAAAAACGTATTAGATCTTCAAAGCAAATTGACTGTTAAATTAAGCATGTAGCTCTAAAAAAATTATATGCGATTTACCGGCTCTCATCTGTTCATCGCTAAAGTTACGCTTATTTTCATCAGATAGTTTTGGGCCCAAAACTGGTATGTTGCCACCTTTGGTTTGTGCCTAACAAAGTTAACAGTATAGATTAATATCGTATTATATTACTGTCGTGTCTTATATGTGAAGTGAATACGTGAAAGAAGAATAGTTTAATTTAGTATAACTTTTATTTTTATCTCATTTTCTACAGATTAAATCCTTGCTATAATTAAATGTTTTAATATTGTAAGCCAAAGCCGAGTTGGTAAAAACCAGATGTTTTAATCTTTTTATTTTCTTTTGTCTTAAATTTGTTTTATTATACTGCATGGCATGTCCCATCTCTGGCCCTTAATAAATCTTTATCATTAAATTATCTTTATTTTTAATAATTACATACTATTAAGATAACCAACTTTAAATTATGCTATAAAATTATAACTTCTGCGTAATATAATAATGTAAAGTTAATCAATTCTTAAATTCATGATTGCATTTGTCCAATTATAACAAGTATAAAAATACTACAGATGCTTTTAATGGGCTATAATATATTTGCAAAATTCATATGCCTGTCGCAATTAATAAAACAATAAACTTATAAAAACAGGAAATAGCTTCACAGGACGGCCAGGTAATTGAGTCGATGACTATTTACTCCTTGGTCAAACTATTATTATTATACACAAGGCGGATAATTTAATTTATGTCAATAATACATTAAGTAAACCTTTGGGCATCATTACACCATAATTTTAGAGATAGACTCAGGCCAAATCATTTTTTTTTGTTTTCCCGTACGACCGACAAAATATTTATATGCATGCTCGTTAGCTTAGTTGTCTTGTACTCTCTTAATAAAAATAATAATTTTCAGGAAAAAGCACATCTTTATATCAAAGATCAATATGCCAGCCTTGTCAGGACCAGCAGATCTGGTGCAAGTCTTTAAACTCTATCTAAATTAAATTCCGCATGATTTCCCAAAAAAAAACGAATTAAATAAGATTTTTGAGAGTGCTTTGTAAATAAAATTACCACTCTGCCCAATGCGAAGATACATTGTGTGACTTGGGATAAATTACGGCGGTCCCAAAGATCTACAGTTTGGAAAACGTCCGTATCGGGTACTCCGTATTGTTTAGCTGCAGCTTGGAATTTCGTAACGTTCTCCATCATCTTAAAATCTCCACCCGTAGAGTTGATCTTCTTTATAATACCAGGTGACAACTTGTTCATCAACCTTTTTCATCCGACGTAAAAACATGATTGATTTACCTAGGTTTTTTAGCTCAGTGGTTCAAATTACTTTAAAGCTAGTTTGGGATCATGATCAGGATATAGGAAGACCTAGTTAAGCTTTTGGTTGATTTAAAACAAATTTAGGGTGATAATTTAAGATGAGAAAGATTTATTTTAAAATGGGGCACACGTGCCATTTGCTCGCATCAAAATGAGGACGATTAAATAGAAGAGTGAACAAATGGGAATAGTTTTTTTCCTTAAAAAAGGTAAGTTAGAAATTAAAGCATTTATCCCGACATTTTACAATGGTTTTCAATCGCGCATTACCGACACAAGACTTGTCCATCGCGGAGCTGATCTTCGTATGAGCCTTGCCAATTGAATCCCTCATCTTTCAATATGCTAGAAATCCATTGTTTAACCTGCTCTTCTTGTTCGGGATCTCTTTTAGATGCGATCTACATAAAATGCCCAAATAAATTATCGTTGAAAAATAAGGATTTCGTAAACCTATATTAAATTTTAATCTATTTTATATAAGCAATAATGGATTGTAATGCAAATTTGTCATGGATCATAGTATGCATTTTAAAAATATACAAAAATAACTAATTGTAATAAATTATATTTACTAAATCAGGAATTTACAAGAAAAGTCATTAAAAACGGAAAATTTTCCAAATAACAAAGCATTAAAGTAATAATGTGCTTTCTAACAATTTGACCGTTTTATGGTACGCCTACATTTGATTGGAATTTCCTATCCTTTTTTATTTCTCATCTTAAAACAGGACAATCGTAGCCCTTAAATTGCATAGCGATAAATGTTATTAAATGGGCGTAGCCAGCATTGGGAGAGAGGGGCAATAATGATTTAAGGAGGGGCAAAATGAACATTTTTTGAAATTTTAGCCATAATTCTAATAAATTTCAACAAATTCTTTAATTTAGAGGGGACGGCCGCCCCTCTCCCCCCCGCCTATACCTATGTTGATATATGACTAATAAACAACTATCACATACATGGGCGTAGCCAGGTTTAAAATTAGGGGGTTGCTCGACTATCAAAAAAATTTCTGGCGAGAAAAAAAAGGAACTCGACAATTCGAAAGTTTTCCTGCGACCGTAATTTAAATTCATTTTACCAAAATAATTTAAATTTGTGTAAATTCGCTAATAGGCATCCATTGAGTTAAGTTCAAATAGGGGGGGGGGCAAAACATAATTACATTTTTAAGGGTTTTTGTATTGAAATCCTTCTTTTTTTTAAATTGGGGGGGGGGGCAGCCGCGCACCCTACCCCTTGGCTAATTAGGGGGGGGGGCAGCCGCGCACCCTGCCCCCGGTTAATTAGGGGGGGGGCAGCCGTCCCCCCCCCCCCCCCCTGCTCCCCCTTCCCGCTACGCCCATGATCACATATGCCTACTATAGATTAAACTAATGTTAAAACATTTAATTCCACGAATAATCGAATTATCTTGTTAAGCTATTTCGTTATAGAGGAAGTCTGTCAAAACATTCACTACTAAACAAACAAGTTTTGATTAACAGCTAAAATAAAATCGATACATAAAATCCCTGTAAAAATGAGTGATCGAAAATGATAAGGCTTAAGAAGAGCTGATGGGCTGGCGGTGATTAGGGAACTTATAATGGAAAATCGGGGAGTAAAAGTCTTGATAAAGAAGGCACGAGTGTTGTTCCCTCCCCCCCTCTCGCTTATTTGCTAATCTTGATAATAATCACAAACTTTCCTTTGCAGTTGTTAGGAGCTTCCACTTTGCTATATAAGGAATTTGACCTTGGTGCGCTTGTCTGGATCTGGAATATACAGCGTGCCTGCCTACATGCTATGCCTACTACTCTATAACCTCAAATATCGATTCTTTTCGTATAGGATTTGATTAGGAGACTAAGAATGTGCCGTTAACACGATATTCTTATTACATAAAATACCAAACACCCTCCCCCTCCCCCTTTTACTTAAATATTAATCAATATATAATTTTTAAACCTAAATTTAAAAGTTGTTAAAAAACATGCGGTAGACTCAAATTTTTATTGAACGAGTTAGATTTTAAATTAGATAAATAAGGCAAGTAAAACCTTAGAAATAAAGGCATAATATAGATTTATCTATCTGGCTTAAAATCATTTGCAGTCCTAAAAATAACTTTTACCTTGCGTTCTATGTCGGCACTTAACCCATAAGATGGACCATAATTAGCCATATCCCTGGAATGTTATAGTAGAATAAGGCAAAAAAGTAATCGATGAAAATTTAAATTTGCTAAAAGTTAGTGATAAAAATATTTTGGTAATAAAAGTCGATTAAAAGGCAATTTTGGAATGTTTTGCAGGTAAAAATCGATGGTGTAGCGTACACATGCGCCTAACGAATAAATAATACGAATTAATTGGGTGGGAGGAATGTTTTAACAACACTAAAATGTGTACATATATGTAATTAGCTTTGCAAAAAATATTTCGGAGGAGTTAAATTTTAAGGCATCAACGGCCAGATGGATTAAAAAATTTAAAGCTCTGTACTTAAGACTGTCCGTCGTAGATTTAGTTTTCGGATAAAAATGGAATTATATTATAATTTAAGTTAATACTTTATCACAAAATAGTTACTGATTTGTTAATCAACGACATATATTGTTCAACTTTAACGCATTGCTCCTACTTCCATTTGATTGTGCCTTGGGGCATTTAAACGTGAGTTAACTATTTAACTAGAACGTGCTATATTAAATAATAAAATTAGGCTCAGTGGCTGCGACATTTTCAAACAGGGGATGACAATATATACAATTCCAGTTTTAACTCAACGTGTTCCTGTGGTTCCCCTTCCAGTCCCCTCCTTAACAAGTTAACTTTAGTGGAGTGACCTTTATTGCAGCATTTAATTCAAATAAAACAATCGCAAACGAAGTTAAAGGTAAAAGAAATGTGAGAACTCCTGCAGTGCAGCGAGGAGGTTAACTAAAGACACAATACATTACATGATAGTGCCCGAATCCTTCAAAGGACACAATGGAATTTTGTGGTCAGGATCTGAAAACAACTATAATACACTTAGTGACACAGAACACATGGCTAAGCTGATTTACCATGATCCCAATGCATAAATTCATGGGCGTAGCCAGGTTTTGGATAGGGAAGGGGGGGGGGGGAGCGAAACGTTTAAAATTTCAATTAGGGGGGGGGGCAAAACGTACATATTTTTAATTTTTTTGCATTGAAAATTTTTTTCGTTTAGGCGCCCCCCCCCTGCCCCCCTGGTCACGCCCATGGAAAAATTACAGCCTTTAGAATTTCGTGGATGCGACATAAGTTTAAAAATATAACGTAGAGGTAATAGGTATTTAGATGGACTTTGAGAAAAAGGTTTGTTAACATATGAGACAATCAAACATTTAGATAATAAAATATCTTATTTTTCATAATGCTTTATCTTAGACTGTATGTTTATAAAAAATGATAATAATAATCTATATATGGGAAAAAGTTGTAACATTGTTTTTAGAATTTGTTATGTAAATTTAGGTCGGCTAATAATAACAAATTTGGAGAATATGTCTTTCAAAAGCATTGGTCGGTGAAATCAAATCAAAGGGAGACCGACTTTAGAATTCACGGCAAAAAGGCGTCCACATATAAGTTTTTCTTTTATGTTCGTAAACGAATATTTATTTTACATCAAATAACTTATATTAAAACAGCAATTTTCGTTAACGCTAAATTGAAATTACGGGAGATGAATAATTATCTTAAAAAATCCTTAAATATTAATAAATAAAATTGATATTTATACAATAAAATATTATTGCACAAGGCGAGAGTGTCCTGCGTTATTACTTGTAAAAATGTTTAAAACACGATTGAAATTCCTATATTATATTGTGACCTAAAATTTTAAATTTGACATATGTATTTAATTTGTATTTCAGGATTATAATTTTTCGGCAGTAACGCATCGATTTTCCTTGTTTATCTTGCATCGGAGAATGGCCTTGATTTTTCAAAGGTTAATTAAATATTATAAATAAACAGATAATCCTTAAGATCGACTAAAACCAAAGGTCGACCAAACAATACCCAGCCGTTTTTGCAACACTACTTGATTAGATCGAAGTTGTTCGTGGCCGTAGCCAATTACTTTAAATCAATAAAAGGGAAGCTAAGTTACGTATATAAAAAACTTGAAAATTTTGAATTTAATAAGAGAAGGCATCTCCTCACTCCACCCTGCAAATCCAAACAAAGCTTATTAATTATCAGTTGTGGAAAAATATAGTGCTACATCAAAATTTTATTTGGAACACTTAGGTTTTTATGCTCTTTAATATTGAAACTTTTCATTACATACTCCATGCCCATGGCCGTAGCCAAGGGATGGCAGGAAGGGACGGCTGCCCCCCTTTAAATCCAAAAATTGTTTATAATTTAATATAATTATGACCAAAATTATCAAAAATTATCATTTTGCCTCTCCCTAAATCATTATGCCCCCCCCCCTTCCAAATCTAATCCTGGCTACGCCCATGCATAACTCCCAATGCCTTTAAAGCACCATTAATCATGTTGAACCCATTTTATCGGGATATTGATATCACTAACTATGATACAAAAAATAAAAATAAATGGTCCCCATCCCCGCACTAAAAATTAGTTTAAGCGTTAACATGGAAAACGATAAATTATTCAGAAAAAAATATACGTAACAGAAGCTACCATATGCAACATGTCAAAACTTGAGTTTGAGTTGATTGGGAGATTCAATACAAAAAAACATATTAATTAAATGAATCATAAGATTTTTCAAAGAATAAAATGACTCAGATATGTTACAAAATCTTTGCAAAATAGCGCTTAATTGTGTAATAAGCTACCAAATGTTGCTTTCAAATATATTAAGTAGCCATTTACAAATTGTTTCAATTATGTTAATGTTTAAAACTATACATTATATAAGAAAAAAATATTTTTACATCAATACAATGGTGATAAATAGATAAAATGTGAATTACCTTGGCAGCGACAGCGGCACTTAATCCGTAAGCTGGGCCTTTGTTCATTTTGACTAAAAATAAAAAATATCAACATTGTAAAATTGCCACTGTAAAAAGATTATTAAAAACGCCAAATCCTTTTTATACAAAATTTCTTTAATCCAAAAAGATTTTGAATTTGTTTATGATTCAAAGGGAATTTCCTAGATGTGTAAAAAGTAAAATTTGGAGGCCTAATAAATATTAATACCTAGATTATATACCTCTACTCTATAAAATTAAAAAATAATGCGCTGTTATATCGTTAAAAAAGTCTGATTAAAATGTATTTCTTACAAAAAAAATTGCTGATAAATTGTACTTTAGTAATTTTTAAGTTTTTTTGTGACTTAATAAATCTTTGCGATAAAACTATTTGGATTTTATGACGCGTGTATTTAAGTATCTAATAAATAAAAATAGTTTTAAAAAATAATCTTCAATAATATTAAGCATATAATAATTTTCAAGCTCTATATTTCTAACGAAAGTAAAGTAAGTTATACTTCTATTTTTTCTATATCAATTTAAATCACAATATATGAGTTTTAAGCAATCGGTCTATTTAAAACTTAAATTAAAATTCAAACAAACGTTTTACTTTATTGGTATATTAGAGAATATAAGAGTAGATATAATAATTAGAAAAGAAAAGCGAATAATCTTATGAGTTTACTCTTATTGACAAGGGCATTGATATACGTTTATTAATTGCCGTCAAAAATAATGAGAATCTCAATGAAACAACAGAGCTTTGTTTGGTCCGAGGAATCAATCTTATTTAATAAGCTAACTACCACGCGGTCAGAAAAGCGACATTTCAGATTGAGCGCCATTATTAAAACAATGCAATCCTTTATCCCGTTAAAAAAATGCAGCGTAAATAAATTCAAAATTACAAAAAAAAACAGTGTCGCGCGGTTGTGATCTAGGTCCCCATGTCAGGCTTAGTGGCGACCTTTAAATCAAGGAAGGTCATTTCAAAATCGACAAGGCGATTATAAAATTTTTTGATATTTTACCTTGATATTATGGAACAGAGATTAGATTCTTTATCCGGAATATAAATTAAATTACAATGTGCTGGACGTAATAGATGTTCTCCGTTAATTTACACGCTCGATTTGTTTATACTATTTGGGTAAACACAGTAAATAAGGAGGATAACAACTATCAATAATTTTTAAAAACAAAATGTGGTGCCTACTTCCCTTATTGATTAACTATTAGAAATAGCTGTTCAGGATCAGATCTCTGACTCAACGATAAAGGGGCTTTAAAAATTTGTTGTTTTTACAAGCCTGCTCTCCTCCTTCCCTTCCCATGATTTTAGAAGCATCTCTCGCTAGAACATTTTTAACCCCGCTTTTTGCCGCCCCCTCCCTAACCCAGTGGTTATAACAGAGAGCTTTGCTTGAATGGAGCGGATCTTTATTTTGATAAATGGGGCGATGCGCGCGATTTATATGTCTGAATTTGTTATTTTATCGAAAAAATAATGCTATTTTTCCCCTCTCATCCCTAGAAAATTGTGCTTGTGGCTTTATCCGATCCGATACATCTTAGTATTATCCCCCAGGCACAATGCAATTGTTAGTGCAACAGAAATATTAGATGAAAAACCGAGAAAACAGCCGTGTTTAAGCTTAGGTCTTGAGTCTAATGTTATATAATAGAAGAGAGGAGGCGAGAGATGGTAAGTTAGAAATTGCTTAGTTATTCCGACCAAATGTTCGTTCATCCTTCATTTAAAATAGATTTTCCTAAAATTCCATTTATACCCTATTACCTAACCACCCACCACAAGCTATGGTGTTTGTTGCTAAGTCCCTTATAAGATTAATATTTTGAAAATATCTTAGCGTAAGCCATCTTCAACACTGTTGTATGCTACGCAGGGTTTCTATAAAAGAATGGTGGCCCCTTAGAGAAACTCCGTAAAAAGGTTTTACAAAAACCGTAAAATTATTTCAGCTGGCACCCTCTAAATTTCTGAGATATATTAATGAACTTAAGTTTTAATGACTGCCTATAATAAAACTTTATAAATTGCAGTTAAAATCTAACACATAGTTACCATTATATAACATATAAAATGGCGATTCAAAAATTGTCATTTGTCCCTCCCTAAATCATAATTTTCCAGCTCTAGCTTCAATTCTCGCTATGCCCATGATAATACGCATTCTACAAATTAAAGTAATGTGGTGAAAAATTTGATTTTGAGAGTGTAAGATATATATATATATGATTCATTTTAATTACGATCAATTCTTGAAATGTATGGAATTTAAAACATGTGGGATATTTATTTAATATGAGTCATATAATAAGCATGTAGACAAAAAATATCTATCAAAAAATGTTGTTTTACACAACTACGCATCAATTAATCTTCATGTTTAAAAATTAAAAAATTTGTCGGGATGGAAATTTACTCCTGATAAATGCCATGTTCTTAAGCGTCGTTTGGATTTGAATTAGAGGGGAGTGGGCAATAATGATTTGAGAAGGGCAAAATAATCATTTTTAAATATTTTAGCCAAGATTAGCTTAAATTTTAAGGATTATTTAGATTTAGAGGGGGAAGCCGCACCTCCCTGCGCCTGCCACCCTTTAACTACGCCCATGCAAGTATTTATAAAATCTCAGGTCGACGAATTTGGTGCAGTGCAAGCAAAATATAAAAATAATTCTCTTGAACCTTTATAACCTAAAGCTAAGCGATTTAACCTATAATATTTTAGGGGCCAAAATTGATGAAAACGTTTTAAGCTATACTTAAAAAAAGGGCTAGAATTCATAGTGGTGCAAAACATTCTTAAGCATTTCTTCTTAATTTAACTCCGACAAATAAATTCAATAAGAAAATTGTAAATGCATCGAAGAAAATGATTAACAAGGGGCGGAAATATTATTAGTTTAAAATTTTGATTTCATTTTTTTGAATTATATATGATTTTTTAAACTTAGTCAGGATAGCTGCCTTTAATGACTGCATATGGCTACGCCTTGTTTATAAAAACAACTTTTTCATTGAACTTCTTTTATGATTTATTTTATATAAAGTTTAAAAGACAAAAAATCTTAGATTTGCAGTTAGATGGTATGGTGGGAGTACATGCCTTAGATAAAATACATAAAAGTTCGTAATGACTAAATGAAAGTAAAATAGTTTTTCTTTTTAATCTAATTTTCTAGTATACCAAGTTATTTATAATATACGTAAAATGACTGCGAAAAGAGCAGAATTTAAACCGATTTTTCAGAAGATCGCAGATTATTTTGCCGATCTTTTATAGACATATAATAATTTATAAAGTTAATGTCATTTGAACTTTGTTGATTTCTCATTATGGTTAATTAACAAAAGTTGCTAAAAAATTGAAATTTAAATGACACAACTAATTGGTGTATATTTATTGAATTTTATTCCCTCAGTTTGCTTAAAAGTAAAACTAATTGAGAGCGAAGGATGAAACGGTCGATGCATTCAAAATATACGCCCTTCGGGCGTAGCTGGGGGCTTCGCCTCCAGACCCCAGCTAAGCCAAGCACAGTGCCCGCTTCACATATCTCTGCTTTAAATCCTCGTAAACATCGTTTAACACGCTTTTATACTACGTATTAATAGAGATGGCACAGGGGGGAATATTCCCGGGAATATTCCCATTAATTCCCGGGAATATTCCCGAGGGAAAATTGAATTTTCCCTATGATAAATTCCCTTAAAAAAATTAATGTTTTTGACACAAAATTTACGCAATATTTTATTTTTAAATGGATTTTAATTATTTAGAATTTTATATTTTCCTCGTGGAAACTTCTATTAGCATTTTTCCGCCTATTTAAAATTAATTGAAACCTTCTAGTCAATCACCTAATTCAAGTAAAATATAAACATCAGAATTTAAATTTTTAGCTTTTATTTTGGAATTTGACTTGCTTATTGTATATTCAAAAAGTTTACCCTATTTGTTTGACTCATCTAAGTAAATAAAATACATATAAACAATTTTATTTAAAGTAGCTTTTAGCTTGTTTGAATTTGAAATATAAGTTGCAAATCAACTATTTAGGTATTATTACATTACACCTACACCATTAAAATTTAAATTCTGTATTACCCTATATTTAATCTAGCACTATTTTTTGTTTCTACTTTACAAACACACCTACAATTTTAATAATATAAACAACTTAATTTAAACCTCAGGTAAGATTATGTATAATTAAATTTGAAATTTTTTTAGCTAAATCTATTTGACATTCAATTTGATATCCTATTTAATATTTTAAAAAACACTTACACTTAAACTCAAGTAAAATTATACTAGCATTTTATTTTTAACTAGCTTTTAGCTGTATTGGATTGGCCTATATTTTAAATCATTAAATAAATTTTAATCTGGTAAGATGCCTAGAAAACCATCTGATATCTGGTAACATTTTGGTAGACATACATCCTCCAATAAGAAAGGCTTTATTGCCATCTGCAACTATTGCAACCATAAATATGACTTCCCCAACCCAACAAAAATGTCTATCCATATACAAAAATGCCCAGAATATGCAAGTGAAACAAAATGCTCAGAACTAGAAGTTTTTTCAATATCCTCAGAATCATCTAAAACTTTTTCTGCGTCAGAACACCCCACTGTAACAACACCTGAGTTAACAACAAATTTTAACACTTCAAAACAATCCACATCAAATATTAATCAATATTTCGATAGCATGACTCCAGTGCAACAAGAAAGATTAAATAAAAAGCTTGCACTGGCTATCTATATGTCAAATTGTCCGTTTAACATAACAGAAAATTATTATTGGAAGGACTTTTTCAAATCTATAAAACCATCCTTCAGAATTCCACCAAGAAAGGCAATAGGAGGTTCTTTGCTAAATGACCAATTTGACAAGATCAAAGCAGTTATAAATGAAAAACTAGAATCAGGTTCTAATTTTACATTAATTAGTGATGGTTGGACAAACATTAGGGGGGAGTCCATAATCAATTTTATAATAATGACACCGAAACCCATATTTTTAAAATCTATAGATACAGGGACGAATGCCCATACTGGGGATTATATAGCTGATCAATTCCTAAAGGTGATGGAAGAAATTGGCACTCAAAAATTTGTTGCCATAGTTACTGACAACGCTAAAAATATGAAGAAGGCTTGGGAAATAGTTAAGTCTAAACATCCTTCAATTGAGTGCTTTGGCTGTGCAGCTCATGGGCTTAATTTATTAATAAAAGATATCTCCAACAAAATTCCTACCATCCAAAATATTACAGCTAAAGTTAAACAAATTATAAAATACATTAAATTTAATTGAAAAAGCTAGTGTCCATAAGGCACAACATGCACTTGAAAAGTAGTATCAATTTTAATGCAAAAGCGCGCTCAATATCTTCATCTGATGAATCAATTTCATCGCTAAATGACGATAGTGACAGTTTAGATATTGACAATCTTTAATGTATATTTTTATGTAAATTTGTAATGAAATATTGTGTATTATTGGAGAAATAAACTTTATTAGCATTTCATTTTACACCCTAGCATCTTTTTTTCATCTAAGACTATATATTAACAATCAAAGTATTTAATTTCCCCATGAATTCCCCAAAATTCCCGTTATTTCCCAAAAATTCCCGTTATTTCCCCAAAATTCCCTATTTTCCCTGGGAATATTCCCTCGATGAAAATTCCCGGGAAATTACCCATCTCTACGTATAAACAAAGCTTATTTGCTATGCAATCTATGTTTAAATCGATATAGCATCGTGTAAAATTTAACCCATAATTGCATAGCAATTACTATTTGATTTACATTAATTCGCGGAAAAGCGCCACCAAAGCTATTCAAAAGAGATGCACGTTATTTTTGGGGGCAAAATATAAAAAACTATATGTGACGGTATGAATTGATGGGTTTAAATGAGGGAAATGGAACAGATGTTAAAATAGCAATTAAAATAGGCGTCAAAAAAACGAAATTTTTTTTTGATGGTCATTTTTTCCTTTGGTCAGTAGCCAGCGGACGGCCAAAAAGCCTATATTATCAATGTTATTAATAAAAACAATCAGTGTTAGGTTAATAATTAAAAAAAACAGATTCTAACCCATATAAGTAGAGGCATAGGTTTTTGTAAAGGGGCTCAGCTCAGGGTTACAGGTGCTCAAAAAATTAATAATAGGCTTACGACAAAATGAGCAGCGATATGCAATAATTATATGATATATCCAACAAATTGTTGAAATTAATGTGTTATATGTTCGTTAACAAAAATAAACTGTGGAGTCCGAAACTTAAAAATCACGTAAAATAAAGCGACATTAATTCTCGGTCTCAAACGAGTTCTTCTTGTAAATGACAACATGCAGTCAAAAATTTCTTTTACTGGTGGCACTTGTAGCCGGGATGCATAAAATCACATATGCCAAATAAAATTATCTAGGAAACCTTCCTTAAAGATAAAACAATAGATTGGCTTCTTTGTATTTCACCATTAGTAAAATTTAAGTTTATTTTTATGGAATTAAGATCTCAATACATTTTTTTAAAAAAACTTGATAAAAAATAGCTTTCAAATTCTAATTCTTTTATTACATAAAATTTTAGAGAGTTGTGGTATAAGCTTATCATGAAATTACCTCTTTCTAATGTTAGATGGAATATGTCCATATAGAGTCTCTAATAAATACCTTTCATTTGAAATGCGCGTTAGGTTATTGAAGAGTGACGAGAAAATATTTTAATTGTTAATAATATATATATTAATAAACATTATGAAAACACACCGTTTTATACTTTATAATATACATCTAAAATTTTAGTGGGGCCTACTTTTATCTGAGTCGGCCCTAACCCGCTGGCTTATATTATCACCCGTCGACGGCCGGCCCGTTATGGCCGGACCGCATGCAGGTCCTTAATAAATTACGATATATTTTAAAAGATTTTTCATATCAAATTCAATACCAAAGCCTGTTATTTTGATGATGAAATTCTATCAATATCACTTAAAAAATATTCATTACAGAGTTTCTCCAAATCAGGCAAACAATACTAATATTTTAAATTTTTTATATTTTGTTATGGGCCTAAAAGTCCAAGCTGCAGCCTATATAAAATGAATTTGATATTTGCCACTTATAGATCGTCTCATGCGTAAAAAAATGGCAAAAAAAGTGGGAACGCTTCACGATTTTGCGTGTCATCCTTGCGCAGGGGCCATGCTAATCTTCTCTGTATCGTTCCAATTTTATTATATGCACCACCGAAGTAGTACAGTATCACAATGTATACGATCGCTATATATAATGCTTAAAATTTTATATTTTTATTCTTCTATATGTAATTAGTAACAGTTTAAAGAAGATTAAAATTAATATCTGACCTAATAATTTTAATTAAATCGCAGATAATATTGCACGATATTTATTTGGTTTAAATTTGATTATGTAATAAAGCTTATGGCGCATACCACCCAATATATTTCACAAATGTTTATAGCGCCATCTACAATTTGTTTTCTTTTTAAAAACCTCCTTTTTTGTTTATAAACGCTGCTGGACTGCCAATTGTCTAAGCAGTAGCGCGACTAGGAACTCCGAGAGGGAAAATTCCCACCCTAACCCCCCTCCCCTCCAGAAAATCTAGGCTTATTTGGTCCCCTCAAGCATTATTTTAAATTTAACAAAAATACTTTTTTTCAATTAAATTTTTTACTTTTCATTTTCATTTTTCTTTAAACGCAGTAAGATAAAAGATTGCAGGCAATTTAAAGCTTAACCTGAACCCGTTACCTTTGAAATAACTTTAATCTAGTAGGGGTATGATAGATGTTTTAAAATTAATAACCTAATTTATTATATTTAATAAAGTGAAGAGTAATTCCAAAATGCTGAAGGTATCTATTGCTAATTCATTTATTTCAAATTACGAGTAGAAAAGGAAGAGCTTTGGTGCCTTCGTATGACTTTTATTGGTTAATGTTTAATTTCGCAAGTGTTACTTAATAAATTAGAATCCATTCGTTTAGTGTTTTTCCCAAAAATTGAACATATTAGTCTTGTCGGTTCAGTGTTATAGATACCAGTTAAATTTTGTCTCCACCTTTCGTCTTGAATTTTTTTTAGTGTAAAGGGCGTATAATTTATTTTTTAAATATATCAATACACTCATTGAAGCTGCCCTCAAAAAAAGCCAACGTATCATCGATCTTAGAGCCTTCTGATCGTTCGTTGAAAGGAAGAATGCGGCCTAATGGCGTAACATGGTCTACCCATTAAATAAGATTTCACCTGTTTAGACATTGTCGCCGCCTCCAAGCAATATTATAATGCTCTAACGACGGCAAAATACCAGGTCATTCTCTCATCCTAACCCTCATTGTCCCCTTCTGCTTAAAGACTTTCGGATCAAACGCAATTAACTTTTTTTAAAAATCGGCAGACGTTGCCCAATTTTCATACACTCCTAACTTTTTACTTAAACATATTATCACCCTAATTGCCAAATACAATTTCAACTCCTTGGCCGATAGCTGGTCGCTTGAAGATGATCCCTGTGATGCCCTCGAGCTCTAATTTATATTATTCGTTTTTAAATAATGTGTCATAAAGCTTATAACTTCTAATAAATAAATCGTATAAAATTTTTTTTTTAAATCTTAGTTGTTCTCTATGTATGATAAATCCTCAGAATAAAAGTATAAAATAGTTGAACCGCTGCTCAGTGAAATGGACTAAACAAAATTCAATGACTGAACTTCGGCACAATTATTTCGTTTTAGATATTGCCCTAAATGACATTGTAGATTTCTTTTCTAAATCGGATAAAGACGATGAGTTGCTAATTTATAAGGACGAATTTTAATTACAATTAATTCAAAGGACCAAGTATAAATAATATATTTAAATTGATCCATAATTGCATTAAATCTCACATTATTGTTAAATAGTTTTATTACATAAATATAGAGGGTGTGGGGGCGTATTTGATATAGGCTTTGCCTTTGATTAAGAACTTTCGGGTTTAAATCCCGCTTTCGGTACTTCCTTTCAAAAGATGTAATATGTATCACATCGTCAACACGGCTGTCAGGCCTGGATAGCGGAGCGTCACCCCTCATCCAAATATCCAAAGAAGCTGACCACCTAGTGTGACAAACAGCTATTTGAATTTTTTTTTTAGTTTCATTAATACGCGTAACTGGGGGCTTCCCCCTAGATCTTCGTTGGGGGCTCCGCCCCCAAACCCCCTAAAAAAATGAAAAAAAATTTCGATTCACATTTTGGCCAATGGTCATTTTTTTCATTGGTCAGCAGCCAGCGGACGGCCAAAAAGTCATATTATCAATGGTATTAACAAGAACAATATATTAAATTTAAAAAAAAACGGGAAATTTTTTTTGGCCTCCCCGGGATTCGAACCCACATCCAAGCGGTTTCAGTTGTAGAAACGGCGAAAAGCGTGACAAGACATTCGGTGAAAGGCATCGGAAAATATAAAGTGAGCCCATAAATTGCATAGTAATTAAAAATGTATGCCACTTTATTACGCAATTTAAAATTTATAAAAATGAAGCAAACCTAAAATTTAAGTCTTCGATCTTATAAAGGAAACTTATGGTTTAAACGCTCGCAGGCAGTCGTTACAGATTTTTTGTCCATCTTCTCATCTATCACCTCTCTGACCCTATTTGCGTTTTAAAAATTCCTTAGCTCCCTATGCCACCATAGTGGCATCAAATCCCCAGTCAGTATTTGGTTCAAGTCATTATTTGGTTCAAGTCAAAATAAATTATTTCCTATGCGCGGTCATATAGTATAACGATAACCCTTTCTTCTATTTGCCATACATGGCTTCTTTCTATACCGATTTTTTCTATTCTCAATTGGATTGCAAATACACAACATTTATAAACTTTTATTAATAATTCAAAAAGTTTTTTTGCAATTATTTAAATATAAGAAAAAGTTATCCATTGATAGAGAGTTTGCTATGTTATTTAATAATCTCGACTATAGGCGAAGAAAACTTTGTAATGGGAAGTGGAGGTAATAATTCGACTTAGTTTATATTCATAGGGTCTTACGCTGCCTGAACGTTGCATAAAAACGTGTCCTTTACTATAATAAAGTCACGTGTTTTTTCGCCTCTATAGTTCTTTGATATTTGGTAGATTTGCTCGATTTAGGTTGTTAGCTTTGCGAGTCATAATGAAGGTTTTATACCAAACTCAAATCTTATTAAAATTGAACAATTTGCCCCATTATTCTGTTTTAAGATAGCAATTGTTATAATTAAGGACATTTAGTTATATGGGCCACTTAGATCAATTACAACAATATAAATTTAGAAAATATTTTAGTTGTATAATCTCATGAACAAATAAGTTTATATATAAAATACACAAGGAGTGTTTCAATTGTCTCGCCTCGGGTGCGATTATGGGAGTATCGATCTCGTCTCGGTCTAGAAAAATCTCGGTCTCATCTCGACGAGAATTCTCGATTTGTTCCGACCTTTTAAAAAAATTCATACTAAAAAAACTTCTCCTGATTTATAAAAATCATGAGAAAGCTTAAAAAGTCAAAATGGGAAACCTTTTATTTTATTAGAAAGTAGTTTAAACATTAATACACAAACTTAATACAGATTTAGAGCAACATGTAATTGAAAATATAAAGATATTAACCTATTGATAAATATAACATTTTCTTTAGAAAGTGCAAATTAAAAAACTATATATAAAATTGGAGTATAGATAATTAAATTTTTTAGTTCTAACAAATTCTAGCATTTGTATCAAATTTATTGTGTCTGTTGATTATTAATAGACTTTTAAATTTACCTATATTAGACTTCGTTACATATTTGGGCAAATTGAGACTCTTTATTAAAACTGCCTAAATTCTCAAAGTCCTTTTGTATAACTAATTAAAGGCAAACGTTTTAGTTCATTGATATTAATATCATCAATTATAGCCCATATAGTTTATTGCATGTTTAATATAACGTTTAATCCACAAAGAACGAGTGTATACTTTTAATAGGATTATTATTATATACAAAATTAATAACTAGTTGTCCATATTAGAACATTGTAAAACAACAGTAAAAGTACCATTCTTGTAGGAATAAGAACATACGGTTTTAAGTTTTTAATTAAATTGCACGTATATTATTTTATAATAAAAATCATTATAATTAAATATTCCATTATCCTCCATTTCTAACTAATTTTGCCGTTAAGTAATATTTCTGATACAGTATATGTTCGTGTATTTAATTTGCACAACAGCCACATTTAAAGAAATTTTAAATTCGAATGCACCTGCCAATCCAGGTTTAAAATTTGAAAAGTGATGCTTACGACAAAACAACGTATTAACATAATGTTGTTGCAAAGTTCGAATTTAGGAGGTTAACTATGGGTAAAGCATAAAAACTCCTAGAAATCTCATGATTCAATGTATATCGGTGTCGTCCAATACTCAATATTTGAAAAAAAAATCGCTTGGCAGGCTTAGATGTCGCAGGGTGCTCTAAAAAGCTCGAGCCACCTTAGCTTAAATTAAACCTATAAATTAAACTATAATTAATAATATCAAATTAATTAACTTTAATCTTATCTTCTTTTGCACTTTATGTTTATAGTATGTTGTTAAAAGTATTTCGGAATTGGTAATAGGAAACAGGAAAAACAGCTGATTAAAAAATATAAGACTTTTTTGTTAAAAATTCGGATCATTAATTTTTAAATAAATAAAAATAAAAAAGGGTTTTTAAAATTGAACGAACGTTAAATTTGAACGCGTTCATCAAAAAAAGGAACGCGTTCACGTTCAAAGTTCACCAAAAAATAAAAGAACGCCGTTCATGAACGCGTTCACAAAATTTGCGTTCAACGCGTTCGTTTACAGCACTTAAATTAATAAATCACCAATTTAATATTATCACATCATGCAGGATGATAAATTTCGAAATTTAAATTTGCATTATTAATATACTACTCCATCAGAACTAATTATAAGCCAAACATTTTGTATTATATAGCAATGCGCTGGATTCAAATACGTAATAAATAAATTATTAAATTATCCACATACAATAAGGGCCACTCATACTTTGGAAAATGGACTGAAATTACTATAATTTGAATTTTTTAAAAAATATATAATATTTATTATACATGGGTGTTTTTTTAATATTAAATTTATACTAATCATATAATCTTAAATCTGAATTATACAAAATAAAAATACACAATTAAATTTACTAAAAAATTTATGATCAATAAAGAAAATATAAGCCGTGATCTTGCCGAAAAATCTCGTATCGTCTCGTTTCGACACCAAAATTCTCGTTTAGATCTCGGCTCAGTTTATTAATTGACGAGAAGAGACGAGACCGAGATTTTTCTCCGTTTTTCCGCATCTCAAGTAAATTGGCCTATAACTAATCCCTAACTGTATTAGTAAACTTAAATTTAATTACCACTGGTTATAACACAAACTAGGCTACAGATATTACTATTTATTTTGTCAAATTTTAATGGTATCAGAAGGTGTAAATATATTTTTTAGTTGGAGTGTAATATTTTCTTGGCCGAAATATGTAAGTTTCAAATATGCAAAGGCTTCTTAGGTTATTAATTCATCATCCTTTATAGCACAAATTTACATTTATATTAACTATTCCCCCCCCCCCCCCTTTTTAACAAGCTAAATTCGTAACCTATGTTAGCCTGCATTTTTGTAGAATATGCTGAATAAAATTAAAATATAAATTATATGAGAGAAATTTATAAAAATTTTACAAAACGTATACAAAATTCTTCCGACCTTTCACTTATTTAATTTTTTTACATTAAAAGCGAAATTTCACGCATATCTTATATTCAAAAAACGCAATCCAAATTTTAATTTTTTCTTTTTGTTGGGAGATTCTTAATATTGAAAAACAAAATCTTTTATATTTCAGATTAGCTAAAAATTCATACCTTGTTAAATTATTGGGAGGACTCTTTATTGAAGGTATATAATAAAGTGAGGGAAAAGAAAAGAGTTCGAAGAGTAATGAAGAAGTGAATTAAACGCCTTTATATAATCGCGAATTAATTGAATAAATCAATTACATTTAGTGGTGAATGCGAGTTATATGTGATTGGTCAATTAACGTCGCGAAGTAGTAAGGTAATGTAAATGAGTCAATTAAGTTTCAAGACATAAGTAGTATGCCGTGAGCAAAATAGTAATTGACGCAACACTACAAATAGTCTCCTTCGTTGACGTGGAGCGTTACATAAAATTGAAAAATTTCTTGGTTGATGGAAAATATAGGGATGTTTGAAAAAAAACCAAAACGCCGTTGCTTAAGGGCGTATACTGGGGGAGGGGAAAAAACGGCTCCCCCGAAATGCGGGGTCACCAATTATTGGGAGTAAGAGACTCTTTATTGAAGGTATACAATAAAGTGAGAGAAAAGAAAAGAGTTCGAAGAGTGATGAAGAAGTGAATTAAACGCCTTTATATAATCGCGAATTAATTGAATAAATCATTTACATCTAGTGGTGAATGCGAGTTATATGTGATTGGTCAATTAACGTCGCGAAGTAGTAAGGTAATGTAAATGAGTCAATTAAGTTTCAAGACCTAAGTAATATGCCGTGAGCAAAATAATAATTAACGCAACACTAAAAATACTTTGTTTAAAATTTAGAGTTATTCTAATATAGATTAGGCACATAGAGCCTAAGCTTGATGTTGGATAATTATTAAATTTTGGAAAATTGTAAATGTTAATATATTTATTAAATTAACCAAAATTTATATTTGCCTCGCCAATCTTAAACAGTCCGACACACATAAATCAAAAATATATATGCTGTGTCAAGTGAAATTAATTCAGCATTCATACTTGTTAATGCACGGTTCTAGTTTTAATGAGCCATATTGTCATCCCATATAATACGTGCAATCATCTCGTTTTCCCATTCATTCATGATATATATCAGCTTTTTTACAGCTGCTATAAACTAACGTGGCATTTTAGAATCTCGTGGGTGCAATATAAACTAGCATGATGAGTTTCATTGCCATGTTTTTACACTTATTACTATTTGTTAAAATTTATGCTGTGCCCAAAATGGTAAGGTTTATAAATTATATACAAAAGCTCTCTAGGAACATGAGCATTTTGCTGATGGCGTTCATAACTTAGGATATGATAGTAAAGCATTTTTAGGCGACGATAAAGACGCTTTTGAGAATTTACCACCTGATGAAAGCAAGCGACGTTTAAGGTAAATTTATTATCTAATTTTTATTTTTAAAGTTTAATTGTTGATAAAATTGACACCAATAATGATGGTGACATAACTGAGAAAGAACTTGAAATTTGGATCAAAAAAATTCAAGTATAATATAAAATATAGATGTGTAAATTCTATTAAGAGAAAATATATTGATAATGATGTTAAAAGGACATGGGGTAGACTATTGCCACAAGATAATATTTTAAATTGGACCTATTATGTTTCTGAAACATATGGAGTCAATGGTAATTAGTAAAAGGCCTAACTAAAATTTGTCCTTTAGCAACAGATGAAGTTGGAGAAGATTACAAGGCAATGATGAAACGTGACTTATTCAGATGGGGTGCCGCAGATACAAATAACAACACTTATTTGGATTACACAGAATATACAGCTTTTTTGCACCCAGAAGATTATTTACATATGAGAGATGTTATTGTTGCAGTGAGCCAAAAATTGAATATACCATACATAATATACAAACCTCGTAAAACCCTTTTATCTAAAGGATTTTTTCAAATTTATTATTATTGAATGCTTAATCATATTTTTTACTGTGTATAAATTTGTGGTCTTTCCTTGAAATTAGACTTAAAATTTAAACTGAATTTTTATATTTAATATTTAGCAAATATTTGCACAAATTACACCTTAATAGTATTTTTTATAAATAATTTTATTCTTTTGTTTTGACTGCACAAAGCATTAATTTAATGAAATTACCACTATTTCTATACATTCCACAATGGAACAGATCATTTAAGAAAAATTTGTGGCTTGTTTTTGAATTATTGGTAGACAATATTTATAATTGAATAAAATAGGAATGTAATTTTAATGATATCAATGAAACTTTTAATATATTTAGTTTTTGATGACAAAATCTTTTGCTTTAAATTCTTTAACTTGGCCATAACATATTATTTGAACTATATAACATTTTTTAAAAGCACTGTTGAGCATAGATAGGGATTGAATTAGAGGGGGACAAAAAGTGGATTATGATTTAGGGAAAGTCAAAATGATAATCTTTTGAAATTTTGATTTTGATCTTGTGAAATATATGATAATTTTTAAATTTAAGAGAAGAAACTGCTGAATGACTTTTGATCATTTACCTAGTGAATAAATTATTTGTTGTTTCAATGCCATTTCCCTAGTAGAATTTTATCTAACATTGCACAAATAAAAAATTAATACATTTAAAATGTATTAAAATAGGCATTTAATACTAAATCAACCTCATTACTGGGAAAAAATTTGATGTGAGCATGATTAGTAAATAAATTTAAAAACTGTAAGTTGCACTCTTTAATATAATGACCCTTTATTTTCCCAAGACCCACATCCTTTTTTATCCGTTGCCTGTGAGATATAAAAATTAGCATTAAAATCAATTAAGTTTAAAAATTTGTTACCTTTCCTCAACAAACATATTGTTAAGTACAGAAATTTTTTTGATTGTAAACAAATTCAGATTGAGTATTTAACATATCTTTGAAAGCATCTGCTCATCACCACATTGATTACATTGTTAGTTTTATATTTTTTTAATTAATTTGTTTTTATTTTTAATTAGGAAACTTTGGAAGATATGGACAAGGACAAAAATGGAAAAATATCACTCAACGAATATATAGGTTATTAAAAGATATGTTGTTGTATTAAATTAATTTTAATATGTTTATGCTTTTACTTGTCTGATATTTTTGATCATTATTAATTGTGAACATCAAATGACTTTCATATAAATGCTCTTTACCTATTTATTCTACTCTGATTTATGATAAATTTGTAAAAAATTATTGGGTTTTCTTATAAGGTGCTGTTTTATTTTAAAGTTAAATGCCTATTGGCTGGCAGGAAAAGAATTTGCTAAAATATTATTTTCTCATTATACGTATAATGTTTCATTGCTTGCAGTGCAGAAACATGGATCATGGTCTCTGTTTATTGCAAACAACAAATGATTTAATGATACCATTGTTACATGTAAAAAATTATTGGGTTCTCTTCGAAAACACCGTTTCATTACAAACTTAGTAGTTGCTCAATGGCTGGGAGGAAAAGGCCTTGTAGAAATATTACGTTATCATTATGCGTGTAATGTTTTCATGAGTGGGGGTCAAAGGAGCACATCAGAGCTCATCAGGAATTGTTATTATAACCCAAACCAAACCCTAACCTTAACCCTTACCCTGGCCCTAATACTTACCCTAACCCATATATTTACTTGTTATGATATCACTAGGACATGTTAATATAAAATATTTTGTGCTAAGACAATTTGTTAAATTCATCCTGAGCATTGTGCTCCTTTTCTGATGAGTTCTGATGAGCTCCTTTGACCGGTTCCCGTTTTCATTAGTGTTGTAAAAACGGTTGGGTTTTGTGTAGTCTTTGGTTTTAGTCGACTAAACATGAACAAACCAACGATTTTTTGGTCTACCTTTCCTAGTAGACCCCTAGGCTTAGTCGAAATTTGAAGGACAGACCAGAGTCGACCGTTAGTCTTAGTTAAACCAAAGGTCGACCAAACAAAGGTACCAAGTCAAACGTTCTCAAGTCAAACGTTATAAAACAACTAAAAACAACTAAAAATAACTAAAAATAACTAAAAACAACTAAAAACAACTAAAAATTTCTTTAAAAATTATGATATAAGCTTTTAATTTAGGTAGATCTGAAGGTTTTATACATAATTATGGTTCTCTATATAGGGGTAGGGTTAAGGTTAGGGTAAGGTTTTAATTATTTTAGTTATTTTTAGTTGTTTTTATAACGTTTGACCCTGAAAACGTTTGACCCGGATTCCAAACAAAACCCAGCCGTTTTTACAACGCTAGTTTTCATTGCTTGTAGATGACATGTATCATGCATGCATGGTTAATTCCAAACAACAAATGATTTGTACACTCTGCATTTGCTAATAAATAGTTATATGTTTCCATTTAAGTTGCACTCTTAAGGGCCCGCCTTAATATACGATTCAACTTCAAAGCGCCATATTTTCGTTTGTCTAAATATGCGGAATCAACAATTTTAGTTTAGTTACCATAGAAATATGCATTAATAAAAGTAATTAAAGGATAAATAGTTGTTTTATGAGCAAAACCACAAAAATAGAACAAAAATGACTTGACGCTCGTATTAACAAGACGCGGCTATGTTTTAACATGCATTCGCTTTTTTGCATCTAGATTCAAAATCGCGTGTTAAGACGCACCCTAATTAAAGGTGAGATGCCCCTTGGCTAGCAGGAAAAGACTTTGCAAAAATACCGTTTTATCATTGATATTTTTATTGCTCGTAGATGACATGTATACGGTAAATCCGGACGAGCCAGAGCCCGAATGGGTTAAGGTGGAGCGAGAACATTTTTCCATCGATAGGGACAGGAACAAGGATGGAGAAATGGACAAGGAAGAACTCAAGGAATGGATATATCCCGATAAATACGATCCGGCCACGGCAGAAGCCCATCACTTGATAACGGAAAGCGATTCGAATCAGGTTAAACCAACCCCGTTGTGATGTCTTCAGTGTCTGGCTTAAAGTGAAATTAAGCTAATCTCAAACGTGTTCCCAGTTTTGAAGTTGCGCTTTTTTATAATTTTAAGGCGTTTCTTGCCGTTAAGCAGATTTCTGTTTGGTCGATCTATTTGACACCAAACCGACCCTGTTCAAACGTTTATTTGATTTTCATCCCCAACACTACCGAAGTCAGAAATTATTATTAAATTAGCGCCCAACCCCCTCCCCTCCTCCTGAGATAACCTGGTAAACTAAAATTTTAAAACTTGAAATTTGTTATATTTGCTTAAACCAGCCGAGTTATAGAAATAATTATAGTTTGACTTTAAACATTTATTTTTAAAATGAGATAAAATGCCTGGAAGAAATCAGCGAATTCAGTCTCTATTTAATCAACCCCATCTGACTATGACTCAATTTTGAGTTATGTTTCCGGTGACCCGTGCAATACTCAATCGTTAAGACCTAGGTAAACCCTTGAGTGGTCGATTTATTTAAGGCTTTAAATTTTATAAAGACCTAATAAAACAACAAAATTAAACACCTATTAAAAAACTATATCTTTTAAAAAACAAGTTATGGCTAAAGGTATTAATTGCTATGCAATCAGTAGCGTAGGGAAGGGGGTGGGGTTTCGGGTTAGGACCCCCCCCCCCCCCATTGACAAAAAAATGAATTTTTTTTCAAATTATACGGGAAAAAATTAATAGGGTCTTGTGTGTGTTGCGCATATAGAAATAATATATTATCTTAATTAATTTGATATTTCATTTTAGATGAAATCTAATAATTATAACATTATTTATACAAAAAATTTATGTCTCGAGTGCGTGTTTTCTGATAAGAAGAAATTTAATCATTAATTATTTCTCTAAAAAATATATCTCAACCTCTAAATTAAACGAAGAAGATGCTGATACAAGCCAAATTTTAGCAGCGGGGCGAACTTGGGCTTATAATTTCATCCAAACGGTCCCGGGCGGGACAATTTTTTGTTCTGGTGGGAAAATTAAGCCTAAAAGGCTAATGCAAGTGTTTAGTTTAAACAATGGCCCTAATTAGCACAAACAGAAAAAGTGGAAAGAGCTCTTTGCAATTTGCGTCTCTGAAGAATTAATGCATTTTGACCCAAAACCCATCGTAGATATTGAATTTATATAATTTTAATAAGTTTTTGTTTAATCGAAATTCTTTGACACAAATTTACCCCCCTCCCCCCTTAATTAGATAATCCTACCTCCGTCACTACTGTATATAAGCTTAATAATTTTTGTTTCACCAGTAAAAATCTTTTTTGAAACCCCCCCCCCCCCTTCCTCCCCCATGAGGCAATCCTTGCTAGGCCTATGTATGGAATTTATTTATAATTTTACCCAATATTTGTATAGTACTGCTAATTACAAACATGAAAGATTATGCAATGAACCTATTTAAAATCGTTCAATGCAACGGCTAAGTCAAGAGGCAGGGGAGGCTAAAATTACTGTGATTTAGGAAGAATAAAGGAAATTTTACAGCTCTTAACAAATATTAATATTGAAAGATATAACATTTTTGCCGATCATATTTTTCTCGTAGCTGAGGCAATTAAAGAAATTAAATTTTTACTTTCATTTTCTAAAATACGAATATAAATATTTGCGTTAAGATAAGCAAGTAAATCTAACTGTTTACACCTTGCAATATCTAACCTAAACGCCCGTTAATATATATTCTACTTTTATACGAAATAGGAGAAAATACCTTACATTGCATTTAACTTTATTAGGATGGCAAACTGAGCAAAGAAGAGATATTGGAGAATTATAAATTGTTCACGGGTAGCCAAGTGACGGATTATGGACAAGAACTCACTTACCACGAAGAACTTTGAAACACCTATTTTTAAAACATGCACGTTTTTTTCTTATTTTAGACAAATCATTATTGCAGCACACTTTTTACCATTACGTTTCTTCATCGTTCATATTTCCTCGAGTGACCTTTTAGCGTCTCTATCATCCATTGGAATCTCTTAATAACGTTTATCTTTTAATAAATCGGGTTTTTCAAGCCAGGCGAAATATGTAGGAAATAAAATGGACGGGTCAAGGGTTGATGCGAATAAGTATAAATTTTTTAGAGAGGTTTATTGTTATAAGTAAGGAGTTAAGTCATGTACGGCTGACCTAATCCATGATTACGATAGTCTTGCAAAGCAAAAAAATGTGTCTATTTTAAATTAATTTTTCGCAACCATCATCAGCAAAGATTTACACGTATTGTTTCAAAAACGTTTTTTTAAATTTTAGTTAGGGTTCGGGTTGAGTTTAAACTCTCGGTGGATTTATGATTTTATAAGTGATCTTCTATTATATCTTAAATTAGGATATAGGTCGAAAATTTTGTGTCAAACTCTTTGGAAAAATTTAAGATCTTATCAAAATTAGGCGGAGCCGAATTTATTCAAAAGGTTGTGTTTTTCAACAATTTTTTCACTAAGCTTTGCATGCCACTTTACCCTGGGCTTATTGATGAGTTTAAAATATAAAGGTTATATTAGGGTTGGGCGTTTCGCATACCCTTCACCAGCCAGAAGCCTAATGACATAGTTTGATTATATGAGCCTTATCACTTTAATATAGACTTCAGTCCTACAAAATTTTAAATATTTAAAAATCGAAAAAGTTAAATTTTCTTAAATTATCAATTTAAGTTTTATTGGGTTAACAAAATACTCTTATGTTATTGAAACAAATAGTTTTATTCTTATTTTCTTTATTTTAACCAAATCAAATAATTCACACATTCCATATATAATTTCGCGAAGGCAAGGTTCAATAATATAATAATCCGCAAAAGATATTATGCCAACGAGTTTTACATATATATCGGAAAATATCAACTGTGTGTTAAAGTACAATGATCTCAGGAATGCACGCTTGACTTGCCAGCGCAGCTGGCATTGGCACACGTTTAACAAAGCGAGGGGGAGAGGGGGTAGCCTGCGTATGCACAGTCACAACACCATACCCTTCAAGATAACTTTCTCCGACCCGAGTGTTGACCTTTCTCACCACGGTCATCGGACCTGAGTTCCTGACCGCCTACAATTTTCTATAGTCCCTTGTTCGGGCGTACGTATCGAATTGTATTGAACGTTTTCTGGTTCTGTCCTTCAATCGGTCTTTTCGATTTGATTCCATAATTGACCGTAAAAATTGAATCGCACTTCCGGGGGTGGTTGTTGTAACGTAACGTCACATCGATGGCTAACGATTGACCGCGTATATCTGAGCGTCGTTGGGTTCAGGATACTCCACCCCAATGTTTTCGTTTTACGCAACCCAAGAAATTTTCATGTTTTCCCCCACGAGAACGAGATAAAAACATCTTCGCCACCCTAGGTCGCTAAGGCCGCTCCTTAATAGAGCTGCTAGCCTCTCAACCACCAGAGTATGGATTCCGTTAAATTATTGTTGACGTTGCTATACCTCACATCAGCTATCGGCGCCGAAATGAACACCAGCGACATCCCTAGTGTAAAACAATTGTAATCTGGCGTATCTTGCATAAAATGCAACTCCGCTTACCATAATCACCTGGGAGCTATGAACTCCACGAAAAGTAACCTTGGACCTGTCTACGATGTTATTACCTCTCATTAAACTACGTGCGATGTTCTGGTAACCAACCAAATATCTAAATCACACCATGCGCAATCGGCAAAAATATTTGCCCACTCAGGAAATTTGACATCATCAAACCTACTTAAAGGTGATACGGCGTAAAGCCAAAAAACAGGTCATTACAGGCTTCCGAAAATAAATTCCCACCTGGGATCAACGTGCACGCATGCAATACTAAATTTCATACCCGAATCATAGTCGTACACGCACTGCTCTGTACCGGCAGAATTCCTTCGGGCTTGGCCCTACCCTCCCTATGCACCGGCATTACCCTTCAGCGCATATTGACCACACTGCCCTGTACAGGCAACTTTCATGCATAACGTAAAATATACCCGCGTCGTATTGTCCACACGCCATATTCCGATCATCAAGCTTTTTTGGAATCGCAAAAGCATCCCACAGCACCAAAATTCCATACCTTCGGCGCTCTATCATCGCTCTGCCCGATATCAGCTGATGAATCATTAAAAATATTGCCATACCCTTATTACCCCAAATTGTAAGTTATTATAACAAGCATAATAGTTCCGATGAAATTCAAATCTCAAAATATTATTCTTAATTTTAATCCAAAAATATAAAATCCAAAAAATTAGCATTCTTATTTTAAAACTTTTAAGTCAAATTTTAATTATTTGAGTATCGTTTACTTCTGACACCACTGAATAAGATTATTTTCGCTTTAACAATTTTTATTGAAACCAATAATTTTATGCTTACCTTCTTTATTTTAACCGGATCAAATAGTTCATATATTCTATATATAATTTCGCGAAGGTAAGGTTCCATATCGGAAAATATCAACTTTGTGTTAAATTACAATGATCTCATGAATGCACACTTGCAGCTGGCATGAGGGGGAGAGGAGGAAGATGCGCATGGTAGGCAGGGCATAGGTGGCTGCGCATGCGTAGCCACAACAAAAATAAGGGAAGGGGGCCGAGGGTCCGACTTGGATTTAGTTCTTTAGTTTAGGTACAGTTGCCTATTTTTGGGTATTGTTTTTACGAAACTCATCTATACTTCGTATAAACGTAGCATATTTGCTATGCAATTTATGGGCGAGAAAGGTAGGAAGGGGCGAGAATGCCCATGGGAAGGGGGAGGGGGCAATGGCAATGGTCAAGCAGGGAGTCAGATAATACTCGTACAATGTTATATTGTTTTTTTAAATATGCTATTTTTATATTAATAATTTACCTCAATAAATAAAGTGTTAATAAATGTTTTATAACAGTTTTACAAAAATTTAGCTTTTGAAATATTTGTATGCAAAAAAAACTAAGTTATCATTTTGCATTTCATACTTGATTTTGAGGAATAGGTTTTCATTCATTCATTCTTATTATCAACTTCTAAATTTATCGAAATGGCAAAAGGAACGCAAATAGAGGGTATGACCTTGGAAGCCAATAGTCATCCTTCCAAAACGTATAACTTTCAATTTAGAGTTTTTTTGATACTGTATAAACTTAAACAATTTGGTGTAGGCGATTCATAATTTAATTTATGACTATAGACTCTATTCAAATCATGCACATCATATGCATAGTATAAACAAGAAAGCAACAATGAAATGGTAACATTTTATCTAATCTAGCGAGTTAAAGAATGGATTATGGTGCGAAAATTAGATGCGACGGTGAAATGATGGTGAAAATTTTGCACTATATTCAGGGTTAGGTTATTGGATAGCGGTTTTATTAGCGAAAAGGGACGGAGCAAACCAATTTGTAAAACTATATATATAAAGAACAGGCGTGTAGCCAGGATTTTCACGAGGGGGGGGGAAATCAGGCAAAAATTTTCTTTACGACGCATTTTTCAAAAATTAAATCAAATCAAATTTGATGTATTTATTATGCATCTAGGTTTTTATAAGTGTCTTAAAGTCTTTGATGTAACTAAACTAAAATATTTTAACCCATTTAATTTAGTTATTAATCAAAAAACAGGGTTAGGGGGATTTCTCGTCCCCCCCCCCCCTCATTTACGGCACTGATAAAGAACCCTGTAAGGGGTGTGGGGTGCGGTGATACATGGGAAAGAAATAAGGGCAAAAAATAGAATAAAAATTTCGATATACACTTTGGCCAGTGGGCACTTTTTCTAATGGACAGCAGGTAAAAAAAGTCTAAATACATAAGGGCCAAATATTAAAAAAAAACAAAAAGATTTTTTAATTAGACTTTCGCCATTGGTCATTTTTTCCATTGGTCAGTAGCCAGCAGACGGCCAAATAGCCTATAATTATAATATAGAAAAAAAATTCGACATACACTTTGCCAGTGGTCATTTTTTCTAATCATCAGCAGATGCTAAAGAAGCGTATAAATACACAAGGGCCAAATAATAAAAAAACAAAAAAAAATTCAATCCCACTTTGGCCACTGGTCATTTTTTCCATTGGTGAGTAGTCAGCAGACGGTCAAAAAGCCTATATGTTGAATCTTATTAAAAATAACAACATGGGCGTACGCAGGTTTTGAATTAGGGAGGGGGGCACATTAAAATTTTCCTGAAGCAAAAAAAAGAAAAGAAAAAAGGTCTCGACATCCAAAAATTTTCCCGAGAGCAAAAAAAAAAAGGTCTCGACGTCCAAAAAATTTCCTGAGAGCAAAAAAAAAGCAACTGCCCTAAATTAGGCAGTGTGGGCAGCCAGACCCCCTGCCCCCCTGGCAAATTAGGGGGGGGGGCAGGGGGTCCGGCTGCCCCCCTCCGGCTAATTACGGGGGGGGCAAAACAAAATTTTTAATTTGTTAGGGTTTTTGTATTGAAATTTTTTTTTTAATTAGGGGGGGCCCCCCCCCCTGCGTACGCCCATGAATAACAAGATATTATCAATGCAAAATTTAGGTTAATAACAAAAAGAAAAATATTCACAAAGCAGCAAATATACAATTAAAATAGCAATAATCAAATTAATAGTTTTGGCCTACTGACGGGGTCAAATAAAGTAGAGCAACGGTGATAATTGATTTGCAGGGAATTTTTAAGCCAGTTTCGCAAGCATCCGTTTTAAAGCAACAACTAGACAAATTGTCAAAAGAAATTAACAAAACAGCAAATATAAATATCTATAAACTAGAATTTTGGCCTTTGGCCGGGGTCAAATAAAGTAGAAGTAAGCAACGGTCATCATAATTTGTGGGAATCATAATTTAGCCAGTTTGGCAATTATTCGATATATAGCAACAACCTAGACAAGTTGCCCTAAGAAATTCAGGTATAAAGTTAATCAGTGGGGCACAACAACAATAATAGATAATGGGCTCGGGCAAGGTCAAAAAAATTAAATTTTACGGGGCCGCGGGCTTTGTATAAAAGTAGCGGGCCGGGCCGGGCTTGTAAATTTTTGTTACGGGCGGGCCGACTGGCCTAAACAGGCCCATAGCAGGTCTCTAATCCAGAATAATCATTGACCCTAAATTAAATTAGAAAAGAATATGTAAGTCCAATAATTGAGATAAAATTTGTTATGTAAACGCATCCCATGTTGGCATCGCAATTGCTCGGTATTTTACGGAGTGTGGAAAAAACGTCCACAAGCCATAAAATACCCCGTTTCGTTTTGTTGCTGATTTACAGTGCGTGATTTCTTCGCTTATCCACAGTTCATGAATTAGTGGATCCTAGAGCAAAGGCAGAAATTGTCACAACATGGCAGGCGAAATAAACATCAATTTTGGCTCATTCGGAAAGTTTTCAAAATAATTTGGGTTGCTTATAAAATAGTAACAAACACTAAACTTAAATGCTATACCTAGAATTTGTCCTGCTAGAAGCTTACTTTTAATTATAGAAGATAAAGTAGACCGCCGCGTCTATCTCTAATTAAAGGGGGGACATTGATTATATCTCACTACTAATTGATCTGTATAGGAAATATGGCGTATTGATTGTTTTACTTAGCGAAACCATTAAGGACATCAAGGTTTCGAGTTCTCGATAAAGGGCAAGTGGTATCCCACCTGCAATTACCCCAAACATTTTTACACACGGGCTAGCTTCCATTTTCCTTTCCCTATTAGCCCGAATAATTAATTTAATTACTTTTTCATATATTTATGCTATCTTAAACCACACAAGAAATAAAAATTTGATATACGTTAATAAGTGAAGAACAAAACGTGTATTTTAGTTAGTTATAACTTATAAGTTATGCTGTTTTACTTTTACATTCATTGGCGAAGGGAAGGGGTTGTTTGCGGGTTAGAGCCCCTCCCATGATTTTCAATTCATATAATTTTTATATTGTACATTTAATAAAAATGAATATTTGTTGGAATTTTACTTTGAGATTTATTTTTTTTTTCACTATTGTCACTTTAAACGTTAAGGAAAAAAACATTTTTTCAAAAAGAAGAGTTACAAAAAAATTGCACCTAAAAAATTTTATAACCCCCCCCCCCCCCCTTTGAAAAAATCCTAGTTACGCCTATGTTTACATCATATGCTTAATAGGATTACATGGTTAGAAAAATGTACCAGACATTAAGAATTAAGTTATAAATATTGTGCCTAATGTTATTTATATAAATCTAATCATAATGTTTAATTTAAAGTGGTTTAACCTATAACCATCTTTCAGAAGCTCATTTCGAGTAATAATTAAAAACTTGTTATGATAAAAAAATATTTTGTTTTTTTAATTATTTAATTAATAAATACATTATTATTACAAGATTAATTTATCAAAAAGACATAACAGAATAAAAGGAGGATTTAAGATAAAATTTAAATACACCATCAAAGTCTTTCTATTAAAATTATAATACTTATCAAGCAAATATTGTAATCTATCAATTATTTAACAGAAAAGAATACTTGACCTAACTACATGACACCCTTCTTAAATTATTTTGCCGTTAGTAGTGCTACAGACAATTATTAATATAATAGATTTTAAAGTTGATTTACCAAAGGGTGTATTAAAGTCCATGTTATTAGATAATGAGTATTATGTTGATTTAAATAAAAAAACTTTGTCCACAAATTCGGCGAGATAATTTAGACGTGTACTTTAGCGACATTCATTTATTTTTTTTTCAATAATGTACTTTATTTCTAATGGTTTATTCATAGACTAATGGGTTTATTGACCGTTTGACAAATGGTAATTTATATAAAATTTTTGTAGTAGCAATATTGTAGTTGTTATATTAGTTATAATAAGATCCTTTTATAGGCTATTAAAAATGTTTATTAAATAAGCTTTTTATTCATTATGTTTATTTCATAATAAATTAATTGTATAGTTATATATTAAAAAGAGCAACAAATTTATTTTTTATGTAAATATTTTTAACTGACAAACTTGTAAATCTATTTCAATTTATTTAAATTAAGGCATATTGAATTATAAAATCTATTTTACATCTTTAAAAAAATGATTTTTTTACTTAATACTAAAGATTAAAGCATTTTATTTATGTTAGAAATAAGTTATATAAATTAGGATTAATTAGTGTTAATAGGAACCTTGTTATCTGCCCAATTTTGGTATTGTTATTAATTATGTTGCAATTTTATTTTGCTAACTTTTGCAGTTACCAATTAAACAAGTTTTATTTATAATTATTAATAAAATTTTATACCTTGTAGATTTTAGTTATATATATTTTTTGGCATAAACCCTTTATTGATTTATTATTTAGTTGCATTATATGGTGTTATTTTATATGGGTTTAATTATGAGTGCTTTAAATGATAAATAATCTTTTCCTCTTCTATTCACATTCCCCTATGTTTTTATTATTATTAAAGAGTCCAATGACAGCACTAGGGTACATCAGTGTGCAAGAGCATGCATATAATCACACAACCTCGTTTTCCTCTCCCTTGTTGCTTATCTATTAGAGATCTACACACGCCATCCATCATTATCATTTATATTCATTACATTCATCCTACATAAAATATTTATTTATACAATATTTATGTGCATTTGAACAAACAATAAGCAACAACTCCGTTTTGAATGCGGTAATGTTTGGAAGTTGTTCCCTTCAGAATCCAAAAAAATCTATATATTAATGCATATTCATTCCTAACTTTAAAAAATCGTGGCGGCTATTTAGATTTTGCTACCATTGCACCTCAAATCACTAACAGCTGGCCCGAGTCGTAATTCTTTTTGCGCGCATTGTATCTCACTATTTTCCATGATTGTGCCTGAGTTTTGGAGAACAGAATATTTGGATTTAAAATCTAAGCAAACATGATGTTTTTTCCTTAGTTATGGTTGATAAAATTTGTAGGTAAATCAATATGGCAAAAATATATTTGTGGTATTTCATAGGATTATCGTTTGGAATTTGTTTTTTATCGTCTGCTAATTTATTTCACATGATTTTTAGATGCCAAATCATTCGTTATACTGTTTAAAATTATTTATTTCCCTGCTTAAACGGGTTTGCTTGTTATTCCGAGAGTATTTTGGGATTGTTTAGTTCCTATTATTCAAATTTATGATGGAATTTAATCATAATTTTTTTTACTTTCGGTTGTTTGTCAAAACTGGTTGATTTATTTAAGATAATTTCTAGTTCAATTTGTAAACCGTATGTCGATACTCGTGTGCGAATATCATTATGTATGTAAAAGCTCAAGGACGTAATACAAAGTAGCTCATTTTTTACACTACTTTGTCGTCATGATAAATTGAAATTGTCAAATCAACACTCACTATTAAAATGCCTTCATACAAAACGCGAAGTTTTTTTATTTTAAGCTGCGCAATAAAATATGAAAAGTATCTTATTTAATTGAGATAAATAAAAAGCCTCCATGTTTGTGCAATTTAACTTGTTCTTTAGAGTAAAATTAATATCAAACAATTTTATATTATTCCGTCCCCCGATTTTATTCTAGGCATATAAGGTGGTAGTTATTAAAGGGGCTGATATTAGGGAATTTAATCAATGACGTTATTTGATACATTTTAATGACTAACCACCCTAATGAGTCAGAGGGAGGGACTTTGTTAAAAATGATTGGAATTAAATTGTGTAACTAACTGCGCTAATCAACGATTTGGCTATTAAGCATTTAGAGACCTTGATACTTGAGGCCTCAGCAGATGACAAATTGATATTATAAATTAATTTTTTCCTACGCCATTTTAATTAAGTTATATTATTGGTAAAAGCTAATAAGAACTAACATATGCCCCCCCCCCTTCCACCGCGATTATATTTTTAATTAAATTATTATTATTGTTTAAATCCAAAACTTTTTGCCGCCCCCTACGTCCTTGCCTTTACTTTATTTTTAATCCCCTCAAACAAGTCTTGTATAAACGGCTGCGTTTTGTTTGGCCGATCTTTGGTTTTAGTCGATTAGAACCAAAGATCGACCAAACAAACCCCAACCGTACAACACTACCTCAAATGCGTATTTTAAGACAAAATTTGACTAAAATGCTTCTTTGGCTTCTAGTTATAAATTACTTTGTTTTTGTTGAGTATGTTGTAGTCGCTTTTTGGATATCATCAGTCTACCATGTACACTATTATGGCTCAGCGCCCCCTGCCCAGTAAAACGTAGGCTGTGATAAAATCAACGAACCACAATTAACATTTATCTCCTCTGAAAATATCGATCGAATGCAGCCCAAAATATTTGCGCATTTTGTAAGATTAATTGTGAAAGGTCGTATTACCGCGTGGGAAGACCCTCGCGTGCAGTCCATTTTCCACCCATAATTAATTTAGAGAATGATATTCGTTCTAATTCGATCCGATGCACATCTAAAATCTATCTTTTTTTAAATTGTTGTAATCATGGATCTTTTAAGACGTGTGGTGGACACCTTTGTAAATGTGCACTAACACGTCGGTAATGAACCACTTTTGTTTTTTATACGTGGCGAAAGAGGTCTTGTAATATTGAGGGGCGGAGTGGTGCCCACGACTACATTAAGTAAGTATTATATTGATTATTTTTTTACAATCTGATTATAAGTGCATTTGTAATTACAGTCATTAATAATTCTCTTTAAATTAAGGAATTGAAAACGTTAATTACTAAAAACATGTTTTTTAAAATAATTTTGGATCCAAAAATCCAGTAATAATTAAAAAAATCTTTTGTGTTTTAGTTATAAAAGGGTAAACACTATGTAATATCAAATTTTAATTTAGGAATTCACCATTAAAATTGGGATTTGTTTGCGAAATTAAAAAGTGCGAAAACGAATTCAATTAACATGTTAAGAATTTAGTTTCATCTAAGGGGCGCCATAAAATTATACAGCTTTGTAGTGTATGGGGAGCGACAGGCATGTGGACCGCGAATTACTCAAAGGATGAGTGTCGTACCGACTTTAATTACATATATAGAAATCGATATCATTATTCCACTTTGTTTTGCCACTATGGTGGTACTTAATTTTCCTCCGAATTTACTCAAAGCAAAAGGACATTTTATTTTATTATTTTTTGTCCACCAAACTTCTCCTTTATAATGAATTATTTATCACTCAACTGTAAACGCGCTTTTAAGTAACGTTAATAAGTGACAACTTCTTTTACATTGGAAAATATTTACCGAATTTTACGTTTTAATATTAAAAAAGACGATTTTTTAGAGCAATATTTGATTATAAAAGTTATCGTAAATTAATAAATTTAATCGTTTACAATCTATATATGCAACTATGGTCCGTGAAATTAGCTGACTATATTAACGATAAATATTATATTCCACCTCCAGATATTTTGACCGAACCCATCGAGCTTCTAGCATATCATCAATATAAAGCTTCAGCCCACACCATGCCCACACCACCCCGGCTACGCAAAGAGACACTACCCCCTACCTACTCCTTCCTACGCAACAAAGACTACTACTAGCTAATATAGGATATTAATTCCCCTTCATTTCCTATTTTATTTGATTCGAGCAAGTCCTTAATATACAATATATTCCTATGATTGGTCTGCAAAAAATAAAACGGCGTTTCAGCGTGGCCTTTCAAAAAAAGATGAGCGCCTCGCACTTGAAAAGCTTGGAGGAGGAGGAAGGCCCATACGGCCTTTGTTGTAACGGCCTCACCGATATCAATAATAATAACAATGATGATCTTAACGGCGGTCTCGACATGACTCTCGTCCCCTCTAATGGTTCCGATCATACGGGGGAACGGTTTTGTAAGTGCAAATACCAGCAACAGAAGGCCCCCGAGAACGGAGCCCGGGACGTTGTTAAAGGTAAGTATTAATTGTTTATAGGAGTGGGGTCAAAGGAGCTCATCAGAGCTTATCAGGAAAGGAGCACACTTTGTTATTATAACCCAAATCCTAGCCCTAACACTTACCCTAACCCATATATTTACTTGTTATGATTTCACTAGGACATGCTAATATAAAATATTTTGTGCTAAGACAATATGTTAAATTCATCCTGAGCAATCATGACGAGTTTGCTCTAGTGTTGTTAATCTGCTTAATGGGTTCTGCTGGTATAGTGCTAAACCTGGTAATAGGCACATTAGAGATCTGCACGGGCCGGCCCGGCCCGCGGACGGGCCTAAAAGCCCGGCCCGCGGACGGGTACGGACGGGCTTTGTATCATAAAAAATTTAACGGGCCGGGCCCGGACGGGCCTAAAAATTAATGGAACGGGCTCGGGCGGGCCTGAGATTTTTTTAACGGGCTTGAACGGGCCTGAAGTTTTATAAACGGGCTTAAACGAACCAGAGATTATATAAAAGGTCTTGGAGTTACAATGGTACTTAAACATCAAACAATTAAAAAAAACAAAAAGCGAGCCAATAAATTGCATAACAATTAATATATTATTTTTATTAAATATTTAGGATTAATTTTTTAACTTCTAAATTTTGTATATCCTGTAGCATTCATTCATTTTTCAAGCGCTAAATTTGACCTTTTTTTAATTTGCTATTGATTTTTAAGACTATAACTTCATTCTTTTATAAGTAAGTTTAATTACACTTTTGTGATTAATTTTATCACAAATTACTATTATTATTAGTGCCATATAAATTCATAAATATTTTTGCTCTAATCTTTGAAATTAACTTTAATTACAAACTTAAATGTAACTTTTTGTTAGCTTTGTATTTTTTTGTTATTGATTAAGTTTAATTCCTTTGCCTTAAAATTCTAGTGCTTAAATATTTGACAAATTATTCTTGTTATATTATTTTAAATTTTTCTACATTAATTTTACAATATTAACTAGATTTAGCTTGGTTGAAAAAGGTATTTTTTCTGGATATTTTTATTAAATATTTGGCTTTATATCGCTTTGCTTTACTAATCCCTTTAATAATTGTATTTTTTGTTTTGAAACTAACAGTTTAATATTAAAAGGCTTAATCTATAATTAATATATGCAACATAATAAAAGTTATTGATTTGATACATCCTTACTTTTTTATTAAATTTTATTATAGTGTCAAATAATTTGTCCACAATCATATCTAATTATGAAAAAGGTGTATATAAAATAAATTTAAATCACAAGCTTAAAAGTAAAGTTTGGGAACAATTTGATCCTTTAATGGATGTTAATGGTGAATCAGTTAGTGCCTGCATATGCAAAAATTGCAAAAAAATACTTTCATATAAATCAGCAGATGGTACATCACATTTAAAACGCCACAAATGTACAACCCAAAGACAAAATAGCCTAACACTAGATCATTATATGAATAAAATAAACCCCTTAAAAGAAGAAAAAATTAAAAAATCAATCATAAATCAGGCTATAAAATTTTGCTCAAAAGATTTACGGCCATTCGAAACTTTAGCAGGAGAAGGTTTTCTTGGGTTTTGCCAGTTTTTGGTAGATAGTTTGTCAACTAAGGGGTTAATAAATGTGCGACAAATTATGCCTCATCCATCAACTATAAGCCGCCATGTGAAAGATGAGGCTGAAAGACTTCGACTTTCTATAATTCCAGATATAAAACATTACATTCAGAAAGGGCTTTGCGCGGCCACAACAGACATGTGGACATGTGATTATACAAAAATCAGTTTTCTCACATTAAGTATTCATTATATAAATGTTAGCCTGAGAAAAAAAATATTATTTACAACTGCTTTTAAGCATGAAAAAAAATCAGGGGAGAATATTAGAAATGAATTATTAAACAAATTAATGACTTTTGGCATTACCAATGAAGAAGCCCGTAAATTAATATTTGTCACTGATCAGGGTGCTAACATTGTCAATGCATTAGCAAATTATAGTAGATTAAATTGCGCAGCCCACCTTATAAATAATATGATAAAAATGGCCTTTAATGATTCTTTCTTAAATCAAGAAGCCACGGTTATTTATAAACTCATGAATGCCTCTAAAGAATTAGTCAGGCATTTCAAACAAAGTGGACTCAATAGCAAGCTGTCCCATACCTTGCATCAAGATGTAATTGTAAGATGGAACTCAAAATTGACCCTTTTGAATTCTATTTATAAGGTCTATGACGAAGTTGAAGCTATCTTGGAACAACGAAATGAACTTTCATATCTGGAATATATAGATAAAATGTTGTTGAAATCTTTAATAGACGTCTTGCAGCCGTTTAAAGAGGCTTCTCTTCAGTTGGAGGCTGATCTAGAACCAACCCTACCATATGTCTTCTTATGGAAAATTAAATTAATTAATGCGATGTCGGATTATGATTTATACGGCGGACAAGTCAACATAATAAAGAACCGTTTAAAAGAAGCTATTAAAGAAAAAATGGTAGTTCATCGGTATCACAAAATAGCTTCGGTCTTGCATCCGAAGTTTAGACAAATGAAGATGATACCTGAAGCAGAAAAACTAGACATATATCAAGATATAAGAAATATTATAGAGCAAGAAGGGTTTGTCTATATAAGAAAATCTTCTGTTTTACTGGGCTCAAAGACATCTCTCGCAAGTACTTACAATTTTTTATTTATATATAATATATAAAAATATATAAGGTAAGAGACCGAAAACAATTTTTTCTGAATGGGAAGATAATGATCATAATCCTGTGGCGGATGAGTTTAGTCAATATTTAGATGAAACTATTGAGGCTGATTTCGATCTGTTAAAATGGTGGAAAGCCAAAGAGGACAAGTATTATATTTAAAATTAATCTTATCCTTTAATAGATATCCTAAATTAGCACATTTAGCACATATGATATTATGTATACCGGCTACGAGTGCCACCAGCGAGCGAAATTTTTCTACGGCAGGAAGGCTTGTAGAAGAAAGGCGAACTCGCCTAAAACCAGACATTATTGATGATTTATTATTTTTACATGATAATTATTGATATCTTTCTATGAATATGTCATAAAATTTAATAAAATTTTGTGAAATTTTTGATGAATTAGGCCGGACGCGGAGTTCGCTTAAAAAATATTTTAACGGGCTTGGACGGGCCTGAAAAATTTACGGACGGGCTCGGACGGGCCTAAAAAATTTACGGACGGGCTCGGACGGGCCTGAAGTGCTGAAAAAAAATTACGGGCGGGCCCGGACGGGCCTTGAAATTTTGAAAACGGGTACGGGCGGGCCGATCTTCTAAAAACGGCCCGTTGCAGATCTCTAAGGCACATATCTCCTACCATTACCATCATTATTAAGCAGCACATGCTGCTTAATAACCCAGCATGGCAGATTAAAGTTGCCATGGTTGCTGGTTGGGAGAGATGTAAGTAACCGGGCATTTGGCAGATTGGATTGATATAACCGTGGTATTGAGCAGGCTTGTTTTAAAACTAAACATGGTTTTTAGCAAATTTAATTTTAGCTTACTATTATAGTTGGTAGCTGCCATATAATGCTAATCAATATTTCAATCATTTATTAATACAAAAATGGTGATTAAAAAATTTAAATATATTATAAATTTGCCCCGTTATTTGCCCCCCCCTAATTTTTTATCCTCTTTCTCACCAGGGGGGAGGGGGGGTGTTTTGCCCCCCCCCCTTATTTTTTATCCTCTTTCTCACCAGGGGGGAGGGGGGGGGGGGGGTGTTTTGCCCCCCCCCCTAATTTTTTACGCTCTTTCTTACCAGGGGGGAGGGGGGGGGGTGTTTTGCCCCCCCCCTTATTTTTTATCCTCTTTCTGACCAGGGGGGAGGGGGGGGGGGGTGTTTTGCCCCCCCCCCTTATTTTTTAACCTCTTTTTAACCAGAGGGAAGGGGGGGGGGTGTTTTGCCCACCCTTATTTTTTATCCTCTTTTTGACCAGAGGGGAGGGGGGGTGTTTTGCCCCCCCCCTTATTTTTTATCCTCTTTTTGACCAGAGGGGAGGAGGGGGGGGGTGTTTTGCCCCCCCTTATTTTTTATCCTCTTTCTGACAAGAGGGCAGGGGGGGAGGGGTCTTTTGCCCCCCCCCCTAATTTTTTATCCTCTTTCTGACCAGGGGGGGGGGGGGGTGTTTTGCCCCTCCCCTCTTTTTTACGCTTTTTCTCACCAGGGGGGGTGTTCATCAGGAGGGGGGGGGGGGGGTTTGCCCCCCCCCCTCATTTTTTATTCTCTTTCTGAAAAGAGGTCAGGGGGGGTCTTTTGCCCCCCCCCCCTAATTTTTTATCCTCTTTCTCACCAGGGGGGGTGTTTTGCCCCCCCCCCTATTTTTTACGCTTTTTCTCACCAGGGGCGGTGTTCACCAGGGGGGGGGGTGTTTTGCCCCCTCCCCTTATTCCCCTCCCCCCTGGTGAGAAAGAGCGTAAAAAATAGTGGGGGGGTGCCCCCCCCTCCCCTCTGGTCAAAATAAGGATAAAAAATAAGGGGGGGGGGGGCAAAACATCCCCCCCTCCCCCTGGTGAGAAAGAGGATAAAAAATAAAAGGGGGGGGGCAAAACACCCCCCCCTCCCCTCTGGTCAAAATAAGGATAAAAAATAAGGGGGGGGGGCAAAACACTCCCCCCCCCCCCCTCCCCCTGGTGAGAAAGAGCGTAAAAAATTAGGGGGGGGGGGCAAAACACCCCCCCTCCCCCCTGGTGAGAAAGAGGATAAAAATAAAGGGGGGGGGGCAAAACACCCCCCCCCCCCTCCCCCCTGGTAAGAAAGAGCGTAAAAAATTAGGAGGGGGCAAAACACTCCCCCTCCCCCCTGGTGAGAAAGAGGATAAAAAATAAGGGGGGGGGGCAACACACCCCCCTCCCATCTGGTCAAAAAGAGGATAAAAAATAAGGGGGGGGGGGCAAAACACCCCCCCCCCCCCCTCCCCCCTGGTAAGAAAGAGCGTAAAAAATTAGGGGGGGGGGCAAAACACCCCCCCCCCCTCTCCCCCTGGTGAGAAAGAGGATAAAAAATAGGGGGGGGGGGCAAAACACCCCCCCTCCCACCTGGTGAGAAAGGGATAAAAAATTAGGGGGGGGGGGCAAAATAACGGGACAAATTTATAATATATTTAAATTTTTTAATCACCATTTTTGTATTAATAAATGATTGAAAAATATTGATTAGCATTATATGGCAGCTACCAACTCTAATAGTAAGCTAAAATTGAATTTGCTAAAAACCATGTTTAGTTTAAAACGAGCCTGCTCAATACCACGGTTATATCAATCCTATCTGCCAAATGCCCGGTTACTTACATCTCTTACAACCAAGCAACCATGGTTGCCAGTGATAGCAACCGGGTTATTAAGCAGCATGATGCTGGTTATGATGATGGTAATGGGCGAGATGTATGCTCCTACCATAGGTTATGGTAGTAGCATTTTGGCATTTTAACAACACTAGTTTGCTCCTATTTCTGTGCTCCTTTGACCGGTTCCCGTTTATAGGCTTTTGCTCACGTATCAACAGCTTTTTTAACCGGGGGGGGGCGGTAAGGACCAGGAGAGGGCTTCATAACGATTCTTTGGTCAGGTCGGAGTCTAAGCCGTTATAAATAACTAGGGGAAAATTTGGAGGTTGTCCTAATATATTTTACTATAAATTATATAACCACTATTAAATAACGAGATTAATGCAGCAATGTGCTGGGAAATTTAAATATGCGTTAAAAAGCTTTACGTACCTAAAATGGGCAGGACCCCTTAAACATTCGAGTCCATTTTTTAACCTTCAAAATTAATAACACAAATTTTACATAGGGGCAACTCGGTTGTCTCGCCAAACTTAAGCATATTATTTTAACCCTATCCAGCGTAATTGATGTATTAATTTCTAATTTAATTTAATGACAACTTACAATCTTATTTCCTAATTTTGATACGAATTGAGGTCCTAATGACGCCACTTGTCCCAGGAGAGATATGTGTATGTAAGCTGTTATGCCGGGGTCGTCGTTGACATCTGAATAATTATTTAATGACTTATTTATTGGTGGCATCTTAAATGATAGCCCTGTGCAGAGCAAAATTAGGGGGGGGGCAAAACAAATTTTTTTTTAATTCTTGAGGGTTTTTGTATTGAAAAAATCTTATTTTTAAAATTAGGGGGGGGGGCAGCCGCCCCCCCCCCCTGCCCCCCCTGCGTACGCCCATGCCTGTGCTCTAAGGGTCAATTTGTGGTAAATTATTATTCGGCCTAAAAAGACTGACAATTCTCCGTCTCGGACGCACAACGTATATAAAGGAGTATTGTAAAAACGGCTGGATTTTGTTTTGCCGACCTTTGGTTCTGGTCTGTTTTTCAAATTTCAACTAAGCCGCGAGGTCCTTTGGTCTGTTTATGTTTGGCCGATTTAAACCAAAGGTCAACCAAACAGAACCCAGCCGTTTTATAACACAAACAATTTTCTCTTGAGCTCATTTCCAAAATATATTTTCATCGATAAACGTTAATTGGTTATCTAGGCTGAAAAAGGTTAATTAATATAAATTGCCTTTTAATTGGACTAGTTTAATTCATGGGCGTTGCCAGGATTGGAATTAGAGGGGGGTTATTTCAGCCATAATTTCAATAAATTTTGGGATTTAGAGGGGGCAGCTGCCCCTCTCTGCCCCCCCCCCTAGCTACGCCCATGGTTTAATTATTCTTTATAGTTTCTCCATATTTTGTAACCTTATAATTTTTTCTTAGATTTCGATCATATATCCGTGAACGATAGTGGTTGTCCATCTTGTTCCTCTCCCACCCGAAAGTCCTTTACAAGTTCCGCCCACTACTTAAACGGACACATCAATGAAGTCAACGACTCACCCATCCAAAGAAATGGTAAATTACTCTTTATTTAACCAAGCATTTTTAGAACTTATCATCATAACTATCTAAATTTTAATTAAGGTATCTTTATAATTCGACATAAATTGTTTTTTTATAGTTTAACACATTTACTAGCTATTCCTATTAAAAATAATTAGAAATTTAATAAAATGATATTATATATGATAATCGTTTTAATATGCCGTAATTTAAAAAACGTGTGATTTCGAATTTTTAAATTAAATATAGCTTCGAGCTTACCCGTCTAGACGTTAACTCATTTTATACGATGTGTTCGCATCGGGGCGCCTTCATACATTAACATTATTATATACCTTGATATAATTATCCTTCTCTTGAAATGGAAATCTTTAATTTGTTAATTACTTTACCTGACTGCCAGTATACATTATTTAAATTGAGATTTTAGTTATTCCTGCTTTAATTGTTGAGGATTTAACCCAAACAACTATATTAATTACCCATGTAAATCTGTACCATTTTTCAATCTTTCTCATGAAATCATTTCATTTACCAATGGCGTTAAATTTTTTATTGTTTTTTTTAAGTTTTGTAATTATTATGGCGTGCAAAATGTTGAGGTATAAAGTGGTTCAAGCACCATAAAATTAAATTGTTCAAATCGAGTAGAAGTCGATAAACTTTCAAAGCAATCAACTTTAATATAGGATTAAATTAAATTAATCATTATATTTATAATCCGGCTTTCTTTTATCAAGTTTTAGTAGATAATCCCTTCGGCAATTGTAACTACGTTGTAAAAAATAGGTTTTGATTCAATTTAGCCACATATCCTCTTCGAAATTATTACAATAATATTTAAAATTTAAAAATTTATCATATACCTCTCTTAAATCCTAGCCTCGCCCATGAGATTGTAAAAATAGATTTTTTTAAAGGAAATATATTTGACATTACTTGTCTTAATCATTGCAATATTCGATCCGACTAATCGCGTTTTTGCGTCGGTTCGAGTTCATTTAAATCTGCCGTTATTTCAAAATTCTAACCCATAATTGGTTGCTTTTATAATTGAAATGCCACGTGACGAAACAATCACGATCGCGCACACTAGTTTCGCTTGCCAAAAGTCGTCTGCTTTTTACGATCATCCAAAGTACAACGACCTTTCAAATGGCATAATGATGGCATATTCACTTTGTAGGTACAGAATGTACTTACTATCAAAACTTGGATCATTTAAATTTAGGGATAGTTGAACTGGCTAATATTAATTATGAAGATTTATTTTACAAAACTTTTAAATAAGGAACATGTAAAGCCGGAGTTAAAATCCAAGAAAGAGATGAGGTTAAAATTTAAATTATTACTGCTTATATCTTTTAGGTGCATCAAGTAATTATTTTACCAACAGCTCTTACATGTACTTTATCTACAGTTTATAAGCACTTAAGGTTTAAACTTGGAAGTTGTTAATTCACTCGCCGACCCACAAGATTATAAAGATTAATTAACGTGTAATCAATCCATAAAGTACACAGAAGCACTAGCATGTGTTTTCACTTTTATCAATTTAGTTATTGATGATTAAGGGCTCCCCACCCTAGAAGCAGCACTTGAATAATAAATAACCCAGCATGCATATTATCGTGACAAAAGTTCATTCTTCCACAATCATCGATAAAATCAATCAAGGTTGATAGACTATCGATTTATTTCCACCCATTTTAATTACCAATTCTTATCGTTGAAAGAGACTCGCCATCTGAATTGCCGCATAAAAGCCTACCCACTCCACTTAGACGAACTCTATCGCAATACCACTGCAAATACATAGTTATCTTAAGTGGTTTAGCTAATAAAAAATATCTCCATGCCAATTCCCCAAATAGGCTTAGCGGAAATAATTTTATCAAGACTGTTTTCCATCTTTTTAGCACCGAAGCACAATATTTTTTGGAGCTGAAGTGGGGGATAATAAATATGGTATTTGTATGTTCTTCGCCAAAAATATTAAGTTATATTTGCGTATATTGGTGATAAAATTCACCTTTATGCACACTTCGCGGGTACCAAAAGTGAAATTCGTTAGAGATTATTGGGCGTTTGATTATGATATGTAACATATGACCGTTTGGCACTTGATTTTTTATTATTATATTTTAATTTGTTGGCCCAATCGATATGGTGAATTTCCGCTGGCATTTAACACTCCGTTGGTTAGGTGGGGTCTGAGGACCCCAAGCGGTTCATAAATGTTGTACAAAATAAGTTAGTGATTCTTATATAATTTCATTTTTACACTAGCTTAATAAAATTTATCTTATAATATCTCTGCAAAATTTAGCTTGTTTTCATCACATTTAAATTAAGAAAACTTGTAGGAAATCTCATTTTTTTACATAAAATTTACTCTCATAAAATTTTTGTTTTAAGATTTTACAATTAGATTTTTTTCCTATTCTTAATTCTAACCTTCTATGATGTATTTCTATTTAAAAAATTTAATTGAAGTTCAAAAATTAGAAAAATAATGGCTAAGAAGTAAGAACAGTAGTAACTTTTTTACTTTAAAAAACATAGGGTTAAAAATTCCCTAAGTTTGGACATCTCTATTTTTTTTTGTTTTGAGATTTTTTATGCCAAATTTTATATAATTATAGTTTCAACCTTATTTTATATGATCTTATAAATTAAATTATGAAAGTTATAGCTAATTAAAGTTTGGGGTAATTATGACCCCCTTTACCATCCGGTTTAGGATTTTGACCTGACGAACGGAGGGTTAAAAATAAATTTGATGAACAAAATACTCCCTCATCCATTATAAACGAGTTTGCCGATTAAACCATTAAGTTAACTTTTTTACGGTTAATTTAATTGTATCTTTACACCAGCTTTGGCCCCTCTCCATGCGCGCATTTGAGCAACGTCAATACATCGTCCCCATTGTGTTGCTTTAAATTATATTACAGGGAAAATGAGCATTGTTTCATGCTGTGTTTGCAAACTTTTGCGGCTCCAGATTGGAATGCTGCAGATAGATTTCAACATCAGCTCGGCTAATTGGAATTTTCACCTCGAAGTTTCCCTTTGAAATGCGTCATGTTTTAACGCAGCGAAATGTTGTGCATTTGTATTTAACATAGAGCGTCGCTATAAGTACGGTATTAATTTGGGAGGGGGCAAATTTTTTGCCGAAATCTAACTACATTCTTGTTGAAGATTTAATTTTTAAAATGTTAAAATGGAAGGGGACCTGTGCCTCGTTGGCTCTTCCCTTGCACTTAAAACCACATTTCTGACTATGCACGCGGTTGTTGAAGAAATGGCTAAGTGTCCAAAATATATTAAACCATTCAAATTCTTAACGAGGATATAGGCTGACGTTTTGATAACAAGCTATGATTATACTAGGACGGTTGGGAAAACCATGTTGGGCGTACTTTTAGGCTAATTATAATTTCCACTCCCGCCCCCATATCTATCCAAGCACACATGAAGGAGAAAGAGAGGAGATCAGGTGAAGGGAGAGAGATATGTGTTAGTAAATATCGCGTACGCAGTATGAACTCTAAGTCTAATGTACTCCGTTACATTGTGGCGAATTTTGATAAGGAGAAGGGGTTTACGCAAACGCGTATAAATTTAAATATAAGGATGATATAAAAAAATAAAATAATGGACGTATAGATGAAACTTTAGTCTACAAGAATAAATTAATATTTTTTGATATAAATTAAAAATTTCGTGGCTATTGAGCCTCAAAAAGGGGTAAAATCGGCATTTTTTGCACCTTCAACCTCGTTTATCTTAAAAACGGAAGTTTTGTAAAAAAACTTAAAACACATTATTAATCAGCGCAAAATTCTCTATCATAATTATAGGTTAGAGAACGGGATGTTTTTTTTGTAGACCTGTGTTATCTTTACAACAATATTTTTATAATACAGGCTATTCGATTGCCATTAGCTAAATTTTTGCATGTCTAATTTTAAAATGGAATTTTCATGGCTCTAATACAGATGGTCCTGACCTTGTCTTGTATTATTAATTATTGATGTCGATGGATTGACGCATATTCAATAATATTATTTGCAGAATATACTCATAATTGGTCAATAAATTATTTATCACATCTGCAAATAATCCCTTTTTCGCTTTTGTTATAAGTGCGCCATATCAGCTCAATCACGTTATTTGTTTATTGAAGATACAAAAATTGTAACACTTTGAAAATAATATAGAAATTTTGATATAAACCTTTGTTAATGGTCAAGAATAAATACTTTTGAAAATTTTATTCTCTCTGACCCGTCTTGTTTGGCACGCCTCTTGATCTAAAACCGTTCCCAAAATTGGAACACAGGGGCATAGTGACTACTTAATATTCTCGTAGACACTCAACTCCATATAATAGTCATGTCAGGGGCATTTAAAAATGTTAGAAATTTTTACAATCTGTTATTTTCATGGCGAATAGACTCTACAAATACACATATAAAAATTAGTAAACATGGGCCAGGAAAATTTCTTTCAAATCAATTTTTTAAAATATATCATGTATGATTATGCATGGGCGTAGCCAGGATTGGATTTAGAGGGGGGGGCAATAATGATTAAGGAGGGGCAAAATGATAATTTGCAATTTTAGCCATATTTATATTAAATTTTTAAGGGTTTTTTGGATATAAAGGGGGACAACCGCCCCTCCCTGCCATCCCCTGGCTACGTCGATGTAATTATGGTTAAAATTTTCAAAAAAATCATTATGTCACTCCCTAATTCATAATCAACTCGCTTCCCCTCGAAATAAATCTTATCTACTCTTTGTAATGATAACTCTTTCACCATTTCAGTGTCGACTAGGTTTCCTTAGTTTAGACGTCCAAAAAAGGGAAAATATTTTTTGGCCTATTGCTTAGGTGCAAATATAATAAAGTCGTCGAGCTTTTTTTGTCATACTTTACCACTTTGGAATTTGTTGGGGCCTGAGGGGCTTCTAAAGTTGCGGCATAGTTTCGTCATGACATTTCAAACGTGATTTGTTTGCTATATGTATGCCTATATACCTTATATAGGGCGTGACGAGGAATTTTAACTTTACCGCACGCTTGTCAACATGATGCCATCCCGAGATTATACAATATGACGAAATGTGCAAAAAAAGTGCTTGTAACGCTGGAGTCTACATATAGGAAGAGTTTTGATTTAATTTTGTAAACGCGCTATTTTTAGGCTGGTCTATAATGAGATGAGCACGATGCTACTCACCACTTACAAACGTTTTGAGTTAATTAAGAGAGAATTTTTATGTATTATGTTCAGTTTGTCCGATTATGTTATAAAAAGTCAAATATGGGCATTATTTCTTCCTTGCTTTATTTTATTAACTCTCCAAAATTGGTATCTAGCTGGCTTACCCCCCCCCCCCCCCCCCCCTCACCACACCAACAGCATTAGTCTTTGCATTTAACTTGCATGTTATAATCACAATATTAATTGCTATGCTATTTATGGGCTCGCTTTTCGTTGTACGTCCGTTCGTTGTCCAACTTGTAAATTTTGCATAATTGCCATGGAGATTTTTAATATAATATAACGATAACAAAATTAGTGAATAGGGTATAGTTTCTGATAAAAGGACAATTTATGTGAGAACTTGTGTGTCATCAAGCAGAAAATCACCATGGAAATTGTAAAATCCAATACAATTTCAATCCATGGCTCTATGCTAGCTCATTAATCTAATATATTTTAGCATGTATCATCATACACAATTATTTGGAAATAAACCCTTATTAGTTTGAAAAAAAAATATAAAAAAAACGTCAAAGGATTAAATAAAATTTATAGTTTGTCACAACTATCGATATAATTACTTTTTGCGAGAAAATAATTCGTGATTGATTTTATTAGATTTTTGCATACCCATGGGCGTAGCCAGGGGGCGCTAATGGCGAAAAAATTTTTTTTTTACGTTTTGCCCCCCCCCCCCTAATTAAACTTTTAAACGTCCCCCCCCCCCCTAATCCAAAACCTGGCTACGCCCATGTGCACTCCTCTCGGTTGAAATATTACCAATCATTGTGGACTGTACTCTGATTAATGATGCATTAAAAGCATTTTGACATAGCTACTTAACGAGAGAGAGACCCAGCTGCTTTTGACAATGACTAAGCCTTTGTTGATCTTAGTAAGCTGGACAGTGTTGTTTAGGTGACAAAGCTCAGCATTATAAATTTTATCGTTAAAAATGACTCAGCGGCTCAATGGGGGCATTAAATAGCCCGGACAAATATACACGATGTGGTAGGAGTGAAGAAGCAATTGAATACCTTTTGTAAAAATATTTGGCCTATAAACAAAGAGTATGAGTAAAATATCTTAAATTAAAAGGTGGAGCTGGATTTTCTAAATGCTGGAGGAAGGATGGAATATTAAAATCTTATCAAATACTAGGTGGTCCATAAGGCTAGATTAGAGAACTTTAGGCGGAGGCCGTGGCTGCAAAATTAAACGGGTATTACATAACTGATAAAAAAGATTGAATTATTATAAGCAATTGCGAAACTAATGTTTTAATCTTTAACAAGAGAAATTCTGGAACACAGATAAAATACAAAGCAAAAGACTTTAGATTAAAAAAATACATTATATAATAATTTTACATTATTGATTCGCTAAATTATATAGGGGAAACGTCGGACCGATGCTTGCTATCGCATTTTTGATGCAAACATTTTGCAATTTAATCTAATTTTTTGGCCAACAAATTTTTTGTCCCAATTACTATTACATTCCTTAAGTGCTACTCAATGTTTACCCACGATTAGGTATTCTGGGGTAAAACACTTGAGGCCCTTACCTCCCCCTTGCTCAACCCGACTGGACGGACTGATACCCCCCCCCCCCCCCTCGTAAATTGTCAAATTCTTGCCCCTTCTGAATCATGACCAACTTGTTCTAATAAAAAGCTGCGATTATTAAAAAATGCTTAATTTATTTTTTATAGATTTTTTGTGTTTTGGGCCTATTGTTTTAGTAACAAATTTGATTATCATTAGGTTTAGGTTAGGTAATGGGGTAATATATATTAGACTACCGTACATAGTAAAGTCATATTACATTACAGACTACCAAACAACTGTTTTAAAAATATTAACTCTTTATAAAAAGTTTTGCGAAGTAGTTTGTCTAAAATGCCCAGGAAATCTTAGAAATTTTTATTTTTAAAATAAAATATATTTCAGGGCGACCTAGTGTTAAATTTGGTTAAGACATTAAATTCATGATATCTAGCAAATGGGCGACGATATAAAATAAAAATGTGATGGAAAAATTTGCATTTTTAGGGTTACCCTCCGTGCGAATTAAAAGATAATAGATCATGTTACATTTCAATTTCGTGTTTTTAACCTTAGCCAAACGACCCACATATTCATAATAAGCTGTGCGTTGCAATTGCTCTTTCGAACCCCAAAATTGTTTGTAATAATACAAAGACAAATAATAAATAATTACATGTCGCGAAAGTAGTACTCCACTCCCATTTGCATACATACCCACCCCTGACATCTCTTTGCTCCCAATGTGTAGTACGTCTCTTTGATACACGTTTTTCAAGTTTTTGAACAATTGACTCCACTCCTTAAATGCTGCGCTAATTACTCTAAAATTGCGTGAAAGTTTATACTACTTGAATATCTTATACCTTTTAACCTCGTTTATTTATTTACTAGAAGGAATATCAAACACGGCTCCTTATATTTATTAGTTTGTTGCATTTTTGCCTAATTTTGAATCACAATGCGCTATGATGGTTAAAAGAATTTCACCCATTACATGGCGGGTTTCGAGATTTTTTTAAAGTTTTTGGGATTAATCTTTTTCCCTCGGACTTTTTGGTATCATCACATGCGTAATTTGATTTAATCGATGCCGCCTTTTTTATATCACTTATGCCCTTTGAAATATCGAGACATTTTCGATTATACATCTCCTGCGTTCAATGAATTAAAAATTTAATAGCCATAAATTAAGAAGTATTTTGATACCAACTAAAATTAGAATTTATGTGTATCAATTTTTAGATATTAATGTTATCGCTAACCGCCATCCGCCAGCCATTACAGTTATTTTAAAGCATATTGTCGTGGGCTCAGGGAGGTACATATTCATAAATTTTCGAACTTACCTTACCTTTTTCACACCCTATTGGTTTCGCCTATGCTTTTAGCATTTTCTTCTAAACACTTTAAAAAAATGTAACCATCTAGCTCATGGGCGTAACCAGTGGATGGCAGGGAGGGCCGGCTGTCCCCCTCTAAATCCAAAAATCCAAAAAATTTATTAAATTTTGGCTAAAATTTAAGAAAATTGTTATTTTGCCCCTCCCTAAATCATTATTGCCCCCGCCTCCTCTAATTCCAATCCTGGCCACGCCTATGATCTAGCTTACTCACGCATTTTGCTGTTCACTCACTATCGCAGGTCATCATCTTAATCATTCCTCCACCTTCGGCCCGGCTCATTACTTATCCCGTTCCTCCATCCTCACGAAGCCATGTCCCGTTCCTGGTGGGGGAGACTTGGTAAGAACGATGTCAGATCGGGTCGACCCGTGTACCAGCGACCACAAGGAAGAGCCGGTTAATAGAGGGGGAACCAGACCAAAAGCTGCCTCTAAAAAATCTTTTTTACACTACCATCAACGCTTTCGTAAAAATGGTATGACAGCTACTGCCCCCTCGGGACCCCTGCGAAATGGGACTCATCATAACAACGACCACCACGACGACAATCCCAGTAGTAATGGTAATGGTGCAGCGATAAAATATAGCTCTTCCCTCAGTTTTGCTTCATTAACTAGGGCAAAAATTTCGGGGAACTTTAGAATGGGGGGGGGGGATGTTTGGGATCTTAGATACATTTATAAATCGTACATTAGTTTTTAAGGGTGCAAATTGTTGAAATGTTGTATTTACTCTTTGACCTGTTGTTTTGAATCTGTCAGTGTTTTAAAATTTTCGAATTATCGAGCCTTACTCGAATGTATGATGTATCAATGATTTAAGGACATAAATTTACTTTTAGTTTATTTGAATAAGATTGAATTAACGGTTTGAGTGATGGGACAAATTATTGAGAGATCGTAGGCTAAATCAATGAGCAAAGCGAAAAAGGGGAAAATTAAATAGTTGTTGGTGATTTGAAGGTGGATTTTTTTGTTTGAAAACTTCATGATTTTGTTGAATATATGAAAATTTTTAACTCCTAATGCTTTGACTACAATATAAATGAACGCCCCCCTAAGAGCTTGTTTGAATATCGGATTTTATGTAATCTATCGAACCTTTGGGTAAAACTTTATCCTTTATTAAGACAGACCCTAAATTGTGTTTTATTTATTGACCTTAGACAGCTATGTTTAAACTGGGTCTATTTATATTCTCGACTATAAAATAAAAATGTGACCAAATTTTATTTTGAAATTTTTACATACGTATAATACACATCTAATGTTCGCGCATATCCCCACTAGGTTTTTTTGTTTAAAAATAAAGCTACGTCGATGGTTGTTTTGTGTAAGCCAATTGGTTATTGTGCACACACTATTAGGCGGCGGTAACAATTCCACCACGACTCGTTCTCTCATGGCCCAATGCAAAAGACATCACATCAGATTCTTTTCTTCCTACGGCTTCTCTAAACAGGCAAATGGCCCTGTTAAAAATAACAGCCTGTCGGCTAGTTATTCAGCCACTGGTGCCTCAAGGCTGGGCCTCGAGCCCGCCACGCCCTCATCAACAAATTCAGCCGGTGCCTTAAAAGCTTTGAGTCAAGTATGTGTGTGGTTCATTAGTGTAATTTATTTTTATATATATGACATATTTACTGCTTAAAAATGTAAAATTTACATCACTTAAATAATAATTGCTGTTATTCATAAGGACTCCATTAACAATGGCGTGGCCTTTCTTACCGTTTAGAATGTATGTATATTTATGCGTGTATCGATCCATGAGCAGGTACTACTTACCTTATCAATGAAACAGGGTAATTTACCGACGATTGAGAGGTTGTAATTTAGGTAATGGTGCATTAATCCTGACCAGAGCACCTAATTATTTTCAAGGACAAAAAAATAATGAGAGAAAGTCGTGTTTAGCTTAATTTAAATCCTTTTTTAAAAATGGGTACCTAAGCTCCCAAAAATTTCACTTAATCTTAACTCTTAATGCTGAAACGGCAAGGAATTAGAGTTGTCCCCTATTCCACATCCCCCTAGCGTTGTAAAAACGGCTGGGTTTTGTTTGGTCCTACTTTGATTCAACTAAGACTAACTGCTGTCGACTCTGGCTTGTTTTTCAAATGTAGACCAAGCCTAGAGGTCCACCAAGAAAAGCAGACCAAAAACCCTTCGTCTCTTTATGTTTAGTCGACTAAAATCAAAGGTCGCCCAAATGAAACCCAGCCGTTTTTACAACACTACTTCCCCCTTCCCCTATTTCGTATTTTATTTTAGCTAAGCGTAGGTTTCTTCGTTACGAAAAAATTAATATTAGAAAGTCTTAATTAAAGATTTAATCGACGGTGTAATTATAGAGTAATCGGTTTATACCTTATAGTAAGGCATGGCAAAAATATTTGCTTTTATCTTTTTTTTTACATTCTAGACATAGCTTCAGGGTGGCTTTCAAGTTCGACTTGTATTATTACTTGTTCATCATATAATGTTTAATCCCCAAACAATACTAACGTCCGATTTCGTTTGCTCTTAGCTTGTGTTTTGTTCTACATCGTTTTGCTACGACACAACCATATTCAAAATAACACTATATTATTTAAACGAAGTCCGCTGTCATAAAAAGGCGGTATTAGGGTGCATTGATTTTAAAAAATACAATACTTTTAATAAAACTATAATCAATGGATTCGAAGTTTATTGTAAATTAATTAGTGAAAATTTTGAGTGAGAGGGGTTTAGTGAAAGTATAAAACTGGCAGAATTTCTATTTAAACGATACCACTTCTAACAAAACCTTTTGTGAATTAAAGGAGGAAATTAGCAAGCGACTTTCCCTGCCAGCCGATATTCACATACCGGACAGCTTTTTAACGCGGAATTTTTCTCAGCCCATCCTGAACGGTCCCCTAAGCCGAAAAGACAGGCGCGATTCCCTTTACGAAATTGGGTTTGGGCGTAGCGATACTTACACCAAGTTGGACAAAGTCGGTGAAGTAAGTCGATAATTACCTTTATCATTGCAAATTCAGGCATAAAGGCATAGAATTTTTCGTTATATTTGTTTTAGATTTTTAACATTACGGGGTTTACTCAAATTGAAACTTTCTTGTAAGGGTGAGGTTTGATATTCCCGTGTGTAACATACGCCACGGATGCAATAAAATGTTATTGAGAGGGCCTTTTTTATATCGATTTGGCTGTCAATTTCGAAATCCCTAAGGTAAACTTCTAAATTAAGGAATAAAACGTTCGCTTTATCGCGAATTTGTGACAGCTTGAAAATTGTTGGCCGATTAAATCTACACAGACATATATATACGTGTAATGGCCATTTTTGCATTTGATTTTGTAAAAGTGCGTATTTCTTTGCCAAACTAAAGCAATAAAAAATATAGGCCAATTTGTTTTCAATTGCTGTGCAATAAGATGATATTAATTTTAATATATAAAACTATTTGTATTTTTGTTAAATATAAAGTTTGTGATGTTTTTTGCAAAGGGAACCTACGCGACCGTTTACAGGGGGAGGAGTCGTTTAACGGATAATTTTGTGGCGCTCAAAGAAATTCGCTTAGAATACGAGGAGGGTGCTCCTTGTACAGCCATACGAGAAGGTTAAATTCTAGGGAGTCCATATTTATGTTTGAATAAAGAAAATTGACAAATTTAATGTATCGATGCTGTAGTTTGTGATTGAAAGAAAACTTAAATTTTTAAAGATTTTGTTTTAATTTAACTCAACCGAAACATATTTAAATCTATCAGACTCGCCTGTGTTGGATCTTTTGATTTTCCAAATTTTATTAATTTGTTTCGAAGTAAACAATTTGTTTCTCACCTCTTATTGGGCTAATGTTACGTGGGAGAATAGGTTGGTAATCCCTCGCAGTCTGTATATTAGTGAGTGCGTCATTTTATTTTCTGATTACTAATTATATTTTTATAAGCATTTTAAAATTTATACATTGAAATGTTTTGAAATTTTTAAAACATAATTTTTTATGCCTCTTTATATAGTGTCTTTGTTGAAAAATTTGAAACACGCCAATATCGTTACCCTCCACGACATCGTTCACACCACAAAATCGCTCACTCTTGTTTTCGAATATTTGGTAATTTCTATCCTTACTCTCTTTTGAAATTACTCATGCGCATATTTAACCTCTCATTTTGGTGTTCATATTAATGCAGGAACGTGACTTGAAACAATATATGGAAGACTGTGATAACATCATGAATATAAATAACGTCAAAGTAAGTCCACATTTTTTGGATATTAAGATATTTTTAAACCATACCTAAAGAAAAGGTTAATATAACTTTGCCGAGCTTGAAAGTTTTCGTGAAATTTTAGACTAGTTTCTACTTTTATATCAAATATAGTTATTCCTCTTTCAATTGTTTCGCGGGCTCGAATTTTGCCATCGGAAACAAATTTTGCACCGCGATCTCAAACCGCAAAATTTGTTGATTAACAAAATTGGCGAACTCAAGCTAGCTGATTTCGGTAACGACTAATTTCTTCTTTTTTTCCTTAAATTAAGAAACGTTAAATATCAAATATTTTTTCGGTTTAATAAATACATGGAGAATATAGTATTTTAGGAATAAAATAATGGTCAAATTTTTTTATGCAGGATTGGCTAGGGCTAAGTCAGTGCCTACTAAGACATTTTCCAACGAAGTCGTTACCCTATGGTACAGACCGCCAGAGGTTTTACTCGGCTCCACGGAATATTCTACCCCCATCGATATGTGGTAAAATAATATTAAGAATTAAAAAGTTAAAATTTCCTTAAAGATCGGCCTAATAAGAGGTTTATTAACACTCTTATGGCACATTTGATCAAGTTTTTGATAAAAGTTAAATTCGGTTTTCAGTTTTGATGTCTAAACAAGCCATTATTTTTGGCGTTTATACTCAAAAGTATTATAGAAAATAATTAGTTGAATATTCATAAAAAATTTTTTTTATTGTTTAATATCAATTTTATTTGGCCGATGTGAGATTTACAGGGAAATAATATCAAAAATTGGTTGCGGTAACAAAAATAAAATTCAAAATACATTGATTGTTTTTAATGGAGTTTTATTTTGGGCTTACTCCATTTAAATAATATACGCTTATCATAAATAACATATTCTCTTGAAAATAATCATAGACTTCGTCCCTTAAAATAATAGAATATTGTTTAGATAATTACTTCTCTTCTTTACCTTGCAGGGGCGTGGGGTGTATTTTTTACGAAATGGCCAATGGGAAACCCCTTTTCCCTGGTTCAACGGTTGAAGATCAATTGCAAATTATTTTCAAAACAATGGGTACTCCAGCGGGAAATCAATGGCCCGGTATTTCGCTCAACGAAGATTTAAAAACGTATTGTCCGAAACCGGCCAAAGCCCCGCATTCACCCCTCCACGTCATGTCTCCTCGCTTAGACAAGGACGGCATCAATTTCCTCGGCCGCCTTTTAATGGTAAATTAACTAATGGTGGTGTTGCCAAATGACCCTTATTAAGATTATGATTGCGAATGGAATCGAAGAAATACTAATTTTTTTATAGAAAATTGGGGATTTAATGAAAAAACTGGTGATTATGTTTTTTTTTATTTAAAATATTATTGTTTCGACCTGAGGTGAGTATAAAATCTCCAAACTTTAATCGATTTATGAAAAGTTCTTAAGTCTTGTACTATTAGCTATCGTCGATTTTAACGGTTCACCTAAATTAAGTGTGTTTTCTTATAACATTAGAAATATTTATTTTGCAAGTTACTAGTCCGAAAGTGTAACAGTTAAACGCCTAATTGAAATATAATTATTTGATAATCGCATTGATAAAACTATGAGTCTGGCAACATGTGGGATTTGTATCACCAATATGTTAACATAAAATTTGCAATTATGTTATTTTTAAAAAATTAAAGTACGATCCTAAAAAACGGATTTCCGCAAAAGACGGCTTGAGGCATCCCTACTTCAAGTCTTTCCCCGAAAAAATACACCACTTACCCGATAGTAATGACATCAATTTTTATAATGCATCTTACTCTTTAAAATTGCATAAAAGATATTGTAAAATTTAATGCTCTATTAAACAACTTTTAGCCACATCCATTTTTGTGCTCCCGGGCATAAAACTTTCCAAAGATCCTGGCTCAAAATCATCTAGTTCCAATACTGGTAAATAAAAGTTTGCATAATCCATAAAGGAATCATATATGTCTTAAAATGCGTAGATTTGTTAGAAATCAAACACAAAAATATGTTTAAGTATAATTATTGCGACATTGGCACATTTTTTTTTAAACTTTAACAGGTAAATTCAGACGACAAAGTCTTTTATAACCTCAATCGGTGTGGTGATATAGTCAATTGTTTAAATGCTGCCATGATTGCGTTTTGCCTAGAACTATTACCATATCCCCCTCTCTAAATTATATCGACTCTTCGAAATACTTTACATACTTACAATCTACCACAGATAGTTTCGTCCTTCATCACACCCCCTTTTTCTATGCATTTACTTTATACAACACTCGACTCACTTATTAAACTTTAATCGTATCACGCCCCTCTAACTAAAATTGCCGTTTAACTTATTTTGTAAACGTTTATTTATGCTAAACCCTATGATTGAATATTATTCGTAAATTATGCAGCACTACCGCGGATCCTTTTATAAATTTCACACTGCGAACTTATGATGATTACCCATCAAACTACGTATCTTCGGAATCTCTCTCAACATTTTCATTCAGTCAAACCAACTTAACTACAACGCCCCCCCCCTACCTTAGTTTATATACGGCATATTTCGTTTATATAATTATTTTTACGGATAAAGTTTATTGCACACAATTCTTCAGTGATATAAAGTTGCGTTTTATTATGACAAATGATATGATACTTTATTGATATACATATTATTGGTAATAAATAATGATGAATGAATGTGCAATTCAATCATGATTTGAAAGATAGCTCTAACAATGATTTCATCGAATGATCAAAGCTAGGGCTATTTAAGCTATATTTGAGTCTAGATGTTTAAGACTATTAACAACAAGCATAATTTTGAAGCAGTAATGTATATTAAATTTAAAGCAGCTTCTATTTTTTACTTAAAAATCAAATTTTTACACTAACAAACGTTTTCATATTAAGACCATATTAAAGTGTAAAAATTGCTTAAACAATTTTAGACGAATATTTTTGTCCATTTTAAAATTTATAGGGCCTAACATTTCAGATTTGATCAAATACTTAGTTTTCCATTTTAACTAACATGTGTTCTTCTTAAAAGGTAAATTAATTTTTTTTAATTGTAAAGTAACATTTGACTAAATAATTTTATGATATCATAGGAAATTTAGACTCAACATGATATTATTTAACCTAAACAGATAATCAAAATATAAATACATTGGTATATTTATGTAACTCCATCGAAGGCTCAGGATCTCTTACTGATCTTGTTGCTTTTTGCAATATTCTGTATTAAATACATAACTGTATATTTAAAGCCAAAAATATTTAAGTAGTTATTTGGATATTTGGCATATTTATTCACCTATGAAAGTTGATACGGAATCAGTTTGATCATCATTCCTCAGAGAGCCAGTTATTTCTTGATTGCTTATGAGTGGGAGAAATAGTTCCACAAAAGCAGGATGATAAGGTGGCGCTATCATGTCCAATATCTATGATGATATAAATAGATTATTCATTAATGCGACAATCCTTACTAAAACATTCTTAATAATATGGTAAACGTATTATAGATGTATTTAAAATTATAAAACCAATAAAACTAATTCAGATTAATTACACGTAATGTATAGCCATTGAATTAGTTTACGTTAAATTAATTAAAAATCAATCACACATTTAAACCGCGATTTTGTTTTTCAAACTAAGTATAATCTTCTCAAATAATTGAATAGCAAAACATAATTAAGCCATTAATTTGTTTAATGACTTCTTGAACGAAATGCCGTATAAGCGAAACATCGGTATCTTGTTTCTCCCAACATTTTTTGACAAAATTTATAACAGGAATTACATGGCCCCTCGACAATAGATGCACCATCCGCTCCAATAAAGTCTTTTTGAGCTCGAGCTATAGATGTACAAAATGTTCCACTATTTAAGTTAAATGTTAATATATTTAAAGAATTTATATTAAAAAACGTATAACTTTCGGCGACAAAATGCAATTAAAAAACAGACAGGTTGAAATTTTTCTTTAAAAACAAATGTTATACGAAGAAGAATGCAATATTTTTGGTTATCATTTTCAAGATTAAGGTAATAATTATATAACCTGAACCAAAACTTCTAAATCAGGGTAAGGTGCTTCGAATAACTTAATCAATAAATGGAGTATGCTGTCGTGTAAAACGGTGTGACAAGTCGCTATTTCATCCAGTAACGCCAAATGCAATGGGGCCGTATTGTCTGTTCGAGTTGCAAAGTATTGCCCATCACAAACCACACAACTTATCCAATGGAACACGCCGACCGATATGACGGGATATCTTTCATAATAACGATTAAAATTTTTTTAAATATAAATAATAAAGGGGCGTGGTGGCGTAGTGGGTATAGGGTTTAGTTTTTGAAGCAAGAGCTCGCAAGTTCGATCCCGCCTCTGGCACTTATTTCAAGAAAGATTAAAAATCACATCGTCAACACGGCTGTCAGGAGTATTGTAAAAACGGCTGGGTTTTGTTAGGTCGACCTTTGGTTTTGGCCGACTAAACATAAACAGAAATGTCCATTTATGCGACTAAGAAAAACATACCAAAATACCTTTGCTCTGTTTATGTTTAGTCGGCCAAAACCAAAGGTTGACTAAACAAAACCCCGGAGCAGTTTTTACAACACTACTGTCAGGCCTGGATAGCCGAGCATCACCCCTCATCCAAACTTCTAGAACGAAGCTGACCACCTTAGTGTGACAAACAGCTATGGGAAATATAAATGATAACTAAAAATTTTAATTCAAATATATGCAAGCGAGCAAACAATTTGGACAAGTTTCAAAAATAAATGTTTTGAGATTAAAAAACCAGTAGGAACGGGCTCAGGTCGAGCTTACAAATAATAAAGGATTTTAGCCTAGGGCCGGGTTAGACAAATAAATTCAAACAGCGGTCATTATTTATTTTTAACCATTTTTAGGCAAAGCTTTAGGCAGAATTTTAATTTGCGATTATATACTAACAAGTTGGACAAGACACTTCACGACACAACATTTCATGTCTGCAATTTTTAGATTTAATCAGGAATAGAAAAGCATAAAATTTGTTGAATATAACATCTAGCCAAACCAATGATTAAGTATATTTTTAAAAATCATTACAAAGTTAACATTCAACGAACTAAACGCATTACAAAAAAACATATAATGCCTATAATGCAGTTTAAAAGATTTTATACCGTTTCTGATTAGTATACCTTAAAAATTTATGTAAAACAATATGAAAACCTACTTTAAATTTATTACAAAAAACATTCATTTTTATTGTATAACTTATTACCTTAAAAGTTGGAATAGAGTCCCGAGATCGCTTATAAGTTCGGAGGAACCTGAGCTTTTAACACATATGTGATGGGCTTTTTCTATAGCTACTATTAACGGTTTCAGTTCTTCCTTGTTTAACGTAACTCCCGTTTCGCTCCCATCATTTTCTCCTTCATCTATTGCCTCGATTATCCAGTATTATAACAAAAAATAATAAAGAAATTCAAACATTTGCTGGGCTTATATAATTTATTTTTACATACTTACTGCTTCGAAATAATCATCCTGTCTCAAGAATTAAATAATTTAACTTTAAAATAACAAACTAAATTATTAATGTAATAGGCACAAGAGCTGAGCAAAAAAAGGCACTACGAATACATTCATATTATTACTCCACAATTCTCATTTTTTATAAGTATTTTTTGTAAATTTTTGAAATAAAAAAAACTAATATCTTTTTATCGCTAAAATATTACTTCGTATACGCACGAGGCATAGGCCAACAGGTGTATATATTTGGGTTTGTGGTCAGGATTTAGCTTGGATTGTGGTTTAAACAAGGCTTCGACTAGAAGTTCTAAATTGATCAGTTGTATTAAACTAATAAAAATTAGATAAAAATTGCGTTTTACTATCAAGTGATATAATTTTGCCAAAGCCAAATTAGTGACGTATATCGACTCTAATAATCGTGAAAAAAATATTTAGGAATTTTTAAGGGAACATTGCATTGGGCATCAACGTAAAACACTTATTAAAAACGTAAGGTAAAACTGCTCACAAAAAAATCATAGCTTAAATAACGCCGGATTGAGGACCCTGTTAAGCTTGTATGCAAGGTACGCACTTTATGAAAATTTATGAAATTATATGTGTTTATTATGTAATACCGAGAAACAAGGGCTTGCGGATTAAATCGGGAGGTGGAATATCGTTGGAGGTGTATATCTTGTAAATCTAAAATGGTTAAATTTATCACGCCTACACAGTATTAAAAGTTGAGGCAAGGTATATAACGAATATATAATATTTGAAAATTAAAAACTCGGGCCTTCGGCCCTCGTGGGAAGGGGGAGAAGGGAAGGGGAGTAGGGGAAGGGAAGAGGGGAAGGGGGAACTCTTCTATACTCCGTATAAACGTAGCATATTTGCTATGCAATTTATGGGCGAGAAAGGTGGGAAGGGGCGAGAATGCCTATAGGGGGTATTAGATGCAAAATAATTAGTTAATTAGTTATAGGCCCTTGTAGGGGAGGACATAGGGTAATTATCAATGTTAACCAATTCAAAAACGAAAAAAAAATTCGATTTATTTGGCCAATGGTCATTTTTTTATTGGTCAGTAGCCAGCGGACGGTCAAAAATTCATATTATCATTGGTATTAACATGAACAAATATTAATTTAATTTAAAAAAATTAAAAAAAAAATTTTGTGCCCTCCCTGACTTGAAACCCACACCTCCAGTTCACAAGCCGGCGCTATAACCACTATACCATGTTGGCTTTAAAATAGTAGAAGTTATCATGTTATTTATATAGATAATGAAATAATAAAGTTGTGTTTTATGTTTAGAAAATCAATATATTTCGTCGGTCAGTAGCCAGCGGACGGTCAAAAAGTCATATTATCAATGGTATTAACAAAAACAAAATATTAATATAATGTAAAAAAAAAATTAAAAAAAAAGTTTTTTTTAGTTTTAAAAAAGGGCTAAATTCTTAAACTACCAGCCCGTTTCGCTCGAAACTTTACCCGTAGGTGCCCAGGGCGGCCGGGGGTAAAATAACCTTTTCAGATTCCTAAAATACCTTTTCATTTTAAAAATATCGGACATTTCCCTGCCACACGTGCGGTGTAATATCTATGACACGAAGAAAAATTTTACTAATTATATAAACTTACGCGCGCCATCTAATAAAGTACAATTCGTGTTTGAGTTTAATAGTAGATTCAATTTAATTAGAAATAACGGGCTATGATTATACCTTTGAAGGAGGTTTCGTTTCTATCGATATATTTTATCGTAAATTAGAATCTAATACCTATATTATTTTTTTAAATATTACTTTTTAGGTTTTCTATGAAATCACAATCTAATTAAATGAAATATATTAACCCAATAAAAAAATATATATGCATTTATAAGGTTAAAAATATATATTACATAGTTGGCTGTCTGTTAGACCATCCATAATAAATTTTTAGGTTATATATAAAATTTGGCCAATGGTCATTTTTTTTCATTGGTAAGCAGCCAGGACACGGTAAAAGTGGATATAAATTCATTATTCAAAAAAAACGAAAAAAAAATTTTCGAATCACATTTTGGCCAATGGTCATTTTTTTCCATTGGTCAGCAGCCAGGACACGGTAAAAGTGGATATAAACTTATAATAGTCAAAAAAAAACTAAAAAAAATTTTCGAATCACATTTTGGCCAATGGTCATTTTTTTCCATCGGTCAGCAGCCAGGACACGGTAAAAATGGATATAAATTCATAATAGTCAAAAAAAACTAAAAAAAAATTTTCGAATTACATTTTGGCCAATGGTCATTTTTTTCCATTGGTCAACAGCCAGGACACGGTAAAAGTGGATATAAATTCATAATAGTCAAAAAAAAACGAAAAAAAAAATTTCAAATCACATTTTGGCCAATGGTGATTTTTTCCCATTGGTCAGCAGCCAACGGACGGCCAAAAAGTCATAATAGCAATGGTAGTAACAGGAACAATCATAATAGTCAAAAAAAAAAAGCGAAAAAATAAACTCGGATTCACATTTTGGCCAATGGTCATTTTTTCATTGGTCAGCAGCCAGCGGACGGCCAAAAAGTCTTATTATCAATGATAGTAACAAGAACAATCATAAGAGTCAAAAAAAACTCCGGGATTCTAACCCCAAAACTAGTTAAATTGCATAGCAATTACCAAAATTTAAATATAGATATACTTATGCATTAATTTAACGTAGCAATTAAAACCCGACCCCGCCCGAAAGCGAGGGAGATAGAGATGAGGGGTGGGGCACCTCTTGATAGAGATGAGGGGTGGGGCACCTCTTTCTCATGCATTAATTTAAAAAAGCGATAACCTAATATACCCAATGCAAATAGATAGGGAGGGTAACGGACGACGGACACCAAAAAACGAGCCCATAAATTGCATAGCAATTAATATATAAACATTTTCCCCTAATATTTTACATTTTGGGTTATTAAAATACCATTAAACTTTAAAACAACATGTGCAATAACTATTTAAAACTTAAACAAACTTCCAAAAAAAACTCTTCAAATATAAAATTTATTAGCAGAGTTTTCGTCATTTTCGTCGCATGGCTTTTATAACGCTGTCTTTCCTTAACTTATATTCATCTACCACATAGTGTTGTAAAAAGGGCTGGGTTTTGTTTGATCGACCTTTGTTTTTAGTCAACTAAACATAAACAGACAAAAAAAATTTTGGTCTATTTTTCTAAGCCGACCTCAGGCTTAGTCGAAATTTGAAAAACAGACCAGGGTCACCCTTAGTCTTAGTTGAACTCAAGGGTCGATCAAACAAAACCCAGCCGTTTTTAAGACACTACCACCACCTAGTAGTTATAGCTTAATAACCTTGTACCCCCAAGTCATACAAATGATATGACCTAAAATATTTAGTGAAAATATAGCTTAAAATACAACAAAATATAAGAATGAGAATTATATGACCAGGCTTATATCGGCCGGATTGAGAGCCTTTTTTGAGAGCATAGCTGACAAAGGGGTGAAGAGTTTTGGGTAATGGGCCGATCCATCTAATGCCATATTAATGTGACAGGAGTCGTAATTGTGGCGGCTGGCGTACGATTGAACTTCCTACACACAACGGGGTAAAGCATTAATTGATTTACTCGTCTATTGCACAATTCACATACTACACAAAAATTATAATTTTAACATTATTATATAAAACAATATTAAATAGTGTAAGTGCATATTAACTTATTATAAAGCATTTAATCTAAACCATGAAAGAAAATATATATACAGCAATAAAAACGTTAATCTTCATATAATATATGCTTAATATAAGTTTTGCAACGTTATAAAGCGTTTAGAACATGAATAAATATAAAATTAATTAGTTATAATCATGTTTTGCAAATTTGAACTACATTTTGATTGGTTGTAGATCCTTTGAGCGATAGGCCAGTTGAGAAAATGCGCATTTATTCAAAATATTCCCAAATTCATACAAACAAATTTTCCCCTAGTTCATCAAAAAATGTTTTTTCAATCTCGCTTAATAATAACAGGCATTTTGCCCACCTACAATCAAAATACGCCCTTGCAAAAAATAATTTAAAACCATTTATGGCGTGAGTTATGATATAGAATTTAAAATGCCTATCAATTCAATATAGAATTCTGCATCGATGATCAAAAGCTTATCCCGCGGCACTCAATTTTAATTTATAAATTAAAATTTACAACTTTAATTTGGATGAAATGGATAGAAAATGTACTATTCTTTATTTAAAAAATACAAAAGTAGAAAAAATGTTACAGGGCCCTCCCCATTCAAAAGTTGATCGCAATTTTTATAAAAAAATATAGGTTTATGATCAAGCATAGTGGTAATATGATCTTTTTAATGAAATTTAAAACGACAAGAGATCAATAATTTTATTCCTAGCCTAGGCCCGTGCAGATCTTTCTAATAAATCATATCAAAACGAAAGAAGGTAAAGCCCGCAAAACCGCTTTTCATGATCCAGCGCATTGTTTTAAATCAACTAATTTTTAGAGTCTAATCACAAAAATTTAAAGTCACAATTCTTCATTGAACAGTTAAAGGGATAAAATCTTTATTGAATTATTATATTGTTTTAAAGTTTTAATAGTATATATGTAAGTATTTAAAAGAATTGAAATATAATTTAATGATTCTAAATTATTCACAGGGGTGGTGAAGATGATGTTTGAAAAATATGAACCCCATACGTTCATTCTATTTCTATCAATAGAGTTAAGTTAAGTTAATAAAATTATTTTTGAACTGTTTATTGATTAAGGACTTGATTTTGACTGTGCTAAGGCCTTGGGTGAGTAGGCCAACCAAGGCCCAAATATTTTACAAATTTTTGTCTCAACCCAAAATCCCAAGCAGTGTTCTAGAGGTGTGTTAAAAATATAGATATAATAACTATGAGATTTACTTGGGCTAGCCTCTTGATCAATAAATTGTAGGGGTTCTTTGTGAGCAAATACTGCAGAAGGCTAAGGACGTAGAGATATGTATGCTCTCCATGGCATACTAATTTCTGAGAATTTTTGTAAGGCATAAGTTACAACAAACCATTTAGTATAATAAATACTAAATAAAATTTCTTAACAACTTATGAAAGTATATAACTTTATTTAATAGATACATTAAGAATAAATCAAAGTTATAAGGTTTCAAATTTCATATCTTTAAAGTTGTCTTAGGGCTTCATCTGCCTTAGTTAATAAGTTTTTCAAAAATTTAAAAATTCCATGATCAAAGAGCTTTCAGGCTAAAATTTCAAGTTTTAAAAGGTGTGTCCTAAATTAATTCTTTTTTATCATTAAAATTTAAATGGCAGATGCAAGTGTTTAATGGTTAATCATACCTGAAAATCTTCAATTTTCTTAAATATAGTGGTCTCATCTGAATCTATAATATTTGAGATCATAGTTTTGATGACCTTTGAAAATATTTCAATTTGTTGAGAAGCAGTTGATACACTTGTGATCTCATTTTGAAATCCTGCATCAGAAATGAGCTATAAATTTATATAAATATAGAATTAGATTAATTGTTTAAACAAGGATATTAAAATTTCCAAGTAAAAATAAAAGTTGAAGAATTATATAAATTGGGCCTAACCTTTATAGCAAAATTCAAAAATAAACAATCTGAATACTGTTCAGCCAATTTATAGATAAGTGAACGCCAAGTGGGGTGTCCAATCATTTCAGGCAACCATGAGGGGATTCCACCATCTGCTTGGGTAAAAATTTTATCTGCCTTCCTAGGATCAAATTTTTTTATTATCATATCTTTGAGATGATCCTCAACAACTGTTTGTACTTCCTTAACATCCATTCCTTAATATAATACATATCATTAATATGCTAATAAAATAATTGATCTAAAATATTAATTTAAGCTAAATAAATAAAAATAGGTATGCAAGTATTTACATATATTTAATTGCTTGATACCTACATAATACCTTAAAATGTCAAATTCTAATTTAAAACTTTATGCTGACCTGAAAATATAAGCCATTCTGCCAATATGTTAGACATTTGTGCCGTGGCACAATAATTATCTGAGAGCAACTGTATAACGTTTTCAGGCTCACCTCCTGCTTGAAAATATCTGCAGATAATGAATACTTAATTAGGAAAATCTTATAAACCTTTTCAGAGAATTAAAAATTTTAGGTTCCATAATAAAATCTTTGGATGAAAAATCCTTAATGCAATCTTCCTTAATAGATTCATTGTCATTTCCAAAGTCATAATCAATTACCCCATTCTTAAAATTTATAGTAGTGTAAGCTTATAAACTTCATAATCTATTTCTTCGTCACTTTCGTCTGCGTTATTTACCGCCTCCATATGACATACGTGAATAGTCAAAACATCACAGAATCCAGGTACATATTCCTAAACTCCTATATAAACATTATTAGTCTATGTATATAAAATTAGATTTAATATCGCAACAAAATTTTGGCGACTAGACAATTTTCTTTGCCAAATTCTGTCCAAATCACAAATAAACTTGGCAAAGATTAGAAACCCTTTAAGTCAAGTCTAGTATGATATGCTATGTTAAAAAAATGAACTACACAACCTATTAGCAAAGACATAAATAACAATTTTTGGAATAACACTGAATTGGCAATAGTAGCTGTATTACGTAGACATTTATAGTCAGATAACGTTATATATTGCTTATTTGTTCAGTAGTCTATTATAACATAAAGTACTCTTATTTTGTAATAGAAACCTAGTTATTTGTGTAAATTTCACATATTTTAAACACCCATACATTTATACTTATCACATAAAGTTAAAAAGAAATTGCTATATAGATGTTAAGCAAAGATGAAAACATTAAGTTTTTTAGACAGGAATGCAGCGGGGTTATTAAAGCGTCAAATAACAATATTGCATTGACTAATCGTTAATTTGAGTAGTGTGGTCAGGTGCCCTATCAACTCGCCGAATACCATCTCGCCTAATTTAATGTCCCCCGTTTAAAAAAGATCCCCTAATTTAAAATCGTCCCCCAGGGGACCAATTTTAACCGGGGGACATTAAATTCGGCAAGATAGTTTTCGGCCAGTTGGGGCCACCGTGTGGTCAAATTCATAACCTATTATAAGTTATAATAGGTTATGAATTTGAAACCTTTTAATAAAGCTTTCCCATTAGTTTTTAATAATCTGACTTTAGAAATCTTATACCGGTTTTTATGCAGACAATGTTATTGTGAAATATAGTGGGTGTTAAATTCAAAGGTAATGAATCTCGAAATTTATAACATTTGACTTAAAGCTATTTTCAGTATGAACTTATTATATTACGTATTTAATAGGGTATTTTAAGTAAAACGATGATGCATATTGGTATTAATTAATAAATAGTGAATGACAAATGAGGTTTTAAAAATATAAAAAAAACATGCATCTACAATAAAATAATTATATATACAATAAAAAAAAATATTTAAAAATATTCATTTTTTAGGCTTGTTACTAACTAAAAGGACCCTCTGGCTGAAAGCCTGCATAGTTATATTTACAAAAGTTTTTGCAAAACAGGAAAATAAATTTTAATGTCATATTTGTTAGGCTTGTTTAAAATATATATTGCCTTTAGGTCTAATAGAAGCAATCATCAGCTAATTACAAAAACTACTAACCACAAAAGTTTAAATAACTTCTAAAACAACAATAATTATTTCAAATGTTACAAACCTGCTTAAATTAATTTTAAAAAATTGAAAAAGATAAAAAAAAATTTCTTTGGAATGGAACTCTAACGCTTATGTCTCCAAAATTTATTATGCTAAATATAAATTATTAGCCGTCAAAAAATGAATTTAGCATTTTAATAACATTATATCAATATTTCTGTTATATTAAATGAATTTATTTAAATGGAACATTGTGTGCATTATTCGTCGAGAAAAAATGTATGCAATATTAACTCTTCAATTAGTACAAAAATATTTCTAATTTTATTCTATAAAACGACTTTAAAGGTATTAAATGCCCCTTAAGAATTAATAAATATTAACTATAATTTCGGTATCTTATTTAATCATAGAAATTATGCATTATTCGCACTCACACGTTAGTGATTAGTTATATTATATGCAGAGTTCAGACATAAATATATTTTGGGCTTTCAAGGTTACAACATGTACAGTGAAGTTTGGTTTCTTCATATCAAACCAAAGATATTTGTGCTTTTCTAAAAATGACTCAGGCGTCTGCTCCTTAAAGAGCAACTTGGGTTGCTGATGGAATGCTATTAAACAACAGAATAATTTAATAGTGTAATAAATATTAATATGGATTTAATTCAAAGCATGCAATTATGAAGGTACAATGGTACACGACTTTTTAATAAAGGCCAGAGTCTCTAAAAACATTCTCATTATTAATCAAAATAAAATGGTCATTTAACAAAAATAACATTTTTTTTCAAATAACACTTGCTCATAATTATATTAGGTTATAGAAAATTAATATTTAAAACAACGTTTAAGATAATTTAAACTATTTATTAGTATATAAAGTATACAAACCTGGATTTTCAGTTATAATTAAGAATAAATTTTTTAATCTCGAAAGGAAATTTTATTCTTCCAAATAAATCGCATCTCGATATAATGAAAAGAATCCTAGATCACCGCTAGATATTATATTTTATTCAAAATAGTTCAAGGACGCTATATTAAAGGGTATTATGGTAACTTCGGATAGCAGCTTGTAAAATACAAATTAGGGGGGGGGGGGGTATTCTGTTAGATACCCAATATGCAGAGTATACTGCCTATCCATCATTTTTCTATACAAATTTAATCATTTTGAATTTTCTATAATTAAGAAAGTAAAGTAAGAGGCGTGGAGCAAAGTTGACATAGGCTTTGCCTTTGAACAAGAGCTCGCGGGTTCAAATCCCGCTTTCGGCACTTTAAATATATCACATCGTCAACACGGCTGTCAGAGATATCTCCCCCTCTACCGTTTGTTTTATTTTATATTCTCACTCACAAATATTTCATGTATAACGCGCGCGTATTATAAAACATATATGTATACTGTGAATAATGATCGAAAATTAAGGGTTATTACTTAAACTGGCGCAAAAACAGTAGGCAAGCAAGAAACAAGATAAATTCGATATTTACAGGTGCCGAATTATACTGTGTTTCTTAGACTAAGTAAGGGTCTTTTGCACCTGTAAATATCGAATTTATCTTGTTTCTTGCTTGCCTACTGTTTTTGCGCCAGTTTAAGTAATAACCCTTAATTTTTGTGCGGAACTATTATTAACTACATCAGGAATTCCCCCCTGCTTCTACCTTGTCCAATTCCTCTTCTTTCCCCCCTTTTATATCCCCACCCCGCTTCTCTTGCCTTATGCCAAGAGGAAGGAAAGAGATCACGATGACTACTCTTACCTACATCACCCCTGGTACCTCCTCCGTGTCAACAGTCCAAACCATTATCCCTATGACGGACATGTTTTCGCAGACGTCGTTCCTGAATAACTACGTACCGCCTGGGCAAGCAGAAAAAGTCCTCACAGAATCTGAGGTGGTCACGGAGGCAATCATCTCACCCCTAAAGACGCCAGAGAAGGAGTCAATGCCGTCGGCGTACCAGCTACACTCATTGATTGCCGGATGGGCTTCGAAGATGAACCGCATGGAAGCATTGCTTGAATCACGCCTACCCGGACCCGCGAGCAAAGAAACAAGACCCTTCGCAAGCGGAGCGCAAGCCACATCATCCCATGTCTACGAGTCCGCCGAGGATCTCGCGCATTGGGGGCCATCGCAACCAGCGAAGATGCATATGTTAACAGATGCAGAACTCAAAAGGATCATTGACATCGAAAAAGCTAAGTGTTCCCCCACGATGGAACCTACCAACGTCGAACTTCTCAAGAAAAGGCTAAAAGCCCTTAAAGAAGCGTGCGACAAGAATCCATCCATCCCGCCATACCAACGGCATGAAGCCGAGTTCCTGTTATCAATGGGGGAAACGATAGATTGCTTTGAGGACACAATCGACAAGTTCTCGGATAGAGTTAAGACCCTCGCATTGGCTACATACTACGGATGGCAGGCAGTCACTGGAAAATCCAAAGACTGGGCAGAAAGGAATGGATTAGGATCCTACACAGAACCCGTAAATACGTACAGGACTTATAGAAGGCCTCGAGCAGAGTACACGGAACAATCGAGTTCCTTTCGTTCGACTAGTCGACCTCAAAATCAAAGAAGGGCGCCCCCGGCCAGAAAGAAAGGGGCGTCAGAGGATAGGACGTAGGGAGCGATCCTACGTCCGGAAGGTGGCGGCGACCCTCAGCAGCGGTGTATACCCGCTGAGGTCAGTGGGAGACGAACGGATTCCTGGTTGGCTAACTAACATCACCTCAATAGCCAGGAGTCTCGCCCTAAATACGATCTCCCCTGACAATGGTCCGGAGGTAGAGGAGCCCGATCCGCCCTTTACCACGTCGCCACCCGCTCCAGCTAATGTGCCGGAACATCTCCAAAATGATTGGACGGTGGTGGGCCCTGACGGCGAGGACCCACCTATCATCAGCGAACCTTCCAATATCCCCCTATTTCCCCATGTCCCAAGCGTTAATTTCTCTCACTCCACCTTCATACACCCATTAAACATTGAAACCACGATCCTTAGACCGCATCATTCGCAATCCTCCTTCACAAACAAAGTGGCACGTCACGGATTCAAGCCACAGTACGATAGAAGAGCAATAGCCACGAATGAAGGGAGGTATTTCGTCCCAAACCGAGTTCACCCTATTTCCCGAGAGCACAGACCACTAGCATACGAAGTAGTCGACTCCCAAGTGGTTAGAGAATCATCAAGGACAATCCCATCCTCAATGTACTTTATTCCAAAAAGCGATGGGAGCCCTAGACTGATAGCGGATCTGGGTACAGTATCACGCAACTTCATAAAATACCCCTTCTCCCTCAAATCTATCCCGTTGATAGCATCCTCATTAAAGGAAGCCCGATTCGCCACGAAAATCGACATGAAATCCGCCTTTTTCTCTATTCCCCTAGACCCAGCAATCAGCCACCTGTTCGGTTTCAAGATAGGGAGACGAAAATTCTGTTACAACGTCCTGCCTATGGGAGCAAGCTTCTCCCCCTTTGTACTACAGCAGATAATGCTGGACCTGTGCGCCAAATCAGTCACGACTTGTAGGTACAATGTATACCTCGACGATGTATTGATCTATGGGCCCACTTACGAAATCGTTAAAGCCAACACCAAAGCTTTCCAAAAACTGTGCTCAAAGTGGAATCTCTCGATTAATCCCCGAAAATCAATCCTTGCACCCGTACAAGAACTGTCATACCTGGGCATCGATATCAACTTGATACGCCACACCCTCAATATCAACGACAAATTCTTCGAAAAAATTGATGCGGCAGCCAGAATTATGTCCCACTTCACGACAACAAACACAAAACCTCACCCCCTAGTAACACAGATATGCCTGGGGATCCTCACGCACTACATATACATGGTGACAGGCTGGTCTAAATATATGTCCCCTTGGTATAACTTATTCCTAAGCGACAACCCAGTCCCGTTTAATACCAGATGGATGACAATCAAGCTAATGGAATTGCGGGAGGCCCTCACGTTCCCATTACCGATGCAACTAAATTTTTCCCACGTAGTTTCGGCAGATGCCTCGACAAAGTACCTGGGCATATCGTTTCGGGGGCACAACATGTCAATTTCCAAGGCAGATGCGATGGGAGCGTTCAGATGTCACTCTTTCATACCTACCATTAATCTGCTGGAGATGTTGGCAGTCCCCTTGGCACTGTTACGTGTGGAGTCCGAATACCCAAACATTAAACCAAAAATATGCACCGACTCCAAGACCGCTTTTTATATACTAAAGAAAGGTTCAGCCCATGCACCCCATCTAGAGGAAGCCCTATCCAAGATAATTCATGTCATCGGAGGGGAAAGAATGCTTACCATCAAGCAGGGTTTAGAATGGGTACCAACGAATGCAAACCCAGCCGATACTCCATCACGAATATGGATGCCAGCTCCAGAACACTGGGAAAGGATCCGTGGGCTCATGCTTTGATCGAAATTTAAGGGCATACCCCAGAACTTCAACCGGTATGCCCTGGGCAAAAGACCCTTACTTAGTCTAAGAAACACAGTATAATTCGGCACCTGTAAATATCGAATTTATCTTGTTTCTTGCTTGCCTACTGTTTTTGCGCCAGTTTAAGTAATAACCCTTAATTTTCGATCATTATTCACAGTATACATATATGTTTTATAATACGCGCGCGTTATACATGAAATATTTGTGAGTGAGAATATAAAATAAAACAAACGGTAGAGGGGGAGATATCTCTCCCCTTAGGGTTATTACTTAAACTGGCGCAAAAACAGTAGGCAAGCAAGAAACAAGATAAATTCGATATTTACAGGTGCCGAATTATACTGTGTTTCTTAGACTAAGTAAGGGTCTTTTGCCCAGGGCATACCGGTTGAAGTTCTGGGGTATGCCCTTAAATTTCGATCAAAGCATGGGCCCACGGATCCTTTCCCAGTGTTCTGGAGCTGGCATCCATATTCGTGATGGAGTATCGGCTGGGTTTGCATTCGTTGGTACCCATTCTAAACCCTGCTTGATGGTAAGCATTCTTTCCCCTCCGATGACATGAATTATCTTGGATAGGGCTTCCTCTAGATGGGGTGCATGGGCTGAACCTTTCTTTAGTATATAAAAAGCGGTCTTGGAGTCGGTGCATATTTTTGGTTTAATGTTTGGGTATTCGGACTCCACACGTAACAGTGCCAAGGGGACTGCCAACATCTCCAGCAGATTAATGGTAGGTATGAAAGAGTGACATCTGAACGCTCCCATCGCATCTGCCTTGGAAATTGACATGTTGTGCCCCCGAAACGATATGCCCAGGTACTTTGTCGAGGCATCTGCCGAAACTACGTGGGAAAAATTTAGTTGCATCGGTAATGGGAACGTGAGGGCCTCCCGCAATTCCATTAGCTTGATTGTCATCCATCTGGTATTAAACGGGACTGGGTTGTCGCTTAGGAATAAGTTATACCAAGGGGACATATATTTAGACCAGCCTGTCACCATGTATATGTAGTGCGTGAGGATCCCCAGGCATATCTGTGTTACTAGGGGGTGAGGTTTTGTGTTTGTTGTCGTGAAGTGGGACATAATTCTGGCTGCCGCATCAATTTTTTCGAAGAATTTGTCGTTGATATTGAGGGTGTGGCGTATCAAGTTGATATCGATGCCCAGGTATGACAGTTCTTGTACGGGTGCAAGGATTGATTTTCGGGGATTAATCGAGAGATTCCACTTTGAGCACAGTTTTTGGAAAGCTTTGGTGTTGGCTTTAACGATTTCGTAAGTGGGCCCATAGATCAATACATCGTCGAGGTATACATTGTACCTACAAGTCGTGACTGATTTGGCGCACAGGTCCAGCATTATCTGCTGTAGTACAAAGGGGGAGAAGCTTGCTCCCATAGGCAGGACGTTGTAACAGAATTTTCGTCTCCCTATCTTGAAACCGAACAGGTGGCTGATTGCTGGGTCTAGGGGAATAGAGAAAAAGGCGGATTTCATGTCGATTTTCGTGGCGAATCGGGCTTCCTTTAATGAGGATGCTATCAACGGGATAGATTTGAGGGAGAAGGGGTATTTTATGAAGTTGCGTGATACTGTACCCAGATCCGCTATCAGTCTAGGGCTCCCATCGCTTTTTGGAATAAAGTACATTGAGGATGGGATTGTCCTTGATGATTCTCTAACCGCTTGGGAGTCGACTACTTCGTATGCTAGTGGTCTGTGCTCTCGGGAAATAGGGTGAACTCGGTTTGGGACGAAATACCTCCCTTCATTCGTGGCTATTGCTCTTCTATCGTACTGTGGCTTGAATCCGTGACGTGCCACTTTGTTTGTGAAGGAGGATTGCGAATGATGCGGTCTAAGGATCGTGGTTTCAATGTTTAATGGGTGTATGAAGGTGGAGTGAGAGAAATTAACGCTTGGGACATGGGGAAATAGGGGGATATTGGAAGGTTCGCTGATGATAGGTGGGTCCTCGCCGTCATTGCCCACCACCGTCCAATCATTTTGGAGATGTTCCGGCACATTAGCTGGAGCGGGTGGCGACGTGGTAAAGGGCGGATCGGGCTCCTCTACCTCCGGACCATTGTCAGGGGAGATCGTATTTAGGGCGAGACTCCTGGCTATTGAGGTGATGTTAGTTAGCCAACCAGGAATCCGTTCGTCTCCCACTGACCTCAGCGGGTATACACCGCTGCTGAGGGTCGCCGCCACCTTCCGGACGTAGGATCGCTCCCTACGTCCTATCCTCTGACGCCCCTTTCTTTCTGGCCGGGGGCGCCCTTCTTTGATTTTGAGGTCGACTAGTCGAACGAAAGGAACTCGATTGTTCCGTGTACTCTGCTCGAGGCCTGGTATAAGTCCTGTACGTATTTACGGGTTCTGTGTAGGATCCTAATCCATTCCTTTCTGCCCAGTCTTTGGATTTTCCAGTGACTGCCTGCCATCCGTAGTATGTAGCCAATGCGAGGGTCTTAACTCTATCCGAGAACTTGTCGATTGTGTCCTCAAAGCAATCTATCGTTTCCCCCATTGATAACAGGAACTCGGCTTCATGCCGTTGGTATGGCGGGATGGATGGATTCTTGTCGCACGCTTCTTTAAGGGCTTTTAGCCTTTTCTTGAGAAGTTCGACGTTGGTAGGTTCCATCGTGGGGGAACACTTAGCTTTTTCGATGTCAATGATCCTTTTGAGTTCTGCATCTGTTAACATATGCATCTTCGCTGGTTGCGATGGCCCCCAATGCGCGAGATCCTCGGCGGACTCGTAGACATGGGATGATGTGGCTTGCGCTCCGCTTGCGAAGGGTCTTGTTTCTTTGCTCGCGGGTCCGGGTAGGCGTGATTCAAGCAATGCTTCCATGCGGTTCATCTTCGAAGCCCATCCGGCAATCAATGAGTGTAGCTGGTACGCCGACGGCATTGACTCCTTCTCTGGCGTCTTTAGGGGTGAGATGATTGCCTCCGTGACCACCTCAGATTCTGTGAGGACTTTTTCTGCTTGCCCAGGCGGTACGTAGTTATTCAGGAACGACGTCTGCGAAAACATGTCCGTCATAGGGATAATGGTTTGGACTGTTGACACGGAGGAGGTACCAGGGGTGATGTAGGTAAGAGTAGTCATCGTGATCTCTTTCCTTCCTCTTGGCATAAGGCAAGAGAAGCGGGGTGGGGATATAAAAGGGGGGAAAGAAGAGGAATTGGACAAGGTAGAAGCAGGGGGGAATTCCTGATGTAGTTAATAATAGTTCCGCACAAAAATTAAGGGTTATTACTTAAACTGGCGCAAAAACAGTAGGCAAGCAAGAAACAAGATAAATTCGATATTTACAGGTGCCGAATTATACTGTGTTTCTTAGACTAAGTAAGGGTCTTTTGCCCAGGGCCACCCCTCATCCAAATATCTAAGGAAGCTGACAACCTTAGTGTGACAAACAGCTATTGGATTTTTAATTGCTATGCAATTTATGGGCTCGTTTTTGGTTGTCCGTTGTCCGTCCGTTACCCTCCCTATCTATTTGCATTGGGTATATTAGGTTATCGCTTTTTTAAATTAATGCATGAGCAAGAGGTGCCCCACCCCTCATCTCTATCTCCCTCGGTGTGTTACATTATATATAAGATTTGTTAAATTATCTATTATATAATAAACATAAATAAAAGTTGTTTACTTTTAATGCTATGCAATTTAACTAGTTATATAATAAACATAAATAAAAGTTGTTTACTTTTAATTGCTATGCAATTTAACTAGTTTTTGTTATATAATAAACATAGATAAAAGTTGTTTACTTTTAATGCTATGCAATTTAACTAGTTATATAACAAACATAAATAAAAGTTGTTTACTTTTTAATTGCTATGCAATTTAACTTGTTTTGGGGTTAGAATCCCGGAGTTTTTTTGACTCTTATGATTGTTCTTGTTACTATCATTGATAATAAGAATTTTTGGCCGTCCGCTGGCTACTGACCAATGAAAAAAATGACCATTGGCCAAAATGTGAATCGAAATTATTTTTTTCGTTTTTTTGACTATTATGATTGTTCCTGTTTCTACCATTGCTATTATGACTTTTTGGCCGTCCGCTGGCTGCTGACCAATGTTATATAATAAACATAAATAAAAGTTGTTTACTTTTAATTGCTATGCAATTTAACTAGTTTTTGGGTTAGAATCCCGGAGTTTTTTTTGACTCTTATGATTGTTCTTGTTACTATCATTGATAATAAGACTTTTTGGCCGTCCGTTGGCTGCTGACCAATGAAAAAATGACCATTGGCCAAAATGTGAATCCGAGTTTATTTTTTCGTTTTTTTTTGACTATTATGATTGTTCCTGTTACTACCATTGCTATTATGACTTTTTGGCCGTCCGCTGGCTCCTGACCGATGGAAAAAATGACCATTGGCCAAAATGTGAATCGAAATTATTTTTTTCGTTTTTTTTTGACTATTATGATTGTTACTGTTCCTACCATTGCTATTATGACTTTTTGGCCGTCCGCTGGCTGCTGACCAATGGAATAAAATGACCATTGGCCAAAATGTGATTCGAAAACTTTTTTTTCGTTTTTTTTGACTATTATGAATTTATATCCACTTTTACCGTGTCCTGGCTGCTGACCAATGGAAAAAAAATGACCATTGGCCAAAATGTGATTCGAAAATTTTTTTTTCGTTTTTTTTACTCTTGTGAATTTATATCTACTTTTACCGTGTGCTGGCTGCTGACCAATGGAAAAAAATGACCATTGGCCAAAGTGAGCATCAAAATATTTTTTTCCGTTTTTTTGGCTATCATTGACTTATAGAGTATCTGTTGGTACTGACCAATAGAGAAAAAGTGACCATTGGCCAAATTTTTGATTTTTTTAATTAAAAATTGTTCAAATTCAACAAAAAATTTCTCCCAACAATTCTGCAAATTCTTAACATTGTGTTGTTTTATAATATAATGTTTGTTAGACCCATAATCACTAAAGGCCATAAAAACTAATGTAATACGCAACTAGATGCAAACACTAAATCTAACCCTAACCCTTGCCTATATTACATTTTGCCTTTATTACATTTTGCCTATAATGGAAAATTTGTATAAATAATTAATTAATCATTAGGCATTTAATACCCCCCTATAGGCATTCTCGCCCCTTCCCACCTTTCTCGCCCATAAATTGCATAGCAAATATGATACATTTATACGAAGTACAGATGAGTCGTCCCCCCTTCCCTTCCCCTCTTCCCTTCCCTTCCCTTCCCTTCCCTTCTCCCCCTTCCCACGAGGGCCGAAGGCCCGAGTTTTTTTATATTTAAGAAAGTAGGCTAAATCAACAAAATAGTTTGGTCAGACCCAACTGGAGCTATAGCAGAGTGCGAAAAGGCAAATTCAAGTAAAAATCATGTAATAGATGGGCCCCAAGCATTGCAATTTCTGGCCTTCCTTTACAATTTTAAGGTGATAATAGAAATTCGGGTTGTTAAACCAAATTTATTTTTATTATTTAAAGTTTTGGGTATGCAAGTAAATTTAAAAATCTTTAGAAATTTGGAGTTTCCAATGAGAAAACGCAAAATCCAGCAGTAAAAAATATAGCGTTAATGTTATATTTCATCAGACAATATTTAATTCAATTTAGTTAAGTTATATAAATCTACATTCCAAACTAAGCAATAATAATTAAAACAAACGAAATAATTATAAATATCAGATCCCAAAATAAAATTTTAGTTAAAATAAGCATGGTTTATACCAGTGCCAATTCCGAGAGCCCAAAACCGTATTCTTAGGGATTAAACTTATCCAATTCTGGTGTTAAAAATGTTAAAAATTTCAACACCAGGCCGTTATAAAATTTATTATTTTTTATTACGTCCACCAGTGCATAGCATACCATATAATATTGGGGCTTAGGGTTAAGAAATTTTTAACGCAACAGTTTAGCTTTTGTTTACTATTCGGGCCCAAAAATACAATCGTAATTTTACCACAACGCCGGTCGAGAATCAATGGCTTTGCAGCACTCTAAATTTCATTACTAACAATTTGAAACAATTGAATTGAAACTCATTTCTTAACCGCTTGGTGCTATTTCAAAAATTTTGCAAAATATTTAAATATTTAGTATAATCACATGAATTTTAAAAGTTAGTTATAAAATAATTTTTCTTTCTTTATTATTGAAGTTTGCAATTACCCTATATCGCAGGAATAAGATTAGATGATCATTTAAAATTGCAATTTTTTTTATAAATAATTGTATAAGTCTAAAGCTTTTAAAATTTATAACCTATTGAATCCCAAAGAGGTTTGTTCTTAAATTAGAAACGACATATAGATATAATTTAAAACATATATTGGTTTAAAGAATACCCTTTACTACATAAATCAATCAACCTTTTTGTCGGAAAATTTAATGTCACTGGTCAACAAATAATGGACTTATAAAATCAACCGACAAAATGATTGCAGGTTCTGGTAAAGTTTTTTTTATTTATAAATCAATTTTTTATATTAAAATTTTACCGATTAATTTGCAAGGTATTGACGTTTAAAAACGACAAAATTGTTGTTTTTAGCAACTTTGACAGCAAATAATTCAAAAACTTGAGGCATGGGAAGAAAATTAAAAATACGTGTTCCCCGCAAATAACTCTTTATATAATTATTTTCAGGTTTTAAATAAATATCAATTTAGTCTATAAAATTCAGGTTAAAAGGACTGGGTAAGAAATTTTACTAGCTGAACACAATTCAACGATATATTGTTCGTGTTAAAAATTATAGCTAACAAATGCAAACTGATATAGAGCTCGTTTTATTTATGAGAATAAAAATTGAGCAATAACTATTTATCTTACCCGTTATTTGAACGTTTATTTAATTTAAAAATCAAGTGTTAAGTTAAAAAGGCGACCGATTTAATTTAATAGAATTGGATTAAACCTACTTTTAAATGTTGTTTCAGTCACCTAAACAAAATTAAGGCAAATATTTTAACCAGCTTAGATCTAATAACAATTTTTATTCATTTATGAGCCACAGATTTAGGAATGTAGCACGAAAGCAAGTGCTCAAATAAAATAGTAAAACTAGCGTCCATTTTGAATACGAACAAGGGTACACAAAGACATGCAAAATATTCAAGTCTTATAATTCCATAATACACTTCACAAATTAAGATTATACAAGTTTGGGTGCAAATTTAAAAGTCAGACAGGAACCATTGATTGGAATAAAATTATTAAATTGTATTGTATACATTTTAAAAATGAAACAATTTCATAATTTTTAAGACCGGTTTAATGACAAACTATTTTATATGTGTTGTTATATGTGTGATGAATATAAACCCCAAAAATTGCAATTGCTAAAATTATCCTAAACTAATCATTAATTAATAATCCTTGCCGGCCCTAAATCTTATTAAAAATTGTATGTAAGAGTTATGTAAATCTAATGTCCAAAATGTTATCATTATATGTACTTAAATTATTTATTTATAATTTAATGTCATTTTGTGTGTACGTAGTGTTTTTAATAAATTAAAAAATTGATTTTCCTTAAAACTTAATTCGAATGTTTATCATTCTAATATCGATTTATATTACCCATGCATTTTGACTGCTATTATTAAAAACATAATTAAGGGAAAAGTCGTCGTTTAAATTTAAACTTTAATAGAGCGGTTACGTTATTTTTTATCCCTAAAGCCTTACAAATAAACATACTGCTAAGACTATTGCCATCTAATAAAAATGGACTTGAAAAAATTTATTAAAATAAGTTAGATAAACACCAAGTGCGATGTTATCTATAATGTGAAGCATTTGGTAGCATAGATTTGGCAAAAATCGCGTGAATTCCAAAATGACAAAAGGTATAAAACGGCGAAATCATATGAAACGCAATTAGTAAAATTTGACGAGAAATTTGTTATATGAGCAATACACCGATGATGATCCAAGTAAAATGAAGTTCAACAATGACAAGATAGGAAAGGAGGGTGGAAATAAAATTGTTAGGTATCCATCGAATCATTACCATTCTAAAGAAAAGGGAAAAGATGGTTAGTACAGTCTAGTTTTGTAAAAACGGCTGAGTATTGTTTGGTCGACTAAACATAAACATACAAAAGGTTTTTTGGCCTGTTTTTCTAAGTCGACCTCTAGGCTTAGTCGAAATTTAGAAAAAAATCAAAGTCGACCGTTAGTTAATCTTAGTTAAACCAGAGATCGACCAAATAAAACTCCGCCGTTCTTATTCAATTTTGGCAAAAGTTTAGAAAGTTTTTTAAAGTGGCGGCCTTAATTTTCAGGCATCGCCCCAGTAGTCACTTTTAAATTATTTTTTCCTTTGACACTGGCTCGGACGTGACTTAAAATTAATGCTAGACAACTTTAACAAATTTCTCAAGGTTAGAGAGGTAGTAAAGCGTACACGAAAGTTGGCTGGATAAGCTGAGAGAGGTTAAAGGTAAGCAAAGCTAAGCGGAGCAGAGATTTACAGTTTAGGCCACTAGCAACTAAAACGGTCCCAGCAAAATATTGAAACTTCTACCCTCGTAGAACAGCTAAAAAACGGTTCAAATATTTTGCGAGGACAATTTTAATTAATAAACTTATAGGCAGCGAGTGTGAAAGCAGTAAGCAATACCATGCGTTACGTTACATGCGTTAGGAGACGAGATTGAGAAATAGAGATTGCGTAAGCTGCGCTGAGCTAGGCATCGGGCTTAACAGTGACAGCTTTTAATTTATTATAAACGGTCGATAGCAAGCCACCTGCTATCGTGTTAGCTCTGATCGATCTTCCACCAGCTAATCGCTTGCCCCCCGACAATGGCGTTCGCTGTGAGAGAGAGTGAGAGAAACGTATAGGTAGAGCCCTGCATGGGCCGCCCGAAGCCCGGCCCAATCGGGTTTTGGGCCGGGCTCGGGCAGAATTCGATAAAAAAATCGGTTCGACCCGAGGCCGAGCCCGGCCCGAATCGAACTAAAGCAACTAGTCTTTTATAAAATATGGTTTAAATAAACACAACTTGATATTAAATAATTGTTATCTTAGCGCGGCGTACATAATATAGTTCCCAATTCAGCTTTTTCCACCTGTTATAATATAACTGGCCTGAATTGCAAATCTTAACTTTAGAAATAAGATCTAGGTAAATATTTCAAAAAGTTTTTTATTTGGAATTGTTAAAAATATATTTTATCAAGTTAAATTTAGTTTTTAATTGTTAGCTAACCACTTTTAACGAGTGAAAATGGATTTTTTATTAACTTATCATTACGAGTAATAACAATCTAATGCATTTTATATTTAGATGGCAAAATGATATTCAAAAATATAATTTTTCAAAAATTTTATTTGAAAAATCGGGCCGGGCTCGGGTCGGGCCAAAAATAAAAAGACTTTTGGGCTCGGGCCGGGCTCGAGCAGAAGAAATTTGATTTTGCAGGGCTCTACGTATGGGTAGTATTGGCAATTGGCTAAAAACAACACTAAGCCAGCTACTTTTATACAAGTGCTGTAAAAAGACCTGGGTTTTGTTTAGTCTACCTTTACTACTTCTGATTCAAGACTAAGGTCGACTGAGAAAAACAGACCAAAAACCTTTGGCCTGGTTTTAATTAGCGACTAACACCAATGGTCGACTAAGCCAAACCCAGGTCTTTTTACAACACTACAACATATTAAACTCGAGCCCTGCCAAGCATAGTTTCCACCCAAGTAAAGATTTTGTTTGTTACTTTAAACTTTTTAACGATAGCCCCGTTAATTGCAGACACAAAAAATAGTAGGCGATTTTTGAGAGTAGAATGGTTTAAAGATTTAAGCGTTCAGCCAACACAAAATAACGATAAGCACGATATGCTTCTTTAAAAGGCCGTTTATGAATTACGAATCAAACTGAGCTAAACAACTTAAATTTAGCGGCAAACTGAATAGATAAGCATAAGCCGACAACACTATTTTAGTACGTTTCTTCTAAAACCTGTTTACCACGCTTCGCAATAAAATTAGCACCATATGAATAAACTAATTTTCAGATTCGCGCTGCCAAGCTTTTTAGGCGTTTTTAAAAATACTCAATTTAAAAATCTGATTTCTATATCCAAGCGCGACAACACGAGAAAAAAGACAAATTTTGCAAAATTATTACTTCGGGCCTGTTCCTGTGTGTATCTACAGCTGGGATGGAAAATGGGATATCTTCCCTTATACATCCGTAAGCGATGGGCGTTAGCTTAAGCAGCACGTGTAGTGGCACTTTAATGTAAGGTAGTTGATCTAACGAAACAAAGAAAGGCCATTTAAATATGTGGCAGCGCTTTTGACAATTTCATATAATATTCATAGAGCGTTTCAATATTAAATTTAACGAAAACAATTTAATAAATTTCAATAACTGTTTATACTAATTAAGATTTCTTAGTCCTGATTAACACAGCAAACAACTAACGTTATTAACCAACTAAACACCTAAAATCTTCTCGAGATACTAAAATATGAGAGTAAAGACATACGGGCAAATAAATTCCATAACAATAAAATTTAGTCAAAAGCAACATAAACAAATTAATAAACTTCTCTCGGGATGTATTCCAATGGCGATTTCTTCATTAAAAATAATGCCAAGTACTTCCACAAATAGTGTCTAGATATCAAAGCGATAAAAACTGAGCATTCATCTAAAAAAAACTGAGCTTTTCATAAAAAACGCCTCAAACTATTATAAGACTAAGTCCCTTGCATTAAGCCTAATATTCCGTTACATACCGTATTGAATATCCATAAAATAGGCTAGGAGGCATCTAATAACGGCTTGGTGTGCTATAACCAAAACATTAGTTTGCCGTTCCAGCTCCATTATAATGGGTTCCAAGCGAGCTACCAAATCTTCGTAGGATTCGCCCATGGGATAACGGTACGTGTATTTGCTTTTATCACGCAAAGCAAATTCGTGCGGATACTTTTTCTCTATTTCTTCATACGTCATCTCTTCACAAACACCCTACAATAAAATATCCTTATTAAAGCTGCCGAAGTTTAAAGTTCTATTAAAAAATACAATTTGTTTATAAACTACATATAGAAAACAATTCATCATATCCGCATTTAATCCGCTTAATAGGGCATTTAAACATGAAAACTCGATGTTGTAGGACTAATCTACAAGCCCTCGTTAAATAAGGTAAGAGAAAACTGAAGGGTTTGCGTGTAGGCAAATCTTTCTGCCAAAGTAAAATTGTGTGTAAATAATTCCCCAAAAGAATTTATTTAAATGTCGCTCACTTAGCATTTGTTTCAATCTTAAACGTTATATTCTGTTTTTTGCAGTCTACGGGTTGAACGCTATAGTTTCATATGCAAGAAACTTAGGTTTTTAAAATGGATCGGCTCTTGAAGTGGCAAGGAAAGTTTTATAAATTTTAAAAAATCCTATATCAATAAAGCATAACGCCTTGTGTTCATTTAACACTAAAAACTCTTTCCTACATGCGTTATGTTATTTCTAATCAAGGGTCAAGATATCAAAAAGAATTTTCCATTAGAAAGTATAATATTAAGAGCGACGGTCCATCTTTGTATTATAATTTCTGTTTCCACTATCTACGATTATAATTTCTGTTTCCACTATCTACGCCTTGCACCTCGTTTTTATAAGTTACTTATCTATATTATTTTAATTCTTGTTTCTAAGCGGTGAAGTTGGATTGTCCCCTCATTTTATGAATCCATTCCTGAAACAAATATAATTATAATTCCATTAACCGTGTTTTAAGCGTAAAATGTAGGTTTAAACGGGAAATTACAGATAAAAATCCAATTAAAGGGCTTTTCTTATGCCGTTAAAACTTCCTGCACAGGTTATAAGATAGCCGTATCTAAAATTAAGATTATTGGCAAATTTGCATTAAAGATACACCATTGCAGCAAGTTGTGGAATGCAAAATTTTATTTACACTCAATTACATATTCAATCAACTTTAATATTTAGCACCATCGATTAATAAACAATACTCTATTTTTCAATTCGCATAGATAAAAATCAACCAGACTATACGCATCATAGTTTTATGAAACGTTCTCAACTTAAATGGTATAATTAAGCAAAAACTGGAGGGGACAATTCCAATCGAAAAATAGGACAGGACAGCCTTAAGCAAAAGTGGGGGAGATCAAATAAGAAGTCTCACAGCGTCTATTTCGTTCAAAGGTTTCCATTGTTCCATAACGAGCGAAATCTTTTTCGATTGCATCAAGGGCATCGCGGTCTGGCGAGCACGCTTGAATTGGCTAGTCCACACCTTGAGTTCCGTCAAATTCGACATCGTGTCCAGATATTTTGCCAACTCGGATGCGTACTATAAGGCGAGAACAAATTTCAAATATATTGCTTGATAGCGGGTATCATAGATGTGCAGATATGAAAGATGAATAGTTTAATAATTCTCTTTATGGATCACTATTGGTGATTGGGGGGGGGGGGCGCCTGAGGTCTGCTAGAGTGATATTATAATAAGCACAAAAGAGCCACACTCGCAGACATTCAATGTGGGTGGGTCGCAACCCGACCAATAGTATATTATTTTATAGAGCCTCTGATGTACGATTAGATTATGCTTAGGGGGTGTTAGGTAGTTGTTATTATGCTTAAAGTACTTCTCCACCTCCTCATACCTTATTTGATTCACAATGTGGTGGTTTAATGAAATTATAAAAAACAGCACTCGAACCATATTAATTCTATCTAAGAAGATTTAAAAACATGGGGGAGGTAAAGTAAAAAAGGGACCTTACACTAGGGAAGCGCATCTCACAATAGACTCTTATGATGTGAGGGTACTAAGTCTGTTGTCTGTTTACCCCTTTAACAGTGCTGGTCTTAAATGACGCGCTCCAACACAACACTAATCACTCACTATCTACGTATTGATATTTTATTTCATGTACGCGTGCTCGAGTTAACCACTGGTCAAGCATAAAGACCCTAACGACTATGAATTCTCTAAAATTTCGATATTTTATCAAATATCAGGCACAGTATTAACAAATTAAATTATACCCATAGAATATTTAAGAGTCGACCTTAGCAAAAGTTAAAAATGAACTACACCTGGCGTGGGTAAAAAGATTTTAAAGGCACCATATAATTTAGTGTAGAAATGAATGGGAGGGGTTATGGTAACTAACCTTAACGCCGCGCGGTGATAAATCAGAGTCGCCACCAATCTTTCCCGTCAAATTATACAAACTTTCTCCGTGACGCGTGAGGTATATGGTTCTTTGCTTGACTTGGGTGTTCATTAGGTAATATACGATTCGGCTCTGAATGTGATCTAACGAAGTATTATAATATAAATGGGCAGCTCAAAAATTTTAAAATATAATTATACTGGGCTTAGCAAATATTACATTAAATTGATTAAATAGGTGGATTCAGGATTTAGAAAGAATCATTTACTAATCACTGATTAAAAAAGATGTTATCAGGGTATAAATATGACAGGTTAGCTCAATATTGTAGACCATTAGTAAGATTAATAGCGATTTTAATAACAAGCCGAAATCCGAACCAATCTTAATACTCTTTTTAATATTTGACCCTAACTTTAATCGATTCAAAAACCTTTATTACCTCAAAAGTCTACACAAATTTTACTCTTTAGCAGTATTTCAATGTATAATTACGTTATTTGATTGGTATTGTGCAAAATATAGACAATAAGTTTTAACAAAAAACACAGCTTCAAAATCAATATTAGGTCGTAAAAGTAGACTTATGGGAAAAGGCTATAAACCCAACTTCATAAGTGATTGGAAGCTAAAGAAAGGTGAAATATTTAAGCATATGGGTGTTGAATCGGATTATTAAATAGCATTAGCGATATTAAAATCTGGGTCAATTGCTAATTTGGCTCCGCAAAATTTATATTAACAATTAAAACTGGTTTTATACTATAACTTAATGTAAACTTCATTCATGTAGTCGCAAAATTTCTAATCTGGTCTGCTTTTCAAATTTAGACTAAGCCTAGGGGTCGACTAAGAAAAAAACCAAAAAACATTTGACTTGTTTATGTTTACTGGACTAAAACCATGGATCGACCAAACAAAACCCAGCCGTTTTTACAACACTACCCCGGAGCAACTTGGCGGTGCTCATACTTACCCCTGACCTGGTTGACCAAAAACTTTTCGCCCACGTTGAAATCTTTGATGAATGACAAATCTTTGTCCAAAACCTCGTCTATGGGCTCGTACGTGGCTCGGTAATGTTCGATGCGTTGCAAAAAATCTTTAACCGCTTCCTCCTCCGACATATCTTTATAATCTGGACTACCGACTTTAACATCCTACAACAAATTAAAATAAGTCTTAAAAATTATATTAGGGCAAACTAGAGAAAATTGAAGGGGTGACCCGAAACCCGACCCGGACCATATATCGGGTCGGGTTCGGTCCGGGTCGGGTTCGGGTTGAAAAAAGGGTCTTTGCTTTGCACTTCTCTACCGCAAACTAAGTGAAAAGCCTCATAATATGAAATTTTTGTTAACTTACAGGAGGCAACGACATGAGCATGCCCTTAGAGTCTTGCGAACTCGATTTATTTAACCCGAACCCAAAAGGCAGTATTTTTAAAAAAGTGTGGTCGAGTATGGCCCCTCCAAAATATAAAAACAGATCAAAAAAGAGCAAGTCCCTTTTTTGACAGGAATAAGGTAAAAAATAGGGTTAAAGTTAAATTTGGATGATTTTTTATAAATAATCTCGCAAGATCGTTTATTCTAGTAAAAAATTTTGGATTTTTAAAAATAGGTTTGAAACATATGCACTCTTCAACAAAGATTTATTTTATTCTTGCGCCTGCGAATATGTATTTGTGAGTTTTTGGGGCAGAGCTGATTCCACGTCCAATCATATTTCATAAAAATCTGAGGGGTGATCGATTTGAGATTGAATGCCCCAATAGCAAACTTAATTCTTTTAAAAGATTAACTTTTCAAACTTTGCAAAATGTCATATAGATTCGTTATTTTGTTAAATATAAATTAATATCAATATATAGACCCCCAAAATTTTCCCATAGATTTTGAACGATTTAGGGGCTGTTCGGTTATTACCACTATCTCCCAATGTTAGTAAAAATAAGTTGCTACTTAATTGCGAAATATCTAAACTCTTTTTAAGAAATACAAACAGCTTGACCAAAATCCGAGACTATATAGAAAGCCAGAAAATAACATCTCCAAAAAAGCTTTTGTTAACAAAAAGGGATAATTTTTAATGTAAAAGCCTGAGTCTAAAAACCCTCATATTACATTTTTGGTCAATTTAAATGAATTGCCGCATTTTTATAAATTTAAGCGAAAAAAATACTTTTAAATATAGCTTTCTAAGTTAGGCTTTGAACTTGGGCTCAGCTTCGAAGTTCCGTGTTAAAAATTACAATTCGCTTTACCAACTTGAAGCGGACCAAATCGAGGCTGAAAAATAGATCTAAACAAACTTTGCATTCGTTCGTTTCGTTAAAATGCGATAGATTACGCTTAAAAAGATGATCAATCCGAAAGAGCTATAAAGTTATTGATAAAATTTTCTAAATATACAAGCTAATATTACTGAATTGTCATGTCATAATATGTTTGAAGCCATTTAAATTGGGATAACGGGAGCTGGGTGATAAATTAATTATCCTGCCAAAAAAGTCGTGCTATTCAAATCCCAATATTTTATAAAAAAATAACGATAGAAACTGTGATTTAAAAGGTGAGAGCCAAAAAATCTCGAATTTATTTATACATCAAATTTCATCTATAATGCCAACATCACAAAATGGTAACTTCCATATATGCCATAATAGAGATAAGTTACCCGCGTCATGAGTCAGCCATGCGCGTTGATTTTAACCATACCACCCCCTCCATGAGCGAACTAACCTAAAACCTTACATCTTCATTGCGTGACATTTTTCCCATTATCATAAATGATTCAAAATTCGAATAAAATAAATTCCAACTAAATCATTATATAGTAATGCTGGTGAAAACAAGCTTATCCAATTTTAAAAACTACAACTTTATTGATGGACGTTTCATGGTTGAATTCTACTACTAATTTCGGTTAGGATTCGGCAGATTTTATGTCGAGTGCGTTTAAAGTAGTGTTGTAAAAATGGCTGGATTTTGTTTGGTCGAACCTTGGTTCAACAATGACTAACGGTCGACTCCGGTCTGCTTTTCAAATTTCGACTAAGCCTAGGGGTCGACTAAGAAAAACAGACCTAAAAACCTTTGGCCTGTTTATACTTAGTTGACTAAACCAGAAAGTCGGCCCCAGGCGCGTAGCCAGGATTTTCTCTAGGGGGGGGAATTATAAATTTTTTTGTAACATTATTTAAAAAAACAAAATAAACATTTGATATTTTTTTTCCGGGGGGGATTTCCCGTTTCCCCCCCGTCTGGCTACGCCACTGGTCGGCCCTAAAACAAAAGGTCGGCCAAACAAAACCCAGCCGTTTTTTCAATGCATTCGGTTTAAGCAATCTATATGGCCGACATAATCGAAATAAAGGAGAGATAACTCGCAAAATTAATTTACAAATAAGTGGTGCCATATACTTTTTGGCGTTCATACAAACAATAAAACAAAAAAAATGTCAGCCGTCGTGGCACTTTTTATAAAATTATAAAGGTGGAGAGAGGCAAAGGCCAAATCTACTATAAATGCTAACGTCCTTGAATAGTGAAGCCACAAATAAATTTTGGCAAATTCGATCTCAAATTTAACTAAATTTTATTATATACCAATTAAAAAAATAATAAGCTTTATAGAATTGCATGCATTTTTGTTCTTTAAATATTCAAAAATTAAATTGTTAGTGTGCAAATCTATTATGCTTCTTCAACAGTTTACAACCAAGGTTTTAAACTTTTAGATGTAGTTAATATAAAATGATAAAAGGTAATATATTATGAATGATTCTTTCAACGATGGGGTAAGATCTTTCTCTAAATTACAAAACACATTTAATTAACTTATAACCTTTGGATACTCTTTAGTATAACTAGCCTTGCTAAGTAATTAAACTTTAAATGTCTGTTCCCAAAATCCTTGATTATTTTACAAAATCAATATTTATGATATAAAATGTAAAAAAAAACAATAAATAATTACAAATTACTATTGCAGCTATACAAAAATAAACTATAATGCAGGTTTATGACCTACACTGATTTAAAATCTAAATATACTTACAAAAATATTTTGCCCGATGATAGATTCATCTTCACAAACAGATTCAATAAAGAAAACTTTGAAACCATGTTTATGCCAACATGTATCATACACCATCCTTCGCCTTTCCCTCGTAGTATTTGTAGCATCAAAAACCTAATTACAAAATAAAACTTACAATTTACACTGTATTTATTTATATCTAGCTTAGGTATCATAAATAGGTATAAACATAATTCAATTTTTTAAGGTAAACTTTTAAGCATCAATACGCCTCTGGTTCGAATCATTCGAATTTTTTTTCAAAAAAAATATTCGATTCGAGAATATTAAAATGAAGATTCGAATTCGATTCGAAAAAAATTTAAGGATTCGAAATCGATTCGAATTTTTATTAAGTTTTTTTAATTATTAAAAAACATATCAAGAAGGCTACTATGAATTTTAATTTGCATATACACTTGAAAGATTTATTTAAAAAAATACACACATCAAAAATAAAATTATTAAGGGCGAACAAAAACTATGATATGTTTAAGACAATAAAGAACCGTTTTTAGCCAACTTTTAAGTCAAATTATCTTCCTAACACTAGTTCTTTAAACGAAATTGGTTCCGGTTAAAAATATTCTTTTGCGCGAGGTAAATGATCCAGCTTTAGAGAGAAGATTTTTTGCCAATTTTTGGATGGCTGGAAAACAACGTTGATTCGATTTCCACCATTGTAAGGGCTCAACATTGGAGGCCACACGTGGTTTGTGCAAAAATGTCTCCAATGATGACTTCGCGTTCATGTTGCTCTTAATAAACGATCCAGTGTTGATACCTCGCTAGTTGATACAAAATCGGGCTGACTTCATATAGCAGTTTTCCAGTCATCTTTAATTTCTCTACACTATATGCCATATACTGGTGGTGGTGATAAACACTCAAATTTTGAGCCTTAAATCGACGACACTCGCTAATAAGGCTATCTTCTTATCGAATGCCATATATCTTCAATTTTCTGTTTGGCCATTTTGACAGCATGATCTTCTGTGCCTGGTTGATAATATACCGGTAATACCAAGTTCATTGTGGGATTTGCCCCCAGGATTTTAAATTAGTTGCACTGTAAAAGGGAAAAAGTATCAATTTAACCTTTTCAATTTGTTCCCATTCAATGTTGGATAGCAATTCCTCATAAGAGGAATTTAAAGGCCAAATCCAATGCCTGCCTTACTAAAATAGCCTTTTCTATCATTATATAGGTGCTGTTCCACCTGACTCCCATGTCAAGTCTTGCCTTTATGTAATTAATTGGTGGGTCAAATTCTTAACATATAGCCTTTAATCGTAAAATATTTCTGTGCTATCTTGCAATTTTTTTCAAAGTCTAATTTAATTAAATTGTGACCCTCGTTCTCCATAACTTATGTAAGTTTGAAAAATTTTAAATTAAACTTTTTCAAATTGTAGCAGGAAAAATAACTAAAATGTGGTTAGATAAAATAGCTAAATATCTGAATCTCGTCTATTTAAATTAAACTAAAAAAAAATAAAATTAAATTTTCAAGGATTTGATTCAAATCCTAGCAGCGTAAATATTTGATTCAAAACTTACACATATGGATTCGATTCAAAAATCTCGGGTATTTCCCAGAGGCGTAAGCATCAATAAACATTAGTTATTAATACTATCTGGTATTTAATATAGATCTTAATAAAAATTTGAAACAATCATAAAATGTTAGCATCAAAATTATTACTGCAACTTCAGCTTTGCCACTCTCAAGAGTCACAATAAGATCCTCCAATGCATTTTTGGCACAGAGGCTTAATAAAAAGGTGTGTTTAAAATATAATTTAAATAAATTAATGATATATTAACCAAATAAACAAGTATAAAATAGTCCCCCTGTTTATTATCAATCACTTAGTAAAAAATATGGTATTCAATATAATAATTCAACAAAAGATTGTAATGCATGACCTTATAATCAATAATATAAACCTTCTAATGTTGGTAGCATCTTGATTCTTTTCGTCAAAGAAATCACTACCTGTGTAAGTTGTGACCAGTTTTCTTCGATAATCACCCAAATTAAATACTAGCAAAAAAACAAAATAGAAGAGGCATGTGGGGCAAATTAAAAACTCTAATTAAAATAATTCCATTCGACATCAAGTGCTGTAAATCATATTTACCTTCAGTTTTAATACCAATCCAATTTAAATATCTAGTTAGCTTTCGGGATATAAAAGTTTTGCCCCTGGCTGGCAGCCCTACAAGAACAATGACGGTTGGTGTTTTGACCAATTGTTCATAATGACCTTAATACATAAATTTATTAAATAGATCATATTACCAGGAATTGGAAGACGATTTATAGTTGATTTTTTGCAATGATTTGCTGTTGCCAAGCTCATGATATTGTTAGTAACGTGAAAAAATGAATCAAGCTAAACATTCTCCACTTTTGGGTGACATTTTTCCTATCGTAAATACGCGTTGCTTAAACGTTCTCCTACCGAACGAAAATAAACAACGCATCCGCGTTCGTAAATTTGCTTGTTGACTACAAATAAACAAACAACAATGCGCCATTTTTTAATTTTATTCCCATTTAGTTTCACCCATAACATTTTTTTGCTCAATTTAGTTATTGTGCTGTGCAATGGTAAGAACAATTACACATATTTTAAATATTTTTTAGATACAATATAGATATTGTAAGCCTCAATGGAACTTTTGATGGTGGAAATGTGAAAAATATTATCTTGCCTCTAAAATTTAAGAGAAGTTCAGGTTACAACAGGATAGAAAGTAATAATAATATTTTGTTAATATATTTTGTACTTAGGGAATAATTACATATTGAACCAAAAAAGACAAGAGCCTCTAACAATATCTTTTGTGAACAAATCTGTACCACGTGTTTTGAATTTCAACTTATTTAAAATGATGTATTTTTATATAGAATAAACTATTTGTTATCATCATTTGTTAGTTCAAACATGGAAATTATTAAAACTGTATAATTTATAAAGGTTCTATAAGCTCTAAGTCTTATAAGCAAGCCCACTAAAAATAGAGGGTCAATAGAGAATAAAACATAGATTTAAATTGATAACTACAATTCAGGTTTTATAAATCATTAATATGCTACATTGTTATTAATAAGTACAAATAACCTAAAAATGCATAGCAATAAGTTGTTTAAATGAGTGTGACACATTTTTAAGTAATACTTTTTTCTTAAAAAGTATGTATTTAGTTTAAAATTAATGTAACTGACAATTGATTTCTTTTCATCTCTTATCTGATCTTTCTATAGCTGATAAACATGGGCGTAGCCAGCATTTAAATTAGAGGGGGCAAAAGCTATTTAGAAACTTTTCACAATTTTAGCTGTATTTTTGTAAAATTCTTGCATTTTTTTAGATTTAGAGGGTGGTAGTCATCCTCCCCTGGCTATGCCCATGCTGATATATGTATAATCTTATATAAACAAAGATATTAAAATGTGGACATGATTTAAAATTACTTTATTAATAATGAATATAATTTTTATATTACTTTTAAATTAAGGTTTGTATTTATTCTGATATATAAATTAATGCAGCAAATGTAAATACCAACAATTTGTTTCTCTTACCTCAAATCTAGCTTTTTTATAGGTAATAAATCTGACATCTAATTTTTTTATATTATATGATACTTAGAATAAAATTTGAATAATATAAAAATGTAGACATGAATCATGAAATACTTTATTAGTACAAAACAGTTGTATATAAATTTGCTATATTGCTGTTAAAAAATACAATTGGTAAATATATATTAATTTGAGTAAACACTATCTTCATATTCTCTCTTTGCAAGGGGCAATTTATCAAAAAATTTCTTCTCTAGAATTTCATGTAAAAATCTTGATTATACATATAATAGTTCTTACCAATGCGCAAAATAGCACTTTCTATTCTGTTGAAACCTGAACTTCTCTTAAATTTTAGAGGCAAGATAATATTTTTCACATTTCCACCATCAAAAGTTCCATTGAGGTTTATAATATCTATATTGTATCTAAAAAATATTTAAAATATGCTTAATTGTTCTTACCATTGCACTGCTCAATAACTAAATTGAGCAAAAAAATGATATGGGTAAAACTAAAATGGGAATAAAATTAAAAAATGGCGCATTGTTGTTATTTGTAATCAGGCAAGCAAAAATTTACGAACGCGGATGCGTTGTTTATTTTCGTTCGGTAGGAGAACGTTTAAGCAACGCGTTTTTACTATAGGAAAAATGTCACCCAAAAGTGGAGAATGTTTAGCCTGATTCTGAAAAAATGTCACATGTCCTTATGCACGTATGACACTTTAGCCTAGCTACGCATACCATTTTTTTAGTAAGCATAAGCATTTAAAAAACGCATTTCTCATAATTATCTATTTTTTAGATGGCATCATCTATTTTTAAAACAAATGGAGTAAAAATGTAAAAACCTCTTGGGGGTGTATTCGTATAAGTGTGATGCTACTTATAATACGTTATATTTTAATTTAATGTTTACGTACACCTATTGTTTTGATAAGAACTCAAATTAATGATAATTATTTTATATGATTATTTGAAAATAAATTCTTAAACTTTTTTCTTTTTTTTTATAGAATAATGATAAAAATAAAAAGGTATTGTATTGACATGGCGTAGCCAGGGAGTGGCATGGAGGGGCGGTTACCCCACCTCCCCTAAATGGCAAAAAAAAATTATGTTTGGCCCCCCCCCCTAATTCAAAACCCGGCTACGCCCATGCCCTCCCCCTTAAAATCCAAAATATCTTCAAAATTTAATATAACTATGGCTAGGATTTAAAAAAATAATATTTTTCCCCTCCCTGAATCATTAATGCTCCCCTCTAAATCCAATTTTGGCTATGCCCTTGTGTATTACCCTCATGCAAATGGCTATAATACATTTATGTTTTGAACAATTGCTTGTTGCAAAATAATTCCCAATGGTTATTTCCAAAATTTTAAGTAAAATTAATAAGCTGAATAAGTAAAATACACATTAAATTTGAATATACTTATAATTATTATATTTAAGTAAATCTAATAGTTTAATTAAAATGACTTCTAAATATTAATTTAGCTGTAAGTCATATTTTAAGGTAATGTAAAAATGAGATAAAATTGCAAAATTGTATTTGAAAGTTACTAAGATTTAATTTCATGATGTCTGCCCTTCAATAATCTCAATACACTTATAAATAAATAAACTGTAATAAACAAGCCCGTCCGGATGAGAAAGAGGGTAAAAAATAAGGGGTGGCAAGTCACCCCCCCCCCGGTGAAAAAGAGGGTAAAAAATAAGGGAGGGGGGGGGGCAAATCATCCCCCTCCCAGGGGGGGGGGCAAAGTTCTTAATTTATTAATTTATAATATGAGTAAATATTGTAATTATAACAAATAGCAATTAAATCCGCTATCTGCTCGAGTTTAATGCTGAGCTATCTGCTCAATGCTTTAACAGATTTTGCTGCTTCGACTAACCTCTCGAGCATTTTTACATGCTACTGTTAAAACTATTGCACCGAACAGCGAGCACTCATTGTGCTAACTAGCATATTAAACAGCTCAGTGTTTGCATATCAAGTTAACTGGCAAACGTCCAACTGAACAAAAACCTCCTAATCTCATCTAATCTTACCAAACTATATCACTTCATCGTTTAAATTGACTTTAAAAGCTAACATTACAATTTACAATCTAATATACTATTCTATTATATTCTTATATCTTAGGTCAATATATATTGTGTCATTCTTACCTTACAACGAAAATACAATATTATCCATTTATACTCCAATATAAAATAATCTAAGATATAAGAATTTAATAGAATAATATATTAGATTGTAAATTGTATAATATGTTAACTTTTAAAGTCAATTTAAACAATGAAGTGATATAGTTTGGTGAGATTAGATGAGATTAGGAGGTTTTGTTCAGTTGGACGTTTCTCAGTTGACTCGGATTCCAGGGTGTGTGCTCGCGTTTGGTGTTAAAGCTAGTTACCAATTTAACACCACTACTTCTACATACCTTAAATAAACAATTGCTTTGAAATGTTTATTTTGAATATGTTTGCAGCAATTATGTAGAGAACAATGGCTTTAATTTTTAATTTAGATGACACATTTTCATTTGGACAATATCCTGATCCCTGGCTTCACAGAAATGAACATGACAAGCGTCTAATAATAGTATTAAAACTAATTAAGGCAAAATGTTACAATTTTGCAGTGAAACTAATTACGTTTATGAATACTAAATGTAGGTTGCTTTAGACCTAATCTGACTAAAATATATTCAATTCAAAATGCTAGAACACCTTACTAAAAAAATATGTCATCGTTTTTAGGCTTGATGACATATTATATTAATTCATTGACGGATAGTAAATATGCAACAGCTTTATATGATTTAGTTAACATAATTAGCATATAATCGGACTGATTAGCATGATGCGTCCTATAATTGTTTAAAACAAGTTTTTCTAAAGCAATATAATATGTGTTTTGATACCTATGGGAACATTTATTAGGATCGGACGAACTCGCACAAAATTTTCTACCTTTTAGGCATATGTTTAATGAACTTTATGTTGACGAGTATACATTTAAAGGACAAGAAAAATGGATCATACCAAACTGGCTTCATGTATTAGAACTGCTGCATGCTAGACACTTGAGATCGTGAAAATGAAACAACTTGTCGAAGGTTACGTTTGGTTTATCATGTTCCCGCGGCGGGGGAACACGATTTACCCTAAAACAGGTTGAAGGGAGAATTAAGGAATATATTGGGGGAATTGGAAGGAAAGCTATAGGGAGATATTAGAGCGATCATAAGGCATTTGAATTGAGATAAATTTACAGCTTTACAGGATGCGATTCCTTGACCTCCCCAAAGGGATTAGTTATCGGTATTAGTTTCACTACATATTTTATTCCATCAACACTACGTAGAAAAATTATAATTAATTTTTGAATGATCAAACAACTCTCGATACCGTACGTTGTGTATAAAAATCAATGATAGGTATTGATGTTGATCAATAATCATATACTCGGGCCTTCGGCCCTCGTGGGAAGGGGGAGAAGGGGAGGGAAAGGGGAGGGGGGAAGGGGAGGGGGGAAGGGAAGGGGGGACGACTCATCTATACTCCGTATAAACGTAGCATATTTGCTATGCAATTTATGGGCGAGAAAGGTGGGAAGGGGCGAGAATGCCCATAGGGGGGTATAAAATGCAAAATTATTAGTTAATTATTAATTTATACAAATATTTAAAAAGTTAAATGGTTTTAACAAGAACAATATATTAATTTAAAAAATAATAAAATTTGCCCTCGACGGGATTCGAACCCACATCAGTAGAGGCATAGGCTTTTGTAGGGGCACAGGGACCCATATCAGTACGTAGGCCCTTGTAGGAAAGGGCATAGGGTAATTATCAATGTTAACCTAATATACCCAATTCAAAAACGAAAAAATAAAATTTCGATTTATTTGGCCAATGGTCATTTTTCATTAGTCAGTAGCCAGCGGACGGTCAAAAATTCATATTATCATTGCTATTAACAAGAACAAAATATTAATTTAATTTAAAAAAAATAAAAAAAATTCGTCCTCTCTTGGGATTGAATACGAGCCTACAGGACACAAGCCGTGCGCTATACCCACTAACACCCTGTTGGTATTAAAATGGTAGAAGTTTTTATGTTATTTATATAGATAAAGAAATAATAAAGTTGTGTTTTATGTTTAGAAAATCAATATATTTCATCGGTCAGTAGCCAGCTTACGGTCAAAAAGTCATATTATCAATAGTATTAACAAGAACAAAATATTAATTTAATTTAAAAAAAAATTAAAAAAAATTCGTCCTCTCCTGGGATTGAACTCTAGACCTCCAGGTCACAAAGCTGGCGCCATAACTTGGTGGACAGACAACGGAAGGACAACGGATGGACAACAAAAAACGAGCCCATAAATTGCATAGCAATTAATATGGGGGATAGAAATAACCATACGTATCAGCGCGTGGGGGGGGGGAAGAGAGAAAGTCACACACGCGTAAGTAAAATTAAATGTAAAGGAAAAGACGTGTGTAGAGTTCTAGGAGTTCAATGTTGTTGAGTGTAACTTTCTTTTATGATTGCGCCGGCGTCTATTTGATCTTTTACAATCAAAGTCTGACCATTTTATACGTACGATTAATATTATACATTTCAAACATCTGGTGGGGGGAAATACTTAGCTTTTGTATAAGAGGACATGGGGGGGGGGGGGTGGGAGAATTTAAATATACGAGTATCTCCGGATACGACAGGTTGCCCTAAACTACAAAAGACATTAATGATTTGGTTAGGCGTTGCGAATTGTGTAAGATTAACGCACCCATGCCGCTTTATGATAAAGGCGCCACTTGGCCCCGGCCTAATGCAAAATGGACGTATCTTAATAAACCTTTGTTACAGAGCCTTTTTATGAACATTTTTTAAACCCCTCTACTATGCCATTGTTTGTTTTACAGCTTCGTCACACCAGGACAATTCTGTATTACGAAGAATACATGTTCACAAATGCAAACTTATAAAAATTACATGTACAAACAGTCCATTTTTTAGAGCCAAATCATAATCAATTAAATCTGTTTGCCTTTAATAACACAACTCTACAAATATTGACCCATGTGATTCCATCCCGCAATCAGACCATCTAATTTGAAAAAGAATTTTGCGTTGTATAATAAAATGTTTTTAGTTTTTTCCAAAACTTCCCGTTTTTTAGATAAAGTTGAAGGTGGAAATATGCCCATTTTACCCTTTTTGATGCTCGTGACGACATTTTTGAATTATATCAAAAATATTAATTTATTCCTGTATATTAAAGTTTCAACTATACGTCCTGGCATGTATATAACATGAACGATCCAAATAAGGAAACCGAAAGGGCCCTAGATCAATAATTGGCTCCGAAAAGTGGGCTAAGGACGGACGAAGGTTACCGAAGATTGGGTTGGTAAGGAAATAAAGCAAGGATATAGCAAAACAGGGCTATAAATAAGAAATTGGCCCGAGAAACGTAGCGGAGAACAAAAACTGTATCAGAAGATTCTAAAATCCTTGAAGGTAGAGGGCCATCCATCAAATGTTGGCGCGGAAAAATGGGTCAAAAAATCAAATAAGTTTCAAGGATAAAAACACAAGCCAGAAAATTAAATATAAGCCCCACGAAAATCGATACACAGCAAAACGTTTCTGGAGAATCTGGATTTTCCACCCTTCCCGAATTTCTCAAGATCATATTCCTGTTTAAAAATATACCCCCGTACCTTAAGTTGTCTAGATTGGTAATGAAAATTATTCTTTTATCAGTGTTTTAATTTTCGTCCCCCAACTCACTTACCCGCTACATCGTTTATATATCTATCTCGAATTTATAGTATTATGCGTCGGAATTTTGTATAATAGTTGAAACAATAAATTAATTGGACAACGTAGTTCGAGAATAACAAAACTGAAAAACTAAAGGTCTTGAAATAGAAAAGTAGTCCGAGACATTCCTCGGTTACAGAATAAAACTTACCAATATAACAGTCCCCCGAAGCTTTGGCCCCTAAAAATAAGACAGTCTACCATCTCCAACTTGAAAATAAAACACGTCCATTATTTTATTTTATTTTGTATGACCCTTATATTTAAATTTATATGCGCTTGCGAAATCCTTTTTTCTTATCAAGATTCGTCCCGCTATGTCTAGAAAAAGGAGTAAATTAGAGTTTTTACTGCGTACATGTTTACTAACACATATCTCTCTCCCTTCATCTACTCTCCTCTTTTTCTCCTCCACTTCCACCCCCTTCATGTGTGCTTGGATAGATATGGGGGCGGTAGTGGAAGAGATGGAGAAAGGGAGAGATTGATATGTTAGTAAACATCGGTTGTTCTATATGTACTCTAATGTACTCCTTTTCCCAGACATAGTGAGACGAATTTTGATAAGGGGAAGGGGTTTACAAAAACGCGAATAAATTTAAATATAGAGGTGTAACACAAAAATAAACTAATGGACGTATAGATAGATGTAATCTAGAGGAATAAATTAATATTTTTTTTAATAAATTAAAAATATCGTGGCAATTGAGCCTCAAAAAAGTGTAAAATGGGCATTTTGTGCACCTTCAACCTCTGGTGATGCGGAAAAACCGAGAAAATTCTCGGTCCGAGACGAGAATTTGAAAAATGGAGTCGAGATCGAGACGAGAATTTTGACGTCGAGACGAGACGAAACGAGATATTTTCGGCGAGATCTCGACTTTTTATTGATCGTTAGATATTAATAAATTATTGTGTATTTTAATTTGCATGACTTACATTTAAGGTATTAAGTGTAAATCAACATGTATGGAATACATTTGATATTAAAAAAAATTCCTAAGTGTAGTAAATAATATATATTTTTGCAAAAGATTTAAAATTTGGCATTCACATACCTAAGTATGGTTGACCCTTAGGGTATGTGAATAATTTTATAATATATTTATCACATCTTTGTATCCATAGCATTATTAAATGTTACAAATTTCAGGCTTAGAATGAGTTCTGATGGAATAGTAAATATTAATAAAGCATATTTGAATTTCGCAGTTACACATCCTGCATGATGCGGTAAGTATAAATTGGTGGTCAATAAGTTTTAATAATTATACAAGTGCTAAGGCGGCTCGAGATTTCCGAGCACCCGCCTAACGATTTCAAAAGTACAATAGAGTATTTAATGACACCATAATTGAATCTTAAATCATGCGTTTTCTAGCTTTTTATGCTTCAACTAATAGTATACCTCTTAAATTATGAACCTTAATAAGACATTATGTGAATATACATAGTTTTGTCATATGCGTTACTTTTCACATTATAAGCTGGATTGGCAGGTGCATTCAAATTTACTAAAATTTCTATAATTGTGCGATATAAAATATACATGAACCTATACTGTATTCGATAAATAACTATTTAAAAGCAAAGTTAGTTAGAATTGGAAGATAATTATTTGGAATAAATATTGATTTTGTCATAAATTAAAATACGTGCACCTTAATCCTATAATATTGCTGCTTTTATTGTTGTTTTTACAACGTTTTAATATGTGCAACTAGTTATCAATTCTGTAAATAATAATATTATCATTAAAAGTCACTCGCACTTTGTGGTTTATAACGCTATAGTAAACATGCCATAAACACTATGGGCTATTATAATTGATGATGGTAATATAATAGACTTAAACGTTTGCCTTAAATATGTTATGGTCTACTTTGAAGCTTTAGCCAGGGTTAATAAAGGGTCTCAATATGCTCAATTCTGCAACTAAGTCAATTATAAGTGAACTCATATTTTTCTAAGTCTATTTTTAGTTGACAGACACAGTAATTTGATACAAATGTTCTAATTTAGAACAATAAAATTTAATTTTCTATACCTTAAATTTAATTGTAGTTTTTTAGTCTGCACTTTCCATAGAAAATGTTATCTCTATGAATTAATTTATATCTTTATATTATCAATGAGAAGTCGTGTCCCGCTAAATCTTTAAAAAGTTTGTGTATTAAAGTTTTTCAAAAAATATAAAGTTTGCCATTTGGATTTTTTAACACTTATTTAATATTTTCAATAAAACGGGAGAAAATTATATTCCGTATATATTTTTTTTAGATTAGAGACGAGACGTGATCGACATTTTTCTAGACCGAGAGATCGAGAGTTTCATAATCGCTCCCGAGACCAGACGAATTTTGTTTTCGAGACCGAGACGAGACGAGATTGAGACACTATCAACCTCTTTATCTAAATATCTAGAAAGTTTGAAAATAAACTAAAAACATATTATTATTCAGCACAATCTATCAGATATATAGGTCTGATTGCAGGCTAGTTTTTTTTGTAGATGTGTAATTTAAGGTCCTTGAATATTAGGGGACATATAAAATTAATGGGGGTAATCTTTACGGTAACACCTAAGCATGGGCGTAGCCAGCATTGGAATTGGCGGCAAAAATGATTTAGGGAAGGGCGAAATAAACATTTTTTAAAATATTAGCCATGATTTTAATTTTAACAAAATTTTGGATTTAGAGGGGGGCAGCCGCCCCTCCCTGCCCCCCCCCCCCCATTGGCTAAGGCACCTAAGATAAAAAAAATAGTAACATATTAACCTAATATGTGAATGTGATGATTTATATATTAACTGGAGCAGGCGCGTAGTCAGGATTTTATCAAGGGGGAGGAAAAATTAAAAAAAAATTTCGACATTTTTATTTATAATGTAACAAAAATAAACTTCGCCTACAATATATGCGAAACGGCAAGGGCTATATAATCAGCTTTGAAAAAATCTCTCCTCATTAATCAGAGCATTTACTTTCGATTTTATACCTTAAAAAAGGACATGGACCTTCAAAAACAATTTCAAATTTTAGTTAAGGGGGTAGAAAAGTCCCGCTTTCTGCCCCCTTGGCTACGCGCCTAAACTGGAGCGAGTGGCTACCTTGATAAAATGTATTTACAATTTGTCAAACATTAAAAGGCTTTTTATTAGTCGCAAAAAATACTCGCCAAAATTTACATTCTATCCCGAACACTAACTTAAGGTCTTAATCTGGCCTTAATATTATTTAATTTACGCCTAACTCTTAAAACGTAGGCAAATTTCAGGATATAGTTAATAATATAAAAATTGTTGACATCGGGTGGATAATTTCTTGATGTGTACTCATTTGCCCTTTTTAGATTTCCAACTTAATTTAAAATCTTTCAAAATGGTAATATAAATTTCATTTCTTGAACAATTTTTTAGGATATATTTGAAACAGAGAAAAAAATTAAATATTACAGAGATGCCATTGAATCTAAAGACTATTCCTCTAAGGGGAAAAATTTTTTGGCTAAATCCGATGAGTTTTGTCGTAAACTTAGAGTAAAATACTTGAAATCCTAAACCTTAATATAATAGGAGAACGTAAATGAATTATTATCTACAGATATTGATAAAAAATTGTGTTTGAATTTGGAATCATGTTTAAATATTTTAAAAACTAATTTAAAGGAAAAGGAGTTAGTTAGTTCCCAGTTGGCAAAAACGGAGAAAATAGAGTAAATAACAACTTTATTTTGATAATTTATACCACTAGATATGAAGAGAAGATTTTGAATCCTACTCCTATTGAGCGTAATCATTAAATTACTTTATGAAAAATGTTGATTAGAGAACACTAGTACTTATACGAACTTATACTCAAACATATTAAAAACACCTCCTGATCTAATAAAATACAGGGAAAAATTTAGAATAGTAATAATTAAAATAGTTTTATTTTTGACTTTTAGTTTGTTCTAATGATAGATGTTTGTTAATATTTGTAATCTTAGGAATAATTTTTTAAGTTATCAAACTAATAAATGTATGAATTAGTATTTTATATATTTTAATTCTCATTTTTTTTAAACAACAAAATTTAACTATTATATTTTTATAATCTAGCCATTTTAAAATTTTTTGGATCAAATGTTAGTTTAACCTAAATTTATGACATACTTTGATCTAATATCAATTTTAGGCTATTCTATCAAAATTAAAAGTCAAATATGCTCTTTGAATTTGTTATTGAACTAAATAATATATTAAGTATTTTTACTGTCAAAACTAATTAGTTTTATGAAAAAATATTATCATTATTAAATAAATTTATGATTGTGAGGTTATTCAAAGCCAATATCCTTGTGTGAGTCTGTCATTGTTCATTAAATATTTTTGATAGCCTTACATCACCAAATGTTTAGAATGTTGCTTTGCTCAAGTTCAAATTAATTACACATAATATAATATGATTTCTTTTCACTGTTTTATATAAATAATTTAGGTTTCATTACTTCTATAATATTAAATATAATGTCAATATTAATTTAAAATATTTAAGGACAGTGTGCTCAAAAGATAGATTGAAATACATCATTTTTCACAATCACATGCCTCTAATTTATTTCAATAAATTTATTATCAATGATTAAATATTCTAAAAATTTTTAATGTAGTTCTTATAAAAGTAATAAATTTTTTTAGGGGATTCCATCTTCATTTCATAATCAATTACCTCCTTTTCCTGCTATGTCTGATAGAGTAAGAGCATCAATGCTTAACACGGATTCACTAAACCAAACTCTTTTAGATAGCAAGTATATCTTTTTTTTATTTTGAGCAATTTATTAAAATTATATTCTGGCAATATTTTGCTGCTGTTGTTTGACCAGATAAGGTTTTGCACCAACAATAAGTTTTTAAATGTAAATAATAGTATTCAATTTTCCAACTACATTTTGTTATATACTTTCAGTTAATTTCTGAACTAAGGAATATTATTAAAATTTATATATATGTAAATGGCAAAGTAATAGTTTATTTAATATATAAATTAAAGATTAATAAATTGTAGTTTTTTTTTCAAACTAGACCCGCATTTATGAAATATAGTCACAACACTTTGGAAAATACAAGTATGTTAATATGTCTATAATAATGAGTGTCATTTAGTTTGTGCAAATGCATCAAAAAACGATGAAAAGTTTCCCAACTACACCGCACACACTGCCAAACAAAAATTGCATTTTAGCCCTCCTTCATCCTCCACAATAATAGAAAATTACAAAGGAAAAACTACAATGAATGGTATACAATCAATGCAAGAGGAAAAGTGGAAAAATCATATAATTAAGGAACCTTTAATTTCTGTTGATGCGACAAAAAATGGTGTAGATCTTTTAACAAGTATTTTGGATGATGACATTTGTTCTTCATTCCAAGATTCAAGAGCACACTTATTTTTAAATAAAAATTCTATACTTGTGCCAGAGGTTAAAAATTTAAAATACACTATATTTAATTAGCATCTTATAAGACACAGGTCTAAAAAAATTGACTCTGTGATTCCATCCCGCAATTTGACCAATAATTCTGATAGAGTTTGCGCTAAACATAATCTGTTTTTCCCCCCGCAACTTCAAGTTTTTTAGATAAACACGTTGAAGGTACAAAAAATGCCCATATTAACCTTTTTTGAGGCTATGTTGCCACGCCATTTATAATTTATACTGAAAAATATTTTATTTATTTATTCCTGTAGATTAAAGTGTCTTCTATAGGTCCAGTATTTTAGTTTTTTGTTTCACTTCTATATCTAGATTCATTCGCGTTTACGTGAACCCCTTCCCCTTATCAAAATTCGTCCCACTATAAAAAACGGAGTACAACAGGGTACATTATGCGTATGCGAGTTTACTAACACAGCTCTCTCTCCCTTTCTCCTTTCCTTCTACTCCCGCCCCCATATCTATCCAAGCACACATGATTCTCTATCATAATATTTGGTTTAATTGCGGGATGGAATCACAGAGTTAATATTTGTAGATCTTTTCAATTATAGCAATAAAAAGATTATATGTTTATATCTCTTTAACTCTTGGGTCGACTCTCTAGAAAGTTGCTCAACCCTTGCCTAAAAGAAAATCTAGGAGCAGAAAAGTTTCATCCAAATTTGCAGGCGCGAAGACAGATAGATCAATTTTCAAATCGCCATTAATTCCTAGGTTTGAAAAGCAAGTTTTTACTAAAAATTTGGACTTGTGAAGATGACCGGAAAAATAGTTCTGGTTTTCGTGCTAATTATTATGTTTAGTTGTACGAAACAATTTTTTTAAATGGGCTTTTTTCATCTAAAAGGGCGAGGTGTTTTTAAGGTTAATAAATAACAAGATTATTCAAAAGAATACAACATCAATATAAACATTCTGTTATTTGTTAAAATTTCTCAAACGCTAAATTTTTATTTAACGTCATGGGAAAAATGGAAAATAATTTGAGCAGCAGCATAACAAGGATCATGGTCAATTTTTATTGTGGAAGAAAATAACAAAAATCCAAATTGTTGAACACCTTTCCTATAAAAAAACTACTACTTATTACAAAAATATAGTTATGATTTACCAATGATTTATTAAAATAAAAAATTTTCTTACAATTCTTATTACAAAATTATAAAAAGTTTATATTACACAGCTTTTTACTTATAAACAAAGGAATCGAATTAATATGAGTTCAAGAGACCTCCTGAATGAAACGTGCAAAGAAAGTGGGAATGAAACCACAACGAACCTCGCGGCCGATAACATTTTTGGTGAAGTCATTATTACCCCGGGCTTCAATAAATCTTTTCAAAAATTAAGAAAATCGATGGGAAAAACCAAGGACCCTCAATCGAACATTACTCCGGGAAAGAGACGTTCAGCCAGAAATTTAAATCCATAAATAATTATTGATAAAACTTAATTTTACAATTGTTGTTTTAACGTATTTAATTGAAGGAATAACCGTCCCTAAATACATGACGATCACCAATTATTATGAACAATCATTTCTCACTTATTATTGTGCACCATTAATATTGGTATTTAATGATAAAATGTAAGATTTACTTATAGACAATCCATCTCTATATAACCATAAATTGAGAGAAAAAGCTTACTGCCTTAATTATTGTGAAAATTTATGACAACTCGCTTAGACAAATAAATTGATTGGAAATCATAGAATCCAATACAACTTTGATTCATGGCTCTATGCATTAATTCATGCATTTTGATAATGACTTGGAAATAAATAAATTGTTTTCCTTCTCATTGTTTTTTTAAGATCTTTTAATTAAGTAAAATTAGGTGTTGACTAAATGCTGCGCCTTATTTTTTTGATAATTAAGGCAAACTTTTAAAATTTGCGTTGCTCGCTTATTATTCAAGCGAAAACATTGTTTATAACAAAATATTTCAAACGGCAGCCAACACATGTTATTAACCAATATTAAGATAAATTAGTTTCTAATTCAATACCAAGCTCATATAAAAAATTCAAATATGCTCTAGGGTAGAAGAGTGGTGGTAACTAAGTTATAATAAGCTAACTCTTAAAGAATGGCTAAAATTGACAAAAACTATCGTTTTAATTTTGCCTTACCCTCAATTCGAATCCTGACTTTCTCTTTATTCTTGAGTAAAAAATCACTTTAAGGTTAGACAACATGATATGGTGTTTTAGTGTAAGCAATATCCCAATCGGCTGTAACATTATTCACGGCCAAAAGGAATTATTCAACAATGTTGGTGCATTGTACAAATTGTAATTTTATACCGAGTTAAAGAACTTCCATTTGGCTTTAGTTATAGGCTAAAGCAATAAAAGCTTTACACGTTTATCTAAATTTCCAATGATACAGCCATACTACAAAAAAGTACATGATTCTCAATAAAACCCCCTAACGTTCTCAATTAATAACGGCAGCTTAGAAGTTCAAATTAAAATAATATTTGAAGAGGGCTTTCATTGACAAAACAATATAAATCAATTATAAAATAGCAACTGTGCCCATCCCTGATTTGAGAAAACAAACATTTCAAAAAATTTACCTATATTTATAATATATTACTCAGATAATAAATAAAAAGATTCACATTTTATAAAAAAATTAGTAATTTTTGCATTATTTAAAATCCAACTCAAATGGTATTAAAATATGTAATTTATTTGCTTATAACTCGATTTTCTTATATCTCTTTCAAAATAATCTATATAACTATATTAAAAAATAACAAACGCTAAAAGTAAAAACGTTATATGATATCTTTTATTAACAGATCATGCGTCAACAAATTAAAAAAAAATATTTATGAGAGGTAAGGTTCTTGCTTCCACTTGGGGAACATGCGTTTGTACAAATTCATTAAAACTGCGTCAAAAGATTTAATCGGAGCGTTAAAAGTGCATTTCATGTGTCCGTGTGTACCTATTATTAAAAATCAATAAATATATATAAATTAAAGTGTATAATTAAGAAATTTAATTATTTGTATATATAAAAGTATACGATTTTGACCCTGGTATATTTTTAATGGATTTATAAATTTTAATTATCACAAATATTCCCGATAAAAAATCAGAATATTTAGAAGCTGTTGGGAATTATATTTATTTTAATATAAGTTTCGACAAAACCAGAAACTATTCTATTGTAGTTAAAATGGTGTAGATGGTATTTTACCGACTGATTCTTTGATGTGCCCATGCTTCCCACATTTAGTGTGCAATTCTATCGGCTTAAACCATAATATGTCTTCTAAAAAATGTTGAAAACATATTTTAAAATTCGTACATTCAAACAGTCTTTTTACATAAATATTAAGTTAAAACAATCACAAAATTCGTAAAAAAGCAAAATTTGCCGTATTAAAATCATAAAATTACCCAAAAAATAGTATGTTTTGGGTATAAAAATGAAAACTAGTAGGTCTATACTAATAGCGTACCCGTGTTGTAAAACATAAATCGCACAACGGCCATATTGCCGTTTATTTTGAAAGGTTGCCCACTCAAAACGGCTCGCTTCACTATAATTCTCTTGGGGTCAATGCTGAGTAAGGAAGCTGTGGCTATGAGATTATTAGATGTTCTTTCAGATGCATCTAACCAAGAAAATAAAAAATAGGAGTGTACATTCAATGAAGTTGTATTTTACAAAAAATTACGTTAATTTTTATTTTTTTGAGCTTTTTATTAGAATTAATTACCCTGAGAAGGTTTGAAAACTAGCAGTGGGACGTTGCTCATCGTTATGTTAGTGTACATGCTACACACATAAGTTTCGGTCGAATCTTTTTTCACCACTTTTTCGTACTGAAAAAAAACAACCCAAAACAAAATATTATATATATGTATAAATACAAGCAATTTATAAAACCAAACATCGCGAAAATTAGAAAAAGTGATATACATAAAAAAGCGTCGGCATCATTTGACAATAAATAAATTATCTAAGCCTCATCTAGCAACTCAGTTAAGTATACTTCTTTGCAAATCTAACGAGTTACGTTCACAGACATGGGCGTAGCCGGGAGGGTGGGCAGGGAGATGCGACTGCCCCCTCTAAATCCTAAAATTTGTTAAAATTATAAAAATTTCAAAAAATGATCATTTTGCCCCTCCCTAAATCATTATTGCCCCCCTCTAATTCCAATGCCGGCTACGCCCATGTTCACAGATATATTAAGATCCCAAAATCAGAGATGTGAGGTTAAATATTCAAGTAGAATCAGTCCATTTCAGAACGTTTAGTAAACTTTTTTTAAACATTTTTCTACTTTTAAGCGCAAAATGAATGTGGGTGACAGGGTGCCTTCCTACTTTATGCTTCTTATCGTTGGTATGTTGAGAGAAAATGGGACAATTGTAAAATCGCCTAAAACCGGATTGAAACAGCAGGCGCTCCTTGGAATGGGCCACGTAGTTTCGATCTCCTTTGGGGCTATTAAAGGAACGACGGAAAGTGTAGTTGACGAGAGAAACGTTTTGTTCGTAAGGGAGTAAGCCTATTACTACGACCGGCCTTTCGCGCGCCACACATATCTTCTCTACAATTTAGCATAAATGGAGCGGCTCATAAGCTTTAGCCAAAATTTTTAATGTGATATCCTTAAATTAAATGGGTTGTGGGATTAGCATGTAATTGGCGATAAATATTAAGGTCCGTAAGTGCCGGCCCGTCTATACCTTACAGACTCTCCTAATTTATGTACAAAACAAAAATCGATTTTTTGTATACTAGAAAAGTTAAACAATGATATAATGTATCAATACTTTAATCAATGAATCACTCATTCAATGGGACTCTCTGACTACACTGGTCGTTAAAATGGCAAGCAGGGCTCAGTTTTAATATTAACATTTTACGGGTCTACTCTACACGTGTTCTTTGGTAGTAATAAATGCAAGAAATTTTATGGTAATAGTATTAAAATTAAATAAAGTAAGAGAAAACAATTATCATGACTAATTTGTTTTGACTTTTAAAAATTCAAAATGTGTGCCAGCAACAACTAGGGATTCTTGTTCTACGCTACAGCTTTAAATCCTTTGCCGACTCTTGGCCTATTTTAGATGATAATGATATAGATCTTTGTATTTATAAATATGTCTTGTTTCATATTACGCCTATACATGTAACTTTGTTTTCGCTAAAAATAAAATTTTTAGCCATAAAAAAATTTATAAACATGTTAGAAATGATATAAATATTTTAAACCAAAAAATGATCATAACTTTGCTATAGCTTATAATACGAGCTGCATTTTAGCTGTAACGTAGGCCAGCCTATTTGTCCAACAATCATAATAAAACCCATCCAAAATACCGTATAAATCTCGGGGTACTCCTGGGATCACTATGCTGTAATAAGAGTACTTATTGCCACCCATCGTAACGTGGCTTTTAGCGGTGCCTTCGTCCACAAGCTTATCAACTTCCATATCCCCATTAACGCCGTCACTCGAGTTGCTGCTATTTGCCTCGAACCCTTTGTAAATTTTGTCCAAATGAGCCATCGCGTGCTTTTTGGTGTGAGCAAAATTTTCAAAATCCAAAATATCTCGGTACTCGGGTGGCACGTCTAATGCCGCATTTTCCCAGGCGCTCTGCTTAAAACTTTTCAAGCCGCGATATTTGGAAAACCTGTCTTTAGCCAATCGGTCGGTAGGTGTATCTACACCGTCGGGAATTTTTTCTTTGGCTTGCTCCTTATATTCCTTCCAGCCGGAGAGGGAATCTTCTACGCTCATCACCTAAAAACATCGTATATTTTTCCCATTGACAAATTAACTAAATATATGATTGCTGTAATGCTCTTTAAAAATATGTGGTCTAAAATCTCTTCTAAGTTGAAAAATAGATTATTTGCGGAGAAAATGCAATGATATTTAATATATTGCTCGTAGCTCTGAGGTTTTATACAAGATTTAGTCACAATTTTTTTCATTAAGTGCAGCATTTTGTCCAGTAAATAAATTAGGGTCGACAAAACCGAGACTTTTATAATCAAAATAGCAAACAGAGTCCTTATTTTGTACACAAGTTTAATTATAACCTTAAAATCTATGAACATTTTACTACATTTCATTTGAGCCCCAAAGCAATTTTGGGTAAAATAATTTTATCCATAACCTTAATTCAGACACCAACAGAGTAATGGACCACAAATTTAGCTTAGGGATTAACCCTTGGTCAAGCCTTAATTCAGACAAAAGTCAAAAAGCTTAAATTTAACACTTACCATAACGATGAGAAATTAAGCTTAACCCTCGAGAGTATTCGTGGGGTATTTTGGTACCCCACGCAAATTATAAATTTAAATATATAAAACGCAATTTAAATCTAATGAATCTGGCCTTTTCAGTAGCTTAATATTTTATCAAGAACTAGGTTAGGTGAAAATTTCATAGGTTTTGGCTTAATACTTTTTAAAATATAGAGCTTTTTTGGCTCGTGGGGTTCTGTTATACCCCACGAATACTCTCACGTAAGTTTTTTCCTATATGAAAAAATGTATGTATTTTTTTATATGAAGATATCTTTTACAATTTGTGTTATTAATACATTTTGAACATTCTTTTAATAAAAAATCACGTTTATTTTGATTTATTTTAAGGTATATGATGTCAAGAGGTAAAAAGGGGAAGCTCTAAAATAACCAAAATAAAAATGGGGGTCCAGAAAATTGTTAATAAGTTTTGTAATGTTGATTAGATTTTTATCAAAATTTATACCATCAATCTTAAGACCTTTATAAACATATGTTTAAAATTTCAAAGGTTTTAAAGGAATACTTTAAAAGTTATAAGAAGTTTAAAAATGGGGTAGAGTTATACCCCACGAATACTCTCGCGTTCGGGATTTTGAGGAATACTCTCGAGGGTTCAGTGCAGATATAATTTTTTTAACAATTCTATTCTAAGTGATAAGCCTAATGATTGGAATAAAAATTACCTCGACATTTTCATTGATTTTAACGTGAGCGATAGAAGCAGTTTCCGAGGGAGCAACATCATTTGACTCATCAACCATTTCTTCCTCATCTAATAGAAACAAAACAAAAATAAGCTCAGTTAAAAAAATTATATTGCCATCGAAATGTCGTGCACAGGGTAATAGAATATCCATAGTTCAATGATTGCAAAAACGAGACGGCTTTAGAAAAGTTCAATACACCTTAAAATGTAAAAAGACCATGGGCGTAGCCAGCATTCGGATTAGAGGGGGGCAATAATGATTTGGGGAGGGGCAAAATGATCATTCTTTTTTGGATTCGCCCCTCCCCCTTGGCTACGCCCATGAAAAAGACCATGGGCTTTGAATGAGAATTAAATAAAAATCACATTATAAAACATATATGTGATGTTTACCAGGTTCGTGCGTGCTAGATTCGACTGGTGACGCCAATAAAAGGTCAAAATCTGTCGGGTTTAATCTGTAGTAATCTAGTGGCTTAAAAAATAAAGACGTTTGAGATAAAATAAAATGCACTTACTATATATATTATTTAATTTAAAAGATTATGTCCCTGTAAAAATATTTATGAGAGATTTATGCACAGGAGCATTAGAGGGCATTAAAAATAATCATAATAGGAGGTAATTGAATCTTGTACTAATGGACACATTTTAAAACCCTTGTTATCAATTTGAATATGTTAGACAAAATGAAAATGCTCCAGTGAATAAATCTCTTAAAAATAGTATATTTTTAGTATGAAAAATAGTATATTTTTAGTATGAAAAATATCTATACGCGCACACACAACTACAACATCTAAGAGATAATTTTAAGTACCAATTTGTGGTTCAACCTCTGCCTTTTGTATTTACCTCATTTAATTCCCTCCCCATTTTTTTATATCATTTATCATGTTAAGGTCGAATTTCAACAACCAATGAATCCCACTTAAAAAACTAAGGGCGGAGCGTGGCCAGAATATCAATAATTTGCAAAGACATAGAAGTCGTCCCCCCCCATCCCTCAATTACATGTATCAATAAAAGCTATTAAATAACAATGAAAGTTCCGCATTGGACCAGGGTCGGGAAAACAGAAAGATTTTGCAGCGTTTTTGATAATATACTCAAGCACTCAGCTAATAAAAAATATATAATTTACTGCCACTACCTACAATGCTTAATTAACCTCAAAGTAGAATATTATGATCTAATGAGATTTATCCCCATATTCCTTTATATAATTGTAATGTAAATATCATATATACAAGATTCGGAAATTTCACATTAATTCAAGGGTGAGTAAATGAGTTAGTTATGGGTGCTTTTTTACCAGAGACCTCTGTTCAATGATAGTTTTAATATTATCCATCATTGTATTTTGACCTGCATCGCTCTCCATCGTTTCATGCATACCATTCAATACGTTACAGCTCCCACTTTGACTGTCAATTTGGGTTTTGTATGGATCAGGGTAAATGCTAAACACTTTTTCAACCTTAAAATCTCCCATTTCTGGGATGTGAACATGCTGATTCACCAAGAAAGGTGTAGATTGTTGTTTGATAAAACCTGATATTTTTAAGGTGACAGATGGGGATTCCATATTACCATCCATCACATCCTAAAAAAATAACAAATATTGCCATTTAAAATAATAAGAAGATATCTTAAAAATACTAATTGCAATCAAATCATCCCAAGTATTAACATCAAACTAAGATTAAATAATATATATAGTCTTCATTAACCCTTTGAATTCATAAACTAATGTCATTAAGTCATGCAACAAAAATTATAAAAATTCTAAAACAAATAGATTGATAAAGAGGTTTTAATGAACATAGCTGGTATAAGGTAATTTATTCAAATAAAACAATTTACCAACCTTTATTTATAAAAAAACAATACAACAAATATGTGAATTTATATAATGTCATAAAATAATGTTTTGCTTTGCTTAAAATCATAATTGTCTTACTTAAAATAGTAAAAAAAACTTTGCTATTTTAGCCGAAACTTTTAAAGTATTAAATTTTATATTCATTAATAATTGATAAAACATTGGTTTATTCAACAAAATTCTAATTTTTTACTATATAGTCTGCCAACATCATAGATCTATGATTTAACCATACAGGAATCTTTCTTTTATGAGATACCATTTGTCTATATAAGTTGATTCCATTAAACTTTTTATCAATGGGTATGATTTTAGGATTTGGAACACTAAAAAACAAATATAATATGAAATTATTGGCATTAAATTTAACACAAAAATATTTGTAATTGTATATACATAAATAGCAATTTACTATTTTATTAACAATTCATGGTATAATCTGATAAATCCTTTTTTATAATCTTCAACAATATTAGTTTTCTTTACAGTTGACATACTATAAGCATGCCCCTAAATTGTTATAATTGTTTGCATATTATGAGAAATTCTACTTCAAATAGAAACAATGTATTAGAAATGCCTTGCCCAATTAAACATTCCAATAAGGGAGTATCAACATTTGAAATAACAGATTTTATATCAAGATTAATTGGTGGCAAGACAAATACCACAAGATCTGCAATCTAAAAAATAAACACATCTAATATATTCACATTTATACTTTATATTACTTTAGCTATGTCTAGGATTTCAAAGGTGTTATCATAATCAGTTGAATGAAGAAAATGAAGAGAAAATCTTGCTTTAAGCTTAGGTAGACTAAATATAGAAATGTATGGTTAAAATATTAATACTTAATATGAAAATTATTTTGGGCACTTTTTCCATGTTTTTTTATTTCCTCAGTATCATTAATTAATATGTTTTTAATTGTCTCTAAGTCAGTTATGTCTCTTTGCACATACAATGGAATAATTGCCTATTAAACATTAAAGAAAGCAAATTAAATAATACAAATACCACGTGTAGAGGTGTTGAATTATTTTTACCAATAAACTGTGATTTCTCAATTTTAATTTTTTTATTTCTGTTTAAACGAATTTGATTTTTCTAATGAGATCAAACATGTTATCAGTAAAAAAATACCTGGTTTATTTTATCAATTTTCTTAAGTGGAATTTGTTTTTTCACGATAGTAGACCCTAATAATTTTATTGAAATAAGTTGAAAATATATATACCTTCAGTTTCTTTCTTAATTTTCTTATGCTTAATTTTTTTGTGTTTATCCTTGTGTTGTTTGTTGACTTGTTTAAAGGCGCTTGGCCTATCGGAATTGCCTTTACTTTTACCCATGCTGTAGCTAATAAATTTATAACAACTGGTTACATCGTTGCGGCCGAAAGGTCAGAGCAACTCGTCAATAATTGCCGATTACTAAAGAACATGATTTGAAAATTTAATTGATCATATTCATTTATTCAGACTCCTAAAAATTTTAAACAAGAGCTACATTTTGGTTTAGTGTCAGGCGACTTAGCTTATTTGTGCTTGGATAGTAGCGCAGCTAGCTTCTTGGAGGAGGGAATATAATTAAATAGGTCAAGGCAAAATACTTTATTCTTGGATTTAAGTTTTTATCGAGTAACACACATATGTTCAATATTTAAAATTCCTATTTTAAAATAGCAACAAGATTAAAAAGTCAATTATATTTAATGTAGTAACAAATATTCAACTTGTGCTTAATTAAAGTTTTAAGCTATGGTAATTTTTATTACTCATTAGACGCAAAAAGGTTGTAAAACATGTTCCCTAATACCATGTGCAAAGCAGCATGCTAGCCTAGTTATATTATTAAACAAAACGGCCTGACAACGTGAACCCTGAATAAATTGTAACCCTTAAAAGCAATACATTAGACAATAATTTCTTATAATATCAAAATTAAATTTTCTGCTACAAACATCTTTTAATTATAATTCTAAATTATATTATGTCTCACGCTATTGAAGACCAATTTTCAATAATGAAAATATTATCAAATCTACTACATAAACGAATTGTAGTTTCAATATAAAACAAGAAATGTAATATTTTTCAGAGCTGGACAGATATCTTAACAATATTTTTTTAAACTTATCGTCCTTAATATTTTGACTGACTAGTCCAAAACACAAGTTCTCTAAAATTTTGGAAGCATTACGAAGGATTTGATATAATTTGTTTTGAGATAAATGTTAGGCCTCTATTGCTCAATTTTCTTTATCAAGTACATATTTGGTCGTACAATCGTAGGTTTATTATGAGTTTCTTCCATATTGATCGGGTAAGTGTCATATCTTGATTGATCTTCTAAAATTTTATAACTTTGTCGACTTGCCCTTTCCACGTGACACGAGGTCTCCTCTCTTTCCCGGTATTTCCGTGTCTAGTACTCTTCGATTTAAATCATTCATCTCCGTTCTGAGTATATGGCCATACCACCTAAGCTGATTTTTGTTAATCATGTCCGCCCGAAGGAATACCCATTTTTGTCATGAGAAAGTCATTGGTCACATGGTAGAGCTTAGTATACTCCAAGCTCCAGCGTATCATTCTCATCTCCGTGGCTTGTAATAGCTTTTCTTTCGTGTTGTTTAATGCCCATGTTTCACGATTTGTGAACTATGCTATTCAACCATATTGGCAATTCTTGTCGCACATTACACCGGATATATTTCGCCATTTAAGCCATCCTTTTTGAATCCGGGCATTGACTTCTGTTGCGCAATCTCCCTCTTAATGCAACATCGACCGATGTTTATTGTCTATTTTTGGGTACTTTAGTTGGTCATCTAGCAATGAGCTACCTGTATCGCATCTCCATGTAAACAGCTTTTCAATCGTTGCCTTTTAAACCATATTCAGCTAATCGCTTTGATCACTTTTGGCTTCTTTAGATACTTTCCCTTTTGTGTTTACTATATCATCGGCATATAGCATACACAATGGCGATGGCTTTTAAATATCTCTCGTTAGCGTGTTTTATATTAAATAAAAAGGGACTTAAAGCAGATCCTTGATGTAATCCAATTTCAACCCGAAAGGGTTTAAAGTCTCCAAATGTCGTCCTAATGCAAGAATTTGAGGCTTCATAAATATTTTTTATAAGCAATATATATGCGTCAAAAATATTTTGTTTTCTTAGGCACCACAATATTAAATCGCGAGGGACCGTGTGATAAGCTTTCTCCAAGACGATAAAGACCATATGTAGGTCTCTTCTCTTTTCATCATACTTATCCATCATGTTACCTGTCAGAAGAGCAACCGTTCCGTTACTAAAATCCACCCCCTCGAGCTGCATTATTTAATATGTTACATGAAAATTAATAGTCTTACTTTGCCTATGTTTGAGGAGTCTTCTCGCCATATAAAACCCATTTTTTACCAACTATTAGGCGATATTTATTAGTAGGTAAAGTTATTTCGCATATCCGTTTCAGTTAGAAATTTAGAAGTATATAATATGTTTAATATATTATACCCTAATTTAGTGTAGTCAGTCAGCCAAAAAATTACTTTAAACTAGCTAAGGCAAAACCCCATTGCCTTTCCTATTAAACGTGTTCAATTTTAATTAATAATTGCAAAATATTTCTTCGTTCCACTCTGCTCCATTAATAAAACCTATTAAATAAATTATGTAATATTTCATCTACTTTACATTGAGAATTACAATTTTAGTTATCAGAACTTCAATTTGCTGCAGTTCCATTTGTTGGTACACGGTAGCTACACTTTATTAAGGGCTAGCCATAAAGGGGTCCCGAGGCAATGGGAATTTTTAGGTTAAAATTAAATTTAACTCTCCTTTTACAACTAGGCTCATTCAGGTAATCAAGTTTGCCTATTCATCGCTCATTAAGTGTCGGCAAACTGGCCTTTGATCTTTTATACCTACCGCGCTTTTCATTTATTAAGCGCAAAACTACAAAGGGAAAAATTTAATTTACCGCCCATATTACTCTCAAGTCTCCTCCTACGATTGAATCAATTTTAACGGACTAAATTTATGACGTTCTCCCATATAAAATATGTAATCTAGTAAATTGCAAGAATATTTTTGGTTATCTTTATACATAACATACATTAATAAAATCAGGGGGTTATTTCGTTATTTAAAAGTCTATTAGCCACTACTGGTAAAGCCCCCATGTCGCTTATATTTGAAGATTAGTATAATTGTATGAGAACGGGTGAAAGATTGAAATCACAGTATAAATTTCCTACTATTATATAATATATTTATACTAGACGCTAGTGTTGTAAAATTGGCTGGGTTTTGCTTGGTCGACCTTTGGTTTTAGCCGACTAAGCCTAATCGGACTAAAGATTTTTTGCTCCATTTTTCTTAGCCGACCACTAGACTTAGTCGAAATTTGAAAAACAGACCAGAATATACCTAAATATTAAAAAAGTTATTTTACAGTCAGAACGGACGAGACGGAAAGGGGATTCGTTTAAAGGCTAGAAGTGTTTATGTGCCGCAAATTTTTTTAATGGCGACATAGCCTAGTTCATCTGATCAGAAGTGAAAATTGTTATAATTTTAAATTTCGACTAGAAGTTTACATTTTATACCCATTTTAGGCATGATTCTAGATTGTTTATACCATTTTATATCTGCTCAAATAAACCAGCATCGGAATTAGAGGGGGCAATAATGGTTTAGGGGGGGGGGGGCAAAATGACCATTTTTTGAATTTTAAATAGATTCAACAAATTTTTAAATTGACCCCCCCCCCCCTTGGATACGCCCATGAATTAACTTAATATCAATATTGATTTTTGATGATAGGTCGGTTCCATTTTTTAAAGAGATTAAAAAAGACCATGGGTCGCAAAAAACATCAGTTTAAAAGATGTCTTTTTTGCAAAACCATCTTAGATTTTTGAACGGTCATAAGTTTATATGCAATGAAGATGAAAACTGAAATCGTTACATATTGGTTGGTTGATATTTAATATTTAAAAAATAAAAATTAAAAGATTACTGGTCAATTAACAATTTTAATATCGAATTATTATATACTTTTTTTAATTTATGTGTAAATAAATTTTTAAATAAGTAATAGTTTTTAGGAAATGATTTACTATATAAATTATATACCAGCATATTTAAATTACTGAAAACTTACCCTATCTAATGTTTAAACTGCTATAATTTTAAAAATATTGATTTGTTAACATTATTTTTTTCACAAATTATATTAAGATACAATTAATACAATAAAAAAAGTGTAAAAACATATAAATTCACAATTGGTTTTACTGAGTCAATAATCTTAGTGTTGTAAAAACGGCTAGGTTTAGTTTAGTCCACCTTTGGTTTTAGTCGACTAAACATAAACAGAGCAAAAGTCAGTTTTTCTTATTCGACCTCTAAGCTTAGTCGATATTCAAAAAACAGGCCAGAGGCGATCATTAGTCTTACTCCATAGCCAGAATTTGAAATAAAAGGCGGCAATATTGCGAAGGCGGGCTGAAACTATGATTTTTAGAAATTTAAGCTTACTCTATTAATTTTTAAAGATATTTGTGCGAAAGGGAGAGGGAGGGGGTAGGTGCGTTTCCTTAGCTATGCCCACGTAGAATTACTTTAAGTTTACCAATTTAAATTTAAGCTTAAGATATAAGTATTATCCACTTCAAGAAGCGTAGCGGAACTTTAAATGGCCAATAGAGTAACCGCCTTAAAGTGTGGTAATGATTCTGGGACGGATAAAAAATGATTTTTTTTAATATTAAGAGGGTAGTTCCCTCCTCTGGCTAGGCCCATGTCCATCTCGCAAATAAAAAACGTATTTTAAAAAAATTGTTATGTTGTTGGACCACGAAAACTAGCTCTGCAATAGGCCGGCCGATTGACACAATTTACAAAAATGTCGTATTATTTACATAACAATGCCCTCATTTAAACCAATACAATAGTGAATGGGCGATGTGAATTAATTATAAGGAAGAATTAATACAAGGAAGCGGCTACATCAAAGGATATTAATAGGCTGGAGTGAGACGCGATAGAGAGATAATAGGAAATATGTTTAGGATATTTATATGTTTCATAAAAAAGTGCCATTAATTCCATTGTCCTAGCTGTAAACTTTGTCAATTTTTTTTATGAAATTTTTACATGGTATTCATATAAATAAGACAGTCCAACTTTTCAAGCTTTTTAATAGGATTTGATATTTTATAACAATTCCTAAAATACATAACAAGGTTCGAAAAGTTTTGTTTATTTTTCATATACACCTCCATCATAAATTTGCAACTTAGCGTTGATATCTTAAATAAAATTAAAAGGATAATTTTTTTAACAGTTAAGCATTTTGTTTCAGGTAATCTGTATTGAAGTAATTTTAATGATTAGATCATTTACTCCACTTTGTTCAGCCTTTTTAAAGTTGAGTTCGGGTAGGCTAATCTAGCATAAATATAAAGAATCCAAATAAAAGCAACAAGAAGATCTAAATGCAAAGTCTTCTTTAGAAAATAATTTCATCGGGGCTTTTATTTAATCAACTTAACTAACGTGCAATTAGGCTGGATTAGATGTACTTGGAAGTTATAAAAGTAGGTTACATTACACGCTTTAAAGGTAAATTTAACAACAAAAAAATCATATCAAAGGAGGGATCGGAGCATGGGCCTGGGCGTAGCCAGCATTGGGATTAGAGGGGGACAATAATGATTTAGGGAGGGGCAGAATCATCATTTTTTCAAATTTAGATATAATTTTAATAAATTTCAACAATTTTTGGATTTAAAGGGGGGCAGCCGCTCCTCCCTGCCCCCTAGGCTACGCCCATGGGTGAGAGTTTTTAATTGTAAATAACTATTTGTTGGCGGTATCACTTGTGAGAGCAATAAATTGATTTAATTTAAAACAGGTTAAAATTGGAAGTTATTTATGAATTATTTTAGGACCTTTTAAATATCGAGATAGGTTCTTGTATGCAAGAAATTCTGATATAATCATCATACTAGTTGAAATGAGGAGAGCAAAGGGCATTTTATTTTACCTTCCTCGCTTTGTATGTGTAATGTGTGTGTATAATCATTTATTGGCGTCACTTGAGTATTTACCTCAATTGGTCTACTTACACTCCCTGTTACTAGGACTGGAGAGAACAACCTCAAAGAAGGTATCGGCAAACTTCTTTTTAACTAACCTACCACCAGTGTCCATCTAATAATGTAGAAATAGAGGGATCTTTCATTGTTAATGGTGATTATAAAGCCGACTGCCTTAAAGATGCGCACTCGCTTCTATTTAACAATGTAATATATGTGATATAGGTAAATTTTTTTCTAAATTGTAATTCCTGACCCTTTTAATTGAACATATTGCTGGCGCCCCTATGCGATAAACATTTTTACAATGTTGTTTCTCATCTCATTTATGGGAATTCACCTAATATTATCATACTATCGGATACTCTAAGTTCCTATATGTGCCAAAATTCTCAAAATCCACTAATCCCTAATGTATAAATCATGGCTATTCTCCATATCAAAACATTTTCAATATATATATTCTCGTCGGATAACAACTTGCCGTGATAGTTAGAGCTAAAAAAGGTAAAAAATATCTCAAAAATATTTCACTTTATAAATTTTATTTTGCTTTTTTTTGTTCGATGGACTAATTAGTCAAAGGGTTGAGCGACAATGCTTTAAAATTCTTCTCTGCACACGCGTATATTTAGGTTCAGGAACTTGGGGGCGCGTGACACGCTTTTAGCATGTAGATGTTATGCTCGTAGTAGTAAGCACTGGGCACAGAGTGTTGGCACGCGAGACCATCCTTTGTAAAAGCCGCCAAAGCCATAAATAAGCGGAGATATAGGTGGAGATAGGCGGAGCATAGGGTCATCACTTAGGAATGAATGAAATCCCTCCAGTCTCCAAAACCAATATTTACGTTATAACCAACCCCCTAAGTCAATACAGAATCTCTTGAAAGTCTAATATAGACCCTACCTCATAATTTTTTTTCACTGTATTGCAATTCCCAATTTTATTAATATTTTGCCTTAGCTTTAACTCACTAGTTACGCCCACCCGTGTATTTTTGAAATTTACATATTAATAAAATACGAAAAATTTTACGTCTTGAGGGGATTATAAAACATTGTAGAGGTCCTTCCCGGATGGTCCCAATACAAATCGCGGGGGATTTAAAGTTATCGACACAGGATTTATAAAGTTTGGACAATTATGAAATTTCGTTCTAAGTTACATATTTTTGAAGTTAAATGTAACGTAGCGAAACACAAAAATGACGAAAGGTACTACATTTTGACGATTTATAATTCGATGGATATTTTAAAATTATTTTAATTAATGTAATAATGCCTTATTTTATACAGCTCCAAAAGAGTGCTATTATACATTCTCCTGACGCTGCTCATCAGTATGATTCTATCATGTCCAATTTTAATCATTTTGACAACGTTATTCTCTCGTAACCGCGCTTTAAATCTCAACTACCAAGCGAAATTCAATCAAACTTCCGACTTTTATGCCGATGGTTTCAATGATTCGGACACGTTAAATACATTGCAGACCTATGAAGGTTTGAAGAAAAAGATCTCCTTGTCCCAAAATACCATTTTTGATCCTTACTTATCAACTGAAAAAGGAACAGAAAATGATGAAGTTAATGTAGAATTTTCGAGAACGTTTGAAGATTCAAGACTCGAACCAAGGGAAAATTATAAAAGGGGTAAAAATTTAGGAGGTGATGCTGGCCCGATGCTTAAACGAATGCTTTTAAATGCTTCCGTTACATGCAATGATAGATCAAGAGCAGGGTATATCCTTCCTATATAACATAAATTTTTGGTCGATCATAACATTAAATATAATCAACTTGCCAACGTTTTAGATCTAAACCATTTCATTTGTATTATCAGGTATTACATCAGAAAAAACCCGACCAACGATAATTGGATAATATTCTTAGAAGGTAAAGATAATTTTTTTAAATTATAGACTGGATGTTTAGATTAAACATATTGTATTATAAAACGGGCCCAACTAAGATGTAAATTTAACATAAAGGACAGGGAGAAAGAAACTCCTTATAATTTTAAAAATTTAAATTTTGATTAAACCTTGCCTTTAAAATGTCTCTTAAGTAAAAATTTTGAAATAGCAAATTATGATTGAGTGATTTTAGATCCCAAAAATTATTATATCTACAAATTTATTTTGACAGGGGGATGGTATTGCTCGTCAAAAGAGACCTGTGGTCAACGTTTTCAAAAAACACCCCACCTTATGTCATCTAAGCGTTGGCCTGGTCAGCTTAAAAGTAATTTATTCGCCTTGAAGTTTATAAAAGCTAAAGATTTTTGATACACTTTTTTATTTTAAAAGTTTTATTTATTTGTCAATATATATTTTTAATCAATTAAATAGTGGATGGGATGTTATCGAATGCACACTCAACTAATCCATACTGGGCTGATTACAACATTGCGTAAGTGCTGCAAAGTCTAATATTTATAAAGCACCAAATTCCTCAAGCACTAATTTTAATTTTATGGTTTGTTAGAATATAAATTTAAACTTATGCGCCAAGTGAGGTTTTTTAACATATTGGTTAATACCTAAAACGCGCACAATGGGAGCTTTATTACAATTGTAATATAGTGCCACTAATGCAAATTTAAAAAAAGTAGCTAGCTATCCCTATGTGACATATCTATAATATGCCTTATATTTTATTCAGATACCTGCCATACTGCTCTAGCGATTTATGGAGCGGGACTCACGCCTCTTCCTCAAATAATGGTAAAATATTAAGTAACCTATAATTATGTTTTTCGAATATTTATAATTTTTTTTTAATTTATTTCTTTCATCTTCTCGAAATATGTATTTTTAAAAAATAATAAATGAAAAAATTAATATCCTATTTTATCAAGGTGATTTTAGCTTTATGGGATCACGGATTATTGAGGAAGTTATCAAGGAATTAATTCCTGAAGGATTGATCAAAGCGAAACGATTGTTACTTGTAGGCACAAGGTAAAAAAAATTTCAACTAATTTCCAATATTATTATAAGCCATAGCCCATTAAACATTGCGTAGCCAAGGGGAGGCCCTGAGGGGAGCTTCCCCGCCACAATATTCTTTAAAATCTATAATTAAAATCACAAAAAATATAATTTTGCCCTCCCTATACCGTTTTCAGATTTTTAACCTCCTTAGAAGTCTGCCTGCTATAAAATCAATGTTCATAATCATAAATAAAATATTATTCACAAAATTTACCTTAAAATATAAAATGTTTATTTTATTTTTTTGCGGGCAAAAAGGTTTAATAGACATACTTTTCAAACGTGTCAGTTAGTTTTATATATTATCAATTAAATTAAAAACCAAGTTTTTGTTATTTATATATTAATTTTCAAAAAAAAAAATTCTTTTTGGGGGGGGGGGAGGCAACTGTGTTGCATCTTTTCCACCCAACCTCAGTTTATTTTAAACATTCTAACCCTTACATTAAATAAAATATAATTTGGAAACGAATAATATTTAGCGCGGGCGGCATTGGAGTTGCTTTGAATGTGGACAAGGTGCAAGCCCTAGTGTCCAATTATAAAGGACAAAAAATCCAGGTTTTAGGAGTTTCAGATTCGGCTTGGTTCTTAGAAAATGCCCAATATTCCAAAAGTATGCCTCAACAAGCAGCGCCTTCTAAGGACGAAAGTGATTTTAACGATGATGATGATAATAATGTACCTGCTTCGGCCGCCAAAGAAATTCACAAACTAATGGCAAACTATGGAAATCCTTCAATTCACGGGATTAAAATTGGACTAAAGTAATCAAAAATTAAATGTACTTCGCAAGTTTGTAAAGATTTTTAGCTTTTTATTAACTTTATATTATTTAAGGTGATGACATTGTGGCTTATTAAGTTCGATTAATGTTGTGAGTTTATTAGTCTTGATTTTAGTTGCTATGCAATTTTAATGAATGCGTTCTAAACATATTAATTGCTATGCAATTTTTTAAAATACCTCGATTTTTCTTGCGAATTTTTTTTTATAAAGTAAAATAATAGCTTATTACAATATTCTTCCAATAGCTTAGCAAGGTGATTAAAAGGATAATCGATTTAAATGAAACTATAATCATTTTAACTAGGTTTCATACCTAAAATAACCTATTTGGGTTCCCTCCCCAACCCATTAATATTGTGATGATTAAAATCATTGATTTTCTAATAAATATTTATTGTAAGGTATTGGAATGGTCTGTTACCCGACAGTTGTAAAGACAAATTTGCCGCAGAGGAACGGTGGAAATGCTATTTTATCAATATAGCTCTGAGCACGATAAAAAGTATATTAACAAATTAAGGATAAAACACAAAATCATATTTATTTTGGATATTGGGGCAGATGCCTCCTAAATTTAAAAAATAGTTTCATATTTTAGAAAATAAAATTATCATTTTAACCATCCCAAAATCATACACAAACTTGATATACACCCCCCCCCCCCCCCTGCACCTTCATTTAAAACTGACTATGCCCCTATATTTAACGTAAATGTGTAATAATAATGGAGTTTTTAAAGTTGTTATTCGTTAATCAAATCATTATTTTAATTAAAACGTTTTTTAACCCTTGCATTTGAATTGCTTTAAGGTCCGTTATTCGTATTTCAATGGTTATTTGACGAAGCTCAAATGCGCGTTGACAAAGTTGGAGTTCCCTTGACCAAACATCAATGGGATTACATTAATAGGATGGGAAAACGACTCAGAAACTCATTCGCAAACGTTTCGTACGTTTCAATCTTTTATTAGAGATTTATTTACATAAAAAAGTTATTAGAACTACGAATTTACTTGGATTATGTTTAAATCTTTATTGATAATTTATATGAGATGTTCATCAAATATTAACCAATTTTTTTATTTTTTTGCAACTATACTATCCAGGAAGGCGATGAGGGCGTTGCCAGCCTAATTGTCATAAATTGTTAAAAAACATCATTTTAACACTTTATAAAAACAAAATAACGGGCTAAGTCAGTTAATTTATACAAAAAAGGGAATAAAACATCGATTATGCACATCTTCACATCTAATTCATATACTAAATTAATCTCTTTTTATAGGGCTTTATTTTCCCCGTCTTGCATATCGCACGGAGTATTAACCAAAAAGTATGAATATAATTTTTAAAAATAACTTTATCAAACTGTTTTAGAAATTGGCATAAAATAAAAATTAATAAATGGACATTGCCAGATGCTTTAAAATGCTGGGAAGAACATTATTACAATTCAAACGACAAATTAACCTTCCTCAAACCTAACTCGAACGCCAACGTCGTCAAGTAATAGAATACTCGTCAATAATAATAATAACACATAATTTGATTAAATAGAATTCGAAAGAAAAGGCGGAAAAATCGTTTGAAGCATTTAATCAGAAGATTTTACAAGAGGCAATGGAAAAATGGTGCCAAAGAAGGTAAAATAAAATGAGTTTTATCAATATGATTGGCATAATTCGTGCACCTTTAGTAAAAAAATTAGAACAGTAAAATTTGACAATTTGTAAATTGCGAATGATATAATTGTCAGAACTTGATTTTTATACGACCTCAAATTTTTGTGCCAACATGCATAATGACTAAAACTGTAAAAACAACACCTGTATTGCTTTCATTATTAAGGCCAAAAAATGTTGTTTTTTCAGTTTAATTATAATTAAAAAATCAAACAGAATAAGGAGGGTGGGGAGAAGCTGCCCCTTTTACTCTAAGGACTTGTCTTGTTAACGGATTTTGCTGCGCAGCAAGAATCGCCGTATCCGTATGGGTTATAACCTAGCCGTGTGACTTCGAAATCACAGCAGATTTACATTTCAGACGCATAACATAACAGCGATTTTGTAAGATGCAAAATTTTTCCTAAGCTTAAATGCTATATGTTTTTATAACTTTAAGTTTCGGGAAAGTTTAGATATAATCTTAAAAGCTGAAATAAACAAAAAAGCGTTTTTAAATATTAAAAAACAATATTAATAACTACAACCGAGTTTGACCCATGAAATTGAATCGGATATTTAAACAAAGATAAATTCGCGCGATTTGAATCTGAATCGAACATTAAGACAAGCCCTAAGGTTTATTTGAATGTACCCAAATCATCATAAGCATGAATGTCTTTTCACAATTCTTAAATGATCTTCAAAATCGAAATATTTAAAACCGATTTGTCTTTCGTTTTAATTCCGTTAGTGCAATAACAAGTACACCGAACACACTTGTTAAAACATTAACTCATATCTATAAATTATTTCTTTCAAGGATTGGAAAACAACAACGGTTCTCGCAGGCAATTCAAAAAGCGGCACAGAAAGCACACCCAACCCGTTGGCAGGGGGGAATGCCCGTTTCGCCTTATCGACAATTGCAACTGGCCTCAGTGCAATCAAGCATGTCCAAAATTAACGAATCCCCTCACCGGGCATCAACTAGATTTCGTGGCTCTACTTAAATCCTTCGGGCTTAACATGCGAAGCGTAGCACATGCCCTCATGATGGAATACGAAACGTTGGAAAATATGGATAATGATGCCATATTAAATTTACTCACCCAAAACATGCAATAATAAGACCACCCCGCTCCCCCCCCCCTTACCACCTTAGTTGAACATTGCAGCGTTAACTTTTAACACGGAGCAAATCGTGGAAACTTTTGGCTGAAGGGATATGTTAGATCGAGCTGCTTAGACGTAACCATTCCATTTAAACAATTCACTCAGGTGTTTATTTATATCCTTAGATAATTACAAACCACGTCGACGCATATTGTACATACTTATTACATTCCGTATTATAATATTAACATACATTCTCGTTACGTATAAATGTTGTTGTTTTACGACTTTCGCTGGGGAAGTTCAATAAAATTGCCGTCTCTAGTTCGAACCTTAAAAGTTTTGCCCTAATAAAAAACAATTAAAAAATATAAACACTTTAAATAAAGTTTTTAATTTAGCGATGCTTAAAAACAATCTGTTTGCTTCCCACCTTGTTATTCGTATTTTCTAATTTGGCTTGTAGTTTAGATAAGTTTTGTTCGCGCTTCAATCTTTTGAGTAGCAAATTATTTGCTTTTGGCAGAGTATTCATTATTGGTATCTGTATTAATTTTATTGTTAAAGTGTAAGTGAACATAAATATAGTTGATAATATTTCAATTATCGCAATAGGTAGTGGTAAAAGCATTCAAAGATTAGCTGGATATTAAGTTGATTGTACTCATAAAAGGTCATGGGCTTAGTCAGAATTCAAATCAAAGAGTAGCAATAATTGGGAGGGACAAAATGATAATTTCTTGAACTTTAACAATTATTATAATAAATTTTAAAGACTTTTTGGATTTAGAGGGGGGGTTGCCCCTCCCTGCCTCTCCTTAGCTACGCCCATGAGCAAGGTGGTTTTATTAATGGTTGGTAAAAGAATTTTATAATGTAAACTAGTTATGTAAATTGTAGTTTACAAAAATTATTAGGGCGTACAGGGGGGGGCCCCTAAATGACAAAAAAAAGTTCAATACAAAAACCATTAAAAATTAAAAAAAATTATGTTTCCTCCCCCCCCCCCCCCAATCTAAACCTGGCTACGCTGGTGAAACTATATAATGTATCTAATCCTGGCTGTTAAATATACTCATAAATGCTCAATCCATTATATAAGCAAGGTGGTTTTATTATCGAGTTTGTTATTTAAACAAAAGGTTGACTATATGATTTGCTTAAAGGGAAGGAATTTAAGAGCTTACATCAAACTTCATTTTCAAGAAACACTGGGTTTATATGGATCTAGACTCTTATATGACGCAAAACTTTAAATTGTTTTAATTTGTAAAGTACGTAAAATTTATAGTTTACATAGACATCAATTAAGCTTCTCTCAAAAGCACTATAACAATTAAAATACATACAAAAATTTTTTTTGTCAATTTATCTATATATACACCCAAACCTCAACAAATATGTTAATCATATGTATAATAATATGAGTACTTTTCAGAATAAAAAGTTAAATCAATTGAAAAATTTTATATTTAATAAAGAGCAGACAAAAATAGCAAATCTTAAATGTAATCATTTTAAACTTAAAGGCAAAATTTGATTTAATATATTTTTATACGTAGGTAAATTGCATTTTTTACATTAAATAGTATAACTTTAATATTTATCTAAATTCATTGTTTTTCAATATAAACCAAAAAATTAGAAAAATTAATTTTGTATCAATTTATCATTATTTACCTTTTAAATATAAAAATATTCAAATTTTTGTGAAGTTAAATATCATAATTTTTATAGTCATTTCTTAAAAATAATTTGAATTTAATATTTTTCAAATACATCATATTTTAAGATATAACTTAACAATGTGCAATAACTAAAATCCCTTTAAAAATTAAAAATAAGACTGAAATTGTAAACATATTATATGTACCAAAAAGCCTTTAAAAAGGCCAACAACTAATATTTAGGCCAAAAAATTAAGCCCATGCATAAGAGAAAAAATAATTTATTTAAAAAGGCATTTAAAATAATTTTTTTTTATTAATATAACTATTTCCATTGGCAGACATGGATCTATGTGGTTCTAAATGTCCAGAAAAATTGCTATAGATGCACAAAAATTTGCAATTTTCTATATTAGAAAACCAGATCCAAACGCTTAATACCATAACCATAAGTTTTTAATTTAAATGCTGTATTATTTTTTAAGCTAGTATCTTTGAACTATTATAAAAAAAATAATAATTACATATTTTAAAGCTAATTATTAACTCTATTTTAAAAATAAGCTATTTGTTTCATCTCAAATTTCTATTAAAAAATTGGTGATTATGTGTAAGCATTATTTGAAATTCACTGCAAGACTCAAAATATTATAAGATGAATTCATTTGCATTATAATTTATTCATACTTTATCAAGAGATTGGCACATTTGTTTAAAGGAATTTGAATCATCTATAAAAATAATAATTTTAACTATTCAATAAAATACCTTCTGGATCTTGGAAAATAATATGTGAAGGTTCAGATATATCACAACTGAAATTATTTACTTTTAATTTTTCTATTTGCTAAAAATGTAAAAAGCCATCAGAATTAAAACTACCTTTAAGTTAAGGCTTCTCTTGTAACGTAGATAACTAAGATCTTGTGTTTTTAGGAATAAATCTTGTTCCTTATTAATTTTCTCTTTTTTACCTTCAAAATCTTCTTCTTCAAACTAAATAGTGTAATGAAGCAACAGATATATTATATACCTTAGGTTTGCTATTAACCATCTTAAAATAGAACTCATCCCAATTTTTATTGTAAGCTTTCTCTTTAAAAGATTTTAATAATTTTGTTTTTTGATGGTGTTTTCTGTAAAATGATGTTCAAGTTGTATCACTTAATATTTACGTTGCTCTTTTTTTATAATCAGTTTTTTTAGGCAAAATGCCGAATTCTTTCCGTTTAGATGGCTATATACAAAAATAAGGCTAGGTTATAATATTAATCACTTGATCCCTCTCCTTGTGTATTCTTCTGAAAGATTTTGCGATTTTATTTAACGAAGACATTTCAAGCGAGCACGATTAAATTATTAAATGCCCAATTGGTTACATTAAACAGCTCCCCAAAAAGTTGATAAGTTTTTTTGGTTTGAATCAAACAGCAGACATACATACCAAATAAAGTTGAATTAATTAAGTTCTTTAAAACTTAACATATTTACAATCATAAAATTGTAACATTTTGAGAGGTGCGCCTTAAGAGAGAAAAATTATGAGATGAACTTGAACGATGTGTAAATATTGCAAAACTATGCTTAAGAAATAAGAGAAAGTTTATTTGTTCAAAAAACAATGTATAATATATTCAGATATTTAAAAAGAGAAAAATAAAATTGAAAGAGACGTTACTATCGGTGGCGTTGACATGGGGAGGGGTGTAGAAACTGTATTTAATTGACTCGTAAACTCGCGGCATATTTAAATTCACTTTGAAACGTTAATTAACTTAATTGTCTTCAGAGGTCAGATATGTTTGGAATTTTTGCCCGAACCCGGCCCGGTTCAATTTAACTTCATTGCCCGCCATAGCCCGCCCGAACCTATCTAGGTGTCCGCCCGGGCCCGCCCAAAATATTGAAGCTGCCCGAACTGCCCTGCCCGAAATATTAAATTTGCCTGATAAGCCCAAAATTATGCATTCCCACTATTAAAAAATAAGCATTAAATTAATGGCATGTTGATTAAAACAAATATGCAATATTTTCTTATCACAAATAAAATCTAATTTCCTATATAATTAAAAGTCCAATGATATTTTCAAATGAAACATTTAATCTTAAATTTTAATCCTAATAGATCAAAAAAAAAGTTAGTATTTGGTCTAAAAAATTTGGCCAGATAGCACGGGCTAAACCGCTCTTGGTCATAATATTTTAATAGGTTAATTGCTAATGCATTTAGGGAAAAACATATTAGAACGTTTGAAAATCATATAATAGCAAAATGTTAATTGAAGCAGCCGATGTCCATGGAAATATTTATGTAGATATTTTTCAATTAAGTTTAAAGTATATATATTTAATAAATAATCTTACAATAAACAAAATTATACTCCCCTTTTGAGTTAACCAGTTTACCTTAGCCTATAAATAAACTTCTTAATGAATAAAATTAGTTCAAATAGTAAATCTGTGCTCCGTTAAAGCTTAATTTTTTGATAAAAAAAACCATGATTTGTCAGTAGAATTTAAATGCAATTTATGGATATTTTTAACTTAAAGCACAAAAGAAAGGTATAGAAATTTATTATTAAAAATAAGTAGTAGCTTAGCGATGACAAGTGATAAGGGAATAATAAAGGCGAATTGGAGAAGCTTTGTTAAACCATTTGTTAAAAAATTAATTGTATTAGAATGAAATTTAATACTTGCAGGCATTGTATCAATTTGCGCGTGACGATTTTGTACCATGTATAGACGGCACATGTGAATAACGAACATTGAAAGGGCTGCATAAATATAAATATTTCAATCCTTTCCTTAAACCTAGCTAGGGACTTGATGGAAATAATGGTTTCGGGCAAATATTGTAAAAATCACTTGGGGACGGATTCAAGTTTCTTAACTTTTTTAGCATTTTCATATGCAATCAAAAGTAACAAATTAATTCACTATCTAAAAAATCTCATTAAGCCCGAATTGCCCGAATCCTATCTTCGTGCCCGTCCTGGCCCGCCCGAAAAAAAAATTTAGAACAGTTGCCCGCCAGGGCCGGGCCTGTTGGGGCAGCGGGCCGGGTCGGGCAATCTGGTCTCTGTGTCTTATTTAATATATCTCGCGGCATACTAAATTAAATTCATTTCAAAACGTTAATTGACCTAATTGTATAATCTCATAGAGCTCGAGGTATACTACATTAAATTCACTTCTAAATATTGACTAACTTAATCGTGTTATTTTATAGAGCTTGCGATATATAAGGAAGTGTTTTGCACTTACTTACCACTTACTCGCTTACACTCCTTTATCATTTATATTAAATTAAAATATTTAAAAATAAGTGAATAGGGGTTTTGATTAAGGAGATTAATGCAAGACAAATTTAGTAATCAAGTTAATACTTTATTTTATAGGTGATTTAACATACATAGTCAGACTCATTTAAGAATTGTTGCCTTTTTAGAAATTAAATCTTAAAACTTTTGATAGTTTAATAGATTGATTTATAAATTCTATTTAAATATAATGATGACATAACCAATTTTATTAAAACAAATATAGTTAAAATGGGCAAAGTGAAATTTATAGTCGGCTCTAAAGTAACCAAATGGATTCGGACCAGACCTAGCTAAAGTTACCCCAAGTCCTACCAGCAAAACTATTTCAAAATGTTTTTATTTTTGTATTTTAATGTATTGTGTTTTTTATGACGTTTATCAAATTTTATAATTAAATGATTTTATTAATTCATTTTTCTTCAATTATTCATCTGCCACTGGGCCTTATATTCGATACGCGGGTAATAACGAGATCATTTTATATAAAATGATGTTTTATAGCATAGCAATATATTTAATTATAATATGCCATTATCAAAATTTATTAATTTAGAAGCGAAAGGCCATATCAGTTATTCATTAGTTTTGTAGGAAGACGGAAGATTATATTAGTATAGCAATATTATTTTTAAATAATGTATTATTCTGTTTTCGCGTATTAATTAGCCACTTTTTTATATGATTCTTTATTTTTTGTTAATCCTAGTTTTTATCCAAAAAAATCAGAAAATGGAATAAAATTTTGTAAAAAATATAACAATATAGGTTCTAAAAATTATAAAAAACATTATTTTGGGCCGGGCAGTTCGGGCAGCTCGAATTGGTCATGCCGGGTGGACACTTAAAAGGGTTCGGGCGAGTTATAAAATCGGACTAGGTCAGGTTTGGGCAGATATTTTTAACAAATCCCACCTCTAACTTAGTAAGGAACAACTTGTATTACAAATAAGCTTTAATTAAAATTTGTCCATATCTCTTAAATTAATAAACCAAATTTTAATAGAAACAACCATTCTATATAAAAGTATTTTATCAAAATTATCGATTTCTATAATTTTCTAACGTTGTAGTTGCATATGAGCTATTTTTTATTGATACTTTATTCATTAGGATCACTCGCTCAATGTTCAGGTAAATTTTATTCTTCCTACTCTAATGGCCAACTGATAAATTTTAGGGAAAATTATATTTTTTTTTAGAAATAAAGCGATTATTACCATATTTTATTTTTTAAATCTCAAAATAAAATAACATTATTGTATGTCATTAAATTTTACATAAAATTAATGGGACATTTTTATCAACGCATTTAAAGTATTTGTAAATAATTTGGTTTTGTTAAACTTAGACTTATTCGAACCTCTATAAACATAAAAATTGTTTGGATTTGATTTACAAAAGCTAAAAGTTCTTATGTAAGGAGGGTCATAATGAGGATAGTTTAAAAATATAATATAACCATGATTTATTTAAAAAATTTAGAGGAATGAATATACAAGGTGGCAGGTCTGCACTCTGCACACATATTTTAACTGGTGGCCCGTCGCCGATAACCATCTCGTCGAATTTAATGTCCCCCGGTTAAAAAAAGGTCCCCCATTTTGTGATTGGTTGAATGGGGGACGATTTTAAATTAGGGGACCTTTTTAACGGGGGGACATTAAATTCGACGAGATGGTTTTCGGCGAGTTGATAGGGCACCATTTTAACTAACAATTTATTTTTTCCGCTACTATTGCTAATTGGGAAATGCAGACCTTTTTTAATTCTTGCAGGCACAATATAACTAGCACTTTTTCTAATATAAAAGACTATTGGTTGAAAACACCTTTGTAATATGATTTAATAAAATTAAAGTTTTTGTATGTGCGTTAATTTTCAAGAATTTATTGGGAACGCATTAACTCCATTACACGAAGCTTGTGAGCACCATGGAGAATGTTTCCACCATTTTTGCAAAAGGGGATCTTGCAAATGTCCACCGGGAAGCTACGAAAGAAAACGAATGTGTTTCTTGGGTATGATACCATAGTGTTCTGTAAAATTGTCGTGACTTTGAATTGTTATTTAGGATTCTTTAATGCTAGATATAATATTTGAAATTCTTCCTAATTTGTGCCTAAGGTTATCATTAGAGCTGTTAAGAACTGTTCATTGAACTAGTTCACTTTTTTCTGAACTTCGAACTGAACTAGTTTACTTTTTAAAAATTGAACTATGAACTTGAACTAGTTCGTTTTTTTAAAGTTGAACTATGAACTTAAACTAGTTCTTTTTTTTATATTCTGAACTTGAACTTGAACTTTGCAAGATAAATGAACTAGTTCATCACAAAAATTATTATTTAAAATGATTATATAGCCGAGTTTGATCGTTTTTAGTGTTTCGATCTCGTCTCATCTCCTCGAAAACAAAATCTCATCTTGTCTCGGAAACGATTAAGAGAATCTCGATCTCGTCTTGGTCTAAAAAAATCTCGGTCTCGACGAGATTTCTCGACTTGTCTCGACTTTTTAAAAAATTTTTATACTAAATTGAAATTTCTCTTGGTGTTATAAAATTATAAAATAAGTGAAAAATAAAAATAGCAAACTATTTTGTTTTTCAAAAAATTTTATACACAAATTTGATAAAGATTTAGGGCGACATGTCATTGACAATATAAAGATATGAACCAATTATTAAATTAAAAAGAAAATGCAATTTAGAAAAAGGATATAAATAAGCCTAAGGTATAGAATATAAATTTTTTTAGTTTTAGCGAATTATAAAAATTATATTAAATTCACTGTGTCAAATATAAATACACATGTAACAAAAATCATTATAATGAAAAGTAGACTAAGATATTGATGTTTAAGGTCCCATTTTATATACCAAAAAATTGCCTCCCATTGCTAACTAACTTTGCCGTTAAATATTTATTTTCTAATAAAGTATATATCGTGTATTTAATTTGGAGAATTTCCATATAGAAATTTTTATTGAATGCACCTGCCAACCCTATTTATTCATCTTTATTACATGATAATTTTTAAAATAATATTTTATTCAAGTTCAATTCCATCTACTTCCCCTTGATTTCTATTATCAATTGTAATTATGTATACTATTATGTAAAATAAAAAATAAAAATTTTACACATTGAATTGTTTTTCAAAATAATATAGCTGATTTAGTTTTGTACAAAAAAGCTTGCTGGCATATGAAAATTGTTTATATTAGATTTTATAATGGACTATTTCTATTATAAATTAAACAATAATAAGTTTAATTAATTAAACTCAATTATCAATAAAAATTTGTTTCATAGAATTTTAAAATTGCAAATTGGACTTAGATTTAAAAAACTGATTTTGGATCAGATAAAACGTTTTTCAAAGACCACTCGGCTCTGATTAAAATTCTATAATATTAAAAAAAATGAACTGAACTATGAACTGAACTTGAACTAGTTCATTTTATAAAATTTAAACTAAGAACTGAACTAATGCGTTTTTTAAAAAAATGAACTTGAACTTGAACTAGATACTTTTGAAAAAATATGAACTTGAACTAATATTTTTTTCCAAACTGAACTATGAACTTGAACTAGTTCATATCTAAGATGAACTTTAACAGCTCTAGTTATCATGACCTTTGTTAATTAAAGGCCATCAATGGAAAAGGCAGCATTTTAAACAAATTTAAATTGGTTTACCCAAATTTAAAAGCTAGGCGAGATCTGCACAGGCAGGCGGGGTCCGTGGAAAGCCGACGGGCGGGTACGGGCGGGCTTTAAAAATAAAAAAATTAAACGGGCCGGGCTCGGGGAGGCAAACACTTTTGAGGGCTCGGACAGGCCAAAAATTTTGTAAACGGTCCTAGAAATAATAATAAATTTAGACCGACCATAAACGGGCTTTTAGACATTGTTTTTGGATTTCTTTTTAAATGGATTTTTTTTACTTAAAACAAATTAAATTTTGATGACAAAAATATATATTTAGATTGCCTTAATTGCTGTATGAAAATGAAATCGTAATAATATTTATTTAAATCTCTACACTAATTTGAGAACATTTTTATAACCATCACATTCATTTATTTTACATTTTGTGCTATATTATTATTAATCTTAACCTTGCTCAATCTATCAATTTAATTGCCCGGGATATCTTTTTATTAATATCAGGTAAATAGCAATCTGCATAAATTTCGATTGTTTAATGGGCCCGGCCTTACGGGTTGATTTTAGTAGGCGGCCGGGCCTGAAGTGCACAAAAGAAATATGGACGGGCTCGGGCGGGCCCGAAAATTTTCAAAACGGGTATGGACAGGCCGACCTCCTAATAACGATCCGTTGCAGGTATAAAATGAGTAATTATAAATTAAGTTCTAAGATAAAAAACTCTCCGATTTTTTCCACAACACCACTTACCGTTAGATGGGAATAGAGTGATAAATTTTGAACATTTGTAATCACAATTTTTCTAAAAGGTATGGAGGTAACTAGTGTTGTTAACTGGCGCGTTTTAGATCTACTTTGTTGAAAGGAGTAAACAGACCTCGTGCCATTACCATCAAAAGAGTTTATCGTGGGACGCGTCCCTAGTGTAAGGTCCCTCTTTTATGATCCCCTCCTTTATGTTCCTAAATCTTAGATATAATGATTTTATAGCACGGCCACATCTGCCGTATTTTCTAACTCCATTCCTAACCATTCTGAGCATTTTGCATTATTACAAGCATATGGTTAGTTATGCATGTTGACAACAACAACTAACTAACAACCCGTAAGCATATATATAATGGCACATCCGAGTCTGTATGAGGTAAACATATACCAATGATCGGCTTGCACCACCCCCACATTGAAAGTCCTCAAAAGAAAAAAAGACTAGCATTTATAACATGGATATTTATGCACACTATAATCACTCTAGTAGACCACTCGGCGCGTCTCCCGCCCTTGACGCGGCCGTTATAGGACTAGGGATAGCTGACTTCCTTGCTTGCTGCTCACGTTTCCACGCTTTCATTTCTGTATATGCATTTGTAGGAACAGATCTTGGAAATGAGTGTAAATCCAACGTGCAATGTTCGAGCATGATATTTCACAGCATATGTAAGGATAGCATTTGTGTGTGCGAGAATGAATATGACGCCGTGGATAAACTATGCGAACCAAGTATTATTGATCAGATAGACAATCGATAACTTCTGAGTCGTGTCTTAAATTTTGCACAACTAAGAATTGAAAACAATGTTTATTGCTAGGGTTTGCTTTTGTTTTATAGGGGGCAGGAATAATCGGATACATCACTACTTCCTCGAAATAACAAAATTGGGTATTGATGTTTTTTAAGAATTTTAGTTTTTAATACAGAATAGATTTGAATATTATGGCGTGGATTAAGTATTGCTTAAAAAAATATGACCCAATAGACTACTTTTCCGAAAAAATACTATAATTTTTAATGTTATTCAACTTTGGATGTACAAATTAGGGTATCTGGAAAAGTATACTTGTTTGGTATTGGTAGATTTTGGGGTACGGAAAGAAGCGTCAGATGAAATCAAGAGTAAATTGTCAAATGAATTGCTTTTCCTAAAACGCTTAGAACATCAGGTTTACTTCCTTAAACTTTTATTACCTTTTTTGCGTTTTTTTAGCTAGATGGAAAGTTTGTAACTAACCTAGAAAAATTCCTTACTTCAAGAGTTAAGTACAAGTAAAATTTTAAACATTTTTAATATTTAAAATTAATACCGGTTTTCAAAACCTTTATTATAACTTTCATATTTTTTTAACCAATTTTATACTGCTAGTGAGGATGAAAACACCATGCAATTTCGATTGTTTTTCAACGATCTTTTCTCGGATCCAACTAAGCATATCAAAAATTTGTTAACGAATTATTTTCAAATCTCATTTAACGGCCATAAAATTGTGCCGGAAAACTTAACAGTGTTAATTGCTAAAGGTATTGTGGCTTATAGTTTAATAACCATTATTGTAATTAGAAAATAGATATTTGTACATATATGCCAAATGTACGGGCGGCCCAAAGCCCGACTTGGCCCGAGTGGGTAAAAATTAATTAAGTATTCGGGACTCGGGCTAGCGGGAGGGGGGGGGGAGCTGATGGGTCAGCCCGACCCTAGGCCCGAAGCAAGTCTAGCCATTAGACCATTAAATTTTTTTATAGTTAATATAATATTCTTAAATGATTTAACTGCTACGCAAACTAAGAACTCACTTTCGGTTTTTGATTTAATTTATTAATATATGTCATTCCTTTATTATTAAAATACAACAATGCCCGGATACAGACTTATTTCCCATTTTTAAGCCTTTTTTAAAAGTTGAAATGAAAAGTTTTACTCATCTAGGCTCTCCCATAGGTGGGCAAATCGCCTTAATAGAGTTTACATAGTCACTTATCAACCCTTTCCTCGAAGATGGAAATTCTCAATACCCTCCCAAAACATCAAGCATGTTTACTGCTTCCGGTCTTCATCAGTTTTTTTTATTTGTAAAACACGCTAGAAGCAATGCTTAATATCAAATTCAGCACTTCTTCGTGGCTCCAAGCCTCATTACCTACTAAAGCTGGCTGCTTAGGCATACGCCCAGCTACTTCAACTTCATTAGCAGCCTTTATTTCTTTGTATAAATCCGCCCCAGGTTTGAACAACCGATTAATCACAACAAGCGAGGATCCATCGTTTTTGCAAGCTCTAGATGTCTGGTCTGCCAACGTCAACCCAGGGACCCCCTTTCCCATAACCTCAAGTCAAAAGGATTGGGATGCTAACCTCGTATCGCGCTCCGTTGTTTACCTCTTATCGTGTTGCGATTCCCGCCAGCACTTCAACCTTAAATCTTTGGTTTTTGATGGATCGGGTCACGAGTGGCTAGAAGCTTATCCTAGTTCACTTTCTGGATTGATGTTGGAGGACCCAGAGCTAGCATACTCGATCGCCCTCAGACTAGGAATTCCTATTCAAAGGAATATTCCTGCCGCAACTGCTCCTAGAACATAGACATTTATGCAAGGCACCCCAACAATGCCTTTACATTAAATTTAAATACATAAGGCATGAAAAAGTGAATAGCCTTATTCAAGCCGCTTTTAAAAAAGCCAATATCCCGTCCGTTTTAGAGCCGTCAGACCCTTCGTTGGAGGGAAGGATGCGACCAGACGGCTCTACCCTTATCCCTTGGCAAAATGGTCTACCCCTTAAATGGGATTTCACCTGCATAGATTTTGCTTCCTCTAACCAGAACTACAACGCTCTGACCCTCGCCGAACACCGCAAAACGATAAAATACCAGGCCCTCCTACCCTCTAATATCCTTACCCTTATCGGTGCCTCGTGATCTGAGACTTTTGGTCCGGCCGCCATAAAGCTTTTCAAACAAATCAGCCGTCGCTGCCCGCCCTCTAAATATTCCACAAATTTTTTACTTAAGCAAAAAATTGGTATTTTAATAGCAAAGTACAATTTTAAATCCCTGGCCGACAGCTGGTCTTTAATAGATGACACATGCGACGCTTTTAAATTATAATTATATATTTTGTTGTATACCCGTGTAGTGTTGCGTCAATTACTATTTTGCTCGCGGCATATTACTTATGTCTTGAAACTTAATTGACTCATTTACATTACCTTACTACTTCGGGACGTTAATTGACCAATCACATATAACTAGCATTCACCACTAAATGTAATTGATTTATTCAATGAATTCGCGTTTATTTAAAGGCGTTTTATTCACTTCTTCATTACTCTTCGAACTCTTTTCTTTTCCCTCACTTTATTATATACCTTCAATAAAGAGTCTCCCCTCCTAATACCCGCTATTATATTTTTCGAATTTTAACACTTCGTTTTTATAATGTTCTTACACAATATATATACTGAAAGAACAAAAAAATTTAAGAACTCACTTTCGGTTTTTGATTTAATTTATATATATAAGTCATTCCTTTATTATTAAGTATAATCATTGACTTATAGGATTTTAGTTATCTAATTTGTTATAAATATATATAAAAATAAGGCTTATTAAAAATTTGTAGGTACATGCTATCACAAAGATCACATAGGCGTTATAAGTGATACCGTTTCTTCCAAGATTATACCAAGCTTGCTACTGGGTCTGTTCCTTTTTTTATTATACAGACTTTACCAGGAATACAAAGGTCAAAATAACGTTCTATTACAGCTCAAAAAATATAACAACCCCTAATAAAACATTACAATTTACCAAAAATAGGTTTAAAAATCAGTCACAAATCGCCGTGGAAATATTCTTATGTAAATAAGGAATCTGAAAAGGGATCGTTATGGAGCTTTTTAAGCAAGGTATTGGGAAGTCTAGAAAAACGGGATGAATTTAATATTCCAGACTTAAAGACTGTAATTGAGACTTTGGATCGTGTATGGCTTCTGCCTCTAGATTACGAAGGTGGCATGGATAGAAAGGGGGAACTGGAAAAATGCTACCTCACTTACTATTACGACTGTTACTATGATTTTGATTACCTTTATCACTACGATTATAATTACATCTATGTTGCTGAGGAAATATCATTTTGGAAAGAGCAAATGTATACCAGAGATCTGCACAATTTTTATCCTTTAGACTAATTATTATAGAAGATATAGATTGCTTTGAAAATAGAAATATTCTATGTGGCGTTGTGAAAAATAAACGCATATTTAATTTATTAAAATATCGTACATGCATATGCATTATGTTCTTTAAATTTGTAATCTAATCTCATATTAAACAAATAAACTATTAAATATTCTTGGATTTACGGGCAACTCTTTAACCACAAAATTTAAGTGTATTAGATACATACCAAAGCGTTTTCAACTTCGTTCATTATATGACTAAGTTTAATTACACTATAACACATGGGCGTAGCCAGCATTGAGGTTAGAGGGGGGCAATAAAGGGGCTAAATGATCATTTTTTTAAAATTTTAGCCATAATTTAAATAAATTTCAACAAATTTTAAATTTAGAAGGGGGAGCCGCCCCCCGATTTCCCCCCTTGGCTACGCCCATGCTATTATTCATGATACACGGAGGAGAGCCACCAAATAACATAATTAATTGAAGCTTTTTTTATTAAGGGCAAATCAAAGGTTAGATAAACTAATAATAAATTTAATATAGAGTAACAATTAATAATAAGAAAGATGATTTTATTACAGGATAATCACTTAATATTTATGGTACATGAAGGGTGATAGAGCTACATGGGATATGAAAAACATATAATATAATAATCATAGACTAATAGACTGCTCATCTCTTATATATTTACGCATCAAAAGTGTTGCCAAAAACGACCGCCATTTTGATAAGTGAAGTAGAGTTTGTATAGACGGATTGGATTGGACAATAATCATTGATCTTATAACATGAAACAACCCATTTTAATCATTATAGCGATTAAAAATTTATCAAGACATATAAATTGGTCAAAATTCATGTTTCACATATTAAAATGGCTGCCAAAATGGGGTACAATCTTTAAAAGGGAATGAGCAGTCTATTAGTCTATGAATATAATACGAGACAGTCAAATAATATATTGAATGGTTAAATGTGAATAGGTATTATATTAATATAGCATTTGCCCGGCCAATATTCCATATGTAATTAATATTATTAGGTATAGTTGAAATGTAAGCATGATATTTTGAAATAAAATTAAATGTCATAATAGTAAGAACAATTAGGTTTTTAAAATAAAGAAACCATTTATAGGTGCGACTAGGTACACATTACAATTCATAGTGTTGATAGTAAATTTTTATCATTGATAATTTAATATATTGCATCTAGTGAAAGGAGATTAAATTTTAAAAATAATAATATAAACGAAAAAGTTTTTCGAATTTTGTAAGAAACGGATAGAATAAAAAGTGTGTGAAAAAATATTTAACATTGCTTGAAACCTTAGACAGCGTTATTGGATTGGGGATCAGCATAGGTTCCCATAAACAAAATTTCTTGCTCTTTTCCATACACGACTAGGTACAGAAACGGCTTGTTGACATCAAGCCTATTTGATTCGGTAGGATCCAAATTTTGGGTTTCATTAACGGGCTCGTCTATGCCTTCAGGTCGACCCAAATCAAAATTATCATTTCTTTTCACCGGAATATCTGTAGTAGATATGTCGAAACGGTTAAAGTAACTAAAAGGAATGCTAGGACTGAGTTATATTTGGCATTAGTCTAACCTTGTATAGTTAAGCCTTAAATTATCTAATTTTTAGCTTATTAATTGATTTATTCGGGTTTGCTGCGTTTCGGGTAAAATAAAATTTTGACCCAAAAATGAGGCTAAATTATCAATTATTCCATGCAATTTGGATATACATATTGATATTAACGGTAAAGGGATCAGATGCTGGGTAAATTAAATAAAAATGTTTAGTCATCATTACCTTTAGGTATCATGCTTTCACCTTCGTAGTGCGATGTCCATAAATCATGAAGCTCGAAGCTTTGTAAAAGATTTGAAGAAGCCTGTCCATCACCTGCCTCTGTGTCTACTTTGACATCCTCTATAGCAGCACCAAGCGATGTATTTGCGTAGAGCTTTTTCTCTTCTAACGTTAAGAAACTGCTGTGGTACAAGCCTGAAAGTGATGTATTGTGATCCGCTATCAAATCATCGATAGCCCCTTCGCTGGATTATAAAAAAATTTAAATCATCATATTCATTACTAAATTCGGCAAAATATTTTGATTTTATTACCTTATTAAACATCCTAAGTCCAAACTGGCCAAAACAGTGTTAAGTACCAAATTTTGACTCGCAGAAATTTTTGGTAAATTTAGAATAACCGCTATCTTGTCATCTTTATGCCTAAAAAGACTTCGAGTCCATCGTTTAGGCTTATCTTTTCCTGGTCCCTTCCCGCCTCTGTAATTAATAATTTCCACCAAAAGCTCAGGTTCTGATTCCAATCGCTTTAGTAAATCAGCCAATGACCCAGTGTCCGGGACGATTACTATTAAGGCGTCGTTTTTGTTAAGGCCGATACGCCCAACTTTGATACCTAAACTTTCATCTGACCATACATCGAGTGCCCCTTTGCTATCATGCTGCGTAAGTTCCATGTTCATAGTCGGCACGCTTACGCTGTCGCTTTGACGTTTGGTTTTTAGATGAATGCCCGTGCTATAATTATAAACATTAAATTTTAAGGTAATAAAAATAATAATCACACACCATGTAGATTTTATAAAATCCACATACTTTATGTATGATTTTTGATAATGATCCATGGTTTTAGCTAATTCCTTAGATATCCTTGCCTTCATCATATTGTCTTTTTTCTTCATCTCATTCAAAATCCTTTTATTTTCTACCATGGGATTATTTTCGGATGGCTCCAAAGATATTTCGTTATCTGAAGGTCCGCCATCTAATTCCTGATCTTCAAAAACCGGTGGGTCTTCTGAAGTTTCTACTGGAAGATCGGAATCAAAATTATCCGTAGGCTCCATTATTTCACCTGGACGTTCTAAAGTTGGCTCATCAACGGGTGGTTCTTCATTCATTATTTCTGGCAAGGAATCAGAATTTTCCGGAGTCGTTATTATTTCAGGTTCTGAAAAAGTATTCTCGGGAGGGAGCGAAGTAGATTCTGTTTCAAATGTAGCCGTCTCAAGAGGAACCTCAGCGTCTGTAGGCTCAGGTTGTAGGGTAGACTCTGTGGTTTCTGGAAAGGTGTTTTCTGGTGGCATTATAGTGGGAAAATCTGTGGGTGTATTGGTGCTTGACTCAGTGTTGAAGGGCATTTCTTTTGTTCGACTATGTATTAAACAGTATGTCATAAAATTATGTAAATCCCTAAGATATTTATGATAAAATGTGGATTTTAGCTCAAATTTACATTATTACTCATAAAATTGCTCATTCGTTATTGCTATTATAAAGATTATAAGGTTTATTTGAACCAATTGTATAAATTATTTTCAGATCAGAAAAAAATGGAAACTAAATTTAGAGTTTATATGGAACAAAAAAGCGGCCACGCAAATCTTCACTGAATTTAACTTTCAAATTAAAACTTGGAGTCATATACAATTACTAAAACGAGCAAGTATATTAAAAAAAAATATAGACATACGTAGCCATTGGCAATTTTAAACAAGCCATAGTCAATTAAATTGTTGTTCCTAATTATTTCAACCATGCCCGCAATTGTGTGTTTTACTTTTTGTCGAATTCGACTTTCCACTTTTCGTTTACTAATACCGATAAAACTGAAACTAAGATCGTTTCATTTGACAATTGATTGGTGTCGATACCAGTATCTTGGGCAACCTTTCCTAATGATTTATCTAAGTTTTTATTGGATGGCCATGGGAGAAGTCCCTTTTGGTACACCTTTTTCAAATTTTTCTTAAAATCATCGCTGAAATCATACCTATGGTTATAATTAAACAATTGAAGTTAGTGTATATCAAGCTTTCAAATTCATTTTTAACTTTTATATATTTTAGCATGTATTTTTATAATGATTTGATTAGTCTATTAATCAAGTAAAAAAGTAATAAATGCAGCCATAAATATGATATATATAGGCGAAATAAAACTTATAAAACAATTCAAACTCCGGAATAATTTGATTTTATTTCAAATTTACCCTAACTACGATGCGCACTAATTTATAAATTTTACCCTTTTTTGAGATATAAATTGTTGTAAGCCACGAAAGATTTGGAAAACCAACTTTTTAACACTTCCCAAAAGTTCCAAAATATATTGCGCTTGACAAAAGTAGCCTTTATATCGGCTAAAATTCCCGTTTCTACAGAACTTTGTTCTATGGACCTTTTAGATATCGACCTATGATAGAGAAATTTTTCGATTTTAGATCTGCATTCAGTTCCAACTTTAGTCCCTACGCCCAAAAATTTCAGCGTTTGAGAAATTAGGGCGGGTGAATATATTTGGTTTTGTCCTGCTTGATACAATGCATTAGCAATGGCTGTGGCCACTCTCGCTTTATCCACTCCTCTATTGTCTATAATTTTTTTAATACAAGATATATATATATTTAGGTTTTTTTAAAGAAAAGCCTAAGCTGCTGGCAAAATTATTAATTAATTTAAACGAATTTGATTTTAGATCTCAACCAATCCTTAAATTAAAAATATTATTTGAACCGAAACGATATTTTAAGCACTTTTTTAATTGCATAATTTCTCCTATATAAACAAAATAAATAAAACCATTTTTTTTAATGATCATTATAATTTTTGTTGGCTTCATTAAGCTTAAATTAGAATTTATGGTAGAAACAATGTATATACAATGTTTTAAAAAAAAATAACTTTGTCCTTTAAAATTTTTTTTTATACTCGAAAGAAGTGTATTTACTCAGCAGCTCTTAATTTAACCCTGGCACTACATGACGCTTTGCAAAAACATCGGTTATTGGAGATATACTTGTATGTGATAATGTTTAACTTTAAACGAATTACCTGGCGGTGGCTTGTGATGTTTCCTTTTTGATTTGTGCCCATCTGATTGCATATTTTTAATTAAAGAAAACTAATTAGAGAGTATATATATTTATTAAAAATTATAAATTAATTTTTAATTATCACAATATATTTATAACCCAATAATCAAATTTAAATTTTATCGATTTAATGGCTTCTATATTTATTGACCCTAACACCATTTTAGAAAACTCTATTCGACTTTGTTTTCGTGTTAGTATACAACTTTTGTTTTTTATAATGGGTCATAAGTGAGAAGCATATATTTCAATAAAAAACGGAGTATTTTTAATAATATAGAAAAAAAACTTTTAAAATAACTCGATATTTAAAATAGGGGCTATTTTAGAAAGATCAAGGGTATTTATGTTTTTTGTAAATAAGATAGTAAGATATTTTATAAAAATGGCGCATGAAATACAAATTAACAGGTTCCTAAAAAATCAGATAAACGGAACATTTGTCTTACTCGAGGCTTAAATATTAAAAGCCTTTAGAGTAAATGAAATTTATATTAAATTTTAAAGAACATGTGGTGTAGCTTTAAACAAATAGGTAATTAATGCGTTATTTTAAGGTTAATTACTGAATGACTTTAAAGTTTAATGTAAAGTATAAGAACGGCTAATTTTAGTCATAATTAACTAAAGCGAAGCTAAGCATAAAACTTGAAAAATATAATAGCATGTCATGATTCTAATAAATTTTAAACATTCCTAAATGTCGAAAAAATATATTACAAAACTTCTATGTATAATCACTGCATTTAAAATTCCTTATTAATACAATTGAACAAATGGATTTTAAATATAAATAATGTTGTTTTAACACATTTAAAAATAAATTGTCAAAATAGAAAAAAAATTTATGTACCAGATTTGCCTGCATAAATGATTAATATAGTGGTTATCAGGATCCACGTCAAGTATATCCCATGCATTTTAATCTTTAAAATTAATAAAGTTTTTTTGGGGGTTACAATTTTTAATTAACGGTCCAACAAAATAATTATTGGCTCTATTGGAGTTATAGATATATTATTAAGGAGAATAAAACTTTTTTGCTAGCGCCACCTGTATTTTTTTATTTACTCAGCCGTGTTGCGCTATTGTGGGCAAGACTAGAACCTAGCCTGCCAACGGGCTTTATTTCGAAAAGTCATAATCGATTTGTTCGTTTAATAACGTGCCTTTAAATTTACCACAAATCAGATATATTTTGGTCATTTTTTATTTTATTGTTTTAAAATTGGCCGCCTTCATTTTTTATATAGTTCAGAATGCTTCTAAAATCTTAGATATGATTGGGAATAAAAGGTTAACAAAAAAAACAATGCATTTGTAATATATGTAATATTTTAGGTATGGTCAGCTACTTGCCTACCTACATAAAACATTTGTAATTTAAGATAATATTTTTTGTAATCCCAATTTATTTATATGAAAAAACATTCTTTCAGGGCTGAACTCAGTTTAATTCAAAATTAGCTAAATTAATGTAGGTTTTGTTAATGGTCTCTTCGACATAAGTTTTAAGAATTTAAAATCAATATTTTTACATCAAGGGAAACATTGCAAGTTTACCAAAAATTAAGATAGCCTTAAACTATGGTTGTTAAGATTTCCCAAGCATAGTAATGAGGCGCAATTGTATCATTGGACTATAAACATTGGTTATTTATTCTTATTCGTTATTAAAAGAGAATTATGTTAAACCATAAATAACAAATTTAAGAAATCAGTCTATCATTCCATTTTGAAACTTTAAAGCAATTAATTAGCCATAGCTTAACAGTCTTATATTTTTGAAAATTTTAAAAAATCGGTTAAAATTTCATTTGTTTTATATTATGCCTTATCTTTTAAAAAAGCCTATAATAATATTTTTAAAGATTGAGATAACTCGTTGTAGGATCTATGATAAATTTTACATTATCAATCGATTTTAGAATGCATATTTAAGATAAATTGTCCATTTTATCAATAATCATTAGTTATTATTTATGTTCATAAAAGTGCCCTTTTATTAATAGCTCATTTAAAATTTATATGCTTGAACATATTAGAATGGTTATGAGAATTGTGAGTTAAAAAGAACATTGTTGAGAAACATTTTGGCTTTTAGATAACGAAAATCTTAGGTGAAATAACTAATGCATTCAGATTTTGAATTTAATTTTTGAACAGCCCAATAGCTAACATAAACTGCCTAGCTATTGTAAAGAAACGTCTTAAATCCGCCACTTCCACTCATTTTAAGACATACCACATTGTAAATTTGAGTCAAATTTTGATTACATTTGTAGTAGTTAAATAAGTGTGGTATTTATGTGATATACCATGCCGTTTTTAATTTCGCGCGATATACTAAGATCTTTTTTGTGAGATGTAACGTAAAAAGGGTTTAAGAATGGTTCTGCAATCCTTTAATAAATAAAGAAATAAAAGAGAGGCTCTTTTACTGCGGGTTAACTTATACGCGGAAGTTGCTAAATTTCTTTGACGCCATTTTTTAAATTAATATTTCTTTTTCTTGTACGCTATTAACATCTGCTATTAATCCCTCAGCCCTTGAAGATCTCCAGATTACCGATCGTTCAATCAAGCCCATCACCCAGGAGGAGAAACCAAGGGGTATAAATACAAACCCCCTAACAGAAATTAATTATTGTACTTTTACCCCATCGAAAACCGCTCCTTTTGTAAAACCTCCTAATTTGTAAATTTGTATATATTATTTGTAATTTCGGGATAACCTTTGTTTTTGTAAAGTCGTATATATCATTTGTAGTTTCGGAATAAATAAAGTCGGCTCTTGTATAGAGTATATTCAGCTATCCGTAGTCTTTTCCATTTTACTTATATCGCTCCTCTTAGGTCGGGAACCGGTCAAAGTCGCAGAAAAAAAGCAGCAGAATTGGTCAGAACTGGTCAGATCAAGATTGGTCAGGAGGGTTAGGGTTAGGGTTAGTGTTTTAGGTCAGCGTTTTAGGTTCGGGTTAGGGTTAGGGTTAGATGCACATCAAATTCCTTCCCCATGTGAGATTTAATTCTAATATATTGATTATCTAAAATCTTGATCTGACCAGTTCTGACCAATTCTGCTGCTTTTTTTCTGCGACTTTGACCCCGATTACTTAGGTCTTCCTAATTGGTGTCAGAAATGGGATATGAAGTGATATACCAAGACGTTTTTAGTTACCGCGCGGTATACTAAGATTTTTTGATAAGATGCCATAATTTTATTATATTTTAACACATGGATTTAGAGAAAAGGCAGCCGCCCCCCTTGCCCCCCCCCCCCAGCTATGCACATTTAATTGTCATAATTGTCGTTTATAGAGACAAATAAATTCTTTTGACGAATTTTGATGAGCTAGAGTATTATTGAGTTTTAACAAATATAAAATTTGAATTTGTCAACTTATCTTGGTGACAATTGTCATAATTTTCGCTTATGAAGAGTAAATACTTTTAAAAGCTGTTACAAATATATAATTTAAATTTATCAGTTTATTTTAATAACAATTGTGATAATTTTCGTTTGCGGGGCTAAATAAATACTTTTAGCGAAAATTGGTGGGTTAAGGTGACATAAAGGTATTATTAAAAACTTTATTGGTAAAATTATCTTAGTGATCTTTATCATAATTGTTATATATTAAGCTAAAATTTTATTATTTTAGCTGCTTACCTTAATTAATATTTTTTTATTTTTTATAAGATGATATAAATTAGATGAATTAAATATGCGAACCTTTTTCACAGCTTTTCAGGACTACCTTATAATTAATGAAATTCATTAATTATGAATATAGAATACCTATCTAATTCAAGCTATTAATATCTAAGTGTTTAGAATCAAAATTCTAATTTATCGTATTGCACCTTAATAAATGAAGTAAAAAAGTAAGAAATATTTTACCGAAAAAAGGTTTGCTAGTTTAATTAAAAAAGTATTAGCAAATATAATTATAATTGTTAATTACTATACTAAACAATTTAAAGATAAATTTAATAATTCTACTTGGGCGCCAAGGGGGTAGGACTTTCTCCTAGCGGATACGAAGCGGTCCGGATTTTGCATTTGAGGTAACTTGGCCCCATCGGCTCCCCCGTTATCCCTTGGCAGTTTCCAGCATGTTTATAATTCACTGCGGTATATTAGAGTATTTTATTTTAGTTTCGTAGTAGAATTCGAATTGCACTATGTCAATATATCTATTTGAATTCAGTTGAGAGTTTTTTTAAATAATAAATATTTTTATTTAAAAAAAACTTTTGTATGTAGTGTATATTAGAACATAACCATTCCTATGTATGTACAAGCAAGCGCGTAGCCAAGGGGGGGGGAAGCTGGAAATTAACCCCCCCCCCCCCCCGCCTCCCCTTTGGTCAAAATTTTAAAATTTTTTGATTAAAAAATAAAGTAAATGGGTTAAATTATCACAGTACACTTGCATAAAAGATTATAAGACACATATAAACGCATGGAAAGGTAATATATACATTTTATTTCTAAAGAGAATTTTCGAAAAAGTATTTTCAACTATGATTGTGCTCTTCGAAAATAAACTCGATTGAACATTTTCTCCGGTGAAAACACCAGACCGTCTTTGCAAGTAAATAGCTAACAAAGCGATTATGTTTAAAATTAATTAATTTCATATATATTTCAATTGTTATAGATATTATGGTTTATTTTTAAGTTGTTACTTGAGCCTATATAAACAAATATATCTTCTTCTTCTTCTTTATCAGTTATTTTGTCCCACAGTCGTGGGGTTTGTTTTACAAAATTTCTTCCATCTTGACCGGGTGAGTGCCATGTCTTGACTAATCTCTTTTGTTTTCATAACTTTATCGACTTGCCCTACTTATGTGAGGGGTCGTCCTCTTCTTCTTTTTCACGGTACCTCCATATCCAGTACTTTTCGATTTATGTCATTTGTGTCCCTTCTTAGTATATGCCCATACCACCTTAACCGATTTATGTCGACAAAATTAACGAAAATCGGCTAAGGTCGTATGGGCATATTATATATCCCAACCTTGTTAAGCATTGACCATAATAATGAATATTAATTATGGTTATCCATCCTATCCTATCTATACAAAATTTTAATCCATCTGAATAATTATTTCTAGATAATCATGAATTTGTCCAATGATATCCTCTTACCTATAGTTATAAACAGTGATGTAAAACAGTAGCATAAACAAGGAGGGGGGCCTCAGCATAAATAAAAAAATCGGTTTAAATAAAATAGTAAATTAATTAAGGTATTTATAGTTGGATAAAAGACTAAGACTATAAATACCTTAAAAACTAATATAGGTAGGTTTTATTTTTAAATTTTAGGTAAAAAGCTCTAATCACAATTTTTTGTCTTCTCAGAACCACAAATCAATTGAAAATTTACAATAGCATTCCATACACAAAATAAATACCTTCATCATTGACCATATCTGTCTAAATTTTTCTGCCAGAACCCCTCACGGTGTGATAACTAAATTTTCCGATAGTACCACCCTAAAACCTTCCAGTGCCCAATTTACCAATGCTACCCATAGTAACCCGACCAAAATTGCCATTTTAAGTTTCAAGCCAAATTTTTGTCGTATTTAAAAATATTTTTTATTTAATTCTTAAATTTTTTAAATAGAAAAATTAACAAAAAAATAGTAAACTATATAAAAGTTCTCATAGTTATAGTGCCTATCCCGGTCTACATGAATTAATTTACGACGGCGGTCCGACTTTTTAATTGTTTATTTTATATTTATAAATAAATTTGTTTATTAAAAAAAATTTGCAACTCCCTCCCCCCCCCCGAGATAGCCTCACGAGCATCAAATTTAGTAAAGCACTAACAATGGCAACTCGTCTCATAACAAAATGCGGTTATATGATGGTACAGCTGATTGACCAATTTACATGCTAATATTTTCAAATTTTTTAAAACCTTGTTTATTCAAGTTATTATTAAAAAGACCTTTACTTTGCCGAAATTTTGCAGGAACACCATTATCAAGAAATATAGTATCTACCTTACCTAAGCCAGCTAGGTAAAACTAAATAATCTAATTGCATTTTCCAATAGTAGCTACAATATAAACTTTGTATTGCCTGATGGGTCCATTGTTTCTGGTAAAGCTAATGAGGGTGACACACTATTAGATGTTGTGATTAATAACAATCTTGATTTGGATGGATTTGGTAAATATTTTAACACCGTTGATTATTAAAGCTTTAAAGGTGCTTGTGAAGGCACCTTATCATGCTCAACTTGTCATGTGATACTGGCACAAAAAGATTTTGATAAATTGCCTGAAAAAGCATCACCCGAAGAGTTGGACATGTTAGATTTAGCATATGAATTAACAAATACGTAAGCATCAATCAATTTTTACAAATGTTGAATTTTATAAATTTGAGCATATTATTCAATTTGTAATAGCTTCTTATAAGTGACTTTGTTAGTTTTTAAAATAGCTCTATTACTTCATCTCATTTATTTGAAATCAATTATTATAATCAATTCAGACCTGAATGGCTTTTTTTATTATAAAATTGTGTTTGGGAATTTATTTTTTTTATTAAAGAAAAGTTAGTTTGAAGTTTGACTAGATCATAAATATTTGTAATATTTTTTAAAGTTATAATATTAATTATTTTATATATTTGTTAATAATTAAATTATTAACTTTCTATGAAATACAACATTTTATATTTTATAATTATTTTTCTAACCATTAAACTTATATTGGTAGAGTGTAATTTTAAAAAAATTGTAATTGCAACATGTTTATTTATAATTTAATATATAAAATATAAGGAGGGACAATGTATAGAATGAACCACATATAAAATATAATGTTCATGGTAATTAAGGTTAAATTTTCACATGACCTATTTTGCCATATATGTAGCTTCTGTGTCAGACACTTCATGTTAAAAAAGATATTTATAAATTTGTGAAGATCTTAATTGAAATTTGTGTGAAAAGCATTATATGAAATAAAATTGCCTTTTTAGATTTTAACAATAAATCTTGAAATTTTGTTTTAAGGTCAAGAATTGAAACTTAAATATAGATCTTTTGGCTATATTTATCCATTTGCCATATTAAAAAATGTACATGGTAATATTTTTTAACTAACCTAATATTTTAATACAAGAATATTTAACCTTAAATTTACCAAGACTTTATAACATTGTTGTCCATTTTTGCCCTTCAATATTAGACATACAAGTCTAAAGCAATATTAGATAATTACCATTTTCATCAACTTAGATCATCATTAACATCTTTTATTTTTTCACACATATTCAAATAAATGATAAAAAGCACTTTATAGATAAAGAAGTTGACCATTTTTTTCTTGTTAAGGTCTTTTGACTAGATTTGACAAACATTTTCTAACCATCTATGGATTTAATGATTTTCAAATTTGGTTTATAATTTGTTAAGTTATTAAATTCAAAATCCGGTGATAAAAAATTAAATAAATTATGCCGTCTTTAAAATTTATACGTTTGCCTACTGCTGCTTAATAATTTTAAGCAGCGATTGGATTTTAAACTAACATTTACGCAAAAAATGTACTTAATAATTGGTAATATGCGTTTTTATTTTCTGCAATACTTTTATAGCTTCCTCTCTACCAGAGGCCAGATTTGTTAAAATTTTTCTGCCCGAACTCGGTCCGGTCAAAATTTTTAACTACATTTCACGGCCGGACCCGCTTAAACCCTTCTACATGTCAGCCCGGCAATGCCCGATTCATTAGAGCTGCCCGGCCCGGGAGGATGATTTTTAAAAATTTTACCAATAATTTTGTTTTATACTTGGAAAAAATTTTCAATTTAATTTTTAACTTTTTCTATAAGAACTACGATTTAAATATTATACAATCAAAAAAGTGACATGAAATAATAAACTTAAACAAAATAACACACTATATAAAAATTTTCTTTATGTCCGAATCTTGTTATAGTGCCCGCCCGAAAGTCTAATAACACGACACCGGACTTCTGGTCTTTGCTCTCTACTTTAAACCTTTCAGTAAATTTTGTCACGGTTTTATTATGAAAATTTAGATTTCGGGACACCAGCCTTGAACGTTTTTTCGCCTCAGTTTGTTAGGCCTTTATTCACAACAATTTGCTATACAATCAGTAAAAGAATGTACAAATTGACGTCATATTTGACGCTGAATACACCTGTTTTCATAGCACCTTCTATATGATTGATCACGCGCTGCTTAAATACGTGAGGTGAAAAACGAATGTCTCGAGGACGGGTTTAAAAGGGGAATGGTGTTTGTAATCGACCTCGTAATAGCGTCTATAAAATTTAACAAATGATTTAACGTCTTTTTGGCTGCCAATCTTGCTAAAACTACGATTTTTCCCCCTTAATACTTTTGTTAACGGTTAAATTTTTGATTGATTTTCTCCCCTCGATATTTCCTTGTCAAATGTGTTAAGAAGTGGCAGTGTCCTGAATCAAGGACTAATTTTTTAATCAGGTTATTAATACTTAAACTTAGATTTAGTCAGGCTCAATTCGATTCTTATATTGGCACCCTAGAACCGCTTAATTCTAAAAGATACGTGCTAGTCAGAGTTTTTAATATTCAAATAGCTTAAAGCCTTTTGTATTAATAAAATTTTACATCACACCTTTAATGATGAAGTACGTCATAAATTATAAATATTTATTAATCCCACCGATGAACAAAAATTTATTGAGTTGGATATAATCAATTAGATGCTTTTAGATTTGTCTCCTAAATTTATAATTTAGTTAATTAATATTTTTTTACTACGACATTTGAATAGCTCACGGTTGGGATGTCAGGTTACAGTTACTAAAGATCTTGATGGATTGACAGTGAAATTACCTAATTCAGTCATCGACAATAGGTAGCTTCCCTTCCATTCGCAAATACTCCAATTTTTAACGACGTCTTTGTATAAACTTTACACATTGTTTTAATTGAATGGAGCAACCGCGCTTCGCGATGCAACTCAATTGTGATATTTTTATTCATCATTCATGTTTTAATTGTGGTTTCTTGGATAACGACAACCCAAATCGTACTCTATTTTTTTACAAATCCATAAATGTAGACGCATAAATGGAATGAGATTTCTATGTCAAAATCGCGAACTTTGAGGTGAGTTATACATATATGTATATAAATGAGTAAATAATTTGCTAAAGAACATTTTGTAAGCAAATTTGAGTCGCAAATATAAAAATCCATTACAAAGCTAGTTTTTTTATAGATTAAGGCCCGAGTTTTTTGGTAATTTTTTATTACTTATAAATTTAACAGTTAGAGACTTGATAATATATTTGGTTTAAAAAATATCCCCGTAAAAAATATTTTTAAACGAATTTTTATTGGGAATGGTCGAGGGTTAAAAAAATAAATAGAATAAAACAAAATTTTATAGATAGGGCGAAAAAATATAAAATAATTTTGTAGAGTGGCTCCTTTCCCAGGTCTTCCGTGAGGCTAGGTTTGTGTGGTTTTAAAAAGAACGATTTTAATGTTTTCCCCTCAAAATTAGGTTAGACAGAGAATTTCAATTAGCATTAAGATCCGCTTGAATTAGATTACTAAATTACGCTGTGGAAATCAGCTACAAAAAAATTATAGAATTGATTGCATCCAGTTTAAATAACGTTGTTTATCTGTGGGTGGGCCACATAGTTTGTTTTAAAATATTTATTAATGACTGATTAGGTTTTTACACCTGGCCTCTGGCCCTCGATGAAGATGAAGAGTAGTCACGCTTTTTATTTATTCATTGATCGTGTTTTATATTTTTCATATATATAGATTAAAAATTTAAAAAAAAATTATTTTTTTATTTTAAACAAATTTCCTTATTTTATAAAGTTAGTTTCCAATAATGGTAGTTTAGGATTGATAAAATGCGAGGGTGGAAATGGGTCCAGCGACCATTATCAATAAAAAAAAAAAAAGGAAAAGGTAACTTACAAGTGATGTGAATTACCAATGAACGAGAAGGTGTCGACAAGTTTTAATTTATTGGAAACGTACTATAAATTATAATGGATTGATAGTACATAAATAAATTTCCTTATCTTTTTATTAATGGTAAACGGTAGGGACGAAATGGTATAAAACTTTATTACAACTCTTTTGAATATTCGTTAAAGAAAAACATTTCTGAACTACCTACTATATAGTTTCAAAGGATATTATAATAAGTTGTATGTTTTGAATAAAAAACAATTTGCTGATGAAAAATCATTTGCTTTTTTTAATAGCCAACGTAAAGTCTATTGACTTGAAAATTTAAACTATTAAAGGGAATATAAATATAACATGACTCCGTTGATTTATGAAACCTGAGTAAGAATGGATTTTTGATTTTTGCTAAATAAAACGTTTAAAAGTGGCAGGACATAATTGTTTTCCTGTTCATATTTAAGGTAATTTTGGCGAAATAAATTTTATATAATTAAAAACTGATTAAAATCTTCATCTTTGTTTTGGTTTAAAAATACAAATAAGTTTCAACTTACCTACACCAAAAAGATGGGAAGGAGGGTGATTATGATAATTTATTTTCTAACTATGATAAATGGTTGCGAGCACGGGAGCAATATGCATCCCTTAGCACAGCGGTCAATTTGGTCATAATCCATAACACTAATTTTAAAGTTATTTTTCATTTTATTAATAATGGTAGATCTATAAAAAACACCTTCAGGAAATGGTACTGTACCATTTTCTTAAGTTAGTCATGCAAATAACTATTGTATCCAAAATGGGAATTTTTGTTAAAAGTTTTTAATATCAAAGCTTATCATATAACCTTAAAGTTTGAAATGTTTTGAGACGTAATATGAAAATCTAGTGAATTTTCAATTAATGTAACATCAAAAAAGGTGATAAAAATTTAATTTAAATGCCGGAAGATTGTAAATTGTAATTGTATTAGTTATATGACATAATTGGACTATATTTGGTATTCCGAACAATTGTGGTTTTCGAGAGCTTGATGATCTTACATAATTAGAATCCTCTTGGTTAAAGGATTGTTGGCGAATAATTTGAATAAAATTTTATTCTGCTTGCGTTTGATCCTTATTTAAAATTGGTTTTCATCAATTAATATTTCTGACATATTTACCACATAATCTTTTATATCTAGTAAAACGACGTGACCACCTTTATCAGCCCTAGTAATTTTATAATTCTTGTTCATTTTAATTTTATTAGTTATTCTCTATATCATCATTAGCTTTGTGTTCTTGGATTTTAATATGATTTAATTTGTGCCTATATGAATAATCAGGTATTCAAAGATTCTATTATTATCAACCTGTACTTGTTTTACTGCTTGTATAAACCTCTTAACACTCATGGATTCTTTAGCCTTATGTTTTTTCTAAATTAAAAAGTGAGGAACAAAAGCCTCCTTAAATGGACAACATTCATTAAAAATAAGACAGGTCGCTTAAGTAATCTTTTTTTAAAATCTGTTCCAATAATGGAATAACTCACCAATTTAATAATGTTAAAAACCAAAAACATAAAGTTAAGGATGACCTATAATTATAAATGTAGGTAATTAAATACATTGATCTTAAAATTACTAAAGCTGATAAAAGTAGACATATCGGTATCATGGATATGAAAAAATATATGGTAAAAATTTCGGAAACCTAGAATGATAAAATTTTTATTTAAGCACGAGAAAGGGCACCCAATTTAATTTTATAAATTTATTCTGTAACAATCTTTTAATTACGGAGAATAATAATTAGGTGATATCCTCAAACTCTAAAGCACCACAATTTAATGATGTATCAAAATACATACACTTATTTTGCCTTTTCGTCCTTTAATACCTGCAATTAAAACATTTTTATTAGGACAATTTTTGTGGCACTTAGTATTCATTTAAAATATATCATATAATAAAAGCTTATAAGTTATTTCCTATAAAAGTAACTAATTTTGTTAGGCATATCAATTAACTCTTCTTCATCTTAATCTCATGTTAACTCACTCACAGATTTATGACTACTCTAGTATATGTAATCATAGAATCATCAAGAACTTGATAAAATGTTATAAGTTATAACTGTTATGTTCATATACCATCTTCAGACGAAGTACTATAAAAAAACTGCACTTTTTAATATTAGACAAAATCAAAAAATGCAGGAAAAATCACACAAATAAGCACTTTGAAATACCACGAGAAAAATTTAATATGTTAAAATCAGAGTTTATACAAAAAATTTCTTCACAAAAGGATTTACAATAATGGGTTTTAATAATATATTTCAAAAAAAATGTTGAAAATTTTTTTTCTTTCATTTTATGGAAGGTGGGGTCGTGGAAGACCCTGGGCATCTAAAACACTCTCTATCTTAAACTTTTGGATAAAAACTAGGCAAATTTTGCAGAGATATTCTGGGGTAAATTTTGTTAAGCTACTGAAAAAATGAAATTGTAATATTCACTAATTTATTTTGTACAGCATTTTTAAACGGCTTGGGGTCATTATTACCCTACCCGACCTACGAAGTGTTAAAAGCATATTGAACATTTTTGAAATAAACCAAAAACCTGAGCATTAATAAAAATTTTACAAAAGAATTATGAGGCTCTCACACAAATCAATGACATTTTTTAAATATGAGCAATAAATGCCATAATTTATATATGGGGAAACAAAAAATCCTCAAGTCAAAGTTTATAAGTTTAATGATTATTAAAAGCAAACCTACTATATAATGATAATTAAAGAAAGAAATTGCATATGTTGTTAAAAAGCAGAACAAAATTTTAATTTACCATTTAAACTTCTATTTAAAATCATCCTTAAAAATTTTGTGCATAACCTACCCATAAATTTAATCAAAAACATTAAAATAACTCAGGCCTTCGGCCCTCGTGGCAAGTGGAGTAGGGGAAGGGGGGGGGGGGGCGACTCATCTATACTCCGTATAAACGTAGCATATTTGCTATGCAATTTATGGGCGAGAAAGGTAGGAAGGGGCGAGAATGCCTATAGGGGGGTATTAAATGCAAAATAATTAGTTATAGACCCTTGTAGGGGAGGGCATAGGGTAATTATCAATGTTAACCAATTCAAAAACGAAAAAAAATTTCGATTTATTTGGCCATTGGTCATTTTTTCCATTGGTCAGTAACCTGCGGACGATCAAAAAGTCATATTATCAATGATATTAACAAGAACAAAATATTAATTTAATTTAAAAAAATAATAAAAATTTTGCCCTCTCCCGAGCTTGAACCCGGGATATGCAGGCATAGACTACATAGACTGCTCATCACGGTATAAAATGTGTGTGTGTTTTTTTGATGAACACTACCGTCCTATATCACATAATGGCGTTTTGCGCTGTGCCGTTTTGTTCGAACAGGAGAGGTAAAGAAAAAAGGTTTTGATTCCATAAATAAGTAAGATATTACAAAATATATATTTTTATAAAATTTATTATTGACACATTTTATAAAAATTAAAAATGTAAAAACTGTAATGATATTAAATTTTTTTAAAAATATCATATATTTTTGTATTATCTTACTTATTTATGAAATCAAAACCTTTTTTCTTTACCTCTCCTGTTCGAACAAAACGGCACAGCGCAAAACGCCATTATGTGATATAGGACGGTAGTGTTCATCAAAATGGAGGCAAATTTCACACACAATTTGCCATATGGAACATATGACATGGGCAGTCTATGTAGTCTATGTATGCAGGTTACCCTGTTTACAAGCCGTGCGCTATAACCCGTCACACCATGCTGGTATTAAAATAGTAGAAGTTATTATGTTATTTATGTAGATAATGAAATAATAAAGTTCTGTTCTATGTTTAGAAAATCAATATATTTCATCGGTCAGTAGCCAGCGGACGGTATCAATGGTATTAACAAGAACATAATATTAATTTAATTTTAAAGAAAAAAAATTAAAATAAAAATTCCTTTTAGTTTTAAAAAAGGGCTAAATTCTGAAACTACCCGCCCGATTCGCTCGAAACTTTACCCGTAGGTGCCCAGGGCGGCCAGGGGTAAAATGGCCTTTTCAGATTTAAAATACCTTTTCGTTTTAAAAATATCGGACATTTCCCGGCCACACGTGCGGCGTAATATCTATAACACGCAGAAAATTTTACTAATTATATAAACTTACGCGCGCCATCTAATAAAGTACAATTCGTGTTTTAATAGTAGATTAGATTGAATTTAATTAGAAAGAACGGGCTATGATTATACCTTTGAAGGAGGTTTCGAATTTTGTGTTAGTTACTATCAATATATTGTATCGTATATTAGAATCTAATACCTATATTTTTTTAACTATTACTTTTTAGGTTTTCTATGAAATCACAATCTAATTAAATGAAATATATTAACCCAATAAAAAAATATATATGCATTTATAAAAAATATATATTACATAGTTGGCTGTCTGTTAGACCATCTATAATAAATTTTTAGGTTATATATAAAATTTGGCCAATGGTCATTTTTTTCATTGGTCAGTACCAACAGATACTCTATAAATCAATGATTGCCAAAAAAATCAGAAAAAAAATTTTTGATGCTTACTTTGGCCAATGGTCATTTTTTTCTATTGGTCAGCAGCCAGCGGACGGCCAAAAAGTCATATTATCAATGGTATTAACAGGAACAATCATAAGAGTCAAAAAAACGGAAAAAAAATTTCGATTCACAAAATGGCCAATGGTCATTTTTTTCCAAAGGTCAGCAGCCAGGACACGGTAAAAGTGGATATAAATTTATAAGAGTCAAAAAAAACGAGAAAAAAAAAATTCGAATCACATTTTGGCCAATGGTCATTTTTTTCCATTGGTCAGCAGCCAGGACACGGTAAAAGTGGATATAAATTCATAATAGTCAAAAAAAACTAAAAAAAAATTTTCGAATCACATTTTGGCCAATGGTCATTTTTTTCCATTGGTCAGCAGCCAACGGACGGCCAAAAAGTCACAATAGCAATGGTAGTAACAGGAACAATCATAATAATCAAAAAAAAACGAAAAAAATAATTTCGATACACATTTTGGCCAATGGTCATTTTTTTCCATTGGTCAGCAGCCAGCGGACGGCCAAAAAGTCTTATTATCAATGGTAGTAACAAGAACAATCATAAGAGTCAAAAAAAAATCCGGGATTCGAACCCACAAACTAGTTAAATTAATTAAAATTAAAAGTAAACAGCGTGAGAAGACATTCGATGCATGACAAGACATTCGGTGCAAGACACCGAAGAGCGTGACAATATATAGATAATGAAACATAGACCCTTGTAGGGGAGGGCATAGGGTAATTATCAATGTTAACCAATTCAAAAACGAAAAAAAAATTTCGATTTATACTTTGGCCAATGGTCATTTTTTTCATTGGTCAGTAGCCAGCTGACGGCCAAAAGGTCACAATCAATGGTATTAACAAGAACAATATATTAATTTAATTAAAAAAATAAATAAAAATTTTGCCCTCTCCGGGATTCGAACCCACATTAGTAAAGGCATAGGCTTTGGTAAGGGGCACAGGGACCCATATCAGTAAAGGCATAGGCTTTGGTAAGGGGCACAGGGACCCATATCAGTAGAGGCGTAGGCCCTTGTAGGAAAGGGCATAGGGTAATTATCAATGTTAACCTATTCAAAGACGAAAAAATACCATAAATTGCATATAGCAATTAAAAATTTCTCTTTATTTGGCCAATGGTCATTTTTTTCATTAGTCAGTAGCCAGCGGATGGTCAAAATTCATATTATCAATGGTATTAACAAGAACAAAATATTAATTTAATTTAAAAAAATTAAAAAAAAAATTCGTCCTCTCCCTGGCTTGAACCCGGGATATCCAGGTCACAAAGCTGGCGCCAATAACTTGGTGGACGACGGACAACCAAAAACGAGCCCATAAATTGCATAGCAATTAATAGAAGATAGTTATTTTTGTTTTAATATGTAAAATTGTGGCTTGTAGGCGGCATAATATACTCAGTGAGATACGCTTAAAATTTTTATTTAAAAATCATAGCAATGTCATAAACAATGATTTATAGATAGGGGTATAGACGTTATGTATTATAAACTCGTATATAGATATTATATATTATATCGTAAAAGTAACACAAATAAAATTTTCTATTGATATTGCAGTTAATCGATTTTTTGGGAATGGATATGGTAAGGAAATTACACCGGCTCGCATGCACTTATAGAAATAATGGGTAATTTTTTTACATATTAAAAATTGCGCGTCGTCTTGTATAACTCAACTTCTGGGACAAATTAAAGCGTGATGGAATGGCTTAGCGGAAACTCGAATTTTTGAGCAGCGTATATGTGTTTATGTGTAACAACTAATTTGTGGTCCCAAAAAATAATCTCGTACTTACAACTAACATTTGATCTATTGTACATTACCAAGGTGAAAGTGGAAAAATTTTGCGATTAGACTAGAATTGATACCATTTTTTTTCTTTGTATTTCAGCATAATGTCGTGGGCATTTTTGGAATAGCCTTCGGCATGCATAGCCATTTGAGCCATTCGTTCGTCTAAGTCACCCAGTTTTTCACCGCGCTCGTTTAGAGCCTGGTTAAAGGAAAGTAAAAAAGAATGTTTTTGAAATTTTAAAAGAAATTTAGTTAAAATTTGATTATATGAATTTGTCATTGAATATAGTTACTAGGCGGGCTTTTTGGACGGGTCCAGCAGCTAAGGCATTAGCATTTTGAGCTGTATCTTGAAGTGCCAAAGAAGAGGGACCAGGGATATGGGTGGCTTGTGCCCTGGAATACTTACCGCTAGCCTCCCCGACTATTAAGAGTTTAAACATTATATAAATCTTGCGAGTTGAAAAAGGCCCATGCAAAAAATGATAATTAAAATGAACATATTTGAAAAGGTTTAATATTTTCCATAATTATGTAGTAATCATTTTAATCTTAAACCTGATCCTCAAAAGCTATAACGCATATACTACTTACATAATTCCTCCCTGTCAAAAGTCAAAGATTTGTTATTAAATAGGTTGGTGAAAAAACTGGGCTTAGGCGGCTCCGGAGTTTCTCGCAGGCGAAACAATCGACTCGTCATGTCACTCAAGTGTTTGCTGCAAAACGGATTAATGAATAATGCTTTTAATGGAATAAGTAATGAATGGTTGCAAATTTATGAAAAGGGTAAGAATTTAGAGTCAAAATTGAAAACTAATTATAAGGAAATTTGGCAAATAAGAAAAAATAAGTTTAGAGGCTTACCATAATTCTGCAGAGTAGGTAAATTTTTGTATTTCGCTAGGTGAGCACAGATAAAGTCCGTTTCCATGGCTACTAAAGCTGATGACCCTTCGGATGCTGTTATAATCACAAAGGAAAAAATTGGCATTGACATTAAATTTTTTAAAAATTTATTATTAACTAGAAATTTTATAATAGTTCGCTCACTCGGTAATTTCTTCATGATCTTCGGTGTTGAATCTACCAATACATTTTATAAATATATTTAATTTAAGAATCTTTAACGCTATAATAAAAAGAGTTAAAAGTCTTAAAAAATTTACTTTACCTTAAGTCTGAGGGAGATACCAGGAAAATATCAAACAAAAGTCGAAAACTTGGTACACTGTAAACTACAATGTGTCCGTTGGAGGAATAGCAGGTGAGGCAATGTTGATCTGTGCAAAACATTATCATGTATATTAATTCAATTTGCAAAACAATAAATTTTGCAATTCATAAAACTTTAAAAGTTTTCTTTTAAGTCAAAACATAAATTTTTGGGAAAGAATAGATTGCTGCTCATTATAAATATATAATTTTTATGTCTAATTACAAAGTATTTAATAATAGTATGGATGAGTAAGAGAGACGATTAAACAAATTTTTAAGTCAGACAAAAAACTGCCAAGCTAAAAACTGCTTAATTTCGTGAAATGTCTACATAAATAGCAATCAACCTCTAACTTTTATTTATAATAATAATTAAGTTTTCAAAATTCATACTTCATTTATGTATTATTTTAATAAGTGGCCGTCTAGCAATTTCAAAAACAACGTCAACAGTGTATAATGCAGTGCAAATTTTAGGAAGAGGGGAATGATCGATAATTACTGTAAAACTTGCAGACCCTAGCTGTCATAATTTTACGGCCTTCAGTGGCGGTTTTGACTTTGTAAGTGACGGACATCGAGGGCATGGCTACGGCGCAAGCTTGACATTCCGAGATGAGAATGGCAAATTCTCGGTTCCCAACCGTTGAAGAGATAACTGAAGCCTGATGCCCCAAATTTTTACCACCATCCATCGTTCCGCTACCAGATGGAATTTGCGCCTCTTGTTCAGCAGAGCCCGCACACGCGGACCCAGGTATTATGGTGACAGATGAAGTCGGGCCTGGGATTGCAACATCCCCTGCAAAAGATATAAACATACAAATAAAGCAATGTTAAGCTTAAATAAAAGTGCAAAAATTAGAGTTTTAAATGAGCATCTTTAATTAAAACCATACATTATGGCATTTATAAATAACAACAGCGTTATATTTGCGATTTGCCAGGTAAATTTTTTCTATAAAATTGTGTAATCCCTTTGGGTGCAGCTTCACAGCTTTAGGTTTAAATATTCTGGGTAAATCTTGCAAAGTGTTTAAAAATAAGATTCGGGTTGAGTTAAATTCTTAAAATGTGGGTTGCGTAAAACACACTAATAAGAGCAAAAACGAACAAGATTAACATCAGGGAAGGACCTAAGTTCCCCCCCCCCCACCCTTTCAATAAATTATTGGATGGGTTATTAACCCTGCCCGTGCAGATAATTAAGTTTTAAACATGTCAAGTTATTATCATTCCTTAATTTAAAACTAGATCATTTTTTTAGTAATGAAAACTTGACAAATATTTTGGGAAAATCGTGAATCTACTTAAAAAAATTAAAATCCCAATAGCTAAATCCTTTAACATATTTTTAAACCTAAGGTGTTGGAAAAGGCCGCTTTTTTTGAAGTTGCTGACGTTGGAGCACAAGGTTGCGACGGGGACGACATATTTGTCTGGTTGACGATAGGGTTTGTGAAATACGAAATATTTAGCATTGAGCCCTTTAGACGAATTATTAATCCTAGGCAGAATTAGATATAAATATTTTTAGGCGTAAAATAGTTCAAATCACTCTAACGTAGCAAAAACAATGAAAATTATTATTTAAGTCATCAATCCCTTATTACTAATTAAAAATTGTCAAATTGGATGTGGGTTGACATAACAATGTATATCGGTCTGAGAAACTATTATATATAGGTACATTCAATACAACTTATATAAGGTTTATCAATTTTTCATAACAACATAGTCTACTAAAAAGCATCCCATCCCACAATCGGACCTATAAATCTGATAGAGAATTTAGCGCTGAACCATAATACGTTTTCAGTTTTTTACATAAACGAAATTAAAGGTGCAAAAAATGCCCATTTTAACATTTTTGATGTTATATATCCAAGTCATTTTTAATTTATACTGCAATGCAATATATTTATTTATTTCTGTAGCTTTTAAAGTTTCATCTATAGGTCATTTTATTTAGTTTCACGTCTATATCTAACTTTATTTGCGCTTACGTGAACCCCTTCCCCTTACCAATATAACGTTAATATTTGTAAACCTGTGTAATTAATGAATACACATATTAAAATATCTCTAATTGAAAACGATGGTCCTAGTATAGATTTATTAACCTGTGGGTGAAACGATAACAGGTTGTTGAGCGCCCACAGGGGCTGCATTGTTTTTGCTATTGAAGGGGACAGATGAGGATGTAAACGCCGTGAAGGAAAGCACTAAGGTAGAACCATAACTAGTACCTTTAATTAAGCATTTAATTATATATTCATCTTAATGATTTAAGGTACTAATCAGTTGTCTTTGAATAATTGGTAAATATTAATATGTATGATTTTACAAAGGTCATTTGTTGAATTTAACGCTGGGGTTTTATGTACAATAAACAGTTTGTTCGGCCAAATAGCATATATCATTAAAACTGAAAATTTAAATTAAATATATATATAATGTAGCCTTATTATTGTTATATGACAAAAGAATAAACAGGAACCTACAAGAACCTATGATTACAAACTTCTAAGATTATATTAAAATAGCCAAAAAATTAAACACTTGATAACAGCTCTATCAGTATTTTTTCTAAGTGATTGGCAGCCGGAAAACCCCAAAGTTTCAATAAAATATAAATATTCAACATGTATATTTTAAATTTTAATAAAAAATTCTTTTAACCATCCAAAATTAAAACACCTCAATATTATGCCATTAAACTTCAATAATGAGATTCAGTAAAGTGTACCCATCCAGAGCCAAAGGGGAGGAAGAGGACCACAAATTTCATTGATACATCGCTCCTGATTAGCTGAGCCTGAGGTGTTGGACGTTGAAGGTGCGGACAGATTTGTTGAAATAGACGTTTGGTTTCCGCCTTTAGACCTATACGATCAATTTGACAAAATAGAAGCAGAATCAAAGGCGTATTGAGTATTTTTTAGCTCGTACTTCATTATTTGCTATATTTTACTTTGAATTTTAGATTTTTCATATTGTAACTTTATCCTTGAGTTTATTAAGGCTTTATATTAAAATTCAAGAACAAAATATTAATTAATGCATTAGGTTTTAGGCTAAACGCTTCTAGCGGGTAAGGGGTAGTATCATGGGCATAGCCAAGGAGGGGCGGCTGCCCCTCTAAATCCAATGATTTGTTGACATTTATTAAAATTATGGCTAGCATAAAATTATCATTTTGCCCCCCTCTAATCCCAATGCTGGCTACGCCCATGGGTAGTATAAAAAAAGGTAGGGACTCAAGTGGGAGTGGGAATTTTTACATCGAAAATTTTTATTCATCTCAAATCATATTTTTGTCGCAACTTACGCCATACTCGGCCCGAGTGCTTGATGATAAAAGGCTAAATCAACGACACCCTCGAGTGGAAAACCGAGGCCACTAGAAGTGGGGCTGCCCATGGCGAGAGACTCGGGCCCGGGAGGTGATTGCAAATTATTTATGGTGATGGTGTTGGGGCCCTGATTCAATGAACCAACAAAGACGGGCTCTAGTTAAATTTGGTATAAAATTATGCCCTTTAAATACCTTTAACCCGTAACAATACTAAATATATCATGCATATGCATTTGTCATTATACCGGGCGTGACAACGGCAGTAGAACGGCAACAACATGCACTCTTCCCAAATATCAAACGCATGCAAAAACAAATAAACATTATTCATGCATTACATATATATACATATATATTGATATACAAACAAGAACGGCAGGCAAACATGCAACCTATTTAAAGCCATCGATAAATTACAACATACTTAGAAAATATTAAGCGCTGAATGTGATTAGCAAACCACATAGGAACAATAACTCGGGTAAAAAATAGTTGAGGGGTGAAATCTAATCAACTCCCAATATCACATTTTTTAGGTTTAAAATGGTTATAAAATCACGGGGTAAATATTTTAGCTCTTGTCTATGTATTGGCTAATAGGAGCGATGTTAAAAAAATGGGAGCTACCGCAACTTTTTTAGGATGAACTTATTCAATAACAAGCACGACAACGAAAGTACGTAAAGCGTAACAACAGATTCATAATGCATCCGAAGGAGAACCAAGATCATTATTATGAGGGGGTATTTACTGGAGTCCAAGTCAAGATATCGGGTTAAACGGATGGCTAATGGTCTTGGGCTCCACTTTACATATATCACGCTACGATTGACTACTACAACACGCAGCACGGGTACATTGAAAGACGTTTAGACATCGAGACATAAATGATAGAAAAGGAAACAATACACACGGGCACATCTATTTTCACGAGAGAGTGTGGACTATGAGGGATGGTCTACCATAATTTTGAGAGGTGACTTGTGCACGATTTGTATTGGTAGTCGTGATGGTGGGGGGTGAATTGCTAGAAGATTCGGAGCCGCCATTGTCATAGATATGGGTATGATGCTGAGTGGAGTTTGCTGTAGAAGAGGTCGGGGGGTTGGGTGACGATGAATTGAATGATATAAAACTGTGGGCCTTTTGGATGCGGGCTCGGGCTGCGGCCGAAGTGCCTTTCAGCATACTCATGGGCCGGGTTGAGCCAGAGTTACTGCTGGAGTAGGGAGGTGGGGCTGCGGGCCCTTGATTACTCAAATTACTCGATGGCATTTGCTGCGTGTGAGAGCCGAGCGAGAGCAACGTGCGATTAATAGAGAGGCGTTAAAAATGTGAGCAAGCCAAAACGCTTTTTATGAACGCGCGCGTTCAATAGTTTTAATAAAAATAGTAGGGTTGCCCCGAAATGGTGCGATTTCTCCATTACTTATTATGTCTATTAACCTTATTAAATTACCCCAAATTGCGTGTAAATTAAAGTTTGGTACAACTTACTCATGCACCCCAAAAAGGTGCTTTTAAGCAATACATTTCCCATTAAACCTAATATTTTGCAGCCTTGTGATATCTTTTTAAGCATCGTGCTATCCCCTTAAATTCATAGTGTGCGAAAACATTCCCCGTTTAATATCCCAACTTGATGCAACCAAAGGCAATTCAATAGTTACCCCGAACAATATTAGTAGATTTGCCGACGTTCACGTTATATTCCATCGCTCTAGAATTAGTCAATGGCTGATCAAAATCATCGTTTATAACATTAACGGTTTTAGAGGGAACTTGCTGTTTAGTAGGTTGTAAAAGTTTACCACTTTCGACAAGCTTTGCCGACTTGTATTTATCGGCTAATTTAGTGCCCGAACCACCTGTTAAATCAATTCCTTCGGCGGGGTTATCTCTAAAAGGTGTGAGGCCGGTAGGCATATTGCTTATAGGATCACTAATTAAAGTTGAATCATCCTCTTCTTGGTCACCACCTGAATTACTTTCAAATTCGCTCCTCCCACAATATTCGGTCTCGATCACTTGTATTTTTGGCGTTAAAGATCTCAAGGCCTTCAGGTAATTGCCTTGGCAAGATAACCCAGCGTCATAACAGTACATCTCACCCTCATGCTCCTCTACTTTGGTTTCTCGCAAAATGTCATGGTTCAATTTTAAGGGTCGGTCGTCGGTCTTGGGCGAGCTACTGAAGTAATCTAAACCAATGTGGCCCAAGACTTGATTAAGAGTAGCGCGACGCTTTTGTCCACTTGAAACTGTCGATTTATTGTGCGTGCGATCTTTAGCCGACGCCGACCTATCTCTTGCCAATTTAAAGCTACCACTCTTAGGACCGGCCGTCGTGGTATTACCAGTCAAAGATGGTGCGGGTACCAACTTATATACATATATTATGTATAATGTAAATAACCGAAAAGGGGGTAATTTTTGCGAAGGTAAACAGTTATAAAAATTTTAACTGCAAAAAATAAATTGTAAGATAAATTAAGATTGATTAGTGCTACCACACAATGATGATTCAACAACAAACATCCTTATATTTAGGAATAAACTTAATTATGCGCAAAAAATCCTGCGAAAGGTATCAGACTAATTCCAACAGACATATTAGCCCAGAAAACTAATGTCCCTAGAAGATCCCAATTAAAACTGTTTTTAATTAAGATTCCCTAGTACATTTAAAACTATATTAAAATAAAACGTTCAAGAAGAGTTGTCTCGGTTTAGAGGGTTAAGTACAAATTAATTTTTTTAAATGTGTAATATTTTTTGACTTGCAGACCTCGAGAGAAGGGGATTTCACTTTTTCGGCGTCAGGATCGGTTGATGGGGGCCTTTTATTTGGTTGCTTACTGGATCTGGAAAATGGATCATTCGACCCTACAAAGTATTAATAATATGTAGTAAACAATGGTTAACCCTAAAATAAGCCTACATTCTTATTACTATCTTAGTCCTTTTTATTAAATATTTCTGTTTAAATTTATTCTAATGCTGTATGAGTTTTTACAAATAAATTAATATTAAGCAGGGCTTATAAAATACGAAAGGGTTTGCAAATTAAAATAAATATATTAAAACCGATGCTTAATTAAAAAAATAAGAAAAAGTACCATAAAAATCAGGCGTGCTCAGGTTGATGAGGATGCTTTTGTTTACGAAATCGATTATACATAGACCGCTAGTGGTGCCTATAGCTATGCTAAAATTCAATTACACGCAAAAAATGTGATTAACATTGCAATAAAATAATAACAAAAATAAACCCAATATAAAATGCTGAAAGGATAAATGAATATTATAAGTATTTGGTCGTAATTATATTTATCAACACAAAAATTCAAGTCATTAAAACAAATTTTAGCTGGAAAGCGAAATAATATCATTTGTATTAATTATCTAACAAAAGTTTGTATTTTCTAAACTCACAGTCCGTAGAGTGGCTGAATTTTAACTGCCAAAATCTTGACCCTGTATCCGGCTAAAAGCTCTTCTTCCCCATCAGCTTGAGCCGAAGTGGACTGCCCTGCCGTTTCTGTGATGGAGCTCGGCAACGGGGATGATAGAAAAATCACTAGCTCTACTTGAAAACCGGGTAATTGCTTCAAAGCTCCTTTCTGCATATCATACATAGTCGTGACTTTTAAACAATTCAGGAGCAATTAATAATGGTTAAATTTAAACTAAAGTCGCCACACAAAAAATTTTAAGCAATTGGGGTTGAGAGCAAATTTATTAAATCCCAATGACGCATTGCCTTTTAACAAACTAAACCTAATTAATTAGCAAATTTAATGGTATTTTATTTAATGGTATAAAATATTTACCTTCACGATGAAAAAAAGATATAAAAACGCGCTCTAACTAAACGGATGGCATTGATCCGTGTAGGGAAATCGTGTTGGATTTAACGATTTCCATTATGATCTTTTGCCTAATAAAAAAGTACTCTTTCAAATTTAATGAGGTTGGAGATCGCTTTTCCATAATTATGGAAACTAAACTTTAAATGACAGTTATGGTGAAATAATAATTCTGATAGAAACAGCCAATTTAATTTGTGCGTCAGGCAAGCATAAATGCTGCTTTGAGTAACTCGAGACAGACAAAATCAAATGAAAGATGACCGAGTGTAATCTTTAAACTTTAAAGTTTTATAAATCACAAATGATTAAGAAATTTAATGCCACCCTATTATAAATTAAGTGTTATTTAAACTCTATCGCTACGCAGTAAACTCAAAATAGTAGGTGACACCCTCAATGCGCTCATTAAGAAAAAGCGACTTTAACAACATAGGGCTCATGTAATTTACTACCTTGTAACATAAGAATTATAATAAGACTTTTTAATAATGCATGTGATGTGCGATTTATTGTTTGGGGAAGTGCTTGGGGTTATATTATGGCTAACATAATCAAAGTTTAAAGCCATTACTTTTAGGCAACTGGAAATAGAGACTGGCACGTTTGGGTTGCCGTGAATCAAGTCGTAGGGCCTGAGTGTGCTAGTATGTTTTGCTTCTTTGTGGCGGGGAGGTGGGATAGGGGTCGGTTCATTGGTAGGAAGCGGGGCTGGTATGGAGCTACCATCTAAATCCTCTCGATCATCTTCAACTTGCACGTAAAGGTACTAAAATAATTCTTAATTCGTTTAAATAACGGAAAAGTCAATCGTTATAAGACTAAAATTAGGGTTCGACTATAGGGAACTTGAGTAAGAAAAGGTAAAAAAGTTTGTAACGTTATAACTCAAATAAAGTAATTAAAGCCAATGATTGCGAAGTTTGTGAATAAACAATCTCCCATCTTACCATTTAAAAACTCGATAAAATTGACCCCAAAAAAAGTAAGACGGTTATCAGGAAAACTTTGTCAACTTTTTACATCAAAAACATTGTATAAAGTATAGTGTAAAGTCTACTAGTGATATTCTAGTAGACCCAAATAAGATCTACAATTTTATTTATGACCTTTGACTAAAATAAACGGTCAATATCAAAATGGTTCATTATTTTGACCTTAATATAGCTTATATTAGCTTCCACCGACTATAATTTCCACTAAAACGATTAACACAAAGGAGGCTGGGGATAGAGTCTTAAACAACAACTAACCGGTATTTGGGGGATTCGGTTTTCTGATCTATCGAAAGAGTAGAGCACGGTATAATCTGGTACATCTCCGCCTCCCACAACGGCCAAATACCTAGAACCCGGGTCGAATGTTATTTCGGCCACGGCCATATTCTTTTTATACACATCTTCGCTGTCGTCTTGACCTTCGGCCGGGGTCTGGCTTCGACTGGGGTAGTTATTATCGGGCCCGGTATCGGTATCAGACCGAGATGGCGAGGCGCGCTTTTTAGAGATGCTGGGCTGGCGTTCAAATAACTTGGAACTCTTGAGGCGGTACAAAATTTGTAGGTTCACTGGGAGCAAAAAAGTTGATGTTAAAATTAGTGTAGGGCAAATAAAACATCTATTGCAGGTATATATATATAAGTTTATAGGCCTTAAAGGTACATTAGGTAGCCTCTATATAAGGTCTTTTATAAATTGTAATTTGCATTCTGCTGGTTAGTGCTTATTTAGAAAAAAAACATTTAGCACAACACAAATTTTATTAAACCTTTTTTTATATAAATTACTAGCAGCAAATATATACCTCAAGCACCTCCCTAATGTATAGCAAACTCTATGTTCATCTTAATTATGACATATTCACTCTCTTTATCTTGTTAATTTTACACGATAATAGCAAATATCACATGCGAAATTTACAAAAAGTAATTTTAGAAATATTCTTCAATTCCGTCCATTTAATTTTTTGTGGCTATGGTGATTTTATTATTCCCTAGACACAAGATCGCAAGTTGTCAAATAACATTTGAAACTAAGCTCAAGGTATGGGTTAAAAGGCTTAAATTTGGTGATATCAATGGTTTGAATTACTTGCAGAGGCATCCCAAAACTTCACAGTTCCATCAGCGTGCCTAAAGTAAATATTCGATTCAAGTTAATTCCTCTCTTTATATTAAATAAGGATTTTGAGAAAATGAATTGAGTGATCTACCCTGTAAGAATGATTTCGGGGTAGCTGCTTGAAAATTTGCCACCTTCTCCCCCCGTCAAAGGCCAATTCTGCACACAATTGAACAAACACTTTTAAAGCATGACAAAAGAATGCATTCAAAAAATCGGCGTAAACTACACCCAAAAGCAAACTCTAAAGGTATTAAAAATTGTGGGAGGTTCTATATTTATTTTTAAAAAAAGTTTCGCTAGGCGCTGTTGTTTAGGGTGAAACTATTTAAAAGATTTTATTTTAGAAGAAAAATTAAAAATATTCTTATGTTATAAAGTGAATGATTTTGTTTAATGGTTTAAAATTGAGGTTAAACATGTATTTATTTTCACCTTTTCGCTGTAGCCAGTTTTCTTTTGCCTCATACCCACGCTATATAAAAGCGGTATAATTTCACCGGGACAATCGGCAAAGTATTTAACGACGGTAACCGGGCTTTCGTGCACGTCCAAGGCAAAGGGGTTCTCAAAACAAGGAAATCTAACGTAACATAGGTAAAAAATTTTATTTCCAAAACAAAATAATAGTAACGATAGAGGTAATTAGATAAAAAAAAATAACAGGCGAGGGATGGATGTGAGAAAGTAAAAAAGTTATACCCTTGCGTGGTTAGATCCACCAGCACCAAATCACTACAATATAACACGGTCAGGACGCTAGGTTCACACGGCTCTAAAATAAATTCATAATTGATATGAAAAAAATTATCAAAATTAATGAGCAATAGTTTTACTAATACAAACTAAGGTGTGAGATTATTTTAAACCTTTTTTTTGCTTCTAAAAATCTCTGGGCCCAGTTTTATCAGACGGACTAATTGATATTAAACTGCGAAAACTATATACACGGGCGTTATACGATAAAATTTGGATGAATTGCGCAAAAATAAAAAAATGGTTTCTAACAAAATAATGTAATTTATAAATTTTTTTTGAAAAAACCGCTTGGATAAGGGGATCGACTAATGGCCAGAAAATCGACGATGGGGTTCTCCATCTCCAGTACAGTAGTAGATTTGCCCTGCATCACGGTCATTGTGGGTACAGCGCTTCCTTCTTTGTCCATATAACACAGACCGCCCGAAAAAATGATGAGATTTTCACTGAATTCCATAAAATTATTAAATTAAGATTAACCTTTATATTAGCAGTAATAGTAGAGTTAACTTGTTTCAAAACACTTGGGTTAAAATATAAATTGCAAGAAGAGGGATAAAAACCTTGTATTTAACCATAAATTGCATAAAAATAATATGTTCAGGGAGTATGGTTCTCAAAAACTAAACATTTGTATAAAATAATTGTTCAACCCATATTAAATATGTTTGAAAGGACCAAAAAATATTTAAACTCGTATTAGCCACCCAAAATATTAGTTAAAATTGCGTGTAAACGGTTTAATTTCAAACAAAAATACCCTGTTTTTGTCGTTTTCCATTCCACTTTATCGATTGATGAGCAATGTTCCGACCTATCGCTAGGCCGACTCGATCGAGCTAATATCAAAATTTGTCAGAAAAATCATTTTGGGTAAAACTTGCTCGCTCATATAGGAAAAATTTAAAAGTGTATTTATCAAAAGGTAATGTTAGAGCTTTAAAATTGAATGTTAGCGATGGGCCATTAGCAGATTAAATAAACTATGCAATATCCTTTAATATATATTTTTGGAAGTTTTTAACGAGTTATCGGAATTTTGTTAAAATTGCTCATTTTAAAATATTTTCATTTCATTGTTTAAATTATTTAGGCAGTCTTTGTAGAAGTTTAGTTAAATAAATAAATATATTAACTAATTTCCGTTAATTAGATAGGAAAATTTCAAAATGGATATCGAATTTTAATAGCCAATTTTGGGGTAGATGCAAGCGTAATACCTACCGTGTGGAAATATGATGGAGGATGGTTTACTGGCTTGGCCCTGTTTAACGACCCACGTTATAAGGCTACCGTCGGAGTGGCTGGAAATAAAGGATTTGCCTTCGTAATGCCAGGACACGGAACACAAATTCTTAAAATTATGATGTCAAATATAAAAGAACGTCATTTCAAAAGTGAGCTAAAAGTTTGTGTTTAAGCTTACAAACTTCCCGCTCTATCGAAATTAAATTTCAACAGTTCATAGTTAAACAAATACACCAACAAACAATTCTGTTGAGCAAAGTTTTTTAAAGATCTATTTAAATCATCTATAATCTCTCCTTTTTACTCATGACGCGGACTAATTTAATTTCAAAATTCGTTGAATTTACGAAAATCGGCCAAAGTGGTATGGGCATATACTAAGAATGGGGACGAATTATTTTAATAGAAAAGTATTGGACATGGAGGTACCGGGGAAGAGAGGAAGAGGACGACCTCGTGTAACATGAAAAGGGCATTGGACAAAATTATAAAAATTAAAAAGATAAACCAAGACATGGCCCTTACCCGATCAAAATTGAGAAAACTCATCAAAACAAACCCCACGACTGTAGGACCAAGTACTTGATAAAGAAGAAGAAAATTCATTGAATTTGTTAAATGTATAAAAACTTTTCGATCAAATCAATTTATATGAGTTCACTCTCTTCCTAATTTGGGGTAACGTTAACACAACAAAACAAAATCATATTATAAAAATAATAAAAATTCAGCCTAACTTTTGTAATAGGAGGCTTACCACATTATGCGAGAAGCGGCTGTCGACTGCCTTGTTTTTCAAATCCCATAACACTATGCTCCCCGACTCAAAACCTATCAATAACTAAAATAAATGTATATCTTCGATAAATGTTTTCGGCGAATTTATTACCTTATTTGAGTCGACTGGGTTATCACTGATATGAACGATGGGGCCGGGGTGAGCTTTTGATATTCTAAGAATAAAATAATTTTTTTCACATTTATATAATAATATCAATAAATTTTGCAGATAATAAATCATTTCTGACGGAATTAAAAATACGCTTGCACATAGAAGGCCATTTTATATTGAAACCGCGTATGGCGTATGGATAGAGTTTCCAGGAACCTTCAAACAGTTTTAAAGATCAAAGGCAAAATTTGGTGACAAAATATGGTAACAAAAAATAATTCAACATTTAATCATATATTTCAAATTTTTTAATCATAAAAGATACATTAAAGAATTTGATTTGAAACATTAGGTATAAAATAATTTAACAATACCCATTTAGTTTTTTAAGGATTTTTAACAGTACTTTAATTAGGTGGAGTCGTTGAAAACCCGCATTAAAAATTAAAGGAGAATTTTGGGGGCCTTTTAATTATTCATATAAATTATAACCACTAAATTTAAGCCAAGGTATAGCTAAAACCCTAGGAGTGTAAAGCAAATTAGTAATTTCTAAGGTTCTCAGAAAGCACTTTCCCACCCAATTATCAAAATTGCATTAACCAAGGGAGTCTTGCCTTGGCAAAAATCAAGTAGTAAAGTTCAACATTTTTCTAATATTACAAAATTCCATGTGTATATATATAGAAGGTATACAATGCAATGGTTTTGTTCCAGTTAATGACGTATCCGGATAGCTTGAAAGAATCTACGTTGACCACGTGTATGTTGCCCCGCTCCGTACCCACGTAAAGCCATTTGCTTTGGAAAGGCAGGTGGGAATATGTGATTCTAATCCGTTAATATTCAAATTATCATAGATAAATATCAGCCATGTTATATTTGTAATAGTTTTTTGGTAATTAATTACTGTATCCCATTGCTATTGCAAACAAAAAAATTTATAATAACATATATATTGATTATCATTAATCGTTATCGAATCGAAAAGTTTATGTCTTTTAAATAGTGTTGTAAAAACGACTGGGTTTTGTTTGATCTACCTTTGGTTTTAGTCGATTAAACATAAACAGACCAACAGTTTTTTGGCCTATTTTCTTAGTTCGACTAAAAGGAAAGGTCGAACAAACAAAACCCAGCCGTTTTTACAACACTACTTTGAAAATGCATTAAACTGTACATTGCGCACAAGACACTTAATAAAAACACTTATATTGCCTAAAAAATTGCCGTCGATAACTAGAATATTTATTCACTATAGTTATCGTCTTTCAAATTATCCTCAAATCGTGAGATGTAAATACAATTTTTGGATTGGCTGTTAATGTTGAACTAACCTTTCTCGTTGAAATTTGAGGGAATGTACCATGGTGGGTTGTTTAGGCTTGATATTCCATAGGTGGAGGGTATCATCGGCGCATGCGCTAATCAGGAGACCCTAATCATTAATAAAAATCTTAAAATTTAAATTGTGATTATAACTAAAAATCGCGAAAAACAGGGTTAAGTTAATAATTTAAAGCACAAGCTAGTAGGTGTGACAAAAACAAAAGCAGCAATTATATAATGGCTGATATAAGAGCTTAAGCCTATAAATGTTTTTATTGGGGGGATCAGGCTGTTTGAACGAAATCTATTAGGCAGAAATATATTAATATTCTTGGTAAATTACCATTACAATTGATATTAAAAGACAGCCTCTGTCATTTAAAGCGCCCGATAAGTCCAGGGGCAAATACATCCAATTTATAATTGCACCATTAATGTGAGCCCATAAATTGCTTAGCAATTAATAAATGCTTCGGGGACATTAAAAACTTAAAAAGCAATTATTTATAAAGCTTAAATCAAAAGTTCTTAATCGGTCAACCATCAAATCCTGTATCTAAAGAAGACACTAGCGACAATTTGGCAATGTCATTTTTCTTACATTTTTAATTATCAGCAATAGACAATTGAGGATAACATACAAATGATATATTTTAAGCCCAAATCAATACATTCTGGACATTATCAAATCAATATACCAAACCAACACACGTACACTAAAAATTTTTTTTACCAATCAACTACAAGACTTATTTCAGAATGTAAAATTCATGTATTCGCCCTTCTACACTTCAGCCTAGCGTATTTACCAAGCCTGTCTAAAGCAATTATTAAGCATGCACACACCATAATCGACTAAGAGATAACGAACACAATTTTAAAAAATTACCAAATTAATCTGTCCCAAAATTGGTATTAATCGAGGCGATCAAAGCATGAGTTTAATTAAAACGCCACTTATCGCCTACATTGCATTTTGGCTCAATCAGTGCGTTCCAATAAAGTTAGTAAACACCCATTATTTACACAACTCCAACGCAAACTTTACATGATGTATATGAGCGCCCGCCCTGCCTGGCTTCATATAATAAATCGATTTTATCTCAAAATTGCTTTTGGCTCGCTGTCTTCCGATCAAGAGATGCATTATATTCTTCCCATCATGTAGTGTATTTGCGATGCGTTTGCATAGTCGATGACGGCTTTTAATTATATGAAGGCTACAAAAGGCTGTCTCAGGTTTACCCCCTTAAATAGGCCTTTGTCCCAATTTTAACCTACACCCTAGCCCAATCCCCCTTAACCTTAAGCTGGCAAACTGACGAAAATTAATTTAAAATTATAAAGAGGAAAGCTTCTCCCTTCCCCCCTAAGCGATCGGATCGGGCTACGTTTCAATTACGATTGCGGGCATAGGGCCAATTCGTTATATAGTCACGCAGACGCATATGTATGAATCGACCCAAGCAAGGGCTGATTTAGGCTTTGGCTCTGTGAAAGAGAGGGTTTGGTTGCATAATTAAAATTAATCGCCTCAGATTTATGCATAAAAAGACGCTACAAATTTTCTGTTAAATCATAAAATATCCAAAAAGACAAAACTTTTTGAATCTTATATTGGATCTATTACTATGAATTCATGTATTTTCAAGACCGTATAGGTATTAATTAAAGATGCTAACAAGATACTTGTTTTATAAAGGACTATATAGGATTAAGAGCAACCATTGTGTGATTTCTAAATTAACATGTAAAGACGCTCATGGGCGTAGCCAGCATTAGAATTAGAGGGGGGTAATAATGATTTAGGGAGGGGCAAAATGATCATTTTTAAAATGTTAGACAAAATTGTAATAAATTTTAACAAATTTTGGAATTAAAGGGGGGAGCGCCCCTCCCTGCCCTCACCCTTGGCTACATTTATGAAGGTACTTGCTACATTTTTAAAATACCTTTTAAAATAACGTAATCTTGAGGTATATTGATCCAATAGATAAACCAAAAAACAATTTTTACTTTTTCCTCAACATATCTAATTACATTTTCTAACGACGGGATCACAAGGTTTCAAAAACAATCAGCGAACAACAGTGTATGTTTATAACAGTCGTCATTAATATTTAATGCGACATTTAACGAGTAGCCTTTTAACGAAGCTAAATGATCGGGACATTCAGGACTCATCAACCTACCGAAAGGCGTGTGATTAAATGCCTGTTTTGAGGCATCACAAATCGTCAAGGTAAATTGATGATGGGAATTAGTATCGAAATGTTCGAACAGCTCTCCGTTACAATGTTTGCAATTATAAGGAGGGACGATTAAAATTAATGTCACCAAGGCAGGACATCGAGATAATGTATAATGCTGTTATTTGTCATTTTAATCGCCGTAGCATATTTAAATGCTACGCAGCTCATGTGTCACGCTAAAATGTCCGAATTTTACTATTAATGCTAGTCCAATTTTCCACAATTTAAGCGAGCATCGAACCCTAATTGTAAAGCATGGACAATGTAAAATTGTTTAAACGTAAGCTGATCCACAGACACACTTAAAATGAAATGATTGATATATCATTAAGGGAGGTGTATGTGTATCTAAATCTATATAAACACCGATTTGTGTTGATAAAAGGCGTTGTTTTAAAATAAGGATTAGTTAGCATAAGGATGTGGGAAGGAGATGTGAAAACGAGATTAAATTTCGAGACTTTTGTTTTTGTTAAGGAGAGGGGGGGGGGGGTGAGCAGGTAAATAAAGGTTAACCTTGGACTTTTTAGGCTAAGGAAAGTCGATTTTGCCGATGCTGCGTAAGGCATACTTTGTTGATTCCAAAAGTTAAGTTCCCCCATACATTGTCAATCTTAATTATATTATGGGCGAAAAATAAGGAAAAGAGCCAAAAATATTTTAAGAAGAGCGATTTTAACCAGCATAGGAGCGGTAAGTAATAATATTAAAAGGAAAATGATGGGATCCAACCTGTATAATTACCCAAAATTGACAATGTTCATTGAAAAAGAATTCGGCAAAAACTTGGTCTACATTTAGTTGCCTTTGTGGTATTGTATTATTAGCTTTGTACAACTAGGCAAAAGTCCCTATAAGCTTTTTTCAAAAACAAAACTTATAGCCATACCTGTGTTGTTTCTTGCCAGCTAATTCCCTTTCAAAGTGAAACAAATAGATTTTATCAACAGCCCCCTTTAATAACCTTAGCTAATAACCTGTCAAAATTTCATAAATTTAATAAAAAATGACTTTCTCGTCACAAAACTGGTAAAGAATACTTAAGGCCCAGCCTAAATCAACGGCCCATGTTTTGCGTAAATATCGATGCTTTAGGAAAGAAATTATGAGAGCCTAAAGAGATAAATGCCTCCATCCCCAACCACTATACTTCGGGTGTTGTCTTACTTCGTTAACTATGAATAGGATTTGCTGAACACTGGCTTCCGACACGTGTTTCACGCCTATATCGATCCCCGGTTTCCCAAATCTACCAAAAAAACAATCTTATTTTTGCAAACCATAAAAACACTTTGGTATAGATAAAATGCGAAACTTCGAAAAAATTAAAACTCCATCACAAAAGAAGAAAGTCTAGTTAATACAAATACAAAGTTTAAATCGTTAACCGGTTATCACGAAAAAAAAGCGATAGATCTTAAAATTTATAGAGTGAATCGAGTTTAAATGTTTATTTATTCACCATTTTAGTAATACTTTTATAAAAAGAGTATATTTATCTTGTTAAAATAAATTTAAAATATATTAAAAAGGAATGCTCACATCCTGATGAATCCACTATCGGTCCCGATGGCCAACAAATTTTGCACGGGGTCGTAGGCTAAAGAGGTGGCTCCGTGGGGGAAACCGTGCCTTATGGTCTTACGTGTAAAAAAACAAATAATTTCAAGGTCGCTCAAATTAAAAAATGGTAATTTAATTAAAAAATCGTCGCAAATCTATATTAGATAAACGCCTTTTTCCACAAACGTTTTAACGTCAAGCCACCAAATGCTCCATTAAATGCGCGCGATGGTGCAACCCCAAAATAAAATATTTAATAGAAACAAAACACACATACATACATAAAAGTAGATATGAGCGGCAACTTGGTAAAAGTCCTTGAAAAACGAAGCATTTAACAAGAGCGGGACCATTGCTCATTTTCGCCAAAAAACATATTCGGAGGCAAAAAATTAATCAAAAAGACACGGCTTTGTAAAAAAAAAGATAATTAAAGTGGTTCAAATAACTATAATTATTATGACAGAAGCTATTCCCCATAGGCATATAAATTACACAAAAAGAGGGCGGTGGAGCCGCTTGTACGCTGCCACACAAAATGATGGTCGTAACAGCAAAGTAAATAACGGGTTTTAATCTTAATTTTTTTCCACCATTTTTATGTAGGCATGATCACAAACCATGTAGAAATACAGATTTGATCAAAGGGCTCATTTTTCAAATTTTACACTAACCTCAACACCTATAAATTTAATTTAACCTTAAAAATTGAATTAAAAAATAATCCTCCAACTAGCGATAAATTAGGTTTGGATTCAAAACTATTAGGACTCATTTGTGTTGCCTAAAACACCAACAGGTGGCACTATTAAATGAAATGAATCTCAGGCCCAATTCAGGGAGTAAAAATCTATAGTCAAGTTAGGTAATTTTACCTACGACGACAGATTTAGTTTGAGCATATATAACTTATTTTAACTTAAGAGCCTCTTCAAATTTTAAACGAGATTTTACAAAATCTAAAAATTAACGAATTCCATCTCAAAATCTTTGGCCAAAATGTAACAAGAAGGACTTGTCATGTTATTATAAATCAGTATAGGTAATATAAACCTATGACAGCGATATAACAGAAAATATTAATTGATAATATAATATATTTCATCCACAATTTAAAAAAAAAAGATGTTTTTTAAATAATTTGCTGAATTAAAGATCTGCGAAATAAAACTTTAGAGCCAAACTCTTCAAAACCATGTTCTACGGGTGAATTTAGAGCAGCTCCAACCATATTCTATAAAGGTGGGTACTAGCCCAACCAGGAATTGGATTTGAAATTTGAATAAAGGGGTAGGCGAGAAATATAGAAAAAGCTTGGCAACAATTTAAAGAAAAAGAAAATGATAATTCTGCCCTTCCAAGTCCCCCTCCTAGCAAAGTCCCTGCTTATGCAGGATCTCATGCCATGCCATTAATAATAACTATTGCCTTATAAATAAAGTCGAGCTTCTAAAAAAAAGTGTAAGTCGATTATTTTGTCTCCAACCAAGAAAAAATGGCATTTTAAATGGAAAATAACGTAGATTAAAGAATATTTAATTTCAAAGAGTATTATTCGTGTTTAAATGAAGCTTTAACGAAACTACTGAAGTTTGCCTTAAGTTTCTCTCAATCTATTTGTCATCGTTTGATTAAAAACGGAAACAATCAAGCAAAATCTGCACGGTTGATAAATGTACATATCGTGATTATATTATACTTAAGTTTAGCATTCAATATTAATCGCAATCACATACACCGTTCCTCATTTACGGGAGAATGGGAAAGTAATTTCATCGATTGTTTTTACGTAAAAGCTTTTAAACACAGTTACCGTATAGTCCTCCCTAATTTTTGCATTAAAAAGCCGAGTGTAAATTAACAGCTCGACAAAAGGCTATCTCATAAATAATTACACATATAACATTTAAACCAAAGCAAAAAATTCGAATTGAACATTATTTTATATTTTATCGCCACAACTAGAGCTTTAAAACCGGTTAGGTTTTGTTTGGTCGACGTTTGGTTCAACTTCAAATTTCGACTAAGCCTAGAGGTCTACTAAGAAAAACAGACCAAAACCCTTCGGTCTAATGATATATAATAGTCGACTAAAGCCAAAGATCGCTTAAACCAAACCCAGCCGTTTTTACAACACTAATCACGAGTATTATAACGGGATATTGATTCATTTAAATGGACCCCTATTCTCATAAGCTTTTAAGCTGATCTCATTTTAAAGTTTTCAGCCAATTTGTCTCGAAGGAGCGAGGCTATCTTATGCAAATGTAGCGCTTTAGTAAACGTTAGGTTACACAATTTGAAACACTTAATCGATTGGTATAGTGAGGCAGTCACGTCTCAATTGAGATTGGATCCCTCCCTCCTCAAAGGCAGTTTATGTAAGGGAGCAGTCAAGGCAGCAATTAACTATTAGCGCTCTTTATTATAAGCAAACAACTAACGACTTAAAATAAAAGTTAATAAAATCAATTTCACATTGGGTAAATTGACTGATACAAATCTAGCCTATTAATGTTGGGGGATAGTTAAAAGTAAAGCAAATTAGTGACGTGAGGAACAATGAAAATAACGGTATACAAAGCGCAGTTCTATCAAAATATACCCTAAAACCAGCAAAAAACTGAAACAAAAAATGATGATAAAATTTTTTATGCAAAATTATAACTATTATGGCAATTCGGGGGGGGGGGGGGGGGAGAAATTCAATACTATTTGAAACAGATTACAACTTTGCTAATACCTCACAGTGCAATCACTAAATCATATAAATTCATGCTAAAATAACATGATTACTTTAAATTAACTAATGGCATATGTGAGAGTTTAAAGTGGTATCATGGGCGTAGCCAGGGGGTGGTAAAAAGGGGTGCCCCCTTCTAAATCCAAATAATCTTAAAAATTTCATATAACTATTAGATGTTCAAAAATATCATTTTGCCCCTCCCTCAATCATTTTTGCCCCCCTCTAACCAATCCTGGCTACGCCCATGAGGGGTATAGAAAATGAAAAAGGGGAAAAAATTATTTTGGGATATATTTAATAAATTAAATGAATAAACTTTTCCCTTAATTCAAAGAAACTATTGTTAGAAGTTTGGGTAATTTATATAAGTTTCTATTAATCGATACACACACATGCACCTATTTAATTGACTCCTAGTGATTGTTACACCTGATCAAACACATATAAAATATCGCTGTAAGTAGCGTGCCAAAACATGATATATTAACAAAAGAGACAAATAAAACAGATACAATAAATGTCAATTTTGAAGATTTTATCATTTCCCAGCGTAATTTTGCAAGGACGACCCCAAACTTAAATTGGATTCAAACGGTAATAACAGGGAGCCTTAAATTAAATTTTAACGTAGGTTCGTGCGCAAAGTTAACCGGTTAGAGTTGAATCCACCTTTCAAAATTACAAATTGTACTAATTTTAAGTTTGTAGCGAGTTCATCAACAACTAGGGGCGTGGGGGCGTTGGTATAGGCTTTGTCTTTAAACAAGAGCTCGCGGGTTCAAATCCAGCTTTCAGTTCTTTGTTTCAAAAACATGGAAAATATAGCACGTCGTCAACACGGCTGTCAGACCTGGATAGCCGAGCGTCACCCCACATCCAAATGTCTAAAGAAGCTGACCACCTTAGTGTGACAAACAGCTATCGGAAATTTATCGAGTTCGCCCAATCGATACAGCAATTGAATATACAAACCCAATTTTAACTCCCAAAGGGCAAAAATTCTTTATCCCGAAATATCCATAATAAAGAACGGCAAAACGAGCAGGAATATTAATTAGATACCCACCCACGACCCACCGAACCGGTCAAAAAACTAATAAACTCACTGCCCAATCCTAATCTGCCTTGTCAATACTGAAGTCGACGCCATCCCATTCCTTATAAATTTGGAGTTGGGGGGTTAATAATAATTTGGGAAAGGAAATGAACTAATTCAGCAATACTGCAATCATCGGCTCATAAAATAAGGGACAATGTATAGGAATAACGAATAGTAAAACACGCTCCGATGGGACGTTGTTGGTCTAGCTAGGCATGAATATTAATAGGGGTTGCTGCCGAACTTTGGGAATTTATTATTAATGATCCTTCTTGAGCTTTGCATGGATGGACTCGTTGACAGTCCTACATACGCGCCTTTGGAGTCAGGCTTATCACCTAATGTAGGCAGTGTCACTTTTGCGAAAATTATTGTCAGGGGTTTAATTACGAGGGAGATTGGTCGAAAAGGAAAAGCGTGATCATTTTAAAAACTATTGGATAAAAACTAGCCAAATTTTGCAGAGCTATTCTAGGGTAAATTTTGTTAAGCTACTGAAAAAAGAAACCGTAATACTCACTAACTTAGTATTTTGGACAGCTTTTTTAAACGGCTCGGGGTCCTCATGACCCCACCCAACCTACGAAGTGTTGATAAAAACGGGATCAAAAGTCATCGAGTAAAAGGGGAAAAGACTTTAACCTTAAAGAAAGGTATATGTACAGAAAAAGCTATGGGGGCAAGTAAGGGCAAGATGGAATATTAAAAATCTTTGACCGTCCTAAAAACCGTTTCTCCTCTATAAAATTTTTAATTTTTCTAAACGGGCGAGTGAGAAAATGTGTGTGTGTTTTTCCAAGATCACAACCCAGTATTGCCACTTGACTTTAAATTAATCACGTATTTGAAAGGCATCCATCTTAAAAGAATAATATTGTAGGCACCTAAAAGTAATTTATTTAAAATTTAAAATATCGAACGATTTAGGGGACTGATGTCCTAGAACTGAGGGCGGTAGACCGAACTCAACCCTGTACACAATTTATAAATCTAAATTATTTATAAAAATCAATTTCATTATATACGTTATATAGTTGAATCATTTATTATTTTTAAAAATACAAATTATTTATTATTTTTAAAAATACACATTTTGTGAAGATAAAATAAATAAATAAAGTTAAGAATTATAAATATATTCCGATACTGCTATTGAATTATATTTACTGATAGTAAATGGTAAAAAAAATTTCAATTGTAAAATTTGCCTAAATTTAGAAAAGATGTCGGGCAGAGCTCGGGGTAAAAATTTAGAAAACATTTCGGTCCCGGGTGGAGCCAATCCAAAAAAAAATTAACACATCCGGGTAGGGCTAGGCTCAAGCCGCTAAAATGCAATTTTGCAGGGCTGTGGCTGTGGCAAGGTTAAAAACAAAAGGTGGACATGGTAGTAAAAGTATGTACAGGGGGAGGGAAGGAGGTCAAAGTTTAAAATTCATGAAACCCGAAACACCTTATCATGGACGATTCCATGGGCGTACGCAGGTTTTGAATTAAAGGGGGGGGGGGTAGATTAAAAAAAAAGGTCTAGACATTTTCTTGAGAGCAAAAAAAAGCAACTGCCCTAAATTAGGCAGTGTGGGCAGCCAGACCCCCTGTTCACCCCTGGCAAATTAGGGGGCGGGAGCAGGGGGTCCGGCTGCCCCCTCTGGCTAATTGGGGGGGGGGGGGCAAAACATAATTTTTTTTTTAATTTTGAATTTTGTTAGGGTTTTTGTATTGAACATTTTTTTTTATTCCCTGCGTACGCCCATGGACGATTCTATAAAAATGACTAGAATGGTTTTAATCCTTACAGTAGTACTTCGGTAAGATATTACCTAAATAAGGTTGACTTATAGGCATTGGGGTAGCCAAGCATTGGAATTAGAGGGGGCAATAATGATTTAGGGAGGGGTAAAATAATCATTTTTTGAAATTTTAGTCAATAAATTTTAACAAATTTTTGAATTGTCCTCCTTCTCCCCTGGCTATGCCCATGTTTATAAGGCTTATTTAGTATAGGTACAAACTCTAAGGCCTAAAACATCGTAATATTAAATTGCGATGTAATATTCGTTCCTTAATCAACATCTCAGAATTTAACCTTACCAAAAACCGAAATATTTAGAGGCATATGAGCACTGCTCGGTACATAGATTAAAGTAAGGGAGCTGCGTAGTTTGAGCAATTAACATCGCCTAAATCCCGGTCAATCCCAAAACGATCGGGAATGATGTAAAGATATAATAAGAAAGACCACGGTAATCTCATGCAAATCCTTCCATTATAACAGGGATTAGGAGGACAGCTATTAAAATGTCTTATGTGGCGATATGGTTGTAATTGTAAAACAGTCGGACGGACCATTCCCATTTTTCTTACCACTTATAGCCATTACATTATATAGTGTTGGACATTGTTAATATTTCCACTGCACTATTGAAAGCACTCGCTAAAACAACATATAAAAACATAAAGGTTTACGAGGAAAATGATAATTTGGGAATACGTGGATTCGAGCTAGATCAAGTGGGATTAGAACTGGCATGGGCGTAGCCAGGTTTTGGATTAGGGGGGGGGGGGGCAAAACATAATTTTTTTTTCAAAGTTTTTGCATTGGAAAAATTTTTTTTGCTTAAATTAGGGGGGGGGGGGCGTCTGGCTACGCCTATGAGAACTGGCATTGATTAAACTTAAAACGTAATTGATGTACAAAAATAACATAGAAAATAGCTTGGACACTACTGGGCTCTAGATAGGATAAGGACAAAAAGCTAGGTGATAGTTTAGGGAGAAGCGAAATAATAACTTTGTAGAAAATTGACAAATCTAATAAAGAGCCTGATTTTAAAGCGCAAATTTAATGAATTTTATAACCGGGTTGAGTTTAAAATAATCGCATTTTTGCTCTAGATTTTTTTAAACAGATAAAAAAAATTAATGCATTTGTTTCCGACAATTATAACGTCTATAGGCAAGATCGGTCACTTTTCTAAAAAGCTGATAAGTTAAATCTACTTGTAAAAACCTAAGGCGAAAAAAAGGTAGAAATGAAAGGCTATGTGTCAACATCAGGCGCGTAGCCAAGGGGGCAGAAAGCGGGAATTTTCTGCCCCCTTGACCAAAATTTGAATTTTTTTTGAAGGTCCATGTCCTTTTTTAAGGCATAAAATTGATAGTAAATGCTCTGATTAATGAAGAGAGGAGATTTTTTCAAAGCTGGTTATATAGCGCCTTGGAGTTTCGCATATATTGTACGCGAACTTTACGTTTCTTACATTATAAATAAAAGTGTCGAAATTTTTTTTGTATTTTTCTTCCCCTTGAGAAAATGCTGGCTACGCGCCTGGTCAACATAGTCTATAAAGTGATAGGGGGGTTAGATGACGACAACTAATTAAGTCAATTCCTTGCTCAACCCTAGATTCTGGTCGTTGCGTTAGTTTTAGCAATAACTCTACAAGATAATACAACTTCAGAACCATGAGGGTAATCAAGAATTTAAAATTTTGTGAGTTAGATACTACTATTATGGTTAAATTTTTTGTATTTTAATTTTCCCCTCCCAAAAATCATTACAACACTTTTTCCCCGTACTTATACCCCCCCCCCCCCGAATTCATTGGCTAAGCCCATACCTATGACTAGAGCTGTAGGAGTGGATTAGACATAATCGGATCAAAGATTTCACTAAAAAATCTTTGGTCTGTTTACTAGGAAAAACAAATTAAAAAATTGGTTAGTTGACTAAAACCAAAGGTCGACCAAACAAGCCCCATCCGTTTTTACAACACTACCGATGAATCAAACAAGCTTAAAAATCTCCACAAGCAACAATCTTCGCGAGCAGGTGGTCGGGCAATATTACGATAAAACAGCCAATCTCCGATCAATAACTTTGCACACGGTACACAGGTATAATATATCGGAGAGGCCCCCCCCCCGCCAAGCTTCCCTCATCCATCTCCGTTCACTTCATTTTAAGGTCGATCTATGGGAAACAAATTATAAAGTCAAATTACGTTGATATATTTATTATAACCACTCAGCCCCCTCCCCCTTCATTATATCATTTCGCAAAAGCCTTTCCCCCGCAAAAAAGGCCAAAAAAATAAAGGGAAAACCAAAGAGGTAGGCAAAATTAATCGATAAATAAGGTTACACAACTAATACTGGCCGCACCTAAGTCAGCTAATAGTGAGTTTAGTCGATCATTTCATTTGCATGCGGCGGGTAACAGGGGCGATTATAAGAAAAGGACAGACAATTTTTTTTTAATACCATATTTTTGAACACATACAATATGTATTATTCCGTTTTTACGATTTCTAGAGGCATTTATACTACTATCCTCTCATAGTTAGCAGAAACAAGAAAAGCCCGATATGATTTTTTATATAGTATATTATTTTGTCTTCGTGTATTATTTTGTGATTTTATAATATTTAATCTAAGTTCTTATAAAATAATCGAGAATTAAATCCAATAATTTTTAAAATATGACAAAATCATTATTAAAAACTTGAGAAATCCCTTTATCGAGCTGGACAGTAGGGCAGCTCAAATGATTCGGGCATGGCCGGGGGGACACTTAGAAGGGTTCAGGCGGGCCCGGGCGAGCAATAATTTTTAAAATCGAATCGTGTCTGTTTCGGGCAGAAAAACTTTAACAAATCTGACTTCTGATATAATTAGTGCCCATATATTTTACAGGGTTAGTCAGTGTTTGGGATGGATGTTAACACGAGTCCAGTGCTGTTTTAACCTAACGCTAATTTTTTTAAAAAAACCTATAAATATTCAATAATTTTTAAAGAGTCCTTTTATTTTAAAATTTTATCTATATACACCTTAAATTGAAAAATTTAACAATTGGTAATTTTAAGATTCCGAGTTAGTCACTAACTAGTATCGCTCAAAATTGTCATCCAATAATGAAAGGGCGATCATACAAACATCTCTTTGGCCTCATTAGAGAGGGGTTTGCCCGGCGCATTAAAGGGGGTGAATTTCGCAATTTCAAAAGTTATTTTAATGATTGAATATTCATTTAAAATTCAACTCGTTTAGTGAATTTTTAAATAACTTTATCAGGAATTGCAGACTGCTTCGTACAATCATTAGTTCCCAAATGTCAGTAAATAAAACCTAAAAAATAGGGGCTAATTTGTACTTTGGAAAAAGGGGTAACGCGCTACCGCTAAAACTAATCGTTTTTAGAAAACGCTCTTGCCACCGTTAACAATTATGTTTACAGCATCGACTAGTTTTTATCACTAAATAAAACGTGTTTAATTGGTTAGAGGTCTCAAGGACCCCCCACCTGATCCACGAAGCGCTAAATTTAATTAGGGGTTTTGTCCCAAAATAAGGGTTAAACAGAAATATTTTATCCCGATTAGCTTAAACTAATGCAAATACTGATTTAAAAGATTTAAAAAATCTGCCGGCCCTAATTAAAAATTAAAAAGTATTTTTAGCTTAATGCCGGGCCTAAAATTTTTAAAAGCGGCGCAGGCAGAGGTTTTAGAACAAATAAATGACATTTTCGATCCCGAACAAAAAATTCATAGAGATGCGACACTACGCAACCCCTAGATATTCGTGCATCTAATGTGCTGCAAAAAGCGGTCGCCACCTGAACACATGCGTAATTAATGTTTTTATAGAAATTGTATGGATTAATAATTACTAATAATATGGTAATATTATATAATTAATATTCATTATGTTCGTTATCTAGCTATTTCATATATATTCATCAAACCGAATAAATTTAAAAGAATTCACCCCAACAAATAATTTGAAATGTAGATGGTGCTATGAAAGTTATACATTTGAGTTTTGGTCTTATTTAAAATGAAATATACAAGAAACATCTAATGCCATTATTATATAAGATTTTTCATTGACCATTTCAATTTAGTTGAAGATGGATGTCAAAAATTGCGACACTTTTTTAAAGTGTGATTGAGTTCATCTTTAAATTGCTTCAATCAATTCGGCTCGATATAGTGGTAGTGTTTACCTTCGTTATTAAACAACGACTCTTCCCATTAAAATTTACAAGTATTCTAAAATCTATCCCTACACTAAGGGTTGGATTAAAAATAAGCCAAAATGAGCTCAAAGATAAACGTTTTTAAATTACAGCGGGCATTTTAATGGAATCCTAAAGCCAATTTATATTTATTTTATAAATGCTCTTAAACTATTTAGACGATGAGGCGCGCGTTTTCCAGAAATTTAAACGGGCGACTATTATTATTCAACATTTAAGAAAATGCCATTTTTATGATAAATTAAGGTATTTAAAATTAATGATAAAAGCTAATGCATAGCAATTAATAACCTATTTTGTGCGCAAAAAACAATGTGGGAGTAAGGGGAGGTTAGTCTATGCCAAAAAAATAAGGTTAAGTTTTATACTGTAAACGACATTACGTAACCCAAAAATTAGTGTCATTTAAAAATTAGTGTCATTTTTAAAAGCGACAGCTAGGGTATATTGGTGGCACGTTAAGTCTCTAATGAAATGTGAGTCTCCCTCCACTCTTTTACGCATAAAAAAATAATTAACGTGTTCTAATTCTATTATTCGTCGTTATATTATTTTTTGCGAGGGGCGTGGGGGCGTAGTCGGTATAGGCTTTGACTTTCAACAAGAGCTAGTGGGTTCAAATCCCGCTTTCGGTACTTTCTTTCAAAAGCTTAAAATATATCACAATATTTTTTTTTTTGCGAATAAAATTGCTAAATCAACATCTTAGTTGCTAATAGATGTTCCGTGGGCAGTGACAATTTGAAGATGCTAGAGCGTAGAGCGCGAGATTAAAAGTAGTTGAATTTATTTCGTTACTACTTATAAGATTGATTTTCGATCAGACCATTAGCGCATTAAGCAACAAGCAGCAGCAAAACAGGCCTCGCGGCATTTCATTAAATTGTTATTGAAGAATAATATGGTTAAATAAGGAAATTAGATGAGTAAAGCGTCTAGAATAAACTGTTCCCACTTGAACAATAATATTTTAAACCAAACTCAACTTTTAAACTCACATTTCAATAATTGTTATTGTTAAATCAAAACTTTTTAAAAATATGATTTTGAGCAAAACGCAAGAGTTTTAAGTTTTGCCAATATTAATATGGGGTAAAATAATAATTTTGTTTAGTCGGGTAGACGGTCGGATGTATTGGTCGGGGTCTGAGCAAATACACATGTTACGCTTTTGATTGATTAAATCATGCTCAACGTGAACGGGGGAGAGAGTGACAAGGTGAAACACATAATAGTTTATTTGGTAGAAATGATCGAAAATTTAACATGCAAAAACCGTGCCAGATTTAACCCCAATATTTTAGTGCGCCATCTAATTGCTCCTTTTTTATTACAATGCAATTAATAGAATTCTAATTATTTACAATTTTATTGTCAATTAAAATTTTTGAAGCCAAATGAGCAGTGCAACATCGATTGTTATTGATAAACGCTCTGAAATCTAATTATCTAGGATTTTTGCGATGGTATAAGCGATTTCATGTCTTTTTATACTTAAAATGCTGCAGTTTTTTTAAATATCGCCTTAGCTGCTTTAAAAATAAAATCAAAAGTGCGGAGTTATAAAAATATAGTATGAATTACAATAAAAGTTGTTTAAGGCAAACAAAAATGGACTTTTATAGTTACCATCTAAATAATTGTCAGTCCTTTCATTTTCATTATCCTAAGTGTATTTTTATGGCTGGATATGAACTAAATGCAAAGGTGATTTATAAACAATATCATTCATTCCATTTTACATGGTACATAATAAACAATTTTGTTTGATAACATTTTATTTTTTTTATTATGCTTTCCTTCTTATAAACAAATTATGTAAAAGTATCACGGGATGAAGGCTAGTGAATTAATGTTTATTGGATTGTTTGAGAATAAGCAGACTTATTATCCAAAATTTATGGTGTCTGTTAATAAGATAAAATGAGAGATCACATACTCAGGCAAAAAAGAGGGATGAGGTAATCAAAGTGTAAACCATGTCGTGTGGGATTTAGACAAAATGTATGAGGGAGATAAATGAAAGTGGTATACAAAAATGATTGAGCATACATAGTGAGACCATTCTTTATAGTGGATGCAGCTTTTTAGACAAAGGAATAGAAAGATCAAAGAAATATTAAGCTACATATATATATTGTCATTGTTGGGGGTAAATGGGTTTAAATTTAGGAATATTTAAAAAAAAATATTAAATTTAAACATCTTTCTATAAAGCATCTTATTATAAATTAAATGGAGAGCTTTATATAAATAAAATATATTATTAAATTAAAAGTTGAATTTTATAAACATCAAAAATTTGATTATTTCAGCATATTATATTAAATTACTTTATTTAAAGCATGTTTAATATTTTGCTCATTAGATATGTCATAGCAAATTAAAAAATAATAATGATCATAAAAAATTGATTTCTTACATAGGCAAAATCAAAGTTTTCCTTCCTAAGTGATTCTTCAATCTCATTTACATTTTTATTTTGCTGATTTAACGATGTTCGAAAATTTTCTAAAACTCCTTTAAATGTAAATCTCTTCATTGGCAAATTTGAAATATCAAGATAGAATCATTTTATAAAGCAGCTGATTAGGTGAGATTTATTGATTTTTCCAATTTATTAAATTCTCAGTACACGGCTGGAAAATACAAAGATGCCATCTAATTCAACTAAGTTTGTTGAATTGCTTATCCGCGGCGTTTTATTCAATGTTAGCCTTCAATTAGCTTTTTATAGGAAGGCATATGTTTGGGTCCAATTTACATTCATGCTTGATGTTAGGGTTAAGGAGAAGATTAATGGCTCATATCTTTTAAATATTGCACCAAAAAAGTGCATCCAATATTTAATTTTTGACTAATTATTATGTACATGGTAATATTCGTACATCTGTTTAAAATGAAAGTGAAAAACTTATACGAATCATTTTTCAATTACCATGGGCGGATATATTGAGTGACCAATATGATTAACCCCATGTATCTTCAATATAACAAAATATATTTGAATGCATACATACATCAATTATGGAAAATATATATTACTATTAAAGGACAATATCTCTGTAAATATATGTTAAAAATTTGCGATACTTACATCAAATGTATATAGATCTACCTATAGAATAATGTGCAAAAGATAGAAACTTAACCATATCGGTCGTAATTTTTGCTAATATGAGGCTGCAAAATTTAATAGTAAATACATTAAAATTGTGCTAATAACTTATAAAAATGAATTGAATCTTAATAAGGGCCCCGGCCAAGTAAGGACCCAATCCCCGGGCTCAAACGAGGGGGCCATGGTGGCCTTAAGCTTAGGTGCCTTCGCTTCTACCCTTCAATAAAAGTTGGAGATGTGCTATAGTTATTTATAGCTGGATGTTTTCCCTGGGTTTTCATTTATGTGTTTTTATTAAATAATGCATGTTTTTTCTTAAATACCAAAGCTTTTATTAAATATCACGGAGTATGATGTGACTATCTACGTGTATTCATGTTCGTAAAATTTTTAGGTTATTAAAGCAACCGCTTTTTGTATAAAAAAAAGAAATAAGTATTTCCTTAAAGATTGAATTAAATTTAGTCAAGATTTTACCAAAGATTTCTAACGGCGGTTTAAAAATGGATTTATTGCTCGTTTAAAAAATATATTTTTCTTAGGCTTTTAACTTCAAGAATATAATTATATTTTGTCGCGATATGAATTTTATTACTGTTTATAAATAAGAATCATAATTTTTAATAACATTTTGTTTAATATTAATAATGTTAGATAATTTGTAATAAGAACGAGTCTAAAATATAATCAACTAGTTAAAATCACATGATTAAATATTAAAAAATTTTAGAGTTTTTAATACTTTTACATATTATTTTATAGAAAAGTTAATATAAATATTTCAATTCATTCTTTTTTTTAAAATATAATAGCAAAGCATTGATTGACTTCAATTTTAGTCATTTAAGGCAATAACTGCATAAATAAAAAACCGTTTCTATATTTTCCAGCTGATTTAATATTTATCTAGTTTTGCTTTACTGTATAATGTCTTTAAAAATTAAGAACTTTTAGGACTACAAGGACTAAACCAGGAGGACCTAAGATAACATCAATTTGTTTATTATATAAGAAATCATGATTAAAATCGCATGATATTATATTTACTAGTGTTGAAACGTTAAAAAATTGTTTTATCTACTAAAATTTAAGTCTTGGCTCTGCCATGTGCTACTACAACATTATTAATGCAATTGGCTCGAGAGCAGAACTCGTTGACTTTGCTCAAAGATCACCCAAAAAGTGTCTTTAAATTTTAATCCAGCTCTTATAAAGTTTTTTGTTAAAATATTAGTTTACTCTTTACCCTTAAACCCTCTTTCGATATGCATCCATAAAAAATATAAAAAATATATATTTATTAACTCTAATATAGACTTTAACAGGGCATTAAATATAATTCCATTTCAAATTAGCCTAGGCTCCAAATAACTATTCAAAACTGGGCGTCCGAGAATATGTGTTAGAGAAGAGCAAAAAGAATGGTAAGCAAATTGATATTATAGGGTTTTTAAATATAATTTTAATAAGAATATTTAATTTTTTAATTGAAAGAAAGCAGGGTTGTTGCTTTTATTTTCCTTATCTGGCCCCATGAATCAAAGCAAGATTTGTTGAATAATGATAAAAAATGTTTTAATCTTGCGATATGCCATGATAAATATCCATGGTAAAGTCATTTCTAACAAAAAGGCAAAACTGTAAAAATATTAAATTAGGAAAAACCCCCTTGATTTATTATTAATAGAATAGTAATGAAGGATGCATGCACATCATTTCTAAATATACATGGAGGGAGACCTCCTATATACAATAATCATTTGTAATAAATCATAGTTAACATTTAATTATATTTATAAAGAAAATCTTCGCACACTAGCATATATAACATCAGTTATAGTCATATTTTATCATAGTATTTTATGTACGTTTTTAATTTATAATAGTTATTAAAAGTAACCATAATGCTATCATATGTGACACACACAACAAACATAATTTACTCATGGGCTGCTTGATGGGTTATCGGGTTCGTGAAACCTAGGTATTTAGATAATAGCACAATTCTATTTAATGTCGAGATTAAAAATGATTAACAACCTTTTTTAAATTAAATATAGTTTAAACGAATGCATATTTAATATTAAAATATTGAAAAGGCATTTGCAGATTTTGTGTTAAAAAATGTTCACTTTCATTTAATTACTATAACGCGTTAATTAGACAATTCTGCTTCTATAGCTAATTAAAATACTATTACAATACACAACAACACAAAATGAATTAATTGTAGGTTATTTTAGAAGTCCGTCTAGTGATAATCACGACTTCATGGGCGTAGCCGCCCCCCCCCCTAATTAAAAAAAAAATTTCAATACAAAAACCCTTAGAAATTAAAAAAAATATGTTTTGCCCCACCCCCTAATTAGCCGGGGGGGGGGGGCAGGGGGTCCGGCTGCCCCACTGCCTAATTAGGGGAGTGGCTTTTTTTTGGTCGCCGGAAAATTTTTGGATAATCGAGACCTTTTTTTTTGCTCTCAGAATATTTTTTGGATAGTCAAGACCTTTTTTTTTAATCTGCCCCCCCCCCCTCAATACAAAACCTGACTACGCCCCTGCACGACTTAATCAACTAATAAAAAAATATATGAGAGTCATTTAAATTAATTTTTTAAGTCATATTACCTACAATTATCAAAAATATTTAAATTTCTACTTAGCTTATTCAAACATTTTAACCGAGGCCTTTTGTAATTATTGTGTCCTTTAATCAAAATCACTGATGATGGAACATATTCCATAAAATCTACAGCCCATTTTCATGCCGTTGATTCCTTAGATTCCATTTACGGATTTATTAGGCAATTAAATATTAGGCAGGCTTATCTTGTCCTCATATTTTCAAATTAATAATGTTGAAAACACTCTGGTAATATAGATTAAATTCCAAAATTTAATAAATTTAATATATCTTAAACTCGAGGGGAGAAATTTGAAATGAATTACAAACTTAAACAGTTATAATAAATCATTAAATTGCAATTTATAAAGCGAACCGTGAAGATAAGCCTAATTTAGCCAGAGCAAAAATAAATTTCGCATTTAACGTCAAACTAAGAAATGTTCATTGCCTCCATTTATCTCAGTCAAAATTTTCACTTGTCAGCTAAGGCAAAAAATCAATTTAATACTTATTGATAGACTTGCTAAAATGTGAATGTAATATAATTGAAGAGACTATCACTTGTTTTTAATAAGATTGAGCATTTATTATTTTTTTCCCTACAATTTAATAAATTGATTTGAATTAAATGCTCATTTTTATCTAATTATTATGTGAAATCGCATTTAATATGCCAAATGACTGCATCGTTCACATAATTAATCACTTGTATGCACATATTTAAAGCTGCTAAGTAACAAGTTACATGTAAGCAGTTCCTTGAACTACTTCTATTTTTCGTCAAATCAAAAGTTGTAATTAGTTACTTAATTGCAGGATAAATTAAACTGTAGTTAATATTTTATTACTTGCTCAATAAAGTTACAGTTATTTTTATAAATTCAGTTCATAAATAAAATTGATTATCAATGTCAATTGCGTGTTTTTTGCTGTGAAATTCAATTTCCTCGACGGAATAAATGCGAATATTGTTAGCCTTTTTCGAGTAGATAAATCTAAAATTCTGATAGAATTTTATAAGTATTATATTATACATTTTTAAAATATATTGTTCTAAGAACGATCTCCCGCAGTTTGAACTTTTTAAATGCTAATGTTTTATACCAAATATTTTTAAAGGTCGCATAAATTCAACTACAATAATTTTACTCTTTTAGTTGATATGCAATTTATGGGCCCGTTTTTGGTTGTCCATTCGTCCCTCCTGTCCGACTGGTAATTTTTAAATAATCGCCGTAGAATCTTATACGAGTTTTTATGGCTGTGGACTTATGCTTCTGTAAAATACTGATATTTTGGATTCGTAAATACACTAGCTAATTAATAGTTCCTGATTGACTATACTTTTTTCGACCTCGCCCGAGCCCAATATAATTGGTTTTATGCCCGCCTGCTTACCTTATTAATTTTCTTTGGGTAACTTGTCTAGGTTGTTGCTAAATATCGGATACTTGCGAAACTGGCTAAAGAATTTTATGCAATTAATGATGCCCGTTGTTTACTTCGATTTATCTGACCCCGGCCAAAGTACTAATTAATTTCTATTTATATTTTTTGCTTTGAGGATTTCATTTGGCCAATTCTAGGTTGTTGCTTTCTTACGGATGAGTGCGAAACTGTCTAAATAATTCCATGCAATTTATGATGACCGTTTCTTACTTCTACTTTATCTGACTCCAGTCATAGGCCAAAATCCATTTTTCTTTTTGTACCTGCAGGTTTAGGCATTTACAATATCTTACCTTTAAATACATTAATAATCCATTTTTTTGGCTGAAAATATATGATGACCGTTCCTCAGTCAAAGAACTATGTTGTCCTTATTCCGGGCCTTACTTAATTCTTAATTTTTTGTGCATTTTTGTTGGTCTGGGCGGCTAACTTTTACGCCAAAAATGCATTTATTTCTTGGCCACATACCTAGAGTTCGACAATTACCCCCTCTCCCTTTTGACCCCTTACTCACACCCTCTTTGCCCCCCTATGTTACATTTCTAATCCCTGAGCCCCGTTAAAAAACTAGACTTTTTAACTAGTTTTACTTTTACCTATATTAAAAATGAAAACAAATTATTGTGCTCAGTATTTAATTCAATTTTTGCTCAGTAGAATAATCAATTGCTCAGTAGAATAATTTAATGATCAGTAAAATATTCAAATGCTCGGTATTTAATGTTCAGTAGTTTAATTATTTCCTCAGTAATTAATTCATTTGTTCAGTTATTATTTCTATGATGCTCAGTAAATTTTTGCTCAGTAACTGGAATTTAATTTTAACTCTTTCTATCCTGGGGGAGGGGGTAATTTGCCCCCCCCCCCTTATTTTTTACCCTCTTTCTCACCCGCAGGGGGTGGGGGTGGGGGTGTGATTGGCCCCCCCCCCTTATTTTTTACTCTCTTCCTCACCAGGGAGAGGGAGGGGGGTGATTTGACCCCCCCCCTTATTTTTACCCTCTTCCTCATCAAGGAGGGGGAGGGGAGTGATTTGACCTTCCCTCCCTATTTTTTACCCTCTTCCTCATTAAGGAGGGGGAGGGGGGTGATTTGCCCCCCCCCCCACTTATTTTTTACCCTCTTCCAGGGAGGGGGAGGGAAGTGATTTGCCCACCCCTCTTTTTACCCCCTTTCTCACAAACAGGGGTGAGAAAAAGGGGGGGGGGGGCGCCCCCCGGTGAGAAAAAGGGTAAAAAGGGATGGGCAAATAGACCCCCCCCCCGGTGAGAAAGAGGGTTAAAAAGGGGGGGGCAAATCACCCCCTCCCACGGGTGAGAAAAGGAGTAAAAAAGGGGGGGTCATAAACCCCCTCCCCCCTGATTAGAAAGAGGGTAGAAAATAAGGGAAAGGGGGGGGGGGGGTAAAAAAAAGGGGGGGGGGGTCAAATCACTCCCCTCTCCCCAGGTGAGAAAGAGGGTAAAAAAGAAGATGGGCAAATTACACTCTTCCCCCCTGGTTAGAAAAATGGTAAAAAATAAGGGGGGGGGGTGAAAAAAGGGAGGGGGGTCAAATCACCTCCCTCCTCCCAGGTGAGAAAAAGGTTAAAAAAGAACGGGGGGGGGGCAATTACTCCCCTCCCCTCTGGTGAGAAAGAGGGTAAAAAATAAGGGGGGGGGGGAAACAAATTGGACAAAAAAGGGAGGGGGGCAAAGTTCTTAATTTATTTATAAAAAATTGTATACTAATTAAAATATTATTTATAAAATATAAGCGCAAAATAAATTAATATCACAAATTATGAATTTATATTACTGAGCATTTTTTAATTTAAAGTTGAGCATTTTAAAGTTAATTTACTGAGCAATTTTGAATTTTTAACTGGGCATTTTAATAAAATACTGAGCACATTTTACTGAGCATTTTTTAATTTATTACTGAGCATTTAAATAACATCCTATTAAAACTACTAAGTTGATAAAACCAAGTTAATTTTAAAAATAAATTCATGCCATTCTAAATATTATTTTATCAAATCACGGAAAATTCTGTTGAATAACATTAATCTTTAGGTAAATAACTAGAATTGTATTCAGTTACTTTAAAATATATGTAACTGTAACCGTATTTAGTCATTTTTTGAAAGTACTGTTTTTTAACTAGTTATTGTGCAAAATTAACTTTAACAGCTCTACATATTTTCATGAAATTGGATGTAAATTAAGACAGTATAATGTTGTAACATATAAAATTAATATATATGCAAGTCAAAAATGAACGGTAAGATTTGACTTAAAACAAAATAACTGTATAAGTTGCTCAATAACGTGGAATTAGATAGAGTATAATTTTATAAGATCTTAACATAATCAAATAATTTTATGATAAGATGATAAAATTAATTGCTATGCAATTTATGGGCTCGTTTTTTGTTGTCCGTCCGTCCGTCTGTCCGTCTGTCTGTCCGTCTGTCTGTCTGTCCGTCCATCCCTATCTATTTGCATTGGGTATATTAGGTTATCGCTTTTTTAAATTAATGGATGAGAAAGAGGTGCCCCACCCCTCATCTCTATCTCCCTCGCTGTGTTATTTTTAGAATTAATGCATAATAGGTGCCCCACCCCTCATCTCTATCTCTCTCGGTGTGTTATATATAAGATTTGTTAAATTATCTATTATATAATAAACATAAATAAAAGTTGTTTACTTTTAATTGCTATGCAATTTAACAGTTATATCATAAACATAAATAAAAGTTGTCTACTTTTAATTGCTATGCAATTTAACTAGTTTTTGTTATATAATAAACAGATAAAAGTTGTTTACTTTTAATGCTATGCAATTTAACTAGTTATATAATAAACATAAATAAAAGTTGTTTACTTTTTAATTGCTATGCAATATAACTAGTTTTGGGGTTAGAATCCCGGAGTTTTTTTTGACTCTTATGATTGTTCTTGTTACTATCATTGATAATAAAAGTTTTTGGCCGTCCGCTGGCTGCTGACCAATGAAAAAAATGACCATTGGCCAAAATGTGAATCGAAATTATTTTTTTCGTTTTTTTTGACTATTATGATTGTTCCTGTTTCTACCATTGCTATTATGACTTTTTGGCCGTCCGCTGGCTGCTGACCAATGTTATATAATAAACATAAATAAAAGTTGTTTACTTTTAATTGCTATGCAATTTAACTAGTTTTTGGGTTAGAATCCCGGAGTTTTTTTGACTCTTATGATTGTTCTTGTTATTATCATTGATAATAAGACTTTTTGGCCGTCCGTTGGCTGCTGACCAATGAAAAAAATGACCATTGGCCAAAATGTGAATCCGAGTTTATTTTTTCGTTTTTTTTTGACTATTATGAAGTTCCTGTTACTACCATTGCTATTATGACTTTTTGGCCGTCCGCTGGCTCCTGACCGATTGAAAAAATGACCATTGGCCAAAATGTGAATCGAAATTATTTTTTTCGTTTTTTTTTGACTATTATGATTGTTCCTGTTCCTACCATTGCTATTATGACTTTTTGGCCGTCCGCTGGCTGCTGACCAAAGGAATAAAATGACCATTGGCCAAAATGTGATTCGAAAACTTTTTTTTCGTTTTTTTTGACTATTATGAATTTATATCCACTTTTACCGTGTCCTGGCTGCTGACCAATGGAAAAAAATGACCATTGGCCAAAATGTGATTCGAAAATTTTTTTTCGTTTTTTTTACTCGTATGAATTTATATCCACTTTTACCGTGTCCTGGCTGCTGACCAATGGAAAAAATGACCATTGGCCAAAGTCAGCATCAAATTTTTTTTTCCGTTTTTTTGGCTATCATTGACTTATAGAGTATCTGTTGGTACTGACCAATAGAGAAAAAGTGACCATTGGCCAAATTTTTGATTTTTTTAATTAAAATTGTTCAAATTCAACAAAAAATTTCTCCCAACAATTCTGCAAATTCTTAACATTGTGTTGTTTTATAATATAATGTTTGTTAGACCCATAATCACTAAAGGCCATAAAAACTAATGTAATACGCAACTAGATGCAAACACTAAATCTAACCCTAACCCTTGCCTATATTACATTTTGCCTTTATTACATTTTGCCTATAATGGAAAATTTGTATAAATAATTAATTAATCTTTAGGCATTTAATACCCCCCTATAGGCATTCTCGCCCCTTCCCGCCTTTCTCGCCCATAAATTGCATAGCAAATATGATACATTTATACGAAGTACAGATGAGTCGTCCCCCCTTCCCTTCTCCCCCTTCCCACGAGGGCCGAAGGCCCGAGTTTTTTACTTTATAATAATTGAATTTTCTTTACATAAAATTGAGTCCATCCGGTATCCCAAATACGTCAAATCGAATAGTGAATTTAAAGCAGTTGAGTTTGATATTTATTTTCCATTAAAATTTACACCGATTTATAATTTGTTCAATTTAATCAAATTGTTCAAAAATATAGTAATTCAAAAAACTTTCGTTAATTATTATGTCAAGGTTTATGTTTGGTGTGTTAAATATTTTTATGTGAAAAGGTTTTGCTTTGTTTTAATAGCAAAATCGGTATAAATCTTCCGTTTCATTAGCGACTCTCGATTCTAAACTTATTAAAAGCCATGTATGCTATATATTTGACTTCCACCCTAATGGAAGAGTGATTAAATTTCTAATCTTTTTACAGCGTTTACCTAAACTTTTGCACTTCGTATGCCTCTCCTGCACACTACTAGTAGAGAAAAGGGGTAATCCATCATAGCGTTTAACATGAATCGCACGTGTTACAAGCGAAGAGGAGAGAAGGAATGAGCGATTCATGTTAAACGCTATGATGGATTACCCCTTTTCTCTCCTACTAGTGTGCAGGAGAGGCATACGAAGTGCAAAAGTTTAGGTAAACGCTGTATATAAAATTATCCATACCAAGCTTAATTTTCCAATATAAAGTGTATATAAAAAAAATCTAATTCTGCCTGGTAAAACCATCAAAATCTTCCATAACAATTCAACACCCGTTCAAATAAGGTATAGATATATAACCAAAAAAGCCGTAAGCCACTCGATCAGGCATTAAGAACTCTCTAACAACGAATACCATCTTAAATTATCGCCAAAAATCAAAGCAATAAAGTACACGCTGTCTAAAATCATCATGTGTGTTGTGTGTATATATTTGCCAGGGGAAACTATCAACGGGTAATTTAAAAACGAGCGAAACGGAATACTTTATATTAGTGATTCCCGATAACAACTATCGATATCTATACAAATCAAGGGTGTAAGAAGTATCATTTAATAGCTTTGTTGATTGTATAATAGAGGTGGGAGGGGCAAGACAAAAACACGTAATTATGGAATTAGCACTCTTCCCAGCGCGAAGGAGAAGAGCCATAACAAATTTAGGGAGGAAATGAAGGGGAGTTTTAAAAAACGGAGAAGAAACAGCTAGAATAAGAAAAGAAAAAACATATTGGCATAGTTCGAAATGTTTATGGGGTGGGCATAATTCGACGAAATCTAACGTCTCTCATTCAATGATTATTACGGGGTAACTAATTGCAATGGTGCGGCTGACATATTATATAAATATGCGTGTGTATATAATTCATGATTTAAAAAATGACGAAGCAGGGTGCGGAGCAAGGGGAGAGCGACTCGATAAAAATCACAAATATTGGGGTCTAGAATTCATAGCTAAAACTGCACAGGTAGGTGTTCAGCGATTGAGCAAATAGAAAGGGGGTTGTGATGTCAAAATGTGTCCTCATGCGTGTGGGTGGATGTAGGGTTGCTTATAAAGTTTGGTGTGAGCTTATTCTTGTTTTTGGCAATACAATTCCTTCAACGATTTTAATTCTTCGATCAAAGCCTTGTTTTGATTTTCAAGGACCGCTACCCTGTTTTCCAGGCACTTCACGTACTCTTTCTTCTTACGTCGACATTCTTTGGCCGCCTCTCTACAAGCAAATTTTAGAAGCAACGTAATTTTAATCAATAGGTGCCGTATAGAAATAGCGGTAAGTAAGAAAATTGTCCCGTAAGAGTGCGTTAATAATTTTGGAAGGTAAAATAAAGTATCGGCCTGCTATTTTCAACCAATAACTTACATGCGATTTTGTTGAGTAATTGAATTAATTCTAAAGGCAAATTTTACAAAAACCAAAACTAACCCACACAAATTATGTCGAAATCAAATAGGGTCTATAAATTTTTATCATTTAGTTCGACCCATGTATCAGTGGCTTAATAAATATGATAGGGCAAATCCAAGCTAAAAGATTTGGTCAATCTTTTTAATATAGGACTTAAATTCCACATAGAATACCCTAAAACTAAAAAAACTTTTTTTCATTCAACACAGATGGTTTACATATATACTAAGTAATGATCAATCCATTGTATTACAAATGGCTCGCTTGCCAAAATTCGAAGACTCATATGAAAATCCAAGTAGTAAGAGGATTTAGCCAATTATTATAAAAACTTGTTCCGTTTTCTATATTTTTACCAAAATGCCGCAGATTTCGACAAATAAACATTGCCTAAGCAGGGAACTAAATGAACCTTTTAACCAAATCAATAACTTTAGGAACCTTCTTTAATTTTTAGATAGATAGGTTATAAATTAATAAATAAATACGTTCACACCGGCAAAAAGATTGAAAGTTGAAATTCCATGTCACTCATTAAATAGTGTATACCTATTTTTGAGCAATCGAACTTCTCTTTTGCGTTGCGCTTCTTCTACGACGGGAGGTCCGTTACCCGTTTGCACAAGGTACTGCTGATTAGCGGATTCGTCAAGACCCTGACCCGTCGTTCTCATGTGGTAATAGGACTCGTTGACTAAAACACATCGTGACTATTTTTATTTTTGTATTATAACAAAACTATCGAAACGTTTACCATTAAACGACTATATATAAATAAAGTGGGTACATGCATGGCCGTACCCAGGGGGTGGCAAGGAGGGGCGGCTGCCCCCCTTTAAGTCCAAAATTTTTTCAATTTTTAATATATTATGGCTTAAGTGTCAAATTATCATTTTGCCCCTCCCTAAATCATTATTGCTCCCCCCCTCTAAATCCAATCCTGGCCACGTCCATGGGTATATGTATCTCAAGGTATAATAGGTCAGAACACGCAATTTTAAATTAAACATACGAAGGATATATAATGAAATTTATACTCCGATCCATTTTAAACAACTTTGAATAGATAATATATAAATTAGTAACAAAATTTGATTTATTTAAAGCGATAAAAATTAAATCAAATAACTACTGTTTTATAATAGCCAACAAAATTTAAAAATGTCCAAGTTCGAAAAAGCATGACGAACAACGAATGCCCTCTATGATACATCGTCTTTAAAATTTAGATGAAACCTATCCTGTAATACCTTATCATTAAACTTTTTATAAAATATCGGCGTCATAAACTATTGCTCCATTGCCAAAAGTCTCACGGAAGAAGACAACAATTTCTCCAGCAGCCACTTACGCGGAATGCTTATGTACTGTCCTCCGGGTCCGGTTGTAAGGTTTAGACCCGCTCCCGGGACAAGAGACATGAGTTGGGAACCAAATTGGAGGGCCGCATCGTTGGCTGCAGCCGGGTTGGGGTTGGTATTGTTAACTGGGTTCGCAGGGACCGCAATTAAACGCTGGGCTGCGCTAGAGGGCAAATTGGTTGCGGGAGGCGCGTTATATTTGTATTCTTGCGACGAATCATTGCTATCCGTAGGAGAAATAGGGCTAGGCTGGTGGTCTAAGTTAAGTAGCGTGGCCGAAGATCGTCCCATCGGAGTAGATTTAGAAACGAGACCGGGCATAGCTGTGGCTTTAATTTGAAAGGATAACATAGGTGAGTTATAATTTTTACCATTCTTTTTAAGCCGATATAAAATAATACTTGGCATCGAATCGGATCAAGTTTGAGACGCAAATTTACAAATAGTACGGTCAATTTTTCCTTTTTAAAAGTTGGACGAAAGGAAGTTTCAAAGCTCGAAGTCCATCTTAGACGTGAGTTTAACTAAGGATAATGATAGTAAAATAGCTTTTGAAAATGGCCAAGATTATGATTGAAGAGTTATTTATGGAGGGAAAAACTCATATTTTTTTTATAAACATTGGGATCGAGGGAGGTGGAGGTACCCCTCTCAATGTCTATGCCCACGAAAAAAAGTTTAAAAAAAGGTGTTATAAAGTGAAATTTAATAGATCCTCCTTCGAATTAAATCTGTTTTACAAATAAACCTTCGCGAATAATAAACTAATATCATTTCATCGTTTTGTATCAATTCTACATCACAAAGGGTTTATCATAATATCACAAGCTAAATTTGCCATAAATGTAATAATAAATTTCAAAATGTTTAAGGTGAACAACGCTGATAAATTGCTACGAAATAAAAAATATATAACAAGAAGTAAAACTGTAGAAATAATAGAGAAAACCACATAAAAAGCGATATAACAAAAGACTCGATTTTTTAGAGCTTCTCTTAATATCGGATTTTGCTGCGCAGCAAAAATCGTTGTACAAGCTATAACATAGCCGTGTCTTAACTTCGAGTTCACAGCAGATTTAAATTTCAGACGCATAACATAACAGCGATTAATCTCAAAAGTTGGAATAAACAAAAAAACAATTTTAACTATCAAAAACAAAATATTTATAATTACAACCAAGTTTGACCCATGAAATTGAATCGGATATATGACAAAGTGAAATTCGCGCCATTTGAATCTGAATCCGATATTAAGACATGCCCTTAGGCTGTAAGATGTGTAACAGTGCTTCTTAAACTATTAATAAGCTAACTTTGTGCTAAAACTCATTGTCTGCAGTTTTATAATACAGATGGTGCTAATCGGAGCGAGAAGGGCAGAATATTTTGCATTTCTTTGATAAATCATTGCAATAAAGGTATTTGGACATAACGTGCTAGATAAAGAGACAATTAATCGTAACAGTGGCAAGCGAATGTTATAAGGTCGGGTGTGGATGTCATAGTTTAAATTCGATCACGTGCATTTTTTTGACAATCAGTTATGAATTAAAAAAATATTGTAGTGAGGTTCACAAAATTATCAATAATCTTTTTCGATAGTCTCGTGTCTAATAACAAACCTAGTTTATAGGAAAATTATATATATTTCATCGCAACAATTATAATCGTTCAAAAAAAAGAATTAAAAAAAGGTAAGTAGTCAAAAAAATCAAACATTGTTTCGAGGCTGATTTACAGGAACAAAAAGTTTTAATAAATATTAAAATATAAATTGATTTCAAGAGTTTATCCAAAATATATAGCAATATGGCACAATGTTTTTTTATATAATAGGCAATATGTATGATAATTCGATGGAAATCGAAAAGAAAAACTTGCATTCTTCGTCAGGACATTAATATATAATGTTTAATGGCCTAATATCTGCGTTATATACTTGTAGTGCTCATGAGCGATAAATTTTTTAAAATTATTGAAACTATGGATATGCTCATCGTTCCGAAATTCATAATTAAGAGCAGCTCAAAAGGACATTGATAAATTAGGATCAAATTTCTTAAAAATTCCGCTCCACATTTAATAAAGTAGAGTCAGACACATACGGAAAACTTTAGGTTGTGTCTTAATAAGCAATTTTTTAAGGCAGACATAAAAGGTAATACAGGTTAAAACACAGCTGTGCCTTGACGCGGGTCACTTCATTTTTGAAGTTTTGATGTATCGATTCAAGCGCGATTAACAGGGAACAATTTTTTGAGTAAGTTATAACTATACACAGATATAGGGATGCTTAATCAGTAATAAACTTTCCGGGAATAATAAAAAATTTAAAAGGCATCAAAAAACTTCTAAATAGCATTCGTCTAGGTAACTTGCTAAGTTCGATAGTAATGTTCTAAGTTAGATTTAAAAAAATGTAACTAATAAATTATACAACATTTCACCAGTCAAACCCCTTTTAAATATATATTATAAGCGTATAAAAGTGAGATATTTTTCACGTTATTCCACCAGGTAGCCTTAAAACAAGGAAATTTGGTAACTAACACTAATAATATTTTTACCATAATATTTCCGATCTAAAAACTGGGCGTCTATCGGAGGCAAAACGTTGCCCGCGTTGCTTTTGTAGGTTCGGTACTGAGCATAATTAACAACACAATTCGGTTGGTAAGGCCTTTCTTCCCAGAGGCCGCCTCCTATATTATTACCGCTACCCTGATTTATGGGGTATCGGGGGTCTTTAAAATCGAAATCTTCCAGCAAGTAAAAGGGGGAAGTGCTATGGGCCGGGTCGAGCATATCAGTCGTCGAGGGGGTGGGGGTTTACTGGGGAAAACTTAAGTTGGATTTGGGGTGGGGAGAGATGAGAATCGTGAAAAACTTTTTATAATCCATTCGCTTACGCTCGTAATAACGCTTTAAACATAATACAAATGATTGAACAATCGATTGATGCACATAATTGCGGTGATTTGAAAATTATTATTATGCGCATTGTTGAATTGCGTAAAATGTAGCAAATCATAGGCATATTTTAATAAATTTATAAAAACAACGAGTTTTAAACGAAACCACTGTTCACTTATGGTAACTGACACCCATGGCATTAGGGTGTTCAGCCTAAAAAATGACCTAAAGACCTAAAAACGTTGATTAGGATTCAGTGTGCACCGCTAGAGATTAAAATTTAAAAGTTTGGCTAATTTTGACAGACCAAGAGTTATAAGATATTCTTTACCAAATTTTAATAATTGAGTTGGGTGCAATTTTGAAACAATCATTTGTTTTGAATTTTAATAGCTTGTAGCCAAATGTTAAAAAATGTTTCCGGCTACCTTTGTAATTTAACTATTACGTCCACAATTCATTTTTTAAAATTTAATTTAAGCATGATGACCCGCGTGGTGAAACAACCGTTAAAGACAAACATTTTCAGAAGTTAACAACATAAGTCTACAAGAATAAGCATGCTATTATCTGACAATTATTAGATAAGAAAATTTAGGCTGAGATAATAAACGTCAAAATATTTAGGTTAATGAGGTAAGAGGTGTAAAAAATGAGACCAATGTTACACGATCCAAATTCTTGTACTGTATAAGCGATCTCATATACCATTTTCTTATTCGATCCAAAAAATAACCAAACGCCGATTTGTGTTTTTCGCATTCGGAAAAACACAAATCGTAAGAAATAAACAAAATTTCTTACTCACGTTTTCATATTGTGATTTCGGTCTCGCAAGGGCAGGTTTTGTAGGGTTAGGGTTGGGTCATTTTAGGTTCAAGATACATAATTACCTTCTTTGGATCGAATAAGAAAATGGAATGTCAGATCGCTTATACAGTACAAGAATTTGGATCGTATAACATTGGCCAAAAAATAACCTTATTAACGTTTTTTGAAACTAAATTCCGAATCCATTTAAAATTATTTATATAATTCTGGAGATCATTGATAAATCTCCAGGGGTATAAAATTATCGTTTCGTCTATCAAACTTCTTCCCAATCTGTCTAAGGGCTTGTCTTAATATCGGATTTTGCTGCGCAGCATAAATCATCATACGTGTTTTAACAATAGCCGTGTCTTAATATCCGATTTACAGCAGATTTCGATTTTAGACGCATAACATAACAGCGATTTTATAGGATGCAAAATTTTTCGTAAGCTTCAATGTTATATGAATTTTGAGTTTTTAGGTGTCAGCAAAATTTATATTTGATCAAAAGGGTTGAAAAGAATAAAATTATAGGGTGTAAAGGTATGATTAAGTTTGAGATTAAAAGATGTTGGGATAATTTAGCCAAAGATTGTAATATGCCTGGTAATTAAACATTAAATTATATACAGCTGTTTATAAGTTGCAAATCAAGGAAAACACTAAAATCAGGGAGTGCAGGGGGAAACTTTTAAAATGGACCCTTTAAAATGAATGATTAGATGTTTGTGGAAAAGGTTTTGGATGAAACTACCACCACAAGCACCTTGGATGATCTTGATAAATAAAATAGACTAACAAAAGAACTTTGTTTATTGATCAACTTAATAGGATTGATATAGAAGAGGCTAAATGCTCAAAGTAGATGATCCTGATTTATTATTTTTTAAATCTATTTTGCCAGATTTACAATCTCTTGATGTAATGGCAAGACAACAATGTAAAGAATTTATCATGAAAATTGTCTTTTGCTATAAAAACAACATCTCACAATGTTTGTATATATTATGAACCAATATTGTTAATAAAATTTTTATTAAATTGATTAAATTAGACAACATAAATTTTATTCAAATCATAAAAATAACAATCATCATATCCAAGGCAACACATTGTGATATAAATTTCTTGGCTTGGAATATTCAATAAGTCAGTTGAAAGTGATATTGCCTCATGTAAAGGAGTGTAACCTATCCGCTCCTTATCAATAAATATATTGTTTAAGATGCATGCTCCTAATACAATCTTTTCAGCTTTTTGAGGTCTAGTCCTGATGTGTTTATTAAATAAGCCAAATTTGGCACTTAGTATGCCAAAGGAACATCAACACAACTTCTAGCTCTTGATACTGTTTTATTAAAAACAATTTTCTTGTCATCTAATGTTCTCAAAGAATAGGTTAGTAAAAAGTTAGATAATATGCTTCATCTGCAATGAATACATACAGAGCTTAAATCTGAGTACCAGGTAAATAACTAGCTTAAGGTAAAAATGTATCACCTCTTTGAATTTTTTATAATGAGGTTTGCTTCAAAACATTACCATCACTTTGACATCCCAATGCATATTATCAGCATAAATAAATTTATAATTCCATCTTTCAAAAAACTCTTCTTAAATCTAAATGGAAATACTATAATATAAATTATTATACTCTAATCCAATTTGACACTGCACAGTGATGTGGATTGACCTTAACTATGGCATCCAAATTTCTTCAATAATGTTATGCACTCCCTGAAATTCTAAAACAACCCGCGGGCTGGGCCGGGTCTATAGACATAACTTTGGATTTATAATGCTATATATCTTTAATAATTATACTAAGTAATAGAATGTTGAAGGATACATTCACGTTGAAAAAAATTATGCTCTGTATAATTCTTAGATAAATTAAGTTTTTTTTTCTTTCTACTACTTGTTTTTTACAAACGGCTAAGTATTATTAATAATAACATTCAAGTTTGAAGCAAAAACTTAAATCCCATATATGGACAAAAAAAAATCGCGCGTTTCGAATCTGAATCCGATATTAAGACAAGCCCTATGAAAACGCAGTACATTAGAGTACATTCTACTTGTGCTATGTTTACTAACACTTCACTTACTCTCCTCACTTTCTCCTTCTCTTCCACTCCCGCTCCCTTTTCTAGCCACGCAAATCGTTTACCACATCCTACTTTTGTTTAACTCACTCACGGTTATAGGCTTCAACACTTAAGGGTGCCCTACAGAACAACAGCTCATAACGTGAATAAAGAGAAGGAATGAGCTTTTGTAGCCAATTTGATTGAAAATTTTTTCATGCAAATTAACACACAGGTAAAGTTTTGTTATACGGTAATGTAAATAATTATAATAATTATATCTTATATAATCGAAAGTCATGCTAAATAATAAACAAAAATGTAAATGATCTAAAATGATATAAATTTTTGAATGGTAGAAACTTATTCATTAATCTATTATTCAATAACTATCATTTTTAAATATTAATTATCCTACTAGAAATTTATATAACAACGTGGATTTGGACCATACTTAAAACAATTGCTTTTAATATTAAAACATGAATAGTGTAATAGTAAAACCATCAAATCTGCCTAACATTTATTCTTATAATTTAATATAAACTTCTCGTATGTTAGCCATTTCTAATACTATAAAACCTTTTTTAAATTACACAATGTGTTAATATATAAAAAAATGACATTCATCGACCCTCCTAACCTTTGGCTGGGGGGGGGGGCGGAGATACTGTCAACTCAGGTAATTATTGGTGTATGGATATATTTATTGGATTAATAAATAAGCCCCATTATGATCGCATTGGCCAAACTAAGAGGTAGGGTATGACGTAAAAAAAGTCAACCCATGTTGCATTGAATGTAGACATGATTGACCAACACTAAAATCAGAGAATTTCTTAAACATATAATTATAACGTAGACGAATTTATGATTCTCAGCTAATTTACATCTTCAAATACGGCAGCAATTTATAAGGTGCAAAACTTTCTGAGGCTGATGGATCGAGTAATATATATAAGACTAAATTCTGCAAAGAAATCACGTCTCTGAAAAAATATGTTATGCTCTTCCTTTTTGTTACTCTTAGAGAAGATCTGATAAATTTAAAATGTGAGTCGAAACAGTTGAAATCGTATATTTAGATCAAAAGATGAGCGCAGTGTTTAGCACAATCCCAAATTTATATCTTATATAATTTCTAAAGCAATGAGTTTCGCGACTAAGTTGGGTATATATATATATATATGTATACACGAATATGGCAATTTGCAAAGGGGTGATATATAGGAGCTCCATTCTAGCTAGGAAATCGGTTGAAATGGGGGTATGGGCCCAATGCAAAAACATTAAGATTTTCACAAAACAATAACCTCTGTTTAATTGTGAACCTCACTAAACCTTTTCATCACCCAGAGAAAGCTTCTTCGGATTAATATTGTGATTAAAACTGATGTCATTCTGCTAGCAGCCATGTCTTAGGGGGATGTAAATTACCTTTAGATTTGATGGCCTTGGTGGAGATGGGGCTATTGCCGGGGGTGGCAGAAGAACACAAAGTATCAGAGTTAAGGTTGTGGGTGGTGGGGGCCCCTTTATCGGGGCTAAGATTTTCGAAACTAACGTGACGTCGTTTAGCGTCCGAGCTCGAGTTTTGCGACGAGACCCCAACTCCGCCATCCTATCGGAAAATAAAATTTGGGATAAGTAAGTTGTTTTGCTACAATTCAAATACCTTAATAACTGAGCTAACGTTTTAATAAAATTATATTCCTATTCTCAGTTTTTAAATAATTAACCACTCTTTCGAGATTTTAACACGCGGCAATTTGTATTTTATGTAATAAGAAGAAGTTTGGCAATATTTTATGTGCCTTAATTGGTTGATTTAAGAGGAGAATTTTGTAAAATTGTTTTGCATCGTCACAAGATAGGCTTCATAATTTTGTTATAATCAAATCCGAGCCAAATAGTATATTTTATAATTCCGAGCCCGGCCCAACGTCCTAACTTATAGAAAATAAGTTATAATATATACTTTACTAATTAAATTTTGCTTGCTATTGATAACCCACTTAAAATAAGGCAAAAAATGAGTAATAAATAATTGAGGACCAATTTATTCAACTACAAATAGTAATTTTCAAATTTAACACTAAATTTTTTTGTTTTATTAATAAACTTTTCGATTTAATTAATTAAATTATTTATTAATTTTCTATTAGAAACAAAACATAGGATATGAGTGTCATGTTGAAAAAAAAATTATTATATATAGGGCAGAAGAGCTAGGGGCTAAAATCTACCTTATGTAAGATGTAATTAATAGCTTTTAAATAGTTAATTTAAAAAATGATTTTTTGGCTAAAATTCCCTTCAGACCAGGGTAGGGTTAAATTTGCCCATCAGACCCGACCCGAACCCCTATTGTGGTTTGAGCTAAGCCTGAGGGACTTACGTCGCTCATTGCAATTGGAGTGGGCAGTGATGGGGAGGCATCGAGCGTATCGGTAACGAGGAGAGACGATTTTCTGGGCGGGGCATTTTTCCCACCCCCACCGCCGCCGTCCTTCACCCCCGACGACCTCGGTTGGTGGGCGAGTGGTGGGGCGGGGGAGCCCAAGGCAGCCATAGTGGCCATCTTTTGATAGGCGGCAGCTAGGAGTTGTTGTTGTTGTTGTTGTTGATGCAACGCCTGTTGTTGTTGTTGATGTTGTTGCTGGGCTCGTATTTGTTGGTAGAGCAGTTGATGTTGGAGTTGAGCGGCGGCCGCGGCAACCGCTTGTTGTTGCTGTTGTTGAGCCGCGAAATTATTCATAATCAACGACGAGAAATCGATGAGGGGTGGGGCCGTGACTTGTGTGGGGGTGGGAAAGAGTCCACCTTAGGAGATAACAAATTTGGGCAAAATAATAGAAAAAAAATCTGGTCACACTTTGGCCAATGGTCATTTTTTCCATTGGCCAGCAAACGGCCAAATAGCCTAAAATTATATAAGGGAACAATCTTAAAAAAAAATAAAATTCACACTTTGGCCAGTGTCATTTTTTCGATTGGTCAGCAGACGGTCAAAAAGCCTATAAATACATAAGGGCCATATATAAAAAATTATAAAAATTTCGATTCACAAGTGGAAGTCTAAGAGATTTAAAAAAAGCACTCCGTTTATCTATAAGCTAATAAAGGTTTATTTCCAAATCATTGTATATAATAAATTTTATAAAAACAATTCTTTAGGGACGTGTGTAATTGAGGTTATAAATTTTGATATTTGTTGAAATTGACTACCGTTCGGAATATGGGTTCGGGCGCGATCGCAAAAATTAAAGCCAACCAGCGGTCATTACTAGTCTATATGCGAAAACATACTAAAAGTCTTTTACAGAAGTATAAGTCCAAAGCCAGTAAAAACTCGTATAAGTTTCCACGGCAATTAGAAAAATTACAAGTTACACAGGACGGACAAAACTAGACTTAACCAAAAGCGAGCCATAAATTGCAAAGCAAATAATAACGATAATACTAGAGAACTGCAAAGTCACTTTTTTTCAACCCGAACCCGACCGGAATTTTTTTTAAAATTTCCAACCCGAACCCGACCCGAAAACATTTTAAATTTTTCAGCCCGAACCCGAACCAAAATAATTTTAAAAATTTCAACCCGAACCCGACCCGAATGCATTTTAAAATTTTCAACCCGAACCCGACCCGGCCCGAAAGCGTTACAAATTTTTTAAATCCCTTTCGAACGTGTTTCATATTTTGGTATCCAACGCGAGAGTAGGGAAAATTGCGGTGTGCATGGGCGTAGCCAGGGGGTGGCAGAGACGGGCGGATGCCCCCTCTAAATCCAAAAAATCTTAGATATTTTATCAAATTATGGCTAAAATTTAAAAAATGGTCCCTTAATCATTATTGCCCTCCCCTCTTATTTCAATTTCCTGGCTACTCCCATGAGGGTGTTAAAATTTAATCGACAAATTAAAGTGCGATTTATGAAACTAATTGATTCCACAGATTTTGATTCCTTAATTTATTTAAATGATTTATTATAGAGATATATATATATGATAGCACACAGTATCTGGTCACATTTAATTTGAAATATAGTTTTGCAAATGAATCATTTAATAAATTTAAACATAATCATATTTGTTATATGAATATATATATTTATGTAGATTAAATTAATAATGAACTATAACTTCACACTATTTAAATACAATGTAAAAGTATTATTTTGTTGATATATTTTACCTTTCACGTGTCAAATTTAAATTTGCGTCCAAATTAAAACAATCTGTTTTAAAAAAACAAAGGGAATTTTAATTAACTTAATGTATAATCTTCAATTATACATTTCGATATTAATTAAAAAATATTATACATAATAGCATTATTTTTAAAGATATGTCCCGTGTATTCTGCAATGTAAGATTCATAACGCATGACCAGACACTTTAATTCCAACCCGACCCGACCTGAAAGCAGATTAAAATTTTCAACCCGAACCCAACCCGAAAGCATTTCAAAATTTTCAACCCGAACCCGACCCGAAGACATTTCAAAATTTTCAACGAACCCGACCCGATATCGGGTCCCGGGTCACCCGTGCAATTCTCTAGATAATACCTAGCATGACGGGCCCACCGGGCGTGGTATTGAGGAGAGGTGTTTGAGCAGCTAAGTTGGCTAAGCAATAGGTTTGAGCCAGGGGGGTTAAATTGGATGGCATCAATTTGAGATCTGGGGGAATTGGATTCATGTGTATTTGCTGAGGCGATACGAACGCAGCAGCTCCACACTGTTCTTGTTGCTGTCGTTCTAACTAGTGAGTTTACGAGAATAGCATAGATTTTGTCCCACTACTTAGCCATTTCATGTTATCTTACTAAAAGTTTTTTTTACATCTGTTTAAGCTAGATAGAACTAAGCATAAATGACAAGCCTCGGTTGTAATGTTGTAAAAAGGCTCGTTTTGTTGGTCGAGTTTGGTTTACATCGACTAAACACAAACAGATCAAAGATTTGACCAAAAAAAACTCTAGTGGGTAAGAAAAATAAACCAACCTTTGGTATATTTAAGTTTAATCGACTAAAATCAAAGGTCGACCAAACAAAACCCAGCCATTTTTACAACACTACTCGGTTGTTAATTAGCATTACTTTTACCCTGGTAGAGAGGGGTGAGCTCATTAAATTTGAGGGTTCTGGTTCATTGCTTAAGAGAGCATCCGATTGTACATTGGAATGGGGTCGTGGTGGAGAAATTAAGGTGGCTTTAACATCATTTTGATAAGATGAGTTGGTTGTTGGACTGGGTGTGGATCTCTCAATTCCTTCTACATTAGGCATAGTCCCAATAAACTCTGCCGAAGCTGATGAAAGGTCATTCAAGATTTTTCTATGCAAAATCAAAGCATATTCGTAATATTTGGCTTGATAAAATTAAATATATCTTTTGGAGATCCTAAGAATATTTGTCATACCACATTGCCAACAATTTAAATCCCAAATAAATAAAATCCATAATTCCTTAATTTTCTTTATATATCAAAAATATTGTGCAAAGCTTAGGAAAGCATAACAATTTTATTTTTAAACATTTAATACTATGTATGGAACATCATATTATGAATCATGCATTGTACTTTGGCCTGACTTACCTTCAACAAACAATTGTTTCATGTTATTATTGCTTTATAAAAAATCTTGAACATTTGAAATACCTGTATGAAGGTCTTCTTGCCAAAGCCTCTCTTCTTTTAATACCTTCTTCTTCATAAGAATTTAAAATTTTAGATGCAACCTTTTCTTGAGATTTAATTTCTTCCATCTTTTCCATATTATCTTTCACACTATCTGCAGAATAATTATTGACATATCGAATGACTCCTGAATTTTGCTGGGTTGCATTCAAAGCTAAATTATTGCTTTTAGTTACTACAAAGTTTTTTGGTTGACTAGTCAAAGATTGATTTAATAATGTATTATGAGCATTATCATTATTAATAGCATGGCTAACAGGATTTGGCATGGCCCAAGACTCTGTCTTTACATTGTTAATTTGAATAGGATTTTTAGGGCTCATGTTTACATTTTCTATGGGCTAAGAAAAATATATAGCAATAAATTGTTACTATTCTTCTTAATAATCATCAAAAATAATATATTTAAATTTTTATTTAAAACAAAATCTTACTTGTTTATTTGATGATATTGGGCTATGCTTGTCCTCAGATTGTGTTTTTGGATTCTCCATAGTTGGATAATGTTAATATTCATAGTTAGGTATACAAGCTAAAAATAACAATATCTCTTTACAAATATATTTTCAATTTAAAAATGTAAATCTAAATGTTAATATTTATCAAGATCACGCATCATGCGTTAGATGACGCAAAAAATTAGTGCTTACATTTTTGCAACGTAAAACTCGTCATCGCAAAATCATAGCAATATTATTTCATGATTCGATGATGACATAACGTAAGTTGTGTTCACAAATGATAATGTTATATTACGAGTAAACAAATGTAGGATGAACTGTTTTTGCGTCACTTTTATTCACAACGACGGACCAACGTCACTATGACTCAGAAAAATCAATACTATGATGATAGGATGGATATTCTATGGGAGTGTTAGTTTCATATGAAAATAGACCAACAGCTTTAAATAAAGTAAGCAGATGAAGCCAAAATTATGAGTTTTATAGATTGTTAAATTTTTAAAAATTTGAAATTAATTCTTTCAAACAAAATCTTGCCTGTGGGTTTGTTTTACCGCTTTGGTTAAATATATACAAGCAAAGTAAAAATAAGCCCATACAAAAAAAATAGCTAAAATAAGTCCTCATTTGATTATTTCTTAAAGATTTTGAGTTAAAATTACCCATTCAATAATTTTCAGCTTATTATTTCTCATTTTTTATTCTAATATATAAATTAGTTTTGTCGTAATGAAGAGAGATATTAGTGTTTTTTCCCGTAATATGCTATTTAAGATATTCAATTTTCTTGGATTGTTTAAATAGAGGTATTGATTATCTTTTAATTTTTCTGCAATTTGAGCTTCTAAAATTCTAGAGCACATGAAAAACTCTAGATGTAATTAGCTTCTCTTTTTTAAAAACCCTAATGTAATTGCAAATACTCGTAGTATACAATGATTAGAACAACTTTTATTTTGCACAACATATAACTTCAATATAATAGAGTTTAGTTTTTACAAATACATTGCACTTTAAAGGGGTTTCTCCACCATTTGTTTCTTTTAAATCAAGACCTTAGATTTAAATTATGACAAAAGTGGTCTTTAATAGTGTTACGATCTCATCTGGTCTCGGTCTCGAAAGCAAAATCTCGTCTCGTCTCGGGAGCGATTATTAAAATCTCGATCTCGTCTCGGCCTAAAAAAATTTCGATCTATTCGTGTCTCGTCTCGACTTTTAAAAGTAATTATACCATATATATTTTTTTCTGGCACTTATAAATTATTTAATAAAGTACAAATTGGTCATAATGGAATCAATTTTCTATCTCAAACCCCAAAACACAAGCTAGATTAGTAACCTAAGGTAGGAAGCATTAATATAAATGCTATATACTACTTAACTCGAAGGTATAAAATGGCTAATTAATAACTTTTATTTCCTGGCTAAGGTCAATAAAAGGATAAAGTTTAATAATATCATCATATTTTAACATAATGAATTTATTGAGAATAACGTTAAAACAATGACAAAATTCGAGAGTAAACTTTTAAAATATTATCCATATTTGTAACAAGTAATTATCTGAACATTGCAAATACAATAAAATAGGCATTATAGTTGGAAGAAAATAAAAGTTTTGATATCTTACGTCTATTGCACATATATAATTTAATTAAATTGTTAAATATAAGATTTACACAATTCTATCGTAGTGTGACATCCCATTATAAATAACAAAGTATTAACTTAATCGATTTATTATTAATTTTGGCATACAATAATTACGTACTAATAAAGATTATGTTCATATACTTTATTTTATTGATAAATTGCTGCCAAGCCTACATTTTGACATAAAATGTCATGAATGTGATGCGTTGAAAATTGTTGAGGTGTGCCATGACCATGAGTTTAGGCAAAGCAAGCTCCTGACAGATTCATTAGCATGGGCGTGGCCAGCATTGGGATTAGAGGGGGGGGCAATAATGATTTAGGGAGAGGCAAAATAATCATTTTTGAAATTTAAGCCATAATTTTAATAGATTTTAACAAATTTTTGAATTTAGAGGAAAGCAGCCGTTCCTCCTTGCCCCCCCCCCTCGGCTACGCCCATGTTCATGAGTTAATCTATTACGATGTTTTCGAATAGTCAGAGACGCCTTAGAAAACAATCTTTCGGCAGGCACCGAATTCCCCTATGCCCGTCAGTCCTCCAACGTTCTTACACCGGCTTTCAACTTTCTGACTTGCAGTGCGGGTTTAATCGCCGGAGAAAACAAATTTTTTTTTAAATTAAATTAAAATTTTGTTCTTGTTAATACCATTAATAATATGACTTTTTGACCGTCCGCTGGCTACTGATACTGACCATTGAAAAAAATGACCATTGGCCAAATTGTGATTTGAAATTTTTTTTTCGTTTTTGAATTGGTACATTAGGTTAACATTGATAATGACCCTGTGCCCTCCCCTACAAGGGCCTATGCCTCTACTGATATGGGTCCCTGTGCCCCCCCCCACAAAAGCCTATGCCTCTACTGATGTGGGTTCGAATCCCGGAGAGGGCAAATTTTTTTTTAATTAAATTAAAATTTTGTTCTTGTTAATACCTTGATTTCTATGCAATTTGTGGGCTCGCTTTTTGTTGTCCGTTCGTCCGTCCGTCCTCCAAGTTATTACTCCAACTTTCAACTTTCTGACTTGCCGGTTCAATCCCCTATGCATGGGCTCGCTTTGTGTTGTCCGTCCGTTCGTCCTCCAAGTTATTACAACGGCTTTCAACTTTCTGACTTGCAGGTTCAATCCCACGAGAGGACAAATTTTTTTTTTTAATTAAATTAAAATTTTGTTCTTGTTAATACCTTGATAATATGACTTTTTGACCGTCCGCTGGCTACTGACCATGAAAAAAATGACCATTTGCCAAATTGTGATTAAAATCGATTTTTTTTCTTGATTATAATTGTAAGCTAGTTATTTAGCTGTCTGCTAACCATTAGAAAAGATCATCACTGGCCAAAGTGATAAAACATTTGTATAAATAATTAACTACTCATTTTGTATGTGATACCCCCTATAGGCATTCTCGCCCATAAATTGCATAGCAAATATGCAACTTTTATACGGAGTATAGAAGAGTTTCGTTCCCCCTTCAATTCCCCCCTTCCCTTTCCCACGAGGGCCGAAGGCCCGAGTATATATATATATATCCATTATATTATTTTTGGTAAACGCCCTTGAGTATTCATTAAGGTCTAAAATTTTTATATTATATAATAATGCTATACAAATTAATAAATACATAATAAATTGTTCATATAGGGCCACTAATACCATGTTGTCTTTTAAATAAGATTCTATTATAAATTTGAAATTTGCGCGAAGTTACCAAAAGTTTCAAAATCATATTAACTTGCATTTAATATCCTAAATGTAAATCTCATAAAATAAAAATTCTTATTTGGCTTAATTAAGTTATAATAGTTAAAAATAAAAATTAAAGCCGAGATCTCGCTGATAAATCTCGTCTCGTCTCGAAGTAAAACTTCTCGTCTATTTTTCAAATTCTCGTCTCGGTACCGAGATTTTTCTTGGTTTTTCCGCATCACTAGTCTTTAACCATATAAAAGATTAATTTGTGTACGCCATACAACGCCCCATTAAAGCCAATATTCTTCTTCTTTATCAGTTATTTGATCCTACAGTCGTAGGGTTTGTTTTGATTAGTATCTTCCATTTTGACCGGGTGAGTGCCATATCTTGACTATTCTCTTTGTTTTCATTACTTTATCGACTTGCCCTTTCCAAGTGACACGGGGCCGTCCTCTTCCTCTAGGCCCGGTACCTCCATGTCCAATACTTTTCGATTTACGTCATTTGTGTCCCTTCTTATCTTAGTATATGCCCATACTACCTTTCCGTTAATCATGTCGCCATAGGTTGAATACCCATTTTTGTCATGAGCAGGTCATTTGTCATATGGTCGAGCTTAGTATATACCAAGCTCCACCGTATCATTCTCATCTCTGTGGCTTGTAATAGCTTTCCTTCCGTGGTGTTTAATGTCCATGTTTCACTTCCTTAGAGTAACACCGGTCATACGATGGATTTGGGCTTTGCTCTCTAACCATATTGGCATTTTCTTGTCGCACATTACAGCGGATATACTTCGCCATTTAAGCCATCCTTTTTGAATCCGGTCATTGACTTCCGTTGTGTGACCTCCCTCTTGATGTAGCATCGAGCCGAGGTATGTAAACCTGTCTACTTTTGGGTACTTCAGATGGTCATCCAGCGATGGGCTGCCTGTACCGTTCATTTCCATGTATACCGTTTTTCCATCCTTGACCTTTAAACCATATCCAGCTAAGCGCTTTGACCACTTTTCGGCTTCTTCGAATACTTTCTTCCTTGTTTCCTCGCATAATACTATATCATCGGCATATAGCATACACCATGGCGATGGCTTTTGAATGTCCCTCGTTATCGGGTCTATAATTATATAAAATAAATAGGGACTTAAAGCAGATCCTTGATGTAATCCAATTTTAACCCGAAAAGATTTAGAGGCTCCAACTGTCGTCCTAACGTAAGAATTTGAGGCTTCATAAATACTTTTCATAATCCGTATATATGCGTCATGGTTATTTTGTTTTCTCAGGCACCACCATATTAAATCGCGGGTGACCGTGTCATAAGCTTTCTCAAGTCGATAAAAACCATATGTAAGTCTTTCCTCTTTTCACCATACTTATCCATCAGTTGTCTTGGTGCGAAGATTGGGTCGATTGTGGATTTGCCGGCCACAAATTCGAATTGATAAGCCAATATTTCCACCTCGTTTTTCAGCCTTGTTACTAAGATCCTTTCCATAAGCTTCAAGGAGTGGGAAGTTAGCTTGATACCTCTGTAATTGCCACAGTCTTGAGGGTTTCCTTTGCCTTTAAATAAGGGTATAATCGTGCTTGCTCTCCATTGATTAGGAATTCGCTCTTCTACCAATATCTTGTTAAAAAGGTTCGTCATGGTGGTGATCCTTCTTCACGACATCCGAGCAATGCTTCCATAGGTATTCCATCTAAGCCATTTGCTTTTCCTTTTTGCATCTTGTTCATTTGTGCCCTAACTTCATCCTCCTGAAAGAGTTCGACCATACATATATTTGGCTCAATTTTGGAAAGGGAATTCTTGTCATTTGCAATATTCATAAGGTTATTAAAATATCCTTTCAACCTTTCCATCACTTCCTTCGGCTTGAATAGGGTTTGACTCTTCTCGTTTTTGATTATTTTAAGAACTCCGACATCGCGACTTTTCTTCTCCCTTATCTGGGCCACTTTGTACATAAGCTTATCGCCCCCTTTATGATCCAGTTTGTTTGCCATCTCGGTGTAAGCAGCATTCTTCTCTATTGCAACGGCCTTTTTGCGGCCCTCTTTGCGTCCCTAAACTCTTGATAATCCTCCGACTTTTTTGATTTATGCCACCGTCTATACTCCTTTGGTCTGTCCTAGAACACGAATCGCTGTTTCCTTTATGTCCTGAGATAGTGTCTCCCATTCGTCGTCTACGTCTCCTTTAGCCTTTCATAACGAATTCGAGGTTTATAGACCTTTCTTCTTTTGGGAAATACTCTTATGTCAAGATCCATAATAAGGGGACGATGTTGCATGCCGACTTCTCCCGTTATTACATTGCAATCCTTGATACTCCATAAATCCTTTAGCCGTATAAGCAAATAGTCAATTTGACTAAAATGCTTCCCACTTCTATAGGTCACAATATGATCTTCGCGTTTTTGAAAATAGGTGTTAACGATCGCCATGTCATATGCTTGGGATACTTGGAGAAGTTATTCCCCTTCTTTGTTCTTCAGACCATGCCCATAGCCTCCATGATTGCGTTCATACCCGAGACGATCTTTCTCTACGTGAGCGTTGAAATCGGCCCCAATAATTAGCCTTTCTTCCAGTCGGATTCCTTGTATTTCTTTTTCCAATGAATCGAAGAATATGTCTTTCTCTGATTCCATACACCCAATTTGGGGAGCATACGCGCACATAACGGTATAATCTTGTTTGAAACTATCATGATTTTGGAGTTGGTTTTTATAGCCGGTTTCCGACCTAACCCTCCACTTTTTGCACACGGACTTGGGACCGTCGTAGGTAGTGTTCATTAAAGCCAATATTATTGTATCATAATATTAAATATAACATTCGCTTATGGTAAGCTTGACTATGCTCAAGACTTACTCCTTCACAATTCAAAAAAATACAAAGAGGTATTTATGTTCTATTTTAAACTTGGAATTTATACATCTAAAATAGATTCATTCGATATAAAATCTGTGGTAATTTAGAAACAAACACCATAAAGAGTTCTACTCCTTTTATAAATTTAGATGTAAATTGCTTAGTTATAATTCTTTTTAAGTGCAGTTGATTTTGTATCGATGGACATAATGTCTTTTCCCCTTGTCCTCTCCTAAATTCTTCCTTAACTCATAACCTAATTTTTTCTTATTTTTACTTTGCAGTATAACTGCTTTTGTCCTAGAATTTTATTGCTCTAATATTCTACGAAAGCCATGTTTATATGATTTTATGTTATAATTCAATAAATCTTGATAGTTCAACGATAACTATGCGGTCAAGAGACCTTAAGAAATAGCCGAAATCCAACACTATTAAAAGAAGCACTCGTGTGATTATGCAACCTATTTGACCCCAAAACCGCAACGTGCCTTAGAAAACGAGACCTTTTGACAGACAAAAAAATTTCGAAAAGTTCGACTGTCTGTTTCGCTAGTCCCACTCCCTTATTTGAACACATGTTTATAAAAGGGGACCCCTTGTTGAAGCCGGCGAATTGTTGGTATTTTTGTTTGAGATTGATAAAAATAGTTAAAATAAATGCGAGTTATATTTTCTCTACTCCTAGCATTTTTTTAATTGTTACTGGGCATTTTTATTGATGAAAACCTAAGACTTAAATTAATATGCTAAATTTATAGAATAATATAAAATCGTAAAATATAAGTCACAGCGCAACTTATCATTTACATTTGTCTATCCACGGCATATAAAGGCCACGATTATTAAAATATCTACCTTAACTATTATTTAAACGCTCAAGAGTAATTGTGGCATATATATGCATATATTTTTAAAAATCTTTTACATTACGCAGTTAGGGTTTTGTTTGGTATCCATGCATAAGTCTTACAAATGCGATTAATACTCACTTAAACAAGCAAAGTTAAGGGTTCGAGGCGCAATTATTTAATTGAATCACATTTATAAACAGGCATATGCCGCCAAAGGATTAAATGCATTTAAACAATCATATTTATAGAGCACAAAGGTATATATAAATATATTATTTATTTCGCCGAATAGAGGTGTCCCATGTAAAATATGACAACAGATTAACAACACGAAGGAAGGGCCCTAGGTTAATATTGGTTTTTCATATATATTAGCACATCTTAGCCTCCGCACCATAGGCTAGTTAATATTTACATTCGGCGGTTCGTTCTACCCATTTAATATATAATTCCATAATTTAGGGCTTAAAATCGTAAAATACGTTGGGGCAACGACGGCCAAAATTTTCAGTTCCAATAACACACAAATAATCACGATAGGGGAGGCAAAGAGGAAGAGCCAAAGGTTGTTTTGTTGATTTTTGACTAAATTTAAGTCCCATAGTGGTTCTTTTTCCTGTCATTTAGTCGCTTTTATTTAAAAATGAAGGCTTGAAGGTATAAACATAGGGGAGACGCGTGATATATATAATTGTGGATGAAATATGATAGTAGTCGTCGTTCCCAATTTTAAATCACAGTGAGCGATCTCGAGGTTGTCGAGGTATTGCCAAAAATCGAAAAAATTCTTAAGGTTAAAATAGCAAGTTAATGGCCGATTCCGTTTCCAGTTTTCTTGATTTCGACCCCGTTGGCGTTTGCAGAGAGCGGGACACTATTTCTAGAGCACGAACACAGTATAAAACTTTTGGATTCGTACATGTAAATCCCGACGAAGAGGACGCCCAGAGCTGCCACGTAGTAAATGTCGAGGTTAAAGCGATCGGGAAATAGGATGCAGGATAAGATAGCTGTTCCCATGTTGCCCAAGGCCGAAGAGTAAATTTTGACGATGTTATCCAAATTTTTGACTACGACAGCTACTGCCATGCCTCCACCCGCCCCGAATAAAATGGCTAATCCTAACATGACCCTCACGAGGTTCGTGGTCTGTTGCAAGCCATCCGACGCGTGGGCTGTGTAAAGCGACAAAAAACATATTAACGTACTGAAAAACATATGCAAAAATAAAGGAACAGTTTCAATAAAAATATATAACATTAAATGAAAAAATCGCAAAAAATTCGTTTTTTATCAATAATATTAATTTCTTTTATAAATTTTAGAATTTTGCCAAAAAATCAACTAAATTGGTAAATAGAAAAGCTTAAAACATCGAACCACTTCTCTGAAACTTGTTCATTATAGCAATTTGTCTAAAACTTGCCAATAAAAAGAGCGTTTTGAGATTATCAAACAGCAGTTATTTTAAAGTTATCGACAAAACATGTTAGTCAAAATTTTGAGAAAACTTTGGGCAAAAAGCATTTAATTCTCAAATTTAAAAAAAGAGGGCAAATTTTTAAAATTTTAAAGCCAACACTAAGTTAGGCCACTCTGTTCCAATCAGTATAATCAATCCTGAAACAATGTGTATTAAATATTACTCGGCGATTCGAGGAAGCAAAAGAGAAAGCTGAGCCCGCTACTGAATATGTACATCTGCACTTGTTGTTCCATGAAAGGTCGTTTATCCGTCTTGAAGAAATACTAAACACCATAACAAAAAGACGCATCGCATTATTACAACGTAGCAAATAATGAATGCTGATATATTTACTCCAATGGTCAGGTTAAAAAAATAGCTTTGATTTTTCGAAGGGCATAACAACTTCAACCAGTAAATTATTATATCGACCCCCAAAACTCTACCCTAATATCATAAACGGTTTTAAGTATAGTCTATTAGGCCAAGAAAGTGTTAAGATCGTAAACAATTAATGAATGTTAAAGGTATAAGGTAGTGTTGTAAAAACGGCACCAAACATAAACAAACCAAAAGTTTTTGACCGAAAAACCTTGGTCTATTTATGCGACTAAGAAAAACAGAATTTTTTTGCTGTTGGTTTATCGATGTTTAGTCGACCAAAACCAAAGGTCGACCAAACGAAACCCAGCCGTTTTTACAACACTAGTATAAGGGATCAAATAATTTTTTAGATTAAAACTGACCTCGGTTATGATGGAGGCGATGACGGAGAGAGAGGCCGAGATCAGGCTGAGGCCTATTGCCACGAGTGACAATTTTTGGGCTACGAAAGTGAGTGAAGCCCCTTTGACTAATTCGGGTGGCATGGGTGTTACGTAATTGGGTGCGGCGGGTGCTGTTGTTTGATTAGAAAGAAGTTGTTGCAATTTGCGACCGAGATCATTCGCTGCTGCCGCCTCCTGTTTGGCCTGAAGAACTGGAAGGCTCGGGGAAACTGAGCCTCCGTTTAGCTGCGTCTTAAAACGCAAAACATATAATTTACCCATAAATCCACAAATTAAAGTAAATTATGACTAAAATTTCGAAATTATCATTTTGCGGCGCGCACTGCATACCCCGCCCGTGAAATGTGAAAAATACACTTGAAGGCGGTTAAGAAAATTAGTCGTAGAAATAATGCGATACAAATGAAATATCTATCATATAAAAATAAGCATTCATAAATTATAAGCGTTAAAGCCTTAAAAATCGCTGGATAATAATATCAAAACCATTGTTTTATTAAGTTTTGGCTCCTTTTCAACGGTTTTTTTCCATCAGAAGTAAAATAATTAATTTTAAACGGTAACGTAAGTACATATTAGAATGCACTCACTAAAAGCAGTATTTAATGTCATAGTGTCAATCTTGCAGATTTTTGTGATTAAACCATAGACTAATAGACTGCTCATCATACGTACATTCGATGTAACAAAATGATTCCAAAACCATCCGCCATCTTTGTTATCTACACCTGACGAAATTTCCATACAAAAAAACGGTAAAAAATCTTTTATACAATCTTTTATTTTATATTTAGGAGTTGTTGGAATAAAATCTGAGGTAAAATGAGCCCCACAAACTTTTGATTTACATTGTGGAGCCATAATTTTAGTAATGGTTTGTTAGAAAGTTGGATATATTATATTCACCTCCAAAAGGTAATTTATTTGACTCAATATTTATTAAACAAAATGCTCTAGACTATTAATTTAAGAATTTAATTCTACCAATGCTAAATATACATTCAACGAATCTCATACAATATGTAATTACATGATTTTATATTTAATTTTTTTTATGGAATAAAAATGAACAAAATTTATAATTGATCTTAAAAAGAAAGAGTTAACATTATAATTTTAGTAATGGTTTGTTAGAAAGTTGGATATATTATATTCACCTCCAAAAGGTAATTTATTTGACTCAATATTCATTAAACAAAATGCTCTAGACTATTAATTTAAGAATTTAATTCTACCAATGTTAAATATATATTCAACGAATCTCATACAATATGTAATTACATGATTTTATATTTATTTTTTTATGGAATAAAAATGAACAAAATTTCTAATTGATCTTAAAAAGAAAGAGTTAACATTATAATTTTAGTAATGGTTTGTTAGAAAGTTGGATATATTATATTCACCTCCAAAAGGTAATTTATTTGACTCAATATTTGTTAAACAACAAGATGCTCTAGACTATTAATTTAAGAATTTAATTCTACCAATGCTAAATATATATTCAACGAATCTCATACAATATATAATTACATGATTTTATATTTAATTTTTTTTATGGAATAAAACTGAACAAAATTTATAATTGATCTTTTTCAAAATGCATCCTTTATTTTGTAAAATTGGAGTTAGTGGTTGAACTCCTTTATTGAACCAATTCAATGCACGATACAATTTTTGTTCAATCAATGCTGGCTTGATGATCTCTTCACACTTTTGTTTTTAGGAGAATAACAATTTTTATTCTATGTATTTTAACAATCTTCTATTAGCTTTGTGATTTTTAAAAATAAAATTTTTTACAAAAATATGAATTCGATTTTAAATCCATTATAGATGGCGCTATAAACATTATAGCTCATCTTCCATAAATTGTGTTATTTTTATCAATTTTTAAAGTTTTTTTCCATATATTATTATTTTCCATAATTTTTAATAGGCTATACAAGTTTTTTTTTGTTAATATAGCATAAATATAAGTTTAATAATTTTAAAAATAACCATTAAAATTTTAAATAAATAGAGAGTATATAAGAATCCCATTATAACGTTAGAATAGACTCTCTCGTTGTAGTTAACACAAATGGCTGCCAAAATTGGCATCACTTTTTTCAAGTGAATGAGCAGTCTATTAGTCTATGGATTAAACCGAAACGTTATAAAATTATTCATCCAAAAACCGAGGTTAAGGGAAAAAGAATGCTGAGACTTAAGGCCAACGAGCTCTTACAAGCAGATTATAGTTTAGATGAATCGAAAAGTAAGATTCTTTAAGATAAAGAACGCTCTGGCGTAATTTAAAATTAAAAGTTTTTCGCCTAAATATTTTAAAGCGTTACTTATTTTAAAACAAATAGATATCGAGTCATGCGAGGAAATGCCTAGCCAGTGAGGGGGGGGGGCAAGGATAGGCAAATATCCCCCTCTATAATTTAGAAAAGTATCAATTTGTCAATCTAGAACTTTTCCGTACATGGTGATTAAAATCTGTTATAACAAGATAACCCCAAGCGTACAAGATAATGCTACTACCCAGCTTTAAAGGGATGAGCTGGATGTAAATTATTCTCCTAACAAAAAAGAGTGATGTGAAATCACCCAGTAGGCTGGAAATTTTTATCGAGTTTTTAGTGCTTGACTTTCTTATTAATATAAAGTTGGGAAGGCACCCTTAAACCATATTTGGTGCTTTTTATATTTTTAAAATATATCCTTATTTGTAAAAAGTGATAGTGCATGACGACACTTATGTTGTGTATAATGAGGATAGATTTATTTAAAGCTTTGAGGCCCTACTTAATTCCCCATATGCCAAAAAGATGAGGAAAATTAATGGAATATACCAAAAAAAACTTAATAAATCATTAAGTACAATTTATTCAAACTTAAAATAAATATCACAAGTCTTAAATAAATTTACATATAAATTATGAGTGCAACCAAGCTATAGGATTAAAATAATTTTTACCATTTATAGGCACTTTAAAATATAATTTCAGTAAACTTTAATTACATATTAATATTACATTTAAAATACAGCTACTTTAATTTTTACAAATACTATGTAAATATAAAATTTATTACCAGGCATAGGCTAAGCACCAAAAATACTAAGGCAACCCATTGGGCCAGATTGAGTCTTTTGCCAAACCAAAAACGATAAACTAATGCTGTCAATACAACACGAGATTGGATAAGCATAAGCCATACAGGAGGTGTAGTGTAGTGAAGAGCCATGAAGTATAAATTGTTGTTTACAGAATATATTAGGGCAGGAATTGCAAATAGAGGTGAAAGGTGGAAATTTCTAAAACCTCTGGTTGATATTGCCATTATTATGAGGCATATGATTAATTTACAAGCCTCTATCCAGGCAACAATATGAGTTTGAGGTAATGGATATTGGCCATGATTATAATATCTGTTTTATTAAAATATAAGTTCATAATTTGGTTATAAAAAAGAGATACACATGGTTTTTATATTTTAGGCATAAGAAATATGATGAAATTATAAGGTTAGAATAAAATTTTAAATTGACCATTAATAAAGCATAATCAAACATACTTGATTGAATATGTTACTATTTGTTTTGCTACATCTAAAATTATAAAAATACTGCAGTATTGAAATGCTTGGTAGAAAGTCAATTTTTTGCGGGCTAATTTATCAGGGCTTTTTCCATTTTGTTGTGTTGGCAACAATAATTGCTCATCTGATTTATCTTTTTCGTCCATCTAAATATGTATAAATACATTTAAAAGATCATGCGCTGAACAACTACAAACCTGTGCATATCGCTTAGCGCGCAACATGTTGCAAACTTTTAAAAAATCAATAATTTAAAAATGATTGGCAACAGCCGAAATTCACTAACCTTTTATTTGAGAGGCACGTTGTCAATGTGATTAAGTGAGAATCCTCTCGAAAAGATGATAGTATAAGTCAATACAAATTAATAAGCATATAAACGACCGATTTTTTTTATAACAATTTAAGATCATTAATGCAGTAATTTTCTTGAAATTATAACAACAAATTAAAGTTGGTCGTTTGTAATTTGCAGCAACAACTCTTTAATGAATATTTCATCTTTTTGAACTACAATAGAGGTCAGATTTGTTTAAATTTTACTACTCGAACCCTACTCGGTCCAAAATTTTTAACAGGAGTACCGACCCGAGTCTGCTTTAACCCTGCTATATGTCCGCCTGGCAGAATCATTGGAGCTGCCCAAAATGCCCAATTCAAAATAATGATTGTGGGGTATAAAGTTAACAAGTCTCGTAATAAAGGTGTTGAAAAGGGTTGTAAAAGCTAGACTTCGAAAAATAAATTCTAAAGATGAACGACATTTTAGGCTCATGCCTGAAAATTTAATTCAGATGTAACACATGGTCTCAGGCGTGTGGAACTATATAAGGAAAAACAAAAGGACCTTTAGAGAACTTTCGAAAATTCCAAGGCAGGTGATATGGAATAGCTTATAAAATGTTAATAAAGGATATGTATAGAAACGCAAAAACCAAAGTGCGGACATTTACTAGTACATCGAAGAGATTTAGACTAAATGCCGGTGTCCATCAAGGCTCGGCACTAAGTCTATTGCTCTTCAGAACAGATTCGATAACTAAGGACCTGAAACGCGAAACCTTGGGCAATGCTATTTAGTGCTATGCGCGGGCTCAAATATGGAATTAACTAAGCTGATAAAAGTGTATATGGATCGAAAGCAAAGATCTTATGGCCAACCGAGATAAAACGGAATATATGAGCTTGGAGTAGGAAAATGAATAAATACAAAGAAGCACATGTGCAAATAGATGACTGGTGTTTGCAGGAAGGATTTTAAATATCTTGGTTCTAGCGTACAACCTGACGGGCAGAATGCAAAATTAAGGCAAGAATAAAGGCATGCTGGCTAAAATTTGAGAGTTGAGTGGTGTACTATATGACAAACACATACCACTCAAATTGAAAGTAAGCTTATATAACACCGTTATTATAACCACGGTATTGTATGGAGCGGAAACATAGGCAATTAAGGCAAAAGAAGAGCCTTGGCCACAATTGTATGCGAATGTTAAGATGGATCTTAGGAATAAGCATAAAGGACCATATAAGGAATCAAGACATAAGGAATAAACTAAAAGTAGTTCCAATTGAGAGAAAGTTGGTGGTAAGATTGAGATGGTATGGCCATTTGGAGAGACGGGAGAAAAGCCACCTGGCAAAGCATATCAAGAAGGTAATCGAAGGTAAGCGAAAGAGAGGGAGGTCTAAGCTGACATGGAAACATATAATCGATATGGGCTTGAGAAGGTATCAGCTAGGAGTGTGTACAAGTGCGGGAATACGTGGAAAACCACTTGAAGGAGCTGACCACTAGGTTTGACAAACAAACATAGGAAAAAATATTTATATGGTGAAACGATTTTTAAACGCTTCTATTTAAAAAATCAGGTCAGGCTCGGGCTCGGGTCTGGGTGAAAATAAAAAAAAGTCTTTCGGACTCGAAACGGGCTCGAGCAAGATTATAATCGAGACGTCGTGCTCGGGCCGATGATATTTTATTTTGCAGGCCTCTAGTTTCGGGTTAGAAACCTCTCATTGACAAAAAATCTTAAAAAAATTTCGAGTTATATTGAAATTCTAATAGATATTAATAGAAGTCTTGTTAGTATTGCACTGATAGAAATAACAAGTTACCTATTAATATGAGATTTGATTTTAAAAGAAAATCGACTAATTCTAACACAATTTATAAATAAAATGTGTACCAAGTGCGTGTTTTTGAATAAAAAAATTCGATTCATATTATTTCTCTAAAAAACTATCTCAAATTCTAAAATAGAACACGAAGATGCTAATACAAGCCAGATTTTAGTAATAAAGGTAATTTCTAGTTTTATTTTTCTAAGTATTCAACATGCGTATTTAAACTTACTTTAGAATTCCTTGATAAAAATTGCTATCATACGAGAAAAGATTATAGAAATAAAAACAAATAACACTGATAGACTTATAAAATCAACCGGCAAACTGTTTGCAGATTCTGGTCGAGTTTTTTACGGTGAACGCAAATATATTTTTTTGTTTATTCATACGTCAGATTTTTAAAATATTTGCGCTCAGAGTTAATAAAAATAGCGATTTGGGCGCTTTTCAAACGTCGTTAATTGGCGAATTAATCGGTAAAACGTTAGTTTCGTAAATTTGATTTATAAATATAGGGAAGAGGAATCCAGGAACATTTTTTTACCCTAGCTTTATTAACACATATTTAAAATTTACTTATGTCTATCTTTTTACATTGACAAATTTCCCTAGACTTAAGATCGTTTACCCTTCCCTTCAACTCTAGGAAATAAGTGCGTGTTGTTGTTAATCTATACTACTATTCAGAAGGGCCTAAAAGTCCTGCCCGCGGGTCGGCTTGCACAGGCTTATGCTTTTAAATAAAACATCGGACCCAGCTCGGGCCGGGCCTAGATATACGTAAGGCCCGCTAAAAGCTAGATACAAAATCAATTAAATTTTTATTTGTGTTTTATAAAGTATAAACATAGTTTTGTTTTTGATTTTTATTAAATCAACAAGGTGGAGACCTCCGCCTCCCATAGAAAAATTTACCGATTAATTTGCAAGTTATTGACGTTTGAAAAACGCTAGTGTGATCGTTCATATCAGTTCCAATAATAATTATCTCAGCGTTAGGTATCTTAAAAGCGTTTGGTCTAATTTTTCCTAATAATTCCTTTTCTTCATCTGGCCTGTTTGCGGAGCATAACCAGACACTACATTGTTCATTTGACCTTCTATGCATAGTTTCAACATCATAAGTCGGCCATTTTTTCTTTTGTACCTCTATGACTTTATCCTGCAGATGCAAAGCCAGTGTGATTGCCACACCATTTATATGCGTTTTTAAGGCTTTGAAGTAAAAAGTGGCGCAGTCAGAATTGCCTAAAGGGACGGGTTTTCAAATTTTTCATATATATATCGCAATATTAAACAAAAATTTATAAAAACTTATATACATCAGTGGCTTAGGCAGAATTGCTTAAGGTGGGGGGGGCAGGGGTTATTTTATAAATTTCGATTTAAAAATTAAAATTAGATACATGTACATGAAAAAGCATTAACAGTTATATTATATAATTTTGTGACTCAATTGCGCAGGCCTTTCTTCCAATGACGCAATTTGCAAGAGCTCCTTTAAATTTATAGGGCCTGAGAACTAGAGGCACGGGCTTTTAGGCTTAATTAGCCAGTACGAAAAATTTAAAAACCCGGCCCCAGCCTAGGCCTGTTAAGATTAAATCATAGGCCCAAACCCGGACCGCTAATTAGCAAAGCACGAGCCCAGCCTAGACGCTTTCAGGAAAAATTCTTTTTTATTTTGCTGTCTTATAGGTTCAAATATTTTGTCAAAATTTAAACAATCATTCATTTCTTCTTCTTCTTCGTCGTTTTAAGGCCGTTTTCCAGGATCTCCTGGGTTGGCCTGTTTTCCCTTAATGCATTTCCTCCATTTTATCCGGTCATGAGAATCGTGTTTTGTCAGGCCCATTTTTTCCATGTCGTTAGCGAGAACAGAAGACCATGTGGATTTCGGCCTCCCGCGCGGTTTCTTTCCAGATACCTCCATGGAAGTACATTTCTTCACCCAGTCGTCGTCATTCTTCCGCTCCACATGTCCAAACCATCTTAGCCTATTTTTCCGGATGACCTCGTTGATTGGCTCGATCCCAATTCTTTCTCTGATTTTATTGCTTGTTATTCTTTCCCGTAGCGACACGCTTGATATCCATCTTATCATACGCATTTCTGTGCTTTCCAATTTGACTTTATGTGTCGACATTAGTGGCCACGTTTCACTTCCATATACAAGACAACTTCTAATACATGCCGCGTAGACTTTACCCTTTAAAGTGAGTGAGACACCTTTTCCGGTCAAAAGAGGGGCCATCTCTCTAAACTTCTTCCAGGCTTGTCGTATCCTTGGTGTAACTGCCGAGTCAACATTCCCATCTGCACTGAAAGAGTCCCCGAGGTAAGTAAAGGTGTCAACTTTTCCTAGCGTCTCCCCATTACCGATGTTGAAGTCGGTTAGGGCATTATCCGGTAGAGGTCCTGTGGCGCAAGGCTTGCAGTTAAACGTACGACTTGCCAATAAGAGGCTTCCTTTCACACCGCTACATTTTTTGTGGACCCATCCTAGGCATTTGTATAGAGTTGTTAGCCACTCCTTTGTGACATACGCTACAGGGCCAGGCGCAAGTTGGCTCGGCGCTCTTCATACTTTTCCCGACTAACATCACCTTTGTTTTTCCCATGTTAACTTTTAAGCCCTTTGCCTCCATTCCGTTTTTCCATTTTATTATCTTTATAGAGAGATCAGCCTCACTCTCAGCCATTATCAAGAGATCATCGGCGTATAAAAGTTCCCATGGGAGTCCTTCTCGCAGTTGTTAGTCACCACCTCCATTACGAGTATGAAAAGTAGAGGGCTTAATACGGAACCTTGGTGTAGCCCAACCTTCACTTCAAAGCTTTCGCTATCGCCATCATGGGTCCTCACAGCCGTTTGAGATTCGTCATACATAGTCATCACAGCCGTAACCAACCATTCTTCCACACCTGTTTTTCTAAGAGCCAATTTTACAACTTCCCGCGGCACACGGTCGAACGCTTTCTCAAGGTCTACGAAGGCATAGTAAAGTCTTTTGCCTTTAGCTTGATATATTTCTTGCATCTGTCGTAATATAAAGATGGCATCGGTGGTCCCTGTCCCTGGTTGAAATCCGAACTGCATTGCGTCAATTTTCGTTTGTTTCCGGATTCTTTTCTCGAACACCCTCTCGATAACTTTCATAGTTTGGTCAAGGAGCTTAATAGCCCGATATGATCCGCAGTCAAGTGGATCACCTTTTCCTTTGTATATTGGTAAAAGAACACTCTTTTTCCAGTCGCTGGGTATAGTCCCTTCCTGGATTATGGCATTACGTAGCTGTGTAAGCCAAACGACTCCCAAATGTCCAGAAGCTTTTACCATTTCCGCCACTATTCCTGTAGGGCCTGCCGCTTTACCTTGTTTCATTTTATTTATTGCATGCTGAATTTCGTCAAATCCAACAGCAGGGTCCCTCCACTTTATCGCAATCGACGTCATTGTCCCAGGTATTCTTTTCGTTTAAGAGTCGTTTCATGTAATTTTTCCAAACCTTTTTGATTCCAGCGCCATGGGAGATAACGTTACCCGCGGGAGTTTTAACGCATGTAACCGCCCCATCATCAAGTCTTTCTTTCGCAATTTGTTTAGCTACTCGAAACATGTGTTTCTTCCCTTCCTCTGAGTCAAGGCGTTTAGCAAACTCGCAACTTTTTGTTTCCTTTATTCTGGCGACGGTCCTTCTTGCAATTCTTTTAGCCTCTTGATAGGTGACCATATTGGACCTTTGTTGGGATTCATGCCAGACTTTATAGCAGCGCCTTTTATCTTCAATAACTTTCGCCGCCTCAGAGTTCCACCACCAAGTTTCCTTGTCTCTTGGGGGCCCCTTTGTCCAACCACAAACGCGCGCTGTTGTGTCAAGCCAAGCATTCTTCATAACCGTCCATTTGTCGTTTACGTTCTTCGCCGTCGCAACTGAGGTTCCATCAAGTGCTTCGGCAAAATCCATCTTTTGAGTACCATCTTTCAAGCACCACACCTTTAGCCTAGGGATATAACGTTTCTTTGGGTTTATAAGCCCCTTCATTACGAGATCCCCAACGATAAGACGGTGTTGTGTCACGCATTCTTCCCCGGGGGAAACCTTGACGTTTTTCACCATACATCTGTCCGATTTTTTGACCATCATATAGTCGACAGTGCTTTTGAGGGTACCCGATTCATAGGTTATAAGTTTCCTGTCTTCTTTCTTGAAGAAAGTATTGCATATAACCATCTGAGTAGCGTCCCCAAAATCCAAAATGCGCTCCTCCTCCGGATTCCTGGTTTCATAGCTGTGACCACCATGAACCCCTTCATAACCATCGATATTCGCGCCAACATGTCCGTTTAGATCCCCGCCTAATATAATAGATTCTCTAGGGTGAAGGTGGGAAGTAATTTCCAAGAGACGATCCCAGAAAATGTCTTTCTCTTCATCGCTTCTTCCTACTTGAGGAGCGTAGGCCGATATAACGTTGTATAGCCTTTCTCCCATCGCCATCTTAATAGCTATGATCCGGTCGTTACATCGCTTGACATCGAAAACTTTGTCCACCCATTTCTCAGCGACAAATATCCCTATACCAGCTTTTCCATCCTTGTGCCCTTGCCAGTAGAATTTATATCGCGCATCATTGGCTCCCATCATCCTAGCACCCTCTCCTTTCCACCTTGTCTCCTGTATGCAGCATATATCTATCCTTCTCCGATTAAGTGCTTCCACTACCTCGCCCGCTCTTCCCGTCATGCTTTCTATGTTCCAGGTTGCAACCCTTAGCGTGTCGCCTTTAGACCGGCCTCCTCGAATATCGATGACCATCATAAGAAGGGAGTCCTTGCGGGGTTCCCAAAACGATTTGGCCTGGATCCTCATCTTTCTTTTTGATCAGGGTCGATGAGTTAACCCACGGGATACTTAGGGCTGTACCCCGCATTTATAGATTGAAAAGTCTTAAATGTGCTTTTATTTGTTCCAACAAGCGACCCGCCGTTTGACTCTAAGGAGTAGCACTTTTCGCTGCATAAAACCATATATCATATATAGAAACTCTATGACAGGTTAATTTTCTTGTTCATTCAAAAATCCCAAATTCTGAGGATAAATGATGAGGTAAAATATTATTGATTAAATCATATTTAGAATTAGATAATTATAAAATTTGATAAATATCATTTTTATGTATAAAAACACTAAAATAAAAACATTATTTTAATAATTTTGATGGCCAAAGTGAGGCTTACTTAAAGCTAGGCCCGGCTCTAGCCCCTAATCCCGGCTCGTATTTTTTTACTAAAAAGCCCATCTATCCCGCACGTTTATAAGCCATCCACAGGCCGAAATTTTATAACCTTATCTTTGCTGATGCCCTATTCATTTGTTTTAATAAAGTCTATGTCAAGAAGACAATTTCATTTTTATGGTTTATATAATAAACAGAAATTACAGGGATAGGAGTATTTAATAATGTAAATGTTGACCAGATAGCTGTGGACAAATCAATACCAGAGTAAATAGGCAAGGTATGTATGAATAAAAACGATAAATTTATACATAAAAACAATAATTTAGCGTCGATCATAAATTTGGAATATAAAAATGCTTTGGAATATCCGAGTAAATTGACGAGATATCACGGGCAATAATTATTGACTTTTTTTGGTGATTTCTTCAATATTATGTTGGCAATCTTTGATAAGAGTCTTGTCAACTGCCGTTGAGTATAGGTACCCCAGCAAGCAATCTATAATCAATCATATAAAAACAAAAATTTTAAGTACAAGAGATCGGAATACAATTAAAACTTTTATCATTTTTATATATGAGATCACTTAAGTGTCATTGTGGTATTAAAACAAATGAAAAGAAAAATAAAATCAAAAAAAATTTAATTAAGAAAGGGTTCTGGCACGATTTCAACGTTTAAAAATCCTAACAAATTTGGGTGATATTTTTTCTTAATTTAACCAACGATATTTTAGGATCTTATAAATATTAAAAACAAGTTGTAAGATAAAAACTAGCTAACTGTTTAAGTAAATTAAGGGAGTTGGTAAATTAGAATGTAAAATTAAAAAACTTAAATTCTTGGGCGAGATACCTTCTATAATCGACTCTATAAGCTTAAAGTTAATATCTTTCATATAATCTAAACTAATAATTTTTGGTTGATCTCAAAATACTTATAAATGATGATATGTGTTAATAAACATACTGTAAAGCTGAACATAGGTCTCGGCATCAAATTCGGAGTCAATCTTTGGTTTAAATATCTGATTGAAAAGTTTCATATCAACTCGGCTATTCTCTAATAAACGATTCTCTGATTCTTCCGATAAAGGCTGTTATATAAATATAAATCCAACGGCTTAAACATCAAACAGGTCAATAAAATAATAGTAAATACTTTTGGCGACTTTGTAAAAATTCAACTAAAAATGCACGTTATTTGAGAGTAGTCAAAATAAAAATAATTTACTAATAAAAAACGGTGTGGGGTTCAAATAAGAATGATATCATTTAAAGATTAAAAATATTCTGCCTTTAAACAAAATTTTAGCTATCTAATTGTTGACAATTAGTTTATTAAACAACTTAAACGGCTAGCTAAGAAGCAAATCCTACTAATTTTTCTTGACCAACGGTAATCTATAAAATATGATAAGTATTTAGGACATAAAAGTCGGAAAAAAACACAATCAAAATACTACAAATCAAGAGTTAAAAATTGCAAAAGTTAGTATGCGTGCTTTGCAAAAGTTGAGGAAATAACGCAATAAAAGTTTACTTTGTCATCAATGTAACGAGCTCGGACTAGATGTAAAACGTTGAGCAGTTTTGACAGGCTTATCGCGTTGTCGTGAAAATTGATTTCACCAGCCTGAAGGTATGATAAGTATATAATACATGTGAGGATTTGTCCTTAATATCGCGTTCAAATCCAACTCGCGCGAATTCATCTATGTCTGAATATCAGATTCAATTTCATCGGTCAAACTCGATTGTTATTATTAATTTTTTTCTTTCTGAGAGTTAAAAAGTTTATTTATTGCAACACTTTTAATAAAATTCAAATAAGCTGATACCTAAAAACCATACAACATTCAAGCTTCAAAAAAGTTTATATCTTATAAAATCGCTGTTATGTTATGCGTCTGAAATGTAAATCTGATGTGAATTCGAAGTTAAGACACGGCTATGTTATAACCGGTCAAACGATTTTTGCTGCTCAGCAAAATCCGATAAAGATAAACCCTAGGAAGGATTTGTAGTTAGTGTTGTAAAAACGCCTGGGTCGACCACATAAACAGACCAAAAGTTTAACCAAAAAACATTTGGCCCATTTATGCGACTAAGAAGAATAGACCAAAAAAGTTATGGTTTGTTTATGTTTAGACGACTAAAATTAATAATAGACCAAACAAATCCCAACCACAACACTATTTGCAGCCTAAATCTAAATTAAGGAAGGGGCAAAACAAAAAGTTTCAATTTCGGGCCGAAGAAATTCATTCAAATTTCTCCCTTGGCTAAACCCATTCTAAAAGAAACCAGTTTTTTGGCAACAAAATTTATTCCGACCATACGACATCGTGAGGAGTATATAAAACGATATAAATGCTCCAGTTTCCGTTTATGATTATTAAGGACTGAACACATATTTAGGGTCTAAATATAAATTACCGGAGAACCGATATTATTAAAAATAATTTTTTCTTAACATACCACCCCCCCCCCCCCGGGTTCAAAAAAAACCGCACTCAACTCCTGTACTCATGAGCGTATCCAGCAATTAAAATAAGGAGGGGGGAGGCTAAATTTAGCAAAGAGTTTTCTAAAATCGAACCATGATTATGTTCAAATACATTAAAAAAAATAATTGCAAAGAGAAGAAAACTAATGTGTCACAATCACATTTATAAACAATCTTTGAATTACCGTCACCTCGAATGAGCTAGTTGGACCACCATTGCGACCGTTAACAACGGAGTTGGCATCGCGCTTCTCGTTAGAAAGTAGAGAGGCTAGCTGTTTACACAAAATTTCACAGCTGAATTGCCCTCCTCCAGGGGTCTTATTAATTTCGGAAGACCCAAGAGCTGCGCCACTGCCGGGTCGCGGGTTAAATTTTTTGACCAGACAAAGGTTGAGATCAGAGACCATCAATACAGGTTTAGGCTCTTCTGATGTACTAGAGCATTCGGGATTCTTTTTAGCATGAATTTGGGATGCGAAGTATTTGCTGTAGGCACGAACATACAAAAACACGTAGGGTTATTATAAACGAAACTTTCTTATAACAATTATTCATTTTTTTTACATTTACGATGATAATGTATAATATATATTTAAACGTGAAGCAAATATAGAATATAGGGTATAAAAGTTTAGAAAAATATCTTCCTATTCTAAAAGAGGCCAAGAATTAGCGAATGCTTCAATGTTTTAATAGATTAACTCGGACGTTTAAAAGGCTTTTTAATATACAAAAACTGTACAAAATTTTGCCCAGAATCGCTTAGGTTAATTTTTGTTTTATATCGAAAAGGGCAATAAAATTATCGAGCGATTTTAAATAAAACTCGGGCCTTCGGCCCTCGTGGGAAGGGGGAGAAGGGAAGGGGAGTAGGGGAAGGGAAGAGGGGAAGGGAAGAGGGGAAGGGGGAACTCTTCTATACTCCGTATAAACGTAGCATATTTGCTATGCAATTTATGGGCGAGAAAGGTGGGAAGGGGCGAGAATACCTATAGGGGGTATTAGATGCAAAATAATTAGTTAATTAGTTATAGGCCCTTGTAGGGGAGGACATAGGGTAATTATCAATGTTAACCAATTCAAAAACGAAAAAAAATTTCGATTTATTTGGCCAATGGTCATTTTTTTATTGGTCAGTAGCCAGCGGACGGTCAAAAATTCATATTATCATTGGTATTAACATGAACAAATATTAATTTAATTTAAAAAAATTAAAAAAAAAATTTGTCCCCTCACTGACTTGAACCCCACACCTCCAGTTCACAAGCCGGCGCTATAACCACTATACCATGCTGGCTTTAAAATAGTAGAAGTTATTATGTTATTTATATAGATGATGAAATAATAAAGTTGTGTTTTATGTTTAGAAAATCAATATATTTCGTCGGTCAGTAGCCAGCGGACGGTCAAAAAGTCATATTATCAATGGTATTAACAAAAACAAAATATTAATTTAATGTAAAAAAAAAATTAAAAAAAAGTTTTTTTTTAGTTTTAAAAAAGGGCTAAATTCTTAAACTACCAGCCCGATTGCTCGAAACTTTACCCGTAGGTGCCCAGGGCGGCCGGGGGTAAAATAACCTTTTCAGATTCCTAAAATACCTTTTCACTTTAAAAATATCGGACATTTCCCTGCCACACGTGCGGTGTAATATCTATGACACGTAGAAAAATTTTACTAATTATATAAACTTACGCGCGCCATCTAATAAAGTACAATTCGTGTCTGAGTTTAATAGTAGATTCACTTTAATTAGAAATAACGGGCTATGCTTATACCTTTGAAGGAGGTTTCGAATTTTGTGTTAGTTTCTATCGATATATTTTATCGTAAATTAGAATCTAATACCTATATTATTTTTTTAAATATTACTTTTTAGGTTTTCTATGAAATCACAATCTAATTAAATGAAATATATTAACCCAATAAAAAAATATATATGCATTTATAAGGTTAAAAATATATATTACATAGTTGGCTGTCTGTTAGACCATCTATAATAAATTTTTAGGTTATATATAAAATTTGGCCAATGGTCATTTTTTTCATTGGTAAGCAGCCAGGACACGGTAAAAGTGGATATAAATTCATAAGTCAAAAAAAACGAAAAAAAAAAATTTCGAATCACATTTTGGCCAATGGTCATTTTTTCCATCGGTCAGGAGCCAGCGGACGGCCAAAAAGTCATAATAGCAATGGTAGTAACAGGAACAATCATAATAGTCAAAAAAAACGAAAAAATAAACTCGGATTCACATTTTGGCCAATGGTCATTTTTTTCCATTGGTCAGCAGCCAGCACACGGTAAAAGTGGATATAAATTCACAAGAGTAAAAAAAACGAAAAAAAAATTTTCGAATCACATTTTGGCCAATGGTCATTTTTTTCCATTGGTCAGCAGCCAGGACACAATAAAAGTGGATATAAATTCATAATAGTCAAAAAAAACGAAATAAAAGTTTTCGAATCACATTTTGGCCAATGGTCATTTTATTCCATTGGTCAGCAGCCAGCGGACGGCCAAAAAGTCATAATAGCAATGGTAGGAACAGGAACAATCATAATAGTCAAAAAAAACGAAAAAAATAATTTCGATTTACATTTTGGCCAATGGTCATTTTTTCCATCGGTCAGGAGCCAGCGGACGGCCAAAAAGTCATAATAGCAATGGTAGTAACAGGAACAATCATAATAGTCAAAAAAAACGAAAAAATAAACTCGGATGCACATTTTGGCCAATGGTCATTTTTTTCATTGGTCAGCAGCCAACGGACGGCCAAAAAGTCTTATTATCAATGATAGTAACAAGAACAATCATAAAAGTCAAAAAAAACTCCGGGATTCTAACCCAAAAACTAGTTAAATTGCATAGCAATTAAAAGTAAACAACTTTTATTTATGTTTATTATATAACATTGGTCAGCAGCCAGCGGACGGCCAAAAAGTCATAATAGCAATGGTAGAAACAGGAACAATTATAGTAGTCAAAAAAAACGAAAAAAATGATTTCGATTCACATTTTGGCCAATGGTCATTTTTTTCATTGGTCAGCAGCCAGCGGACGGCCAAAAATTCTTATTATCAATGATAGTAACAAGAACAATCATAAGAGTCAAAAAAAACTCCGGGATTCCAACCCCAAAACTAGTTAAATTGCATAGCAATTAAAAAGTAAACAACTTTTATTTATGTTTATTTATAACTAGTTAAATTGCATAGCATTAAAAGTAAACAACTTTTATATTTATTATATAACCAAAACTAGTTAAATTGCATAGCAATTAAAAGTAAACAACTTTTATTTATGTGTGCCCCACCCCTCATCTCTATCTCCCTCGCTGTGTTATTTTTTAAATTAATGCATAAGAGGTGCCCTCCGTCGTCCGTCGTCCGTCGTCCGTCGTCCGTTACCCTATCTATTTGCATTGGGTATATTAGGTTATCGCTTTTTTAAATTAATGGATGATAAAGAGGTGCCCCACCCCTCATCTCTATCTCCCTCGCTGTGTTATTTTTAATTGCTATGCATAAGAGGTGCCCCACCCCTCATCTCTATCTCCCTCGGTGTGTTATATATAAGATTTGTTAAATTATCTATTATATAATAAACATAGATAAAAGTTGTGCTATGCAATTTAACTAGTTATATAATTAACATAAATAAAAGTTGTTTACTTTTAATTGCTATGCAATTTAACTAGTTTTGGTTATATAATAAATATAAAAGTTGTTTACTTTTAATGCTATGCAATTTAACTAGTTATAAATAAACATAAATAAAAGTTGTTTACTTTTTAATTGCTATGCAATTTAACTAGTTTTGGGGTTGGAATCCCGGAGTTTTTTTTGACTCTTATGATTGTTCTTGTTACTATCATTGATAATAAGAATTTTTGGCCGTCCGCTGGCTGCTGACCAATGAAAAAAATGACCATTGGCCAAAATGTGAATCGAAATCATTTTTTTCGTTTTTTTTGACTACTATAATTGTTCCTGTTTCTACCATTGCTATTATGACTTTTTGGCCGTCCGCTGGCTGCTGACCAATGTTATATAATAAACATAAATAAAAGTTGTTTACTTTTAATTGCTATGCAATTTAACTAGTTTTTGGGTTAGAATCCCGGAGTTTTTTTTGACTTTTATGATTGTTCTTGTTACTATCATTGATAATAAGACTTTTTGGCCGTCCGTTGGCTGCTGACCAATGAAAAAAATGACCATTGGCCAAAATGTGAATCGAAATCATTTTTTTCGTTTTTTTTGACTACTATAATTGTTCCTGTTTCTACCATTGCTATTATGACTTTTTGGCCGTCCGCTGGCTGCTGACCAATGTTATATAATAAACATAAATAAAAGTTGTTTACTTTTAATTGCTATGCAATTTAACTAGTTTTTGGGTTAGAATCCCGGAGTTTTTTTTGACTTTTATGATTGTTCTTGTTACTATCATTGATAATAAGACTTTTTGGCCGTCCGTTGGCTGCTGACCAATGAAAAAAATGACCATTGGCCAAAATGTGCATCCGAGTTTATTTTTTCGTTTTTTTTGACTATTATGATTGTTCCTGTTACTACCATTGCTATTATGACTTTTTGGCCGTCCGCTGGCTCCTGACCGATGGAAAAAATGACCATTGGCCAAAATGTGAATCGAAATTATTTTTTTCGTTTTTTTTGACTATTATGATTGTTCCTGTTCCTACCATTGCTATTATGACTTTTTGGCCGTCCGCTGGCTGCTGACCAATGGAATAAAATGACCATTGGCCAAAATGTGATTCGAAAACTTTTATTTCGTTTTTTTTGACTATTATGAATTTATATCCACTTTTATTGTGTCCTGGCTGCTGACCAATGGAAAAAAATGACCATTGGCCAAAATGTGATTCGAAAATTTTTTTTTCGTTTTTTTTACTCTTGTGAATTTATATCCACTTTTACCGTGTGCTGGCTGCTGACCAATGGAAAAAAATGACCATTGGCCAAAATGTGAATCCGAGTTTATTTTTTCGTTTTTTTTGACTATTATGATTGTTCCTGTTACTACCATTGCTATTATGACTTTTTGGCCGTCCGCTGGCTCCTGACCGATGGAAAAAATGACCATTGGCCAAAATGTGATTCGAAATTTTTTTTTTTCGTTTTTTTTGACTTATGAATTTATATCCACTTTTACCGTGTCCTGGCTGCTTACCAATGAAAAAAATGACCATTGGCCAAATTTTATATATAACCTAAAAATTTATTATAGATGGTCTAACAGACAGCCAACTATGTAATATATATTTTTAACCTTATAAATGCATATATATTTTTTTATTGGGTTAATATATTTCATTTAATTAGATTGTGATTTCATAGAAAACCTAAAAAGTAATATTTAAAAAAATAATATAGGTATTAGATTCTAATTTACGATTAATTTAATTTAAAATTAAAAAAAAAATTTGTCCCCTCTCTGACTTGAACCCCACACCTCCAGTTCACAAGCCGGCGCTATAACCACTATACCATGCTGGCTTTAAAATAGTAGAAGTTATTATGTTATTTATATAGATGATGAAATAATAAAGTTGTGTTTTATGTTTAGAAAATCAATATATTTCGTCGGTCAGTAGCCAGCGGACGGTCAAAAAGTCATATTATCAATGGTATTAACAAAAACAAAATATTAATTTAATGTAAAAAAAAAATTAAAAAAAAAGTTTTTTTTTAGTTTTAAAAAAGGGCTAAATTCTTAAACTACCAGCCCGATTCGCTCGAAACTTTACCCGTAGGTGCCCAGGGCCGCCGGGGGTAAAATAACCTTTTCAGATTCCTAAAATACCTTTTCATTTTAAAAATATCGGACATTTCCCTGCCACACGTGCGGTGTAATATCTATGACACGTAGAAAAATTTTACTAATTATATAAACTTACGCGCGCCATCTAATAAAGTACAATTCGTGTCTGAGTTTAATAGTAGATTCAATTTAATTAGAAATAACGGGCTATGCTTATACCTTTGAAGGAGGTTTCGAATTTTGTGTTAGTTTCTATCGATATATTTTATCGTAAATTAGAATCTAATACCTATATTATTTTTTTAAATATTACTTTTTAGGTTTTCTATGAAATCACAATCTAATTAAATGAAATATATTAACCCAATAAAAAAATATATATGCATTTATAAGGTTAAAAATATATATTACATAGTTGGCTGTCTGTTAGACCATCTATAATAAATTTTTAGGTTATATATAAAATTTGGCCAATGGTCATTTTTTTCATTGGTAAGCAGCCAGGGCACGGTAAAAGTGGATATAAATTCATAAGTCAAAAAAAACGAAAAAAAAAAATTTCGAATCACATTTTGGCCAATGGTCATTTTTTCCATCGATCAGGAGCCAGCGGACGGCCAAAAAGTCATAATAGCAATGGTAGTAACAGGAACAATCATAATAGTCAAAAAAAACGAAAAAATAAACTCGGATTCACATTTTGGCCAATGGTCATTTTTTTCCATTGGTCAGCAGCCAGCACACGGTAAAAGTGGATATAAATTCACAAGAGTAAAAAAAACGAAAAAAAAATTTTCGAATCACATTTTGGCCAATGGTCATTTTTTTCCATTGGTCAGCAGCCAGGACACAATAAAAGTGGATATAAATTCATAATAGTCAAAAAAAACGAAATAAAAGTTTTCGAATCACATTTTGGCCAATGGTCATTTTATTCCATTGGTCAGCAGCCAGCGGACGGCCAAAAAGTCATAATAGCAATGGTAGGAACAGGAACAATCATAATAGTCAAAAAAAACGAAAAAAATAATTTCGATTCACATTTTGGCCAATGGTCATTTTTTCCATCGGTCAGGAGCCAGCGGACGGCCAATACCCTCTTTCTCACCAGGGGGAAGGGGGTGATTTGCCCCCCCCCCCTATTTTTGACCCTCTTTCTCACGAGGGGGGAGGGGGAGATTTGTCCCCCCCCCCATTATTTTTTACCCTCTTTCTCACCAGGGGGGGGGGGGATGATTTGCCCCCCCCCGCCCCATTATTTTTTATCCCCCCTGGTAAGAAAGAGGTTAAAAATAAGGAGGGGGGGCAAATCACCCCCCTCCCCCCAGGTGAGAAAGAGGATAAAAAATCATATTATTTATTAACAACCTGAAAGGGAAGGCAATACTTGTGTAGTAAGACTACAACATTATTCTATTTAACTTAATATTTAATACAACACAATTAGCATCTACCTTACAAAATGTTATTAAGATGAATATAATTATATCAATTTAAATGTATTTTATCAATCTCTAATTCAAATATGGGATAATTGACGTTCAAATTTAAAAACGCTATGGTATAACAATGGGATCGTCAAAAGTAACAATGCTTTTTACCAATCCCCACCCAATCCCCTGCTAGTAAAAAAAGACGTGATAAACGTCAAAACTCATTATTTCGTGTTTTTAACCAATAGCAATTCGTATAAGACGTTCGCTATTTTACAACGTTCGTTATTTCTGTACGCTACACCGGCCGGCTAATCTTTTTAAACCCGAGCACGAGATCTTATGCAAAAACTTTTATTTTGCTTCTTTTTTAATTCGCTTGTATTTTTTATATTGAATAATTAATATAACATGTGTTAATAAGAATCATGTAAGATTATACTTATCTAAATATCAAGAAAGCCTACATGAGTAACGAGGAGAATATAATTTTACTTTCATTTTTAATTTAATAAACAATAAATAATTATGAATTAATATAAAGCATCATAAAAATAAAGCTTTGTTTATACTTTATAATACACAATATTTAATTTTTTAACGGGCAGGGGGCCTTACTTATATCTATGCACTATCCGAGCCCGCTAGGTTATATTACGACTTGTCCCCTGCCCGTTGTTTCCTTTAAAGCAAAACTAACGGATAATTTTGCTTAGAGACCTTCAGGGCCTTTAAATCTCAAAGCGAAACTAATTAAAGCCCAAAATGGAACGGGTATATTGACAAGAAAAATAATGTTGTAAAACAACGTTAAACTACATAATACTGACTGGTTTTGTAAAAATTTGGTATTGCCCCAATGCAAAATTATATAATATACTATTTGATTTAAGCTGTTATATGGAGCTTTTAAAATTAAGGTAAGTTTCGATTTCCCGCCTTATTTTATAGCTTGCTAATACATAACAAAGCGGAAATTTAATATAAATATGTCACTTAGCTCAATAAAAAGATTAACTTACTTGAAAACTAATAAAAATAATTATTATTAATCAAATTACGATATACTAAATAATTGATTGGGGAGGCCAAAGAGGCCAGGATTTTTACCTTGACGAAGGGGGTTGAAGGGGCCAGGTTTTTGCTCTTAGGGGGGAATTTGCCCCTCCTATCCTAGCTATACCACTGTTCGTATATGCTTTTAAATTTGAATGTATTATAAATCATACCATGTGCAGATGGATTTTTTCAAAATTGAGGATATATCATATATGCATATATTGATAATTAAATAAAGAAATATTCCATAAAATATTAAAGGAATTGATTAGGGTTTTTTGTCTCCTTGCATGAGAGTAACTAGAAGGGGTGTGGGGGGGGGGGGGAGGGGGTAGTTGCACCCCTAATTCTAAAAAATTCGTGTGGTTAAAAATTTTAAAATAAAAAGGCATTATCCGTTTCTTCGTCTTCTTTAAGAATGGGCATCAGAGGTCAGATTTGTTAGAATTTTTCAGCCCGAACCCGGCCCGGCCCGATTTTATAATTAATCTGCCCGCCCGAGCCCGCCCGAACCCATCTAAGTGTCCGCCCGGGCCCGCCCGAATCGTTAAAGCTGCCCGAATTGCCCGGCCCGAAATATTAAATTTGCCCGTTAGTCCCGAATTTGTGAGGTCGCAAACAGAGGTCGGATTTGTTAAAAATTTTCTGCCCAAACCCGGCCCGGTCTAAATTTTTAACTAAATTCCCCGCCTGAACCCTTCTAAGTGTCCGCTCAGCCATGCCCAAACCTTAGAGCTGCCCGGCCCTATTAATAAAATTTGCCCGTTAGACTAGAAATTATCCAATCCCAAAATCTTTTAACCACTATTACAAAATAAGCATTAAATAATGGCATATTGATCAGAACAAAGATGACAATATTTTATTATTCATAATTATTATGTAAAAATAACAAATCGTCGACAATTTCCGGGGATAATCTTGTGCGTCTTTCCTCTATTAATCTTCCTGCGATAGAGAAACTTCTTTCACTTGCAGCACTCGTCGCCGGGATGGCAAAGAGTATTTTTGTTAATCTTGCTAATTTAGGATACCTAAAATAGTTATAATTTTAGATAACTTTAATGTGACTTGTTTTCTTTATTTTTCCACCATATTAAAAGGGAAAATTTTTCATCCACGTCCTTGTCTAAAACATCATTCAAGTATGAATTGATCTCATCTAATGCTGTATCATCTTCATCATCAGCCTATAGCGAATTTTTCTTTTTTCGAGGAAAATCAATTTGATAAAATTTCTGGCATGCCCAAATTGCCCGAATCTTATCAGCGTGCCCGCCCGGGCCCGTCCGAAAAGTAAAACTTAAGACAGTTGCCCGGCCCGGTCCGGTCCGTGGGCCGGGTCGGGCGGGCCGGGCAGCGGGCCGGGCCGGGCATTTCTGACCTCTGATGGGCATTGAATCCATCAGAATACAAATTGGATTTAGCGATCGCAATGGCGATAGATTACCTTAGAAGAAAACTATCCGATATTTTTGAAGGAGGCGAGCATTTATTAAGTTGTTTAAAAAAATTTAAAGCGCTCTTCCCAAGACCATGACGAAACGATAGTACGGATTTACGATGCTCTGCCGATCCTAGGGGGTCGTGAGTATCGTTGGAGGGTGCAAACAGGTCAATACAAGTGTACTCCCATTTCAAAAAAAGGCCTTTGTCCTATGGGACAAGTGACGTACCGTCAGGACGCATCCGCCCGAGAGGGATCTGACGGTTACAGGATGAGGGATCTTTTGCCCGTTTGAGGGCAGCTTTCAGCAGTGTATTTATTTTTTGGTGCCTACTATACTGTTTGTTAAATTTACAATACAGAACTTATATACATCCATATTAATTTATTAAGTTAAGTTTTTAAACTCCATCTTTATATAGTTTTTCCCTGATACCTTTATTACAAAAAATTTTTATTGGTCTATAAATTCCCTCGAGCATTATAGACAATTTAATATTGGGCAAAATATGGCTGATCTATCTTAATATTCTGTTTCTGACTATTTTATAAATCCTCCTTGGCCAATAATATTTTATATATTTTAACTAACTGGGTAATAATTATACACTTTATATTAAACTTTCTTCGAAATTATAACTTTATCAAACTTTTTTTCCTATGTGGAGTAGTGTTGAAAAATGGCTGGGTTTTGTTTGGTCGACCTTTGGTTTAAGTCGAATTTAGAGCCGTAATGGATAATATTTATACAATTTCATAATTAAAACAAAAATTTGTACATTAGTCAGCAAGAAAATAGAAGAGATATTACATATTCTAGACCGCCCAATTCAAACTCGTTAAAATAAATTTAAAGCTAATTTAATACTCATACGATTCTAAAATTGAAGAATTATTATAATACATAGACTCCTTGCTTATATAATGGTAAATTGTATATTCCTTGTGCACCATTTTGAACAAAGCAATTTTATAGCCATTTGCAACTTATATAAGTTCAATGAGATATTATACAAGGCATACTCATGGGCGTACCCAGGGGGGGGGGCAGGCCCTAATTTACCAAAAAGAAAATTTTTTAATGCAAAAACATTGAAAAATTAAAAAAAAGTATGTTTTGCCCCCCTCTAAATAAACTTTTAAACGTTTTGCCCCCCCCCCCCCCCTAATTCAAAACCTGGGTACGCCCATGGGCATACTAAAAGGTGAAGAAGTCCTATTATTGTCAAGTTGAATTTTAAACTAACTTAATTTGTTATATTTCCTTATTTATGCATAGCACATATTAATATGACGTGAAACGGCAAATAATTTTAGTGTTGATGAGCAGTCTATGTAATCTGGGATTAAATTGAAATGTTTAGTTAATAGAATCGAGCTAATTTTAAACCCAGATTATATATAACCTTAATTTTAAAACTCGAACCTAATGTGTTTATTAAATAATAAATGATGTGCACAATGACTAAATAGATTTGTAAATATTATAAGATTCAATTCTATATTTGTGTAATATAAACGTTAATCAAAACTTATAGGTGAGATGTATTTATAAAAATTCTGGATGTGGTATAATCTGCTACGTAGTCCAAGGATTTGGGTACAGCAGCCATTGTAACGACATATTCCTTTCCTTTTGGGGCGGGTGCGAAGGTGTGAGACCCTTCTGACAACTAAAATCACATTAGAATTGAAATTAAAAAAAAAAGAATAGGATAAGAAGGATATCTATTTAAAAGCGTCTATAAGTTTTAAACGTGCCAGAGAGGGCATGACCCTAATAGGATAGGTTTTACCTACTAACCATATATGGAATTGTTAAAGTAAATAAAATACCGTTTATTTTGATTTCTTCCAAATTTATTTCGTAATTCAATATAATATTTTATCTTTGTGAAAAGGAGACTGAATTAAATTAACTTTTTATTACAAATATTACCCGATAAGATTTCTAAAACAAGTATTAAAGTTGATTTAAAACTTGATTTTAATATAAAACCAATAATAGATAATTTAACAAATCTTATATATAACACACCGAGGGAGATAGAGATGAGGGGTGGGGCACCTCTTATGCATAGCAATTAAAAATAACACAGCGAGGGAGATAGAGATGAGGGGTGGGGCACCTCTTTCTCATCCATTAATTTAAAAAAGCGATAACCTAATATACCCAATGCAAATAGATAGGGTAACGGACGACGGACGACGGACGACGGACGGACACCAAAAAACGATCCCATAAATTGCATAGCAATTAATATTCCTTTTAGCGCTAGCCGTTTTTGGGTGCAAAATTTATTATTCAACCCCAATATATTATAAATGGCAGAATAAAAATATTACATTACTTACTGAGCCATTGTAACGCAAAGGTTCAAATAAAATATGGACATAACACTGAAACTTATAATAAAAAATTTTGCATTTCCAAAACTCAGGTCAACAAAAATACCATTTCCTGATAATAAAAAGGTCCTAAAATTCTTATCATAATTATTAAATAGACTTCTTGAATTTTATTTGTTTGGAAAGTCATTTCTTGAAGCATTTGTTTGGCTCATTCTAAGTTATTTATCTATGCGACAAATGTAAATTGACACCCGTTTTAAAATACTTCGATGAAAAAGAATATGAATAAGACGGGATTTAAAGCATTAAAAGTATTTAATATCAAGTTTTTGAAGTAGTATAAAGCCTTTTATATAAATTAAATTATAGATCTTTAAGTCAGAATAAAAGATGAAATAAGTATCATTAATCATTGTAAGGGTAGGGGCCAACAATAGCGCTAATCTGATTTATTAATTGTTACTATCCTTTGCAAATTTTCAGGCCATTGATTCATGGCCTTAATTGCAAAAAATAACTACCCAAATGTTTGTATTTTTATTTCTTACCTAACGTTTTGTTCGTGCATTTTTTGACTTATATATCAGAAATATGGCTTGAAAAAAAAATAAATTTAAATACATACCTCTAAAAAAACGAATACATTTATTGCTTACCCTAACGAAAAAGCACAATATTCCATCTTTAAAATTATATCAAAAAAGATCCTAAGGGAACAAGGACTTTCCTTGATGCTTTGCACCTTCTTAAACTTTTCCACAACTTCATGACATTTATCTCTCTTCTTAATATCTTCGTAAGTATATTCCAGCTTTGGAATCCCTAAATGCCTTTGTTCATTTTAAAATACAAAAAAAGGTTCAAACAAATTAATGAAAAAGTGAACTATAAATACATGAATAAGGCTAAATAATTGATGTGAAAAGATCATTATTACCCTTTTCTCATCATAATTAATTAGAAAAAGCCAGCTTAAAATGTTATAATCTTTTATGGTGGAACTTTTGCCAAAGGCGTTTTTCAATAATTTAGGTTTCACATGGACACAAACTCATAATTTTAAGTGTCTCACTCAAGTATAGTGTGTCATCTTTTTGAATAAATTATAAGAAAGAGTCAAAAAATGAAAAGATAATATCCTATTTTTAAAAATTGCATATATTAGCACTTATTATACAATAAAAGTCATCTGCTTGAAATCAGACAAAAGATATCTAGATATTAAAAGTTTACCTAATTTTCATAATTAGTTTGATATAAGATGGTAAACCTATAAAAATTAATCAACTACCTGGCCATAACAGTTCTTACATTTTCAGCAAACAATTCTGGATCAGTTTTCTCTTTATCATCAGGGACATAAAGTGGTAGATACTAAAATAAAAATAAAGATTTAAAAACACTTTAACACTTATTACATCCATCTGAACATTTAAGGATGGCTGGCATAGAGACCACCACAACACTAGCAACCTAAAAAATAACAATTTATAAGGTTTATATATTACGTATTGGGTCCATCCCAAGTCCATGTTAAAGTGTCCTAATTAATCAAATAAAAAAGGCTTTAAATAGGCATAAATCTAATTTAAAAAGATGTATTAAAATATAAAGTATTATTATTAAGACTCACAAATTTATTGTTATATCTTATGGTGACTGGTTGAACAGGGCAACCTGTATAAAATGCACCTAATAAAAATGTCTCTTGATAAATTTATATTTAAAGATACCCTTTTTAAAAGCTATTAATCCAGTGCGATTGGTACAGGTCCCCTCAGGAAATATACATATCTGAGGCCATTGTTTATCCTCAGACATATAATAAACTCTTTTACTTATTTGTTCAACAGCATTTCTTCTTGACTTTGATTCATCCCTTTCAACCCAAACTGGTTGAAGAAAACTAACAAGGGCTAATTAAGTTGTATACAGAAAATTATATTTATGTATACTTCCTATAAAAGGAATACTTTTGGCCGCCTTTTTGGCAACAATTGATCTTAAATGTGGAAGCATTACAACAATACTGTCAGCAAATGTTGAATGTGGTGCACAAACTAAAATTTGAGCATTAGGGTCTGGATTGCCATTTATAATAACTTGGTGAAAACCACAAATCCATAAAAATACACGATTCACAACATCTAAAAATTTAGTGAGATATCTAAAAGGTAAAATATTATTAATAATCATAGAGGATATATACAAAAAAATTAGGATAATGATTAAAAACCTGTATACAACACCATATAATGGAGTTGACGGTTCATTTTTTAATCCACAAGATCTGTCTTTTCCAAACCAAAAGGCAATGATTACAGTAGTATACATAAATAAAAAGGCTACACCCATTCCCAATAAACGTATGGGCAATAGGGTAAACGAAAATATAAAAATCTTAAAATAAATTTTGGCAGTAATAATAGCTACCTTTATATATTCATCTATTGTCCAATTTACTCGATGATAAAAAGGGTTGGCAAATTTATTCAAGTCATGTTTGCCTAAAATTTCGGGATCCGTAGACGACCCCATTTGATTTTTTAATTTAGCTAAATTCGCGAACGGTTTTCAACTCATGACAAACATATGGGAATTGCATTTTTTTATTAATTAAAAATAATGTTTTTATATAACCTTATTTAAAAGTTATAATATAAGTAAGTATAGGTGTAAGAGTATAATATTATAGCATAATAATAAACGCTTATATTTTGGTTTACTCACCTAGGCTTTGATTTTATTATTTGTGTAATATTAATTATATCTATTTATATTGCAATAAGATTTTGATATCATGAAAAGTTTGTTTTGAGAAAGATTAAATATATATTTGAATAATGAATCATCTTTCATACATTTTTTATCTTAGAAAAGGTAAAATGAGAATAAAATTGTAATGCAAATTTCACAATAATACATAAAGTAACTTTTATATTTGTTAATAGCCATATAGCTTGAGTACATTACAGTAAATGCTGAAAAGATCTAAGAAATAACTACAAGTGCACAACAAATTGTAATGCAAATTTGACAATTAAATAATGAGTCTTTTATCATAGTTTTTTATATAAAAAGTTAATTTAGATTTTATTCTTTTTGGATAGAATTAAACTTTAACAAATGATAATAGACTAGATTTTTTTAGTGATCTAATTTAAATATACAAATATCATCTTTTTAATTTTAGAAAGCTATATATAGTTTATCATGTCTGTAAACAAATACTATCAATTGCTTCTGACAAATAGATATGTGATGAAGGTGATATTGAAATTCCCTACTTGTAGTTCTTACTCATTTACATTCAAAATATATGTATGATCATGTGGCTTTGCCACCTTAACTTAATGCATTCAAATGTTCTATTATTAATAATACACCTTAATTGAACATCTCATATTCATTTTCTTGAGGTGATATCAAGATATATTACCTCAATATACCATAAATAGCTCCTAATGGTTAAATATTAACTCTGTTAGTTCACATACATACACTTTAGCACATCCATTATTGTTCATAAAATTTATAAATCCACATTTTGCAAAAACCTATAAACATGATTACTGGCAATATTAAATCCATAATTAGTTAGCTGTTTGATATAATAGTTCCTAACATATTTAGTATGTTGTTATTATATCAACCATAGAATTAAAGTTATCTTTGTTATGAGCAAAATTAGTCACATAGGGATGCACTTTTAAAGTTAAACTGAAATCTCAATTGTTAATAGTATACTGATACAGTTACAATTGTTGATAGTTGTGGGGGGTTAATTGTTAGAAAAACTAAATTTTTACATTTAAAAAATGAAATAACTCCAATAACTTGATACTATAACTTACAGACTGTAATAATTTATAACATTAAGTGATGAAAATTATCAGCAATAACATATATTGGACACAATCACATAAGTTAAAAACTTTATTGCAAATTAAGACAATCCTTTTTAATATTAACAAAACATCAAAAAATAGAGTTTACAAATTGCACAACGTAAATTATGAATATTATATATTGAAAGCACAAACTATGGGATGTAAAAATGGTGGGAGGCAAGGCAGGAGCAAACTGAGAACTACCAGAGGCACAATCTATAAGGATTATAAAGTATTTTTTTTAAACTTACAACTATGGGGAGGCTATAAGAAATAAAATTAAATTCTAATAGTTAACTCTAAACTTACTTGTTATATTTTCAATGTTGAGGGTCTGCAATGGTGAACATGAAGGAATTTGAAAGGGTAAGTTAAGGGAAGCTATAAGAAATAGAATTAAATTTTATATCATTACTTCTATGTGGGATATTGTCATGTTGGTGTGTCAGGTTAAATTGGGAATTATGATAAATAGCTCTAGCTCCACATTTTTGGGCCCTACATCTATAATATTCCTGCATTTTTCCCCCCACTTTTATATTGACGTATTGAAAATCACCAAATACCAGAATTGGTTTTTGATTTGGGGATAATATAAATTCAATAGACATGGAATAATGATTAAGGGTAAAAGGAAATGTTCAAAATGCGTGGGAATTAACCAAGTGTTCAAAATGCGTGGGAATTAACGATCGTTAATAAGTTATTAACGATCGTTAATAATCTATTAACGATATAACGTTTGAGTAGTTGGTAATTGAGCATGTAGGGTTTTAAGTTGGCCGTCAACTTGCCGAAAACCATCTCGCCGAATTTAATGTCCCCCGATTAAAAATAGGTCCTCCATTTTGTGATTGGTTGAATGGGTGACGATTTTAAATTAGAAGACCTTTTTTAACCGGAGGCCATTAAATTAGGCGAGATGGTTTTTGGCGAGTTGATAGGGCACCGTGGTTTTAATATTCTGATGTACAGCATAGAGGGTCTGCCCATTAACCTATTCCGAAATTGTGATGCGTTGGAGGGCGTAATTTAGGACCAGCGCTGTTAAATTAGTAAACCATCACCATTGTAGGAGTCCGTTGTGAGATGCGCTACCCTAGTGTAAGGTCCCTTTTTTTCCTTATTTTATCCCCCAAGGCCCTAAATCTTAGAAAAATTACTATAGGGTGAGTGCAGTTATTTTTATAGCACCGCCACATGTACTATTCTTATAAATACATTCAACACATAATGAATCAAATAAGGAGGGTGTTCTTTCTAACGTTATAACACCTAGCTAACACCTCCCAATGTTCAATGGTACATAAGAGTCTCTATGAAAACATAATATACTATTGGTCGGTGAAACCCACATTGAATGTTTTCAAAAGAAAAAGAGACTGTAGCTATTTTGTGCAATAATATAACTCTAGCAAACCTCACCGGCGCCAACATTACACCCAATTTTTTACCGGAAATTTATTTTAACTTAAACTGGGCTTGGCGTTATATATGCTAGCATAAACAAAGTATATTAAAGTGTGTTATTAACTTAAAACCGAAATTAGGCTAAATATAAGGTCAAAAATTAGGATTAGAGGCAAGGCATTGTTATTAAAATCGATCTGGGTAAAATTGTATGCATAATAGATGCCAAACAAATTGAAAGGGTTTATTTTAAGGCCTATACTATGGCGTCCTCCCATAGGCAAAATAATTTATAGTGTTTCGAATTGATCTCGTGCCGGTCTCGAAAGCCAAATCATGTCTCGTCTCGGGTGTGATGAAAATCTCGATCTCGGTCTAGAAAAAACTCGTTCTCGTCTCGACGAGATTTCTCGATTTGTCTCGACTTTTTGACAAATTGTTATACTAAGTAAAAAATTTTCTTGATTTGATAAAGTGATTAAATAAATGATAAATATTAAAAAATATAAAATGGCAAAACATTTAAGCTTGATAAAGATATAGTGCAGCATGTCATTGACAATATAAAGATATAAACCAAATAGATTAACTTTTACTATAGAAAGTGCGATAGCTATAAATAAACCTAAAATCTAGAATATTAATAAATAAATTTTTTAGTTAAAGCGAATTATAACATTAATACCAAATTCACGCTGTATATCGATAAATAGACATAGTTATAAGTTTGCCTATATTTGACTTGGTTACAATTTGGGAGAGACCCTTTTAACACTGTCTTAAGCGTAAAGCTCAAAGTAAACCCTTTGTTTAACTATTTCAAGGCATGTTTTGGTCCATTGAAATTATAGCCCATAGAATTTATTGCTTGTTTAATATAATGTTATAAACCACAAAGTGCGAGTGTATGCTTTAATAATATTATTATTATTTATAAAATTGATAACTTCGCTACGATGTAAAACCAACAATAAAAGCGTTATTAGTGGAATAAGAACATAAGGGTTAAAATTTTTAATCTAATTGCACATATCGTTTATTATACTAAAAATCATTATTATCATAAATTAAACTATGATACTATAGTTTAAGGTCCCACGTTATATCCCAAAAAATTACCTTCCAATTCGAGCTATTGCCGTTAAATAGTTATTTTTTATTACAATTTATGTTCGTGTACCTATATTGCTCAATTCCCACATTTATAATTTTTTTTCGTAAATTTAAATGCACCTGTCAACCCCATTTTATAAGGTGAAAAGGAATGAATCTGACAAATAATGTAATAACTTAATGTCTTTCTAAGGTTAGAAGGTATATGATAAGTTCAAGCTTAAAAATTTATAGAAAACTCATGATTAATTACGGTGTCATCAATAATTACTTGACAAGCTCAGATGTCGATGTGCTCAAATTATTTCAAGCCACCTTAGCCTAACTTGATCAACTATTTTAAATAATTAACCACCAATTAATATTCCCACATTAGGCAGGATGAGAAATTGTGAAATTTAAATGCTTGTAATATTAAATATTTCATCATAACTCATTTCAATGCCTAAAATTTTGTAATATATAATGAATGATATGGATATATATGTGATAAATAAATTGATAAATTATCAACTTACCATAAGGAACTCATACTAAGGTGAATGCACTGACTAAAGTTTGAAATTTTGTAAAAACAAAATATTTACTGCACTTGAGTGTTTTTTTGATATTTAATATATTCCAATCATATTTAATAAATCCGCAGGTCCTCGCCCAAAAGGGAAGGACTATATCTGTTTGAGGATTTCTTAAGTCCCGATTTAATATTTTATTTTATGACTACGCAACACAAAATAAAATTATAATGAAAAAAATGAATAATCGAGAATCGAGAATGAATGCATTTTTTAAAAAAGGAATATATAGCTATCGCTCATCATTATTATTGGCACATTTCCAAAGTAAAGTTTTTCTAGCTAAAGCTATGACTCAGTACATTTCCAGCAATTTAAAACTAGAACTTGAGTAACAGGGTAACAAAAAAAGGAATAAGAAAGGGGGAATGGAAACATGATTCAACATAAACAGGAGTAGATTAACGTCATAAACAAACGTACCGTAACTTAATAAACAGGGGTAATCTGTCGTGACTCATTAGTCATCCGATAAATAATAATAATCGTTGCATTATACGAAGAAATAAACAAACAACAACAACAACAAAAAAACTAGTTTTTCCAGGGGTGAACACCACAATATTTACATTTTATACCATAAATGTGAATCATAAAAAAATACACAATTAAATGTACTATAATTTTATAATCAATAAAATAAATATTAAGCCGAGATCTCGCCAAAAAAATCTCCGATCTCGGGTGAATTTTCCAAATTCTCGTCTCGTCTTTTCTATATAGGTGGAAAAATTCTGACATAGATTATTGTGACAAATTTTTTTAAATTTAAATAATGTGTCGCTAGCTATTGACAGATTACACTTTTGCGAATAACGGAAAGAACTACTTTTATTTGCTAATTTATTATTATTAGCTAGTTGAATTGGGCTTTAAATAAATTTTCTCATTGGTTTAAAAATTAAATCCATCAATAATATAATCAAATTAAGTGACCACAGATTAATATGCTTTGATCGGTCATTTTCCTAAATTAATATGTGGTGCATTAGGCCAAATTAAATGCTTAATCGCTTTTTCTCGTAGAAGATTTTTTAATTATTGTTTCACAATATTTTAATTATCAAACTAATGAAACTTAACCCAAGAAAAAAATAAAGATTGTTTGTAATTATCATAAATTCTAATAATATGATTTTCCATGAATTGATGAACAACTCACTCACAAAATAAATAATGGGTTAAAAAGGGGCCGAGCGTTTAAGCTAAGAAGAAATAAAAGATATGGTTTATTGAAAATGATTGACATTTATTAAAAGTTGTTTTAACAATTAAAACTCCAAAAAATCAATTATAAACTTTTAAAGATATCTTATTCTATAAACCACAAATTAACAACTCAGCCCATATTAAATGAAGAGGGGAATAAACACCTGACATGCCCTCAAGAATCCATTTCAAAAATCCCAGAAATTTATCCCTCTACTATGGTAATCTTTAGTATTTACTTGACCATAAGATGATAGTAAGCAACTGACGAACAAATATAAACAGTTATGTAAAATACATTAATTGGTGATCTTCCAATCAGAGGTAAGATTTGTTTGAAATTTGCTGCCCCAACCCGGCCCTTCAAGTTTTTAACTAAATTGCCTGCCCCGGCCCGAATTATTATAACTGCCCGAATTGCCTGCGCCGAAATAATGTATTTTAAAATTTTTAGCATTAATGTCGTTATATTTTGCAAAAAATTTTATCTTAATTTCTCATTTTTTATTAGATAAGAACTAGGAATAACAAATATTATACAATCAAATATAAGGTGACAAACTATACACGAAAATAATATAATACATGAGTATAAAAACATCATTGAGCCCGAATCTTGTTATGGTTCTCGCCCGGGCCCGCCCGAAAGTCAAAATTTAACAAAGTTGCCCGCAATGGGCTGGGTTTTTCTGATCTCTGCTTCCAATTCCTAATCCCATATTATCTTTAATGCGGTAATATAAACGAATGGGGTCAAAGTAGCAGAATGATGAAAAAGTAGCAGAAAAATATTTTTTTAGATTATCAATATATTAGAATTAAATCTCAAATGGGGAGGGAATTTGATGTGCAAATAACCCTAACCTAACCTAAAACACTAACCTTAACCCTCCTGAATATGTTAAGTCCTGACCAATCTTGATCAGTTCTGACCAATTTGGCTATTTTTCTGCTACTTTAACCGGGTGCCATATAAACTAGTCGTTTAACCGCAGTTAGCCCCTATTTATACAATAGTATTTTAGTTATTGACCGTCCCTGAAATAATTTAGTGCGGGGTGGTTTAAAACATCGCTTTTATAACGTATTTGACAAAGATTCACAATATTGAGCCCTTGATACCATACCAAAATTATGCTATTTACCAATTTAAAAGCAAAATTTAATAACATGACGTCTGTAGATGAGTTCTTATGTTAAAGTGTGGTTGCTTTGCCAAGCATCCTTGAGCCGGTAGTAGGCGCTGTGTCACTTTAGTTACAACCGCACATCTTAAACGACAAAACATATGATAGTGATGTTAATACAAAGGAAAGCATACGTCTTAAAACGAAATTTAGCCAAAGGCCGTTGCACACTAAATAAAGGACACATTTTGGATTTTTTTATTATGCGTGAGGTTTATTGACTTTCCCTTCCTCGCGCAGCAATAACGTGTTGTTTAATGTCTTTTCTATGCTCGCGCGCGACTAGAATAAGGAGTGAAAAGCCTTGGGAAAAGAAGTCTTACGATTACATACGGCACTTGAGTCGCACTCTTGTTGTAACAATTTTAAAAGGCTGGCATGGGAATAGCCAGTGAAGGCATCCCGACCTACATCTTGGATTTCAGAATTCTTTTTTTATTGTGGGAAATATAGTTTTTTATCATTTTGTTTCGCCAAAAAAATGTATGTGGGCTTGACGAGTGCTTAATTTGTTTTAAAATTGAAGTCGCGATATAGAGTAAGATGAGGTAGATAATTTGATAAGCCCATTGGTGAAATCATAGAAGTTTTGTAAGAAAAATCCTATTATTTCGCAATAAACCTAAGAATAATTTTTTAACGTCATTTTATTATAATGTAATCAAGAAATTTCCCTTTTCACATTCAACTAACTATTTTGTTTCGCCCTAAACTAATAATAAACACAAAGTTAGCAAAAAATACCTCAGAAACAAATAACACCACTTAAATAAACCATGTCACCTCACCAAATAACCTACAAAAAGTGTAAGTAAATAAACATTTCGTTTTCATTAACCCGCAAATTGTACAACTTTATTAATAGAGCGCAATCAATATTACAAGTAGGTAAATAAAGTATATATGTAGTAGTAGTAGTATCGGTATGTACACAAAGGTGACAAATCATAGGGAAGCGCGCATTGTGAGAAGGTCGACGAATCTATTATATAAAGCGGGGTAAAATGTAAAAATTAATTGAACGATCTTCAAAAAAGTAATATGCCTTGAAGCGATCAAAAAAATTGAAATTTTATGGCGAGGTACATGGGAAGAGAAAGAAAGAACTGCATGTAAATCATAATTTTTTGCAAAACCGCGCTTAGACCAAAACAAAATAAAACAGGAAATATAAGTAAAAATGCATAATTGCTGATGACTACCTGATTATTGCTAATACACGTGCGATAAATATAATATTAAACGCGATACTAATATTTAAAATACACATTAAAACATATTTAATAATGGATAATCGAGGAAAAAAAGCATTTTTTATAATTCTTAATACTATAACGCTTTAAATCTTTGTTTAAAAATACATAAATTAACGAAAAATAACCATTGCATTGCACTTACAAAACATAATCGACATATGCATTAAGTGATATTTTAATCGTTTTTTCCCATAATATTAATTTCATATATTATGATGGCTTTCAGATGAAAGATAAGTTCTTTGAGGGGGTGGGGGCGGAACCCTGAAGGTGGGGGGTGGTGGATGAGGGGGTGCATAAAAAGTTGTGGGTGCTAAATATGGGCCGGGGGGTGTAGGTGGGCGGGGCTGACCGTTAACGCCATCTTCTAACTCTTCCACCTTGGCCCGCACTAGGTCAGTCACACGAGCTACGTCCGGTAATTCTGCATTTCGTGGGTCCATGGGTTCGAGACTCCGGTCGGGTTTGAGATAATTTCGGTATACTAAAACGCTCCCCAGCAAGTAAAAGATGAACAAGACGATACCTATAATCTTTTTCCAAAAGTTTACCGATTATAAGATGGAAATAGCTTTAAAAAGTGGATTCTAACGAAATATCATAAATATATAAGCGGCCCATATTATAGCTTTTTTAGCTTATAAAAGAAAACGACGACCCCTATAATGTAAAACATTGGATTTAAGGAAAAAGTTAATGTTAAAAACAAAAGGAACACACATTAACGCATCAATGGGAAAGATCAAGACAATCTCTTTAACACAGGGCAGAGGGCCAGAAAAAACTGATCATCTCCTCTTTAATCAACCTAACATTAAACTAGTATAAGCTAAATTTATATTAATTTGTGTTTCGAAGTTAGTTTTTTGGTCGCGGTAAACTCAAATAACAGCAATTTCTTATTTTAATTGGGCCATAATTTACAATTTTTTTTTGCAAACCTATTTAAAATCGTGAATGAGCGCGACCAAAATAAGGTGAAATAATTGCGCCATTTAAATGTGGATCTATTGTCGATCCTCATCCTCACTCTATTGAACTTGCATGGGCGTAGCCAGGTTTTAAATTGGGGGGGGGGGGGGGCAAAATCGTTTTAAGTTCAATTAAGGGGGGGGGGGTGGTCAAAACATTATTTTTTTTATTTTTGAGGGTTTTTTATTAACTTTTATTTTGTCATTTAGGCCCCGCCCCCTGGCTACGCCCTTGCCAATTTGTGTACCAATAATGTGGTGTTAGATTGTCATATTTAGGAAGAAATATATAATAGTAACTCATTTGGAATGACTCAGGTCTAGCCTCGTCCAAAACATTTTTTGTAAAAACAATTTATACCGCCAGAGGCCGAAAATTCGCAAAGAGCCGTGGTTAATTTTATTATTTAAAGAACATTTTTGAACAACTAGATGATGGCCATCACGAAAACCTTAAGTTCATTGCTTAAACTCAGTCTCGAGCAGGGCCCCTAACTTGACCGAGCCTTCGGCCAATAGATAATGGCTTTTTGATTTATTACCAAGGTCATTTCAAAAATCTCAATCCACAATAAATTATGACTGTGGGTTGATACATAATACGAATTATATACCACAAATATAAAAGCATCAAAAATGGCTTTGAAATATAAGAATATTCACGAGATAAACCTATTAATAAGTCGAATTAATAATATTTTCTTGCACAAAAAATTAAAGCGACACCATCTTTTGTCTGAAGATAAATTATAGTACAATTCTATATCGCCTAAGGCATTACATGACGGATTGTAAATTTTCCAAAGAATTTTACAAAATCTCTTTCAAGCGTCAAGCAAATTAAAAAGTCAAAGTCTTTACCGAATTTGGCTACTCAAAAGTAAAACAGCGTGACATTAATCTTTTTGATTGTTCAAAACGATCGAAATTATCAATTATGCGTTGGCCCCAAGCACCTGGAATTCACACTAAAATCGCTTGGCTTATCAAACTAAAACTGACAAACTACCTAAAGTCAACGAAAACCATAAACGGAATTGACTTTAAAAAATCGTCGTCTTTGTTAGCTCACGAGCCAATATAAAAATTAAGGGTGTGAATAAAAATAAGCATATCAAATAAAATAAAGTTTTAAATCCCATAAAACTCGTTTTTTAAAATAATAAAAACTATTATAATGAAGTTTAATAGAGTAAGCTTACTTCGCCTATGATTTGTCCGACGGAACAGGGATTGATACCCAAAACGATAACCGCCACCAGCATGAAAAAAGAGCCGAACAGTTGCTGCAAGAACGTCTACAATACAAATAATTCGTGATCTAAATTAACGTTGCCCCTAAATCTATTATATTACCTTTTTTTAAATATACCCCCTAGCCACTCGTTTTTAGTTTAAGAGCTATGTTCCTAAATAATTTTTTGGTAAATACATATCTGTCTAAATAACGGTACGATAAATAACACTTCTTAGTCGCCCCTAAGCTTAGTAGGAATTTTAAAAGCAGCCCAGAGCCGACCGTTAGCCTTAGTAAAACCAAAAGTCGACCAAATAAAACCCAGCCCTTTTTGCAACACTAGGGCATATAATTTTATTGCACAATGTAATGAAAGTTTCATAACGCCACCCTTAGTTACAAATCAATACAAAAAGCACTCATTCCCACATATTTCTATATTTTTGTATGTGTAAGAAATATCAATAACTCGACACAAGGTTTACCAGAAGAAGCCAGTTGACGTTTCCAATTTTGTAGGGGAGATTGCAGATGAATATGACGAAAAATATCATGTTTAGCCAGAAAACGAAGAGTGAAAGGGTAGTGAAAGTTCGAATCGCGCCCACCGACTCCAGGCACCATGCCGAAAATTGAACGGAAAAGAAGGCAACCAGCGCAACGACCTGTTATACATATGCCAAAGTTTATGTTATGAATGGAAAAAATTAAGAAATCTAAAATTGACATGGGCGTAGCCAGGTTTTGGATTAGGGGGGGGGGGCTAAAAATTTTTATGTTCAATTAGGAGGGGGGGGGGCAAAACATAATTTTTCTAATTTTTAAGTGTTTTGGTATTGAAGTTTTTTTTTGTCATCCTGGCTACGCCCATGAAAATTTAACATTCTCTTCAATAAACCTGAAAATTACATAACCTACCAATTTTTATAATTCAACTGGGTGCTGTACTAATAAAAGTAATTATAACGCCTTGGGTCATGGGCGTAGCCAGAATTGGGGGGGGGGCCAATGATGATTTAAAGAGGGGTTAAATGATAATTTTTTGAAATTGTAGCCATAATTATATGAAATTTTAAAGAATTTTTGTATTTAGAGGGGGGCAGCCGCCCCACCCTGCCACCCCCTGGCTGCGCCCATGCCTTGGGTACTAGATGGACATTTGAGGACATGATAAATCAATTCGGGGTTTTATCTATTTCAAAATGTCACCCTTTGGTGTCATGTTAAAAACAACATCTCGATGAAAAGATTTTAGCTCTGTGCACGGTGACAATTAATTTCCACGCCCAAAACTTTTAACCGCGATCAATAAAAATGGCATTCAATCATTAGCATATTAGCAACTATGAAGCTGCAAATTTTATTGAAAAGCTTAAAAACGGGAATTTGATAAAAAGTCTCCCTTAAAGACGCGATGCACTAGATTCATTAAATCCCTCAAAATCAGTTTAGAAGGCATTGAAACAATTTAGGGCAGGGCAATATGACTATCAACTATAATTTTATTTTAGATTCCGCTCGTAGTGAATACTAGTTGAACTTGACAATGTATCATTAAAAAAATCTTCGTTTGATTAGACGTCGAGAAGAGGCACCAAATAACTTATTACCGCAAATCGATTTAACCCCGAGGGAAATTTTTTAAAATTTAAACAAAGTTTCGTTATATCAGATAAACTCGACTTTTCCGCTTAAATGTTAGTGCCTTAAACGAAGTAACTTAGGTAAAAGACTCGAAAACCAAATATTTAATGGGAAGAACGATATGATTAGGTTTGTTCCACAAATATGCAGGTTATGGGGATGGAGCAGGTGCTGGGATAAACTAGGAAGATGTAATTTATACTGCGATCCCTTTTAAAGCAAATAAGTTAAATACTAATGATGTAGCATTTAATAGTGTGACCCCATTGCCGATTGTGGCATGCAAACTATAAGTTTGTTACGGACTAAATGCGGAAGCCTGACTTGTAACTTAATCGAGCCGGGTTCGAAACGGCTAGTGTGATATTGATCCAAACTCGAGTATGTCTGTTTACTAAAAATGTTTCTACGCTTAATGTCAATTTTTTGGCTTGACCCTAACCTAACTCAGCGACAGAATTTTAGGTGGACATCAGGTAGGGCTCGGTTTGGTGCAGAGTGTCAGCTCTGAAATATTCTAAATTTACAGGATATTTGGAATCTTCGGTCTAAACTTCATTTAAACCATGATAGGGAACCATTTTATAGGAGAAGTTTCAAAGTTTAGTCAAAATATAAACAAAATTTCTTGATTTTAAACTTTCCGCCTCAAATTAAAATGAAAAAAGAGTGGTCACCCAATTGATCAAAGAGGGTCATTTTAAGTTGACAGAAAGAATTTTTTTCGGCTAAACTGGAGAGGTGTGGTGACTAAAAAATTTCGAACTTTTAGGATAAAAATCTTAACTAAACTAGTTGGAATGGGTTAATTCCTTACCTTAGAATTAGATATAAACAATGAATTTTTCGACCGTTGGTGCAAGTCACCACCAAGATTAGAAAACATCGCAGAAGCCAAAATATAATTGAGCGAAATCTAGTTAATCTCATGCATTACCAGCGAGCAAATGACAAGAAATCCTGAACACGCTAATATTCATTTGGTCGCTATATGGCCAACGATGTTCTTAATCTACTTACTTCTTACGGTCACAATAAAAATTTGTTAGACAAAAACTATAAAATGGTCAAATTTATTTAAGGCCCTAGAGCAAAGGAAATCTAATACACTGAAGCTAAGTAAGCTTTTTTACCTATTCCCCTCTAAATACATGAATGCAATTTGCAAACATAAAAATGGCGATCCTTGCCTTTACTAATATTGGTTCCAAAGCAGCTCGGGTGTCGTATTAGCAGCAAATTACTTGACTAATTAATCCACATTTAAATCCTCTATACACGCGTTATTAATAAGAGGGCTCGAGGGAGAGGAGTTAACTATAATGAGACAGCAAAATTAACAATACATTTCGATTTGGAAATAAATGCCTTAATTTCAAACTTTTAAATAATGGATCGTTGATCTCTAATATAGTATTGCTTGATAAAGGGTGTAGCCATGGGGTGGTAGGAAGGGGCGGCTGCCTCCCTCTAAAATCTGAAAAGTTTTGTATAATTATAGTTAAAATTTCATAAAAATATTTTTTTGCCCCTCCCTAAATCATTATTGCCCCCTCTAAATCTAATCCTGGTTACGCCCATGAAATTCTTACGTAGAAATTGATAATTTTAAACGAAATAAGCCCGCGCCTAAAATCTCGTTTAAAAATTTCAATTTATTCAGCCAAGACATAACTAAGTGGTATGATATGCCAGCTGTTATATAGCGTTGTAATGGTATAATTGTAAACTAGGGAGCATACGCTCGGGGCGTTTATATCTTTAGGCGCCCTAACTAAAATCTCTAATTTTTGAATTATGGTTGAAAAATGCAAGATTTAAGCAAAAAAAGACGGAAGATGAACCAAAAATTCAAATTTCACGGGCTGTACTCTAAGTGACGCTGCCAATAATAAAATTGGAGTTGGGTTGTGATTTGGTAAGTATGTTTTGGACTTAATTCAAAACACCTAAAGATGGCATTTCTTTGCACTAATATGAGCGTAGTAGTCTTGTGAAAATGGCCCATTTTGTTTTTTCGACCTTAGATTTTAGTCGACTAAACATAAACAGACCAACACCTTTTATGTGTTTATGCTACTCAGAAAAACCGAGCAAAAAACCTTTAGTCTGTTTATGTTTTGTCGGCTAAAACCGTAGGTCGACCAAACAAAACCCAGTAAAACTTGTAACTAAAAAGGGAGCGTATTCATGTGGAAAGGGGGAGGGGGGGGGGGGGTGAAGGATTTTAAATTGAAAATTTAATATAAATTAACTAAATTATGATAAAATTTAAAAAAATCATCAATAAGCCCTTCTCTAAATCTATATATTATTCTTCCTATGATACATTATCACCCGGTTCCGGGGAATGGTATAAAAATTATAAATTTTTTGGTCAAGAATACAAAAATATTTCAACTATTTGTAAAGAAGAGTAAAAACTACAATTTTCTAATCTAGGCTAAAGTCTATTTGGCTCTGGGCTAAGTCAATCTAATAAAATTTTGCAAAATCACAATCACGCTTTTTGATGCAACTAAATAGTTATGAAAAAAATATGAAGATTCACTCCATGTGTTTAGACGAGGCAATTTAAGAAGGCATTTGCACCCTCATTCAAAAATCCGTATGGTGTCAAAAAATATTATTTTGCCCCTTGTCTCAATTATTAAAATAGGGAGGTGGCATAACTAACTCCTGCAGTTAGGGCGTTGTAAGGGTTGCCCGAAGCCAGACCATAGAGGGTTTTGGGCCGGGCTAGGTATCGAGTCGGGGACACAATTCGATCGCGTTTAAAATGAAAACGGGGTATGAGAATCTTAAGATTTAAAATATTTTATGATAACACTTGGGTCACCCAAAATAAGTTAAAAATATAAATTTTATTACTGGGAATAGCACCAAACGGGAAAAATTGAGTTTATGTGTTTTGACTATCAAAGTATTGTACCTACCCAAAAATGAGTATATATCCAAAAGCTGATGATGGCTAACCTAGTATCAAACTTTTAATTTAAAATCGTTTTACCTTAGCACAATGCCTTACACAAATACTTCATCAACTATCTCTTCTTTTAAAAACGCATTTCTTTTAACTGACAAAAAATAAATAGAGGGTGTGCATTAAAGTATACAATTACCACAAAATACCAAATATTACGAATGAGGTAGACTTTTGTGAACGCTTTTAAATAATAGTCTTTGAAAAAATGTATAATAGATAAAACTATTTCTGAGTGAGTTGATTATTTAAACAATTAGATATTGGCACAGGAAAAATTAGATATTGTCATTTAATTATTTATTTTCTGAAAACCCTTATTTCTTTAAAATAAGTTGTATATATTTTTAGTTGACTATTGATCCAAGGAGAATAAAGATTTTAATTTGACACCAGCTTAAAATAACTTGCAAGTTATATTATTTGCAAATTATGCATACCATATCTTAACAAAAAAAGTATAATGTGTAAGAACAATAAATAAATTATGCCAACAATTTTAGTTTTAACAAAAAATAAAACACATTTTATCCCATTTAAAAATAACTTAACTCCTTAGAAAGGAGTATAAATAATAAAAGGAAATTTTAGAGGACAATTTTGAAATATTATAATTTTATTAGCTTAACAAAATTAATAAAAAAAATTCAAATAATTTTTATCAGTTAGTGAATTCTGAGGCATTTTTAAGCATGAATAAATAACAAATACAAAAAAACTAAATGAACGGATAGATTAAGTAAATTATTTGTATCATTAAATCATTACCATTTGAGTTATAAGAATGATTCCAGTTGATGATTTAGAAAAACTAGAATCAAGAGGCCCACATATAGGACTAATTTCCATGGTTTCCTTCTCAGTTTGACACATTCTTTTTAACTTTAAAACTTTTTTAATATTAACATTATTTCTGTGTTTGAAATTTTGCGCGTTTGCAAATGAACTACCAGCTGTTATACACGTATAGGTCAAATATACTAAAAATCATGCTTATAATTGTTCTAAATTCCATTCATAAATTTATACATTTTAGCTTTGACATATATTTGTGAATCTAAAAGTTACAAAAATCTTTACTAAAACAACGGAACAACCTAATAGGCAAAGAAAATAGATAGGTTTACCGCAATAATATATTTATAGCAAAATAAGTCTGATTTATAATAAAAAATATTAAATATATAGCTGCATTATTAATATTTAGTATTCACACAATTTACCTCAAGATAAATGTTTGGACCAATTTTTATAATATAAATTAATTTTGCGAAGCTTGCCCTCCATATTAGAGACCTGCAACGGGCCTGTTAGTTCAGTCGGCCCGCCCATTATATAAATTTAAAACCAAACCCGATCAAGTCCACGTCTTTTTGGGTGGTTTTATAAGAAGGCGCCCGTTTAAAAAAATTATATGTAATATTTAACATTTTAGGTTTTAATTTTTCACCGTAATGTTTGAATAATATAATTGTGTGCCATTAATCATAAATTCTCAATTATATAAGGTCAGACAAGTTCTTTCTTCATAGAGGCGACCTATAGGTAAATATTTTTTCGACTCATGGCATTTGTAGTCTAGATACATAAAACCATATATGCTAGTTAGAATACTTTTAAAAGCCTTATTTAAAGTTACAATTTTTATATATTTGCTTGCTATTTTGCTATTTCATTTAATCTTTGAATATATTGATACAGGATGCATATAGAGCTTTACACGGGCCGGGCTCGGCTCGGACCAAAAGTTAAAATTTAATTGTACCTCGGGCCGGGTCTGGTCTGATGGGTCTAGCTAAGAAAGTTTACCAATTTTTTAATATACAGAAAACCCGTACTTGGATGTTCGTAAGGAGTGCTAACTTAATAACTGGCATCCCTCGAAAATTTTTCATAGTGCTCTCAAACAATTGCTATTGCAAAAATAAAGAAACCAGACGGCGCTGCCGGGTCTCTAAATATTCCACCAATTTTTTACTTGAACAAAAAATAGATATTTGAATCGCATAGTATAATTTTAAATCCCTAGCCGACAGCTAGCCGCTTCTAACTGATTATACATGCGATGCTTTCGAATTATGATTTATTTATTTTTGTTTCTTACCCGATTTTATATTTTATATATTTCCTATTTTTATACATCTCCTTTATAATGTTTCTACACCAAATAAACAAAAATTAATAAAAATCTTATTTTATTGTCAATACAAGTTTTTTGCATTTTTTAACCTTTTTTTAAAAACACGTTAAAATTAGGATTTCAATTTTTATAATATCCTTTCAAATTAGTAAATATAATTTTAAAACTGGTATAATTTTTAAACTACTGTCAATAATTTAATGATTTCTTACACAAACCTATAAGGGGCTTAAAACTATGTTTGAAAATTGGTATGCGTTCCTTTAATTATGCAAAAATTATAATCATTTTAAAAATGGGCGCTATACCCCGCAACCACAACTCTGCTCAGGATTGAGATTTTCACAAGATTTTCGAGGGTTATATATAAATATTGCCATATATTATATTAAATCTTTCTAATACTAAATATAGACTAGTAGCTTTATTAAATATGAAATTTTATACGGTTTTGATGATGTTTATAGGGCGTAGCCAGGGGAAGGCAGGGAGGGGTGTTTGAATAATAACATATTTTCGCTAAAAAATATCTCAAATGCAACTCCTCGATTTTATCCTGCCCGTCGAATTTCCTTTATTTGGGTTAAAAGGTCAATAACGTTATAGATAATTAATTAAAAGATAAGATTATCAAGCCAATAGTGTATTCTAAATGGGCTACTCCGTTGGTTCCCATTAAGAGAAGGATAAAAGTATAACACTGTGTGCCGATTACAGAATTACTATTAATTGACATGTGATAGATGTTAAATATCCCTTATATAAAATAAAGATGGTTTTAGTTAATCTAAAAGGCTATAAGTACGTTTCAAAGATAGATTAAAAAAATGCCTGCCTGCAATTACGCGTAAATGATAAGACGTCTAAGATTTTAACAATAAGCACCGATAGAGGTTTGCTTACCTATGAACGTTTACTTTATGGATTAATTGTATCTGCGCCAATTTTCCAAGGAACGATGGCCTCTAGTTTTAATAAATTAGATGAGAAATATTTCCTTTTAAATGACATTTTAGTAACGGGCTCTACGCAAGCCGATCATGCCTTAAGATTAATATATGTTTTAACATTAATTAAAAATAAAAATTTACGCGTGTCAGCAAATAAAGCATTTATGGCGCAACCGTGATTACTTATTTAGAACATATAATAGCCGAAGGCTGGGTAACACTTAATTTGATTAAAATTAAAGCTATTAAAAATATTAAAGGGCCTAATAATAAAAAGGAGTTATCCTCATCTTTACGACTAATGAATTATTATAGCAGATTTATTGATAACTACACTAAGTATTCAGGTACCCTATATGAATTACTAAAGATAATGTTTTATTTAAATGGAAAGATAAGGAAAATGTTTTAATTATTTAAAAATATTTTGTTAAAAGACTCCATCTTAAAATGTTCTGATCCGAGTAAAGAGCACATCTTAAATGTTAATGCATCTACCACGGGTATAGGAGGAGCCTTATGTCAGGTCGAGGATGGAATTGAACATCCTGAATTTATTTTTCGCACAAACTAAATAATGCCGAATGTAATCACTTTGTAATCGAAAAAAAGAAAAGCGCTTGCTATAACATTTGGTTTAAAACGATGTAGAGAATATTTTATAGGCAAGACCTTTACCGTTTTTACCGATTACAAGCCTTTAACAAAACATTAATACTGAATATTTGATGTCCCCACGTTTGCAAAGGTGGTTGTTAATACTTGGTAATTTTTCTTTAACATTAAAATATCGTTAAGGTAAAAATAAGTGGTTAGCAGACGTTTTGTCACGTATGGGTATTAATAACGAGAAAGCTGAAAACGATATAGGAACCACGCAAATTAGTGAGCATTACATTAATGTATTAAAAATTGTTGAGTTTAACACTATAGTTAAGAGCTCAGAGACTGACCCGGATTTTATTAAAATAAAAGATATTTTATTGGGTAGGATAGTCAGTCAGTACCTTTGGCTTTTAAACATGTGCTTAACAAGCTTTATTTAGAAAATAACGTAATTATACGAGACGAAAAAGTTGTCATCCTACCCTACGTGAGGATGTTTTAAAGGTATTCACGAAAGACATACAGGTATTACTAAGAGGAAAGACATGGCGATAAGGTATGTCTGGTGGCCTAAGATGACGAAAGATATTGAAAGACAGGTTCGACAATGAGAGGTGCAAGGCAAAAACGGCCATGCCCCGCAGAGACAAAGCGGCGAGATGGACACGTCCTAAAGAACCTTGGGATAAAAAACGCTTTATTTTAATTGTAGATTTCGGGTTGGACCGAATTTAGAAAGGTTTTTAATATTTTTACCCTGGTAATGTTAAATTTTTTAAAAGATATAATTAGTTCTTATAGTTTTCCAAAGTGCGTAGTACCCGATAACGGCAGAGCATTTATAACGCGGAGCTTAATTAATTTTGTGAACAATGGAAAATAAGACATGTACTAACACCGCCATTTTTCCAAGTTCTAATGGACATTGAGAGATATGTAGGTATATATAATAGTTAAAAAATGGATTAAATTATCACAGACTGGTAAGGATGGTACCTTGCTCTATGGATTATATCATAACATGTCACCCAGGTATTCAGGTAGTTTACCGGTAGGCGAAGTTTTTCTTAACGTAAATTAAGATATCCGCCTGATTTCTACTTAGAATTAGATAATGATAATACTAATACCTAAACAATTACTCCTCGGTTTAAGATAGGTCAACTAGTATAGTCACGTAACTATACGGGTGAACCCATGTGGGTTTTGGCACTTATTATTGATCATATAGGTAATAAGATTTATAAAGTAAGACTTTTAGAAAGTCAGAAAGAGGAAGTAAAACATTTGGAGCAAATACTAATGCACGATGTCTAATTAATATTTTTATATTTAGATGCAATTACAGATGTCCTGGTGCTCAGTAGAGGTGGTGGTAAGGAGGACAGCGGCCATTCGTCCACCGGGACCCATACATCTGACGATTATAATCGGGGTAGATGGGATACCAAGGTTAGTGGCTATGTTTAAGCCACCACCATCGGGTATGCCAGGTGGACCAGGTCCGTATGGGGGCGGCATAGCAGGCCCGTGAGTAGACCTCGGAGGAGATGTAATGGGTGTCGTAGATGGCACCGTATTCCGATGTATACGGGACGTAGCACAGGGGCATCACAAGTAGGTGTTGCGACTCAGGATACTACCGAGGTGACCCAAAGGGCTGATGAGTCAGTCGCGCCAAGTAATAACGAGTCGTCGCAGAGTGCGACAGAGGCCCTAGGACAACTTTTCCTTGGACCTATTTAGGATGGTGCCTGAGAAGGAAAAAGGGGAAGGTGTTGTAGTTATTATTTATTAAATTTGCATGCTACGTTCTATAATATAATTTGCGTACTACGGTGCTTGATTTGTTGCTTTAAGTATTGGTTGAACTCACACCACATACGAACGCTAACCAAAAATGACGCATACGCAAATGAGCTGGCCAAGACTTCGCGAGAACTGGGTCATATTTTGTGGGAAACTAACGACATATCAACATAGATCCAAACATCTATTTGACTGTACTTTACCCCCAGGTATTTGTTTCCCCCAACTAATTATTGCAAATAATTATAACAGGAACTTCGTCTGTTGGAAATAGGTATTTATTTTAGTGGTCAATAAACTAAGTCTTCAATTCCCAAGATAATAAATTGATAACAAGATACCTGGTTTGCTTAAGCGTCATTTTTTAGCCAACGTTTACTGCGATGTGAAATATGTTGTAGTTAGTTAATTTGATTAACGTTTACCTTAATGCGCTTTTGCAAATGATTGGGGGAATAATGTATGGGTGTGCGAATAAAATATTTAGTTATGTGAATAAATAGGCACTAATTAGAAGTAAACGAATATGTAAATGGCAGGCCTCAAGTTAGTGGAGACGTGCAGTATATCGACCTGTCGTAAGGCACCCCTCCCTCATGCAAATTGAGAAGCGCATCGATAGGCTTATAAGGCTGGATTGTACACTGCATTTTAATCTTATATTTTTCTCCTCTGTCTAGTAACTGCGATTATCAACCAAGAGCTCAACGTCCCGTAATCCAATAACTTCATTTACTCGGAGACGTCAACCTCGCTATCCGATTGGTTTCACGGATATTTTCCACCGGCCATCGTCCAACATTTACCTTATTCGATCGATTTTATATTGAATTATTTACTTCGCCAATTGTGCATAATTAATTTATTTGTTAAATAAAAAGGAGTGCGTACATATTACTGGTAGCAAGAGTTAAAATAAAGATCTCTAACGTCAATCCCGATCCACAGGCACTACACGTTTGATTTTTGTCGTACAAAACAGAAGAAAAGGAACCACGTAAGTTTCTTAAATTTTTTTTTAATTTTAGTAGTAATGAAAATCGTTACTTGTGATGATTATTTTAATTTTAATTTTATAATTAGTTTATATAGTACCATCTTTAGATGGACTTTAATTAAGATGTTGATGTCAACGTTATAAATATATTTTCTGTATTCTTGGTCGATCACTTATCTTATTTTGATTATCATATATGGGCCAAAAGCTTCGTTTAATTTTATTAATTTTGTTATAAGTGAAAAGTGTTTTTTATGTTTTTAGTCCTGATTATAATTGTGATATTGGTAATTAAAATGCAGCGCGTAGAACAGATTTACAGGGTTAGGACCTCGGTCCCGCGTTGCTTTTATTGCAATAAATTGGGGCATTTCAGGCGCAATTGTAGATTGTTTAATAATTTTCAAAATAACACACCACATTATAGACAACGCTCGTGCGACCCATATAGGCGACGGGGTGGTTATATTCATAGAGTAATAATAATAATTTTGGTGTAAGGGAATAGGGCAATGGACTCAGTTAAGGAGCCAACCTTCGGTGTTAGAGGCAAAAGTTTTCGATAATAAGCCTACGACCTCCGGTTGGGTTGATTGTGATGGTCAGTACGTCGGGAGACTGTGGCATTATAACATTGATGAGATTAAAGCGGAGTTTATGAAAAATTTTCGGGAAGTATTAGGTTGTTTGAATGATAACGTTTTTTCGATGAGGCTTCACTCAGATGCAGTTCCTCGTTTTTGTCCTGCCCGTCGAAAACCGTTTATGTGGATTGATAAGGTCAATACAGTTATAGATAGTTGGTTAAAGGATAATATTATTGAACCAATAGAGTATTCTGAGTGGACTACCCCGTTAGTTTCCGTTAAGAAAAATGATGGTAACATACGGGTGTGTGCCGACTACAGAATTACTATTAATAAACATGTGATAGAAATTAAATACCCCCTACCCAGAATAGAGATGGTTTTAGCTAATTTAAAGAGTTCTAAATTCTTTTCAAGGATAAACCTTAGAAATGCATACCTTCAGTTATGTGTAGAAGATTGGACGTCTAAGATTTTAACAATAAACACCGATATAGGGTTGTTTGCTTTTAAACGATTACCTTTTTGTTTAAGTGTGTCTGCGCCAATTTTTCAACGAGCAATGGCTTCTATTTTTAATAATTTAGATGGCATATTTTTTTATTTAGATGACATTTTTGTAATGGGTTCAACGCAACCGAGCATCATTTACGACTAATAAATGTTTTAACTTTAATTAAAAGTAAAGATTTACGTGTATCGGCGAATAAATGCATTCTTTGCGCAACTGAAATAACTTATTTGGGTCATATAATAGCCGATGGCTGGGTAAAACCTAATTTAATTAAAATTGAAGCTATCAAAAATATTAAGAGGCCTAATAATAAAAAGGAGTTATCATCGTTTTTAGGGCTGATGAATCATTATAGCAGATTTATTGATAACTAGACGAAGTATTCGGGTCCACTATATGAATTAACTAAAGATAATGTTTTATTTAAATGGGAAGATAGGTAAGATCAGTGTTTTAATTATAAAAATATTTTGTTAAGAGACTCCATCTTGAAATGTTTTGATCCGGGTAAAGAGCGCATTTTAAATGTTGATGCATCCAACACGGGTATAGGAGGGGCTTTATGTCAGGTCGAGGATGGAATTGAACATCCTGTAATTTATATTTCGCGTAAACTTAATAGGGCGGAACGCAATTACTCGGTGATTGAAAAAGAAGCGCTTGCTATAACATTTGGGTTAAAGCGATGTATAGAATATTTAATTAGCAAGACCTTTACCGTTTTTACCGATCACAAGCCTTTAATTAATTTATACCAAAAGATTAATACTGAATATTTGATGTCCCCACGTTTGCAAAGGCGGTTGTTAATACTTAGTAATTTTCTTCAACATTAAAATATCGTTAAGGTAAAAATAAGTGGTGACGTTTTGTCACGTATGGGTATTAATTACAAGAAAGCTGAAAACGATATTGGAACCACGCAAATTAATGAGCATTACATTAATGTATTAAAAATTGTTGAGTGTAACACTATAGTTAAGATCTCAGAGACTGACCCGGATTTTATTAAAATAAAAGATATTTTATTGGGTAGGATAATCAGTCAGTACCCGGATTTTATTAAAATAAAAGATATTTTATTGGGTAGAATAATCAGTCAGTACCTTTGGCTTTTAAACATGTGCTTAACGAGCTTTATTTGGAGGATAACGTAATTAAACGAGACGAAAAGGTTATCATCATACCGAGCTACGTGAGGATTGTTTTAAAGGTAGTTCACGAAGGACATACAGGTATTACAAAGATGAACATTAGAAGGTATGTCTGGTGGCCCAAAATGACGAAGAATATTGAAAGACAGGTTCGACAATGAGAATGGTGCAAGGCAAAGACGGCCATGCCTCGCAGAGACAAAGTGGCGAGATGGACACGCCCTAGTGAACCTTGGAATCGCATACACATTGATTTTTGAACTTGATAAAAACGCAATATTTTAACTGTAGATGCTTTTTTGGGGTAGAAAGGAATTTAGGAAGGTTTTTAATATGTCTACCCTGGTAACGATTAATTTTTTAAATGATTTAATTAGTTCGGATGGTTTTCCAAGGTGCGTAGTAACCGATAATGGCAGAGCATTTAATAGCGCCGAGATTAAAAATTTTGTGAACAATGGAAAATAAGACATGTGTTAACACCACCATGTCATCCAAGTTCTAATGGACAGGTTGAGAGACATGTAGGTATAGTTAAAAAATGGATTAGATTATCACAGTCTGGTAAAACGGTACCTGGCTCTATAGACTTTATCATAACATGTCTCCCAGGTATCCGGATCGTTTAACGGTAGGCGAAGAGTTTCTTAAACGTTAATTAAGATATCCGTATGATTTTTTATTGGAATTTGATAATAATAATACTGTAACGACTACCCCTCGTTTTAAGATAGATCAACTAGTATGGTCACGTAATTATGCAGGTGAACCCATGTGGGTTTTGGCACGTATTATTGATCATATTGGTAATAAGATTTATAAAGTAAGACTTTTAGAAAGTCAGAAAGAGGAAGTAAGACACTTGGAGCAATTACTAATGCACGATGTCTAATTTTTATATTAAGATGCGATTACAATTATCCTGGTGCTCAGTTGAGGTGGTGGTTAGGAGAATAACGGCCATTCGCCCTCCAGGACCTATACATTTGACAGTGATAATCGGGGGTGATGGGCTACCTAGGGTAGTGGCGATGTTCGAGCCACCACCGTCGAGTATGCCGCGTGGACCAGGTCCGTATGGGGGTCCGCGACATGGGAGACCCGTGAGCAGACCTCAAAGGAGGTGCAATGGGTGCCGCCGTTGGCACCTTATGCCTATATGTGCAGGAAGGAGCACAGGCGTACCTCAGGCTACTCCTGAGGTAACGCCGAGGGCGAGTGAGGCAGTGCCAGCAGGTAGTGAAAGGTCGTCGCAGAGTGCGGCGGAGGCCCTACAGCAGCTTTCCCTGAGCCCTAAATAGGAGGTGCCGGAAAAGGTAAAAAGGGAAGGTGTTGTAGTTGGTTAATTTGGTTAACGTTTACCTTAATGCGCTTATGCAAATGAGTGGGGGGAATAATGTTTAAAGTAATGGGTGTGCGAATAAAATATTTAGTTATGTGAATAAATAGGCACTAATTAGAAGGAAACGAATATGTAAATGGCAGGCCTCAAGTTAGTGGAGACGTGCAGTATATCGACCTGTCGTAAGGCATCCCTCATGCAAATTGAGAAGCGCATCGACAGGGTTATAAGGCTGGATTGTACACTGCATTTTAATCTTATATTTTTCTCCTCTGTCTAGAACTGCGATTATCAACCAAGTGCCCAACGTCCCGTAATCCAATAACTTCATTTACTTTTAGACGTCAACCTTGCTAGCCGATTGGTTTCACGGATATTTTCCACCGGCCATCGTTTAACATTTACCTTAGTCGATCGATTTTATATTGATTTATTTACTTCGCCAATTGTGCATAATTAATTTATTTGTTAAATAAAAAGGAGTGCGGACATATTACTAACGAATTAAACAAATTAGGCGCCGTGGTTAGAAAATAATAATGAATGGTGCTGCAAATTTAATAAATAACAACTACAACACCTTCTTCTTCAGTCTTCACCGGCACTATCCTAATTAGGTCTAAGGGAAAGTTTTTGTAGGCCTCTGCCGCACTCTGCAACGACTCTTTATTACTTGGTGCGACTGACTCATCAGCCCTTTGGGTCACCTGAGTAGTATGCTAAGTTGCAACACCTACCTGTTATACCGCTGTGCTACGTCCCGAACTCATAGGCACACGGTGACATCTACGACAAAATATCCTCCGAGGCCTACCGCGCTGGTATAGGTTGATCAAGTCTCCTAGGCATCAATGGTGGCGGTGACTCGAATATAGCAAAGATCCTCAGGACCCCATCCACACCGATTATGATAGTCAGATGTATGGGTCAGGGCGGCGTATGGCTATCGTTCTTCGCACCACAACTTCGATTACGCACCACGACATCTGTAGCTGCATCTAAATATAATTACTAATTAGACATCGTGCATCAGTTATTGCTTTAATACCTCCTCTTTTTGACTCTCTACAAGTCTTACTTTATAAATCTTATTACCTAAATGATCAATTATACGTGTCAATACCCACATGGGTTCACCCGAATTAAGTGACCAAACTAGTTGATCTATCTTGAATCAAGGGGTAGTTGTTAAAGTTTTATTATTGTATAATTTGAATAAAAAATCAGGTTTACGTTATTTGATTGATATGGGAGCCCAAATTTCACCAACAACAAAAACGAGGGTAACTTTAAATGAATTATGTTTAAAAGCAGCTAATTTGAGCAATATAAATACCTACGGGCAAATATCTTTAACATTGGATATAGGGTTAAAAAGAGAATTTAAATGGACTTTTTTGATAGCAGATGTTCATTCACCGATATTAAGTTCAGATTTTATATCACATTTTGGTTTAATAATTGATGTTAAAAATAAACGCATAATTAATCCACAAAATTATTCTCTAAATTTTCGAATATAACCAATTTCTCAATGCCATCTATAAACGGTCCAATTCCACATAATAATAATATTTTTATACCATATTAAAACAATTTCCTGATATTACCAAGCCACCGAATTTTAATGACAAAGTGAAACATAATACCAAACAAAGGACCAGCGATACATTGTTCTCCTCGACGAAATCCCGAAAAATTCCAAATAGCAAAAAAAGAATTTGAGGAGATGAGCAGATTATGCATAATACGACTACGACCCTCACATAGTAAATGGTCATCCCCCTTACACATGGTCCCAAAAGATACCCCAGAGACATGTCGTCCATGTGGAGATTTTAGAATACTTAATTACGCAACAAAACCTGATAGATACCCAATCCCACATCTACATGATTTCGCTTTAAATCTAACAGGCAAACTCATTTTTTCAAAGTTGGATTTAGTAAAAACTTACCATCAAATTCCGATGACACCAGAGGACATCCCGAAGACCGCAAATACAACACCTTTTGGGCTTTTTGAATTTTTAAGAATGCCATTCGGAAAGCGGAAGGCAGAACAAACATTTTAGCGCCTCATAGATGATATTTTTAATGGTTTGGACTTTGTGTTTGCTTACATCGATGATATACCTATCGCCAGTTCCACAGAACATGAACACAAATCTCTCAACAGTTTTTAAACGGTTACAAACATAAGGTATTCGTGTAAATCTATCAAAATGTTCTTTGGTAGTAAAATCATTAAACTTTCTCGGTCATCATGTCGATCAAAGTGGCATACGCTCCTTGTCAAACAAAATTGATGCAATTAGGGATTTTCCGATTCCTCAAACGATGAAGAGTTCGAAGCGTTTTTTAGGTATGGTAAATTTTAATAGACGTTTTATACCAAATTGTGCTTCATTTTCGAAACCACTTACCTACTTATTAAACAATGATGGGAAAGATATTAAATTAACGGAGGCAGAAATGAATTCATTTAATCTCTTAAAACAAAGTATAATTAAAGCAACTAATTTAGGATTTTTGAAACCAAACATTTGGTTAACATTAACCCATAGACTAACATTAACCACAGATGCTTCGAACATAGCAGTTGGGGGAGTTTTGCATCAGGTAAGTGATAACAAACAAGAACCATTAGCCTTTTTTTCTCAAATTATCAGCAGCTCAAACACGCTATAGTACATTTGGTCGAGAATTACTAGCTATTTTTCTGAGGATTAAACATCAAACACATACTAGAGGGACGCAATTTTACTATATTTACGGATCATAAACCTTTAATTCATGCTTTCCAGGCAAAAATTGACTCACCCAAAGAAATCCGACATTTAGATTATGTCTCTCAATTCGGTACTTACATTCGCTCTATAAAAGGTAATAGTAATATTACAGCGGACACATTATCTCGATCAGACATAACGTATTTAACTCTACCTATTTGTCCTAATGAGAGTCAAATAGTTTTGAACCAAAAGGATGATACTCAGTTATTGCTGAACACAAAATCTTTACGTCTTGTAAAATTAAAAAGCCCCGGTTGTCAAGAAGACATTCTTTGCGACATATCGACAGGTTCACCGCGACCACTTATACCAAAAGACCGAGAAAGTATTTCTTCGATCACTTTCACTCTCTTTTCATATCCCGGGATTCGGGCAACTCAAAGACTAATTACCCGCAATTTTGTGTGGCCATCGATGAACAAAGATATTCGGAATTGGACAAAAGAATGCATAAAATGTCAAAAGTCTAAGGTGAACAAACACACCATCACTTCACCTGGCATCTTTGACGACACCGACGAAAGGTTCAGTCACGTGCATTTGTATGTGGTAGGCCCTTTGCCACCTTCATCTCACTGCACCCATATTTTTCCAGCCATCGATCGCTTTAGGAGATGGTCAATTGCAATACCAATCAACGAGACATCAGCGGAAAATTTAGCAAGAATATTTATTGAATACTGGATTGCCAACTTTGGTGTTCCAAAGGTAATAACTACTGATAGAGGTGCTCAGTTTACATCCAGTTTATTTCTAGAATTATCATCCACATTAGGATCTGACCATATCAAAACTACAGCCTACCACCCGTGTTCTAATGGTTTGGTTGAGCGGTTTCATAGGCAATTAAAAGCTTCAATCATGACACAAGAAGATGCGACAAAATGGAGTGGAACACTACCATTAATTCTTCTCAGCATTAGGTCGACAATCAAAGAAGATATCGGATACACTCCTTCGGAAATGGTTTATGGGAACGACGTTAAGGATACCAGGGGATAATATGTCAAGCAACTCGTAATCTTTATTTCCAGCCAATCAATAAGTACAACAAGTGTAATAACGACAAATCACGATCAATCAATTGAATAATGTTTTTTCAGTCAATCAATAATGTAAGTGAATATGTAAGTGTTAGGATGATGGCCTTGAGAGATCGTCGTGGAATCGGTCCGGTAGGATGAGTGTCAATATCGGAGGTATTTAATTGCGGGATGTTAAGCTTGTGGTTGATAATCGTAGTAAGGGAGAAGGGCAGGTATCTGGTCTGGCTCTTGATGGATTATTGCCGCTGGAACCACGTGTCTAAAATGAGGAATAAACATCTCCCACCCGCAGGACTAAACGTGTCCTGATTAAAAAACTAACAACCTCCTCCTGCAGGACTAAAAAATAACTAAACAAAATAACTAAATAAAATAACTAAATAAAATAACTGAATAAAATAACTAAATAAAATAATTGATCTTTCGTGGTCAACATCTCGCTATTTAAAACCCTGTCGAAGCGCCTCTCATTTGAATGGAGAATGCTTCTAGACAGTTGGATATATTGCACGTCTCCACTAACTTGAGACTGCCATTAGCATATTCGTTTACTTCTAATTTTAGTTAGCACGCTATCTCATTTGCGTAAGCGCCTTCATTAGTTTGTAAACATACTAAATCATACCTAACAGAACCATTGGTATATCTTTTATGCAAATAATTTCACACCTACAACACCTTCCCCTTTTACCTTTTCCTGCACCTCCCATTTAGGGCCAAGGTAAAGCTGCTGCAGGAACTCCGTAGGTCAGATTTGTTAGGAATTTTCTGCCCGAACCCGGCCCGGTTCAATTCTCTAACCTCATTGAACGCCCGAGCCCGCCCAAACCCTTCTGGTGTCCGCCCGAGCCCGCCCGAAACATTAATGCTGCCCGAAATGCCCGGCCCGAAATATTAAATTTACTTGTTAGGCCCGAAATTTTGCGACCTAAAATTCTTTCAATATTTAAAAGTCGAATGATTTTTGCAAATGAAACATTTGTACTTTAATTTTAATCCTAATTGGTCAAAAAATGTAGTATTTGTTTTATCTAAAATATTTGAGCTTAGCGATAGCGATGAGTGATAAGGGAATAATAAAGGCGAATTGGAGAAGCCTTGTTAAATCATCTGTTAAAAAATTAAATGATATTAGAATGAAATTTAACACTTTCAGGCGTTGTATCAATTTGGGCGTGACGATTTTGTACTATGTATAGACGGCACATGCGAATTACGAACAATGAAAGGGCTGCATAAATATAAATATTTTAATCCTTTCCATAACCTAACTAGGGACTTGATGGAAATAAAGGGGTTCTGGCAAAAATTGTAAAAATAACTAGGGGACGGATGGCGATTTTGTAGCATTTTCATATGCAATTTAATGAAAAGTAACAAAAAAATACACTATCTAAAAAATCTCATTAAGCCCGAATTGCCCGAATCCTATCTTCTTCTTGCCCGCCCGAGCCCGCCCGAAAATAAAAATTTAGGACAGTTGCCCGGCCCGACCCGGCCCACGGGCCGGGCCGGGCCTGTTCGGGCAGCGGGCCGGGCAACTGATCTCTGCTCCGTACCACACCTCTATCGGTGTCTATTGTTAAAATACTAGATGTCTTATCGTCTACACGTAACTGAAAAGTAAGCCTTCCTAAGATCTATCTTTGAAAAGATTTTAGAACTTTTTAAATTAGCTAACATTATTTCGATTCTAATTAGGGGTTATTATAAATTTATCAAACATTTATAATGTCATTGACCTTATCAACCCAAATAAAAGGTATTAGACGGGTGGGCAAAAACGAGGAATTGCATCTGAGTGAACCCTTATCGAAAAAACGTTATCATTCAAACAACCTAATCTCTCACGAAAAATATTTAACTATATTCCACTTTAATTCTATCAATGTTCTAATGCCACAGTCTCCCGACGTACTGACCATCACAATCAACCCAACAGGGGTCGTAGGCTTATTATCGAAAACCCTTGCCCCTGAAACCGAGGTTGGATCATCCATTGCCTCATTAATAACAACCAAGGATTTATGCATAGATGCTACCTTGAAACCGGGTGTTGCATGGCCATCAGCATTATTAATTAAACAATTGATTTTCATATTTCTATCACTATAGTTTTTACCAATGTCCCGCCAATTAACCATAGGACCCGTAATATTATCTAATTTCTCATCGATAACGAATTACTTTAATTCTAAAACTTCCTCGTTTGCACACTCGAACTTTAGTATTCCCGACAAGTTTAATCTTCGAACCGTCTAATTGTTCTACTAAAACATGCCTTTTATTTATTTATGCTTTTAAAAGGCCATAATTTTAACAAAATTACATTTACTTATAACATAAATTGAGACCCCAGAATCTACCAAAGCATTTATTGTTTACCTTCAATATTTAAATAAACCACCGGAGTTTGTGAAAAAAAAACAGATTAATACAAACCATAATTAAGCGTTAATTAAAGTTACGGAGGCCAGGATCTAGAGAATTTTCCTGCGTGCCCCTGACAACAAAATTATCATTATTATCTTGCATACCGTTAGAACGTTGCTACTCTGTCGCCTATATATTGTCTATAATGAGCTGTGTTACTTTAAAAATTATTCACCCTACTCATTTGCATAAGCGATTTTAGTTACCAAAAATATACAATTATTATCTGTGCTAAAACCATGAGAAAACATCTTTTCACTTATGGCCAAAATTAATAAAATTACATGAAGCCAAACATGATAATAAAAATTCGATAAGTGATCGAACAAAAATGAAGAAAATAAATTTATAGCGTTGACACCCACAATTTAATTAAAGTCCCTCTACAGGAGGTAATCTATACTCTAAAGACCAAGATCATTAATGATAAGACAAACGACTTGTCGATAAAAATTACATTAAAAAAAAATGAAAACGCCTCTTTTGGCAAAAATATAACCCACAATCAAATGAGTTAAATTATCGCTTCCATTTTTTATTTAAAATGAAAAATCAATAAAGCAAAATATTACGTAAGAATATATTAATAATATGTACAATAAAGGAGGAGAATATATCAATAATATGTAAAATATAGCAGACTAATTGAAAATACAACGTAAGAATCAATAATTTAACCTCAAAAATATTCTAATTATCAAGTGACACTACAAAAATTAAAATTAAAATAATTAAGATTAACGGAGATTTTTCCATCAAAAACAAATTATACCTCTGACGGTTCTTCGGATTACTTTTGCTCGTCCTACCAAATTCGTTTGTCCTTCGGGGGTTCTCCTCGTCGTGCTACAATTGTACTAACCCAGTTGAGACAAAGTGGTCCTTCTTTCCTTTTCTTTTGTATACACTTCGAACGTCTAACGTCACGAATCTCGTGCTATGACGGTTCTTCGGCTTGTTGCTGGCGTCCGCTCATGCGTTTCTTTCTCCTCGTGCTACCAATTAATATGTCAATCAATGTGCTACCAATTAATATGTCAAGCAACTCGTAACTGGTAGCACGAGGCTGAGAAGATATACCCACGCATAGAGGCGGATAACGGAATTTGTTTTAAAGATCTCAACCTTCAATCCCGATACACAGGACTCAAGGCACTAGACCTTGGATGGTTCGTACAAAACAAAAGAAAAAGGACAACGTAAGTTTTTAATTTTTATTTTTAATAATGGAAAAATCTTTATTATTTATTATAATATTAATATTAATTTTCATTACGAGTCTGTATAGTCCTGCATTTAAGTGGACATTAATTAAATTATAGATGTCTACGCTGTATATTTTTCGATCACGTATCTTATTTTTATAATCGTGTTGGATATAGTCCTTCATTTGGTTAAACATTAATTAAATTGTTCAGATCACGCTAAAAATTTGATTTCTTTCACTGATCTTAGTTTTATTATCATGTTTGGGCCGAAAGCTTGATTTAATTTTATTAATTTTGTCGTAAGTGAAAAAATGTTTTGGATAGTTTTAGTGCTGATTATAATTGTAATATTTTTGATAATTAAATTGCAGCGCGTAGAACAGGTTTACAGAGTTAAGTCCTCGGTCCCACGTTGCTTCAATTGCGATAGATTAGGGCACATCAGGCGCAACTGTAATGTAGGCCGTAACTTTGAAAATAATAGAGCGCATTTTAGATATAGATCTCAGTCGCGTGAACCTTATAATAGATTTTATGGGAATAGACAGTTTTATAATGATAACCAGGTTATTCCGGGTAATTTTGAGAATAGGGCCACGCAGGAAAATTCTGTTAATCCTGGGCCGCGTAACTTTAATTGATGCTCGATTGGCGCGGACTACACTAATATTGTTTATATTAATTTTTTTAATTCTTCACAAACTCCGGTGGTTAATTTAAATAATGAAGGTATGCAAATAAATTTTTTAGTAGATTCTGGGGCTTCTATTTCTATGATAAGATAAGTCAATGTAATTTTTTAAAATTTATACCTTTTAAAACTATCAATAAAAGTCATGTTTTAGTAAAACAGTTAGACGGGTCGAATCTCAAAATTTTGGGGGGAGTACGAAAGTTCGAGTATGTGCAGGCGAGGAAGTTTTGAAATTAGAGTTATTCGTTATCGATGAGAAGATAGATAATATTATGGGGTGGAATTGGATTAAATTGATTGGGCCTCTAGTTAATTGGTGGGGCATTTGTAAAGATTCCACGTATAATAGAAAGATCTATTGTTTAATCAATAATGCTGATGACCATGCAACACCCGGTTTCAAGGTAGCATCTATGCATAAATCCTTGGTTGTTATTAATGAGGCAATGGATGATCCAACCTCGGTTTCAGGGGCAAGGGTTTTTGTTGATAAGCCTCCGACCTCTGGTTGGGTTGATTGTGATGGTCAGTACGTCGGGAGACTGTGGCATTTTAACCTTGATAAGATTAAAGCTGAATTTTTGGAGATTTTTCGAGATGAATTAGGATGTTTATGCGATAACGTGTTTTCAATTAAGGTTCACTCAGATGCAATTCCTCGTTTTTGTCCTGCCCGTCGAATCCCGTTCATGTGGATTGAGAAGGTCAATAAAGTTATAGATAGTTGGTTAAAGGATAATGTGATTGAACCAATAGAGTATTCGGAGTGGGCTACCCCTTTAGTACCCGTTAAGAAAAATGACGGTAACATAAGGGTTTGTGCCGACTACAGAATAACTATTAATAAACATGTAATAGAGGTTAAATACCCCTTACCCAGAATAGAGATGGTCTTGGCTAATTTGAAAGGTTCTAGATTCTTTTTAAAGATTGACCTTAGGAATGCATACCTTCAGTTACGTGTAGATGATAAGACGTCTAAAATTTTAACAATAAACACCGATAGAGGTTTGTTTGCTTTTAAACGATTACTTTTTGGTTTAAGTGTGTCAGCGCCAATTTTTCAACGAGCAATGTCTTCTATTTTTAATAATTTAGATGGCATATTTTTCTATTTAGATGACATTTTGGTTACGGGTTCAACGCAAGCCGAGCATGACTCACGACTAGTTAATGTTTTATCTTTAATCAAGAGTAAAAATACGTGTTTCAGCGGATAAATGCATTTTTTGCGCAACTGAAATAACTTATTTGGGTCATATATTAGCCGATGGCGGGGTAAGGCCTACTTTAATTAAGATTGAAGCTATAAAAAATATGCAGAAGCCTAATAATAAAAAGGAGTTGTTTTCATTTTTAGGGCTTATGAATTATTATAGCAGATTTATTGATAATTACACGAAGTTTTCGGGTCCCCTATACGAATTAACAAAAGATAATGTTTTGTTTAAATGGGAAGATAAAGAAGATCAATGTTTTAATTATTTAAAAGATATTTTGTTAAAAGATTCCATCTTAAAATGTTTTGATCCGGTTAAATAGCACATCTTAAATGTTGATGCATCCAACACGGGTATAGGAGGAGCTTTATGTCAGGTCGAGGATGGAGTAGAACATCCTGTAATTTACTTTTCGCGTAAACTTAATGGGGCAGAACGCAATTACTCGGTGATTGAAAAAGAAGCGCTTGCTATAACTTTTGGGTTAAAACGATGTAGGGAATATTTAATTGGCAAAACCTTTACAGTTTTTACCGATCACAAGCCTTTAATCAATTTGTTTCAAAAATTAATACTGAATACTTGATGTCCCCACGTTTGCAAAGGTGGTTAATAATACTGGGTAATTTTTCATTAACATTAAAATATCGTAAAGGTAAGAATAATTGTTTAGCAGACGTTTTATCGCGTATGAGTGGTAATAACGAGAAGGCTGACAACGATATTGGGACCACGCAGACTAGTGACCATTACATTAAGGTATTAAAAATTGTTGAATTTAACGCCATAGTTAAGAGCTCAGAGACTGACCCCGATTTTATTAAAATAAAAGATGTTTTATTGGGTAATGAGGATAGTCAGTCGGTACCTTTCGCTTTTAAGCATGTGCTTAACGAGCTTTATTTGGAGGATAACGTAATTAAACGTAGCGAAAGAGTTGTCATACCTGCCGAGCTACGTGAGGATGTTTTAAAGGTACTTCACGAAGGGCATACAGGTATTACAAAGATGAAAGACATAGCTAGAAGGTATGTCTGGTGGCCTAAAATGACGAAAGGTATTGAAAGACAGGTTCGACAATGTGAATGGTGCAAGGCAAAGACGGCCATGCCTCGCAGAGACAAAGCGGCGAGATGGACACGTCCTAGTGGACCTTGGGATCGCATACACATTGATTTTTTCGAACTTGAGAAAAAACGCTATATTTTAATTGTAGATGCTTTTTCGGGTTGGACTGAATTTAGAAAGGTTTTTAATATATCCACCCTGGTAACAATTAATTTTTTAAAGGATTTAATTAGTTCGTATGGTTTTCCAAGGTGCGTAGTAACCGATAATGGCAGAGCATTTACTAGCGCCGATTTTAATAAATTTTGTGAACAGTGGAAAATAAGACATGTATTTACACCACCATATCATCCAAGTTCTAATGGAGAGGTTGAGAGATATGTAGGTATAGTTAAAAAATGGATTAGGTTATCTCAGTCTGGTAAGGACGGTACCTGGCTATATAGATTATATCATAACATGTCGCCCAGGTATCCAGATCGATTACCAGTAGGCGAGGAGTTTCTTAATCGTAAATTAAGATATCCGCCTGATTTTTTATTAGAATTAGATAATGATAATAATACTTTAACGACTATCCCTCGTTTTAAATTAAATCAGCTAGTATGGTCACGTAACTATGCAGGTGAACCCATGTGGGTTTTGGCACATATTATTGATCATATTGGTAATAAGATTTATAAAGTAAGACTTTTAGAAAGTCAGAAAGAGGAAGTAAGACATTTGGAGCAATTATTGATGCACGATGTCTGATTAATGTCGGGATACATTATTAATAATGTATCCCGAGTGCTACCAATAACGTATCCCGACTGATTTGTAATATCCCAAAATACTGCTCTTTATTCAGTCTCAATAACTCGTACAAATAATATCGGTAAAATGTTCGTTATAATTGCGATAAACCAATAATTAACAGGTAATAACAATAAAATATAAACGGGGGAATGGACGTAAGTAATTTCGTGAGTTTTAATCGTCTACGAGTCGGTAACAGTATGGAGTCGTATGACTTTTGGAGTTTGATCGCTTTACTGCACAGAGGGAAGAAAAATATACATGATTAAAATGCAGCGTAAAATCCAGCCTTATAACATAGTCGATGCGCCTCTTAATTTGAATGAGGGATGCCGACCGTTCGACGCCTGCCTCTAATTGGTGCACGTCTATTCACATAACAAAATACATTTCTTTCCCGACGCTATCTCATTAGCATAGGCTAGCCCAAAGAATTAACAACCTAACTACGACTGCCGCAGTAACCAAATGAAGTAAAAACTACCTAACTACCACACCTTCCCTTTTTACCTTCCCTGGCACCTCCTTAATAGTGCCCAGGGAAAGTTGTTGTAGTGCCTCCGCCGCACTCAGCGACGATCGCTCACTACCAGCTGGCACCGCCTCACTTGCCCTTGGGATTACCTCAGGAGTAGCCAGAGGCACGTCAACTACCTGTGCCGTGCCTGTGCTCCTTCCTGCGCACATGGGCATCACGTGCCAACGACGGCACTCATTGCACCTCCTCCGAGGCCTGCTCACGGGTCTCACATGTCGCGGACCTCCATACGGAACTGGTCCCCCCGGCACCCTCGATGGTGGTGGCTCGATCATCGCTACTACCCTAGGTAGTCCGTCTACCCCGATTATCATTGTTAAATGAATGGGTCCCGGCGGATGAATAGCCACTGTTCTCCTCACCACCACCTCTATCGAGCACAAGGAAAGTTGTAAACGCATCTAGATATAAAAAACATTAATTAGACATCGTGCATCAATAATTGCTCCAAATGTCTTACTTCCTCTTTCTGACTTTCTAAAAGTCTTACTTTATAAATCTTATTACCAATATGATCAACAATATGTGCCAAAACCCACATGGGTTCACCTGCATAGTTACGTGACCATACTAGCTGATTTAATTTAAAACGAGGGATAGTCGTTAAAGTATTACTATCATTATCTAATTCTAATAAAAAATCAGGCGGATATCTTAATTTACGATTAAGAAACTCCTCGCCTACTGGTAAACGATTTGGATACCTGGGAGACATGTTATGATATAATCTATATAGCCAGGTACCGTCCTTACCAGACTGAGATAACCTAATCCATTTTTTAACTATACCTACATATCTCTCAACCTGTCCATTAGAACTTGGATGATATGGTGGTGTAAATACATGTCTTATTTTCCACTGTTCACAAAATTTATTAAAATCGGCGCTAGTAATGCTCTGCCATTATCGGTTACTACGCACCTTGGAAAACCATACGAATTAATTAAATCCTTTAAAAAATTAATTGTTACCAGGTTGGATATATTAAAAACCTTTCTAAATTCAGTCCAACCCGAAAAAGCATCTACAATTAAAATATAGCGTTGTTTCTCAAGTTCGAAAAAATCAATGTGTATGCGATCCCAAGGTCCACTAGGACGTGTCCATCTCGCCGCTTTGTCTCTGCGAGGCATGGCCGTCTTTGCCTTGCACCATTCACATTGTCCAACCTGTCTTTCAATACCTTTCGTCATTTTAGGCCATACCTTCTAGCTATGTCTTTCATCTTTGTAATACCTGTATGCCCTTCGTGAAGTACCTTTAAAACATCCTCACGTAGCTCGGCAGGTATGACAACTCTTTCGCTACGTTTAATTACGTTATCCTATAAATAAAGCTCGTTAAGCACATGCTTAAAAGCTAAAGGTACCGACTGACTATCCTCATTACCCAATAAAACATCTTTTATTTTAATAAAATCGGGGTCAGTCTCTGAGCTCTTAACTATGGCGTTAAATTCAACAATTTTTAATACCTTAATGTAATGGTCACTAGTCTGCGTGGTCCCAATATCGTTGTCAGCCTTCTCGTTATTACCACTCATACGCGATAAAACGTCTGCTAAACAATTATTCTTACCTTTACGATATTTTAATGTTAATGAAAAATTACCCAGTATTATTAACCACCTTTGCAAACGTGGGGACATCAAGTATTCAGTATTAATTTTTTGAAACAAATTGATTAAAGGCTTGTGATCGGTAAAAACTGTAAAGGTTTTGCCAATTAAATATTCCCTACATCGTTTTAACCCAAAAGTTATAGCAAGCGCTTCTTTTTCAATCACCGAGTAATTGCGTTCTGCCCCATTAAGTTTACGCGAAAAGTAAATTACAGGATGTTCTACTCCATCCTCGACCTGACATAAAGCTCCTCCTATACCCGTGTTGGATGCATCAACATTTAAGATGTGCTCTTTAACCGGATCAAAACATTTTAAGATGGAATCTTTTAACAAAATATCTTTTAAATAATTAAAACATTGATCTTCTTTATCTTCCCATTTAAGCAAAACATTATCGTTTGTTAATTCGTATAGGGGACCCGAAAACTTCGTGTAATTATCAATAAATCTGCTATAATAATTCATAAGCCCTAAAAATGAAAACAACTCCTTTTTATTATTAGGCTTCTGCATATTTTTTATAGCTTCAATCTTAATTAAAGTAGGCCTTACCCCGCCATCGGCTAATATATGACCCAAATAAGTTATTTCAGTTGCGCAAAAAATGCATTTATCCGCTGAAACACGTATTTTTACTCTTGATTAAAGATAAAACATTAACTAGTCGTGAGTCATGCTCGGCTTGCGTTGAACCCGTAACCAAAATGTCATCTAAATAGAAAAATATGCCATCTAAATTATTAAAAATAGAAGACATTGCTCGTTTAAAAATTGGCGCTGACACACTTAAACCAAAAGGTAATCGTTTAAAAGCTGTTGTATTTGCATAAAAGATATACCAATGGTTCTGTTGTAGGTATGATTTAGTTAATGTTTACAAACTAATGAAGGCGCTTACGCAAATGAGATAGCGTGCTAACTAAAATTAGAAGTAAACGAATATTCTAATGGCAGTCTCAAGTTAGTGGAGACGTGCAATATATCCAACAGGCTGGAAGCATTCTCCATTCAAATGAGAGGCGCATCGACAGGGTTTTAAATAGCGAGATGTTGACCACGAGAGATCAGTTATTTTATTTAGTTATTTTATTTAGTTATTTTGTTTAGTTATTTTTTAGTCCTGCAGAGGAGGTTGTTAGTTTTTTAATCAGGACACGTTTAGTCCTGCGGGTAGGGAGATGTTTATTTCTCATTGTAGACACGTGGTTCCAGCGGCAATAATCCATCAAGAGCCAGACCAGATACCTGCCCTTCTCCCTTACTACGATTATCAACCACACGCTTAACATCCCGTAATTAAATACCTCCGATTACACTTAGTTGACACTCATCCTACCGGACCGATTCCACGACGATCTCTCAAGGCCATCATCCTAACACTTACATATTCACTTACATTTATTGATTAATTGGAAAAAACATTATTCAATCGATTGATCGTGATTTGTCGTTATTACACTTGTTGTACTTATTGATTGGCGGGAAATAAAGATTACGAGTTGCTTGACATATTAATTGGTAGCACGTTGATTGACATATTAATTGGTAGCACGAGGAGAAAGAAACCCACGAGCGGACGCCAGCAACAAGCCGAAGAACCGTCATAGCACGAGATTCGTGACGTTAGACGTTCGAAGTGTATACAAAAGAAAAGGAAAGAAGGACCACTTTGTCTTAACTGGGTTAGTACAATTGTAGCACGACGAGGAGAACCCCCGAAGGACAAACGAATTTGGTAGGACGAGCAAAAGTAATCCGAAGAACCGTCAGAGGTATAATTTGTTTTTGATGGAAAAATCTCCGTTAATCTTAATTATTTTAATTTTAATTTTTGTAGTGTCACTTGATAATTAGAATATTTTTGAGGTTAAATTATTGATTCTTACGTTGTATTTTCAATTAGTCTGCTATATTTTACATATTATTGATATATTCTCCTCCTTTATTGTACATATTATTAATATATTCTTACGTAATATTTTGCTTTATTGATTTTTCATTTTAAATAAAAAATGGACGCGATAATTTAACTCATTTGATTGTGGGTTATATTTTTGCCAAAAGAGGCGTTTTCATTTTTTTTAATGTAATTTTTATCGACTAGTCGTTTGTCTTATCATTAATGATCTTGGTCTTTTGAGTATAGATTACCTCCTGTAGAGGGACTTTAATTAAATTGTGGGTGTCAACGCTATAAATTTATTTTCTTCATTTTTGTTCGATCACTTATCGAATTTTTATTATCATGTTTGGGCCGAAGGCTTCATGTAATTTTATTAATTTTGGCCATAAGTGAAAAGATGTCTTCTCATGGTTTTAGCACAGATAATAATAGTATATTTTTGGTAACTAAAATCGCTTATGCAAATGAGTAGGGTGAATAATTTTTAAAGTAACACAGCTCATTATAGACAATATATAGGCGACAGGGTAGCAACGTTCTAACGGTATGCAAGATAATAATGATAATTTTGTTGTCATGGGCACGCAGGAACTAGATCCTGGCCCCCGTAACTTTAATTAACGCTCATTTATGGTTTATATTAATCTGTTTTTTTTTCACAAACTCCGGTGGTTTATTTAAATATTGAAGGTAAGCAAATAAATTTTTTGGTAAATTCTGGGGTCTCAATTTATGTTATAAGTAAATGTAATTTTGTTAAAATTATGGCCTTTTAAAAGCATAAATAAATAAAAGGCATGTTTTAGTAGAACAATTAGACGGTTCGAAGATTAAACTTGTCGGGAATACTAAAGTTCGAGTATGTGCAAACGAGGAAGTTTTAGAATTAAAGTAATTCGTTATCGATGAGAAATTAGATAATATTACGGGTCCTATGGTTAATTGGCGGGACATTGGTAAAAACTATAGTGATAGAAATATGAAAATCAGTTGTTTAATTAATAATGCTGATGACCATGCAACACCCGGTTTCAAGGTAGCATCTATGCATAAATCCTTGGTTGTTATTAATGAGGCAATGGATGATCCAACCTCGGTTTCAGGGGCAAGGGTTTTCGATAATAAGCCTACGACCCCTGGTTGGGTTGATTGTGATGGTCAGTACGTCGGGAGACTGTGGCATTAGAACATTGATAGAATTAAAGTGGAATATAGTTAAATATTTTTCGTGAGAGATTAGGTTGTTTGAATGATAACGTTTTTTCGATAAGGGTTCACTTAGATGCAAGTCCTCATTTTTTGCCCTACCCGTCTAATACCTTTTATTTGGGTTGATAAGGTCAATAACATTATAAATGTTTGATGGATTTTTAATAACCCCTAATTAGAATCGAAATAATGTTAGCTATATTAAAAAGTTCTAAAATCTTTTCAAAGATAGATCTTAGGAAGGCTTACTTTTTAGTTACGTGTAGACGATAAGACATCTAGTATTTTAACAATAGACACCGATAGAGGTGTGGTACGGAGTTCCTGCAGCAGCTTTACCTTGGCCCTAAATGGGAGGTGCAGGAAAAGGTAAAAGGGGAAGGTGTTGTAGGTGTGAAATTATTTGCATAAAAGATATACCAATGGTTCTGTTGTAGGTATGATTTAGTTAATGTTTACAAACTAATGAAGGCGCTTACGCAAATGAGATAGCGTGCTAACTAAAATTAGAAGTAAACGAATATGCTAATGGCAGTCTCAAGTTAGTGGAGACGTGCAATATATCCAACTGTCTGGAAGCATTCTCCATTCAAATGAGAGGCGCTTCGACAGGGTTTTAAATAGCGAGATGTTGACCACGAAAGATCAGTTATTTTATTTAGTTATTTTATTTAGTTATTTTATTTAGTTATTTTGTTTAGTTATTTTTTAGTCCTGCAGGAGGAGGTTGTTAGTTTTTTAATCAGGACACGTTTAGTCCTGCGGGTGGGGGATGTTTATTTCTCATTGTAGACACGTGGTTCCAGTGGCAATAATCCATCAAGAGCCAGACCAGATACCTGCCCTTCTCCCTTACTACGATTATCAACCACAAGCTTAACATCCCGTAATTAAATACCTCCGATTACACTTAATTGACACTCATCCTACCGGACCGATCCCACGACGATCTCTCAAGGCCATCATCCTAACACTTACATGTTCACTTACATTTGTTGATTGACTGGAAAAACATTATTCAATTGATTGATGTGATTTGTCGTTATTACACTTGTTGTACTTATTGATTGGCGGGAAATAAAGATTACGAGTTGCTTGACATATTAATTGGTAGCACGTTGATTGACATATTACTACCAAAAAATTTATTTGCTTACCTTCAATATTTAAATAAACCACCGGAGTTTGTGGAAAAAAAACAGATTAATATAAACCATAAATGAGCGTTAATTAAAGTTACGGGGGCCCGGTTCTAGAGAATTTTCCTGCGTGCCCCTGACAACAAAATTATCATTATTATCTTGCATATTAGAACGTTGCTACCCTGTCGCCTATATATTGTCTATAATGAGCTGTGTTACTTTAAAAATTATTCACCCTACTCATTTGCATAAGCGATTTTAGTTACCAAAAATATACAATTATTATCTGTGCTAAAACCATGAGAAGACATCTTTTCACTTATGGCCAAAATTAATAAAATTACATGAAGCCTTCGGCCCAAATATGATAATAAAAATTCGATAAGTGATCGAACAAAAATGAAGAAAATAAATTTATAGCGCTGACACCCACAATTTAATTAAAGTCCCTCTACAGGAGGTAATCTATACTCAAAAGACCAAGATCATTAATGATAAGACAAACGACTTGTCGATAAAAATTACATTAAAAAAAATGAAAACGCCTCTTTTGGCAAAAATATAACCCACAATCAAATGAGTTAAATTAACGCGTCCATTTTTTATTTAAAATGAAAAAGCAAAATATTACGTAAGAATATATTAATAATATGTACAATATAGCAGACTAATTGAAAATACAACGTAAGAATCAATAATTTAAAATCAAAAATATTCTAATTATCAAGTGACACTACAAAAATTAAAATTAAAATAATTAAGATTAACGAAGATTTTTCCATCAAAAACAAATTATACCTCTGACGGTTCTTCGGATTACTTTTGCTCGTCCTACCAAATTCGTTTGTCCTTCGGGGGTTCTCCTCGTCGTGCTACAATTGTACTAACCCAGTTGAGACAACGTGGTCCTTCTTTCCTTTTCTTTTGTATGCACTTCGAACGTCTAACGTCACGAATCTCGTGCTATGACGGTTCTTCGGCTTGTTGCTGGCGTCCGCTCGTGGGTTTCTTTCTCCTCGTGCTACCAATTAATATGTCAATCAACGTGCTACCAATTAATATGTCAAGCAACTCGTAATCTTTATTTTCAGCCAATTAATAAGTACAACAAGTGTCATAACGACAAATCACGATCAATCGATTGAATAATGTTTTTCCAGTCAATCAATAAATGTAAGTGAATATGTAAGTGTTAGGATGATGGCCTTGAGAGATCGTCGTGGAATCGGTCCGGTAGGATGAGTGTCAACTAAGTGTAATCGGAGGTATTTAATTGCGGGATTTTAAGCTTGTGGTTGATAATCGTAGTAAGGGAGAAGGGCAGGTATCTGGTCTGGCTCTTGATGGATTATTGCCGCTGGAACCACGTGTCTAAAATGAGGAATAAACATCTCCCCACCCGCAGAACTAAATGTGTCCTGATTAAAAAACTAACAACCTCCTCTGCAGGACTAAAAAAATTAAACAAAATAACTAAATAAAATAACTGATCTTTCGTGGTCAACATCTCGCTATTTAAAACCCTGTCGAAGCGCATCTTATTTGAATGGAGAATGCTTCCAGACAGTTGGATATATTGCACGTCTCCACTAACTTGAGACTGCCATTAGCATATTCGTTTACTTCTAATTTTAGTTAGCACGCTATCTCATTTGCGTAAGCGCCTTCACTAGTTTTTAAACATTAACTAAATCATACCTACAACAGAACCATTGGTATATCTTTTATGCAAATAATGTCACACCTACAACACCTTCCCCTTTTACCTTTTCCGGCACCTCCTATTTAAGGCCAAGGTAAAGCTGCTGCAGGAACTCCGTACCACGCCTCTATCGGTGTTTTTTGTTAAAATATTACATGTCTTATCGTCTACACGTAACTGAAAAGTAAGCCTTCCTAAGATCTATCTCTGAAAAGATTTTAGAACTTTTTAAATTAGCTAACATTATTTCGATTCTAATTAGGGGTTATTAAAAATCTAACATTTATAATGTCATTGACCTTATCAACCCAAATAAAAGGTATTAGACGGGTGGGCAAAAACGAGGACTTGCATCTGAGTGAACCCTTATCGACAAAACGTTATCGTTCAAACAACCTAGTTTCTCACGAAAAAATCAACTATATTCCACCTATGTAAATTAGACTTAAAGAAATAATGCAAAATTTAAATTTTGCCCTACCAGAAGACATGATAAGAAAGAATATATCCCTAATGATCTAAAAACAACGGAGTATGTTTTTGTATGCAATAACACGGTCAGAAAATCTTAAAAACCCCATATGATGGACCTTTTAAAGTACTAAAAAGGAGAAAGAAATTTTTCAAAGTGACATAAGTTAATAAAGAGCAAACATATCAATTGACAGACTCAAACCAGCATGGATCAAAACAAAAGAAGATGATAGTAACATTTTACCTGTCCAACAACGGATTTTTAGACATGGAAGAACCATAACTACTCCACAAAAATTTTTTTCTTATAAATTATAATATATATTTTTTTTTCTTTTTTTTTAGAGGGGGAGTATCTGTGGGGAAACAAATTACAGTTACCTTAGAAGAGATTTGGTTGTAACGCACAAGGTGAAAATAGAAAGAATACACACACAGAATTAACTTTCATTTGAATGTTATCGTTAATGAATGTATTAAGTAACGATAAACATTCAATTAATTCTCCTCGCGTATTCTTTCTCTTTTAACCTTGTGCGTATCCCTAACAAATCTCTTTCGAGGCAAATGAAGTCGTTTCACTACAGATGTGTAGTAATCACTACTGCTTAGCCTCGCGGCATATTACATTAACTACACTTCGAAACTTTAATTGACTCATTTGTATTATCTTATATAACTCGCGGCATACTACTTCGCGGCGTTAATTGACTTAATTGTATTATCACATATAGCTCGCGGATTCACCTTTAAATGTTAATTGACTTAATGTATTATTTCGATTAGCTCGCTATTATATAAGGAAGTGTTTTACATTTCTTATCGCTTACTTACTTACTTTCTCGCAAACGTTTCCCTTTTGATTTATATTAAATAAAGTTAATATTTAATAAATGGTGACCCCGCCTTTCGGGGCATCTGTTTTATACCTCCCTCAGAACACTTCCTTATGTAACGGCGTCTTGGTATTCTTCGTTAAAATAATGTAACTTAGATATTGGGCACTACTTTTGTCAATCCGGCATCCAATACAAATATTGTAAAGACACGATCGAGCTGCAACAACCAACTTCAACCTCCCAACTAACCTCGTGTAATACGTGTCCGACTGCTGTGGGGGAAACAAGCTGCCTACCTACCTGATTGTTCTACTACGAAAACCATGATGCCCTACTACACCACTACATAATCAACTACAGCGTCTGCCAAACGCCCTATTTGTTTACTTCTCTACGATGGCCCTAGTCACAAAACACATCTCAACATAACCAACACCACATGGCCTCTTACAACGAGCAAAGGCTGCGTTTAGCAAAACAATAACACCTACTACCAGCGTTCTCACCACCGCTGACCGGTTTAGTTGATGACCGATTGCGATTCCAATATAGATGCGTCTGCCCGCGGCATGTCTCTTATTAATATATTGGATAGCACAACAACATCACACATACACAACCATCACTCCTACCTCACTAACCACCACCGTAGGCGGAAAAAAACTGGCTATTAGTACGAACATCACTTACACCTCCCTTACAGCAAATTTAATTTTTGTATAAACTCCGTTTTTACCGAGAGGAGTATTCGTAGTAACCACTACTGTTTAATTGATTGCTCACGGCATATTACATTAAGTTCACTTCGAAACTTTAATTGACTCATTTGTATTATCTTATATAACTCGCGGCATACTACTTCGCGACGTTAATTGTATTATCACATAGGATTCACCACTAAATGTTAATTGATTTAATGTATTATTTCGATTAGCTCGCGATTATATAACAGTTAATTACTTACTTTCTCGCAAACGTTTCCCTTTTAATTAATATTAAATAAAGTATTTTTTATTTAATAGATACTCCCCCTCTAAAAAAGAAAAAGAGATTATAATTTGTAGGATGAAAATTTTTGTTTAGTCGTGATAGTTCTGTAGGTGATGGTGTAGAGGTCAGCTTTTTAGCAACAGTCCAATAAAATGTTGTTATTCGTGTCGTCTTGCCGAAATTGCCTAAGTCTATGCTTATAACAAAAAGGCCGTATAGGTGTTGTGTTGAATTGTTTGTGAATATAGCCGTGAGGAGTAGTGGACAATTTTAGTTTCGGGCAAACGTTGCAAAAGTTGATGGAAGGAGTGTAGGAAATGCGTCTAGATTTTTATCGTTTTAACAATAAGGCAGCTTTGTTCCCTCACAGCAGTGGATGTGTAGATCGAGATTTTTGAGAGGTTGCCAGTGTCATTTGGTGATGTGAGAAGTGTGCCCAATCTATCCGAGTTGCATTATTATAAGTAAGTAAACTTTTATTCCGATACTACAGGAGTGTTGGGGGAATTAATAAAAAAGGAGGCTCCCCAAAATTTTGGGGTCACCCATTTATAGGAAAAGGGGTTGATAGCGTATTTCATAACTATAGTAAGAAATATATAAATCGCGCATTTATATATCAAAAAGTGTTGTAAGTAACGATAAACATTCAAATTCATTAAATCTCCTCGCGTATTCTTTCTTTAACCATGTGCGTATATCCACCAAATTTCTTTCGAGGTAAATGAAGTCGTTTCACTACAGGTCTGTAAAAAAGTTATTCTTTGTCTATTTAATATTTCATACATCGTTTTACACCAAATGTTATAGCAAGCGCTTCTCTTTCTATTATAGAGCATACGTTCTGTTTTATTAAGTTTACGTGAAAGTTAAATTAAGGAGGTTCGACTCGACTTGACATATAGCTCCTCCTAATCCCGTGTTAGATGCATCCACATTCAAGACGTGTTCTTTATTTGGGTCAAACAATATAATTTTTTATCAATAAATCCGCTATAATAAGCCCAAGAAATGAGGATAAGTCCTTTTTATTAAAACGTCTTTGAACATTTTTAATAGCTTTAACTTAAATTATATTTACCAGCCATGGTTATTATAAGTCCTAAATATGTCATTTGAATTTCATCGCTAACACACATAAGTTTTTACTTACACTAATATTAATAAATTTTTAATCATAAATTGGGCTCTGTTTGTGTAGAGTTCGTAACTAAAAATGTCATCTAAATATAAAAATATACCATTTAAATTGTTAAATATAGAAGCCATCCGCTCGTTGAAAAAGTGGAGCAGACACACTTAAACCAAAAGGTAAACGATTAGAAGCAATCATCTAACTTAATTATTAAAATTATAGAAATCATTTTAGATTGTGAAAATTATTTAGAACCTTTTAAATCAGCTTGAACCATCCTATTCTGGGCAAGGGATATTTAACATCACAAGCTTATTAATATTAATTCTACTATCGGTATACACTCGTATACTACCATCACTTTCCTTAACGGAAACCTACGAAGTAGCCCATTCAGAATACTTTCTATAGGCTAGATGGTTTTATTTAACCCATTATCTATAACATTATTAACCTTTTAAATCCAAACAAATGGTATTCGATGGGCGGGATAAATTCGAGAAATTGCATCAGAGTTAAGTTTTATCAAAAAATGTAATCATCTAAACCTAGTTTTTCACGAAAGATTTCCCTAAATTCGATAACGGTTTTATCACTGTTTTAATGCCTCAGTTTACTTACATCCTGACCATCACAATTAACCCGAACAAAGGTCGTAGGCTTATTAACAAAAATCATTGCCCCTGAAACCGAGGCTGGCATTTACTGAGTCCATTGCCTTTATATTAACCAAGGATTTAGGCTCATTTATAGATGGTACTTTGAAATCGGGTGTTGCATGGCCATCAACACTAATTAAACAAATGATCTTTACATTTATCTCGACCAATACTCCAGTAAATTTTACAAATATCCCGCCAATTAACCAGAGGACCTATTAATTTAATCTAATTCTAGCCCATATTGATATCAACCTTGTCATTAATAATTAAAAACTTTAATTTCAAAATATCCTCGCACTTTAGTACTCCCTAAAATTATTATACAAACACCTTAATCAAAATTACCTATAATTATCAGTATAATAATAAAAAAATAATTTTCGGTTGTGACAAAATTATTCAAATGACGTATTGGGTAAAAACCGGATGTTAGTAATAACAAAAGTAGCCGAAAAATAAATAATTAATGCAAATAGCAACTGAATTATAACGTAGATATTAATTATTTAACTAGGCATCTAAAATTTTATTCCAAAGACTAATTTTAAATTATTGTTAGTAATAATCTTATTAAACACAAAAAAATAAATAAAAGTAATTAACCTGCACTAACGAGCACTGTCGGTTTTCGATTTGATTGTTGTTGTTCCCGCTACGCTTTATTCGAGAACGTTACGTTTTGTTCAGCTTTTCACAGGGTTTTCTTCCCGAATTTTATGTTTTTACTACAACATGATTGAGGAACGTTTTAATATAAAGGTATAACGATATAATGATTGGATATGGTAGTATATAAACACGACTTGAATATAGGTACCGATTCAAAATAGCGATATAATGTCCGCAATACACGTTTTTTGTGGGTTAAATAACTCATAGTTTTTAACGTGCTGCATTCTTGATAATACCCAAAAAAACTTCATTTGAATTTTAGTACATATCTGCCTTTACTGCACGTTCGTCCCGTCCTATTTGCATGCCCGCGAATTAGACTAACTTTAAATAACTTAAATAAAAACATATGTATAGTATGCAAATAATAAATATGTACCACAATATTATCATAGTTTACAAAAATTAAGTAACAAACATGTAAATATCTTCCATTCCTTAATACTTAATTTCAAAAAAACTTTTAATGGGAATTTTTTAGCAATTACTATTTAATAGCCATACTCTATAATCGTTATAAAATTTTTAGATGGAATAATTAGCATTTAATTATAATTTACAATAAAGTATTTGTGTGTTTTACTCGGGTACAAGTATATAAATAATCGTTGTATCAACTCGCCGGGTTAAATGATAGATTAATGACTTTACAAATTAACGAGTTCTTTTAAAAAAAAATTTATTTTCTTAATATATATATTTTTTGATTGCAATTAAATACATTACTTTATTCAAATTCCAACAATACGTTAAGTCCTTGATAAGCTAATTGATAAACCTTTATTATTTAATGATTTCGTAAAACTCTATGTTATGGGAATTAAGGGTTTTTACAGCTATCTTAATAGAATATATGGATCCTCCTCGATTTCAATAAATAATGAGGGAGATTATAGGAACAAGCTGGAGGTGCACCATTTATATCTCGATGCAAATTTTTTCATCCACAATTGTAAGTCTATGAATTATGGCCGCCTCGATAGGGTTACGTGGTTTACGAAACTATTTTATGAAATAGATAGACTGATATTAGCCATCCAACCAATCAAATCGGTGTACATTTCATTAGATGGGGTACCACCAGATTCCAAAATAAATTTTCAAAGGCAAAATAGGTTTAGAACGATGCATAATCTCTGGAAGAAACAAAAGATTAGGTTGGGAGAAGTTAAAGATAAAGAAACATCATCAGTTATATCACCAGGATCCGAACTTATGCAAGAAATTGCTGCCGAGCTCAAAAATTACATTTACCTTAAGCTTAATTTAGATCCAACATGGAAAAATATAGTTGTCATTTTATCTGATAGCAGCGTACCCGGTGAAGGAGAAGCAAAAATTATGAACTTTTTGTCGACGGAAACCTCTTCAAGGGCTTTAAATTGCAATTGTATAATAGGTGGGGATGCAGACTTGATAGTTTTAAGCTTGATCAAGAGATATTATCAAAACGTTTTAGTTCTAAATGCAAACGAAGCTGGCATTGGTAGATCGGGTTATCCTAGAATTCAAAAGGGATCTTATGACATGAATTATTACACGACAGACCGGTCTAGAGGTTACAGTAGTGATTGTGAAAGTAACAATGATTATGGGAAAAGTTATAATCAAAATTATTTCCCAAATTCTTCGAGAAATCAGGCTTATTCGGGTTTTAATATTTCAACTTTGCGTTCAAAATTAACACAAAGTTTATATGACAAATACAATATATCATTGTCTAATATGAATCAAAATGATCTAATGAACGATCTAGTAGTCTTAAGTTTTCTGCTTGGAAATGATTTTATTCCTGGCATGTTTTTTATTAACTCCAAAAATGGGATATGTGATATTGTTAAAATATATGCCAAAGTTTTGGACAATATAAGAAAAAGAAAACCACAGGATAATTTAGTAAACAACGGGGTGATAAATCTTTGTTTCTTGAGCGAAATTTTTAGGGAAATAGCGGATAGTGAGATAAATTTTTTGAGTTCGTGTAGAAATAAAGAATCCATTTACGCTAATTCTTCAGATTCTGAAGATGATGAGCCCTTTGACATAACAAAGGTTAATGACGCTAATTGGTATTATTGTAACTACTTTGGGGAAAAGAAAAATATTGACGAAATTAGGAGCAAAGCCGCCTCAGAATATATTCAAGGTATCCATTGGAATTGGCAATACTATGTTGAAAAATGCACAGCCTGGTCTTGGTACTATCCTTTCCGTTACCCTCCATTAGCCACAGATTGTGCCTCAATTATTGATATTACCTCTTACAATCGTTGGGTTGAATCCGCACCACCTCTTAAACCGCTCTCACACTTGACTGCGATCTTAAATCCTAGCATGGAAGTGTATTTACCCAAATGCTTGGGAGATCTTATTAGGAGAAATGATTCGCTTATCATAGATATGTACCCAATCAACTTCGAAATGTATTATGCACGAAAACAAGAACCAGATCAAGGCGTAGCCATGATACCATTCATGGAAAGAGATCGCATAACGCGCGTTATAGATCCATATTTACCCCTATTAAGTGTCGAAGAAAAGGTGAGGAACGAAGAAAATTTACCTGACCTCTATATTAGATCAGATCACGAATGTGTAAAAAACAACCTTTTCAATCAGTCTTCTACTTTTTTACAGGGGCATGTTGTAAAGGTTTCAAATGCACCAAACAGCCAAGCAAAGATAATTTATCAAAGTAATTATTTTCCATCGTTGTCAATCAATAATAGTGTACTTGCTTACAAGTTATATACCTGACTGCACAGTTAGTCTTAAAGTTATAATAAAGTTTATCAGGGCCAAATCATTGTGTCAATGGGAAAAATAAAGATGCCTAAATGTTAAGACATAGGTATAGACAAAGTCTTTAAATTTTAGCATATTGAGAATGGCCTGGGTTTTATGAACTTATTATTCATACATTAAAGAAAATATTAAATATAAGAACACTTAGTTACGTCTGTTACTTCTAATATAATTAAGGCCGAATCAATTTCTAGCGAGTATGCCGCTTATTAACCGTTCCAATCTGTTTTATAAATGTCAATGAATAAATTACTATATCCTTAAAAATAAAGCTTACATCTAATATGTATGTTACAATCAATCTCAATAACGTGTTAAATTCTATTAAACGCCATTAATTTATATATATATATATATATTGAACATTGAAATTTGTTTTAATAAAGCTGTAAGTGTCTCAGCTGAGATTGCGATACGACTATTACGCAAATTAGATAGAGTTTAGCCACTGATAAGGAAGTGACAAAACGGACAAAAATTTTATGAAAATTAGTTTGTTAAAACCAAAAACTTATATGGCAAGTAGTATTTTAGCCAACAGGTCTCTTTAGCTCTCTATCGCCCCTCCCACCTAACATGGAATTGTAACACATGCTCAAGTCTTTCCTCCCTCTATCAGAGAGAGTCTATATAATTCATATTGTTTTAAAAAAACCAAAGATCCATGCATGGTTTGTAAAATTTAAAGGCTGCCCAAAGTGCGCCCAACATATATTTTTTAGAAGCATACTAATATCGAAGCAAGTGACATTTTTTATTAATAAGTTAAATTTATTTTACCATGATTGAAGAAATTTGCAATAAGTATATGATAGTGTCGAGGTAGTGAAGCACACACGTAGATTGAATAAAAAAGCTTTAGATATAGCGAAGCAAAAAGGGTCTTTTATAATTTTCTCACAATTAATAACAAATTATAAACGCAACGAGAGTGGTATTAAAACATTAGTGGTGTTAAAAGTTAACGATAAAAAGTGATTCGCTGGAAGGCTGTGGGTAGGAAGCATTGTAAATGTGCATTGAATCGAAGTCAAGACATGATTGAACCGCGCGATACACCAGTAAAAAACGTTATACGAGTGCATGAACAAGTTGTCGAAAGCCTGGGTACAAATAAATCTTTCTAGTTAATAGTTGTTGAGCAGTGCGAGATTCTGTACCAGTATACTTTGAAGACTACTGTGAACAAGGAGCGTGAGCGACGGTTAGAAAGGGGAAGAGACAAGTATTTGAGCATTGGATCTCAAGACTTTACGGAAAAACGTCAATAATTTCTTTTTTATAAAAATAAAACTGGATTCGCCGACGTTATGTAGACAATATCATATACACCTTTTTAAAAATAAATTTTTCATCTATCCCAAATAAAATCTCGTATAAATTAGGGAGAGAACACACATATCGTTTGCAAAATTCGCATTTTTAAATTGTACACATATTTCGAACGTTCCACCAAGCTTTAAGATCGCCGACCCGACCCTTAGCCGTAGCATTTAAGGGTTGGTGCAATCGAGTGCAAAGATTGCACCACATCCGACTCTGGGCTGGTTTGACTAAAATTTCAGTGTGTACACGGCCCAGCCCCTTCCAACCAAAATATTCGTTGTAAGCGGAGTCGTTGTGGTGCAAGTAAAGCAAGTAATTTGCCAAAGTTTTGACGTTTGGGTAGCTGTCGAGGTGGATGAAGGATTTGGGAGGAGCCAAGGCTAGGTAGTCCGATAAGGGGGCTCCCATAACTATTGGGACCATGTTAAAAGCTAAGGCGTTGTACCAAAATTTTTCCGTTATGTACTCCTTGCACAAACTAAAACTCCCGAGCGTGCATATAAAATTGTAATTAAAACTCTAAGTTAGGCTCGGGTAACATTTATGAAAACAACGTTATTATGGTGCTCAATACCCCATTATGTTCGGTGCGAATCTTATCGTTATTAAAAACCAGATAAATCGGTTAGACCAATTGTGGAGTTAAAATATTCCACCAGCTTTTTACAGACTCCCATAGATATAACTTTAAAGCTAGATAATTCTAGGTCAATACCACTAAGTTTTTTCTTTAGCCACTTATGTTTATATTAGTCATCCTTCTCATTCGTACAAATAAAGTAATATTTCAAAAAAAAAGTTTTGAATTAATTGCATTTTTGAAGTTATAACAAAAACCCGGACTCTCAAAACTCAAACATTTTCGATACATTTAAAATGTTAATAATAATGTCCCAAAATTAATCGATGATCCCTCACATTCAAACAAATGCAATTAATCATATTAAAACAAATAAAGCTTACCGCTTAAGTCCATTTACATAAACACACCTAAACTTATGCAAAAACCCCTTTTCTCACTTTAATTCATTTTTTTCGCAATTTCAACCCCGCTCTTTATTTTTTTCCTTAAGATGGGTTTATGTAACCCGAAATATCGCATACCATTTCCCAAATTATCATTTTATAAATTCAACCTTCTTGTTAACAACAAATATAATCACAAAGGATTGTCAGTAACTATTTTCATTAACTCATTACCTATTCTCTAACGCCAAGTAAAACTTGAAGTGCGGTCCAAGTGTGGCGAGGCAAGTTGGATGGGCAGAAAAGGGGCAAGCTTCAACTCCTGAATGTTGTATTATACCCCGCCGACCCTTAGTTTTAGTCAAATTAGTCGTTTTTCCATGCTTTTTAAAATATTCATCGCAACCGTAAACGTCTATCGGAAGATATTTCGATAATTCCAATACTATACTTTCCCTTTGGCTCGGCGTTTCACAGTGGCTCACCATCCACAGGGCTAAGCGCGTTTTGTTGGCCGCGTAATTTATTACCCCATTATTTGTGAGCCGCCTCGACGTTGAGTCTCTGTCAATAAGGTATAAAATCTGTCATATTAATCGCCAAAAAAAATTGCTGGTTTTATCCACACCGATGCTAGCATACGAGGAAATCGCTTTTTAAACATTTTCAATTGCCTTTATAATCAATATTACAAAACAACAACAACAAAAATAACGGGGTCTAGGCCTAATAAATTCTGTACTTTAATGGTAAAATCTGGTCACAGTGACACCATAGAAGGTGATAACAATTGATGTCGGGTTACGGTATAATCCTAGACTGCTCATTCCCTTTTAAAAAGTGTTCCCCATTTTGGCAGCCATTTTAATAAGTGAAACATGAATTTTGGCCAATTCATGTTTCACTTATTAAAATCGCTATAATCATTAAAATGGGTTGTTTCATGTTATAAGATCAATGATTATTGTCCAATGCGATCCATCGCTATACAAACTCTTCTTCACTTATCAAAATGGCTGTCGTTTTCGGCAACACTTTTGATGCGTGAATATATAAGAGATGAGCAGTCTATTAGTCTATGGGTATAATAGATTAAAAAATTATAAATTAATAAAGTTTTTAATTTTTTTGAAAAAAAGTAGTTATATAATACAGAGCAATTGTGGTAAAACATGGGTTAAGCTAACTTAGCCTAAGGTCTAAATATTATCTCAACAATACACAACCAAATCAGGCATCAAATGTCACCTTGGCAATCTTAATCCACTAAGTTTTCCCTTACTAGTTAATTAATCAACTTAAAATGAGTTTAATAATGTGAGTCACACGTCTTTATAACATAAAATCAATGCTAACTCCCTAATCAAACGTTATAATTTTGGCCTGTTATTTTGGCAAACAAGAGCAGGTTGTAGGAAAAAAGAAAAATATATTGTAAATAATGGGTTATCTATCACTTTGTTTCATTGATTTCTTTGTTAAAAGGTTCGAAACATCCGTACGGGGCTGGAATATCTGAATCAGAGGTGTAAGTGCTGGTCCAATCGAATAACCCATTGAATTTGCTGATACGCAAAAAAAATTAGCGAAAACACATTAAAACATAAACCTAATATAAAAAGTGCGAGTAGCAATTTATTATAATAATAAAATATTTCCCAAATTGTATTTTTATTAAATTAATCAATATTAAGTGTTAAGCAACAAGCAAAGTATTCAGCGAAATTTTCAATCACATCAATTTACATCGTTGACCATATTTAATCCCCTTAATAATAAATCTCATTTTTAAATTTCATAATTGATTTTGCTATATTTAAAAGAAATCCCAAATTACTATGGTAAAAAATGAGATTATAAAATTATAAATAACCTACCACGAAGTTATAAGTGCGATGGTGCAAACAAAACTGTTTAAACTAAATGCTCGGGGAAAAATAAACCTAAGCAGCTCATACCAATCCCGACCGCTATATCGCTCCATGACATGCAGCAAATTATTCTTAACACACATCACTAAACCACCTACTACTACTACTGTTGTTGATAAAGCTAATACCTGCCAACTAGGTTGTTAAACTTATCTACCTTTAATTCCCTTCCGCGCTCGGCTAAACAAATATTACTATGAGGTCGCTACAGGTCGAAATAAGTAGGCAAAGATTATTCAATATAAGCGAGTCAATGCTAGTTTAAATAATCGCCTGATTACAAAAATTGCAGTAATCTAACGGCGAAATATGAGTTTTTAGAAGAAAAATGCATTAAAAACTTTATAAAAGTTCCCCTCAATATTGTGGTATAAATAATTAGTAACTTTAACACAACTAAGATCTTTGAAAAAATTTTATAGTTAAAGTTATGTTACCTTTAAGAAGCTACAAAAACAGTGAATATCTTTTTGGTCAAGAATTAATCTAACTAAGGGTCAAAGGAAGTGAAATTATAATATACCCAATTGCTGTATCATTTAATAAACTACGACATTTGAGTCATTTTACCCATCTGTTAGTTAAGGATATGTTATTGGCTCTTTAGCCACAAGCAACTTTTTTTATCAATAACTTAATCATGTCCGCCCAATCAAATGCCATATTATCTAAGCTACGATCAGAATTTATACTATATTCATTTTAAAATTCATACCAATAACTGTTACAAAAATTACCTATAGGTAAATCAATTGATTTAAAATAATCAACATAATCGAACAGCACATTCCTATCTTATGTTGCCCACCCCACCCAAAGCCCTTCAAAAATGCTTAGCCAAAACAATTTTAAAAAATATAAAAATAAACATATAAACATCAAGCAAGAGGCTTATTATAATTATAAAACCTGTAGTCATCCCAGATGTGGTAGGGTGTTTCCACGAGGAAAAAGATCCACCGTTGATTAGAGGGTTTATACCGAGGGTACCGTTCTAGGGGTAGGTTGTCTCGCATGTGAAATATAACGGCATCAGCCAAAGGCTGCAGGTCTGGCATGTTAGTGACGTAGCAATCGGTGACGGGACACTTGAGACGCTTAAAAATTTGGTTACCTAACGACAAATTAGGTAACATCAAATTAAGATGTATTAAAGGAAAAAACAATATCATATTAAATTTTTTAATAAATTTTTAAGCTTAAGATTAAATTGGTTGAATTTTAGGCTTGGCTCCGGATTTTGAATTTTTTAAACCATTTCATTGGGCATTCCTAATTACACAGCTTTACAAATATTGACTTTGTGATTACTTAATTCTGATAGAGAATTTTACGATGAAAAATAATCTGTTTTTTGTTTTTTTCCCCACAATTATCAGTTTTTAGATAAACGAGATTGAAGGTGTCAAAAATGCCCGTTAATTATTATGGCATTAAAAAGATATAAAACGATTAATACCAAGGGCGTAGCCAAGCGGGGGGGGGGAAGCACGGAAGGGCGGTTGCCCCCTTTCTAAATCTAAAAATTTGTCGAAATTTATTAAAATCATGGCCAAAACTCCAAAAAATGTTCATTTTGCCCCTGTGTAAATCATAAATGCCCACCTCTAATTCTAATGATACGCCCCTGGAAATATATATTTATAAAAAATCTATTAAAGAAAGGAGGCATCATAGTAAATTTTTCATAGTTTTGGGCTTAAAATTAAATTGGGTTGATATTTAAGTTTGGTTGGGAATTTTAATTCTGTTCTTAATAGATGCCTAATTATTATGGCATTAAAAAGTCATAAAATACAAATAAAACAAGGTTATAAAAAAATGTTTACTGACAATACTAATTTTTTAAGTTCGATATGTAGATTTATTAGACTAAATCGCGTTATATTTTTATAAGGGATTACTTATCAGAATAAACAGGACTCATCTGGGGGTGCTATGGTATTACTTTCATATTTAAAAACTGGTCTCTTTTGGATAGCATTTTATATGCTAAAACAAGTCTTTCTATACTTATATATAATTAATAAAATGTGAACATAGACCTATTTCAGACATTAGATGCCACAGAAAAAGCATTTCATGTGCTAAAACTTTGAGTCATAATTCTACAAAAGAGTTTCATGCAAATTTAACTTTTTCTAATTTTGCACACAAATATCATAAATTTAATGTTCAAGGTTAAATGTGTATGATTTGCTGAAGATTAAAATTTAAAAAAATTTAAATCCGCTTTTATGGTTTAAGTACACGGATGAAAAAGCAGGAAGTGATATATTACATTAAAATGATATAACATTAGCATTGACATTAACTTTATTTATTTAACGGGAATTTTTAGTGAAATCCAAGGTCAAATTAATGTGCCTTTAATTATTTTTTCGATATTAAAGATATTAATTTTTACAATTTACTTTTTTATTTAAAGAGCTTAATTAGCAAATATTTATTTAATTGGAAAAAAATTTGTATAATTGAAAAAGAGTATACATAAAAATTCTATATTTGTTAACTTTAATAGAGATTAACATGAAGAATTATGTAATTTTATAATTGATTTTAACATTTAAAATAATTAAATGTGACTAATTTTTGACATGATTAAAAAGGTTCAAAAAACATTTAAAAAATTATATAGTTACAACTCAGTAATAACATCTAGAAGATTTTTCTTTAATTTATATCGAATTGATTCATGTTTAAACATATACCTGACAGCATTCCCCAGTTATCATTGTACAATTTTGTGTAAAGTACTATGATTTTAGTTTGAGTATACGATTTTGACTTCAATGTAGACAAATATCTAAATTCGAATTCTTCGGGTAGAGATGCAAATTTTCTAAATAAAATTAATACAACATCCCAATCATATACTTCCGTTGATTATATTTAGAGTTGTATATGAGTAGAAGTAGTGCTATAAATGATATAAAAATTCCTGAACGCGTCCTATTCCACAGCTCCATATAAACCACTTTCTAAAAATAGATAATTATTAAAAAACAGTTACCTCTTGCCTCTAATCACTTCTGCCCAACCCATTTGATCATATGGCCACAATTTATTGCACTTGGCTACCAACGGGATATTATGTCAACGTTAACTTAATTCGTGACTGTTCTTTTTTTGTTTCAAGGATAATGCTTAAAGAGTATTTTAGATTTAAGATTAAAAAGATAGATAGGATAGAGATAAAGTTTATTTAAGAGGAAGCAGTTTTTTACTTATACAAGTAATGTCCCACTCCCAATCGCAAATAACAAATGTTCCCGACATGTGAAAGTCGCATAATACTTTACATATATAATCATACTTAATATTAAGTATAATTAAAACTTTCAAAATTTTAACTTTTTAGGGAAGGAAAACGTGAATATTAAAAGAATGTTTTTAATATTCAAAGAACTTGTGGTGTTATCTTAAAATTCTGCCAAACATATGTATACTTTATTAGAGGGTTAAATTGTACCATAATGAGCAAGTTCAAAACTTTGCTGATCAAATAATACAGTCGAAATCGTATAAGTTATGATTGGAGAAATGGCAATGTTTGTAAGTGATAAGTAACCGTGAAGTTTTTGGCTCATATACTATTTTTAGGCTTAATTTTCTTATAAATAGTAATTGCATAAATGTAAATTATATACCTTCCTATGCATATTTTGGTTCGGAAGTGATAATTTATTATTGTGGATAAGATTTATTGGTTTAATAGCATTTTAAAATGAATATGAGAAACTTGGCAGAAAAATTAAGTTCGCTATAGTGCAGCCTACTAACAAACCAGTGTCTCCAATTGTTGCATCCATGTTGTATCCTGAGACTATGTCTAATTTTATCCTGATAATTTAAGGTTGTTTATTTTATAGCTAAGTAATTCTAAATCGCATTGAAGAAGGGCTAAAAAATATATTACACTCCGCACTTTTCGTTTGATATGCATCCCCTTCTCTCCACATCATTATGTTTATTCTTTTGCCGAATGATCAATTGCTTTTATACTTATCGTATATCATTCGGTATAAAAATTTTAACGTTTATATTATACCTTATAATTTATTAATAAATCCGCTTGTATTCTACTGAATTCGTTGTCGGTAACACAAATAAACACACAAATCATTACCCCTCCATACACCCTTCGGACTCAATACCAATTTTTTTGGTTTATACTTTATTTATTAAAAATTCGTTGGTGGTAATATAATATAAATGCATGATATATAAAAATACTAAATGCATCAAATAAAATAATAAAAATTAAGTCTGATAAAGCATCATAGAGAGTATCTTCCAAAATTGGCCAATAATCCGCGAACGATTTAAAATTGTATTTGGCTATATGAATACCAAGTGTTTGTTCCAGTAAAGGATATCGAATGTTTAGATTGGGGAGAACGGCTTCCTAAAGATCTTAGGCCTGTTTGCCAAAGATGTCTAAACATTAAGCGACCAATGGAATAAAAATGTTTGAGGATGATAGGGCTTTATATTTTTGAGGTTTTCGCCCCTAGGCAACAACTAAAGAATCGTTGTTATTGTTAGAGGGGGCAAATAGGTCAATACAAGTGAAGTCCCATTTAAGGTGAAGGCCATTCCATGGGACTAAAGAAGACCCATCAGGGCGGAGTCCCTCCAAGGAGGGGTTTGATGGCTATAAGATGGATGGGATCTTTTTTGCCCTCTTGAGCACTTTTTGAATTAAGGTTGGCCTTATTGTGTCGAACATATTTAAATTTGTTTGCCAAGCAGTGTAAGGGATGCCTGGCTTGTTCGTCTACGAGTGTATAGCAATTTCGCCAAATAAATGGCTTCAAAAATTTTACCCATGATCTGAGAGGCAATAGCTGAATTCGAGCTGTGAAATTATTTTATATGTGAAAAGTGACATGGTAAAAGTTGAATAAATTCGATGTGAAGGCTGTACTGATTACATCACAAGGGTGCATATACGGCCATTGTCACATAATTATTTAAACCGATTTGTATTTAACCAATATGTCTTTATTTTTGTATTTCGCTTATCTATGTAACTTTGTTTCGTGGAAATCAGGCGCGTAGCCAGGATTTTCTCAGGGGGGGGGGGGGGGGAATTTTCAAAAATTTTAAGAACTTCATCGGGAGTAGGAGCTAATTACCGATGAATTGTCAATAAAGCCAATCCATTTAATCTATTCTTGGACATGGCATTTCTAATGTAAGTTTTTAGCCTCCTCAGCGTTGAGAAACTATAAATAAAATTTTAAATTTTTGCCAAGGGGGGGGGGGGGGGAATTTCCCGTTCCCCCCCCCCCTTATTTACGCCACTGGTGAAAATAAACCTTTTAACCAAAAAAAAATTTAAGGCTCAATATTTCTAACTTAAGCGATTTTGATTGTTTAAAAAATCCTCATAATTATTAATTATGTAAGGCCCATATTTTACATAGATATTTAAATTGTATTTGTTATAATTGGTTATTTCTGATGATCCCTATTTTAAAAACAGATATTAAGTCCCAAAATATCCTAACTTTTAAAACGTACATTATCATAAAATATGATATGCCTATATTTAGATTTGTAAAAAATTATAATTAGAATTTGAATAAATCTTTAGTAATTCAGATAATTACCACTGACGAGTCATTTGATAGCTTAATGCTCTTCCATACCACGAGTTAAATTCTTTACAGTTTCTACTAATTTCATACCTTTTGTGGTACAGCATTATAATATTATTATAATAATACAGGTGACAATTATCGAGTAAGAGGATAGGTATAGTCTAATAGCCTGTTCATTGAGCATACATACCTATCAAAAAGCTGATCCATCATTTTTATTAACTTTTATAATTTGACCTTAAAAATGTTAATAATAATAATTTACTCACGATTTTATAAGACGTGTTAAGATCATTTAAATAATAAAGACATGGGCGTACGCGGGGGGGGGGGGGGGGGGGGGGGGGGGGGGGGGGGGGGGGAAGGGGCGGCTGCCCCCCCCCTTAAATTTGAAAAAAAAAATTCATTACAAAAACCCTTAAAAATAAAATAAAAAAATGATTTGCTCCCCCCCCCCCTAATTAGCCAGAGGTGGGCAGTCGGACCCCCTGTCCCCCCCCCCCTAATTTGCCAGGGGGGCAGGGGGTCTGGCTGCCCCCACTGCCTAATTAGAGGGGGGGTCTGGCTGCCCCCACTGCCTAATTAGGGGAGTTGGGTTTGCTCTCAGGAAAATTTGAGAGGAAAATTTTTGGATTTGGATAGTCGAGACCTTTTTTTTTTTGCTCTCAGGAAAATTTGAGAGGAAAATTTTTTTTTTGGATTTGGAGAGAGTCGAGACCTTTTTTTTTTGCTCTCAGGGAAAATTTTTTTTTAAATCTGCCCCCCCCCCCTAATTCAAAACCTGCGTACGCCCATGAATAAAGAACTAAGTAAAAAGTTTTAACAGTAGCATTGTTTTATTAATGTACACAAAACGTAAAATACGAACGAAAATTAAAACTAAACTGATGCCATTAATCCATATGTAGAAACCTTTATTTGAACGTGACCTTATGGTCTCAGAAGCCTATCATTTACAGTGGCGTAGCTAGCCTTTTTGCCTTGGGGGGGCTGAGCTGGTCAAATAGGGGGGGGGGACAGAAAAATTTTCCTACCCACACCTTTAAGAATAAAAAATATGTTTGCCCCCCCCCCAATCCAAAACCTAAAAACGACCATGGGTCAAATGCAATTAAAAAAATTTTCTTTCATAAACGTTGGACAAACTTAAAATTCCGCCACTACTTTGTGTATTTTTTCTATTTATATCACACTAATATGTCCCCTCATGTTTATAGGGCATAAAATTAATAAAATTTATTCATAAATAAAACAAAGTGATGTAGTTAAAACAATGTAGAAAATTTCACATGGTATAATAAGTTTGTAAGGGTAAAAGTGGAACGGGGATATTGCCAAGAAATCGTTGACATTTTAAAAAATAATGCAAATAGCTAAAAAACTATGTAACAAAGTTCTTATAAAAATTATTGCCACAACCCAAAGAATCTTGGTCATATATATAACAAATTTTAATTTTACATATGCAATATTGGCAGCATTTTCAGGCAGCATTTATATCAGGAAAACAATGAGAACATTTCAAAGCCTTTTTTAAATTAGATCCTCAAAAGGCGCAATTATAACATAAGATATAAAAAATTAATTATGAAATTAAGATTAGTATTTAGAAGTTATTGCCCCTTGATATTATAGATATATTTGCACAACCCTTCCCCCTACACCACCTAAAAATTAAAAAGAACTAATAAATTTAACGGCTAAAGGAACCTTAAAAATATTCTGTCAAAATTAAATGAATCAAAATTTTATTTGACAATTTTAGATGAGATTAGAGATGTGAGATGCACAGAACAATTTAGCGTCCAAAGACAAACATAATGAATTCTTTTAGGATTTTTATCCCTTGAAAGTTTTGATGCGTTAACAATTGTCTATAAAATTCAGGAATTGGTTATTAATATTAATTTATCAAACTTATGATGGGATATCACTAAAAAAGGGGAAAAAATGGTGTACAAACAATTTTTTGGAAAACTATTGGCTTTATATGTGCATGTGGTACATAAAAATATGCAAGATATGCTAAACAATAAGCATGTGAGATAAACAATTAAATTGAAACTAGGATGGAATTTTCGTAAATTAAATAATATTTTAATATATTTTGAAAGTGTTAAAAAGCTTAAAACAAGTTTAAAAGCCCAGATAATTTTAAATATTAAAATTAGTCTTTTAATAGAAGTTCATTACGCCTATTACTCGATGTTGCAAACGAATTTATAATATCATCCGGGGGAATAACATTTATAAAGTCATGTTCTAAGCTCAATAAAGCTAAGGAAGATAACCTATCTTGTCCAATTGTGGAACGAAGATAAATTTTAATCCGTTTTAGCAGTGAGAACGATCTTTCGCATGAACCTGAAGTTATTGGGATAGTTAAAATTATTTTAAGCAAAATAATACAATTTGGAAACACTACTGAGGGCAAAATTTTAATAAGTGAAAAAATATCATTGCATTTTATTTTATTTGAAGATAAAGAGTTATAATGTTTTACAAAAAATAATGCCATATTGATTTTGCCGTCTTCCAGTTTTAATTCTAGAGATGCACCGATACCAAGTATCGGCATGGTATCGGCGCCGATACCTTGCCAAAAGAATCGGCCCGATACTTTGCTAGTATCGGCAATTACCAAGCCGATACCTTTTTTAATATGAAACTCAAAAAATAATACTTATAGTATCTCCTACGATTAAAAAATAGAGGACTTTTCAAATTTTTTGAAAATTGTTTCATTTGATTGGCTATAAATATTTCTATGTGGAGTATAATAAACTCATTGACCATCTGTTCCGACTGCGCTTTTAAGTAAATATTATTTTATTTTAAAAATTATTATATATTAAGCCTTAGATGGATTCTTTAGATACACTATGGAGTTATTTTGTTGTGTCAGCAGATGAAAAAATTGTAATCTGTGAATTATGCAAAGCTAAAATAAGTCGTGGGGGCAAAGACAAACATTCCTTTAACACTTCAAATTTAAGGAAACATTTAAAAACTAGACATTTAGTATAAAATTTATTTTATTATAAGTATCGGCATGGTATCGGTATCGGCAAAAAAATCTTAAGTATCGGCTGATATCGGTATCGGCACAAAATAGTGGTATCGGTGCATCTCTATTTAATTCATAATGGTTAATTAATTCTAATAAAAGAGATTTATCGCAAAAGGATGAACGGTTTAAACCTTCTAAGGACTTAAATAAATTACAATTAATTTCCGAAAATCTTATGTTTAATTCTGCTATTATTCTATCAATGATAGGATAATATAAATCAATTTTGAAATCAATTTATGAATTAGTAGATTCAAAAGAGTAAAATGTGTCATATTTTTTGGTTTTTTAATACGTTTAGAAGGTAATAAATCAAAAATTGCAGCTAAATCTTTTGCCTTATTATAAAGAATTTGATAGTGGTCCTCATTTCCAATATTATTTAAAGTTAATATTAGGCTATTAACCGTTGTAATTGCATTTATTAAACAAATATTTGGGCTTTGAAACTCGTTAATTAAAACTTTTATTCAGAAACAATAATAATAATCTTTTTATTGTTTCTTAATTAAGATAAACTCGGGCCTTCGGCCCTCGTGGGAAGGGGGAGAAGGGAAGAGGGGAAGGGAAGGGGGGACGACTCATCTGTACTTCGTATAAATGTATCATATTTGCTATGCAATTTATGGGCGAGAAAGGTGGGAAGGGGCGAGAATGCCTTTAGGGGGCTATTAAATGCCTAATGATTAATTAATTATTTATACAAATTTTCCATTATAGGCAAAATGTAATAAAGGCAAAATGTAATATAGGCAAGGGTAAGGGTTAGATTTAGTGTTTGCATCTAGTTGCGTATTACATTAGTTTTTATGGCCTTTAGTGATTATGGGTCTACAAACATTATCTTATAAAACAACACAATGTTAAGAATTTGCAGAATTGTTGGGAGAAATTTTTTGTTGAATTTGAACAATTTTTAATTAAAAAAAATCAAAAATTTAGCCAATGGTCACTTTTTCTCTATTGGTCAGTACCAACAGATACTCTATAAGTCAATGATAGCCAAAAAACGGAAAAAAAATTTTGATGCTCACTTTGGCCAATGGTCATTTTTTCCATTGGTCAGCAGCCAGCACACGGTAAAAGTGGATATAAATTCATAAAAGTAAAAAAAACGAAAAAAAAATTTTCGAATCACATTTTGGCCAATGGTCTTTTTTTCCATTGGTCAGCAGCCAGGACACGGTAAAAGTGGATATAAATTCATAATAGTCAAAAAAAACGAAAAAAAAGTTTTCGAATCACATTTTGGCCAATGGTCATTTTATTCCATTGGTCAGCAGCCGACGGCCAAAAAGTCATAATAGCAATGGTAGGAACAGGAACAATCATAATAGTCAAAAAAAACGAAAAAAATAATTTCGATTCACATTTTGGCCAATGGTCATTTTTTCCATCGGTCAGGAGCCAGCGGACGGCCAAAAAGTTATAATAGCAATGGTAGTAACAGGAACAATCATAATAGTCAAAAAAAACGAAAATAAACTCGGGTTCACATTTTGGCCAATGGTCATTTTTTTCATTGGTCAGCAGCCAACGGACGGTTAAAAAGTCTTATTATCAATGATAGTAACAAGAACAATCATAAGAGTCAAAAAAAACTCCAGGATTCTAACCCAAAAACTAGTTAAATTGCATAGCAATTAAAAGTAAACAACTTTTATTTATGTTTTATTATATAACATTGGTCAGCAGCCAGCGGACGGCCAAAAAGTCATAATAGCAATGGTAGAAACAGGAACAATCATAATAGTCAAAAAAACGAAAAAAATAATTTCGATTCACATTTTATGGTCATTGTTTTCATTGGTCAGCAGCCAGCGGACGGCCAAAAATTCTTATTATCAATGATAGTAACAAGAACAATCATAAGAGTCAAAAAAACTCCGGGATTCTAACCCCAAAACTAGTTAAATTGCATAGCAATTAAAAAGTAAACAACTTTTATTTATGTTTATTATATAACTAGTTAAATTGCATAGCAATTAAAAAGTAAACAACTTTTATCTATGTTTATTATATAACAAAAACTACTTAAATTGCATAGCAATTAAAAGTAAACAACTTTTATTTATGTTTATTATATAACTAGTTAAATTGCATAGCAATTAAAAGTAAACAACTTTTATTTATGTTTATTATATAATAGATAATTTAACAAATCTTATATATACACACCGAGGGAGATAGAGATGAGGGGTGGGGCACCTCTTATGCATTAATTTAAAAAATAACACAGCGAGGGAGATAGAGATGAGGGGTGGGGCACCTCTATCTCATGCATTAATTTAAAAAAGCGATAACCTAATATACCCAATGCAAATAGATAGGGAGGGTAACGGACGGACGGACGGACAGACGGACGGACGGACAACAAAAAACGAGCCCATAAATTGCATAGCAATTAATAAAAACTCGGGCCTTCGGCCCTCGTGGGAAGGGGGAGAAGGGAAGGGAAGAGGGGAAGGGAAGGGGGGACGACTCATCTGTACTTCGTATAAATGTATCATATTTGCTATGCAATTTATGGGCGAGAAAGGTGGGAAGGGGCGAGAATGCCTACAGGGGGGTATTAAATGCCTAATGATTAATTAATTATATACACAAATTTTCCATTATAGGCAAAATGTAAGGCAAGGGTTGGGGTTAGATTTAGTGTTTGCATCTAGTTGCGTATTACATTAGTTTTTATGGCCTTTAGTGATTATGGGTCTAACAAACATTATATTATAAAACAACACAATGTTAAGAATTTGCAGAATTGTTGGGAGAAATTTTTTGTTACATTTGAACAATTTTTAATTAAAAAAATCAAAAATTTGGCCAATGGTCACTTTTTCTCTATTGGTCAGTACCAACAGATACTCTATAAGTCAATGATAGCCAAAAAAAACGGAAAAAAAAATTTTGATACTCACTTTGGCCAATGGTCATTTTTTTCCATTGGTCAGCAGCCAGCACACGGTAAAAGTGGATATACATTCATAAGAGTAAAAAAAACGAAAAAAAAATTTTCAAATCACATTTTGGCCAATGGTCATTTTTTTCCATTGGTCAGCAGCCAGGACACGGTAAAAGCGGATATAAATTCATAATAGTCAAAAAAAAAACGAAAAAAAAAGTTTTCGAATCACATTTTGGCCAATGGTCATTTTATTCCATTGGTCAGCAGCCAGCGGACGGCCAAAAAGTCATAATAGCAATGGTAGGAACAGGAACAATCATAATAGTCAAAAAAAACGAAAAAAATAATTGCGATTCACATTTTGGCCAATGGTCATTTTTTCCATCGGTCAGGAGCCAGCGGACGGCCAAAAAGTCATAATAGCAATGGTAGTAACAGGAACAATCATAATAGTCAAAAAAAAACGAAAAAATAAACTCGGATTCACATTTTGGCCAATGGTCATTTTTTTCATTGGTCAGCAGCCAACGGACGGCCAAAAAGTCTTATTATCAATGATAGTAACAAGAACAATCATAAGAGTCAAAAAAACTCCGGGATTCTAACCCAAAAACTAGTTAAATTGCATAGCAATTAGAAGTTAACAACTTTTATTTATGTTTATTATATAACATTGGTCAGCAGCCAGCGGACGGCCAAAAAGTCATAATAGCAATGTTAGAAACAGGAACAATCCTAATAGTCAAAAAAAACGAAAAAAACAATTTCGATTCACATTTTGGCCAATGGTCATTTTTTTCATTGGTCAGCAGCCAGCGGACGGCCAAAAATTCTTATTATCAATGATAGTAACAAGAACAATCATAAGAGTCAAAAAAACTCCGGGATTCTAACCCCAAAACTAGTTAAATTGCATAGCAATTAAAAGTAAACAACTTTTATTTAAGTTTATTATATAACTAGTTAAATTGCATAGCATTAAAAGTAAACAACTTTTATCTATGTTTATTATATAACAAAAACTAGTTAAATTGCATAGCAAATAAAAGTAAACAACTTTTATTTATGTTTATTATATAACTAGTTAAATTGCATAGCAATTAAAAGTAACCAACTTTTATTTATGTTTATATAATAGATAATTTAACAAATCTTATATATAACACACCGAGGGAGATAGAGATGAGGGGTGGGGCACCTCTTATGCATAGCAATTAAAAATAACACAGCGAGGGAGATAGAGATGAGGGGTGGGGCACCTCTTTCTCATGCATTAATTTAAAAAAGCGATAACCTAATATACCCAATGCAAATAGATAGGGAGGGTAACGGACGGACGTACGGACGGACAACGGACGGACAACGGACGGACGGACAACAAAAAACGAGCCCATAAATTGCATAGCAATTAAAAAAAATAATGGTGGAAGGGGCCCGGGGGCCCACGATTTTTCCCTTGGGGGGGCCCATGGGGCCCGGTTTTTGCTCTTGGGGGGGGGCCCGGGCCCCCTGGGCCCCCCCCCTAGCTACGCCACTGATCATTTACTCCATTACCTTACGTGAGTGGCAGGTGGAAATTATGTTTACCATTAGAATGTTACGTATAATTCTATCAAGTTGTTAGAAACCTCAAATTTAAACCATAACTTAGAAACATTTATTTTGGTTTGTTTTTAAGGTAACAAATTAATTAAAACTCTCCACTTTTTAATTTATTATTTTGTCGATACATTGAATAACAAATTAGTCAAAAATTCATACATCATTACTATTTAAATTTTATGCGTTAAATCTTTTAGCGTTTTCCATAAGTGACTCGATCCCCAGGAATGGGTAGGAGCATGCTCTTCTCTAACAGCCACCTTTTTGATTATATGAAAAACTGTGATTATTACGTATTTAACAGTATACAACCATGGGCGTACGCAGGGGGGGGGGGGGCACGATAAAAAATTTTTTCAATACAAAAACATTGAAAAATTAAAAACTTTTATGTTTTGCCCCCCTCTAAATGAACTTTTAAACGTTTTGCCCCCCCCCCCTAATTCAAAACCTGGGTACGCCCATGTATACAACACTATTAAATAGGGAAAGTTGATACGTTACAAATGCGAAAAAATTAGGTTTGCGATCAAATTTAATTACCTACAACCTGGTAAATATAATACAAAATAATTTAATCTATATGTTGTGTTACCGTTCCAGCAGTCTTAGCGATGTATTGTTGCTCAAGTGTTGAAGCTAATTCTGCAAAGGTAGGGCGCTCACTAGGGTCGGCATTCCAACAAGATTTCATCACCTCAAACCTGAAAAAAAAATTAACAAAGTTTAATATACATACTTTTAAATTAGCAACAATGTATTTAGTTTTGCATAAAAACACTAGTTGAATGCTATATAAATTACGATTAACAAAACCATGAGCGTAGCCAGCATTGGGATTAGAGGGGGGGGGCATTTATGATTTAGGGAAGGGCAATATGATCATTTTTAAATATTTAGCCATGATTTTAATAAATTTTAACAAATTTTAGGATTTAGAAGGGGCAGTCGCCCCTCCCTGCCGCTCCTTGGCTACGCCTATGAACAAAACTTTTAAATTATATTATTATAAAAAGCTTAAATTCATCCTTTTCAAACGTCAATTATTTACATCTCGTCCGAGCAATTTAAAGGTTTGGCCATGCGATATCCACCTATCACTTTCTCTTTAACATCCATATTAGTCATGTTAGGGTATGGTGGTTCGCCATAGGTAACCAATTCATATAAAAGCACCCCGTACGCCCAAACATCTGATTTCTCGGTGTACCGATTTAGAGTCATACATTCTGGTGCCAGCCATTTTATAGGCAAATTTTTCGTTCCCTTAACAATTAAAGAATTAAATACTTGGTTTTAGGGTTTTTGTGCATCAGCCTAAAATTTCTTTTATTTATGAATTAAATGCATTTTTAAGCTTTGCACTATTTAATATGTGTACAAACGTTAGACACTATTCAGGCAATTGTATACGAAATGTTAAGCAATATACTCAATTTTTTACAATAATATCGAGGATAGCATAATAAGAATCGATATTTGACGAGCATTGGACTCGGTTTAAAAATTAGCCTCTAAATAAAACTAAATCTTGACCCATTGCATATGATCGCTTGTCATTGCTATGGTTGAATTCCGAACAAAAATGATAATAGCAAGCTAGGTTTTAAAGTTGGTTTTAAAAACTAGGTAGTAATAGGTTTTTACCTATTGATATAGTTTTTATACCTCTTTAATGGCAATATTTTTAATAGGGCTGATAACAGCATTTAAATTAATAAAACTTTTTTTTTCTTTAACAAATACATAGATGTTTACATCTTATTTGCAATATTGGCTATTTGAACTAAAAAAGTTGCATTTTAGTTTATTGCAAAAATTATAAGGCGATTACTAATAATAAAGTAAAAGCATAAAGATCGAATGAGTAGTCATTACATATTTCAATCTAACGTATAACCCGTGATCGCGAGCTAAACCGAAATCGCACACCTTCGGTATATTTTCATCGCCAAGCAGAACATTTCTAGCAGCCAGGTCCCTGTGAATTATCTGCTCGTAATAAGTTATTAATTTATATATATATATATGTGATAAATAAATATTATTAAGATATTTAAATATAAATTATAAATATCTCGAGTATTCTTAATGACTCCGTTCTCGGCTAAATGGGACATTCCTTTGGCTATGCCCATTGCGAGTTTGAGGAGATCATTGCTCGAACATTGAACCTGGTATTGTTTGACTTTCCCCAGAAATGATTTAAGATCGCCGTTGTTGCAAAATTCAGTGCATATGTACAGCATACCTGTAAAAGGATTTCATATGTAAAAATAACAATTTTTAATATTTAAGGTTCTTTTTCACCCTTTGTTGAACCTTATATTGATACCTAAAAGATTTTTTGTTGTAACCGGGTATTCCTATACTTACCTTCAGACTTTTAATTATTACAGACTATAAATTTTTCAATGGAATTGTAAGAGTAGAGATTGCGGAAGGTCTCAATACCTTTTCTGCCCATTATCTTAAATTTACGAAAAAACATCCTCCAAACCTCTTGAAATTGTGGCCTCAAACTTTCTATTAAGCCCTAAGTAAACAATTGTGCTGAATTTTTAATTAAATCGTAAAAATCTTAAATAATAAGGATTTGATAGAAAAGATTGAGATCCTCATATAGATTTGTTAACATCAATCCAAACATGAAGTGGGTACACCAACATAAGCGTTAAAATATAATTATAGTATAACATATGATTTAAAGAGCTTTAAATATATTCAAAAGATATTCAATTAATAAGCAAAAAAAATTGCTAGTATTTTCTGAAGATGAGCTTTATCTGCTCAAAATATCCAGTGCCATTTCCTTCTACTCAGTTTATAAATTCAGCCTTACCTCAATATTATAACAAAGGATTGTCTTTCATAAAGACCCACTCATTTACAAAGTATTTTAATAAGTATTTTTTGCAAAACAGTCAAACCCGTTTAATTGCAAAGCCTTGGGCCTGAAAAGGAATACGCGATTAACCGATATTTCGCGATTAAACGATGGAAATAAAAGTATATGTACATTATATTAAATATTCATTTCTTACGCTTCACAATAAAACGATATTTTATATAATTATCTGGTTGAATTAAGGACTCGAAAATGTTTGTGTATATCCGATATTGTACTATTAAGCGATTTGTCAATAAACGATGTTTTTGTTAATATTATCGTTTAAAAAAACAAAATGGCGGTTAACTTCGCGATAATTCGATTTGCGATTAAGAAGTTTCGACTGTTTACTGTAGAATATATTAAAAAGATTTTACCCTGATTTACTATTGCGCCGATCGTATTTACAATGTGGGGGTTGATTGGTAACTGTGCCATTATGGTCAATTCCCTTACCGTTTCAATGAACGCACCTTGTTCCGCTAATGCATCGTTACCAGCTAAAGTTGCATTAAAACAAGATAGTTTATAAATTTTAGCGTGAGATTTTATAGCATAAAAAAGGTGTATAATTTTCGCCATAAAAATTGGACTTTTTAAAGAGTGCCATTAAAATTACGAATTACAAACTTGACCACTATATTTTACAGCTGTACCCAGTCTCTCAGATGTGTATTGCATAAATTGAATAACTATTTAACATAAAAATTATTTGTTCACTAAGATAATAAATTAATTAGCATTTTTGTCATGTCCAAAAACAGTGGTTATAAATCTTGTATACTTTATTCGGTCAAATTAATTATAACGAGTTATGTTTTTCTTGCCAAAAATGTTTTCAGCTCTCAAGCTTATTAATGATTTTTAAAACTTTATTCATACCTCCAGCTGCTTTTAACATTTTTACAGCAGTTGGGATTTCGGCATCTCCAAGTCGATAAATTCCTTTCTTTACAAGTCCAAAATGGCCCTGTCCCAATACTTTTTCTTCTAAGTTAAGTTTGTCCCATTCCAATCGCAAATGATCCCAAGGTATATCCCAGATCTCGGCTTTAATTTGACCCCTTGATAATAAGTTATCTTCTGATCAATAAACTCAATATAATTGTACAAAGAGAATATCTTACTAATATTGCACATTTGATGCAATTATTAACTTTAATCAATCACGTAAAATTTTAGTTATGGTTTAGATAAATAAATATTACATGTTTATAAAATTACTAATAAAATAAATATTTGTGAACCTTATAGAGGCACATATTGGGTCTACAGCGGTAGCACGTTTACTAAAACTTTGTGATTCCCATTGTTCTGTTTCGGTGTTAAATTTTTCGATGGAATTTGTAAGTTTACCCCCTTGGCAAATCCCGTTGATAACGTAAAAATACTTGCCTAAAATCGTAGAGATTACCATTTACACTTTGGACTTAAACTTAGAAATTTATAAATTTTAAAACAAATAATCTTTACCCACTGTCATTATGGCGAATTTATAACGGGGCACTTTAAGCGTTTGATACGGTATCCAATTATCATATTCGATGTCATACTTGTAAACTTCGTTGCAAGGCACAAGATCTCCCAATGATTTTCCAGTGGCACCACCAACGTGATAAAGGTTACCAGCGGATTCGATGAGTCCCTGATGACACATAGGTTTGGGTAATGGCTTTGCTTGTATCCATCTACATTAAGAAATGTCAAACATTAATTCAACTTTAAGCTAAGTTTTGTCAGACGTGTAAAGGTAAAAAACGGTGTCATAGTCAGACGTAAGATTTACTGGTAGATTTTACAAGGTAATACAAAATTAATAAATTATATAGTTCTGCTCATTATAGCAATTTATACAAAATGAATCTAGAGTGCGCCATATAAATGAAAGTTGAGAATTTCAAATTGACGAAGTAAGCATATCATCTGGGTGTTGAGTGAAGCAGGTGAGGTTAAGGAGAGCCAAGTGCTTGCGCGTTTTTGGTGTTACAATAACATTTTTAAACTCGGCCCAATATTCGTATTAGAGTTGGAATTTAAAGATGATGTGTAAGAATTGTAATATAAGAGATTTATTAACTTAATATATAAGGGTCAAATTAAATGTTTGTATGGAACTGAGATGTGTAAATAGGTCGATCACAATATTTGTAACTTTGCTACCGTAAAATGTGTACGGTTTAATATGTTTTGCCAGGCTAGAGAATGAGCTAAATCCATTTATTTGAATTGTAACGTAGAAAATACAACCAAACATGGGCGTAACCAGGTTTTGGATTAGGGAGGGGGGGAGCAAAACGTTCAAAAGTTCAATTAGGGAGGGGCAAAACATAAATTTTTTAAATTTTCAAGGGTTTTTGCATTAAATTTTTCGTGATTTAGCCCCCCCCCACTGGCTACGCTCATGCAATCAAATAAGGCTTGTATCGCAATATTCTTAGAATTTAAAATGGGGACCATAAAAGAGAATAGTAAAGAGCCGTAGGCTACATGTAGCCTAGATGCTTGGGTAAGCTGTTATAATATAAATGCCGCAATGATTTTTATGCAGTCAAATATAATTAATTAGCAAGCACTATATTTTGAAAGATTTAACATGCTTTACACTTTATCAAATGGGTTGTAAACTTCAACAGTATCCAATATAGTTTGCTGGCCATTAGAGTCGTAACCAATTCCGCCTACAACAAATATTTGCCTTTGGAATTCACCTGCCCCGCAGCCGTATTTTGGTTCTGCAAGCTTTGGCATAGAACGCCAAGCATCACACACCTCAGTATAGGCAAAGACTTCGTCAGAAATCCTAAAAAATGAAATTTTCTTTTAGGAGAATGAGCTAATTTTATTATTTAAGTTTAGACAAAATTCAAAAATTCTAGACCCCTTCTTATCTGAATTGCAGACGAGTGTGGACGTGTGGTGGTTATTTTGTAAAAGTCTATAAAATGTATACATTGAAATATTTGCCTACATTACAATGACTGTTTTTAATTTAAAGATTAGATTACTTCTTTTATTTCGACACTTAGATTTCCAAAAATACGTTTTTGGCAATAATTATTAAAATACATTTGAAATACACATATCACGGTGATGGATGCTTGGATATAAATGTGTTATAATAAAACAATTGTATAATAGGTTTAATGATGTCTCATTAATCTTTCGGTTATATATTAAGTTTATAAATTGTAACTAGGTATTTCACCTCTAAAACTCATATATTTTTCGTATTTTCTTCACACAAACATGGGCGTAGCCAGGTTTGAAATTAAAAGGGGGCAATAATGATTTAGAGAGGGGCAAAATGATAATTTTTTGAATTTTTATCCATAATTTTATAAAATTTTAAAAAATTTCTGGATTTAAAGGGGGGCATCCGCCTCTCATTGCCACCCTCTGGCAGCCCACGCACTTAAATCATGGTAATATACTAACCCATTGTCCAAATTGATGCCACCTACGATATAAACTTCACCGTACATTGCGCAAACAGTGTGAGAGATTTTAGATTCTGGCATAGGCTGAATTGGTGTCCAGCCTTTTGAATAAAACATTTTCCAGCACGTCGAACAGGCTCCTGTTTGGCGGTCTTCTTCGCTACTTATTTGGTAAGAAGCTTATTCAATATGAAAAACAAACAGAATTCACTTATAATAATCAATGTATCATATAAAGTTTTTTTGTTTCATAAACCCATTTTGAAACGGGGATAAATAAAACATATTCCATTAGACATAATGTTAAATAATTGCTTTGATACATTTTTAATTTTATAATGCACATTAAATCAGGATAATAAATATTTTAAAACATTGATAAATTAGACATAACTTTTTCAAATTTAAATAAAAATTTAACATTAAAATCCAATATCGACTTTAAAGCTTAATAAGTGAAATCCGTGTGGTTACCCATCAAATAAATTGTATTAAGTTTAATATCGTTAGCTATTGGTATGGGCAAAAAGTCCATGAGCGGTGCGTCAAAATGAATTTCGGCCCTTGGTGGGGCATCAGCCAACGTTTTATCTGGTTCAAATGGTTCTACTGGCCTAAATATTAATCAATCAAATTATTTAATATTGATCAGGAACACATTTGTTTATTATCAAATTAGAAACAATAAAATAAATTAGTTGTGAAAATTTACGAAATTAATTTAACTTAACGGTTTGCTAAACACCCTTAAGGGAGGACGTTATAGTCTTAAATATAATTTTTTGTGAAATAATACTTAACCTGAAGGAGGATTTTCTTCTGGACTTAGGTATAGAGATTCGACTTTCTTTTAGCGAGGAATCGATGGCTTAAGATTTGTAAGCATTAAAATAATATACCAAATCAGTCAATATTACATTGCATATAATACCAAAATATTCTCTTAATATATATATAATGTTACATGTTTTTGATTTTCTTGATTTTCTAGTTTTTTTAGTTGATTTGTCATCGGCCCTATAAACACATTATTGCGCAAATTATATGTATTACCTTCAAAAAGTTCTAAAATGCTGACAAATATTTTGAATAGGTATGATGTAAGATGTTGATTATGATTAAGGATTTAATATTCAAAAATAGAATCAAGGCTGCAGGTTGTTTAATAATAATTACATTAATACCTAATTATGAGTTAATAATTATCCAAGGAGGAGTTAAATTTTAACATTTATTGATGTTAAAAGGAGCCTAGCAATTCAAAATTTTTTTATTTATAAAAGGCAATTCATACTTGTTAGGGGTTATAATTAAGTTTTCTTTTGTGGGCACATCCTCGTGCTCCCTTTAAATAAATAAAGTAGCCTTTTCGACACATTAAATAAATACCTGATAGGAGAAATTTTCTTTTGATATATCGCTGGCACGGGTGGCGTTATGTTCTTTATCTATTTGTGCAAAAATAGTCATATAAAAGTACAGCTTTATCTGAATAAAATTTATATTTCTTAATGGCTCAAGGCTCAATATGTCAGCAACGTTGGTTTTTTTAAATTTATGCTTAAAAATAAAGTAGCATGTCAGCTAACATAAATCCTTGGTTTTTAATGATAGTCTAAATGTTTTCCAACTTTGCCTTTTTTTTAAAGCCTTACAAATCTCCATAAAGAAAACAATTGCACGTGCCAAAAAAGCTTTAGTTATTTTTGAAAATGTTCAAAAAATTACGAACATTAAAAGAATGAATCGTCCAAACAAAATTAGACTTCCCTCTACATTCGTTTATGGACGGGTTTAATTATAAATGCCATCAAATTATTAAAAATGGATAGATTTTTCCAGGAAAATTAGAATTGTTAAATTATCAAGATCTTTTCGAATGATGCTTCTTCCCATATTAGTTTTTTAGATGATAGATGATTACCTTAAGTTTTGACAATCGTTTTAAAAGACTGAATGATTTTTTAGTGGTTTTTAATGGTGATTTATGTGATGATCCGATATCGGCTATCATCTTGTGAATTTCTTTGTGTGCACTCGATTCCGCTTTATGTGTTTTTTTAATTGAACAAACACAGCTTATTTCGCCACATCTTTCGCAAGATTTTAATTGGAGCTTTGGCGTTGATCTAAACTTCTCAAACAACGACAATATGGACCCACGAACTATTAATAATAGCAAATAAAAGTGGAAAAACATTAATGCAATATTGACGAAAGCAAAGCAATATATTGGCCTAAATTTGAAAAGCCTAATTTTTTTATAATAGTTAGGTGTGTGTACAATAATATTTCTTTATACGATTTTATAACAAAACAATGTTATAAATAAAACAATGTTATAAATACAATAAACATTGGCATCTCATATATATAGTGTACACGTGACCAATTTTTATTTCCCATTGATCGAATAATTAAAGCAACAATAACAAGTTGTTAAACTTTAAAAATGAAAATTTAATTTCCTATGAGTAATGATATAAATAATTAAATCTGAAACTTACCATTATTAGAATTAAGGCTGCTAACGCTCTCCCCTGACAGGCTTGATTTTATGCTGCCTTTTTTAGAAAAAAGTGATCTCCATATTGATGTCCTATAAATTATATAAACCCGTTGTCTCAACAATATTGAATACATCATATATTAAAACATTTAATTTCGTATTAATTTAAATTGCCTATAGATGGCGCTAATTAGAGGAAACTTTTAATTTAATTGCGGCATCCCTCAAAGGGGTTATTATTATCTTCTGATTATTATTAAAAACCCGAAATTAATTTTCTAATATCTAATATGAAAAAAATTAATAAGTTGCTGTTTTAAAATTAAGTCCAACCTGAGTTTAATAGCAAATGTAAAATATAGCCTTTGATTTAAAATACATTTTAATTACCCTCTAACCACGATAGGTTTGTCATACGTTTCTATGAAAGGCTCCTCCAGGTCAACCATTTCGAATTTTTTGGCTATGACCTCGAAAATCTTTTAATAAAATTTATTTGTAATAAACGTCAGATGTATATTTCAAAGGATTCTATAATTAGTTTGTAATAACCTTAAATTATCAATAATCTACAAAATTCGAAACGGATATTATACCTCTTTAATATGAGAGGAAAATTTGTTAATACTGTTATTCTTTTTATATTGCCATAATTTCAAATGAGAATATTGATAATCAATAATATATTAAAATTAAATAAAGTTGAAATAATGTGTAATATATTTCATACCTTTGATAATATTTAAGATAAAATTTTAAATGTTTGTAAATTTTTTTTTAGGCATTTTATGAAACTATAAAAAACTATAAAAATTTAGTAACTTAAAAATTACCGTATTATCAGGGACGTAAAAAGGGTCGTAGCACCATCGCGGATTAGGATATGGGTATGCCATTATTTCTGGGTAACCACTTTCATACATTTCCCTCCACCTTTTATAAACAGATTCATTGGAAAAAGTAAAGATTTTATTTAAATTTTTTCGGTTTTTGTTTTTATGAAAGATTATAAGAGTACGGAAATTACCACTGGTAATAAGTTATAGAGTTTTTGGGAGCTGGTCTTGCGAAAATATCCATTTCTCCCATCGCGTAGCACATTTGAATCGTTCGCAATGGCAGATAGGGCCAACGCACTTTATATCATATAAAAATTAAAATAACATCATATTCTTCTTATAGACTTTTATGACTCGAAGTATCACAACTGATTCACATCTCGACGTAAAAAATGGTTTATTATTGTACAAGTCTTAATACAGTCAAAACCGTTTAATTGCAAAGCCTTGGGCCTGAAAAAAATCGCGATTAGCCGATATTTCGCGATTAAACGATGGAAATAAAAGTATATGTACATTATATTAACCATTCATTTCTTACGCTTCGCAATAAAACGATATTTTATATAATTATCTGGTTGATTTAAGGACTCGAAAATGTTTGTGAATATCCGATATTGTACTATTAAGCGATTTGTCAATAAACGGTTTTTGTTAATATTATTGTTTAAAAAAAACAAAATAGCGGTTAACTTCGCGATAATCCGATTCGCGATTAAGAAGTTTCGACTGTATATTTTTTCTATTGATTAAATTAAAAAATATATATGAGATTTTAAAAATTGGACCTGTGTTTATGACTTCGTCCCCTAAGGGGGTACATGCTGACATCTTATTCCCTATGATCCATCGACCCGCGGCCGCGAAAATATCCATTTCCGAAGATATCTTTAATCCATCGTATTGCAATAGTTGAGTAACAAGTTGTGGACTCAAGGAAAGGAAAGTCGACATATTCGCGACTTCCAAAAAATCTAAACAAAATTTGAAAGTTAATTTTTGACTAATAAATAACACGTAGACTTATTGACCGCTCAACCCCTACATAATCGCGCATGAAAGGTGATTCTAAAAACGACCGCCATTTTAATCATCTGTGTTGTTTTTCTATTGGGACGAATTGTATTTGTCATCATTAGTCTTACAATATGTTGTATATCAAATCATTTTAGTAGTGATTTTATGAAGTCTTTAAACCTCATTGATTAAGCAGAATATAATTAGAAAAATAAGTTGCATTGTATAGATGATGCTATAATAATTAATTTTGTTTAGGAGTTTTCTATTTTTTTAAATGTATATTTTAATCTTAACAGGATTTAGCTGATGATATCCTAAATGTATTATTATATTAAAATAGATATATAAGGAGTAGCTAATATAAACGTTTTCCTAACCATCGAGTTTACATGATCAATATGGATGACAAAATTTGGAACAATTTTTAAAAGGGGTGAGCTATCTATATGTCTTAATAAATCTCAATATCTTGTGTGACAAAGTACAGTAGGAATTACCAGGCCCGACGTATTCGATAACTCTCTTGATTAAATCGGAATTTTCAAAGAGTTCCGCCAACTTTAAATATTCGCACCACAGTTCCTTATTATAGGGGAGCATCCCTAGAATTTTCAGTAAAATCCTTTTTTTAAACAATATTCATAACATTCATATGAATTAGTTGACAATAGTTTTATTGGAGGACCTGTATCGAAATAAGTCAAGACGTGAGCCACTGCCTCGGGCCTTGAACACACGTTTTTGGGTAAAATCACCCCGTTATCAGGTTTATAGGTCGCAATGGCTTGAGAAAAAAATGATCCAAAATTTTTCAACGAACTATAGCGAACATGAAATCTCTCCTGTCCAACCACAATAGGTATCGTACTATCGTATGACCGCGAGGGATAGTAGTTATTATACATCTGATAAAACATTTGAAATCAAATAATAGTATAAAACGCCCCCATCACTACTCTTTGCAAGAAAACATTAATTTACTAAACGATAAGCAACAATCAAAATGTTCAACACAAATGTAAGTTTGAATAATGCTGTTGCATTATTCCATTTTTTTATCAAGCTTGTTTGAAAAGTGTCAATACGTGGGAATTTAAATTAGTTAAGCTAATTTGAACATATGTTTAATTTAAATACAAATATCGCTCTATTACCTAAACAAATTACGTTATAACTATTAATATCTTATTCATTGGACCATACATAATGTATATTTATTTTTAAAGGGAGTATGCTACTTATGCTTAATTTGTGTTTGTAGCGTAAGCCTGTTGAATATTTCAATAAGTAAATTTGTAAACTCTACTCAATACTTGTCTGTTGAGATGGGGGTGGAATAGAGTAAAAAAGGGACTGGGAATGTGAGGTTTGTTTTTAATTTTAGGCAAAATTTACCTAAAATTGAAAAAAAATATTTAGACTGTGAAAGGGGAGTGCAGCGGTAATCCCTCCCTGCCCTCGCCCACTTGCTGCATCTATGTTTCCAGAGCTTTCTGGGTTAATAAAGATAACAAACAAGAAAAAAGATTCTATGGTTAAAGAGTGACAAGCCCAATTGGGGATTTATTAAATTTCTTCATTGTTAATATGCTAATCAATGATTTAAGATGAATAGATGGACCTACATCATTTTTGTTTGGAGGTGGTTGCCATAGTGTCACATTGTATATAGCATATGGGCCGCTTAGAGCATTATTTTTTTCGGGAGTCATTGAGTTTTGCAAATATCATGGAGGCCATTGGTGATTTATATTTTTGGTAAATGAAAATTTTTATTTAAATTTAGATAATGCTATTATATGTTCTAATGTGTACACGCGCGCTTCCCTTAAATCTTACAATAAAATGGACATGTCACCATTTTAATTTCAAAAGGCTGTACCAAGCTGTGGGATATAAACTGTTAACGGAACTAAAATATAATTAAAATCTTACGATTTCTTTAAATTCCTGCGTACCGTCAAATTTTCTCTACAGGGCATTTAAAGGTTTAATAAACTATATTGAGGATACTTCGCCTTTCGATCAGCTGCAAATAATGTTTACATTAATACAATTTGAGCTAATAACTAGTTTTAAAATGTTAGACTTATGATAATTGTGGTATCCCTCCCCCCCCCACGCGCTTTGTTGTTTGTTATATTCTTTCCCAACTCTTGTGTGTTACAGGGGTTTGAACCCGCCCAAAATAAAATCGGGTTCGTGTTCGGGTTTGGCATAAATTTTGAAATCGGGTTCGTGTTCGGGTTTGCATAAATTTGAAACCCGGTTCGGGTACAAGAAATTTTATTATACTAATAATACATTTTTACCTTCAAAAAATTATTGAATAGTTAACTTAATTTTTCAATAGCCCCTAATTAAATTCACATGCCAATTGTTTAATGGAGTTATTTTCCTTCACCATTTTTAGACTCTAAAAAAGAATAATAAAATATATGACCTATTCTTATTTAAACATTGTATAATAATTAGACCTCAGTAAATTTTACAAACAAGTGAGAAACAAATTTAAAATTATAATAAAACATCTGATATTTCTTTATATTAAATGTTAAAGTACATATATTTAAAGTATTTTACAGTTATTATATAAATTATAGTCTAATATATATCAATTATATATAATATTAACAAATAATTCTTGAGATTTGTATTGATTAATGAATGAAAAATACCGAAAACATAAAAATATTGAAATTAAAATCATATGGTTTTCTTCGTTTCGTTACATTCTCATGATAGAGAAAACTGAGATATTCAATTCCATTCACAATATATTTTTGAATTAAAAATCCGAACCCGACCCCTTTTTGTATTTATCGGGTTCGGGTTCGGGTTTTAAGGGTATTTTTGAAAATGGGTTCGGGTTTGGGTTCGGGTTCTGTAAAACATCGGGTTTTACCCGGTTCGGGTTCAGGGGTTCGGGTTCGGGACAAACCCCTGGTGTTATTCCTTCCCCCGTTTAATATTATTTATCCATCACGCTTCAATGATTTTTGTATGATACACAAAAAAATTAATAATATATATAGCAAAGGCTTTGCCCCTGGTGGGGGGGGGAGGGGGCGGGGTGCCGAAGATCTTACTTAGAGTTTGTTTTTTTGTTTTGGTACATTTGCCTAGTTTTAGGGTATTGTTTTAGCATATTCATCTTACTTACACATTTGATATGCATTTTATGCGTGAGATAGGGGGAGAGTGTCGAGAATGCCTATGGGGAGGAGGCAATAGTCAAGCAGGGAGTCATAGAAATATATGCATTGTTGGCCTAAATGTCAGCCGCCCAAACCAACAAAAACTCACACAAAAAAGCGACCGAAAAACAATTACAAATGAAAAATTGTTGCAAAAGTGAATCCAGTTTTGCAATTATCCGATATATAGTAACAACTTTAACAAGTTGACAAAAGAAATTTATGTATATAGGTAATCATTCGAGCACAATAATAATAATGAATATTGGGCTCGGGCGATGGCAAAATTAAAGCCAACCAGCGGTCATTAGCTAATCTATTTGCGAAGGCAAAATATAAGTCTTTTACAGAAGCATAGGTCCACAGCTATTAAAAACTATAATTTTCCATGGCAATTATTGAAAAATTACAAGTTGGACAGGAAGGAGGGACAACCAAAAGCGAGCCCATAAATCATCGAATTATGATTATGCAGATTATAGATGAAAAAGGAATACGCGGAACCTTGTGGCGTTCGCGAATTTCATTATCAGTATAAATAAAGTTATTATTATAGCAGAAGGACATTTTATTAAGTTTCGCCCATAATATAATCCGCTTGGTATAAAACCTGTTCGCAGTTCATATTTTTTGGACTAATAATATGAAACGCCACATCCATCCTGACCGGACTATTACCCCTTCTCATAAATCGTATCCCCCGATTTATTATTCCCGAGGATATAACAATAATACTTGTGTTAGGAAGGCTTTTTTAATATTTACAGCTTGGAGGTATAATAAGAAACAACAAGGAATATATGGGCGTCGCCAGGGGCGCGGCTACTCTCTCTAAATCCATAGTTTTTTAATTTATTTATGGCTGAAATTGCCATTATATTGTCCCTAAATCATCTGTGTCTATTTATGATTCCAATCCTGGCTACGCCCATGAGGGACCAATATATAAATTTTGCCAATTTATAATAATTATCTGGGCACAACAAACTTAAAATTGTTTAAAGGTGCCTTTTAAAATTTAAAATAACCTACACTACATAACATGTATACTGACCTTTAGATTTAATTGCATAACTAAAATTTTTACTATTTTTTAAAGTATTAAAAAATGTTAAATGTCCTTATTTTTAATAAACAGACTGATAATAATGGGTATTGAGCGTAAATGTGTTCATAATAAATTTTGAATGAGTTTTTAGGTTGGATATAGACAGTTATTTTATTAAGAGATAAAATAATCCTTTGTTAAACTGACACAAATTGTGATATCTTTCCATTCCGCTATTATTTGAAAGTTATTTAACAACATTTGAACAGTTTTTATTTTAACATTTTATTTTCTACGAAGGTAAATTTCAATCAATGTTAAAATTAATGGATTAAATTTTATGATTCTACCTATATATATATATCTATATTAGTTTTTCATATGTTAAAATACATTTGTATTATCAATTAGAATGAGTGAAAAATTATCATGGGCAGATTTAGCTGAGCAGCAGGAGTCTGAAAGTCTTGCTGCTCTTACGGCTTTAGAAATTTCTAAATCAACGTCTCAACCATCTCCATCTCTGAATAATAATTATGTATCCTTCAATCCTAGGACATCTGAAAATGCTTCTAGGCTAAATAATGGTTTGTTTCAAAATTTTAATTATGCCCCCTCTAACTCTCAGGAATCATTCCATAATTCTTACCAAACGAGTAAAGCAATAAATTTTTTACAAATTTATATGAAAGTGTATATATTACCTTTTATAATTTTAACAGCGTGTAGCCAGGATTTTTACGAGGGGGGGGGGAATCGGGCAAAATAATTTTAGCACGCATTTTGTCAAAAATTAATCAAAAAAATTAGATGTATATATAATATTTCTAGGTTTTTGAAAGTGTCTTAAAGTCTTTGATGTAAGTAAACTATAATATTTTAACCTATTTTTAGTTAAATCAAAAAACGGGGGTGGGGGCCTTATTTACGCCACTGGGTGTAATTAATCTTATCACCTCTATGTTTTTGAATAACATATATATATATATATATATATATACTTTAACATCAACATAAGTTTAAGTAAAAAATATCTTTGGTTCATTTTTATTGATGTTACAAAAAGAATTTTTATTTTAAAATTTATAAAGATTACTTCATTTATTTACAATTTCTTGTAGAAAATAATTACACCAAAGCTGATACACTTATAAATGAAGCACACGACCAAGCTATGTACAAAGGGACCAATAATATACAGGTATTAAATTTGAGGTTTGAAATAATATATAATTCATCAAAAAAAAATTATTACTTAGAAATCGATGTTGTTAACCAGTGGTGAATCAATTGAAGCACCAAGTCGAGCAGAAGTATCCCTCCTCTCTAAATATCTTCACACACAACTGAGGGATATTCATGCCTCCAATGCAGCATTAAAATCCACCAAAAATGAAAGTTTACAATTTAGAAATGGGTCAGGGCTGACATTTGAAGATTTAGGTTTAGATCCAGATCTACTGAAGGGCATTCATGGTATGGGTTATCATAGCCCTTCCCTCATACAAGCCATGACCTTGCCCATAATGTTAGGCTTGAATAAAGATAATTACAAAAAGTCAAGTATTACCCCAAACGTCATAGCCCAAAGTCCTAGTGGTACAGGGAAAACTGCAGCCTTTGCCATCACTATGCTTTCACGAGTTGATACCCGCATTGATGCTCCACAAGTAAAAATATAGTATTAATTAACCTTTTACTAAGTATAGTTTACCAACTAAAATGGTTGAATTGTGACAAAATGCTAATATGCTAGTGAAGAATATTCACCAAAGAGTATAAAACCTAGCTTTAGGATATAATTTGCTTGCTCATTTGCAATACATTGGCTATGATTCAGCTCTAGTATATTGTGCGCTTCTTTGGTTACTCTGTGTTGGACTAATTTACGCAAAAAATTCTGTTCTAATTCATTATATATTACAATTGTTAATGATTCAACAAATTAAACAGTACAAAGTGTTTTATAAGGTCAGATTAAGAAAATTGTCTTGTGTTTAATTTTTGACCATTCAAGTTAGGGTCAATCAAAAGATCTATTTCTATTTGTAATTTTTAGGCACTATGCATATCCCCAACTTTCGAGTTAGCTTTGCAAACTTACGAAGTCATTGAGCGAATGGGTCGGTATATTAAAGGTCTCAAAATTGGACGTGCCCTGAAAGGATGCCCTTTAACCAAACCTGCTATAGCTGGACCTTTGAGAGGTCCAGGAGGTAATTAATAAACAGCTAATATTTAAAGCTTGGTACAGAAATAGTATATATGAGACATGATAATGTAAACGTTATATAATTATCAGAGAGTTCAAGCTATTTTAATTTAGAATTTTGATTAAAGTTTATTATACAATTTAGAAAATCACTATTTAAATTTCTTACTAATGAAAATCATAGTTTGACAATACGGTACTAACTAATTAGCCTTGAAGTCACTATAATTCCATTACTTATGAGTTGATTTTCGCCAAATTAATGAATTGCTATGCAATTTATGGGCATATTTTTGGTGGTTCTGTCATAGCCGTCCTGTCCTGTCTTATGATTTGGTAAAAGAATTTTGTTGCTTTCGCATAAATACTAGCTAATGACCGCTGTTTGGCCTTAATTTTTCAAACTTCGACCAAGCCCAAATTCTATATTTATTTTTGTTACCCGCCTGAATTTCTTTACGCAACTTATCTAGCTTGTTGTTTTTTAACGGATATTTTCTTTATGCCCAATCTTTGCATGTACTTTCAACTCCTAAATTTTCAGACAGATATGTTTGAAAAGGAAAATAAATGATTTTATATTAAATTACACTCGCCTCGATATAATTGTCATTTGTTGTTTGTACGCGTGGTGCGCACATCAGGCGCTTCTCAATCCAAACTTCGCATGGGGGATCACGTGATCGTGGGTACGCCGGGAACCTTGATGGAACTCGTTCGGCGCCGCACCCTGCAGTTGGATCACGTGACCGTCTTCGTTTTGGACGAAGCGGACGTGATGCTTGAAATTCAGGGAACGTGCGATTCCTGCATCCGGATAAATAATATGCTCCCGCCCTCGTCAACTTCTCCGCACGGCGGCTCAGGAAATTCCCGAACACCCCAAAATATTACGTGTCAGCGTCTATTGTTCTCCGCCACGTTCGATCCTCAGGTCGGTGTTAACCCTTTTTTAGCTTACTTTAAACGTTTAAGTTTTCATAAATGAATAAAAGCAAAAGTGAAAACATCGTTTGGAGCTTTTAATTAGTTTTTGCATTTTGAAAATACTATGTTGGTTCAATAATTTTCATCGTTTTCTAATTTATTTGCTTGGGTATAATGAGATTAAATTTTAAAAAAAATTATACTTTGCTAAATCCGTAAATGAAATTTTATACTTACAAAGTAAATGAGCATGGGCCTAGCCAGCATTGGAATTAGAGGGGGGGGACAATAATTATTTAGGGAGGGACAAAATGATCATTTTTTCCAATTTTGGCCATAATTATAAAATTTTTGCATTTAGAGGGGGGGCAGCCGCCCCTCCCTGCCCCCCTCCTTGGCTACGCCCATGTAAATGAGTATTGTAACCCGTAAAAAGATACATCATGATTATATATATATATAAATTATTCATTTTAAATGATTGCAGGTCATGTCTTTTGCCCGTTCGATAGTGCCCGATGCCCAAGTATTTAGCCTGGAACCACCTAAATTAGTGCCTCAGAACATTAGGCAATTTTGTGTGACGTGTCAAGATTTTGCTAGCAAGCTTAGAGCTCTAGTGACCGTGTATGGTGCCATGTCTATCGGTAAATATTAATTGCTATATGTAATTTATGGGCTCGCTTTCTTTCTTTAACAATCAATCATAATGGTTGTGCATTATCAAATTGAAGTTTTGGTGTTCATGGGTGTAGCCAAGGGTGGGGCGGCTGCCCCCCTCTAAATCCAAAAATTTGTTGAAATTTATTAAAATTATAGCCAAAAATTCAAAAATGTTAATTTTGCCACCCACTCCAATGCTGGCTATGCCCATGCTGGTGTTAAAGTTTTCTATTTAGCTGGTGAAATAATGTAGTTTTCATCGTGTATTCTTTAAAAGTTATAAGAAAACCTTTTAATGTAAAAATTAATTTTTGAAATGGTCGCCTTAGTAAGATTTTGCAATTTTTTCTTTGGAATGCTCAAATTGTTTTTATCCTTGCAACAAGTATTTAGATGAAATTAAGCTGGTTGATATTTAGATTATTATTAAGTTTATATATCTAAACTATTTAATTCTTCTTCTTCTTCTTCTCTATCTTGTACTAGTGTTGTAAAAATGGATGTGTTTTGCATGGTCGATCTTTGGTTTTAGTCGACTAAACATAAACAAACCAAAGCTTTTTTGGTGTATTTTTCTTATTATAGGCCAAAGGGTTTTGTTCAAACCTTGGTCTATTTATGTTGTCGACAAACAAAACGCATCCGTTTTTACAACATGAGGTCCCACAGTTGTAAAGTTTATTTTGATATGATCCGGTGTGGGCCATGTCCTGATATTTCCTCTTAGTTTTCATAACTTGTCCAGTTGCCCTTTCCACCTACCAAGAGGTCGTCCTCTCCCCCTCTTCCCCAGAACCTCCATCTCCAATACATTTGTATTCATACATGGGCGTAGCCAGCTTTGGAATTAGAGGGGGCCAATAATGATTTAGGGATGTTTAGGGAGGGGCAAAATGAACATTTTTTAAAATTTTAGCCATTCTAATGAGTTTTAACATTTTTTTAGATTTAGAGGGGGGCAGCCGCCCCCCCCCTGCCCCCCCCCCCTTGGCTACGCCCATGGCTTCATATCATTTGCCTCTCTTCATAGAATATGATGATAAATTTTATTAATTCATTGGTTGTTCCGAAATCCGATCTTTACACCTCCTGTTTTTCAACAATGTTGATTTAAAAGTCAACTTTAAAAGGTTTGGCCTCATTTGATGTATATTTAGACCTGATATGCTAAATCAAATAGATATTTATCATTTTTTTAAAGCCTGGCCGAATTAGCCTTTTCATTTATATACTTTCCCGTAAAAATAATTTTACTTTATAGGCATTATTAATAATAAACCTTTATGTCATATTTGAAGAATTATTTTAAAAGATGAGTGTTTTTCAAATGACAAATGCCACTTAAAAACCTAAATCTTTGGATTACTATTTTGAATTAAAATCTCTGTTTAAAATTGTATTAAGACTTTTTAGATAATCTTGGAATAAGGGAAAAAGGTATGACCCTTTTTTAATTTTAACTAAAATACCCTACTGATTGTTTTATTTATCTCTCTCCAAATCTCCACTCATTCGAAAATTTATTTAGGTGACCCTTACGAATCCTGTTATTTCGCAATATTACAAAATATCGTAAATTCTTAATTTTTTTACGAAAGATATTCTCTTCATGGATTATATTTCATATTTTTAACAATCATTATAAGAATACATGCCAACATTGTCGTAGCTAGGAGGTGGTAGGGAGGGGCGGCTGTGCCCCTCTAAATCCAAAAATTCCTTCAAATTTAATATAATTATGGCTAAAATTTTAAAAAATTATCATTTTGCCCCCCCCCCTAATCAATATTGCCCCCTTCTAATTTCTATCCTGGTTACGCCCATGCATACTAAAATATGCTGATCGTATTGTTTTATTTTATTTTATTATCACAACTCAATTTTATATTTATTTTCACTTACTACTTCTTATCACTTCGTAATCATCTCGTGACCGTTTTAATTCATACAGGTCAGAGCATCTTGTTTTGTGATACCAAAAAACAAGCTGGTTACCTGGTAGGCTATCTTTCTCGAGATGCCGGATTTCCCATAGCTTTGTTGAGCAGTGAGTTAGACATCGAGCGTCGAGCTGAAGTTATCAATCGGTTTAGAGAAGGGCAAGAAAGGTCACTATAATACATAGTTTGAAACTTGACAAATTTATTAAAGAGCTTCTAATAGACATTTGCATTTGCATACATCAAAATTTTACTTTAATAGATAGTATATACATGGGCGTAGCCAAAAAGGAGCAGGAAGGGGCGGCTGCCCCCCTCTAAGTCCAAAAATTTGTTGAAAATTAATAAAATTATGGCTAAAATCTCAAAAATGATCATTTTGCCCCTCCCTAATTCATTATTGCCCCCCCCCTCTAATTCCAATGCTGGTTACCAAGGCAACGTCTGATTAATCAAATGTAATTTTGCATAGTAAATGAATGTACATAAATTGCTTAAACTTGTTATACATTACAAAAATTATTTACATTCTCAAGGTATTCTTGAGATTTAAAGTTGCATTTGAGCTTTTAATACCTAACTTTGTCCAGCAATTGTTTATCACTTACCTGTAAGTTTGCTTAAAATGTTAGTGTACTAATTTTAAGATGATATTGTTTTGAATCATTGTCTTTTGTAATTAATTTCTTTGTTGATATGGAGGTCTTTGTTCATTATTAATTAGTTTAAAACAATTTTTGTTAGGTAATTAGTTAAAGGTCAGTTTTTAGAAAAACACCTACCCACTTAAAAAGAGGACACATTTTTATTTTCCAGCCTCCTTAAATTTATAGTTCACTTAAAATATTTGATTTTAAAGGCACTAATTTCTTATCCGTTAATATTAGGTTGATAGTTGCTACAAATGTGTTAGCTCGTGGCATAGATGTTGAACAAGTGAATTTGGTGGTTAACTTTGACATACCAACTCACTACTCAGATAGGAGTAAAGCTGATTTTGAAACTTACCTGCATCGAATTGGGCGTTGTGGAAGATTTGGTAAAAAGGGTTTGGCCATTAACTTATTAGAACCATCCCAATTGCCCCTCCTCAGACAGATTGAAGACCATTTTGGCATTAAAATACCATTTGTAAACTTAGATAAAGAAGAGGAATTGGAAAAATTTGTATTGGAAAATGACTAAAGCATTAAAAACTTTGAATATTTCATTTTTGCATAAATATATGTTGTGTTTTTAATTGTGGTGACTGACTATATTTATATTTTAAAATTATTACTTAAAGCATAGTGAAAAGTTATTAAATAAAATCTTATATTCTATATACTACTTTTTATATTATTAAAATATGCCAAATGATTAAAAATTGCTAGATATGCTGGAAAAAAAAATATTTTCTCTGATTAGCCAATAAAACTATCTTCAATAAAAGGGTATACAAAATGTTTAGCAAAAACAAACAAAATTATATTACAATACTAATTTTGTTCATGTCCATGAACACAAATACCAATGAGAATAGTATTTAATGAATAACATTTTATAATTAAAAAATCTATAAATAAAAATACATTACAGTAATTAAAATTAAGTCTAGTATATTTTGGTTAATATTCTTGAGATTGAGTGTTAGCTTTTCCATGACCCGTTTGAGTTTCCGATTTTTTGGGTAACAAGGAAGATTGAATATTTGGTAAAACTCCACCTTGAGCAATTGTTACACCACCTAAGAGTCTATTGAGTTCTTCATCATTTCTTATGGCTAATTGAATATGTCTTGGGATAATTCGAGACTTTTTATTGTCTCTAGCCGCATTCCCTGCCAATTCCAAAACCTCGGCTGCAAGGTATTCAAGAACACCTGCCAAATACACGGGTGCACCAGCTCCAACTCGTTCAGCATAATTACCTATAAAAATTTTGTACTATAAAGTTTTAAATTACCTTTCCTTAATAATCGATATAATCTTCCAACTGGAAATTGTAGGCCGGCTTTATCAGATTTGCTGGTTTTCTTTGATTTAACTTTTGCACCTTTACCTCTACCGCTCATTATAAATTTTTGTTTGAAGAAGGCGGGTAAGCAAAATTAAGTGGCAATATGTTTCCTCGAGGAAAGTGTTGAGTCAATTATATTGCGCTTGCACTTAACCCTAAAACTTGGAGTTGGAACTATGCTTAATGTTAGTTAAGAATAAACAATTATAATAACTCTTTAAAAATAAGCATATAACATACTTTAAATTTATTTTTATTACGTAAATTTTTAATTGTGACTAAAGCCAAATTTAAGAACTGCTCATGTATTATTAGTTTATGGCTATATACACATTAAATTATATAATATGTTAAAATTTATTAGTTTCTTGATCCTGATCAAATGTAACCTTTTATTTTACACTATTAAAGTTAGCATTATAAGAATTAAGGAACTCTATGACAAATTTAAGCCTTAAACATTCCATTTCAAAGGGCTTATACAAAGATTTTAAATATAGCTGCAATATAAGAAACTTAAATTCTTTAAAACCCACTGCTTTAAATATGATAAATCAAATTTTACTAAATTAAGTATGCATTTATAAAAATATCAATTAAAATAGGTACGCTAAATCTATGTTTTTCTAAGATTTTGTTATGGCTTAAATTTCTAAATTTTCCACTATAGTTAAAAAATTAAAAAAAGGGTGAGTGAGTTAAAGGAGCCATTAAAGGTAATAGTTTTAAATACTAACAGGGGCGTAGCCAGGATTGCCTAAGGGGGGGGGGGAGTTTCAGATTTTTTCCATAAAAAATACTCTTAAACAAAAATTTATTTAGATTTAATACAGTAGTTGCGGAGGCAGGAATACCCAATTAAAGGGGGGGGGGGGGGGGGTAAATTTTGTTTTACCCTCGAGAGCATTAGTGGGGTACCACGGACCCCACGATATTTATAAACTTAAATATAAAACGCGTTTAAAGCTAATTGATCTGGCCTTTTCAGTAGCCTAATATTTTACCAAGAACTAAGTTTGAGGATAAATTCATAACTTTTGGCCCATTACTTTTTAAAATATAGCATCCTTTTGGCCACAGGGGTCCTGTGTACCCCACGAATGCTCTCACGTAAGTTTTTTTCTATTGGAAAAAATGTATGTATTTTTTTATGATTTCTTTTACAATTTGTGTTTTTAATACATTTTGAACATTCTTTTAATAAAAAATCACGTTTATTTTGATTTATTTTAAGGTATATGATGTCAAGAGGTAAAATGAGGGGAAGCTCTAAAATAACCAAAATAAAAATGGGGGTCCAGAAAATCATAAGTTTTGTAATGTTAATTCGATTCATATCAAAATTTATACCATCGATCTTAAGACCTTTATAAACACATGTTTAAAATTTGAAAGGTTTAAAAAGAATACTTTAAAAGTTATTAGAAGTTAAAAAATGGGGTCAAATATACCCCACGAATGCTCTCGCATTCGGGATTTTCAGGAATGCTCTCGAGGGTTAAAAAAATAACGATTAAATAAAAATTAATTATAATTATATAAATGCAATATTTACCATAGGTTTTGGGTAAAAACGCATTAATAATATATTCAGGGACGCAAACTGCAAAGAGCCCATTTCAACTTAGGGTCATTGTTTTAACTATACATATGGGGCCTTTTAGGCTTAATTTGCCCATCAGTACCAAAAATTGACCCCGCCCCGCTATACCGGAAAAATCCTTATATATTCTGCGGCTTTTTAAACATTTTTTGTCAATACTTAAACAATCATTTATTTATATGTTAAACATGTTCAATAGTAATCATGTTAATAAAAGTCCCAAACAGACATTTGTTCATTCTAACAAGCAAGGCGACCATAAATTTTCACTAGTAAGCATTTGAAGCTGCATAAAACCATTTAAATTCTATGCAAACTTAATTTTAGCTAATTAAATATACCTATTTTTGTTAATTGCTATGCAATTTATGGGCTCGTTTTTGGTTGTCCGTTGTCCGTTGTCCGTTACCCTATCTATTTGCATTGGGTATATTAGGTTATCGATTTTTAATTGCTATGCATGAGAAAGAGGTGCCCCACCCCTCATCTCTATCTCCCTCGCTGTTTTATATATAAGATTTGTTAAATTATCTATTATAAAAACATAAATAAAAGTTGTTTACTTTTTAATTGCTATGCAATTTAACTAGTTATATAATAAGCATAAATAAAAGTTGTTTACTTTTAATTGCTATGCAATTTAACTAGTTTTTGTTATATAATAAACATAGATAAAAGTTGTTTACTTTTAATGCTATGCAATTTAACTAGTTATATAATAAACATAAATAAAAGTTGTTTACTTTTTAATTGCTATGTAATTTAACTAGTTTTGGGGTTAGAATCCCGGAGTTTTTTTTGACTCTTATGATTGTTCTTGTTACTATCATTGATAATAAGAATTTTTGGCCGTCCGCTGGCTGCTGACCAATGAAAAAAATGACCATTGGCCAAAATGTGAATCGAAATTATTTTTTTCGTTTTTTTTTGACTATTATGATTGTTCCTGTTTCTACCATTGCTATTATGACTTTTTGGCCGTCCGCTGGCTGCTGACCAATGTTATATAATAAACATAAATAAAAGATGTTTACTTCTAATTGCTATGCAATTTAACTAGTTTTGGGGTTAGAATCCCGGAGTTTTTTTTGACTCTTATGATTGTTCTTGTTACTATCATTGATAATAAGACTTTTTGGCCGTCCGCTGGCTGCTGACCAATGAAAAAAATGACCATTGGCCAAAATGTGAATCCGAGTTTATTTGTTCGTTTTTTTTAACTATTATGATTGTTCCTGTTACTACCATTGCTATTATGACTTTTTGGCCGTTCGTTGGCTGCTGACCAATGGAAAAAATGACCATTGGCCAAAATGTGAATCGAAATTATTTTTTTCGTTTTTTTTTGACTATTATGATTGTTCCTGTTCCTACCATTGCTATTATGACTTTTTGGCCGTCCGCAGGCTGCTGACCAATGGAATAAAATGACCATTGACCAAAATGTGATTCGAAAATTGTTTTTTCGTTTTTTTTTGACTATTATAAATTTATATCCACTTTTACCGTGTCCTGCCTGCTGACCAATGGAAAAAAATGACCATTGGCCAAAATGTGATTCGAAATTTTTTTTTTCTTTTTTTTTACTATTATGAATTTATATCCACTTTTACCGTGTCCTGGCTGCTGACCAATGGAAAAAAATGACCATTGGCCAAAATGTGTTTCGAAAATTTTTTTTTCCGTTTTTTTGGCTATCATTGACTTATAGAGTATCTGTGGGTACTGACCAATAGAGAAAAAGTGACCATTGGCCAAATTTTTGATTTTTTTAATTAAAAATTGTTCAAATTCAACAAAAAATTTCTCCCAACAATTCTGCAAATTCTTAACATTGTGTTGTTTTATAATATAATGTTTGTTAGACCCATAATCACTAAAGGCCATAAAAACTAATGTAATACGCAACTAGATGCAAACACTAAATCTAACCCTTGCCTATATTACATTTTGCCGTTATTACATTTTGCCTATAATGGAAAATTTGTATAAATAATTTATTAATCATTAGGCATTTAATACCCCCCTATAGGCATTCTCGCCCCTTCCCACCTTTCTCGCCCATAAATTGCATAGCAAATATGATACATTTATACGAAGTACAGATGAGTCGTCCCCCCTTCCCTTCCCCTCTTCCCTTCCCCTCTTCCCTTCCCTTCTCCCCCTTCCCACGAGGGCCGAAGGCCCGAGTTTTAATTTTTTACGACCTACTTATTAAAAAATAAAAACTCTTGGAATCTATTTGAAAATCACAAGTTTTAAAAATATATAACGAACAAAAATTAATATTGATTAAATTATATTGTAAAGTTAAATAATAATAAAATTTGAGAAACATTCATAAAAACACTAAAAAAAACACCATTTTTATATATTAAAATACAAAAAAAAGGTTATTCAAATAATTATGGTGGCCGGAGCTAGGCCCGTCTCGGTCCCGTTTTATTAACATAAAGCCATCCAAGCCTGGCCCGCAATTTTTAACAAAAAGCCCACCCATGCCCGGCTTTAGCGGTGCCAGTTGTATTTGCTTTAATAGAGCAAGCTAAAATGGAGACATTAAAGTATGTTTAGCATGCATGAATGAAATGTGCAAATAAATACTTTTAAAAAATGCATAGCAATTTATAAAATTATTAATTACCTTTATGACAAAAATTTGGCTTATCTTCCTCGTTTATATTAGAGGTTGAGATAGTTTTTAAGAAAAGTAATTAAGATTTAATTTTCTTCTGATTAGAAAACACGCATTCGAGACAGAAAATTTTTGTATAACGGGGGGGGGGGGGGTAAGGGGCGTTAATACCCCCCCCCCCCCGAGGGTCCGACTTAGTTCGCTTTTTTCGTTTTGGTACAGGTCAAGCAAGGAGTCAGAGAAACATATACATTGTTGGCCTAAAAGTTAGCCGCCCAAACCAACAAAAACTCACACAAGAAAGCGACCGAAAAACATTTACAAATGAGAATTAAAACGTTGGTGCAAAAGGTAACATTTGTTAAATATTGATTGGATGAAAGTAATCACGTTGTATCCTAACGGGAAGGCCTACAAAAATTGGCATATATAAGAAATAAATAGCAATGCCACTTCTTGCCGCGTATCTCAAAAATGTTACAAGTGCTCAAAAAAATTAATAATAGGCTAGAAAAAGGTAAAATTGTCTTTAATTTTATAAGGGCATAATATAGAAAAAAAATTCGATCCACACTCTGGCCAGTGGTCATTTTTTCTATTGGCCAGCAGCAGACTGCCAAATAACCTATAATTATATAAGGGCAAAATGCAGGAAAAAAATTTCGAATCAAACATTCGCCGATTCTATTGGTCATTAGGCAGCAGACGGTCGAAACCATATAGATAAAAAAGGGCCAAATATTAAAAAAAATCAAAAAAATTACAATTACAGTTTGGCCAGTAGTAAATTTTTCCATTGGTCATTAGCCAGCAGACGGACAAAAAGCCTAATGCTATTAACAAGAACAATAAATTATCAATGCAACATTAAGGTTAAAAACAAAACGAAAAAATAAATTGGTCCTCACAGAGGTTCGAACTCATATTAGACGAGGAAAAAACCCCGCGGGAGGGGGAAGGCGCGGAAATTTTACAATGTAGGTTTAAATGAGTCAAATGCAACAGGTGCTCAAATAGGCTTGAAAAAAATTGCCCTCACTGAGATTCGAACTCATATCAGTGAAGGCATAGGCCCTTGTTAGGGGGTGTGGTAAGACGTGGGAAAGATTTGTTGCCACCGGGTATCGTACTCAGGATTTCAAAATCCCAAGCGGTCGCAGTGGTAAACACGACGAGATATGACGTCAATTTGACGTAGGCATATCGGGGCTAAAAAAACAAGGCTCTTTTTTTACGAGAGGGTAAAAAGAGGGGGGGGGGGGCAAATCTAGAGGGAAAAATTAAAGTCAAGCAGCGGTGAACCCAAAAATCTATTTTTTTGTATATTTGAAGCTAAGAGACCATAAATGCCAAAAAATGCAGGCAATAAAAATGGATTTTGGCCTTTGATCGAGGTCAAATAAAGTAGAAGTAAGCTACGATCATCTTTAATTTGCAGGGAATCATTTAGTCAGTTTCGCAATTATCCGATATATAGCAACAACCTAGACAAGTTGCCGAAAGAAATTTATGTATAAAAATAATCAGTCGGCTACTGTGGTATTATCTTTGATAAATCATCCTTAATATTCTTTTAATTCCTACACACGCGCTGCCATTAATCACGAAGAAGATATGTTACGTTTGCAACCACTATACGTTTTTATATAAAAAATACCCTTATGCCACAAAAGAAGATACGCTTTTTGTTAAGAAGTCACGAAGACTATTAATTTGGAAGATATTGGATAATCATTATTATTACCATTTATCTTTATTGATTATTATAGTACATCACTTTCACTTTTACGTACGCAAATATATTTACGAGTGGAAAAAATGTAACGTTAACAAAACTAGAAAAGTAATATCCTTCGCGCGCGTATAGTTTGTCGCGAATATATAAATAAATAAATTAGTTGATGGTTACTAAAATTAAATCCAATTTAACTTCAAAAATTGGACAGGTACAACAACAATATATTGTGCTAGAGCAAAGGCAAAAAATTAAAGCCAACCAACGGTCATTGGCCCATTTGCGAAAGCAAAATAAAAGTCTTTTACACAAGCATTTGTCCAGAGCCTGTAAAAACCCGTATAAGTTTCCACGGGAATTATTCAAGCGCTTCGAGACCCTAAATTGCATAGCAATTAAAATTATGTAAATGAAAGGAAGAACTATATTATGGCAACATAAAGTTATATGGTGGAAATGAGTTTGTACAAATACATGGGCGTACGCAGGGGGTTAAAAAATTTTATGTTTTGCCCCCCTCTAAATAAACTTTTAAACGTTTTGCCCCCCCCCCTAATTCAAAACCTGGGTACGCCCATGTACAAATAAAATAAAATTTAACATGGAACCGGTATATTGTCAATAATAGTTTTTATTTTTGTAAAATGAATGACCAATGGTATTGCCCCGATCCCAAATAATATACGATACATAATTAATTAAAGCTGTTGCTTGGATGGATTGCGTGTTAATAAATAACAAAGCGGAAATTTGATATAAATAGGACGCTTAGCTCAATTGAAAGATTTATCTTATAAATATAATAATTATTTATTAAGTTAAGATATATTATATAATTGCTTGGGGGGGGGGGGCAAAGGGGCCAGGATTTTGCTCCTGAAGGGGCATTGGCCGCCCGTTAGCTATGCCACTGCTATCTTTTTAAGTATTAATTTGTCGTTGAATTTAAACCTAATAACTAGGAAATTTTTTATACATTTACATAGGCGTAGCTAGGGAGAAGCAGGGAGGGGTGGCTGCACCCCCTGTAAATCCAAAACCTTTAAATTTTTTTATGTAATTAAGGCTAAAATTCTAAAAAAAATTAAATCTCTCCTCCCTAAATCGATATTCTCACCATCTAATTACAATCCTGGCTACCTGTGTACATTTAACAAATTGGCTAAAATAAAAATATATTAATTTGACCATCCTCAAATTATTGCCAAAATTTAAAATCCTAGTTTTATCCATGGGCGTAATAAAGAGGGGGGGGGCAGGGAGGGGCGGCTTCCCCCCTATAAATCCTATAATTTGTCGTAACATAAAAATATGGCTAAAATTTAGAAAAAGATCATTTTGCCCCTCCTTAAATCATTATTTGCCCCTCTCTAATTCCAATGCTGGCTATGCCCGTGGTTTTATCCATGTTTACCCCTCACCCCCCTAAACGTATGCTAGTAAAGTGCATTATATGAAAAAATGATTAATTGTGGATGTGCTAATGTTTCACTTTTGATCTCACTAATTTTTTCTCCACATTCACTTAAATTTACCAATTTATAATAAGCCAGTTCGAGGCGCCATAAAAATAAGCAAAGTAAAAACGCGAATACGCGAAATCATTCTTCTGACTTAAAAGATTTTCTAATTATTTTCGCCTTAAACATCTATGAATTTGACATTTTCCAGAATAAATATTTTATTTAAATGGGAATAAGCAAAAATTATCACACATTCGCGGTCAATTGTTTCGAAGTATTTGAAAAATTTCATACAAATCTCGTGGGAAATGAATTCTTGGCGGATGTATATTTTCAAGTAAACAGCTTTTACTTATTAACCTTTTTAAATTTTTCCATTATTTAAATTGAAAAGGTGACATTTTGGCAATTATATTTTTATATAATTAATGCGCACAAATATATACACCTCTTAAAATATAGAAAATGAAATCTTTAATTTTGCACGCCTTTTTTAGAGGGAAGGAGGGGGGAGGCAGTTTCCTTTTAAATAAACGTTTCTACCCTGTGGGTTCTTTGTTGAACGATTTAAGCGAGGCTATCTGAAACACTTATTATAAATTGCACATACACTTTATTTAAAAATATGAAATTATCAGCTAAAATTAATAACATTTATTTGAATAGGAGTTTATTAATTTTTAATGTGGATGATACTTGGGCTTAGCCAGCATTGGGATTAGAGGGGGGCGATAAGGATTTAGGGAAATGAACATTTTTTGCAATTTTACCCATAATTACAATAAATTTCCAAAAAATTTTGGATTTAGAGGTGGGCAGCCCCCCCCCTCCCTACCCCCCCCCCCCCCCCCTGGCTACGCCCGTGGTTCCAAATTTTAGGCGCAAACGAAATTTAGTTATTTTAGGATAAAAATATTAATGCCTAATATTTTTGTAATTAATCATTGTATATTAAAGCTAGGAGATGATACCTTAAATTTGATACCTGCACACAGTTATGTATTAGCTACCAGAAGTCCAGTTTTGAATGAAATTATTTTGGAAAAAGGTATATATATATCTAGTATTTGATAATGCAAAGAATGATCTCAAGATTGTTTAAATAATGGTTTTGCTGTGTCGAGTCAATACAGGAATAGCAAACAAGTATTGATTATAAACATTGGACAATTCGCTTTGCAACCGTTTATGTCATTTTTGAAGTAATTAAAGCTAGTAATTAAACTTTTTGCTATTTTTTGAAGTTATTTATATACGTTTAAGCTCGATCCTGATCCACATTCAATAGTTGAGGTGTTGAAATTGTCTCAACTTTTTGAGAATATGAAACTTACAAATATCTGTAAAGCATGCATCGAATTGTATTTATCTCTGGACGAGTGCCGCGATATCATTCAAAATGCCAAAGCGATGGCTGAAGGAAAAGAAAAATTATTGGAAGTAATAAATTCCGCATAATATATTTAGAATATAATGATTAATATAATTAGCGTCTACTGGATGCTTCGTTATTTGCTATGGTCATTAGAGATCTGCAACGGACCTTTTTTAGAGGGTCGGCCCACCCGTACCCATTTTCAAAATTTCAAGGCCCGTTAGAGCCCGCCCGTAATTTTTTATTAACACTTCAGGCCCGTCCGAGCCCGTCCGTAAATTTTTCAAACCCGTCCAAGCCCGTTTAGAAAAACGTTAGGCCCGCCCAAGCCCGTTCAAAAAAAATTGAAATTTATTAAAAAAAGAAAAATGTGTGAAATATTAAAGCACTACAATCTTAGGGCATTGTAACCAAAAAGGAATTAAACTTACTTATAATAAAAAAAAACTAAGCTAGCGATTTTATAACAAAAATATTTATTAAATTATATGACAATAATAGTAATTATGCCAGTAAAATGTGTGATAAAATTAAACACAGAAATTTTGGTACATTGCAAATATGTATTTATTAAACTTACATATAAAAGAATATACGAAGCTATAATCTTAGTTATGTAAACGAAAATCTATAGCAAATAGAATAAAAATGTTTTGACGTCAAATTTAGCGCTTAAAAAACCAATTATGCTACAGGATATACAAAAATTATGGGTTAAAAAAATTAAGCAATTAATTATCTCTATATTTGATAAAAATCATATATTTAAATAATTGTCTGCCTTTTAAGGACCTTTGTAATTCCATGACCGTTTATATAATCTCAGGCCCGTTCAAGCCAGTTCTTAAAACGTCAGGCCCGTTCAAGCCCGTTAAAAAAATCTCAGGCCCGCCCGAGCCCGTTCAATTATTTGTTAAGCCCCCCCGGGCCCGGTCAGTTAAAATTTTTATGATACAAAGCCCGTCCGTACCCGCCCACGGGCCGGGCTTTTAGCCCGTCCGCGGGCCGGGCCTGCCCGAGCAGATCTATGGTCATAGTCAAGATCTCTACTATCGAGAGCCTAAAGTTTACTAATAACAATTTAGGAAGAAGCTAATAAGGATCATTAAAAATTTTGGCTATGCTTGTGTTAAATTTTAAGAAAAATAGATTTAGGCGATATAAAGGTTTTGCTCTTCTTTGTTTCTCCCTGACCCGGCCATGGCTATGCATATTTTAAGTTAAAGCCACCTAAATTTTGCTATTTTATCAGCATCGTTTATGACTCTTTATTTATAACTATAAATCGTAACGTATAAAATCCCTTGATAGTAACTTATTAATTAAATTTTTATTATTGATAATATTTTAAAATAGGACCAAGTTTCTAACCTAAAGATTGTGGAAGACGATTTTTGGAATTGGTCTTGGCAACATTTTATGGAAGATTTGATTGATATACAACGTTACATGCAACTCAACGAGACTCTTTGCGATATATATTTTGAGGTTTAATGCTTAGTAATGAAAAATTGTACTTATGCTCAGAAATTATTATTATTTTATTGTTTAAGTCAGGTTTATTCATTTAAGGGATATTTAAATGGAAAACCAAAATTATTACGAAAATGATCTTAAAAAATGTGTAAATTTAATTTGTAGTATAATATCATTTTAATTAAAACGCAATAAGTTTTAGAAATGATAGAAATATTTATCTTTCATTAGGTAGGTGAAGCCGATGACATAAGGGTGTTCCCTGTTCACAAATTTGTGTTGGCTTTAAGTAGCGAAGTGTTTTATGTCATGCTGTATGGTTCTATGTGTAATAACACTAATACAATTAAAATACCCGAAATCGATCCAGACGTATTTGACAGATTTCTTAAGTATATGCCCATATTTTAAAATATATAGCTAAAAGATGATTGGAAATGTTTATGCGCTATGGGTTTAAATTTTGTAATAAAAATTTATCCCTTAAATAATTTAGGGTTTTCTCTTAAAAAATGTATCAATAGTTTTTATTAGAGTTGTTAAATTGCTAACTTTCTTCAAACTCCAGACGCGAGCACGCACACTGAGTTGCTTAATATGCGCGTTAGCACAATCTGTGGGTATCATTTCAAAATACCACAGTCCAAAATACCACTGAATCTCACGTTTTAAGAATCTCACAATCGTGAGATTCGTCAATCAAATTATTCATTGCGCAAGCGCATAATTTCCATTTTTATAATGCGTATGCATTTAACAGACCAATCAGATAGCTGCGCATTTTTATAATGCGCATGCGTATGCATTTAACAATTATTGCTGCACTATAAAACTTTAAGGGACAGGGTTAAGGTTCAGGGTAGTGTTTTAGGCATAGACTAGATAGACTGCTCATTATACGTACACACGTACCGAAAAAGTGATGCCAATTTTACCGCCATCTTGAACATAAGAAGCAATCAACGTTATAATGGGATTCTATATATATTCTCCATTTTTTACCTTCTATCTCACCCGGGGAGGGGGGGGGACCCCCCCCCCCCCTAATTTTTTACCCTCTTTCTCAGCGGAGGATAGGGGGGGGGGCAAGGGGGTGTTTTGCCCCCCCCCCAATTTTTTACCCTCTTTCTGATGAGGGGGAGAGGGAGGGCCGGGGAAGGGTGTTTTGCCCCCCCCCCTAATTTTTTACCCTCTTTCTGATGCGGGGGAGAGGGGGGGGGGGCAGGGGCCGGGGAGGGGTGTTTTGCCCCCCCCCCCCTAATTTTTTACCTCTTTCTGATGCGGGGGAGAGGGGGGGCAGGGGTTGTTTTGCCCCCCCCCCCCTATTTTTTACCCTCTTTCTCACACTGAAGGGAGGGGGGTGTTTTGCCCCCCCCTAATTTTTTACCCTCTTTCTGATGCGGGGGAGAGGGGGATCAGGGGGTGTTTTGCACCCCCCCCCCCCCTTATTTTTTACCCTCTTTCTTATGCGGGGGAGAGGGGGGGGGGCAGGGGGGTGTTTTGCCACCCCCCCCCCCTCCTAATTTTTTACCTTATTTCTGATGAGGGGGAGAGAGGGGGCAGGGGGTGTTTTGCCCCCCCCCCTTTATTTTTTACCCTCTTTCTCACCCAAGGGGGGGGGGCAGGGGGGGGGGGGTGTTTTGCCCCCCCCCCTAATTTTTTACCCTCTTTCTGATGCCGGGGAGAGGGGAGGGTGATTCGCCCTTCTTCTTATTTTGTACCCTCTTTGTCACCCGGGGGGGGGCGGAAAGCCCTTTTTAACCCTTTTATAATATTTTTGTGAATTTGTGCGGTCACAGTGGTGACAAATGTCATAATCAACATTTTCTATTGAAATTTATTTTTTTTTGAAAATTGACTATCACGCCCCCCCCCCCTCTTCCCGGCATCAGAAAGAGGGTAAAAATCAAGGGGGGGGCAAAACACCCCCCTGCCCCCCCTCATCAGAAAGAGGGTAAAAAATTAGAGGGGGGGGGCAAAACACCCCCCTGCCCCCCCCCCCCCTGTGTGAGAAAGAGGGTAAAAAATAAGGGGGGGGCAAAACACCCCCTGCCCCCCCCCCCTCTCCCCCGCATCAGAAAAAGGGTAAAAAATTAGGGGGGGGGGGGCAAAACACCCCTCTCCGGTCCCTGCCCCCCCCCCCTCTCCCCCTCATCAGAAAGAGGGTAAAAAATTGGGGGGGGGGGGCAAAACACCCCCTTGCCCCCCCCCCCCCCCCCCTATCCTCCGCTGAGAAAGAGGGTAAAAAATTAGGGGGGGGGGGCAAAACACCCCCCTCCCCGGGTGAGATAGAAGGTAAAAAATAGAGAATATATATAGAATCCCATTATAACGTTGATTGCTTCTTATGTTCAAGATGGCGGTAAAATTGGCATCACTTTTTTAATGGGAATGAGCAGTCTATCTAGTCTATGGTTTTAGGTCAGCGTTTTAGGTTAGGGTTAGGATTAGATGCGCATCAAATTCCCTCCCCATTTAAGATTTAATTTTTCGTGATATTCAGTGAGGCATTTTGGACTGTGGCATTTTGAACCCAATTCCAATATGTGCTCGCTGTTCGGTGCACTAGGCAGAACAATAGCATATAAAAATGCTCGAAGGCCGAGCAGAAACTCGAGCAGATGGTAGCTGGAGTTGAAGAAAGTTAGCAATTTAACAACTCTAGTTTTTATAGTCTTTCTAAGCTAAGTTCAAGCATAATAACTATTAACTAATATTTATTCTTAATACCATTTTTGTAAAATGACATCGTAATTTTGAAGGGGCTTTCATTCTAATAAAGTCATAAATTCTAATAATTATAATTTAATTGAAAAGCAGTCTTTATATGATCTTTCCTCATGCATTTCAGGTATGCGTACACTTATGAAATTGAAGTTGACGTCGATATCATAATACCAATGATGTATTTGAGCCAGAAATACCTGATGAAAAATTTAACAAATATTTGTATCAATTATATTTTTGTAACTTTAAACATTTACAACGTCTGCGATTATTTAAATTTGTCAATCCTCTTCGAAGATTATGTTCTTAGGCAAGAGTGTTTAGAGGTATTTCATATTTAAGCATGGATATAGCTTTTCTACACAATAGCTTAGTGTTGATCGTTGACAAAATTATATTATTTATCTCAAATTACTTATACTACTTTTATTAAACGAATATAATCATTTTTTTAGTTTATGTGTGTGAATGCCTTTAAAGTAATGACGACTCCCGGGTTTGACACTATAAAATTCGAAAGTCTTTGCCATTTTTTAAGTTACAAAGTAACGATGTCTCATAAGTGGAGACTATTCGAAACACTCCTTCCCTGGGTATGTGATAAAAAAGCCAGAGCTTCGACCCGAATATACGCCAATACCTACGACTTTTTGAGACAAACTTCCGATGGACACTACAACAAAAAAAGCTTACTACCCGACGTGATGTCTTACTTGAGCAAAATTTTGTACATCGTAGGAACATTGACACTAACCCATAATACAGAACAATTGAGGGCGATGGATGCCTTATTCACCCGCGATGAATTAGTCGATCTTTTGATAACACACACTCTAATATTTGGAGATTTGGATGATTATTTTAATGTTCAAGATTTGCAAGCTAAATACAAGGAGAGAATCGATGGGTTCGGTGATTATAATGCTAGTCGTTCCAGCGAATTGGTAAATAATTACGTGCGATCCCTTGAAACCATGTATTTGCCACAATTTTCCAACGTTCCTTTCGTGGGGGATGAAATAATGCATTTGAGGATTAGTGTTGAACGCAAAATATACCTAGATTCGCTTACTTTTCGTTTTCGCCTAGCTAGAAAAATGGGATCAGACAGGGACCTGGTTGCTCCAAGCTTTTTCCTCAGGGAGAGATTATACAAAGCGCACCTTCTCTTTAGGGTTCTAGTATATTATCGCCACGATTATTTCATGATTTACGGTCAGAATGGAAAATTATCCTTTGCAGAGCATTCGGTTATAAAGCCTTTTCCAAGCACAAGCAGTTGTTTTGTGGCAGGCGAGAGGCCGGGCGACAAAATTTATTATTGCGACTTTTTTCTCGAATATGGAATACCCTTGCTTCCGGATAGAGAATACATTATGTTTTTTCAATTTGTAAGCGACCCATCTCTTGTAACTTGTTTAATAGACGACGAGGTAGAAGCTTTTTTGGATCATGCTTATCATTACCAAAGTAATTTTTGTGACACATGTGCATTCGAAATGATTGATACCTTTTCCATGGCAATTAACTACAAAAAGCCTTTTTGAAATCGGCGATCAAACAATTTGTTTCTAAAATTTGCAAATGGTATCGAATCAGCAAACATACATTTTGTATCATAAAATATATATATTCCTGCATAATCATATTAGCATCTATAAATCTTGTTTAGTTGAAATGATCTAAAAATGATTCAATATTGTTTTAAGATAAATTTACAATAACTTTTATAATCCAAAAAAGAACTATCGCATTTTATTTTTAGATTACAATGCTGGGCTTATAGTCATTAATATTTGCAATTGCGAAGAACTGAGTATATTAATTTTTATGTTATTTTGCTATGAATACACTTAGTGCATAGTATCTAATTGGAATTTATATATAGATAATGGGATAAAATTTAAGAATTTTTATAACAAAAAGGCATGGCTTTCATCAATTAACACTGTATTTAACATTTTTCGAAATAATAAACAATATTAGAATTTTTAGAAAAACCAGAACTATAAATTTATTTCCAACATTCTGGTAATGTACCTCAACCTGACCTCATTAGATAGATAGGGCAGGTGCTTCATGACTACCTCCTAAGATATATTAATTAATGGATCTAAATATTGACCAAAACTATACATTAAATGGAGTAAAATATGTCATTAAATGGCATCAATAAAAAAGTATAAAATAGCCAAATTTTTAGCGATGCGGAAAAAAACGAGAAAATTCTCTGTCTCGTCTCGTCTCGGTCAGTAAATAATAATTTAACTTACTAACCGAATATTTCTAGAACATCCCAAAACAATCAAAATCAAATTAACACACCAAACGATACTTACATTACATTATTAAACATTTATTCATTCTTTTCGCGCTATTTTGCACGACCACCAATTTTGTGTAAAATGGGTTAAAAAGAAACCTACTTTTTAGTGGCGTAGGTAAGCTTGCCGAAAGGGAAGGGGTTAAAATTTTTTTGATAAATAATTTTATTAAACATAAATTTATCAAGATTATATACATCAGTGGCCTAGGCAAGATTACAGGGGGAGGGGGTTTTAAATTTGTTTGATAAATAATATTATTAAAAAATATATTAAGAATATTTACAAGGAAGGGGAGTAGTGGTGGGTTAACTTTGTGTTAAAACCTTAAAGAAAAATTAATTAAAATAAAACACCATATCTACGAAGGGTATTTGACCAAAAAAGCATTAATCTTCAGTATTATACTTGTAATTAAGAAAAGCATTAACAGCTAAATTAATTAAATTTTGTGACCCATTTCCGCCTGGGTCTTTTTTCCAAGGACGCCATTTGCAATGAGCTTATTCAACTTATCTGATATGCCAACGAGGGCCATTGTTTAAACTATTGATATGCACGGGCCTTTTAGGCTTAATTGGCCCACCAGTATGAAAAATTTAGAAGCATGGGCGCGGTCCAAACCCATTAGGATTAAATTTTAGGCCCGAGTCGGCTAATCTTTTGCAAAGTGACCCAGCCTGGACTCTTCCCGAAAAAAATGTTTTAATTTGCTGATTTAAAAAGCAATTTCTTTGTCAATAATAAAACAATCATAGTTCAATAATGGTCAGGTTAAAAATTCATCAGTCTTAAATGGATTTTTGTTTTTTCCAACAAGGGTCCCGCCGTTATACTTTTACTAGTAGCACTTGTAGCTGCATAAAACCATTTATCTCAAATATAATTAAAAACGTGATTTTCAACCTTATTACAAAATTAAAACTTTCTGGGTTCACTAAATAAAAAATTACAAGTTTTATGAATGAAATGACGAGAAAAAATAAAAATGATTAAGTCATTACTGTAAAAATTAAATAATATTAAATTTGATAAACATTTTAAAAACTTACCATATCTTATACATTAAATTACAAATGAAAACACTATTCAAATAATTTTCGTGACCGGAGCTGGTCCTACTAATAGCTAGCCCCCCCCCCCACCCCCAAGCCCGTTTGATTGCCTTGGAGTCCGTCCAAGTCCGACCTGTAATTTTATTTAAAAAGCCTTTCCATGCCCGCCACGTTTATAGCCCATCTGCACCCTTTAATTTTGTAATTTTAACTTTGCCAAAGTCAACTACATTCGCCTTATAAAGTTGGCTATGCTATGGTCATTAAAAGATGAATTTAAAAATCAATTAACTAAGCCACGAGGAATAATCATTCTTAGTTAAATTTGATCATTAATCTCTACTATAGAATTAGCACAATCAATTTTTAATGAAATTGATCTTAAAGTATGTTTAAAATTATGCTCGAATGAAGTGTGCTAAACGCTTTGTAAAATTGTCGTTTACTTTGAGTATTAATTATTATTTGTATTATATTATCATGCTCTTCATATCAACCATGCATTTAAAAACAATAAATCTAATCTTTATTACTGAAATATGGCTTGTATTAGCATCTTCCTCTTCTAATTTAGGAGTTGAGAAAGTTTTTTAGAGAAATATGAAATAAATTACATTTCATTTTAAAACACGCACAGGGATTATTTTATCAGCGCAACACTAAAACAGTCCCATTAATATCATTGAGTTTTTCCATATAATTCAAATTTTTTTTTTAATTTTTTGGCAATAAGGGGGGGGGGGATTACGCCACTGTTTGTACTATAAAATTTACATGTTCCTGCTTTGATGAGCACAACTGTCAACGCGGTTCTTACTTACAAATAATACAATATTTGTATTAATTCGAAATTTTTCAAAAAATTTACAATGTTAAGAATAGAGAGCCTTTATTTTATAGCCTGAAAAACCTTTGGCATGTTTTTCGAAATTTTATTTTAATCAAGTTTTATAATTGTTAGATTTTGAAATTGCGAATCATTTGCAATTTTCATAGTTTAGGTATAATATAATATCAATCATTTTGATAATAATAAAGCTAGATTTTTTTGCACAGTACTTTAAATTTTTAAATGGCATTAATTAAACATATTTTGCCAGGGGCGTACGCAGGATTTTATTTCGGGGGGGGGGGGGGGGGGTTTCAATTTTTTTCTTCAAATATCAACAAAATTTATAGGAAAATTTTTTTTCTGCATTTTTATTAAAGATCTAATCTATGTGTTTAACGTAGCATCCATTTAAGTTTGTCCAGCCAAATTTAGATTTTAAATTCTATTGAGGCTGCTTTAGTGAAAACAAATAAAAACTAATTTGGTATTTAAAAATTATAACACAAAACATACTATGTTGATGTGAAGTCTCACTTTGTAATTCTCCTTTATATGTTCTAATTATAAAAAAAAATTATTTGGATAATAAATACCCACTTTCAAAACTAACATGAAATTCCTCAATAAAATGTTTTTTCAGTAGTTTCCCCTTTTCAACTTGACAGCATTTAATGCCTTTGATAGGTGTAAATTAACATTTAAGATTCTAAATCTGTTGTTAATCACAGGCGTTCAGAGTCCTGCAAATTGTTGTTCATTGGGCTGAGCTCAATCAAGCTAGGGGTTTATGCCCATCCAAAAAATAATGTTTTTAAGCCCTTTTATTAAACAAATTAAAAATTCAGAATCTAAATTTATCTCGTAGCATGGAATTAAGTTTATTGCTATTAATAAGTGAGAAAACATAAAAATTTTGATAAATAATTTGTTGAAGTTTAAATTATTTTGCAACGATTGAATCATCCTATATTTGAATTCAATATTAAAATTCTTCTTTGCAGAAAATTATTTAAAATATAATTTGAGAAGCCCGATAATTTTAGTAGAATCCATGTTACAGTAATCTTCTCAGGCCCGATTAATTGATACTTGATAGTTGATAAAATTTTTAATAGCGTTATATCTGACGTTCTGTCACTTTCTTTAAAATCTTATTATTCGCAACATTATTCCCAGTAATAAAAAGATTTAGGAATTGTATCTTCTGTTAGTTATCAACACAAATAATTTTTTAATAAATTTTCATTTATTTAGTAAGTGAAATTGAATATTAAGCCGCTATCTTACTTATTAAGTTTTATTTGCATCACATAAGTTTTATGAAATTTTGTCCGCGGGGGTGGGGGTTGAACCTAAAAACCATCCCTTTGCATACACCACTGTATTTTGCACAATTAAAAATAATGAACAATATCAAACTTTTTGGCAAAATGCAAAATTAAGTATTTATTTTATTATAATATCAACCTACCTTAATAATCAACTTTTAATAGGTTAACCATAATTTATCCCACATTTTAATAATATAGCTTATACCTTAATTCATTAGATAGGTAGGGCAGGGCTTCATGACTACCTCCTTAGATGTTTTAATTAATGACTTTTAATATTGGCCAAAACAAATATTAAATTATGCAATTAATTGGCATCTTTAAAAATAAGTAAAATAGCCAAATATAAATTGGCAAAAAATATTTTAAAATATATAAATTAAAGTTAATTTTGGCATAACATATAAAAATTTTGCTTACTAATATGCACCTGTATATAAATGCATTGCACAAATCTCACTACGTATAAATAAATTCCTATTATAATTTTAAATTTACCATCTTAAAAGGACCTAGAAATGAAGGTAAAATCCTTTATTTTAAATGAAATGTTATTAAAAAAAATTTCTCTGGCATAATAATATATATTCGAATCATATAACATTTTTAATCCATCATGTTTGCAAAATTAATATTTAAACATTGATTAGATCATAACAAAAAACAGTGTTATAATGAATTAAACGAATTCCTCTAAATTCAATTATCTTAAAATTTAATATTTTATAGAATTATTTTTATTTTATTTTTACCATTTTTATAATAATACGTTTTGCTGTATCGATCAATAATCTAAAATAATTATTAAAAACAACTCCATTAAATCTTATAGGAAATTGCTATTTTTAAATAAACATGTATAAAACATAAACACATCTATGCACATTGTTAACAGCAACTGATGCTTCATTCATGGGCGTAGCCAGGTTTTGGATTAGGGGGGGGGGGCCAAACATAATTTTTTTTAATTTTTAAGACTTTTTTGAATTGAAAATTTTTTTGGCCCCCCCTGTCCCTTGGCTACGCCCATGGCTTCATTTATGCATATTCATATTAATTGTTATGCAATTTATTTAATTTAGTATTGAATAGATTCCAACAAAATATTTAAAATCCTCATAATTTATTTTTTTAAATCTAGATACTTTGGTTAACATTTGTGATCGTGATTCAAGTAACGATAGTGGCAGGAGAGGTGTTTTCCGGATCTACTTATGGCAAAAGTTTAACTCGTTTTATTTTATTTTTTAACACTTCCGAACTATTTTAATTCTATACATATTCGCAAAAAGCTGTCTTTACATTTATACTTTAAATAGATAGATGTGAAATCCCTCTGGATAACAAAATTTACAGACTTAAAGCTAACGCCACTCTCATTTTGGGTTCACCTTGCGTCACCTGCACATGTGCAAAAGGGAAACAAATGTTCAATTTTTATTGCTCTGGGTATTGAATATTAACATAAAAACGATCATGGGCGTAGCCAGTATTGGTATTATAGGGGGGCAATAATGATTTAGGAAGGGGCAAAATAATTATTTTTTTTGAAATTTTAGCCATTATATTAATAATTTTTAACAAATTTTTGGAATTTCAAGGGGGCAGTCGCCCCTCTCTGCCCCCCCGGCTACGCCCATGTAAACGATATATAGATTATAGGCTCAAAATATCTATATTTGACCTTACAACTTATAACATGATTAACTTTTATTAGGTGTGGGGTGATTCAAGCACCAGATAATTGCAAAGTTGTTAAAAACATTAAATTGTTGCATCCAAAATGCTGTCCAACTTTGTCATGCCAACCCATCAACCAAACGCAAATTAATACATAGCTAAATTAATAATATAAAACGTTGTAAATGTCTTAATTAGAATTTCGTAAATAAATAATTTTAACTATGTATTATATCATTATTAATTTTTTTCGAAAATAAATAAAATTGAGATCTGACCATAACTCAGGGTTAAATGCAAAAACCCTTTATTATCTTGATCTTAGTTTGAACACACTTTTAATTTCCCCTACACATCTGGTCTGACCGCTACATATGTTTCTGGCTTGTTTATGATGTTCTAGAAATGTAAATTCGATTTTACAGGCAATGGAACTTTTTATAGAAATCGGAAAACGCTCATCGAAATCTAAAATTTCCGCGTCCTTTTTACTCAGGCAACAACTAGGGATTCATATTGTACGAGACAACTTTAATTCCTTTGCCGACTCATGGCCTATTTTAGAAGATAATGATATAGATCTTTGTTATTAACCAATACGTCTTTATTTTTGTATTACGCTATTGTATGTAACTTTGTTTTGTGAAAATAAACTTTTAACCGGAAAAAAAATTCGATTAGCAAGTTATCTTACAGTTTACTGTTTTCCCTGTCTGAATATATTATAAACATAATTATTAACTTTTACCAAAAAAATTTGATAATATGTTATATTATGTTAACAGAATTAAAGACTAATTGTTACTCAATTAAGCCCGGCCGGGCTTATTTTATGTATAATCGTCCCGACTCGGTATTTAACGACTATGAAGGCCCGAACCCGGCTCGAAATTTTGGGCACCCAGCCGCCATGCAGGTCTTTATTTGAAGCCAAGCCTTAATCGGAGAGGAAAAAAATATTATATTAATTTTTTTACACTCAATTATTTTGTTCCCCCCTAGTCCAAAACCTGGCTACGCTCATGACTACACACCTCAAAACTTTTACAATACTCCCATTATACCACTTTAGCATATTTTTATTTATTATTCCGCTATAAGTTGAATACTTATTTTTGTCCATAGATAATCATTCGTCATAGGTTGAGCTTAGTATACACTCTAAGCTCTACCGTATTAATCTTATCTCCGTGGCATGTAATAACTTTCCTTCCGTGGCATGTTTCACTTCCATAGATTAACAACGGTCTTGATTTTTAAGCTTTGTTGTTCGACCATGTTGACATTTTCTTGTCGCACATAACACCGGATATACTTCGCCATTTAAGGCTTCCGTTTTGGATCCGGATTGACTTCTGTTGCGCAACCTCCCTCTTGATGTAGCATCAATAGAGGTATGTAAATCGGTCTACTTTTGGGTATATTAAATGGTCATCTAGCGATGGGGTGCCTGTAGCGTTCATCTGTATGTATAACGTTTTTTGATTGCTGACCTACCATACCCAGCTAAGCCTTAGACCACTATGCTTTCTTCTTTGTCTCTTCGCATAGTACTATATTATCGGCATAAAGCATACGCCATGGCGATGGCTTTTAAATGTCTTTCCTTATCGTGCCCATAATTAATTCGAATAAAAAGTAACTTGTAGCAGATCCTTGATGTAATCCAAATAAGCCCGAAAACGTTAAAGTCCCCAACTATGGTCCTATTGCACGAATTTTAGATTTCATGAATATTTTTGATAAGCCGTACATATGCGTTAGGAATGTTTTGTTTTCTCAAGCAACACCATACATACGCTTAATCCAAGTGCATAAAACCATATGCCGTTTCTCTATTCCCAATATATTTCCATCATTTGTCTTAGTAAGATCGGGTCAATTCTGGATTTGCCCGTCACAAATCCAAATTGGTTGGCCGATATTTCTATTTCGTTTTTCAGCCTTGCTATATGATGTTTTTTATAAGTTTCAAGAAAAGGCAAATTAACTTGGTTTCTCCTTTTTGCCTTTTAATATAGGTATAATCGTGCTTGCTCTCCATTGATTAGTAATTCGTTCTTCTGCCATTATCTTGTTGATTAGTTTCTTCATGGTCGTGACTACTTTTTCTCCGCATCCGAGCAGTGCATCCATAGGTATACCATTTAGGCCATTAGCTTTTCCTTTTTGCACCTTGTTCATTTGTGTCTTAACAGCATTCTCCTGAAAGAGTTTGACCATACATACGTTTTGCTCAATTTTGGGAAGGGATTCCTCGTCATGCTACATTCAAAAGTTTCTTAAAATATTCTTTCCACCTTTCCATCACTTCCTTCGGCTTGAATAAGATTTGACCCTTCTCGTTTTTGACTATTTTAAGAACTACATCGCGACTTTTCTTCTCCCTTATCTTGGCCAATTTGTGCATAAGCCTATCGCCTCCTTTATTATCCAGTTTGTTTGCCATCTCGGTGTACGCGGCGCATTCTTTGCTATTGCAACGGCCTTTTTTGCGGCCCGCTATGCGTCCCTATACTCTTGATAATCCTGCTACTTTTTTGATTTATGCCACCGTCTATATAGATTTTTCTTTCTTTCGATGAAATCCCTAACCGATTGATCCTACCACCATAGTTCCCTATTCATAGCTTTGCTTCCTTTGATCTGTCCTAGAACACGAGTCGCTGTTTCCTTTATGTCCTTAGATAGCGTCTCCCAATCGTCGTCTACGTCCCTTTGCAACTTCCTTGCACCCACGAGTGCGGAGGTTGTTTAATGTTGTTTAACGTTCGTGCAGGTATCCTTTAGCGTTTTGTATCGAATTAGAGGTTCATATACCATTCCTCTTTCGGCAAATACTTTTCTTCCAGGATCCATAACAAGTAAACCATGTTGCCTTGCGATTTCTTCTCCCGATATTTGCAATCTTTATATTCTTTAAATCCTTTTGCCGAATGAGCAAATAGTCATTTTCACTGAAATGCTTCCCACTTCTATAAGTCACAATATGATCTTCGTGTTTTGAAAATAAGTGTTAACGATCGCCATGTCGTATGCTCGGGATACTTGAATACGTTTATTCCTACCTCGTCCTTCATGCCATGCCCGTAGCCTCCAGATAACTTTCATACCCGAGGCGATCTTTTCCGATGTGAGCGTTGAAATCTGCCCCAATAATTAGCCTTTCATTCTGTCCTAGTCCTTGTATTTCCTTTTCCAATGGAACGAAGAATGTCTTTCTCTGACTCCATACACCCAATTTGGGGAGCAAACGCGCACATAACGGTTAGGAGGCCCCCTTGATCTGCAATCTTCACCCACATTAACCTCTCGAAACATGACTTCCACCACCTTGTCCTTGCACGATTCACTTAGAACGATACCGACTCCGTTCCTACGATTTGGTAACCCACTGTAGGCTTGTGTTCCTCCCCTATCTCCCGAGCTATGGTTCCGGTCCACCTGGACTCTTGTAGGCAGGCGATTTGTACCTTTTCTTCCTTTAAGCATTTATGCGATCTTGATCCTATTTTCCGTCAACGTGCTCTCATTCCAGTATGTTAACATCATTCTATCCACAACTAATTTCCATAACTATGCTCGTTGTAAGTCAGGCGGTAATGCTAGTGTATTTTTAACATTGCAAAGGCAGGAAACGCTGAGCACTACTTACTCTCTTCTCTTTCTCCTCCATTCCCGAACCCTTACATGTGTGCTTGGCTGTAGAAAGGGAGAGAGTGATGTGCTGGTAAACATCGCATACGTAGTATGTACTTAATCTATTCCGTACCAGACAGAGGCGAACGAATTTCGATAAAGGGAAGGGGTTCAGGTAAGCAAAATTTAAATAAAGAGGTTAAACAAAAAAATAAAATGATGGACCCATGGAAAAATTTTAATCTACAGTAATACATAAATTGCATAGCAATTAATATGAATATTTTTCTATATAAATTAAAAATGCGGTGGGAATATAACCACAAAAAAGGTTAAAAGGGGCATTTTTGCACCTTAACCTCGTTTATTTAACCAACTGGAAGATTTGGGGAAAAACTAAAAACATACTATTGTTTAGCGCAAAATTATCTACCAGAATTATATGTACGTGCGGGATGGTTTTTTTGCAGACCTGTGTTATTAAACTTAGCTCTTAAACCAACCCCTTTCATCTCTTAGGTAGCTGTAGTAGTACTATCTTTGTAGCATTTAGCTGCCTGTATTTGAATGTGAGAAATTAGTTTAATGATAAATTTATATTATCATGCACATTATAGCAAGCAAAATTTGCAGTCATATGATTTAGCAATCTATGGCATACCCAAACATAGACATTATGTAAGATGTTTTGACACATTTAATAAATCAGATCAAAATTGCGCACAAATTATATGTGACCTCCTAAACTGTGCCAAAAAAGTCTAATCAGCCTTAAATCTAGATCATTAAATTAACACTATTTATACATAATGCTGGTTACTAATTATAATAAAGATCATTCATTAAAGGTAAATATATAATAATAAAATTAGAATAATAATATTAAAATATTATTTATTGTAATTTGAATTAAGTAAAAAAATCATTTAAAGTTATTAATGATCAATTAATTGGATATAATAATTTATAAGTTAGGTTATCATAGGCGTATCCAGGTATTCGATTAGGGGGGGGGCAAAACGTTTAAAAGTTCAAATAGGGAGGGGCAAAACATAATTTTTTTTTAATTTTTAAGGGTTTTTGCATTGAAAAATTTTTTTTTCGTCAATCAGGCTGGCTACGCCCATGTAGGTTATCGATATGGTAATTTTTATTATTCAACAATTAATAAAATAAAATTAAAAATCTTCACAAATCGTCTTTAATCAACACAACATTGATAATATTTAGAAATGACATCATAAAGCAGTTATTTAGAGGAAAATTAGCTATAAAATTGCATCAAATATTTCTCTTCCCAGCCTTTAAAAATAATCAGGCGCCATGCTTATCTGAAATAAATTCGACCTTTAAATTGATACGCCCGACCTTAAATAGATTTTCTCCTTTCATTTAACGCGCTACGAAGAAAACAACCTATATATTTAACGTTACCATTGACTTGAGAATACTTTTTAACCCACACGTGAATATTTTGCTGAAATAGATTCTATACATTACGATTTTGATCTTGGCTCAAAAGGCAGTCATCTTTGGATATGTATTTTCTGGATCTAGCTCATGCAGAGGTTATACTATTAATAATACTCTTAAAAGTATATTTCCAAATTCAAAATAAACCATGTTTAATATTATTTAAAGTTGTCTTAATGCACAAATCATAACTTTATATAAAAGATTTCAAATTTACACAATATAGATGGATGTGAAATTCCGCTAGACCAAAAAATTTACAAGCTCAAAGCCAATGCTTCTCTGAGTTTAGCCACCCCTTGCGTTACTTGCTCTTGTGTAAAAAAGAAGTCACTCTTCACTTATTATTGCTCGGGGTATATATAAATTATCATTATTTTAAAACTAATTATATAGCTATACATGCGATTAATTGGGTATTTAGTTACGGTCGAATTTTTTAAAGGTTAAAAACTTTACCATTTTAAATGGCATACTTTTAATTTCAAATTAAAATTAAAGACGGATTTTGAATGCAGTGGCGTAGCTAAGGGAAGCCAAGAGGGTCAAGCCCCCCCCCAAGAGCCAAATGCTGGCACCTTCCCCCCCCCCCCCCCCCCCAAGGAAAAAATCTTAGGCCCAATCACAATCGAATATTAAAAGATGTAAAATAAAAGTTTTTGCTTACTATCCTGGCCTCGCGATATGTAAAAAATTAGCGGGCCGAGTCTACCATTTATTGTTTTTATAAGCTCAAACAAAGGCCAGGGTTTATAATTTTGTAATAGGCCGGCTGATTTACCAAAAGAAGCCCTTTGCAAGTCTCTAATTTGGCATGCTCATGTATGAGTCGAAGGTAAAAGTAGAGGAAATCTAAGATTTGGGAACATAATAATGATAAGGACTTAAAAGGCACAGTTTAAGTGAACTTTGAATAGAAAACTACACAAGGAATAGCTGATTATCAAGTTTGACAAATGGCTATGGAAATTTTTTTAAAGTTCGGCCCCCCAGGGAGAAATTTTAACTAGGCCACTATTTGAAAGTTCATTATGTTAATGATGTTAGTTAATTAATTTAATTTGTCTTGGTCGAGACCTCAGAGGACCAAGTTTTTAAAAGTAGTTTGTATTGTAAAAAGCAATAACTATTCTTTTTTGACAAACAAGCAACTGAAATTTTGCTATAGGCCTAACGGTAACCTGTGGCCCAATAAAAGTATATTTAAATGATATTTCATGTCTTAATATATTATTATATAACAGGTGTGGGGTAATCGAAGTAACTGAAAATTGCAAAGTTGTGGAGAATAATAAATTGGTGCACCCAAAATGTTGCCCGACTTTAGTTTGTTAATATACATCAAATCACTTATACATATATTATTGGTTATATATCAAAAATTATAAATAAAATTGCAAATGATTATCTACACATATTGTAGAACTTTAACTATTAAGTTTTAAAATAAAACATAATAATAAGTATTATTTAGAAGATACAAACTATAATTTTGTCCCATGCAATAAATAATTTATGTTAAATTATAGATCTTAAGTAAAATTATTTAGGTTGAGACAACTCTATAAAATTCAACATTACATTTTTATGGCTTCCAATATAAGCTTGTTGATTCTAAATATAAATTTTATATAAACAATATACCATTTTAAATAAAATGATTATAAGAGCATTTACCATTTTAAGGTTTACAAGTTAATGAAAAAGACATATTGTTGCTGAAATTTACTATAAGTTGTATATTGACAGCATATATTGAAAATTAAAGTTTTAAGATCCTATTAATTAAATTATGTAATTTTTTAAATTTTTATGAAAATTAGGAAGTGCGACCCAATTATTCCTCTAATCATTTGTTAAAAAGATGGCTCATTAAATCCATATTTTTGCCCAGAATATCTAATAAAAACATTTTTTACTCATCATATTTATAACGTTAATCGGGGAGACCACACAATTTGCTAAAAAGAATTGAAAAAAAATGATGCAAACGCCATATCTATTTTTAACTTGTTTTTTAAAATTGTGGGTTAAGTGGCAATTGTATGGAAACTTTGATAAATTCACTGAGTGATGATTATAAAATAGCCGCCATAAAGAGAAATTTGAACAAAGTTCATTATTCTTAACTCTAGTCAAGTGTTTTCAAAAACCAATACAAAGAAATTTCGTTTAAATATATTTTGTATGAAATAGTTTTAAACAGTAAACTAATAAATATTTCAACCTATTTGGTCTCCGTATGCAAGACCTTGGGCTGGACACTATTGCATCAAAGATATTCTCTAAATAATATTTAGCCAATTTCTAAGCCTTAATTCCGAGCCTTTGTTGTGTTAATTCTTTAATATAATTTCAATCAGAGGTCAGATTAGTTTATATTTTTCTGCCCGGGTCCAATTTTTAACTAAATTGCCCGCCCGGGCCATCCCGAACCCTTCTACATGTCAGCCTAGTTATGCCAGAATCATTAGAGCTGCCTGAACTGCCCAGCCCGAAAAGCTCTTTTTAAAACTTTTGCCAATAATTTTGCTATAAACATGTAAACATTTTAAATTTTAATTTTCGATTTTTTTGGTATTTTCCCAAAATACCATGGGACAAAATACAAATAGCTTGAAACGGTTTCAAGATCTTACCGTTTCAAGATCTTATAATGCGCACGCGTATGCATTTAACAGATCAATCAGATAGCTGCGCATTTTAATAATGCGCATGCGTATGCATTTAACAATTATTGCTGCACTATAAAACTTTAAGGGACAGGGTTATAAGGGTCAGGGTTAGGTTTTAGGTCAGCGTTTTAGGTTAGGGTTAGGATTAGATGCACATCAAATTCCCTCCCCATTTGAGATTTAATTTTCCGTGATATTGAGTGTGGCATTTTGAACAGTAACCATCATATTTTGTCTCATTGATTTTTGGGCATGATTCATTTTTTTTGATGACTACGATTAACAAATATTATACAATCCAAAAGAGTGGCAAAATACGAAACCAAAATAATATAACACTCCATATAAAAAATCTCTTCGTGTACCAGAATCTCGTTATAGTGTCCGCCCGGGCCCGTCCGAAAGACTAATTTTAGGATTGTCCTTATTTAGCTCGTTGAAGATGGCCTCCTTTGGTTTTCAACAAATATTATACACCAAGGATGGTCTTCAAATGCTAGTGTTTTTTGCTTTTACTCAATATTAGTCCACAGGTGGATGATCGCTGATATTTATATAATGTCGTTATTTATGTGATTTAATTAGGTCTACCACATTAAAATCGACTCAAAACTGTGAAGATATAAGTTTAGGTTACCTTTGTATAGATTGCTCATTTGTGCTGTGTTCTATTTATGCCTCTTAAGATGAATTTAGTATTACAATATTTAAAAAGATTAGTAATAATAATATCGTGCTACTCTTATGCTCGACCAATATAATATAATACGACGATTAAACTTTATTGATTGTCATAAATGTTAAATTGACAAGACATTGGAATGATAAATGTAGGTGTCAAATTAAGTAATAGCTCAAAAATATTGGTAAAGATAGTGGGGTGTTATTCATAAAAAAGACCACGTTTATCCATGGGCCCCATGTGCTCCGGGTCGACCTGGGCGTCCGGGACCACCAGGATTGCCGGGTCTTTCATAAGTGCCATTATTATATGGGCGATATCCACCAGGAGAGTTGGAATTATAATTACCCTACAAATCTCCAGACCACCCCGGTTGTCCAGGCATTCCAACTATGACTTTCGCCCCTCCATGTCCCCATGATATTTTGGTTTTCCAGGCCTGCCCGACATTCCACCTTCATGCGCTCCTGTTCCTCTAGGGCGTCCGTGACGTCCGAGTTATCCAAAATACCCGGGCTCTCCAGGCTCGCCCAACCGTTTAAAGCTAGAGTCTCGCGATCGCCTCTCTTAGAGCCGGGCTAGATTTATATTAAAAAACTTTTTTAAATAAGTTGACGTTAATTTAATGGGATAAATGAATGCGGTCGTAATCTAGTATAACCTTGTGTAATAAAATTAATTACCCCTATTATTGGAGGAGGTGTTTCAGTTTGTTCTCCAACATTTGGTACTTTATGTGTGACCTCTCCGTCCTTTTGTCCTTGATTCCCGGGAACCGTACAGACACATAGCAATAGGATTACTCCTAAATTGACTAGGGGCTTCATTTCAAACTACAATTATAAACTAAAACTATTGAACCTAGCGCGCTAACTTTGTTCAATCTAGCATATTAATTTGAAAAACTAGAGTTTATTCAGAAATATGAATTTAATTTTAACAAGTAAGCACTTATCATAAATTGTCTCGATAGGTTGGAATGATCGAGCCATTGAAATAGTTTTTTTACCGAATTACAAGTGTAGTCAATTGAAAGTCTAAAAGATTGCCAAATATATATATGATTTACAATACCCCTTGAATTGCGATAAACATTACGACAAAACTTATAGATTTATAGTAAAACATGTTTAAATATTTTTCTTATTTTCCCCATTAAAATTTTAATGTTAAAAAAAATAAGCATCAACATAAAATTACCTTGGCGATAAGGTCCAGAGATCGGAAAAAATGAGAAGTGAAATTGTGCAGAAATGAAAAAATATATAAAATTAGAGTGAAATGATGTTTTTCAATAATAATTCAAAACAACATAATAAAGTTCAGACATCTTGTGCGCATAAACTATCCTGTCAAACGACAATATATAATGCATTCGCACGAAAATACAGTCTGAAATGGGTTTTGAATATTTGGAATAATGCTCAAAATTTTGGAATAATTTATATAAAATAAGGAAAATCGGAACTATGGCACCAACAAATTTTTAAAAAAGGTTAAAAACTAATAATCACCAACTTATTTTTAACTTTACTTTCATAAAAGTGTGTTTACTCACTTTTCTTTAAAAAAATTTATCCTGTTTTATTAAAAAAGTATTAAATGAGTATTGAAAATGGCAAACCTTTATCAGTTTGAAAAACCTTATTACACAAACTTTTTAAAAATTTAGCGCGACACGACATCTCACTGGCAATATAAAGATATGAACTCTTAAATATAACATTTTCTATGGAAAGTGGAACTTATAAAACGTAAATTTGAAGTATAGTACAAGGACCGCTTTTTGTTTAATATATAAAATAGAATAATTGTGCATTAGATTTAGACTTTAATGGTGATGTTTATTAACACTTTTTAGATTTGCGTTTAAACCAGTTTTAGAGTTGAAACTTCTATGTAATAAATATACTCACTGTTAGATTAGGGACCTTTTTATAGTTCTAGCAAATGATAACATTTGTATCAAATTCAATGTGTCTGCCAAATAGAGATAGACTTAAAAATTTATAATTTCAGCTAAATTTGACTTAGTAATATATTTCGGTAAGAGGCCCTTTTTTATTCCTGGCTAAAGCCTCAAAGTTGAACATAATTAAAACAAACAAATTCGTTGATATTACCATTATAAATTATAAACCATAGGGGCATATTTACTATAGCGTTATAGACCGCATATTATTATTTAAAGAATTGATAACTAGTTGTACATATTAAAACGTTTTAAAAACAACAATAAAAGCAGCAATATTATAGGATCAAGAATATAAGGTTTTAAACTTCAAATTAAAGTGTGCGCATGCGCAGCCATATATGCGCAGTCTACTATGCGCAGTAATCTATGCGCAGCCTACAGTGCGCAGCCTACCATGCGCATCTTCCCCCCTCTCCCCTCTCTCCCCCTCGCTTTGTTAAACGCGTGCTAATGCCAGGTGCGCTGGCAAGTCAAGCGTGAATTAATAAGATCATTGTACTTTAATACACAGTGGATATTTTCCGATATATGTAAAATTCGTTAGCATAGTATTTTTCGCGGATTATTTTATTATTCCTTCGCGCGATGTGGAATGTTTTGCATTATCATATAAAATAAGGTAAGAATAAAATTATTTGTTTAAATTAATAAGATTAGTTAAATATTCTCGTTTTATTTTCTTTACTACACTTTGGTAATATTTTAATATCAAATATATTCCTATCAAAAATAACAATAATACACTAAAATCTAATGATTGATAAAAAGCCGCGATCGCCGAAAAAATCTCGTATCATCTTGTCTTGACATCAGAATTCTCGTCTCGATCTCGTGTCAGTTTTTCATATTCTCGTCTCGTCTCGAAATTTTCTCGGTTTTTCAGCATCACTAGAAGTAAGTGCTTAAAAAGGAGTTAATTATTAATTGCTTGTTATTTTTTATTGCGCGTTAATGTTGATAATTGACAAAGCAGAAATTTAACACAAAAAAGTCGCCTAGCTCAATTAATAGAATTACTTATTTAAAAACTAAAAATAGTTATCTGTAAAGAAATACAAGTTCTTTATTTTTATTTTTAAATCAAACACAAGACGTAAACATTTATAAACAGCGAAATTGAATATGAGCGAGGATATAAAAGTAACGATGATACAAGTTAATTAGCAGGTTGGATGAATAGTTGGTGTGTATTGAGTGTATTGGAATATCCAGATTAGAGACCTGCAACGGGTCTGTTTAGGTCAGTCGGCCCACCCGTAATAAAAATTTAAAAGCCCGGCCCGGCCCGTCAAAATATTAAATTATAAGCTCGGGCCCGGCTCGCTAAATTTATACAAAGCCCGAGCTTGGCCCAGGCTCATAAAATTATTTTATTTTTATTTTTTTGTTTATTTTTTTTACCGATATGGTAAACAGTATGTATGTGTTAAAAACGTTAATAAAAATATTGTAAAAATAATAAATTAATAATTCCCGATCAGACGAGATCTTCTATCATTTAAGAGGCGATCAATAGGAAAAAATTTCTTTTACAAGCGGTACTTTGGGACATAAAATTACATAAGCGAAAAAGACTTTTAAAACTCTTATTAAAGGTTATATAATGTTTTTCTAACAGTTACAGTTACTTGGCTTCTTTGCTTTTCCACCATTTGAATTTTGTATGTTATTAATAAAAATGAAAAAACAACAGTGATATTTTACAAAGTATCTTGAAGAAATAGATTTTAAAATTGTTTTTAAATTTGCTAATGAATATATATAAAAAGCAACGATCATTATTAATTTTCAGGGAATTATTTAGCCAGTTTCGCAACTATCCGATATATAGCAAAAACATTAACAAGTTGCCCAAAGATAAATATAGGTAATAAGTCAGGCACAAAAACAATATTGGAATTTGGGCTCGGGCGTAGAAAAAAGGAATGTCAAACAGTGGTCATTAGCTAGTTTATTTGCGAAAACAAAATAAAAGTCTTTGACAGAAGCATAAGTCGACAGCCATTAAAAACCCGTATAAGTTTCCAAGGCAATTATTATTGAAAAATTACAAGTTGACGGACAAGGTACGGACGGACGGATAACCAAAAGCGGCCCCATAAATTGCATAGCAATTAATAATCTTACCTTACATAATAATAAAATAATTCACTCAATTTCGCTAGAGGTTATTAATGGGGAGGCAAGGATGGGCAGCGGCCCCCCTCCAAATCCAAAAATTCTTGATCTAAAAAACATTTTTTTGCCCTACCTAAACTCCCCCCCCACCTTTCATTTAAATTGGCTACGCCCATGAGATCACGTGTATAAATATCTTTAACATTTGAGATATTGATGAATTAATGAACAAGATGGAAATAAAATTTTAATTTTTCTCGTTAATTTAATATTCATAAAATAATTAAATTAGAACATTAAAATTTTGTAACGGGCCTTTAACGGGCCTTAAGTATATTTGGGCGCGACCCGAGCCCGTTAAGTTATATTAAGGCCCGTCTCGGCCCGGCCCGTTGTTTTAATTTTAAGCAGAAGCCCGTCCAAGCCCGGCCCGCGGGCCGGGCCGTGTAGGTCTCTAATACAGATAAGTGAATTTGAATGGAATATCCAAATGTGCTGTGATAATGGTACATAGAATATGTTGTAAACGCGAATGTAGTGGATAAAATGGAATATCTGCAGAGCGAAGTTGAAATGAGTGGTATTGAAGTGGAGTAATGATCGTTAGTTTGAGAATTTCAAGAAATTTGACAAAATGGCATTCTGGTACATTTATATAAAAAGTACCTGTTTTTCAGCAAATAGATACATCGAAGTCGCTGGTTCACTACATATCATAAATAATTGCCTGGGGGCCAAAGGGGGCAAGATTTTACCCTGGGGGGGGGGGGGGGGTCCGAAAGCCAGAATCTTGCATCTCAGCTACTCCACTGTTTGTAATTATTGGTTTTTTACATCTCGGCAAGTATCTTCATGCTTGACTTTTTAACCCTTAACGGCAGGCAATAGGTCTGGCATCTTTAACAATAAAATAAATGGTGAATTTTTACAAAGATGAGTAAACTGAGAGATAAAAACTTCTAAAAATATTAGAGTTTATAGTATGTAAAAGACATGTTTAAAGAAAAAAAAGTATTATTGATTAAAGTCTTATTTGATAATATGATTCAATGCTTTATATTTTGACTTGATAGGTTCCTGTAGTCTAAAATATCGGATTTTGTTGCCTCATAAAAATTATAGAGGAGTATAGCCAGATTTCTTATGTAGAATTTTCTGAACCAAATATGAAGCCTTTGTTTATATTATCCTAGAAATGTAAATTTTATGTAAAAAAACAAATGATCATGGGCGTAGCCAGGTTTTAAATTAGGGGGGGGGGCAAAACGTTTAAAAGTTTAATTAAGGGGGGGGGGGCAAATCGTATTTTTTTTTAATTTTTAAGGGTTTTTGCATTGAAAAATATATTTTTTGCCATTTAGGGGGGGGGGCCGCCCCCCCCTGCCCCCCTGGCTACACCCATGCAAATGATTTTTAAGTATCTTATTATTTATAATACTAAATATTTTTATATTTATTTGACTACCATTAAATATATACAGATGAAGCAATAAATTGTCGTTTGTTTATTATTTTCTTTACGTTTAAAACAAAAATGTAATTTTTAAATGATTTAATAAAAATATTTCATAATAATAGGCCGCTTCTGCTCATCTCGATTAAAACGCAGCTCAACTAGGGTTATGCGACATATAATCTAAAATGAAATTGCCAATGCAATACTGCGCCATGTAATAAAACGAATTATATTATCGCACATTTTTCCGGTGCCGTTTGCTAATATGAGACCTTCAAGTACTGTATTTTATATTTTTGATGTTATAGAATGTTTAGGTCAAACATCTTCTGCTATCAGGCCGAGCCCTCTACCAAACATTCTAACTCAACCACCTTTTAGGGTCTCTGGGGGTTTCATATTCAGAAATCCCTTACCTTCAAGTACAGTATATCTTATTTTTGATGTTATAGAATGTTTAGGTCAAACATCTTCTGCTATCATGCCGAGCCCTCTACCAAACATTCTAACTCAACCACCTTTTAGGGTCTCTGGGGGTTTCATAATCAGAAATCCCTTACCTTCAAGTACAGTATATCTTATTTTTGATGTTATAGATTGTTTAGGTCAAACTTCTGGTGCAATCATGTCAATCAACTCCTGTACCTTGTACATATTTGCTATATTTCAAATAAAGTTGTTTAATTTATCCCAAAAAATGTGTTTTATGCTTAAGGTTTATATATTTATTTGATCTGTTTTATATTTTATGAATTTTATTTAGCTTTAAATTCTTTTAATAATTATTTATTATCTAACTAATTAATGAATGATCCCTTTATAATTATATAAGACAATTTTATTTTTTTGTTGTCATACTAATAAAATAACCATATTTCTTTTACAGTTTTAAAATATAAAGTTAAAAATTAAGTAATTATTTTTGCATTAGCTACTTATTTGTTTAACCCTTATTACTTTGTTATGATATGGCCTGTTTTATAATTTCATATATAATATTTTTTTGGGCAGCAGTTTAAATTTCAATAATGCAAACCTTACATTAAATTATTATATTAAAATATGTAAAAGGTGCCCTTTTAACAAAAGTTAAAGTGCTTTTAAGGATAATTAAGCAATTAACACTTTTTACTATTACTATGAGCTGTGTTATCACAATGCACACAACTATGCATATTGTTAAGTCACATGGTAATTTGTTGATTTTTTTACCTTAATGATTTTTAAATCATATTAAGTAATATAATTAACCGTTTATTAAGGCTAGATATAATCATTTAGTGTCCTAGTAATCATGTAAAATATTGAAGTATAAATCAAAATGTTGAGACTAGATATAGGGTTGAAAGGTAGTTTATTATTTGTGCTTTGCCCCTTCAAAATGTTGAGACTAGATATAGGGTTGAAAGGTAATTTGTTATTTGTGCTTTGTCCCTTAATAATTTGAAAGCAAAGTACCACTTTAGAAAATATTTTAAATTTACATTTTGCCTATATACATAATAATATAATAAAAGAACAATGTGACTTTACAACATTTAATAACTCACCTTAATGATAATTTAAACAACTTATAAAAATCTTGTGCGTAATAAGGCCAATGATTATATTTGGAAAGCTAGAGTCTTGTGACATAGGCGTAGCCAGGATTGCTTCAAGGGAGGGATTTTCACTAATTAAGGGGGGGGGGTCAATTTTGTGACAAAGAATTTTGATTAAACAAAAACTAATTAAAATTATATAAATTTAATATATGTGATGGGTATTTGGTGAAAAATATCTTCAGAGACGCAAATTGCTAAGAGCTCCTTCCAATTTTTCACATGTTGAAAATGCTCAATATTAATCATAAATATGTTAGTCTTAAACAGAATTTTATATCTTCCAACAAGTAACGCACCGTTAAGTTTTCACTAGTAGCACTTGAAACTGAATAAAACCATTTATGATAACTTGAAGCTGAATAAAACCATTTATGATAATTAAAACTCTATACAAGGTTAATTTTATATAACTAAATATACCTATTTTAGGTAATTTTTCATGATCCTCTTTATTAAAAAATAAAAACTTTTCAAATCCTGTCATTTATAAATGACAAGATCTATAAATAAATATTTATGCGTTCATTTAACATTGATTTTAATGTCCCACCTCTTTTAGACAGTATATAAACAAGCACTAACGCTTAAAAAATCATTTATATTAATTTATTACGACACTCTTCTTTTCTTTACTCTCATCTCTATAAATTCTTATATAGATTACCTTCCCCTCTCCTCAAAAAACTATTACTGCACATTGTATGAATTAAAGAATATCAAATAGGTAGTAAGTTTGTTCCATGTAGTGTATGTAATATTTAATAACTAAACACATTAAAAAGTATAAGCCTTTTTTTAATATTCATATCTTTTTTATATATTCGTAATAGTACATATATTATATATACATATATGAATATGAAAACTGAATTACAATTGGTAATTTTTTTGCTAATAACAAATCTTATATAAAATTTAATTCATTCGCTTGCTAATCTATATCGTATTATATTGACAATTTAAAATGTATTTAATATTTATATATGTTATATAATATATGTTATATAAAGATATAAATATATAATGAAATAACATTAGCACATTTAGTTATTAAAAAAATGCCAATTATTATATGATTTAAATAATTTCACCTATAACTTACTTTATTATAATTTTACATGATTTAAATAATTTCACCTATTATTATAATTAAGAAATATTTTATAATATCTATTTCTTATAACCTTACTATATAATGCATTACTTTATTCAATTATATTTTTCACTTTAAATATCTAAGATGGATGTCTTATTTGTGTCCTTTAAGTGGGCTGCGTTTAATTGAGTTGAGCTGGATTCATATGGATGATGATTATGAATATGAGTACAAAATTAGTGCAAGCGATAAAAATAATGAAAAGTAAAGTTTTATTTACAAAAAATTAAATATTTAGGGGAAAGCATAAGAGGAAAGAACGATCACGATCGTCAGAAAGACGCCGTTATAAGGATGATGATCATTATGGTAAGAGAAGAAAAGATGATAGAAAGGAACGTTCTACTCATAGAAGGCATTATACACGAGATAGTGAAGAAAAGGATTATGTTGATAATTCACGCAGAGGCAGAGATGTAATATTTGTTATCCCTTTGAATTTTGTGATATAGTATAAATTCCTCACTTGTTATCCCATCCATCTTGCTTATAAATGTAGAATTTCTAGCAGGACAGTTGTCTCATTTATTGTTAACATATCTAAAATATATCCTGTACTTTTAAAGAGAAAACATGAAAGAAATTCACCATATTATGAGTCAAATAAATATGATGATTGGGATCAATATGATAACAACAATAGACATTCTGAAATACCTAATAATACCATCAGATTATGGAATCTACCAAGCCATATACAAGAGCTTGATGTAAATTTTCTTACTTATATATTAACATCTTTTTAGATCCAACTTGAAGTTAATAAACTTGCAGACAATTACAAAGATGTTAGATTGATGAAAGATCGCGAGACAGGTGCTATAATTTTATGTTAGCTAAAGCTTATTTATAGGTGCATCAAGGAGGTTTGCATTTGTTGAATTTCACTTATTATCTGATGCAGTTAGATGGATGGAGGCAACTAATGTGAGCAAATTATGTTGATTACTTATAACTTAAAATAGGGTGTTATTACAATAGATGGGCATAGAATTACTTTAAATTATAGTCCTCCCAGGCCTGATCCTTTTATGCATGAAACCAGAGGAGAATGGATATGTGCACAAGTGATAGTGATTTATAACATATTATTATATGGAAAGTGGACGGTTCACTTAATCCTTAAATTCTTTATAAACTTGAAAAATTAAAAACATTTACTGATATTGTGGTGAGGGTTTAAAATGATTTTGGTATGTTGAGTAAATTGTGAAGAAATAACACCATTTGTGAGTGTAAATTTAACATTAAGTGCTAACTCTAGGGCTTGTCCATGCTAATAAAGTTGGATATATTCGATTAAATTAGTCTCGTATTTAAAATTAGAGGGCATATAAACTAAACAATTATTATTTGATTTATGGTTTTACTCATTTTACCAATAATGAATTTATTGTGCATATTTATTATATTAAGTCTTAAGTAATATGTGTTTTATTTTAATCCCTAAATATTTATTTGCCAAGTTAATTTTCCTTTGTTAATGATATAGTGTGGCATATGCAATTTCAAAAAACGTGAATATTGTTTCAAATGCAACATCCCTAAGGAAGGTATAAACATTATAAGAGAGCCATTCGTGTTGAGCACTTGTCTATATGACCATCCCATTTACTTTTGTCCCCACTTATATATATACAGAATCGGATAAGCATTTCGAGGTTGGAAAAGAAGGAATTAGCGAGATTAGCATGACACCAAGTAAAGGTAAGTTTATCTGACCTCTATATTTAAATACTTTTGGAAAGTATTTTTATTTGTGTTTTCAATCAATTTGTTAGTCATTTACTACTTAACAAGGAATGTTGTTAAAGCATAACTTAATTAGATATTTATGCTTTATCTTGTTTAGTTTTATTGCTGAGGGGTTTGGAGTTATGCACCACTCCCGAGAGCATCATCGAAGCAATTAGAGCTTTCACCTATAGTCCCGTGGTTGATATCCAAATCGCACAAGACCCCCTGTCTCTGGTATCGAGAGGCTTTTGTTTCGTAGAATTTATGAGTGTGAAAGATGCATCAGACCTCTTTGCATCCCTAACCCAAACCACGCCAAGCCACCACCAAGATACTCCTTTGAGTGTGATTAATGCTTCGGACTATGTTAATGGTTACCTCCATGTCCACTCTAAAAAGGCCATAGTGTGCTATGCCAAATCTGCATCAGCTTCCCTCGCAATTGTGAACGCTAATTTAGCTGCCCAGAGGGAACGTAACCAATTGGGTAGTGATGGAGCTAATCGTACGTTTTTGAGAATAGTTATCATCTTTTACAAATCGTAAACAACTACTTTTAGAAAAATGAAGTCTTCTTGTGTTCCCCACTTTATGCAATTTTTAAAGTCATATAAGAAGCGATAGAAAAATTATTAGGCTTAATTCGAGTGTTAGGCTGCAGGGGATAAGTAAATATTGCATTGGGTTAGCACATTTTAGGTTATGAACTGTCAGATTAGTAATAGTGAACGCTAAGCAAAACGAATTTATTATTATTAATAGTAACGAATCCCGAATGCATCCGGCGATGAAAATTATATTATTCATCATTACTAAATAGAGCAAAATATATGAACAGAGACCCTCTTACATATGCGTAACTAGGATTTCCTCAAGGGGGATAATAAAATTTTCAAGGTTAAAATTTTTTGTAACTAAAAAGTTTAAAGTGACAAAAGTGTAAAATTAAAAAAATACTAAAAGTAAAATTCCAACAAATATTTATTTTTATTAAATATACGATATAAAAATTATATAAATTTTATAAATTTAAAATCATGGGAGGGGTTCTAACTCAAAACCACTCCCTCCCTACGCCAATGCCCTCTTATCAATAACAATGCAATTTTAAATCGTCCTGAAAGATTCGTTTTTATTATAGACACACCCCGTGGAATATCGAGGTCCATATTTGGGCTATAATTACATCTAGGCTCTGTTAGGGTTATGCTGATGTTTTTTATGAAATGAAACCTAAAATGTCAATGAACTCTTGTGTGGCAAACAAGATCCAATTTAGATGGGAGATTTATTTAGGGGTGGGGTGGGTTCAAATGACTTGGTAGTTTAAAATTATATTACACTTTATTTTTGAATGTGTGTCGTGGTTTATAACATAAACAGGACTATGACGCTTGTTCTTAGATGTTTTTAGCTTAAAACAGAAAGTGTGATCATTTTTATGTTTTAATGTAATTTTTGGTTTCGGTTCTGGTTGAATTTTTAATTGTCCCATCCGATTTTCTTTAATGCAGACTTTGCTCTGTTGCTAGAGACAGCTGATACTTTAACGAAATCTGATCTGCTTTTTGTCTTATTTGAATAGGAATATGACATAAAATATGTGATATTAAATATCTTTCCTAAATTTTGGATTTATCTAGTTATGCTAAAATTTCTAAATTCGTTTTCAATATAACGAGGGGAAAATTGAATTATACTCGGAAGACATCTAATTTTTATGGGAAATCGTCTATAAACTTGATGTTTTTAACCTTTAATAAATGAATTGCTCATATTATAAATCTTTCTTAACGTTGCCATTTTTAATCTCGGTTAGACCTGCAAATAACCAAATCTTACTTGGCCCGTACCGCGGTAGAACAGGCGCAAGCCATGAAATTAAGCACTTTCGAAAGTCATCAACGGACGGCCTCGCGAAAAGATTGCGGTAATGCGGGCAAAGAAATTTCGGCAACCCCGCAGTTTGCTATGCCCAAGGGTTTGGGCCAAGAAACTTTTAAATACCCAAACCCAGATACCTCTACCTATCGTTACGATTCAACGTCGGGTTATTACTACGACCCCGCCACTCGGCTATACTACGACGCTAATAGCAAAGTAAGTTTTGAGAAATATGTTATAATCAATATAATATACAAAAAAATCTTGAGGTGGATACGGCTGGTTTAGCTACAAATTTATGCTCCAAACTGTAGTTTAAGTTGGCAAAAATTTTACTACAAGCAGGTTCTGCCTGTTTTTGTTACTATTCTTAATGCCCGAAATATTTATTTGTGATCTTGCCAGATTTGACGTGAGCCAAATTTGTTAAGGCAAAGCAAAATTGCAAATGTAACGCGGTCTTGAACAAAAATTATGGTTGGTATTTTGTTAAAATTTGCTGTAGGCTTTAATGTGCCCCATGATATCTTTTTGTCTATCTTGCCGTAAAGGATATATCTAAACAATTAATATTGTGTAAAATTTAAAAAAGCGTCACTAAAGGATTAATCTTTTTGCAAAAAGCATTTTGTATTATATTTTGAATATAAAAGTTCAATTATACTTGCGCGAGAATTTCTAAAAATAGGCGCAAGCTCGATAGTTAAGCTATATGCTTAATTTAATAAAAATTTCATATATTAGAATTAACACAATACAATAACGGCATGAAATCGTCTGCTTTATTGTACACACCTTGATGCAAAAATTTATTATTTATGTTTTACCTTTTTATATGGAAAACGATAGTTTATTTTATAAGCATGGACTAGAAAAATGGATTAAAGTAGCTTGTCGTTGAATATTTTTTTTTAAGTGGGCTTGTAACATTAAAAATAATCTTTTTGATATCACGAGGATTTGGGACCATTCTAATTTGTGAATAATTATTTGAGTTTTAAAAATTATACACATAATAGGTATTGTCTTTCTACTTTAATTGCCTATAAAGTTGAGTCAAATTATTTATTTATTTTTCCATATATATCTATACGTCTAGTATTACTACAATGGAGAAATACAGAAGTTTTTGTATTGGGACGCGAGTAAAAGAAATTATTTTTTGGTGCCTACTACCTCAGCTAATGATAGTGCAGGTGACTTAAAACAACTTCTTCCTGCCAATTTTAATTTTTAAATTTACATAATAATATCCCGAATAGTTAACCTTTAATATCTATTTTTGCTAAATTTATTGACTAATCGCCATCACATCTTTTTAGAAAATGTTTTAGATTAATGAATTTGGAATTTCTTGGATTTCGGACTTAGCCTTAATTTTTTTCAGGGGATGATGGGCGTTCATTTTTAGTGTTAAGTATTATTTGGACATGAGTTTGGACACTTTTATAACGCTTTTTAAGTAGTTTGGTTTGCATGCATTATCCCATCTGGTCAATAAACTTTGGTGGAGTATAGAGGCCCCGTATTTGCGATATTTTAACCCAAAAATAGTATTAACATCCCTCTGTTTGAAATTTAGCGTCGAACTTAGTTGTCTACAGCTCTGTTTTTTTTTGATCCGACCGGTAAAACAAAACTCAGTTTATTTTAGTATTAATATCCTCTTTAATCAGTTACCGCGACCGCGGGCATTCAGGCTCCTGCGACAACCGACACTTCTGTCACAGAGGGCAATGGTGGTGGTAAAGCGAACAAGACCAAAGACGCCCAACGCATAGCTAGGGAAATGGAGAAATGGGCTAAATCTCAAAATCAGAAAAAGGACAGCGCCCCCAATGCCAACTCTGCTAACCCTAATTCGCAAGATTTGGGCGACGCTAACACCGAAACCGCTGATGCCGGATACGCTGTGCTGGAGAGGGTCCAAGGTGGATCTATGCAAGCCCTCTTTTCACAACCGGTATTATTCATTTATAATCTTCATTCTAGATTTTACTTTAAAACGTTTATCTATTATAAATCCGAAAATTTAACCATTAGGATTTTTATTATCTTACAGATTATTCATTTCCTTTGAGACAAGCTAAATTGTTCCGAAATTGGTTTAAATACTGTTATGTTTTGATAGATTTAATGTCTTCTATTGTACCATTTGCAAAACTATTGTTTACGTTGTGTTAAGTGCACAAATGAGTTAATTTTTAATTTGTATGCGACCACGGCAAAAACTTTATAAAGTTTACGGTTGTTATGAAATGTCCGTGAAATATTGCCTACACACTCATCCTGATTTCTATATATGTTTTGCCTTTATTTTATTCAACATCATTAGTGTATGTTTATTGTTTTTTGTATTTTATAAGGCATCACTTTCCTCACTCTTGGCCTATAATCAGGATACGGATTCGGATGGGGATGTAGCTGCCGATCCTACAGGCACCACACCCGGAATTGCAGCTAACGACGCCCCGTTAATAGACGAACACATCTTGGCGTGTTTGCTCTGCAAGAGACAATTTAAGAGCAAGGACATACTTATCAAGCACATACAACTCTCATCCCTACACAAGGTAAATTTTCTAAAATTGTTGGCTGCTAGACTTTCTTCGTTGTCAATTTTTACTTCTTATGTCTGCATTTGCCTCAAATTTTGTTGATCCAAAAAAAAAATATAAAAATTATATAAAAGAATTACATTTACGACTAATAAACTACAAAAACGCGTTTAAACTAAACGGATGGCATTAACTCGTGTATGGAAATCGTGTTGGATTTAACGATTTCCATTGTATCTTTTGCCTGATAAAATAGCACTTTTTCAAATCTAATGATACGTTAGAGTTGACTATTTCAATTTGTTTCAAGGGAGCGAGAGCTTCAATTGCCTAAGTTTCCAATTGTGTTTGCCACTACAGGAATGAATACTGTGTCCGCGAGGGAGAATATTTGGTTGTCTTTTTATTCTCTTCACTGATTTAATATAAATTCCCTAAATGGCAAAACCTTTAACTCCTGATTTAAATGTCTTTCTGATAATTTTTAATGTATATGGCCAAAAGTCAATTTAGGTGTTATCTTAAAATGAGTGTCATTAGTTTAGGGGATTTTAAATAGCTAATTCGTCATTTAACTGTAATTATAAATTTTAGCAAAACCTAGCAAAGTATAAGGCACAAATGGCCCTAAGTGAATCATCACACCAAGACGCATCAGTAGTACCCAGTCAAACCACTACCACCACAGTCAAGTATCGCGATCGGGCTAAGGAGAGGCGTGAAAAATTTGGGGACACCGAAGCGCCCGAACTTTCCAATCAGCTAACTACCATGATTAAAAATCAGCTCATGGCACCCAAGTACGCTATATAGCTTTGCAGGGTCGTTGCGCTCTTTTTCAGTTGTATTTCGTCGTTTTTTGCAATCTTTACAAACTTAAAGCATGATTTTTACGTAGCATTTGTCTTTATTTAGAAAGATGGTCAGAACTTTTGTATTTTATATTATTCAAAACTAGCCACTTAGTTTTAATTAGTTAATAGTATCATAATAAAAGAAACATGTGATCACTATAAATGCCCAACCCACTTGCCCGTCCGCTGTTTAGGCACCCAAGAGTGGTTTAATTCTTCTTTACTACTGGGAAATACATACTTGAAAAACACCAAATTGTTTATATTGGCGAATTTTTCAAACTTTAGATGGCATATTGCTTATAATTTATTAAGCCGAAGCTTTTTTATTAACTTTGCTTAAATCTTAAATTTGAGTAATTACAACACAATTAGTTTGTTAGGTCAGCGACAAAGTTAAAATATATAAATGAATGCCTTAGTGATGTCCCGACTTTTAACAATTTTATTATATTTGGATGTGACGTTTATATATTACAATTGTCATATAAAGTTGTATGAGATATTACATTATCATCGCTACCACATGCAGATATGACAAAATTTGCCCTATAATAGACATTGCTTTTATGTTACTGAGCAGAAAAAACGCCCCGCTCTCGGTTCAAAACATCGTAGCGGGGCACGCCAACGTACCTAAAATTGGAGAAGATAACATCGGGAATCGTATGTTACAATCCATGGGTTGGAAAGAGGGTTCGGGACTGGGAAAATCTCAACAAGGCATTGTGGATCCCATAGGTCCAACCATGTACGGAGGTGATACCAAAATTGGTTTGGGAAATGCTGTAATCAATAGCTCCGATGCCTTATTCGCTTCTTTACCCGGAACTTATCAAGACAAGACGTGGCATTTGACTCAAGAACGGTTTCACAAGAGCTAATCTCCGTGCCTTTACAAAATTATTATGCATATCTTTTTCGAATTTACCAATGTCTTTTTTCGTGTCATTATTCAATAAATCGTGGTCAAAAACTGATTATAGTAAACATTGAATTGGCATTAAAACTCAGCCTCGTATTAAATATCCTTGTAGAAAAAATGTATATTAGACGGTTGCGCAATTGACAAAATTAGTACCTTTTTAACTTATGATAAGAAGAAATTTGGGTACAACATCTAACAAACAGACTAAGATGGTATGGCCATGTCGAGAGAAGGGACGATAGCTACGTCAGAAAGAAAATTGAGAAGATGCATTTCGCATGAAAACGAAAGAGAGGAAAACCCAAGCTTACGCGGATGCATAAAATAAGGCACGATATGAAAATTCACAAAATAAATGAAGATCTATGCAAATATAGAGACAAATGGAAAAATTTAAATTTTGTCCTTCGTTAAGAATAATTTAACTCCCTCTAATGCTCCTGCTTATAAATGTCTTAAAATGGAAAAATGTTGAAAGGACTAACCACCAGCCTACGTTATAAATAATCATAGAAAGAAGATTTAAATTCAACTTAAAGTTGTCTATTAGAACCATTAGAAAGATGTTAGCACTCCCTCTGTGTTAAATTTTTGTAAATGGGGCATTAAGCAAGCCAAATAGGACAGTTTTATAAAGCTTTGCATTAAAAAACTAATTGCATATTTAAACATTTAATTAATTAAACATCAATTTGAAAGTCCACACATTTACTATGTGTTGAGCGACGTTTAGATTATGTGAAGTTAATTAAGTTATGCCATATTTTATTCCCACTACGTGACGTTTGAACATCAGCGTACGTGTACCCTATTTAATATTCACAAGTTGTTTTCATCAACCGCCCGCATTTGTTTTGAAATTGGAGACAGCTCATACAAGGGTTTATCAACCCCCCATCCTTTTCTATACTTACATAAATTGCGACGCATCAAAGATTATCTTATCAATCGTCACTCCAGGCACAATTTTATGGGCCCCATACGTGTAAATTTAACTTTTTGAAGTGCTAATTTAAATATTTTTTGCTCCTCGTGATGTTAAGTTGCGAAAAGTTTTTAAAATGTTTTGAAGAGCAAGCTTGAGAGGTATTTCGTTTAAAAAGCCTCCAGGTTATCGCCTTTAAATTTCAGCCTTGTTTTTAAATGTTATTTGAATATGATAAGGTTAAGGCGTAAGTCATAGTTCAAGTGTCATTATAAAATGGAATTTTTTAATGAGATATTTACGACAGCATTTAAATCGCTAAAAAGTTCAAATTTCTTCTTTAAGTGGGGGGGGGGCAGTAATTACATCTTATACCATTGAGAAAAATTTACATAAGTTTAACTATAATGACCTTATATGGTATTCATTATCTTAAAAATTTGATCGACCATAATTTAGGTTGGCCAACAATTCTACTTGTGAAATGAAAATTCAGCTTTAAACAATATTTACAATTAGTAAATCTTACCATATAATTATTTGGCATGCAAACAAATTATCAATGTGATACATTTTGCTTTCATCGTTGATAATATTTTTACAAAGTAGCGCTAACCATACCAGATGATTTACACTAGTGCTGTAAAATCGGTTAAGTTGGTCGATTGGTTTTAGATAAACAGACCAAGCGTTTTTTCAACACTAGACCCAAAATTATGATGGACACAAGATGACCAAACAATTTTTATTGAATTACATAATAAATATAACAGGTCGATCGATTGCTATAAATACAGGGAGTATAAATAAATATTTTAAAAGGAATAAAGATGCGTCGTTTCCCATATATATAATACTTTTCATTATAATGACATGTAAGTTATAGAATGTACAATATGCAATTAGGTCAATAAAAAACTTTTATTCATAAAAAATTGGAAACAAGTTGTGCATTTCAATCACATTGTTGTTATAAAGGTACTATAATAAAAAAAATAAAATAAATTTTTACAATTTAATTTCTTAAGAATGATGCCTAGATTTTATTAGCCAATCTGAATTCAAAGTTCATCTTTATTTAATTTAAATAGCCTATTATAAAGAGCAGTGGAAATAATTCTTATAATTGGATGATTTAAGCCGACTTTAAATCTTTTTATTTATTTTAGATTTTAGACTGGCTAACCTATATGTTTATTTTAAAAGCAGTGTCGACTCTTAAACATTTTTTTCCTGATTAAAATAAATATAATTAGTGTTGTAAAACGGCTGGGTTTTGTTTGGTCGACATTTGGATTTAGTCAACTAAACATAAACAGACCAAGGATTTGTTGGTCTTTTTTTCTTAATCACCCTCTAGGATTGGTCTAAATTTGAAAAACAGACCCGAGTCGACCGTTAGTCTTAGTTAAAACAAGGGTCGACCAAACAAAACCCAGCCGTTTTTACAACACTAAATATAATAGCATATGGGTCAAAGAAAACCTAGGTTTTTATCATTTATTAAATATAATATAGCATAAATGCTATTTATCGTCTGCGGTTGATTAGCCTTACAGCTCCGCAAGTTATAAAATTTGAATAATCGAAACCAACTAAAGCATTTTAAATTTGAATAATAAGAACAAACTACAACAATAAAAATGAATTTTACCCCTAAAATATGTATTTTGCATTTGTTTTGACATATTATTGTGCCAAAATAGAGGAACCGCCAAATCTAGATAACATTTCCACCAACTTGAATGGTCTGACGCGGTATTTTCATTTGATTTATTTTTACAATTTGCAGGCCCAATATCTAACACGCTATCAAGGCAAAATTATAGGATGAATAACATTTTATTAAATATATAAAATTACTTTAATTTTGTGCGTTTTTGGACCATTTTCACATTCGTTTCTGACGCCGAATCCAGAAGTATCAATTTTCTCCTGCATTTTAAAGATCTTCTCCTCAACATGGCTAATGCAAAATTAGCAAGTTTAAATTTGATGCTATGAAATTCTAAGTCATTTATAAAAAGAATTTCACAATTATACATTAAACATTTTAAAAATTTCAAACTCAACAAGATACCTTTGCGTATAGCTTGTGTTTTGGTTACTGAAGTTTTGATGCTGCGGTTTATAAGTTTTCTAACTTTTTGTCTCACCCACTTTTTATGACCCTTCACAACTTTGCACTGAAAAATATCGTTTGGAAAATTAAAAGATAGATCTTTATTGCTGAATGGATTGAGTAATGGGGCATGACGATTAATATCGAAACAACCTTTGTATTTAAATTCAACCTTCCGTGCAGCGCCCATACGTATTCTATTGTGATTCATATGGATGTTGTGATTGGATAACGCTAAATTAAAAAAAAATTATTAATAAAAGTTTTGATTCCATGGCACAATAATTGTGCACTATTTACACATTATAAACATTTTGTTAAAGTTAATAATCAACTATGTTTTCTCATCGTTTAACGTACATGGGCGTAGCCGGGGAGGGGAAGGAGGAGCGGGTCTCCCTTTAAATCCAAAAATTTGTTAAAATTATGGCGAAAAATTCAAAAAATGATCATTTTGCCCCTTTCTAAATCATTATTGCCCCCCCTCTAATTTCAATGCTGGCTAAGCCCATGTTAACGTATTTATTTTTTGATCAGTCTGTGAATTTAAAATATTTCTCGTCTCGTTATATGTCTTAATATATAAAAATGTCGACATAAAAAGCATCAGCCAAGTTAAATTTGTAAGTATAAGACGCGCCCAAAATGTCATAGATAACTTATCAACGCTATGTTGATGTAGCATACCTCCAACTAATTCTTATCGGCAAGTAGCATATTTGAACTGTATATTCAAAAAAAGAGAACTTAATTATCTCCCAAGAACAGACTAGAACTTAGTTAGAAAACCCTTTTGAGCAGGTCTGTGGAGCATTAATAATTTATCACTGTGTATCTAAATAGACAAATTTACGAATATGACTCGCTGGTAATGAAAAGAAAATATGTTACTTATTTAAAATGACGGGATCATAACATAATGGAATCAAAATTTTTAGACGGAGAAAAAAATTAGTGTTTGGAGAAATGAAATATTATCAAAATCAAACACAAGAATATTTTCAACTTGAAACTATGTTACTGTTTATGAGGTAATATATGTATATTTAAAGGCTTATGCACTTAAGGGTAACGAACGTTTAAAAAGTTGATAAAAAATTATAAAAAAATTTGAACCATGTGGCGGCATCATTAAATTATATATTATTTTTTCCATAAAAAAATGAGCATTATCACATAGGTGAGATATGAAAGGGCAAATTTATGAGTTACCCGAATGCAAATTTTCCCAGGCGACCGACCCATTAAATTGCAATTCGGTAACCGCAAAAAGTTATTAACACCGTATAAATTTCGCTTCCCCGACCACAAAATATATAATTATTTAAAATTTAAATAGTTTCATAGGTTTTCCAGTGACTTAATCTAGTAGAAGTTATAACATAAATGGTAAAAAAATTAAATTGGAATGATCTTAAAGTCATGGAAGGTAATGACAATAAATCTTCCAATCACTGTTTGCACAAATTGAATTATATTGCTTACCCATTTCACGACGCAAGAATAACAAAATTATAAATGGTAAATATTGAAGGTTTTATAAAATCCGCCATAGATTTATAACTTTCAAAAATTTATTTAAACATTTATAAAGAGTTTGATATTGCTTATATTGAGCCCGCGAATGCTCAAGGGCTACTCGAAAGGTAAGGTTAAATTTAAAAAATCCTCCCACTCGGCTCGGCTGCAAAGGGTAGACATTGTGTAAATATTATTGCAAGCTCTCGAATGGCTAAAGGCTCAAATTTTGAGAGCCCTCCTTTATATATATAAATATATTACCTTAAACAGGTAAATGCCAATTTTAAATTGAGACTAGGAGTCTAGACTCATACTTAAATAATGTCAAATTTAAATCAACTTCGCTGGCGACAATATCTAATTTAGGCCATGTTTAATTTATTTTAACGTGAAACTTTCCTTTACAATTTATTATTATTTGAAAAAATAGATAATACCAAAAATTTAAAATGCATATTAATGAAATTTGACTTCTGGTAGTAGATACAGATAAATTAAATGAAAATCGAATATTTTATTAGAAAATCAAATCACACTTGAAATATTGCATATTTACTTGTAAATATTTTTTAATAAAATAATACTCTTGCCCTATATGAAGTTCTATATGGTGATTCTTACGTCTGAGGCTAAAATTTCGGGTTAACTGACACCGAACCCTGTTAATGTTGGCAGTGGGGTCAATGAGGTTTGAAAAATTGGTCATATTGGGCAAAGGCATCAAACGCAATTGTGTGGGGGCAAAGGTTGGACTAGTGGAGGAAGAAGACCCTGATTGATTTTGCATGATAAATATAATACTAGTAGTAGCTAAGTGATGGCAAAAAAGTAAGATGAAATTTGGTGATCCTCATTTGGCTGAATCGCGAAATATGTTTAAACGCGAGGGGAGTGAGGGACTGGCTGGTAAATAACGAATAATTTTGAGGGTAGATAAGGCATTTCGGGTGGTCCCCAATAATTTACTACCTCTCCCTCGCACGAAAATTTTTCTTTTAACTATAGTACATAAAGGTGGTACATGATGTTATTTTAATGCTATTTATTCACATGTAAAGAGTAGTGTCAATTTTTTCCATTGGATGGAATTATGGATCGTTATGTATGATTTATCCAATAAATATTAATAAATATTTATACGTTGAGACGAACGATATACATAGTGTATGAATGATGGGTAGATGGGCAAAGTTTAATGACATCTCTTCCCTTCTCTACCTAATAAATGGATAAATTACAAAGTAACAACCAACGGAGAAGCCTGGCCTCGTTACTTTTTAAATTTTTTAAGAAATCGCCTCAAGGTTTTTCTGCCTTTTTTTCTACTTTTTTCATTTTCAAATTTTATTTTTGTCGTTATCTCCTCCTTCTTTCCCACACATCAAAGTTATAAAGTTTTGAAAATGCCAGTAGGGGAACTATTTCTAATTGTCATTTTGGGAAAAAACATACCATACTCATGCAAATTTATACGTTTTTTAGTAGTAATTTCGAAAGTTGCTGCCCCCTTTATTATCATTAAACTAGTTTTATCATTTAGATGCGGTCGGTCGATAAACTTACCATATTGTTATTCGGAGGATAGGGGAGGGAATGGCATTAGTAGTTGTGCAAAGTAGAATAGGGGAGAGGGGGGGGAGAGAAGAAATGGTAGTTGGCCTGATAATGCAAAATTAGCGGGTGATTCAACTTTGAGCGAAGCTGAGATTTAAGCGCAAGTCCGGGTCACTAAAGGTGGGGGTGGTAAGCTCTTTATACTTTTATTTTTGTAATGGAATATTGCTTTAGTCTTTTATTAGGAAAAGGAAATATAATTTAGGTTAAATAAATAACCATAAACGCTTAATACCTACTACTTGCTTAGGTCAGCTATGTAATATTAAGTTTACTTGCACAAATTTGAAAATAATTATATTATGATAATACCATTATGACTCATTAAAAGCTCTAACCCGGGTGTGACCTTTCTTAAATATAAAGTAGTACATTTCCTTGGCCTGGTCATATTTGAAGATGATACGTCTATAGGTGTGGCTAAGAAAAAGTCCTAAAACAAATACTATAAATTTTTTTAATTTCGTTTTAGGATCACTAATTCCAAACTTTTAGGATGTTTTCAGCTTTGTATAAACAATTCGTTATTGATATAATGGTGCTCAAATTATTCTGAGAAGCTGAATTGTATCTGGTGGGTTGTTAGATGAAGCAATATAACACTTCGATTGACAGCATGACGTCGATATGTATATTAAATAGTATGAGAAAATCTTGGATGATTTGTCACCAATTTTAACATTTTAAATTAACTTAAATTATTTTTAACCTAATTTTTAAGTCCTTAGTGAACTTTTAAATAAATTGAATCCTTTGTTTGAGGGTATGCCCAGAGGTTTAGGCGAAAAGTAAGGATGGAAAGGCAAGGGATAGTCCTCTCGGATTAAGCCACCCCCCACCACTTTAAACGCATCATTTTTTTTATATAATAATGGACTATTTCGTTTTAACAAGGTCAATGTTTGTTTGTGGATTAATGTCAATCTCCATATTATTTTTGGTGGCCCGTCAACTCGCCGAAAACCATCTCGCCAAATTCACCCTGGGACATTTAGTGATTGGTTGAATGGGGGTTGATTTTAAATTAGGGGACCTTTTTTAAGGGGAACATTAATTTCGGCGAGATGGTTTTCGGCGAGTTGATAGGGCACCATTATTTTTATATCTATCCAACCCTTCCAGTAGCCAGCATGGGGATTGGAGGGGGCAACATTGGTTTAAAGGGGAGGGGAAAGGATCATTTTTTGAAATTTTAGCCATATTTTTAATAAATGTTAACAAAGTTTTGGATTTAGTGGGGGGTGGCCGGGCTACGTCCACAAACCCTTGCATCATTCAAATAGCATATTAAAATATTATTTATAGGAGATATTAAAAAAATTGTGAATAGCTGTTCTATAATTCAGAATTGAAACTTTAATGTAAAGGCTACAAACTTTTATTTTAAAAAATGTGGGAGATAGTTCACATTCTCAACAAATTTAAATTGTACCCTAGAATTTCTGTTGTGGATTCTTGTTCTTTGCTGAAACAAATTAACAAATGCTCTAAAACTAAAGCACGGCGCGCCTCACGAAGGTAGTACACAGTACACAAGATTCTAACCACAATTTTAAATGTGATTAGTTGCGTTGCGGCTAAGTAGCAACCATCGATCTAAAATATTTATGATCCATTTCTACGCATGCAATAGTTTTAAGATTCGTATTTTTCACTTAAAAAACAAGCCTGTTCTTCACCGTTAGGCTTATAAATACTCTAATAGCCATCATTAATTTAAAAAATCCCAATATATTAGATTTTCCCAAGAAGCTTAACCAGTCGCTGGAGTCTGGGCCCGTCTCTTCTGGTCTAGGAGTAAACTTCCAGAATCATCAATAATTATTTTAGAGGGGATTTTTTTCTGGTAAATATTTTTAAATTTATCCAACCACGCATTGAACTTTAGTTCATTTTTGACAGGCCATAACCATGAGTCGACTGCAAACAACAGCCACATTCAAAAATTCCTTTATTGCCGTTTGTATTATAGACACGCGAAAAATATATTTGTTACTTCAATTTTGAGGAAAATTAGGATTTTTTAAGAATTGTTAAGAACCTGAAACATATTGACAGTTAGGGTACACCATAATCTTCGGTTGATTTATTAATGTTCAAACGGTCTAATTACTTCTAATAATAATCTCAATGTACTCAAACCTCAATAAAAAACCACAAAAATGCGCTTGATTCAAGGATCATCAAATCCCATAAAATATTAATTTATATTCTCATTTTGGCAACTTTTGCTCTTATTATTTAAATAATTTGCGTTTTAAATATTATCCATCTTATATGATTTAACCCTTCTATTGAAAGTTGTACACTTGATTTTTAATTAAATATTTTAAATAAAGTTACAAAAATAAAATTGTCCCAACAGATATAAATAGGCATATATTGTACTAAAACCCATAAGCTTAATCAGAATTTTAATTAAGAGGGAGGGGGCAAATTTTAGGTAGGAGGGGCAAAATGATCATTTTGGCTATTTAAATAACAATTTTGTTATATTTATATAAATTGATTTATGAATTCATCCCTGTCTTCCCAACCATGAACTCACATTTATGCAAATGTTGACTGAAAATCAATTATTTTATGGCAAATTATTAATTAAATTTTGAGAACTTCGTTTAACAAAGTACGTACTCGAAAGGAATTTAAAAGTATATATTTAAAGTTTAACTCCGCCTACTTTTACCAAAACATTACGAGTCGTGTCTGCTTTTCAACTGCGCTAGGCAATAAACAAATAAATATTTATTATTTGTAATGCTATCGAACTCTTAGAAATTTAAAAATGTAAAAATAAATGGTTTTTAAATCTAAATTATAATTTATCAGATATATATAAAAATATTTTCATTTAACGATCTTCTGATATTAAGCATTATATTTACAATAGAGTTCGCTAGGGGAAAAATAGTAAAATTTGAGATAGTTTTAAATGCTTTCGAAAGGCAAAAGCTAAATGTAAACAACATATGCTAATTTTGAAAAAAGTGTTTAAAGTGGGGTTATAAAAAAGTTAAAGGGTAATTTTATCAAAGATTTGAATTTTCTTTGACAAAAATCAAAATTATGCGTGTTTTGACCCTGATATACGCCGCCCTAACATAGAGATTTAATATTTATGGTTATAAAGAGGCAAAAATTTGATAATTATTCCTTACATTTTAGTAGAAATGTTATATAATTGACTTGATGATATCGTATTACGAAAGGATTTAACATTGATCTGTGGGTGGCATAACATAATCTTTTTAAGATGTGACCCAAGAATTAGGTTAACGTTCATACGAATTATGGAACAGATAATATCTAGCGATATCATAAGATTGGGTATATACAAATATATGGTTGTTGAGTTAAATTTAAACTGTAAAACAGCTTTTTTTGATTTAAACAAATTTTTTGTGTTTTCAAACTTTTTTCTCCATTTAGATCCTCAATTTATTTAAGATTTATGTTAGGGGAGACCGGGGCTACTTTAGCCATAAAAAATTAAATCGTGTTTGAAAAAAAACTAAAAATTATTTTTTCAAATTTTATGTTGGAATCTATTTTTAAAGACTATTTTTAATATAGGAAGAAAATTTGAAGGGAAATAAGCAATAGTTTTTTCACAAAATAAGTTCAAAAAAAATGAAAATCCTAAATTTTTTAAAAGTGCCCGGGGTTAGTCATAGCCCATAGATTAACTCTGACTTTTTCACTTCTTATTAGTGTATGCTAACTCATATCAATAAAAAGATTGTTTCTTCATAAAAAAATGTAGAAAATGCAAATGTAATATGAATATTTTTTGTTTTTTAAATCTTGCCATATGTAAAACACAATGCAAAAATGGCTAGCAATAGCCCCTTTCCGACTAGCCCCGACCCCTATTTTAATAAACAATTAATAATTTAAGATGTTATATTGCATATAAAAATTTTATCATTATACGGTTTTTATATAAAAAATCTCCCTTTATAAGATAAAAGTTAAATCAATCCAAAATATTCAGCCAAAAAAATTTTATATGCAAAATAAAATTTTTTGAAAAGGCTACTAATAGCCCCGAAAAATCGTTTTTTCTCAATAAAAATTTTAAATTTCATTTTTTCTAAACAAAAAATTTTTTACTTATGTCATATGGAAAAATACACATATTTAAATTTTGATTTAATATCATTATTATTTTAAAAAATAATTAGAAAGATAATAGTAACCCCGGGCTACGACTAGCCCCGGTCTCCCCTACAATATAAATATTCAATTTTTCAGCTTCAAAACATATTCATATTACAATATCAAAAAGTCATTGCTCGGTCTGTGCGAAGTAAGGAAATCGCCCTAAATTTTGAAGGCTAAACTAGGACGTTACATTGTATTTATTATGATAACAAGCATTACAAATCACACCTGATGTATAGATTGTTTGGGGCACTGGGTGAAAAATAGGCCAGTTTAAAATGATCTGAAAAAATATTCCTCAAGATTTAACTCGTTTCGATCCGTAATCCCATATCGTCGTAGATTGGGCTATCTGTGAATGCAAATTTATATTATCAAATTTTTGGTAGGAATTCATCATTTCATGACTATTATTATAGCATCATATAGTAAACTTACAATAAAGTTAGGGCAAAACGGCACTAGGTTTAATGAAGTTCTAACGGACAAAATTCTCTGTCTGTGTAAGCCTCGCAAGCCCAATATGGACAAGGTGAGACATGCAAGTAGGGCCTGTAATATGGAATCTCTTTAACCCGAGCCCAAAAACTTATTTATTTTTGGCCCGACCCGAGCCCGACCCGAATTTTTAAATAAAAACTTTTAGAAAAATGTGACATTTAAAAATATTTTACTTTACCATATAAATATTAAATAAATCTAATTGTTATTAATCCTATTTCAAAATTAATGTATGTTCGGAATAAAACTCCATTTATTCTTGCAACAATTTATTTAACCAATAATATTAAAATAAAATAACTCAATGTTCCAATAGCTATCATGGATATATATAAATACTAAAATGAGATTTGTAATTTTGGTAAAAGACTGAAGCTTGGTAATTACATTTTGTACGCTGTGCGAAGATAACTTTTAATATAGAGTTGAGTTTATTTAAATCAAATTTTAAAAGGATTGGTTTGCCTTGGGTTCAATTTGGGCCGGGCTCGGGCCTGGGGCAGCGCGACCCAAGGCACATCCCGGGCCCGATTATTTTATTAACTTTTGTCCCAGCCCGGCGCAAAACCCTGTCGGGCCGGGGTCGGGCCTCTTTGGGCGGCCTGTGCAGGGCTCTACATTCAGATTATTGGACTACAAAATTTGAATACTATTTTGGCGCTACATTTAATAATTTTGTAAATAGCTTTCTTAAACCCATACCCAAAGCATTTGGAACAGATTTCATCGAGTCTGACCTTAAAACGAAATAAATGTTTCAAAATATAAAGTTTTTATTTTGCCTGAGAATCTTGATTATTAGAAACTGATATAACGGTTATAAAAAGAATTATCTTACAAAATAAGGAATAGAATGGCATGGCATTTCATTTAAATACTGTAAAGTATCTCTATGTTTAGAACTTTTTCATAAGTCTAAAATATAATGATTTATGTAGCTTCATAAATGGCAAAATTACTGTAGATAATCTCTTTATAATCAACATCTGTAAAACTTAAAACACTATATACCTTTTAGAGAAGTAATTAGTTGCCACTGTATTTTTATCTTATAAATAAAACCGTTTCTGCTGTTTTATAGAATACTACGGAGCAAATTTTTTCAATTTCATTACAATTTTTTTTTATTAAAATTTTGTTTATTCGATGTTGAAAAATTAGTTTAAAAATGGGATATGTAAAATATAATCGCCGGTTAGAAATAAAAATAAAATAATAATACGAAAGCGTCGCATTTATCATCCGTTAAAAGCGGCCAGTTGACGGCTAGGGATTTAAAATTATACTTTGCGATTAAAAACCTATTTGTTTATTAAAAAAGTTGGTGAAATATTAAGAGACCGGGCAGCGTCGACTAATTTCTTTAAGAAGTTCAATGGCGGCTGGTCCAAAAGTCCCAGAGCAGGAGGCAACAATAAGGGTAAAAATTTTTGAAGGTAGGAAGGCCTGGTATGACCATTTTACGGGGGCGAGGGTCAGATAATTGAATTTTGTTTAGAGGGGGCAAAAATGACTATTCAAGTGAAATTCCTAGTGATGCGGAAAAACCGAGAAAAATCTCGGTCTCGGTCTCCGTCTCGTCTCGTCTCGGAGAATTTGAAAAATGGAGTCGAGATCGAGACGAGAATTTTGAGGTCGAGACGAGACGATACGAGATTTTCCCGGCGAGATCTCGACTTTTTATTGATCGTTAGATTTTAGTAAATTATTGTGTATTTTAATTTACATTTAAGGTATTAAGTGTAAATCAATATGTATGGAATATATTTGATATTAAAAAAAATCCCAAGTGTAGTTAATATTATATATTTTTGCAAAAAAATTAAAATTTGGCAATCATTTACCTAAGTATGGTTGATTTTTGTCATACATTTAAATACGTACTCATTAATTTAAAGTTTAACCCTTATGTTCTTAATTCTATAATAATGCTGCTTTTATTGTTGTTTTTACAACGTTTTAATTTGTGCAACTAGTTATCAATTCTGTAAATAATAATAACATCATTAAATGTCACTCGCACTTTGTGGTTTATAGCGCTATAGTAAACATGCAATAAACACTATGGGGTAAATTAATGATGGTTATATTAATGGACTTAAACTTTTGCCTTAAATATGTTAAGGTCTACTTTGAAGCATTAGCAATGGTTAAAAAAGGGTCTCATTTTGCTCAATTATGCAACTAAATCAACTATAAGCAAACCTATAATTTTCGAAGTCCATTTATAGTTGACAGACACAGTGAATTTAATACAAATATTATAATTTGCTAGAACAATAAAATTTAATTTTTTATATTTCAAATTTATTTATAGTTTTTTTAGTCTGCACTTTTTATAGAAAATGTTATCTTTATGAGTTAATTCATATCTTTATATTGTCAATGAGATGTCGTGTCCCGCTAAATCTTTAAAAAGTTTGTGTATTAAAGTTTTTCGAAAAATATAAAATTTGCCATTTGGATTTTTGAACACTTATTTATATTTTTAATAAAACAGGAGAAATTTTAATTCCGAATATATTTTTTTTTTAGACGAGACGAGAATTCTCGTCGAGACGAGACGAGACCGAGATTTTTCTAGACCGAGACGAGACGAGATCGAGATTTTCTTAATCGCTCCCGAGACGAGACGAGATTTTGTTTTCGAGACCGAGACGAGACGAGATCGAAACACTAGAAATTCCATTCAAGGGGTAGACCATTTTGCCAAGGAATCAGGCTGGAGCCGTTGGGTCGCATTTTTCCTTCCAACGATAGGTCAGACGACAACGACAGGGTATTAGCTCTTGTAAAAGTGGCCTGGATATGGACATTTATTTTGCCTGATGTATTTAAATTTATTAAAAAGGCATTGTAGGGGGGTGACTTGAGTAGTCGTCTACCTACTAAGAGCAGTTATTGCAGGAAATTCTTTAGAATAGGGAATTCCTAGTCTGAGGGCGATGGAGTATCATAGCTCAGGGTCCTCCAATCTCTCTAGAAAGTAAACTAGGATATCTAGCCTCTCGAGCCCCAATCCGTCAATAACCAAAGATTTAGTTTATAGTGCTGGCGGGCGTCGCTGCTCGATAAGATGAGATCAACGGAGCGAGGGACTAGGCCTGCATCCCAATTTTTTGTCTTGAGGTTGAGAATGGGGTCCTTGGATTCACGTTGGCAGACCAAACATCTAGAGCAGGGATCAAAAAAGCCCGGCCCGCTAAAGGGCCGCGCAACTCTAAAATTTTAATTTTCGGGCGGGCCCGGGCGGGCACTATGATAAGATTCGGGCAGTTCGGACATGATTAAATTAAAATCATAGGATATTATTTTGTTACTTTTTTTATTAGATCGTATATCGAGAATGCTTAGAATGTTAAAATAACATAACTTTGCTACCCCTTCCCTATTTATTTATATAATCTTTGCCTGACTCCATTTCTTCCAGATGAAAGTATTGAAATATTTATATTTATGTAGCCCTTTCATTGTTCGCAATATGTGCCGTCTACACTTAAATTATAGGCGTCATGCCATTTTCACACAATGTATGCACATATAAGTGTTAAATTTCATTCTAATTCGTTTATTTTTTTTTAGCATATAATGATTTAACAAAGCTTCCCCATTTCGCAATTCGCCTTATTTATTCCCTAATCTACTCTATTACTTATTTCTAATTTCTCTAAATTAATTTCCATGCCATTCTTTTTTGCCCCATTTGGCAATTCCCCCTTTTTTTGTTCCCTTATCTACGCTATTACTTATTTTATAATTAATTCCCCTACCATCTTTTTTTACTTCAAATAAAAATTCTCTCCATTAAATTTCATAGCAAAAAGGTAATTTATTGATTAAATATATTTTTTATCAAATTAATATAACAGTGCACAAAATTTAAATAATCAAAATAATTTTTATTAACCTAAAACTAAATGCATTAGCAATTAATCTATTAAAATTTTGTGACCTATGAGTGGTTTTGCCAGCAATAACATAATATTTAAAAAAAACTCTTGCCAAATGTTTTTGAAAAGACAAATACTACCATTTTTGAGCTATATGTATTAAGATTTAAGATTGAAAGTTTTATCTGAAAAAATTGTATCTCATTTGAATTAATTTAAGAGTTGTGTGATATGCAAATGCTTTACATGTCCATTAGTTTATAAGATTTATAATTTTAAATCATTTTTTCACATAAAATATCGTGCTTGACCTTAACTCTTGTAGTGTACAAGCGACTTGGATGTAAACTGCTGGGAACAGATATTTATTCAAAATGTACCAGCCTGGAATCTAGAAATTTCTCCAACTGGATATTCTAAATTTTCTCCAAATAGATATAAGTTCAACATAATCACTCCATTCAACATCACTCACCTCAACTTCGCTCCGCCATAGTTTCCACTTATCCACTACATTCGCGTTTACAATCCATTTCGCTATAAGCACATTACAATTAGATATTCCATAGTTTTCAACCACACTATTTGGATATTTTTTTGTTTTGTACTTTGCTCATTTGTCATTTACCAACAGTTTTACTTATCTTCATTACTTTTAAGAGATTTATTATCATCAGGAACAAAAGAGGGAGTTAAAAAATAATTATAATATTATAATAATATTTCGTCCTATTCAAGGACATCATCAGATTATAACAGAATATGATAAATAAAATAATACAATTAAATGGAACGTTTTATAGGTGGGTTAATATTATAATGTAAGAATGGATACAGATCTCTTAAAAGTATTCTGAACGATGAAGAAAATTTATTAAATTTATCTCATTACTTAATATTTTTTATTAACAATAAAATATTTTATTTTATATAATCCGCAAATTGGTAAACAAAATAAAGCTTCCTTCCACCAAACTTTTAATTAGATTTAAAAATTTATGATAAATTCTTTAACTATGTTACGTTTTTTAAACTTTAAGTATTTATTAGATTTACTAATCAGAGAAGACTACGTGGCACTTACCCGATCAAGATAGAAGAAACTCATTAAAACAAACCCCTGCCTGTGGAACCAATATTTGTTAAAGAAGAATATATATGTAAAATTAATGCTTAAGGTTTAAAATGGTTTATAAATATACAAGTAAAAAGAAATCTGAGTCACACTATTAAAAATAAAGCTGGCTAATGGTGAGTTTTGGTGTTGACAAATAAATTTAAAATAGTTAACTTAAAACTTTTCTTTCCTTTAACTAACTTTTATCGTATCCTCTCAAATTTTAACGTTATTTTAATATTTGCGACAAACGCCTTTAATATTTTATGCGACACTAAAATGTTCGATAAAAACTATAGGGATTAATTTTTTTACATCTTTAAATACATTTTAATAGATAAAATTTATTGCGCCTAAATATCCTAAACGATTTAAAAAGTTAATAACAAAGATACATGCGTTTTATTAGTATGTTCCAAGTGACTACTGTAAAAAAGTTTATAAGAGATGCAGCATATATTTATTGTATTCTAAACAGCTTAAAACCATAGACTAATAAAACTATAGACTGCCGAACAGCTGTTCTGTGCATTGAAATTTATTTAGCAACTCAGGCCGCCATTACTTTAACCCACCAATATGCGCACTTGTGAAATAAAAAACGGCATAAGTGTTTATAAAATAAAGTAATCAAGTTATTTTATGGTTATTTTAATAAATCATCTTTATATGCTTTGTCTTTAATAAATACTTTGTTTTACATAATTTAAATGAACTTCAAGTTTGGTGATTATATTATTTTCTACACAAGATCATTTAGCTGATGCAATATTCAAAGCTAGTATCCCTGTATATGCCTGGAAAGGAGAAACAGACAAGATGTATTAAACAGGTATATATAGTTTTGATTTTTTATGTTTATATATTGTAGACCTTTTCAAAGTTAATTAACCTTTAAATTTTATTTTTGATGGTAATGATTGTAGATCTTGTTTTTCAAAGATCAACCTTTAAATTTAATTTTGGATGATTGTTATGATCTAACAGAGTTGGTCCATGACCATGACATATATATTTGGCAGTACATTAGCATTAAATGTTATGGCTTTAAAAACATTCAAGATATTTATATTTTAAATTTTCTACATTTAAAATAATATTTTATTGATCATAAATTAATAAAATTTATAATTTTTTTTTATTTGTTAGTTAGCACATTCCTATTTGGATGGGTTTTACAAGTCTTTATCAATCAGAAGTTTAGTTATCTGTAATTTTAAAATGGCAACTAGTTTAAACTTTAAGTTTTCATTTATATTATTTCATATGCTTTCTACTTGACAAGATTGCTATAAGGCCTCATCTTCATTTTACGTTGTTTTGAATTATATAAATTAATTCTTATTTATATAATATTTTGAAGGTGTGTGAATATGGGCAAAGGGATTGTATATAAACTGCTGCCAGGAGCAAAGAGTGCATAGCAATCTGCCAAGGCATGTTGTGATTTGTAAAGCCAGCCAATTAGAAAACCTGCATATGAATATTTATGAATACATGCATGAATTGTATTGTAATTTATTTTTATACTTATGAAATAAACTTCTAAAAAGTTCTTATACTTTTTTTAGAAATATAATACATGAATCATCAAATATTACACAAATAAAAATTTTGCTTTATAATTTTTTAAATAATTTGAACCAACAATTTAAAATTTACAAAGCAAAAATAAAATAAATAAATCTTAAGGGTAACTAATTTTTTAGATGACAATTGATTAATATTTTACTCTCGTAAAATTTATATGTAGTTAAATTTCATATCGAGAAAACCTATAATGTTAAAACTAATACTAATCTTTTCGTGTAGAAAATATAGTATAGATGGCGCTAATATTACTTTTAACGATATTATATTATTTCCTTATAAATGTAGAATTTCTACACAAGTTTAAATGTTTTCAATGTGGTTTAATTTATTCTTATATAAACATGAGTTTTACTTTTTGTTTGGGCTTTTGTAAGCTTATATTAGCTTGATATAAATTTATAAAATAAATATTACAATCCAGCGAAATAAGTAGCGCTTAGATAGTTTATGAGACGAAAGTAATGGCGGATTACACCCTTACTTAAAAATTATCGACTGTTCGGCAGTCTATAGTTTTATTAGTCTATGCTTAAAACAATGTTTTTTATGGGACAATCATAGACTAATAAAACTATAGACTGCCGAACAGTCGATAATTTTTAAGTAAGGGTGTAATCCGCCATTACTTTCGTCTCATAAACTATCTAAGCGCTACTTATTTCGCTGGATTGTAATATTTATTTTATAAATTTATATCAAGCTAATATAAGCTTACAAAAGCCCAAACAAAAAGTAAAACTCATGTTTATATAAGAATAAATTAAACCACATTGAAAACATTTAAACTTGTGTAGAAATTCTACATTTATAAGGAAATAATATAATATCGTTAAAAGTAATATTAGCGCCATCTATACTATATTTTCTACACGAAAAGATTAGTATTAGTTTTAACATTATAGGTTTTCTCGATATGAAATTTAACTACATATAAATTTTACGAGAGTAAAATATTAATCAATTGTCATCTAAAAAATTAGTTACCCTTAAGATTTATTTATTTTATTTTTGCTTTGTAAATTTTAAATTGTTGGTTCAAATTATTTAAAAAATTATAAAGCAAAATTTTTATTTGTGTAATATTTGATGATTCATGTATTATATTTCTAAAAAAAGTATAAGAACTTTTTAGAAGTTTATTTCATAAGTATAAAAATAAATTACAATACAATTCATGCATGTATTCATAAATATTCATATGCAGGTTTTCTAATTGGCTGGCTTTACAAATCACAACATGCCTTGGCAGATTGCTATGCACTCTTTGCTCCTGGCAGCAGTTTATATACAATCCCTTTGCCCATATTCACACACCTTCAAAATATTATATAAATAAGAATTAATTTATATAATTCAAAACAACGTAAAATGAAGATGAGGCCTTATAGCAATCTTGTCAAGTAGAAAGCATATGAAATAATATAAATGAAAACTTAAAGTTTAAACTAGTTGCCATTTTAAAATTACAGATAACTAAACTTCTGATTGATAAAGACTTGTAAAACCCATCCAAATAGGAATGTGCTAACTAACAAATAAAAAAAAATTATAAATTTTATTAATTTATGATCAATAAAATATTATTTTAAATGTAGAAAATTTAAAATATAAATATCTTGAATGTTTTTAAAGCCATAACATTTAATGCTAATGTACTGCCAAATATATATGTCATGGTCATGGACCAACTCTGTTAGATCATAACAATCATCCAAAATTAAATTTAAAGGTTGATCTTTGAAAAACAAGATCTACAATCATTACCATCAAAAATAAAATTTAAAGGTTAATTAACTTTGAAAAGGTCTACAATATATAAACATAAAAAATCAAAACTATATATACCTGTTTAATACATCTTGTCTGTTTCTCCTTTCCAGGCATATACAGGGATACTAGCTTTGAATATTGCATCAGCTAAATGATCTTGTGTAGAAAATAATATAATCACCAAACTTGAAGTTCATTTAAATTATGTAAAACAAAGTATTTATTAAAGACAAAGCATATAAAGATGATTTATTAAAATAACCATAAAATAACTTGATTACTTTATTTTATAAACACTTATGCCGTTTTTTATTTCACAAGTGCGCATATTGGTGGGTTAAAGTAATGGCGGCCTGAGTTGCTAAATAAATTTCAATGCACAGAACAGCTGTTCGGCAGTCTATAGTTTTATTAGTCTATGGGGACAATAAGATTAACCGAATTGCAGTATTTCGATTGCCATGTGAATGTCAGCTGCTACTCGAAATTTAAAAAATATCGCGAGAAAGTTTTATGATGTCATAGTTATTGGAGGGGGACATGCCGGTTGTGAAGCAGCAGCTGGGGCAGCTCGAATGGGTGCGGATACACTTTTGGTTACTCATAAATTTGATACCATAGGTGAGCGTTGATTATAATCTTTCTTTATTAAAGGTATTTAGGAGAAATGTCGTGCAACCCATCTTTTGGTGGTATCGGTAAAGGTCATCTTATGCGTGAAATAGATTCTTTAGATGGACTTTGTTCTCGCATATGTGATAAAGCGGCTGTGCAATATAAAGTCCTAAATACTAATAAAGGGCCCGCTGTTTGGGTAAATTAAATTATTTTTTGCTATAATAAGCTTATAGGGCTTAAGAGCTCAAATTGATAGGCAATTATATAAGAGATACATGCAGGAAGCTATAAGCAATTATCCCAATTTGCACATTTTAGAAGGTGCAGTGGATGATTTGATAATAGAAAATTGTAGTAACAGTTTGTGTTGTACTGGGATTAAGCTTTCTAACTTAAATGAAATAAAATGCAGATCTGCAATAATAACCACAGGTCAGCTACTATATTTAGAATAATTTAGTTGATAAAACATAAATTAAACATTGATTTAATATATTTTTGTTTATGTAGGCACATTTCTCAAAGCTCAAATAAATATAGGTCTTCATACTTACCCAGCTGGTAGAATAGGTGATAGCTCTGCTATACCTCTATCAGAAACCTTATACAAACTTCAGTTTAAATTGGGTCGCCTTAAAACTGGTACTCCACCTAGGCTATTGAAACAATCTATTAACTACAATCATCCTAACCTTAAAAAAGAATTGGGTGATAAAATCCCTAATCCTTTTTCTTACCTGAATAATGTCGTATCTGTTGAGGTGATAATTTATGTTTATTATATATAATATTTTCTAAACAACCCATTTTAAAGAAACCCTGCAAATTTTATGAAAAATATACTTGTAAATTTTAAGTTTATTCACATAAAATATTTTTATTGTAATTTTTTGTTAACTAATAGCCCACAAAACAAATACCTTGTTACTTAACTGCAACAAATGCTAAAGTTCATGAGATTATAGCTAAAAATATGCACCTTAATCGCCATGTTAAAGAAGAAACTTCAGGGCCACGGTAATAAATATACTGGTCATTAAATATTAATGTACATGTTATATTTGAAAATAAGCACTCGATTTTGAATAGGCATTAAATTATAAATTCTTTTCAAGATTACATCAATTCCGAAATATCTATGCTGATTTATTGCAGAATTTATTATATATAATTCTTATATAAAGGTACTGCCCTTCAATCGAGTCAAAAGTACTTCGTTTTAAAACGGATTCCCATAATATATGGCTCGAACCTGAGGGTTTCGACAGTCCTCTCATATATCCTCAAGGTTCTGACCCTTACATTATATATTTTGGATATTTTATAAATTTTTAAGATTTTTAGTGTGGGAATTTGAGGCTACTTGGCAACGATATTGGCTTTTTGCTTTAGTAATATAATAATAATTTGAGGGTAAAGTTTTGTGCAAATTTTAATAGATACCTAAAACAATCCAAAGAGTACACTTTTATTTTCTCAAAAGTTAAGCATGAGGCAGCAACTAATCCTTTTATGAATGCTATTTAAACGGGTTGAGCTTACCGACACCAAAGGTTGGCTAATAGCTTCTTTGATTGGAATGTCGAGAATTTAAATTATCATGTAGCAACTTTGTAACATTCCGGTCTTAAATCGTACAATTTATTAGTTTACAACTATGAGAGCTATTCATTGATATTTACAGCTTTCCATTAATTGTAATGTTTTTCTGATATTTAGCTTTGCAAATAATTGATATTATACAAAAAGTTAATTTAAAGTCTCAAGCGCTGCTACGCTTCAATTATAACCCGAAAGGCTGGCTTTAAAACTATGTCGTTTGTTTGTTCATCAGGTTTTGCATTTTTTATTTATAAAATCGAAAGATACCATGTTTTGTAGTTCTGTATTTAGATAGTTTTCTTTTCAAAAATAATATAGTCTTATCAATAAATACGGTCGTTACCGAATTCATAACGCTACCTTTTAGGTATGTCTTGCACATTGCCACCCGACTTGCAGGAGCAGGCGTTCAGAGCTATAGACGGACTCGAGAATGTTGTCATAACTCGACCCGGTTACGGGGTCGAATATGATTACGTTGACCCGACTCAGCTGAACCCCAGCCTGGAAACTAAAAAAATTCGAGGCCTATTCATGGCCGGGCAAATAAACGGCACCACGGGTTACGAAGAAGCGGCTGCACAAGTTATTACGCCTAATAAATAACATATTCAAGCGCATGGGCGTAGCCAGGGGAAGACAAGGAGGGCGACTACCCCCTCTATATCCAGAAATTCTTGAAAATTTAATATAATTACGGCTTAAATTTGAAAAAATTATTATTTTCCCCCTCCCAAAAGCATTATTGCCTCCCCCCTCTAGTTTCAATCTAGGCCCATGTTCAAGCACTTTATAATGTTTGCTTGTTAACTATATATCAATATAATTTATTAAAAGAACTTAGTTTTAAAAAGGAGAAAAAGCTAATGCTATTTATTACAATTCCTATTATAGTCTACTGAACCAAAATGAGCAATCCTGATGCTTGTATCAGAATTGGTTTTTTATTATAGCGAAAATCCCCTATATACTTTATAACGCGTAGCCTTGCTATTAATCACTGCATATTATCAGCTTCAACCAACACAATTAATATTTTTGTTCAACTAACTTTAAAATACCGATCAAAATTGATATTAAAATTTTTTATGGACGCATCGGATATGGCTTTTATTTAATAACAATACATGTTATACTTAATTGATTCGACTTTAAACAAGGTCGATGAGGTAATTTAAAACCGATTTATCCGCACTGGCTGATTAAAGAATTTGTTAATTTACAATTTTATTTTTCTCAGTAACGTTTTGTTTCAGGCAATTATTGCTGGGCCCGTTTATAGTAAATACGATTTAAACCTAATTTGAACGGGTAAATTTTGATACAGCCCAAATTAGTTTCAAATATCACAGTCTGTCCCCTTAAAATTTGTTTTTTCCGAACAAAATCAGTAAATACGACACATTCCGTTTACATTTTATAAAGTAATTAATATTAACTTTACCATTCTTAAAACAGCTCAACCGTAATTACGGACTTAAAAAACATACAATAAAAAATCTGAAATTGCCTGGCTTGATATTATATTCGTTTAATATACGAGTGTTTTATGGGCATGGACTTAATACACTTAATTGTGTTATGATCTAATCGACTAAAAATACATTTAAGTTTTCACTAAATTTACACTTTTAAAAACAACGTCAAATGGCTTATCTATTTAAAATGAAATTATAGAGGTGAATTCACTGTCTGTTTCGGGTCCTTTTAACGATATTTTACTACATGTTTAACGCCGTTATATTCACAATAATAATTTTCGATATACAATTATTCTATCGATTGAAAAGGGAATTTTAGCGGGTATCAACGCAGCCATCCGTAGTAAAGATATGCCTACAGAACAAACCAGCGGAGAAGAATCGCAATTCTTAAATATAAGCCGATCCGAAGGCTACATAGGCGTTTTGGTGGATGATTTAACAACGCTCGGTACTAACGAGCCCTACCGAATGTTTACGACTCGCGCAGAGTTTCGCCTGCACTTGAGACCTGATAATGCCGACCTCAGACTTACCCAAAAAGGTAGGAGTTTTAGGTGGCTAAAGCTATATATAATTTTTCTAAAACGTTAAATTTATTAGTGGTGTTGTCGGATTTATAATATAAATTTCAATATTTCTGACCAGATGGGCCTTTCAATAAGGACAATATAAAATGAGAAATAATAATAGCTATAATAAATTAAATGTGTTAAGGGGTGAACCGACAGAGATATAAATGCGATGGCCTTTGTGGTTCGAAATAATGAAATCCTCAACGAAATTACTAAATGAATGCCAATTTTATACACAATTGCTTATCTCGATATATAATATGTTACATGGTGATTTTGTTAATTCAGCTTAGTTTGATTGTACATAGCTAAAATGTTTTATTTTATCTAAGAGGACTTTTATTCGATTAATTTAATCCCGAATTTTAATTCTGCTATTTAGACTGTCGAGCACCCGCCTAAATAGGCCACTTTTATAAATGAGGTTTTGGCTAACAAATTTTGATTAACATGATAAATAAATTAGGCATTATGTTTTGAGGTGATATAAGTTCAAGCTTACTGATATCTAGTTCTAGGTTGTCAACCAATTAATAGCCTCTATTCTCACAGGCTCATTCATCCCATTAATACGATGAGAATTTTTATATTATTGGCAATAGTTGCCTTGGGCAAATCATATTATATGTGAGGAGGGCCGGCAGGATATTTTTTACAGGTTGATAGTGTTCAGAAAGAGGTAATATTTCAGAAGTTTTGGTATAAGGATAATTTTAACATTTCTAAGGGGGTTGTTATAGGTTTTTAAATTTTGCGATATGAATGCGAATCGTCATAGTTTATAGGCGAAACTCTGGCTTCAACAACTAATTGTAGAGTTATTTAACGTTAAAACTTATGAGCTATCTTAAAACTCGAGACACTAGAATCATGTAGGCTTAAACAACCAAGCAATTGTTTGTGATTTGAGTGGATTTATTGATAATCCCAAACAATTTTCTATTCCTTTTAAAAAATTATTTAAGGCTTGCGTAAAGAAATTGTAAAAGAAAATATATTTATGAGTGATTCAATAATTAACATGTTAACCTCTGCCTTTTATTAAATAACCGCAATGTTAGGTTGACACAAAACCGTATGAGATGGAACAAAATAACCTATTTCAACAAAAATGCGTTTTCATTTAGGAAAAATAAGCCAAAATTGGTCATTTTTAATAAATTCACGGCCTTCAGAACCGCTTAACCTTGTCATCTTGTATAGCTTGACCATTGTAAATATAATAATAAAAATCAATTGCAATATCGGCATGTTTTCCAAATATTTATAATTCTTAACTTTCTTTATTTATCACTTTCAATTCACAAAATGTGTTTTTCTAAATAATAAATGATTAGTATATAGACATAAAGGCTATTGTATCATATTTTATGAATATGCAAGGTTTCGATGTGGGATGTGTTGGGGAAGAACGAATGGATAAATACATTTGGACGCGGGACACGTTAAACAAGGCGCGAGACTTGTTGAGCAATCACAAGATATCCAACGTCGACACCTATCGCGTATTAAACCACACCAAACAATGCAAACCGAGCGCCAAGTTAAAAACGTATGCCAACGACCCACTATTTAGATCATTTGCTTCGAAATTGGATTAAAACATTTATTTCAAATACAAATATGCAACACTCCTTGCTATACAAACTTTGCATTTTAAAAATTGTGAAAAATTCGTTATGTCAAACATAGCGATGCCGTATAAAAAAACATCGCCTACTGTTTTAAAGTCCGAACATTAGGTGTCAACAGTGGTGTTGTAAAAATGGCTGGATTTTGTTTGGTCGCCCTTTGGTTTTGAGGCGACGAAACGAATCGGGGTCAAAATAGCAGAAAAAAACAGCAGAATTGGTCAGAACTGGTCAGAACAAGATTTTAGATAATCAATATATTAGAATTAAATCTCAAATGGGGAGGGAATTTGATGTGCAGCTAATCCTAACCCTGACCCTAACCTAAAACGCTGGCCTAAAACACTAACCCAAACCTTAACCCTCCTGACCAATCTTGATCTGACCAGTTCTGACCAATTCTGCTGTTTTTTATTCTGCTATTTTGACCCGGTCCCGACGAAACATTAATAGACCAAGGTTTGACCAAAAAACCTTCGGTCTATTTATATGACTAAGAAAAACAGACCAAAATATCTTTAGTTTGTAGCACGTTACTTAACAGCTCTGATAAAATGGAAAATTCAATCTAGAAAGCTTATCAGATTTATCACGTAAAAGCAGTATTTTTGTGTATCCTTATCTGATTGGCCTGCTAGAATAATAGAATTGTAATCGGAAATAACCCGATCATGCCTCATATGTTATTTAGCGCCATGGATTTACTGCAATTTCCACATATAACGTTACACAGCCTTAATACAATTTTTCCAAACCACGGCTATGAAACGTTTTTGGAAAATCAAGATCATCAGTTGGATAACATAAATAACATTAGCCAAAGACTTAAAATCGAAGGTATTCGTTTCAAAAAATTTTTTGTAATTTAACTCATTTATCTTTAGTTTGGTCTGTTGGTTTCATTTTAAGATTTTATCAACCGCTAAGGTTTTGCATATTTTAAATAAAATAATCATAATTATTATTAGCGCTTTACAGCAAATATTTAGCCGAAGATTTTGCGACGATAGAGGCCTTGAGGAAAGATGAAGAATGCAAACTTGCCCAAGATTTAGATTATACCAAGTAAACTTTGCTTCAATGTACGATAACTTTTGCAAAGAGTTAAAGTTAAAAATTGTGTACCTAATGACTTCTTATTACTTCTCGATGTCTTAAAAATAACAATTTGATCGACTATTAAATTTTGGGCACCCTAGATATTACATTGAAAATTAAAATAATTAAACTTTGCTACATTATAATACACCACAACTTTCATCAATTTTAATTGAATAGTCCGTCTCTAAATTTATCGAACGAATTGAAGGAAAAATTATCAAACCTCAGGCCTTCCAATATAGCTGCTGCTAGTAGGATACCGGGCATTACACCAGATGCTTTGATAAGACTTTTGCGATTTGTAAAAAGAAATCCCTCTCCCATATCACACGTACTTGTCTGAATTCATACAAAACATTTGCCATTGGTTTTAAATAAAAGTTTAGCCTTTTCTTCACTACATTTAATAAAATTTTAAAAGTTAAGCAGTCAAATATTTTGTAATAATTAGGCTTATTGATTTTTTATATTATTGCCTAATTTCTAGGTATTTTAACAATTCAATTTTTGACATAAAGTATTCTCAAATAGAAAAAATATAATCATTTAGAAATGTAACAACTATAACACTTATTTTGATTCGATCAAATTTAGGTGGTAGAAAAAAAATTGTTTAACATTAGAAAATGTACAAATCAGTGGCGTAGCTAGCCTTTTTGCCTTGGGGGGGGGGGGGCTGAGCTGGTAAAACCATGGGCGTAGGTAGGGGGGGGGGGTCAAAAGAGGTTTTTACTACAAAAACCTTTAAAAAATATTTGTTTTGCCCCCCCCCCCCCCTAATTAAACTTAAAACATTTTCGCCCTCCCCCCCCCCTAATCCAAAATTTGGATACGCCCATGGGTCAAACGTGAAAATTTTTTCCCTCATAAACGTTAGACAAACTTAAAATTCCGCTATTACTTTGTGTATTTTTTCGATTAACATCACGTATGATTAAAAAAAATTATAAATAAAACAAAGTAATGTAGTTTATAGAAAATTTCACATGGTTTTGAATTGTAAGAGCACAGAGTGGAACGGGGATATTGACAAGAAATCTTTGACATTTTAAAAAATAATACTAATAGTAAAAAAACTATACAAGCTTTTATAAAAATGTGGCCATATATAAAACAAATTTTAATTTTACATATGCAATATTGGCAGCAATTTCAGGCAGCATTTATATCAGGAAAACAATGAGAACATTTAAAAGCCTTTTTTGAGGGTAGATCCTCAAAAAGCGAAATTATAACATAAATATAAAAAAAATTAATTATGAAATTAATTCGTTCGAGAATGAGTATTTAGAAGTTATTGCCGCTGATGATATTATAGATATATTTGCACACCCCCCCCCCCTTACACCACCTAAAAGTTAAAATGAACTAATAAATTTAACGGCTAAATTAAATGAATCAAAATTTTATTTCATAATTTTAGATGAAATTAGAGATGTGAGATGCACAGAACAACTTGGCGTCTGTGTACATTTTGTTAAAATCCAATTACACACCGAAAGGAATTTTTATCCCTTGAAAGTTTTGATGCGTAACAATTGTCTATAAAATTTTGGCTTTATATGTGCATGTGGTAAAAATGTGCAAATGGCCAATTAAATTGAATCCAGGATGTAATTTTCGTAAATTTAATATTATTTTTAAATATTTTGTAAGTGTTAAAAAGTTTAAAACAAGTTTAAAAGCCTTGATAATTTTTCATTAAATATTAAAATTAATCTTATAATAGTAGTTCATTACGCCTTTTACTCGATGTTGCAAACGAATCTATTATCCAGGGGAATAACATTTATAAAGTCATGTTCTAAGCTCTATAAAGCTAAGGAAGATAACCTATCTTGTCCAATTGTGGAACGAAGATAAGTTTTAATCCGTTTTAGCAGTGAGAACGATTTTTCGGGTGAACATGTTATTGGGATAGTTAAATTATTTTAATCAAAATAATAAAATTTGGAAACACTGTTGAGGGCAAAATTTTAATATGTGAAAAAATATTATTGCATTTTATTTTATTCGAAGGTAAAGAATTATAATATATTACATAATTTTTTGCCATTATTATATCGGCATCTTGCGTATTAATTCATAATGGTTAATTACTTCTGATAAAGAGATTTATCGCAAAAAAGGGGATGAAGGGTTTAAACCTTCTAAGGACTTATATAAATTACAATTAATTTCCGAAAAACTTATGTTAGATTATGCTTTTATTCTATCGATGATAGGATAATATAAATCAATTAATGAATTGGTAGATTCGAAAGAGTAAAAAGTGTAATTTTTTTTAATACGTTTAGAAGGTAATAAATCAAAAATTAAAACTAAATCTTTCACCTTATTATTAAGAATTTGATAGTGATCCTCATTTCTAATATCAATTAAGGTTAATATTGGGCTACCGTGGAAATTGCATTTATTAAACAAATATTTGGGCTTTGAACTTGTTCTCAACTTTTTGAACAATTTCAAAAATATAATAATCTTCACATTGTTCCTTAATTAAGATAAAATAAAATGGCTTAAGGGGCCCAAGATTCTTCCCTTGGCGGGGGGGGGGGCCATGGAGCCAGGTTTTTGCTCTTGGGGGGGAGGGGGGGGCACGGGCCCACACAGCCCCCACCTAGCTACCCCACTGCTACAAATATAAGTTATAATTAATTAAACTATTCTTCTCTCAGGTATTCACATAAATGACATATAGCATTCAATGTGGAATGTATTTTTTATCACAACTATTTGAATAATTTGAAATAAAATTATTCTCCTTTAAAAGCAAATCATCAAATATTGTCTTAGTGTAAGTCCAACAATCAATTTCTTCAACTTGAATATCCAACAAGGCTTTAATCTTAAAATTGCTTAAATAATATATTTTGTGTACTTTAATAGATATTCTTTCATAATGATCAGGAATACCTTCAAATTTATCTAGATATGTCATCATATCCAAATTAATCCTATAAATTTCCCCTTCAATTACCTTCAGAATATTATATTATATATACAAATTAAATACATTTCCAACTCCAGGCTTATTTATAAGATAAGGAATGTTATAAATAGTAGAAATTATCAAAGGGTAGTGTTGACATGATTGTCCCTTTGAATAAAATTTTGCTTTGCCAATTTTTTCATTTAATAAAATATGATGATTAGGTTGCCTTGTTTTTAAAGTCCCATAAACAAAAATAAATTCGAAAATTTCTTTCATTACTGATATCACATGTTTTATGGAATTGGTCAATTGAGCAAATTTCTAAAAGACAGTTTACACAGACATGGTTTTATTAGTCTATGGTTTTACATGTAAACCTTTCTGCTAATAGCGCAGATGTAATATATGGAAAATAAACATTCAGACTTTTTACAAATTTTGAATAATATATAATATGGTTCATAAACTTACCAAAACTAATCTAATATAAAATCATTAAAATGGTTTCGAAATTGGCCATAAATCCGTAATCGTTTGGAATAGTATTTGGCAACAAAATTTTCACTGCTGGCATGCGATTTATTAATTTCATATAAAAAATGTTAAGCTTTTTCTATAAATGTTGATATTTATTGTTTTTTATTTTTTTGTTTATAAAAATTGCATTTAATATTTTTTGTATGTATTGATATAAAATCTTATTTTAAGTTTACTATAAACTGTGTTAACGGGCTGTACATTAAAATTAGGGCGAAGCGGAAACGAGTAAAGTGAAAAACAACGCGTTTCTTAGTTCATTTTTGAGAACCCCAAACAACAAAAGAGCGACATTTTGTCTAATCTAGCTGTACACTTTTATTATTAAGGTTAATATTCATACGTCAGTAGGGCGTGTAACATTTCAAATTTAACTACAAATTTTTAAAATTTATAATTAATTAAAGTTGGGGCTGGTTTCAAATAAATGATCCACAATGTATTCGTATCGGATGTTATATGATAAAATGTAAATAAAATATGAATACTTCTTCAATATATGCCATTACTTTGCATTATTTTTTATAACTTTGCTGACTTGGCTTTACATGATTCTGAGAGCAACTGGGAGCTCAGTGCCAATTTTTTCATTTGTCTTATAACAGCAGTAGCGTTGTAGGCTTGCTAATGTATAATTCATTTCAAAATATAAATACACGTTAGTAGTAATTTCAATTGTGAATGTATTGAATGAATACATATATTTTTCAAAGCTATTTTAGGTTAACAGATCTAGTGAAACGTGATCTTATACATAAGTAGGTTATTTATGATCTTATGTTATACGAGTCTTATTAGAAAAGGCTATTACAAGTAATAAACCTATTTGCTTACTTTCCATTTAGTTTTGGCGAAATTTTTTCGGAGCTTAGGGAATACTTGTTCATGAATATCTTTGGTAGAGGCTTCTTCGCCGGATATCCTTGTTAATTTCATTGTGCAACATTAGATATATCATAATTAATGAATTTATATTTAATTTTGAAACCTACCAGGGATGGTGTAATGCCTGATTGCAAGTGTATCTTTCAATGGGGTTGACGCAAATTAAATTCTGTATAAAATCCTTGGCGGAATCACTGATATCATCCCAATATGGAGGATCAAATTCATATTCCCCTTTAATAATCTGAGCAAAAAGGTTTGCATCGTCTTCATCATAAAATGGTGGGTAGCCGCATAAACTGTTTAAAAAATTTATTTTAAAACTAATAAAACCTCCATATATCATTTTTTTATATTCCGAGTAGGTATTATACCGACCTAACAAGGTTTTTTAAAAATATGATTTAAAAAACTAAAATTCTCCGGGGGTGGGGCGAGTGCTTGTTGGTCAATTTAAATAGCATCGAATATTTTAATAAATTTTTTAAAGCAGGGAGGGATGAAGATATTTCACCTAACTCCCATCTGAAAAAAACCAGCTGCTTAATTGAACTAAATTTTAGTATGAGAAAACTATCGGTTAATAAAAATTCTATTAATTAGGATTTAAAATATAAATGTTAAACTGAGAGTTACTTACAGTATATAAGAAATGACTCCAATTGACCAAACGTCAACTGCTTTCCCATAGGGCTTTTGTAGCAATACCTCAGGAGCTTCATCCCAAATCATAATTGAATGTCAAGAATAAGATTGTTTATTTACATTGTAATACGATCAAGTTATATTTGTTAAAATGTGCGGTGTATACGCCATAAATTTTTAGCCCCAAACCTTTAGCTGACTATATTCGCATTGTTTTAGCATCAAATATTTCCCTCAAATATTAATTCCCGTGTACGTCATTACATAATATGCAAAAAATTGATTTCAACAATGCTAGCAATTTAAATTTCTCTGTTAAAAATGTCAACGGATGAAATTAAAAGCTTCTTAGAGCATGCCAAGGTACTGAAACATATATTTTAATGCCTTCAGCGGGTTTTCATTTAACGTTACATAATTTATAAACTGATAACTAACCTACATAGCCTGGGGTTCCACAAGCCGTAATCATATCTCCGGTATCTTCCAATTTAGATAACCCAAAATCGGACACCATAATCTTCGAATCTTCATCGGCATTGCTATACAGCAGATTTTCAGGCTATTTATGAATGCACATGATTAAGCACAATTGTTTTTTTATAATTCCTTAACTACGTTTAAAAAGATTTTTAAGAAATTGGATAAATAATTCAAAAGTCCGTAAACTTTATTTAATCGGATTGATCGAAGCTCTTATAATTGTAAGCTAAGTTGGTCAAAACTAATTTGCTGAACCGCTCCCCATTCTTATAAAATATTCTATGAATTATAGTTAAATGAGGAACAAAGACTTTTTTGACCCCCTACTCCTTCTTTAGTTAACCCCCTTACTCGAGGTGTTCAAAATATTCTTACTTTTAAATCGCGATGGACAATTCCCAGTTGATGCATATACTTGAGCGCCTCCAAAATTTGTTTGATTAAAACGCTGGCATCTTTTTCACTGTAACTTCCACGTTCCACTATTCTATCAAATAGCTCTCCACCTGTAACCCTTTAAAAAACAAAAGCTTTAAAGTATAAACATTTTATGTAATTTAATATATATAAAGTCGCCTACTACAGAGTTAATTAATAACTAAGTGGCATGAATTGCATAAAATCCAAATAAACATGCTGCAACAAAATTAAAGGTGAGTGCTGAGAGGAATGTCACTACTGAATTTTTTTATTATACTTATGTTTACGTTTATGTTTTTAGCAGATATTTTTTATTACTAAGTCTGCGCTTCGACGCTCACTAAAACGTAAAATGTTTTGTAATGTAAACTCTTGCTAAATAATCCCATCACTTATAGTAATGAAATGATTTTATTGATACACCTAAACAAAGTTATACATAAATGAAAATTTTTATGTGCAAGAATATGTGGCTTTAATTTGAAATTTCTGGGTAACTTACAATTCCATGACTAAATAATAATTTTCTTTATCCTCAAGGTTTTCGATCAAGCGGATTATGTTAGGGTGCTGTAGCCTAAAACATAAATAAATTACTTTGTTTATAGTTTCGTTATGTTTATTATGAAAGTCGATATAAAATGAAGTGGTTCTTTTACATTTTTAATATCAAAATTTCGTTTTGAAGTGATTCCTCTTTTCCTTTGATGCCATCTTTACCTATGCATTTAATGGCATACTTCATATCACGGTTTTCTTTGAGCTCGGCTTGATACACTTCCGAAAAGGCTCCCCTAAATGAGTATAATAATTTTATTATCGTTAAGTAAAAACTATATATTTTATTAAACGACACATTATTATCTCCGGCAACTGAATGTGCAAATCACAAAAATAAAAATCCATGAGAGAGGACCGTTAAGAGATTATAATTGAAAAAAATATATCTACTTAATTTCATCTTACGGTTGATTAGTTATAATAAGTCATTTCTATTTACATAGCTTTGAAGTGTACATTGCATTAGTCGTAATATCAGCAAACTGATAGTGTAAGATAGATAAATAAAACAAAAAAAAGTTTGAAATTTATGGGGACTATCTTTTATGATAGTATATTTATCTAAGTAGTATGATATTGCCACAAAAATCGGGAATTTTTTTAGTAGTAATCTTTTTTAGCAGATGATCATCAAAAGGTACAAAATGATTAAACATCGTTGCTGATCTAACAATGTTTGTAAACGCTAAGTGCAATGTACAAATGTTACATAAGTTGATTTTGATTACATTCCATAATAAGCATATATAAAATTTATGAAACCATGTACAAGTTTTGGGGCATAGCTGTTATTTAATTATAAGTTGCAGTGAGTGTAAGAAAGTACGTTAATTTGAACAAATATTTATCAGGACTATTATTTTAATTTATGTGAAAACATCCTATGTTTAAACTGATTATATAAACATTTAAAAGCACTTAGCAAAATACTTTTAAAATCGATAACGCATTATTTTAATAACCATTTGTTTATAAATTATATGTATATATGCATGTTTAGCTCGCATAAAGGGACGTTACCGTTTTTTTCATTTTTGATATTGTAAATTAAATTTAAACTATCAAAAATTTCAATTGTTAATTTCAAATATCAAAGCTCTAAAAAATCAAAACACTACATAGCTTTTTCTTTACAATGTATGAAGCTAACATAATTTATATTAATGACTTCTATAATGTAGTATAGATTTAGGTACAATTATTTAACAAATAGGGATTTCTATTAAAAATTGTTCACCTTAGCCGATATATTATAGTAATGTTGTAACTAAAATTATAAAAAATGTGACTAATATTAAAATATTTTTAAAAACACAGATGTGTTTGCTTAAATTTAGTTTAAACTTAATTGGATATATTATAATAATTTTGTTGCAAATAAAAAAATTAAGAATAATATTTGAAGCTTAACAAATGTGGTCTAATGGGAGTGATTAAGTGAGGCAGAGAGGTGGCATGGGCGTAGCCAGGGGGGGGGGCAGCCGATCCCCCCCCCCCCCCTAAATGGCAAAAAAAAAAAATTCAATGCAAAAACCCTTAAGAATTAAAAAAAAATTAACGTTTTGCCCCCCCCCCCCAATTGAACTTTTAAACGTTTTGCCCCCCCCCCTAATCCACAACCTGGCTACGCTTATGAGAGGTGGGGTTCCAATATTTGAATTACACGGCCCATCATCATGGAATAAATAGAACAAAAGTGGGGGAAATAATTTGAGAAAGAGATTGAGTGATGGTTGAAATGTTAGTCTATAAAGAGATAGAGACAATACTCATTTATATTATTAAGATATCTCATCAGTTTGTCATCTTACCCTTGATTGATTACTTAATTTTATTAACTTCGCCACTTATTTATACTGCCATTTGCCTTCTTCTCCTATCATTAACTATATGATGAATCTTATAACATTTATCACATTTTAAATTAAAGGGACTGTGTAGTGTATAACATATTTAATTATTAAAAAATATCTGAAGAGCTAATTTAATATACGAGCATTTCAACGGTATAAATTGTGTTCAAGCCAAAATCAATACGCATTTTATTTAATGACATTTCCTGCATATTGGGAAAAGATTTGGTTAGGCAAGGCAGGTAGTAGTGACAGGGTGGATCAAAAATTAATTTAAATAATGCAAAATGCCTACCAAATTCTATAATGAGATTAGATAAGATTCATGACAAAAAATAGGACTATGTTTTACAAATGGCCTTGTAAGTTTGTGTCTTCGCTTAAACTAATGTAAATCAATTTGGAAAACATTAGCGTAGCGCGCTTGTCCTTCTTCAAGAGAAAGTAAGAGCTGTCAACTATTAATTTGGCATTGAGTTTTATCGACACTTTCTATTTTAAATCAATCAACGGGTGCTGCAATGACAATAGTTTGCCTTCAATTGTCTTTGTAACTTATGTAATAATTTAATTTTGATAGTTATTGATTCAAAAAACATTTAGTTGGCGTTGAAGAAGTTGAATGTTTCTTATTTAATTATATCTATGCTGTGTGCTGCATAAGTAAACTTTCAGAAACATATTTAAATATGGCATAATGTATTTGATATTTTGGTGACTTATTATATTATAAATCGGGTAATTTAGAAAATATAAGCTTTATAACACAATAAAGATATATTTTATCTTTAAATTCAAGTTCGTTATTTAGTGGCATGTTCTTAGTGAAATACAAGTTGCCAATCGTTACAATAAAAACCTTTTAAAGGAGCAGCGCGTTAAGGTTGTTTTGAATTTAAAGGAGCAGCGCGTTAAGGTGGTTTTGAAATGGATGTATTTGTCCCTTATTTAGACATAATGGTCTCTGGTCAATATTAATGCATTCAATTGCAGCTTATTATAATCAATTCAATGCGTTAAGTAGTTTCTTACCGAAATCAACATTAATCATCAGATTTCTTAATACTAATAAATTACCAAGAAAAATTTGGATGTAACAAAACCTTAAACCACGGGCGTAGCCGATTTTCGAACAAATATCATTTTTTGAATTAGGGAAGAGGGACATGGGCGTAGCCAGCATTGGAATTGGAGGGGGCAATAATAATTTAAGGAGGGCCATAATTAAAATTTTCTGAAATTTTAGCCATATTTTGAATACATTTAACAATTTTTGGATTTAGAAAGGGAGGCAGCCGCCCCTTCCTGCCCCCCCCCCCCCCGGCTAAACCTTGGGGTGGGATAAAAGGAAATGTTTTATTGCACCCACTTAAGCCCCTTTCTTAAACTAAACAGTGCTGAAATTTTGAACACCGTTGCCAAATAATCTATATAGTTTAGAACTGACCTTGGTGTGCAAGGCACCAAATATATTATTTATTAAAAATTTAATTTACTAACAATTATCAAAGACCTACAAAATTTAAATTTAAATTTACTTACGTTTTAGTGATAAATTAGAACAATTAATTGTTTTTATTTTAAAATCAGTGCCTACATAATACATATTGAGCTAGATGTAAGCAAAAAATATAGGGGTAGATCCCGGTTAATGCTTGAAACTGTGTCCTTTGCTTCTTTTTAAATAGACATGTGATATGCAATTAATATGTAGGAATAACTATCAAAAATTGTGTTATTTATTATACTAAAAAATCGATGCTTAAGACGTAATTCTAGTAATTTGTGCGAGCCTGACCTCGAACAAAACATATAGGCACACACATTTAATAACACGGCATTTTGGGACAACCTAAATTTCCTAATTGTCATGTAGTAGTGCCGGATAAAAAAATAAGTTTCAGTTGGTGTTAAGAAAACTCACAAGCAACGACCCACCACCCGCCTTCTCTTCCTTAAGTATTTTAAGATGGACCGAGTCCATAAAATTTATATTTAATGTATTAAACTCTCGTTAAAACTGTTTTAAAATCAAATTTCACAAAATAGGTAGGTTATTTAAAACAAAATATGACTAAGTATAATATTTTAATGAAAATCGAATATTGAAATAAAAAATAGATAAGAAAAATCGTTAAACATAGCTGAGAATTCGCCACTTTCTAAACCAATGTACTACCAATACTAAAAGATAAATTCGCTTGTTTATATTAATGATCATAAGGTTTAAAGAATTATTATCCGGAAAGATAACAAAATCAATTTCCAATCTATAATTGTTGATAATGATTGCTGTGAAAATGCTTTAACTCTTTGCAAATCCATAAAACCATATTAAAAACTCTAGTTAATCCATGCAAAAAAGTTAGATACCCATCAAGTAACTACTAATCTTTCGGGAGCTATCTTTTATCCTTTACAAAATAATACTATTTAAAAGTAAATATAATACAATTGCTCTTTAAAGTGTCTGCCTGAATTTTAGTTTGTTTTTCGAATAAACAACATATTTTGCCTTGAAAAGTCACGGTACTGATTTAATGACATAATAAACTATAATCTATTTTTTAGAAACCTAAAAAGTTTGAAAATGTAGCTAAATAATAAAAAAAACTGTTAAGGAGAAGAGGAGGGGGGTATTTTTACGTTCCGAGGATATCTTTCAGCACGTATTTATCCTGCATACAATCACGGTAATGTGTCGAAGGTGGATTGTAATACACCTCTTTGCTTCCATTACGGGCGGGGTAGGGTATCCAATTCAGACCATCTTTGGCCACACGATTTTGGAGGCCTGTACTATTATCTTCCTCAAACATGGGCACGCTACTGTCGCAATATTCATCAAAACTTAAGCAGCAGCTTTGGAAAAAGCGTTCATTATTTCCCTCAGCTTTTTCAATGATCGAGGGGTCTTTTTTGCTAATATTTTCAACTACTGCTCTCCCCATTGGATCCAACTGTTGTCGTCCAATGATTTCGCGTTTATCATTCATCAGTTAACCATGTGACATATCGGGGAATCTAGCTCCTGGCAAGGGCAGAAAATTACTAATTTTTCTATAAAGGAAAGGCCGAGGCTTTTATAAGACGGGTTCGCAATTGAGGTTGTGGGTAAAGGAATGGTTATAATGAAAAATTATAAACTTATAAGTTGTAGCATTCACGAGTCGTTGACTGAGCTTTTATTGAGGAATATATTGAAGCATAAAGGAATTGAAATGGAATGTGTGCCCATCTTAAGTGGTGACAAATCGAAAATATGGACTATCGCTGAAATTAGCTGCGAAAAATAAAGATTTATTTGCCAAAAGGCAATGTCAGCAAGGATTAACCCCTTTTATACATATCAATCTTTCTATATATAGATTAATTCCCTTTTCTCTTTAATCAATATATAAACGTAAATACGGAAGATGTTATCAAGATCGGATTCGTTGAATATCAAAATGTGCAATATTAATTTGGTGGAAAGATAGAATAAACATTTGAGGGACCAAGGGGTGTGTTTGTACGGGGGGATACAAAAAAAAATAAATTGTGGGAAAAATCAATAAATAAATTTACCGATACATAGGGACACTCGCCACACCTAAAACCTGCCTATTCCCCCGATTATAACCTCTCGTTCTGTCCAAATGATAAAAGATTATTTGAGGATTATTTTTTATCTTTTCACAATATACACTTCCTTCGCACAATCTAGGTATCAAATTGAGATGTATTATCAGCACAATTATATTAAATTAAATGATGTTAGATCTAACGTTATTTTGCTAGCAGAAGATTTATATTTGCATGGGGTAGGGGAGGCAGAGAGAGGCGGCTGCCCCCATCCCAATTTAATATAAATAACACTAAAATTTGTTAAAATTATAATTTTGCCCGTCCCTAAATCATTATTGCCCCCGCGCTGGTTAATTATCGTAAAACAGATTTTAATCTAAAAATAAAAATCGATTATAGCTTAGTATTGTCACAAAGTTTGTCGACATCAATTAATTTTGTAAATCAACAAATATGTAGTTGTTAAGGGATACTAATTATATTCTGTCCAATAAATTATTGATTTTTATGTCCGAGAAATTCTGCTTGAGAAAGGAAAGAGACTGAGGGTGAGATGTGGTTAAAAGACGGGATTGCTCGAATAGACGGACTTTTGGTGAGCTTATGCAATCTCTTTCTAAATTAATATGTTAACGCACGCTGGTGATGTATCTAGCGGGAAATGAAAAAAAAATTTATGCTTGCAAAATAAATCAATAATCGACTTTAATTATAAATGGGCTTTGCATTTCGCCTGTGATCAATATTTTAATTTCCAGTAATAAATATAGAAACTTTAAACATGCCCATTTTATTATCATCTATTACTGTCAAGTTTAACATTGCTTCCGAATCAAGAGAAACTTTAAAAAGTCCAAACTCAAAATTTTAAACTTTAATACGAAGGAAATTGCAAGATACAACCCTTTTCATATGTACCGATCACTGCCCTAAAATCACATTTTTTATTTATACTAAATTTTAATATATGAAATTTAAGCTTATATAATATTTGTTCAAATAAAGTTTTTTTGTTTTAAAGAAATTCGTGGAAAGACAGTTGTACATGGACGCATCTAGGTTTGGGGGGGGGGGCGAAATGTTTAAAAGTTTAATTAGGGGGGGGGGCAAAACATAAATTTTTAAGGGTTTTTGCATTGGAAATTTTTTTTTGTCATTTCCCCTGGCTACGCCCATGAAGGTTTATTTAATATATAATTGAATCTACTGTTTATCTTGTACAGTTAGAGCTGGTCAAACATACAGTTTCTAAATTTGCATCTTGCAAAATGTCCGAGAAAATTTAATGTATTTCGATCTTCCCGAGTGATATAACTATCGATTTTAGAAACGTTCAAAATGGTAATAAGCATATCAATACAAAAATCCATGCATTAATCCTTTATCCCTCCCCCATCCCCATTATAGCATATATTATAGTGGTGGTTTTTCCCTATTAATTTGTCAATTGATGCGATAGAGCAAATTACCCTCATTATTACATCCAGAAAAAGGCGCATCACACAGGCTTGACCTTTATCGGTATTTTGCTAGCGTCCGGCCAGAGACTAATTTTTAAATTATATTTGACCCGTCCCGAGCCCGGTCCCACATCCTTTTTAATTAGCATTCATCATATATACGGACGGCCCATAAATAATTGATATTAATAACATAGATTGCATAGAAACTAACAATAAGGATGAGTAAAGAGTTACGAATCTAATTGAACTTACTACGACTGTAACAATTAATTATTTTTATTTAACGCCTACAAATAAAAACATCTTTAATATTTTAGGGTGTAAATTGGCAATATATATTTATATAATGAAAAGGAGATTATAAACAAATGATGTTAACAAAGAAGATTATTTATAGGGAGGAGGGACAGGGTTTTAAAGGCTAAATTATAAACCCGTACAACATTATATTCCTTATAAAAAGAATTGGGTAATTTGGGAAAATATCGTTTTATGGTTCACTTGGCTAGGACTTGCATCAGACCTCTTTAGCCTGAATATTTCATTAATTTTTGTCTTTGGGCTGGGCTCGGGCCCCAGTTCAAGGTTTTAGGTATCAGAATATTACAAAAATATGGGAAATATTAATGAAATAATGTTGTCTAATGATTAGCTTATTTGAACATTAAAGTATAAAAATTGGTGAAAATTTAAAATATATTTCAATGCTATAGTATGTGATAAATATTAATTTAAAAATATATTTCTCTTAAATCCTTAACACCGTACGATGGTGGGATTTGAAGTTCTTTTAGACTTTAATAGGTATTACATGTTTTCAACGCTTGTCACTTCTTCTTCTGATTGACGCACATTTGGTAGTACAAGCTATTTATAATGTCTACAAGGCAGACGAGTTCACTTAAACGCATTTGAAAAATTACAAGAGATTGTCAGACAACATGTTACCTGATCTCAACCATGTAATATTTTATCAAACCTATGCCATCTATTAATTTTTACAGAAAAACAATTTGTTAGCCATGTTATGTTTCAAACGAAAGGATTTTGCATAGTTCATATTTACTCGGGTATAAATGCCAGTTCTAAGTTACAGAAGACTCTGAAACTTTAAAGGACAGCCTTAGATAATGGTGGAGAAAACTATGATACATTTTAATTAATTTTATCTGAAAATTGTAAAACCATAAAAACTTTAGGTTAAACTTAAAACCACGATGTTAAATTAAAAAAAAATATATACAGTCCATACGAGGCATATACATTGATGGAAATATTGATTTTTATTGCAAAGGACAACACTTCTTAACTTTATGTTTATTTTAAGTTGCCATTATATTTAATTTATATATGAAAGTACAAAAAATTTATAATAAAAAATTCATAAGCCCGCCTTTAGATCTATTCCTTACACCGTTCTTAAAATTTAGGCCAATAAAATATATTTTTATAATTGAAATAATATTAATTTTGCTAAATTTATTTACAATCTATGATAGAACATCTCTATTCATGAAGGTAAGGTTGCTCTGTCTAAATGAAAATCGATAAAGCTTTTCCGCCCACATATCTATGCCTTTGATTAGTAGCCTTACTATTAACTAATCGGGTTTAATATTAATGTCAATACATTTGTTTTATATGTAGTCTTTATTTATGAGTTAAACTAAATCTCTAATATATCTAAAACTATGCAGTTTTAATTATATTGAAAGCCTATTTTTATGACTATCTGTCAGCTAACCAATGGTCAAGCCTTTCAAAAATAAATTTCAATTTTTTTATATTTACTTATTTATTTATCTCATATGTTTTCATTCTTGATTTATGTAATAATTCCACGTAATTTTGGGAGTTTCCCCTATTTGTTTCCTAGCGGATATTATCCTTTAAATATTTCTTACTATTTATCATCTCGTCATCTTATGTTTGCTGTGAGCTTTGTTTTCATAGATGTTGTGCCTAGGCTCTTCCTTATTTAAGTGTTTCTTTAGTATAAGCTTTTTTCTCACTTAGAACTTTTTCTAGGATATAATCTTTTAGATTTTAAAATTAATAAGTAAATTAAGGTCGAGTTATGCTGGGTGGAAACAGAGAGATTCAACAGAGTTTAGTGAGGAAAAGGATTTCAACAAGACTGAAAGGGAAACGGTATAGGAATTAAATAGTTAGCATTTCGGGTTGCCCAAAATCTTAATGGGAAAAATTAAGAATCAATACCTACCTACACTCGGTGAAAGAATTATGCTAAGATGGGTTTTTAGACTAGAGACCTTTACTGGCACGTTGGATTTGGGAAGTACGGGCAGTGAATGTCTCGTATAAAGATTACGCCGTTCATAAAGAACTTTTAGAAGACGTTCTGCCTCATTATTATTGTTGAATCTATACAAATAAATATGTAAATTGTTAATTAAATAAAATAGTTTAGCCTCATTAGATAGACTACATTGCAATTATACATGCTATAAAGTTTCAGAAAAAAGATAAAAGAATGTTTTAATAATATCTTTAAAAAAATACTTTTCAAATAATATTCTCCATCCACATTACAGGATGCATATTTTGGTAGTTAATAGCAATGGAAAATATATTTATATAAAGTATTGTTGTTTTTTAAGATTAATACAAAAAAAAGAGTTAAAATGACAACCCCTTTCTTGCTCTCAATTAACTTATTAACAACAATTAATATCTTCTAGCTACACCAACCAAAAATACACTATAATTTACCTATTATGCCAAGAAATGCGTTTTTATTCGTAATTTTTCATTTTTTTAATATGTTGAATTTTACTTATGGCTTATATTAAGTATACATTTAGTTTAAATTTTTATTTTTGAAGTTGTGCTTGTGATTACAGAGTAATAGATGCACCCTGCTACTTTTAAGCACAATCACCACTCTAATAATAATTGGATATAAGGCCAAAGTAGCGCCAAAAATTTACTATTATTATTTGGAAATAAACCTCCAATCTTTTATAATCTTTTTTGTTTCCTGTCTGCAATGGTCCTTTTTAAAAAATTGCTAATAACTGCATCCCAATCTCTTTTATAATTTTACACATGATCAGAAAAAGTGAAAAATATATTTAAGGCGACTATTTTTAAAGGTAGTGTCACCAATCTAAATGAAAGTCTGTTTTTATTAAATTTTAAAATGAATTTAGATTTAAATTAATGTGAGGAGTGTTTATTGGTTGTATACCAAAAATTATTCCCTACAATGTAATAAAAAACCTTAATTTCCAAATATTATCAATTTTAAATACTGTTTGACTCATTATTAAAAATATTCTTTTGTATAAGACGTAAAACAAAATGCTTGTTTTAATTTCAGCTTTTAATAGCTTTGCAGTAAATTCTTTGTAATATTGTGTTATTATATAATTTTAATTTTCGGGCTTTGGAGGCCCCCCTTTGTCAGACAGTATGAAATTAATTGGTCAGTCTCTGTGTACTGTTTGTAACAAATTTTGGTGATACCTCTATAGTTCGGTTCATCATACGCGTTAGGGTTAAAAATGCCGCTTCCTTTTGTTACACCAAATATATATAATTTTAAAGCAAGTTGCGAAAGTCCTGGTTCACATTTGATATCAAAACAAGGTATAATTGTTGTAATGTGTTAAAAAAAATTTTTGAAGACCTTAGTTGTGAATATGGATCTATGAAATACTATGCTCTTTGTGGCCTTGGTGGTATATTAAGCTGTGGTATTACCCACACCGCAGTTGTTCCTCTTGATTTAGTAAAATGTAGAATACAAGTAAGAAGAACAATTGCATAGCCTCTTTAGTATATGGTTAATTGTCATAAAAACTTCTTTAATTAATTTACTAAATGCTTGATTATATTTTTAAAAGGTTGACCCTACCAAGTACAAAGGAATATTTCAAGGCTTTAATCTTACAGTTAAAGAAGAGGGAATGAGAGGTTTAGCAAAAGGATGGGCACCTACATTTATTGGGTACTCTATGCAAGGACTCTGCAAATTTGGTCTTTATGAAGTCTTTAAGCACATCTATAGTGATATGTTGGGAGAGGTATTATTCAAATAAATGTCTGATTTATTTTATGAAATAATTTATAGATATAAACAATAGCTGAGTGACTATTATTTGTTGTAAGATAATTGTATTATTTTTTAGGAGTCTGCCTATCTTTATCGAACCTCACTGTATTTAGCAGCTAGTGCTAGTGCTGAATTTTTTGCTGATATAGCCCTATCACCCATGGAATCAGTTAAGGTGCGTATACAGACTCAACCCAATTTTGTAAGTACTCTTAGACAAGGAGTGCCGATCATATACCACCAAGAAGGGTTAAAAGGGTGAGATAATTGAAGCTCTGTGATTTAATATTATTCAGTTTTAATATACTTTTTTCTCATTAAATAGTATTAATAAGGCTTCATGCACAGTATTTTGATTTAACTTGACCAAAGCCTTTGCCAAGTCTAATTAGCCATCAATTCTGCCTTTGATAAAAATAGAGTATAATAAATTTAATAATTATGTTGTCACATAATATTGGCATGAATTCCAATTTAGGATAAAAATTAAACAAATATCGAGATTGTTATTTTTAAATATTTGTGTCCTGAATTCATAATTAAGGGAATTTTACCATTTTTATCATAGATTTTATAAAAGCTTAATACCACTCTGGGGAAGACAAATACCATACACTATGATGAAGTTTGCTTGTTTTGAGAGGACGGTAGAAGCCTTATATGAACATGTTGTACCCAAGCCTAGGGCAGATTGCACAAAATCTGAACAGCTAATTGTAACCTTTGTTGCAGGATATATTGGTAACATATTTCAACTTTGACCTCTGCATTTGTCTTTGAAATTTATGTTTTGTTACTATAATTTCAGGTTGAAATTAATCCTTCATTTTAAGTTCAAACCCTTTTTAAGATTCTCAAATTTTGCTTGAAACTTTTCTTGCCCAATGTTAAGTTTAACTTTGCTAATTTCATAGTATCAAGCTTTGTATTTAATATTGTTATGGTTTATTCCCATTATAATAGCTGGTGTATTTTGTGCCATTGTGTCTCACCCCGCCGATACAATTGTTTCATACATGAATAAAGACAAAGGAAGCACTATGACAAGTGCAGCCAAAAAAATTGGGTTCAAAGGTTAAATAATGTTTAATTTTATTTACTTCAACTTGATTTGCATTTATCTCAAAACTGAGCTTTTATTTGTCTTTTTAAATTTACCTAAATAATATTTAAAGATCTTTTTTAAATCTAAGTTAAAATTAATGTTTCATTTTATTTACGAGATCATGATTTGCATTTAGTTCAAAATTCAACTAATATTACTTTTTATTTCTTCATAATTTATGTTTAAAGGTCTTTTTTAAATGCAAATTTAAATTGTAATATTTTTGATATTTCTTTAGGTTTGTGGAAAGGATTGGTTCCGAGAATTATCATGATAGGCACACTCACAGCTTTACAATGGTTCATATACGATTCTGTTAAAGTGGCTTTCCGTATGCCCCGCCCTCCCCCACCTGAAATGCCTGCTAGTTTGAAAGCCAAACTTGAACTTGAACAAATCGAATCTACTTTAAAAAAGGAATTATAAATTTTGGATTTAACAGTTGATTTAGCACTCTTTAATTATTTAATATTTATAGTGTGCTTTTCTGTTGTGTGTCTCAATATATATATTGTATCACTTTCAATATTTATGCATCAAGCTCTATAAAACAGGTGAACCGGACCAAAGCAGCCCATTGATGTTGTTATATATTTAATGTAACATTAATATTTACTATAACTTGATAACATTGACAAAATAAGGTCGTTGTACGTTTGGGCCCATTTAATGTCTAAAAACGGAAGCTAATATTTAAATTTATAGCCAAAAAACGTAATATATTTTTCAAACGGCAGCTGCGACGGCACAAATAACTGGTAAAAGCCTTTTGACATCCAGTGGCCTCGTTGCGTTATAGTACCCTTTGTAAACGAAATCGTAAAAAAATTGCAAAAAATAATTCAGCATCCTTAAGCCAAAGAAAATTAAAAATTTCTTGGCAAATTTAATGAGTTTTCTTCAAAGACATAGCTCCTAAATTTTATTCGCTTCTTAATTTTTTTAATATATTGTAGTATATTTGTCTGGTTCCTAGGTTTTACCTTTTGCACCATTAAACGCCACCTAATAGTTTCTTACTGCAATAAATGCCCTGTTAACGTTTAACAGTAAAACATTTTTACTTATTGCCTTATATACATTGTGATTAGTTATTGCCATTATATCCCCTAACAAACAATCGAGACGTGATCTTTTATTTAATAAATAACATGACTTGCCAAAGATGTCTCCATCAATAATAAAGGTGGTAACGAAAAAACAAGGCTTAACAATGTGTAGTGGTGACATTAAAGACATGCCTAATGATTGGCAACATAATTTCGCTGAACAAAAGTGCGTATACTATATTTGAAATTTAAAAAGTGCAAATTTATGGTGGGGATGAAAACAATAATTAACTTTGGTGTTTTCGTATTGGCCTACTCCAATATAATTACATATTTATAATGTACTTGGGTATACATACATTTTTTTAACAATTTTAAATCATTATGATGATATGTACAAGGTTGTATTAAAAATTGTACTTAATGTAACGAGTAATATAATATAAAAGCGAGCTTTAAGCTGTACCGAAATTTCATGACATCACATATTACTAAACGAGGACTTAAGCATAACTATATTTTACGAACATTAACTATGCTCGTTGATGATCAAGGGAAGACAGGCAGGGGCATCTGCCCTTCCAACCCATCAGGATTTTCCCAACTCTACTTCCAATCCTGGCTATGCCCTTGTGTGGAGGTTGAGACAAAGAGTGCACATATAAATATAATAGAAGCTTGTATAACAACTAAGGGTACCTACGACGCGACACTGCTTCTTTAACGGGGTAATAAAAATTGAAAATTTACATTTTCAATAGGAGAGAGCATAGCTTCCGTGGATCAGTGATGTCGGGGTAGTTATTCATGACAGTTTTGACGTGGTCTTGGGGGAAAAGGGATGCTAGGTGAAAGTACAGGGTAAGTCGTTTGTTTTGATGCTCAACGTCGAAATGGTGGGCATCGCTACCATAGGAAGTGGATGCACTTGTAGTAACTACAGCTGAAAAATCAAATCATCATACTATACTTGTAAGCTGAACGAGGATGTAATGACTTTTATTACTTCCCGGTGTCGAAAAAATATTAATTGATAAAATTTTGTAATGCAGAAGGAGTTGTTACTTTTCAAAATTATAACGATGATGTTTTGCGTAATTTTACTATGCCCAACATTAAATTAATATTTTATCACTCGGAGGTAGATAAAGCATTTTGAATTATCGTTCCAAGTTAGAGAGATAAATTCTAAAGTGGCTCACTGTTAGCACTGGACCACGGGTTTTGAGAGGTCATTGAAGGTTTGCTCTCATATTCGCTTAGAAAGGAAAGAATATTTGGTGGGAGAGACACGATTGCGTTGTTATCTTGGTCCTGTTCCCTTTATATTGCAAAGCATTCAGAAATTATAACCTTATATATACGGCATAGTATTTTCCGTAGATTTATTAACGAGCTTAACTAAAATTTATATATATTTTCAAAACTTTGGTTGTTTAACGCCCATGTATTTACAATTATAAAGCTTGAAAGTGTAACTACAAGCAAAATATAAACGATTTATATAAATGTGTTTCTTAAAAATCCAAAGTATGTCAAATAATTGCATAGCGATAAAAGAAAGCATCTACTACAAAATCACTAAATATCACATGGACACCGCGCTTAATTTCCAAAGGAATCAACGTCTGTCCAACATAATGAATGGTTAAAATAAAAACAATTCCTACTCGTTATTAGTAAGATTTGTGAGGGAGTTTGGATGTTGAGTCCAAGGAGAGAAGGAGTTTCCTTCCTGGTTAATGTTTGCGGGCCCAGGGTCTCCCCTATCGCTGTGGAGGAAGGGAGGGGCACTCAATTTCTTTTCCAAAGCACACTTTCCAACATCGATACCAACCACCTGCGGGCTAGCTGCCTTATGCGTCGCTATGGGGTTAGTGGTAGCAAAAGTATCTCGCGCGTTAGATTGATGAAACTCGCGGGACATATGTGGAGGTTGAAATGTGTTGTAAACCGTGGGACGTAATAAAATTTCGGGATCGCTAAAGACGTTATTATTAGTATTGTTGTAAGGGGGAGGGCCTCCGTAAACCCAAGACTCGGGTATAGTGGGACAATGGGAAGGGGCGGGCCCGATGGGATATGTTAACATGGTCGGAACCGTAATATTGAAAAGGGGTCCGACGGGTGGAGGATAAAAGGGGTAGAGATGCGGTGTTCTAGGGTAGGACAACATTTGACCGTAAGGGTCACTAATCGTTTTACCCAACGCCTTTTTAGGGGCACTCAATAGTGACAGTGACACTAGGGTATCCAGTATCGGTAAACTCGTTTCGTGTTTCAGTTTATAGCTGGGCGGGGGTTTGCGTCGCCTTTCGTTATTCTTCAAACTACCACCTCGGGTATGGTGCGGGCCACCTTTGGTTTGACGGGAGTTTGTGATGACTAATTCCGAGGCACCGGGGTTGGTTTCAGTCGCTTGAGGTTGGTTTTGTAGGGAATAGGTGCGACACAGGGCCTTCTTACTACCACCTAAGCCGTATAAACGTGGACGATAAAATCAAATCAATATTAAGATAGTTATTAATGAATAGTCAATTTTTGTGTAGAGTTAAAGTGATCGAAAGCTAAAACTGAACAACCGGTACTTTTTATGTTAAATTTTTGTATTTGTACATTAATAAGTATTAAACAATACCTAGGTATAAGTCCAGAAACGAGATAAAAATGTTTGAACAAAGTGTTATAAAACGGCTGGGTTCTAAACTAACGGTCGCTTCTGGTCTGTTAAATTTCGACCACAGGTTGACTAAGAAAAATAGAACAAAAACCTTTAATCCGTTTATGTATGGTCGCCTAAAACCAAGGGTCGACCAAACAAAACCCAGCTGTTTTTGCAACACTATTGGAACATTCAAAAAAAAGAAAACTTAATTAATCTAGATTCTAAAATATTTACAAATGGCACAATATATTTCATTTAAAAAGAAGTATACCGTTAGAAGGTATGGAACGATCTTTGTTGAGATATTTTTCAAATTCTTTCTGAGCCTGAATAACGAGTTCTTTGGTAATTTTACGCATTTTAGTCTTCCTTTCGGGGTGTTCAAATTTACATTTATTCCCGTACGTACATTTTGGCCCTAAACTCATGATTAAACAAATCTCTTTTGAGCTTTTGTCAATAAAGATTCAAAATTTTAAAGTAAGGCGACCGTTCATCAAATTTAATCAAGTGAAGGTGGAAACTTAATTATGAATAGACTTTGTAATTAAAATTTACAAAATGACTGTGATGTAATTATACAAGATATCAAATTAATAAATATCCTTAATATAGATGTTGCCCGATAATTATCATAAAATATTTAAATCCTTCACAACACAGTTTAAATGGATTATTTATTACCCATGTAATTGACGGTATATTTAATTGATGTCATTTATCGAATCAAATTTCTCAGTCATAGTATCCTAAGTCAAATACAACAGTTTCTAGAGGTCTGAATGGGGCAATTTTAAATTGGGGCCCGGCCCATACCCACACTAATATATTTTTCAGCCCACACCCAGCCCGCAGAATTAACCATGAAATAACCACTCAAAATCCTCAAGTTTTTAATTTAGTAAAAAAAAATATTAAATTTATTAAACAAAATTCTCTATAAGCTACTTACTACAATCTAAAATCCACGTGCATTCCTTCGTTTTTATATTCATAATTTTTTGAAAGAGTGCAAAATAAAGTCCGAATAGTTTTAATTACCTATGCCCAAGCCCGGCCCCCACATTTTAATTATCCTTATTTGTGTAGCCCATGCAGACCTCTAACAGTGTCAATTTGCGTCCCTTATACAATTAAAACTTCGCAAAATATTTTAATATTAGTTGAGCAATTGGCGTATAATTCACGTACCGTATGGGCAAATTGGGATGAGGAGATCTTTGTTGGGGGTTGGGGATGTGGGCGGATCAAGCATTAAGAATTCGTCGAGAGAAGGACCATTTCTGCCTAGAGGATCGTCCGGTGGCATAAATCTACAATCAAATATTCCAAATTAAGTAAAAAGTTAAAATTGGGTAGAAGAAAAGTTGGGACACATTTTATCAAAAACCACCCAAACGTCACTTAAAACCATGGGCGTAGCCAAGGGGGCAGCTGCCCCTCCTAAATGCAGAAATTTATTAAAATTATGGCTAAAATTTCAAAAAATGATTTTTTTGCCCCTCCCTTAATTATTATTGCCCCCCTCTAAAAGCATCATTCAACAAAAAATTAAAAAAAAATAATCTCTAGTTTTTTTAACGCGATTTAATTTTTATTCTAGCCTCGGTCTCCCTTACTAATATGATTTGACCGAAACCCGATGTAAAAAAGTTGTTCTAAATCCTCAAAAACCTCCTTGCAGTGGATGCGTGTTTGGATGTACCGCAGCAATTCGATAAGAAATTAAATATAGCCACATCGAAGTGCCAGTTTCTACTTTTCTTTAATAACTTTGTATGCAGTTATGGTACAGCGTTACTTGTATATTAATTTGACATAATAATCGGATCTGCTATTAAAAGCAGTTTGCGGTGGGGGTTTAAATGCTGCTCGTTATAACCATAGACTAATAGACTGCTCATTCCCTTTTAAAAAGTTTTTCACATTTTGGCAGCCATTTTGAAAAGTAAAACATGAATTTTGGCCAATTTATATGGTTTGGTGAATTTATAAAATCGCTACAATGATTAAAATGAGTTGTTTTATGTTAAGATCAATGATTATTGTCCAATAGAATCCATCGCTATACAAACTCTTCTTCACTTATCAAAATGGCGGTCGTTTTTGGCAGCAGTTTTGATGCCTGAATATATAAGACATGAGCAGTCGATTAGTCTATAGTTATAACCAATTAGGGTTGCTTACTGTGTAATTTGTTATTGTAGCTCTTTTAAGAATAATTTTCCCCTTGTGTTAACTCAAAAGACGATAATGTCTATAAAGCCCTTGTGGTGCTATAGGATCAACAACCCTTTAATAAAATTTTGCCTCCCTTCTTCCCCCAGCCAAAGCACTTGGTTTTGGTTTTGACTAAGTGAAAAGAGAAGTTCCTTTATACAAAATAGAGAGCTTTTGGTACACAAAGCACATAAGAGGGTGACCGATGTAAACCTAAAGAATACTGATACTCATCCTTTTTAGTTTTTAATTATTCTACCACGTTGTACACGCTATAACCCAGCTTACACTACTGCCTTTGATCACGGATCCGGAGTACTAACTACCAACACGGAAAATTAATTAATCCCCCCCCCTCAATAATAAATCCATACTAATAGAATTAAAGGATATATTGAAGGTATTAAGGGTAATTCTGTTTTGTCCAATTGTCCCCATAAGTTAATTCATTTATTTATATTGAATTTCCGCGACAAAAATAATCCGCGCGCGCAATAACTAATTGAATTTTCTAGTTTGAAGGTTACATTTTTCCCGAATATTCACAACTCAAAAAGGAGGAAAAAATTATCTGTAAGTAAAAAGTAAGAGTATTCGCTAAAAAAGGTAATAAAAATCGATAATGATGCTAACAATCGTGAATCACCAGAATTAGGAGTAAGAATTACGCGTATGTGTGTGTGTGTGTGGGAGGGGGGGGGAACTAACAAACAAAAACAAATAAGCTGTCTTTAATGTGCCCGTCTAGTTGGCGATTATCTTAAAAAATGATGAACACAGTTACTCGGCACATTTCCAGAGTAAAAGCAATAAAAACGTTTTTAACTAAAACTTATGACTCGGCACATTCCAGAGTAAAAGCAATAAAAATCGTTTTAACAATCGTTATCTATAAATATTAGTAAGAAGGGTAAACGTCAAGTGAAATTATGAATGAGAGGAAGGGGGGAACACCACACCAATTTAAAACATAAAAAAAATTCTACAAATAGTATATTGAACTTATTTGTTGAATTTAAGAACTTAGAAAAAACAACAACAATCTAAATCCGATATTAAGCCGAGTCAGAAGTCTGCGAAGGACAGTTAAAATTTAAAAATTTTGAGCATCAATTACAAATGTTTTGAGTTGAAAACTTGTAAGATTTAGTCCATTATAAAGAAAGTCAAATATATGCACTGTATCTTACACCACGGGCTTAGCCAAGGGAGGGGGCAGGGAGGGGCGGATGCCGCCTTTAAATCCAAAAATTTGTTGAAATTTATTAAAATTATGGCTAAAATGTTAAAATATGATCATTTTGACCCTCCCTAAATCATTATTGCCCCCCTCTAATTCCAATGCTTACGCCCATGTCTTACACACTTAATAAATTAGTGTCCTAAATTTGCGCATCGCTTCGCGCATATGAAAAAAGGTGGACTAACCTGTCTTTGACGAAAGTGTACATGAGGAGGCGATCTTGTATGACGCGGGCATAAGCCGGAGATTCCCGAGCTAAGTCTCGGTAATTATCGTTAGACACTATGATGCCTCCCGTTTCGCAAGCCACCTTTACTATGTACCTGTCGTCGTAGCAAATGACCCGGTGTTCTTTAACGCTAGCGCCGCTGCCAGGTTTGGGTTGAGATTGGGTTTTGGGGTCTCCACAGACCCCAACGGGTGCTGGGTCAACGTGGACCGTAACCTTACGAGACGGGGTAAACACTAGCCGATCCCGAGATTCGAGGTCGTACAAGATGTGACGATCTGAAAAGACGATAGAAAAAGATTTTAATTCCATATCTTCACGAGCCTAGCCAGGTCTATGTTAGATGATGATATAGATCTTTGTATTTAATCAACATGTCCTTCTTGTTTCATGCTTATACGTGTGACTTTGTTTAAAATAAACTTTTCAACTAAAAACATATTCTAATAAGGATTTAGAGGGGGGCAAAATGGGCATTTAAACATGTTTCAGCCGTAATTTCGTTGAATATAAAAAAACTAAATTGAGAGTAAGCAATATTCCTTCTCTCCTTTCCCTGGTACAACCTTATATTTGTCCATTTATTGTCATTTTGTCTTTGATTCGACGATTGCATCCTCTTTACAAAATAACAACTGAAAAATTTGCGGGATAGATTGGTGGGAAATTTGGGGTCGCTAACAAAGCTAATACGTATAACTATGAGCGCAACCAGAGGGGAGGGAGGGCAAGAAGGGACAATTGTCGCTCATTCCTAAGTTCACACTTCAAACAAAATTATTTTTCCCAGCAGTAAGTCCAAATTTAAGGGAAGCTACGAGTTTAGTAACGATATCATGGGCGTAGCCAGGGGGGGGGGCGATGACGAAAAAAAAAATTTCAAATGCAACACCCCTTTAAAATTTAAATAATTTATGTTTTGCCCCTCCCTAATTGAACTTTTAAATGTTTTGCCCCACCCTAATCCAAAACCTGGCTACGCCCATGAACGATATAACTCTATTTAAAAAGTGACCAAATGGCTCTTAAATAATGATTTAATAACTATATTTAATTTTAACGGTATTTCATTAAAAAAAAGCGAAACGAGCGAAAATGCTAAAGCCTTTGAGACTGAAAAATGTAAAATTTTTGCTTTCAAAAGTCCAAACATAACTTTAAACCTATTATCCAAAATTACCTTTAAATCATATCAACGCATTCGATCTTTTATTCCAAAATTTAATAAAAAAACTTTAAATTCCTATAAAAGAGTGAGCAAATTATCAAAAAACTACTAATTTAAAATTTTCTTAATATTGGCTTGGCTGAAACTAAAAGGCCAAATTATACTATAGAGCTATTTCATCCACTCCTTAATAACGCTGTAAAAATCGGATGCCAAAATTTAGATCCGGGAGGTGTGTTGTTAAGAGGCTCAAAATCGATTTTTAACATTCTATTAAACCATATAGTAGCACATACATCATACAATATGGAGAATTAGCAAAAGCAACGAATCTCTTAAAGAAGCAGCTGCTTATGTCCGAATATTCTCAACTTATTTCATGGTCATTTTTGTAAAATCTGAGCTATTAAATTGCTTTTCATTTTTTTTAATTAGAAAGGATTGAGTAAATGCTTATAGAAAAATCTCCCGTGATATAATTACCCACGTGATTTTGAAAACCCATGTGGTACCTTAAAAACATAGTAACTCGTAGTCATAGCATTGAGCATAGAAAATGAAAGTATGTAAATATAGAATATTGTTGAAACCTGGTCACTTTTGAGCCAATTAAAAACTAAAATCAACAAGCTAAAAAACTCTCCAAGAATTTCACATTTTCCATAATAAACTTTAAAAAATTGTATTCTAAAAATAAGGCCATATGGTTGATGATATTTTTTAAATTTTTTGTACCCTAGCATATTTGGTCACTCAATAAATTGATAGACTTAGCTAGTCTATCATTCTAAACCAATGTTGGCTTTGTCAAATTTTGCAAGTGTTTTTCGATGTAATAGTTTCAAATTCATAAAAAATAATGCGCATATTTGGAAGCGGGTTGGTAATTTATCCAATTAACATTTCCTTGGTCAGAATGGTCTTAGATACCCCAACCCGCTAGAAAAACAAAGGAAATTTTTTCGATATTAATGTACTAGCTGTGCCCGGCCAAGCGATGCTTTGGCTCAGTCCTTAAGTGGTTAATTAAGTATAAGCTATTAATAAGACTTATCTAAAATGGGGTAATATATGAAATAATTTATAATGTGAAAGGTCCGAATGATTTTATGAACCCACTATTTTTAGTATATATTTAAATAATAAGACAAACCAAATGCAAATTCTGTTTTAGTCATCAAATCCGACTAAAATTAAATGTCTTTGAAAAAATTGCTTATTAATGCTGTTACTTATTATACAATAATACCATTATTTTATTTTTCTAGTTAGCTGATTTATTTGAAATACAATTTTCTTTAATATAATAAAATAATTAACTGAAGAATGGATAATTATTAAAAATATGCTTCTATGATCGACCACGTGATAATAATGACAAAAACTGCATAATTTAAATTTTATTTATTTAATTTAAATAGTCTGTTAAACCCCAATAATTTTAACCGTATACTGTACCATTTTTATTATACTTTTAAATATCTAATTCGAGAAAACTTCAGCTTTGTATGTATGACGTCATTATTGTATATGCTGCTATAAATGAAACTGGACGGGAAATGTCAGATATTTTTAAAACAAAAAGGTATTTTAGGAATCTGAAAAAGCTATTTTACCCCTGGCCTATCTGGGCATCTACGGCTAAATTTTCGCTCGAATCTATCTGAAGTTTCAGAATTTAGCCCTTTTTTAAAACCAAAAGGCCGAGATTTGTCCGATATTTTTAAAACTAAAAGGAATTTTAGCAATCTGAAAAAGCTATTTTACACCTGGCCGCCCTGAGAACCTACGGGTAAAGTTTAGCGCGAATCGGGCGGTAGTTTCAGAATTTATTCTCATTTAAATATCTCATTTAATAAAAATTAATGATAGATAAATAATGGCATTTATATATAAATAGCATTTACTCAGAATAATCAACGTTGGAGTATTTTATATTACATTTAAATTATATATACTTTCATCTTTCTCATTTAAAATATCTCATTTAATGATAATGAGAAAAATTCATCTTCTTCACCTATATATTTTCTCAAATAATCTATAATTTTATTTATTTCAGGTTAATTCATAAATTTTATGTTGTCACCGTTAAGAAAAGATGACGTTTAAGAAATTTAATTCATAAATTTTATGTTGTCTTGTCACCGTTAAGAAAAGATGACGTTTAAGAAATTTAATTCATAAATTTTATATTGTCACCGTTAAGAAAAGATGACGTTTAAGAAATTTAATTCATAAATTTTATGTTGTCTTGTCACCGTTAAGAAAAGATGACGTTTAAGAAATTTAATTCATAAATTTTATATTGTCACCGTTAAGAAAAGATTACGTTTTACTACAAACTACTATAAGTGATACACTTTTACTACAGAACTGTCTGTATATTCAAATTTTCGACGAACGCGAGGAGGTGCGTTTGATTGACATTTTATTGAACGTCAAAACGCATAAAACCCAATATCTCGAAAACTAAAAGGAATTTTAGAAATCTGAAAAAGCTATTTTACCCCTGGCCGCCCTGGGAACCTAGGGGTAAATTTTCGCGCGAATCGGGCCGGTAGTTTCAGAGATTAGCCCTTACATACATATATACATACACTTTACTTTATATATATAGATAACCACTAAATCGAAAAAAAAACAGGAAATTACATCAGCAATTTACTTATCAAGATTCTAAAAATTAAGAATACAATATTAAAAAGACTACGCTTCAAAATTAACCCAGTATTCTAAGGGGGGGGGGTATAGTTGGTATAGGCTTTGTATTAGAACAGGAGCTCGCGGGTTCAAAACCCGCTTTCAGCCCTTTCTCTCAAAACATTCAAAATATATCACATCGTCAACCGGCTATCAGGCCTGGATAGCCGAGCGCATGGGCGTAGCCAAGGAGGGCAGGGACGCGTGGTTGTTCCCCTCTAAATCCAAAAATTTGTTGAAATTTATTAAAATTATGGCTTAAAATTTCAAAGAAGAATCATTTTGCCCTCCCTACATCGTTTGCCCCCCCCCCTCTGATTCCAATACTGGCTACGCCCATGGTCACCCCTCATCCAAATATATAAAGATGCTGCCCACCTTAGTGTGACAAACAGCCATTGGGAATATTAATTATAAATGAGTGAAAGCTAATCACACTAAACAAGGGCATGGGCTTAGCAAGTTTGGATTTAGAAGGGGCAATAACGATTTAGGAAGGACCAAAAGAATAATTTTGCGAAATTTTAGCCATATTTTTATAAAATTTAACCAGAATCCTGGATCTAAAAGGGGGGGGGGGCAGCCGCAACTCCATGCCCCCCCCCCCCGGCTACGCCCACAAGGAAGGGTAAAGTAAAACTAGCTTTATTACCTTGTATGGGAGTGTCCTCTTTGGATTCCTCGGTTCTCCACTGTGGCACGAACACAGTTATATCTTGATGGCCTCGAGCCACGAACCAGTCAACGCATAATTTGATACCGCGACATGAATATATCCGCTTGTTACCGTGGCTAAACGCGCAAACAATTACAAAATTATCACCACCATTTTTTGCCTCCTGCAATTATCATGTGGGAAAGAATGGCAAATTAGTAATAATAAAATCATTTAATGGACTACTAATGTTACTTTTTTGCGAGTTTCGAAGTTATCGGATAAAATATGGCCCGAAATCATAAAAAATAAAGGGGCAGTCGCCCCTCCCTGGTCCCTGCCTCCCCCTGGCTACGCCCATGGCTCAAGAATTTAACGAGGTATTATGGCTTAAAACTTATAAAACATCCTATTTACGCACCGCTATTATATAACCTATTGTATCTTAAAATGAAATATCAAAATTCCTTTACTATTCTTAACTATAAATTTAAATTCCCCCAAAAATTTATGACTGAGTTTAAATACAATTTGATCTACAATCGGTATTCTTAAGTGGTATTCATGATGACATATAATAGCACGAAAAACGTTCGATGCGCGAACATTTTTTCCGCTTTGGAAACGGAACTTTTTATCGCTCGAGGCATGGCAATGTTGAAAATATTCATGACACTTGTCCGAGCCGAGTCAAACAAGGAACTAAAAAACTTTTTGCAAAGTTCTGCCCTCCCTCCACCCCTTCTACACCTGCGAATTTGTTCGACGCTAAAATTCAAATGCTTTCAAAAAGGGTAATACAACACAACTATGAAATTAACAGGATCCTATGCGATGAGTACGTTGAAAACAAATACATTAATAACAAATGCGTCTCTTCGAATTGTCCTTAAATGAACCCCTCTCCCCGTCTAAGCCTTGATATTCAAGCCACCAACCTACTTTTGAACTATAATTTTAGTAATTCGTAATTAAAATAAAGCAAATTTTCGGTAACGTGCTAAGTAAATCTTATGACATCAACTAAAGTTATAAGAAATGCTGTAATCAAGACCTGAATTTTGTTTGCTAGGGTAGTCAAAAGTATGACAGGAGTACTTAGATCTTTTTACAACACTAGTTATAAGTCATGGTACTACAACTTAGCACGGCATTTTCCAAACTTTTTCAGTCATGGACATTCTAGTGAAAGATAACCAAAAGGTATTACCGTCCCGTTTCACAAATATATAATATAAAATTTCTAAAACAACTCTTGACACAAAAATAAGTGAGATGGTCAAAAAAAGTATAAGGTATGAGTAATCTGCGCAGGAGTACCACTCGTAGGGGTATTTTTCATACTCTATCAACTGTGTCAATTTCTTTTTTAATCGGCCCACATGCGATGCAATATCCAATAAATTTCTGTCTGCTATTAGTTTCCAAATGCGATCATATTTTGAGTGCGTTAGAAAGAGGGAGGCCATAAAAAGAGGTGTTACAAACGTCCAAAAACGTGGTCACATAGAAGAAATTGTATTTTGCAGCAGAAATATTTGTTAGCCATCTTCTACTAAAATTTACATGTTTTCATTCGTTTTTAATTACATAAATTTTGCTTCGGTATTAATATTAACATTTTCAATCAATCCTAGTAGACAGGCTCGTAGCCAGGATTTTCTCCCGGGGGGGGGGAAGTTCCAAAAATTTTTTATAGCATTTTTATTTCAACATCAAAATTATAAAATCTGGTATATAAAGAAAGTCATTATAAATAATTAACTTGGTCAGTTACGTTGCACAAAGACCATAAAACCAACTTTCTTATAAAAGGAACTGAAAATTTCTGAGTTTATACATCTTAACACTGACTCTTAACCTTTGAAAAATGCCCAACCAGAACTGGCCCAACAATACACAATTCCCCGGGCCTTGGAAATAATGTAGGATATGATAAGGGGCTTACTTCATAGCCACATTGCTGCCGTCTATGATGATCGGTCTAAGCCGGCTAAGGTCGGAGGGTTGAGTGTCGGCCTTAGTTTCTGCCTGTAAACTGGGGCCAAATTGGGTGTCAGTGGGCGTTGTTGAGGGAGTTTTGACATCGATGGCATCTGGCGTGGCATATTGACAACCCATTATAGTCGTTGGATTAGCCATAGCGACCATCATTGTAGATCATCACTGGCGGTGTCTCCATGTATCCATTATTGCTGTCGATCGACTGTTTTTTTGAATTACAAATTGATTGTCTTTATTTGCATATTTTTACGAATTTTATAGGGAGGATTATAAAACGAGTTTGTAGATCAAGTAATCATATTTGTTAGGTAAAATCATTTTTGACGATGTAAATCGGTTAAAATTGGAAATTATTAAATAGATGACCGAATATTTATAGTAAACGCAAAATTAACTTAGAAGAATGTTTTTCTAAATAACGTTTTCGATGTTGTTTATACAATACAAGGATAAGTGTCTAAAATTGATTGTGACGGATTTAATATTTAAGGTTAGATAATTTATTGGCAAGCGTCAGAAAGGACCGTCAGTCCGTCGCTATGACGCTATGCAGCTTCAAAAAATACACGCAATTGCCAAATAAATTGCAATTAACATCGAAAAAATTTAATTAACATTTTGCTCTAAACTCCTACTACAGAGATAAGTGTCGAACAAATAACAGCAATTAATTTAAGACTGCATGTCAATATTTTTTTTAATTTGAATTAAAATGTTAATTACTTATACCCCTTTTGAACCAAACTTTTAATTTAATATCATGATCCAACTCACCAATCTTAAAATACCGTGTAGATTTTATTCCTAAAAAACAAAGGGCTGAGCGAGGGGGGGGGCGAATGGGTTAGTCAGTTCAGTTGTTGCATTTTCAGCCCAAGCAACACATTATTGGAGAAGCCTTTTCAATATAGTCAAAACCAAAATTTTCTCTTATATCTAAAATTCATTTAATACAGAAACTTTCGTTGATAGCTCACTTTAATATGTAATCAATAGGGGGTTTGTCGTAAAATCATAGGTCTATGGTCAATAGTTTGAGCTCACAAATTATGTATTTGTAATTGAAGTCAAATCAAGCTTCGAAACGACGAAACTTTTAACACAATTTTTATAACTAGAGGTAAAAAAACATTTAAGCGCCTTTACGAAATTAGTTTTAACTTCGCACGCGGAAAAACAACTTTTTTGTTCGATCCTGCTTCGCCTTCGCTAAACGACAAAGCACTATTGTTGTAAAAAAACCTAGAAGAGGTTTTGTTTGGTCGACCTTTGATTTAGCCAAGGCTAACGGTCGACCCTGGCCTGTCTTTCAAATTTAGACTAAGCCCAGGAGTCGATTAAGAAAAACAGACCAAAAAACTTTAGTCTGTTTATGTATAGTCGACTAAAACCAAAAGTCGACCAAACGAACAAAACCCAGGTATTTCTAAGACACGACAAAGCGCCAAGCAATGGCGAAATTGCGCAGCGAGCGACCTTGTAGTTTGTTCCCATCCAACACCAATATTTTCTTTGCTCGATTAGTAACGAACGACATCAAAAAAATGGATTTCTTTTCAAAGCGCAACTTTCCCCCCTTATATAAACAAAGTGAAGTATAAATCATCCGATTCAAGGTTATAACGAAAGACCATCAATTTTATTAATGCTTAAAACATTCGATTTACTTGTTGTGTTTGATGAGGTTAGAGGGGAATTTAAAGGTATTGGACACCTTTAAGAATATATTATTAATTTAAGTTTTTTCCTCGTTGAATATTATTCATTTATATAATAAATTTCCAATAGATGTTTGTCACACCAAGGTGGTCAGTTTCTTTAGACATGGGCGTACATAGGATTGGATTTAGAGGGGGGCAAAAATGATTTAGAGAGGGGCAAAATGATAATTTAAATTTTCAGATTTAGAGGGTGGCAGCCCTCCCCCCTTGCCATATGGGTGACGCTCAGCTATCCAGGCCTGACAGCCGTATTGACCATGTGATATATTTATATCTTCTGACAGAAGTGCCGAAAGCGGGATTTGAACCAAGCTCTCGTACAAAGACAAAGGCTATACCAACTAATGTTGTAAAAACAGCTGGGTTTTGTTTGGTCCACCGTTGGTTTAACTAAGACTAACGATCGACTCTCGTCTGTTTTTCAAATTTCGACTAAGCCTAGAAATTGACTAAGAAAAACAGGCCAAAAAACCTTTGGTTTGTTTATGTTAAGTCTGCTAAAACTAAAGGTTGATTTGATTAAAAACAAAACCCAGCAGTTTTTACAACCCTACCTATTCCCCCACGCCCCATTATTATTTTTTTGTTGTCCTGCTGCTTATTCAGTCCCAAATAAAGTGAATCCACAAAGATCAAAAATATGTATCATAAGGGACACTCAAATCATATAGACGATGCACTTAAAGCTAAAAGCGAAATGATTTAAGCTCAAATTTTTTTTAATTGCCTAAAAGGTCTCTAATATAGTTTTTTTTCGTTAGAAGCTATTCAAATATAAAAAAATAAAATACCCTTTAAACAGATATCAGATCACGAGGTCACTTATATATGGGCATCAACTAACGTACACATGAATTACATCCGTTACGCTTTAGTCTAAGGTAATGGTCATGGAAATAAATTTTGCCAAAAAAGTCATAGCCTTGGTAAATAAAAACACTTTCCAATTCACATAGCCATTCTGTAATCTTTTTTGACCATTTCCGGTTGGTCGTTCAACTCCCATTTTTATTTAAATTGTTTTATAGGTGGTAAAATTTTAAAAGGGTTGGAACAAGTCCACGGTAGAAATGAAATTTTGAACATTTTGGCCGTTATCACATGACCAATAGCCCCAAAAAATTCAATTTTTTTTTCTAACAGCTCTAACCTGTTACTATAATTAGATTCTTTGAAGTGCATAATTTAACAATCAAATTTAGCGTCATAACCCGATGTCGTAAAAGACCGCTTTTTGACCATTGAGCCGCTACAACACAAAAAGTAGCGGTTCAAATAAGCTAAAACCCTCCAAATTTCATAATATCAATAGTTTCTACGTTTTCACTTAGTTTCATAAAAATCTGAAAGGTTAAATATTTTGTGGCAAAAAACTGCGAGATTTTTAGGCTTTGACCTTGGTATGACCGAGTTAACTCAAAATCATCATATTTTCCAACATTAGCCTTACAAAAGTAATAAAACTAATAGGGGGCCAAATAGCCCCTTATTAGTTTTATTTTCGCTCCGAAATACACATACAAATTTGGCCTTAATTGAAGAAGCCCCGCTGAAATAGAGCTAGGACAGGGTCGTAAAACTATGGAGTGATATCGAAAATTGGTGTTTGCCTAAGGGGATGATTAAGCGTCTGATCGTCATCATGAATTATTCAATGAATCTGTCATTTCTATAATACGCCCGACAGGCAAAGATTTAAACGAAATGGGTTTGTCTACAACACTTACAAACCTGCACACGAGTGACCAGTAAACCCGGCACAAAATTTTGAAATTTTTTCGGGTCGGGTTGAAAATTGTAAAATGCTTTCCGGTCGGATTCGGGTTACTTTGCAGATCCCCAACTACACTGCATACTACACATTACAGGACGCGAGATTACAATGGGGGAAAACAAACAAAAATATTATTGGTATGTCGGTAGGGGTTTAAATTTGAAATATGATTAAAAATGGGTTCCTTGTTGAGGAAACTTGGTTGAGACTCTTATGTCTAAGCTAGCTACGCTAGGCACGATTAGAATCCTGCAAAATAAATTTTCTTGGGCCCGAGCCGGACGAGAGTTTGCCCGACCCAAACCCGAGATGCCTTTTTTATTTTTGGTCGGACCCGAGCCAAAAACTCTCTTGGGTGGGATCGGGCGGCCCGTACACGGCTCTAGCCACTACGCATGGGGTCGAAATGAGGAGGAAATTTGAACGATGAAATGTATGATGTACAGCTAGCAAAAAAATAATGACTATGAAAGTATTTAAAGCCCTAAGATCCCTCCCCCTCCCTTACCTCATCTGATGCTCTAATATAAAGTGCACTCGGATCGGATCAACATTTTAATTTTAGAAGTCGGATCGGATCGGATTTTCAAATTAAAAATAAACAATAATAAGTTCTAATTAATTAAATTAATCATTTTTAGTATGCCATTTCATAATTATCTTTGAAATGAAGATTGCAAATATGATTCAAAAAAAGATTTGCTGAAATGGTGGGTTTCATATCAAACAGTCCTGCCAAGGCTTTATAAGCTGGCAAATAAAGTTTTAGCTATACCTGCCACCTCAAGAAATTTCTCGATGGCTGGAAGAACATTAGAAGAAGAACGCGAATTATACCAGAAAATTTAAATTCTTTATTATTTTTATATGATAATATGGAATTAGTCAAATAAAATTTTATATTTATTTCGGGTATATTAAAATTGCTATACCTTATTTTTATGTATTTTGAATTTAATCATCAATAAAAAGTTCTGTTCGTAAAATTTTAATTTAAAAATTTCGGATCGGATCGGATTTAGATTTTAAAAAACTCGGATCGGATCGGACATTTAGAGTTTAAAAAACTCGGATCGGATCGGATGGATATAAAATTTTTCAAAAACCCCTCGGGTCGGATCAAAAACACCTCTAATCTTAACGCAGGCGCGTAGCCAGGAATTGATCAAGAGGGGGACAGATAGTTTCCAAAAAATTCAATATTTTTATTAAATATTAAATAAAACGATATAATAAAATATTAATTATAAAACGAAGGGCATCTGATTACAAAAAAGCTGAAAAAATTTTCTGTATAAAATTATTTTTCCATTTCTAAATCATAACTAAACATTTTGCCCTGAAGGGGTAAAAAATTTTAAACCAAGATAGCCTGCCCCCCTGGCCACGCCCATGCAAACCAATATAATAAATTATCTTAAATTCTTTTACAAAGAAAATAATGGTTGGGTTTGTCTTAAGGTTTACAAACCCAATATTCCTCTAGTTAGGAGTTGCAATATGTTAGCACTCTCATTGCATCATCTTTTGCATGCACCATTAGACAATAAATCTGCAATCGTAAATTTCCTCAAATCCACATATATTTATTATTCCTTTAAAACATTATTAATTTCAGTTTTATAAATAAAGCGTTTGTGACATACCTTCATAAAAGAGTTTTAAGCTGCAAATTCTTTAGCCGGATGGTAGATTTTTATTCACAACTACTTCAAATTTATAAACAAATATACATTTAAATGTTAAGCACATTTTAAAAGAGTGACAAATAATTTTAATTTTAAAATCATTTATACTTGACATTAATATGAGCAGAATAAAAGTGCAAACATCTACCTGCATTAATCTTTCAAAATATAGATGTTTAATATTTGAACCAATGAATACATGAGGTAGCTAAAGGACATTGAAATTTTTTGATTTATATTAAAATAATTATAATATTTTATTTATTTAAAAGATTAAAAAATGCAAGTATTTTAATTCATAGATAGGGGAAGAGCAACTTTATAAACTTTATAAGATAGTGACACAACCCAGTTGTAATTTGGTTGCTTTAAAGCTATGTCCCAGGCAGTCATGTATTTTGGTTTCCAGGCATATAATAGCTAATGTGTTAGTATAGGTGTCAGTGTTTAAAACATAAAAATTAAACAGTTATCAAAATGGATGAATTTGTCTGGTAAAGTTAATGACCTGGTGTATCTAGTTATATTATGACAACTTTAATAAGGCAAATGCTTAGAAAGTGCCATTATCAATAATAAATATTTAGTTAAGTAACTCATAATAATTAATACAAATTCATAACACTATATACATTTTATTTAAATCATTAAAGGCTTTATCACTTACAAAGTTACTTAATAATAAAAATGAAATCAAATAAAATTAAGTTATTAGAAAAATAATCCCTATTTAATATAAATTTTCCTCATATAGATTACTTTTAAGAGATTTACTAGCAGGAGCATGAGCATTTATAAAATTTCAACTAAGTTTACAATAAAAACATCCAATAAAAATTAGGTAAAATTTACCTATTGTTTGACCAAACATATGAATAACATATGATTTAAGGAATGTACTAAAAGTAGCGGATAAAAGAAATAATTTATTAGTCCTAATAATTTTTTTAGTTAATAACCTCGACAGCTTTTATAGGATAAATTCAAGCTTATTTAATCTATAGAATAAAAATTTAAAGATATGTCTTTTACTTAAGGGTAGTGGCATTGGGGACAATTTACATAATATACAATGCTACAGATCAAAAGTTTGCTTATTACCTATTAATTAATTAATCAAGCTTAATTAATTCTTTGCTGACACCTATTTATTATAAACATAATCTTTTTCATTGCTTACAAATTTCTGATTCAATTTTATCAAAAGTAAATTTACGTTGTTGTAACATTAGTAGACTGTACATAATTGTAGTCTGAATTAAATAAATGATTACTCAACTGTGTTAAAAATAAGTATACTGTGTAAGCTTGTAAAAATTCTCTAAGTGCATAATGCTGCATTTTTGATAGCATCTTGTGTACCCACATAGGCGTAGCCAGGGGTGACAGGGAGGGGCTGTTGCTACCTTCTAAATCAAGAATTTTTAATTTTTGTATAATTATGGCTAAAATTTCAAAAAATTATCACTTTTAGTCTCCCTAAATTATTATTTTCTCCCTGGACCCAATTTTGGCTACGCCCATGTGTACACATACATCTTTTCTCACTTTTGTTTTCAAGTAAGATCCCCATTAAAACTGCTTTCTATATATTCCTTAATATTTTGTAGTATGCTGGCACATGAGAAAAACTATATACATATATTGAATTAAGTCTGTGAATTTATCGTATATCTTAGCTAGAATAGTATGTTAATTTTTTTTCGTTCTTTAGGGGGGGGGGGGAGTGGCCGCCCCCCTGCCCCCTTCCTTGGCTACGCCCATGATAATGTTTATTGCTAAGAAAAATACATTTATCAAGGGTACGATCAAGTTTGGATAGCTTTGTTAATTTAATTTAAATTCATTTAAAATTTTAAATAATATCAGTAAGCCATTAAAATTTCTCCTGAAGTGGATTGGCTGGAAGGCTTATAAAACTTAATAAACTCAATTATATCCCTGGATGTTAAGATGTTATAACTTTATTTGTCCCCTAAGAATAACCAAAGTTTGCCACTTCTAAGGCTGATTTTAGCCCTAACCAAATCCTTTATTTACGAAAGCTAAAAATGGAACAAGATATAAAAGTTTTTTTTATAGTACATAATAGTAAGCAATTATTACTTTGAATTATGAATGATATTTTAAATTATTCATTAATTAGAATGACACCTGTATAAATAACTATCTAAAATTAAACACAAACTTGTAGAAAATTTATATTAGCCAAGCTTCAAAATACTCTCTTTACAAATATCTTCACAAGCAAATATTGACTGGAACCAATTGTGTCACAAGTATAGTATTTGTAGGACCTCAAACTATGCAAAGTCACTTCTTATTAACCCAAACCCGACCCGACCCAATTTTTTTTTAATTTTTAACCCAAACCCGACCCGACCCGAAAGCATTTCGAAATTTTCAACCCCACCTCGACCTGACACGAAGGCATTTTAAAATTTTCAGCCCTAACCCGACCGGGCCTGAAAGCGTTTAATTTACCCGAAACCCTCCGAGCACGTTTAAAATTTAGGTATCCGACGCGAGAGTAAGAAAAATTGCGGTGTGTAACATTTAAACAAATTAAAGTGCGATTTATGAAACTAAGTGACCACAGATTTTGATAGCTAAATTTATTTAAATGATTTATTATAGTGATGTATAAATATGATAGCATCTACAATATCGGGTGGCAAATGTTGTGAAATATTTAGTTTTGCATAAACTTACTTTTATTAATTGCTATGCAATTTATGGGCTCGTTTTTTGTTGTCCGTTGTCCGTCTGTCTGTCCGTTACCCTCCCTATCTATTTGCATTGGGTATATTAGGTTATCGCTTTTTTAAATTAATGCATGAGAAAGAGGTGCCCCACCCCTCATCTCTATCTCCCTCGCTGTGTTATTTTTTGAATTAATGCATAAGAGGTGCCCCACCCCTCATCTCTATCTCCCTCGGTGTGTTATATATAAGATTTGTTAAATTATCTATTATATAATAAACATAAATAAAAGTTGTTTACTTTTAATTGCTATGCAATTTAACTAGTTTTTGTTATATAATAAACATAGATAAAAGTTGTTTACTTTTAATGCTATGCAATTTAACTAGTTATATAATAAACATAAATAAAAGTTGTTTACTTTTTAATTGCTATGCAATTTAACTAGTTTTGGGGTTAGAATCCCGGAGTTTTTTTGACTCTTATGATTGTTCTTGTTACTATCATTGATAATAAGAATTTTTGGCCGTCCGCTGGCTGCTGACCAATGAAAAAAATGACCATTGGCCAAAATGTGAATCGAAATTATTTTTTTCGTTTTTTTTGACTATTATGATTGTTCCTGTTTCTACCATTGCTATTATGACTTTTTGGCCGTCCGCTGGCTGCTGACCAATGTTATATAATAAACATAAATAAAAGTTGTTTACTTTTAATTGCTATGCAATTTAACTAGTTTTTGGGTTAGAATCCCGGAGTTTTTTTGACTCTTATGATTGTTCTTGTTACTATCATTGATAATAAGACTTTTTGGCCGTCCCTTGGCTGCTGACCAATGAAAAAATGACCATTGGCCAAAATGTGAATCCGAGTTTATTTTTTCGTTTTTTTTTGATTATGATTGTTCCTGTTACTACCATTGCTATTATGACTTTTTGGCCGTCCGCTGGCTCCTGACCGATTGAAAAAATGACCATTGGCCAAATTGTGAATCGAAATTATTTTTTTCGTTTTTTTCGAACTATTATGATTGTTCCTGTTCCTACCATTGCTATTATGACTTTTTGGCCGTCCGCTGGCTGCTGACCAATGGAATAAAATGACCATTGGCCAAAATGTGATTCGAAAACTTTTTTTTCGTTTTTTTTTGACTATTATGAATTTATATCCACTTTTACCGTGTCCTGGCTGCTGACCAATGGAAAAAAATGACCATTGGCCAAAATGTGATTCGAAAATTTTTTTTTCGTTTTTTTACTCTTATGAATTTATATCCACTTTTACCGTGTGCTGGCTGCTGACCAATGGAAAAAAATGACCATTGGCCAAAGTGAGCATCAAAATTTTTTTTCCCGTTTTTTTGGCTATCATTGACTTATAGAGTATCTGTTGGTACTGACCAATAGAGAAAAAGTGACCATTGGCCAAATTTTTGATTTTTTTAATTAAAAATTGTTCAAATTTAACAAAAAATTTCTCCCAACAATTCTGCAAATTCTTAACATTGTGTTGTTTTATAATATAATGTTTGTTAGACCCATAATCACTAAAGGCCATAAAAACCAATGTAATACGCAACTAGATGCAAACACTAAATCTAACCCTAACCCTTGCCTATATTACATTTTGCCTTTATTACATTTTGCCTATAATGGAAAATTTGTATAAATAATTAATTAATCATTAGGCATTTAATACCCCCCTATAGGCATTCTCGCCCCTTCCCACCTTTCTCGCCCATAAATTGCATAGCAAATATGATACATTTATACGAAGTACAGATGAGTCGTCCCCCCTTCCCTTCCCCTCTTCCCTTCCCTTCTCCCCCTTCCCACGAGGGCCGAAGGCCCGAGTTTTTTTGTTTTTTTGTTTATGAATATATATTTATGTAGTTTAAATTTATAATGAACGACACCTTAAAACTATTTAAATACAGTTTGAAGATATTATTTTGTTGATATATTTTACCTGTCAAATTTAAATTTGCGTTCAAATTAAAACAATCAAATTTAAATACACAAAATAAAATTAATTAACTGAATGAATGATCTTCAATTATACATTTTGATATTAATTAAATATTATACAAATTAATTTTAAAGATATGTCCCGTGTATTTTGCAATGTAAGTTTTACAACATTATAACCCAACACTTAAAATCCAACCCGACCCGAAAGCATTTTTTAATCTTTAACCCGAACCCGACCCTACCCGAAGACATGTTTCGGGTCACTCGTGCAGGTCTCTACTTCAAATCCATTGGTTGTTTCATACAAAAATTGTAGAACATTGGTCAATTTTAAATTACATATGAATTTTTGAAATAAATATACATCGTCCTTGATCCGACACATTTTTAAATGTGGATTTAATTCTAAGTAATAAGCTATTTATATCGAAGATATGCAAGCAAGTTTCTAATTCGAAACTTCTTAAACGATCCCTTTCGGCTTTACTCGAAGCAATTTTATTCGGATGACTTTGTAAATTAACATAATTTTAACAAAAAATGTTTTTATGATTATTGACTAATACGTAGGTAAGGAGTATTATATGAATAATGTTAATTCTTCTTGCAAACAACTACCGGACAGCACTTTGGATGCGGTTGCCTTTTATTAGTCACAAGTCTGCAACCTCTGGGTGGGGCTATGACTCCACATCTAAAAGTAAAAACAATAAACACAATTAGTACTTTAAAAGGTATTTATTTTATTTATCAAACAATTAATTAAGAAAATATAATAGAAATTTTATATATTCTTTTAAAGCCAGTTTACCCGACACACGTGTAGGTGTAAAATATTCCCTTTCTACTGCACGTGCAGGTAACACATTGATTCGGAGGTCTTAACTTGGTTCCTGGTTTGAATCTAAATACTCTACCACCAATACTAACTACGCATTGACCTGTAAATTATTTTATTTCAGGTTAATACAATACTTATAATTGGATGCATTTTGTTTAATATGTTTTAGTTATTTAATCATATTATTGTCAAGTTTCAGGATTTATAACAAATAAACTTTTATCGTGAAAAAAAATAGAAGACATATTGAGTGTGCATATTTTACCACAAACGAAAAAAGTTAAGCGAGAAAATAAAATTGTACGATAGTTTGATTATAATGTAGCACTTTGACATGTTACCTGTGTTGCGAGTGGTTCCTGTGAAGGCTTGAGAGTCGCATGGATTATTGGAAAGTAGAATTACCACTGTCACAGCAATAAATAACAAGGGTACCAGTTTATTCATTCTTAATCTGAAAATAAAGAATGAGACTTGCTAACTATCTCAGCAAAAACAATATATTTATTGCGAGATTTTTTTAGCATATTACAGTTATTTTAATAAATAACTTTTGCAACTTTTTAACATTATTTCAACGATAATAGATTTAGTTTTTATTTTAATGCCAAGCCTAGATGGTTTTAAATAGTCGTACTCAGTGTAGTAAATTTTTGTGTATAACTTCAAAATTTGTCTTAAAATAAAAATAAACTTTCCTATTACTTGATATGAGAATATGCCTCAAATTAATTAGAATACAAAATTATACTATAATTAAATAGTTTTATTGTAATTTATTTATATAGCAATGGTACAAGTTTCGTATGTATTATAAAATAATCAATGTTTTAATTGTTTGCCAACCGGATTTTGAAATTCTGAACATCCTGTTTGGATTGTATTAAAATACAAATCAATACAAATTTGCCAATGGTAGCTAAATGCACAAGGTCACTTATTTTGGCTTAATTCCATATTTTTGCTACATTTTTGATTGCCTATGTTTAATAAATTAAGATTCTATAAGTCATAGCGGGACATTTATGTTTAACTCACAGTTGCATTAATTTCCTAAACAACTTAGGTCGTATATTTATCAAAGTCCAGAAAAGCCTGGTCCGGCTACTCTACTTTTTATCATAATTACGAAAGTACATAATTAACTCATCGCTGGTTTTGAGGGTTGATATGCCAAGACATGTTTAAATCATAAAATAAAGTTACTGTATAAATATGAAATTTTCAATTAATTGAAAATATCATAAAAATTAGTACAGTACTTGTATTTTGTATACTTATAGTTTACGAAATGTATTCTGGAGGCCTATGTCATATTGACCCAGTATAATTTGACCTAAGTGTTTATCATATCATTTTTATTTAAACATTGGAGATCGCAACATAATATATGTGAAAAAGATAATGTTTATAATTCTTTAGTTTCAAAATTATAACAATTTAAACAATAATTCCTATTGTTTTTTCCAGGCTATATATTTTAAATTTTTTTACAAAATAAAAGTGCCACTTGGTTTGATTTTATTGTAAAAAATCCAAAAAACTATACCGTTTAATATGCATAATTGTAATATGAATCTTAATTATTAAGTATTTTAAGGTATTCGGTACAAAAAATTTGCTTTGGGTGTCTTTTATTACGATAATTTTATATATTATACTATCCTTGGACTTAAATATGAGTAAAAGATAAATGATATGACGATGTTACCTTAGAATAGGTCAAAATAATAAAAATAAGGACTATTTAATAAGTAAACAAAATTATACCAAGACTAAAAATGTTTAAATTACTAATTAATTAAATAACAACCAATTTTTTAGCAAAAAAAAACCATCAATAGCTGAAATTTATAACCGTTTGTAGTATTTGGTTATTTTAAATTAATCGTTTGTAATTTATTTTGATTTATCGTCTGTTTAAATTAACGTGAGAATCGAGTTCGTTCCGCTTCTGTTCACAATGCCAATCGTCCATAATGCCAATGCTTTAGACCGCCAATGGCTTAACCAATCAAAACAAAGTTAAGGGGTAGGGTTAGGGTTAAAGTTAGTGTTAGGGCTAGGGTTAGGGAATATTATAAGTACAATTAGTACACATAGATATAATATAATCATTATAATAGAATTAACTGTATAATGAGCTATTACTTAAAAATAATACAGTCATTGGCATTGTGGATGATTGGCATTATGAATGGGATTCGTTCGTTCGTTCAAAATTTTACGATAAATTTTTCTAAAAATTAATTTAATATAAATAAATGTCTTATATTTTTTAATATAATGAATAGCCATGATAAAAAATAAAATTTTTATTTTGACAATATAATTATAAATCAATATAATCTGAAACAGCGAATATAAAGATTATTTATTTATAAAAAAAATTTCTTATTGATTTTTCTCAAATTCCGGTTTGTTGGTATCATTTTTCGAAAAATCGGCGTAATTGTGGATGTGTATTTCCTCGAATAAATACGTGGCTTTAGATCCACTATTCTGACACTACTTTTAAATCCTCCAAATAATAATAGGATTTATTGTGTTCTAAGCAATTTTGTAACTATGATTTTAAACTACCGAATACTATTTATTTATTTAAATATCCGCGATAAAATGGATCCGCGAAATATCTTGTCTTTTAAATGTTACATTTTTTCACTTTATTTATTTACTACGCAAAAAAAATAATTAAATATCTCTGATTGAAAGCGAGGTAATATATTAATTGCTAAATCATGGTAATAATAATAGATCTATTTATATCATAGAGATATTAACAATCTATTTATATCATAGAGATATTAACAAATATGAATCATCATGAACAGGAACGCGTATAACTAACTATAAGTAGTGTGGGGAAAATTTTAATACAAAAACCCTAAAAAATGAAAAAAAATATGTTTTGCCCCCCCCCCCCCCCTGTTTGAACTTAACTCAAATTAATACAGATGCTTATTAACAAATTTACACACAAATTTAAATTTGAGATTAGATTACTAGTTGAGATTGTGTTTGTGTAGTCATCATTTATTTCCTATTACTAATTTTTTTGGTCGCAGGAAAAATTTTGAATAGTCAAGTTTCTTTTTTTTTGGTCGCAGGAAAATTTTTGAATAGTCAAGTTTTTTTTTGGTCCCAGGAAAATTTTTGAATAGTCAAGCAAAAAAATTAATATGCCCCCCCCCCCCTAATTCAAACCCTGGGTACGCCCATGAATATTAGAAAAGATATCTAAAACTAGATAACGAGCACAGATAATCATTTTAGTCATTATTTAAAATCGTTTAACCATCATGTGTAAATAACTAGATACTAGTATCTCGATATCGTCTCATCTTGGTCTTGAAAGCAAAATTTAGGCTTAGATTAGGGCATTAAAATTCGATGGGAAATATAGTTTTGCTAAATTCATTATAAATTAATATTTTTGATGGGACAATGATGTTTAACAGGTATTTTCTTAACTATGAAAAAATATGCTGAATTTAAAGAGGTTGTAGACTTTCATTCCCTACCTCCCTTCCACAGGTACGCAAACTAATTCTATTTAAATACCGACCTATATAAAAAACAATTTTGGTAATTGATTCATAAAGTAATCAAATTTTATAGATATTCTCTTATTTGAATGTAGTATGGCCAAATCCGATTTCAAGGAAGTAGTCAGGATTATAATTAAAGGGGAGGCGAAATAGAAAGTGGCAAAATATTGATCTTGGAAAATTTCCCTAATTTCGCTAAATATTCAAAAAAATTTGGCTTTATGGAGCCCTCTGACTACGACGATATTAATTTCAAGCTAAAAATAGCTTAATCGAAATTTACTCGAAATAACAATTCATTCAATTGTGTAAAACAAAATCGTTAATAAGAATTGATTCAGGAATATGACAATGTGTATGGTTCGTATTCCGTGTTGTAACAGGTTCCCCATGGTAAACAATATTTTTTGCAAGTACCCCTACCCTTGTGATAATACCACCAATCTATAATATTAGAGTAGTTCTTCTTACGCCTATTAAGGCTCGGAGAATGAAGTAAATCACATAGATCGCACATGGCTTTGGCTGTTACGTAAAAGGGGTAGGTCGGGGACACGACCATAGATTTTTCCTTGATAGCTCGCATTTTGAGACCGATAAATTGGGCATAAAGATTCGGATCCGACATCAATTTCATCAAATACCGAGCTAGTTCCTTTGGTGTGGCATAGTCACCTACATCTATATACGTCCCGGGTGGAGCGAATGTTCTATAATTGGAACCACCAAATACTATGGGAACTATATCTAGAGGTAACGTTTCGAAGAATTTTTCGCTCACATAATCGTCGCACAAACTATTTTCGAGAGCTAAGTAAAAGTGGTAAGTCGATTCCAGCATCCTGTAGCAAGCGTTTCTGCTCAGGATTTCAAGCTCCATGCTGTAAGTGGCATTGGGTGTACCGTCGTTACTGTGTTTGTGACAGGATTTATGTGGAATTTCATTGGCCTGAAAACATTCACCGTACACGTCTATTGGTATGTACTTGACAAGTTCGCGATAGTATAGCTCCCGCCCACTCCACGATTGACAGTTGGAGACGAACCAAGCAAGCACTTTAGTTTTGTTCAATTTTGGGTCCGCTGGTTCAAGAGCAAATTAGTAGAAATAACAAGATATTTTTATAAAGGTGTTCATGACTTCAATATTGCTGATGTGCTCTAATATATAATTGTTTTATATAGAAATATAAAGAATTCAAAATAATTTCCTTTATAATATAGGTTTTAAAGACATGAATCTGAAAGGTGTTAAAAAAGTCTCAAAGCTTGAACACCTGACAAAGAAAATGTGATATTGTAAATTACTTTATAACTCTATTGCTTTTGATTAAGAAAATTATAACGTTTAAAATTAATTTAGGCTTCGTCTAAATTTTAAAACTATATTTAATTTACCAGCTACAGGTGAAGGCACGACTTCGTTTATGTGAGGAAATTTGATCCCATTTCTACTAGAAAAAGCGGTGCCATTTGGCATAGTGACTTCAACGTGCCCGTAGCCCCAGTATACATCCGAATCTCGAAGGTAGGTCATAGTCAGGTTAAATGCGTGGGGTGGAAATAGGTTAAGGTGTAGGTCTACACGGGTCGGTGGCTCCTTGCTAGCGAAAATCCACAATTGTCTCGCGTACCTAATCAGGGGAAAATTTATGTTGTCCGCTTCAAAAGTTGGCACGTGAAATAAAATAGCGTCAGCACTGGATAATAATTCCAAGTCGGAATCAGTCGTTTTTGTGCTCGCAATTCTTTTCATCGTTGAGCATCGTGTTTCGGAACAACCGTAACGAATGAAGGGTTTAGATCCGTAGCCAAAATTCCAATCTGGGGCATACCACATATTGTTCCAGTATAGGATCTTTTTAAAATTATTCCTGCCAGTCAAGATTTGTTCTGCGGGTTTTTTAAGGAATAATTTGTTTGGGTTTATAACGATCCAATATGACAAAGCAATAACGGTAGCGAGACATGCTATAACGCTTTTAGCTAAAGTGCCTGCGCTCAATCGCATTTATTTAAAAGCATCTAAGGTGATTAAGAATTATTTTGTCTCGACAAATAAATATAATGAAATCAAATAAAAATCAGGTATATTTTCAAATAGACTAACAGAATGCAGTGTCCTTTATTCACAGTGTTTTTCTATTGATCAGCATTCAACAATACCATTCTTTATTGTAAGGACCGTGGTTACTACATGCTGACCTCTATTCTGGGCGACAATTTGATTGAAAGCTATTATAAAATAAACCTATTTTATTACTTTATTGCTTTTTAAACTCAACTTAGTTTTTTAATAGATGATCCAATAAATACAAACCTTTAGAGCCAATTTTTCTAAATTAACTAGATCATGTTCAAAATAATCATTTTGTAAAGCCCACATTCTATTGCTTTTCAAATTTTAGCCTCTTTTTGCTGGCAATAATCATTTTTTGTTTAATAAATTTTACTCGTTATTTTTTAAATATACGGTACACATACCACATTAATACATTTTTGCAAAAAAATTATTGCAAAAACCTATTTATTTATATACCTAAATCAATAAAGCTTATTGTTTAAGTTTGAATAATTATATTAATATAAATTTGTAAGCATTTAAATTGTTGCAAAAAACATTGTACGATATAACAATTTATTTATTAATAAAATATACTTTTTTACATAATAATATCAATTACATACTATAACTCGGGCCTTCGGCCCTCGTGGGAAGGGGGAGAAGGAAAGGGAAGAGGGGAAGGGAAGGGGGGACGACTCATCTGTACTTCGTATAAATGTATCATATTTGCTATGCAATTTATGGGCGAGAAAGGTGGGAAGGGGCGAGAATGCCTATAGGGGGGTATTAAATGCCTAATGATTAATTAATTATTTATACAAATTTTCCATTTATAGGCAAAATGTAATATAGGCAAGGGTTAGGGTTAGATTAGTGTTTGCATCTAGTTGCGTATTACATTAGTTTTTATGGCCTTTAGTGATTATGGGTCTAACAAACATTATATTATAAAACATTACAATGTTAAGAATTTGCAGAATTGTTGGGAGAAATTTTTTGTTGAATTTGAACAATTTTTAATTAAAAAAATCAAAAATTTTGCCAATGGTCATTTTTTCTCTATTAGTCAGTACCAACAGATACTCTATAAGTCAATGATAGCCAAAAAAACGGAAAAAAAATTTTGATGCTCACTTTGGCCAATGGTCATTTTTTTCCATTGGTCAGCAGCCAGCACACGGTAAAAGTGGATATAAATTCATAAGAGTAAAAACAACGAAAAAAAAATTTTCAAATCACATTTTGGCCAATGGTCATTTTTTTCCATTGGTCAGCAGCCAGGACACGGTAATAGTGGATATAAATTCATAATAGTCAAAAAAAAAAACGAAAAAAAAGTTTTCGAATTACATTTTGGCCAATGGTCATTTTATTCCATTGGTCAGCAGCCAGCGGACGGCCAAAAAGTCATAATAGCAATGGTAGGAACAGGAACAATCATAATAGCCAAAAAAACGAAAAAAATAATTTCGATTCACATTTTGGCCAATGGCCATCGGTCAGGAGCCAGCGGACGGCCAAAAAGTCATAATAGCAATGGTAGTAACAGGAACAATCATAATAGTCAAAAAAAACGAAAAAATAAACTCGGATTCACATTTTGGCCAATGGTCATTTTTTTCATTGGTCAGCAGCCAGCGGACGGCCAAAAAGTCTTATTATCAATGATAGTAACAAGAACAATCATAAGAGTCAAAAAAAACTCCGGGATTCTAACCCAAAAACTAGTTAAATTGCATAGCAATTAAAAGTAAACAACTTTTATTTATGTTTATTATATAATAAAATGAAACAATAATAGAACAAGCGGACGGCCAAAAAGTTATATTAACAATGGTAGTAACAGGAAAAATATATAAACGAATAGATATACTTATGCATTAATTTAACGTAGCAATTAAAACCCGACCCCGCCCGAAAGCGAGGGAGATAGAGATGAGGGGTGGGGCACCTCTTATGCATTAATTTAAAAAATAACACAGTGAGGGAGATAGAGATGAGGGGTGGGGCACCTCTTTCTCAGCATTAATTTAAAAAATCGATAACCTAATATACCCAATGCAAATAGATAGGGAGGGTAGACAACGGACAACTAAAAAACGAGCCCATAAATTGCATAGCAATTAATAAAAAATATAACAAATGTAATTTTTAAATTGAATTTGTTGGAAAATATACTATGTAGGGCTCGGGTTGGGCTTGAAATTGAGAGCGATAGTACACGAACGAAGGGAAAGGCCAAGACTTAACTGGTGTATCGTAAACATTTCCACGCCTACCGACTCCGCCGTCGCAATCGATACTATACAAGTTCGGGCAAAACAAATATAAACATTAGGCGCGGATTATGGTAGGTTAATGGAAAGCAAGAAGACTCTGAAGTGGTTTACTTCATTAATTAGAAGTAATCTAGTTTATTCTAGTGTAAAGTATATGCGAAAAAATGAATAATAAAAATGTTAGTTTTAAAGGTTGTGCTTATGTAGCTGCGCGAGCCCATTATCATTTGAATAATCAGGCGATGGTTGAATACAAGCGAGGGGCTATTAAAATAAAAATAACGTGATGGTTAAGTACAAGCGAGGGGCTATTAAAATAAAAATCACGTGATGGTTAAGTACAAGCGAGGGGCTATTAAAATAAAAATCACGTGATGGTTAAGTACAAGCGAGGGGCTATTAAATAAAGTAACGTGTTAGAATTCGCCTAGACGGGGTCAAGGGAAAGTAGCGTGCGAAAGAGCCTCTACAACTATCCTCGGGGCTCCACTCGGAGAGTTGTGGCTAGTGTTGTAGTTTATAGCGCCAATGCACGTGCCTTCCTCTCGATGTGATGTATGGGTTTTCTTTTGATTTTGTTAGGTCTGGGTCGGAGTTAGCTGGTCCGGCGATGTCGTTGGAGGGACAAACTTTGGGTGGATTTACATTTTCGGTATCCGTAAGCGGCTGAGTTGAAGTATCTAAATATGCAGGTTTCAATCGCTCGATCGAAACTGAGTCAGCTTTTCCGTTTTTTTCAATAATGAAATATTTAGCATGTTTGGACTTTACTCTGAACGGGCCGTCATATGGTGGCACCAAACTTTTTCGAACGAAATCATTACGGATAAAAACGTATTTACAGTCCTTAAGAAGTGAAGTTGTACTCGCATTTGTCAATTGTGTCCTGACTTTTTTAAAAGGTAAATGGTAAAAATGTTGTTTTAGGCATTTAATAAATTCGGAGGCGCTATGAGGTGTTCTTGAGTTCGTGAAAAATTCGCCGGGAAGTCTAAGTGTAGTGCCATAAACTAATTCGGCTGGAGTGCAACCTAAGTCTTCCTTGATTGTGGTTCGAATGCCAAGCAAAATTAATGGTAAGAGCTCATCCCATTTGTTTGTGTCACCTTGTGCCATCAAGGAACTTTTCAACTGTCGATGAAATCTCTCAATCATGCCGTTGGCTTGTGGATGATAGGCAGTGGTTGTGATGTGATTTACTCCAAGGAGTTGCGTGAGATTCCGAAATAATTGGGACTCAAACTGGGGACCTCTATCTGTTGTGAGGCTTGATGGTACTCCGAGGTCAGCTATCCAATACTTGATCAGAGCTTTTGCAACCGTTTGGGCTGAGGTGTCACGGATCGGCATGGCGACAGGCCATCGTGTGAAACGGTCAATAATGGTGAGTAAGGGGGTATATCCATTCGACGGTGGTAGTGGACGAACGAGATCGACGTGGATGTGGCTAAATCGAGCGTCAGGTTCAGCAAATGTGCCTAAAGGGGCTTTTATGTGACGATGAATCTTCGATTTTTGACAAGCAACGCATGATTTGGCCCATTTCCTTACATCCATATTGATAGAGGGCCAAACATATCGACGTGAAATCAGCTTAAGTGTTGCACGCGTACCAGGGTGTGATAAGTTGTGGAAGTTATCAAAAATTACGCGTCTGAGTGAAGTTGGAACGAGTGGTCGAGGTGAGGTTGTGGACATGTCGCATTGCACGGTCAAATCAGAGCCAGGTATAGGAAGTTGCGTTAATTTTAGGGACTTTAGGTCCTGAAATGCCGACTTTTCTTCCATCTGAGCCAAAGCTAACCTTTCTACTAGGGGCCTGTCTTTAAAATCAACGGAATCAATATCAGACCTTGAGAGGGTGTCAGCGACTACATTTGATTTGCCAGCTATATATTGGAGATCGGTAGTATATTGCGAAATATAGTCTAACTGTCTAATCTCCCGCGGGGAGTATTTGTCGATAGGCGTACTGAAAGCATAAGTTAGTGGCTTGTGGTCTGTATAAATAGTGAATTCATGACCTTCTAAAAGATGGCGGTAATGGCGGATTGTTAAATATATTGCTAATAATTCGCGACCGAATGCACTGTATCGTTGTTGAGTTTTTGTTAGCTTTTGGGAAAAAAAGGCCAAAGGCAGCGTATTACCGTTAGTTGTTTGATGTAATACGGCTCCTACAGCTGAGTTGGAGGCGTCGGTGGTGATTGAGAGTTGAGCGTCTTTTTGAAGATGAAAGAGAGGCACGACATTGCTTAAAGCGAGTTTGGCGTTGTTAAAAGCAGTCGAAGCTTCCGGGGTGCAGGAAATTGTCTTCTTTGAACCGTCGAGCAAATCGGTGAGAGGTTTGAGTAAATCGGCACACATCGGAATAAACCGTCTATAAAAATTAATCATCCCTAAGAAGCGTCTCAACTGAGTCATCGAAGTAGGCTGTGGGAAATTGAGGATTGCTTCCACCTTGTCCTGAAGGGATGACAATCCTTGAGGGGTGATTTTGTGTCCCAAAAAATTAATTTCGTTTTGGCACCATACGCATCTATCCTGACTGATTTTAATACCAAAAGACTTGAGTGTTTCAAAAACCAGTCTAATATGGTTGTGGTGTTCATCAATGGAAGAACTCGCGATGAGTACGTCGTCAAGGTAAACAAAAACAAAGTCAAGTTCTCTAAAAACTTGGTCCATAAAGCGTTGAAACGTCTGGGCAGCGTTGCGAAGGCCAAATGGCATGCGAAGAAATTCAAAAAGACCGAACGGGGTTGTGATGGCGGTTTTAGAAATATTTTCGGGGGCCATTGGAATTTGGTGGTATGCCCTGACTAAGTCGATCGTTGAGAATACTGTTTTATTGCAAAGGGTCAGCGCAAAATCATGGAGGTGGGGAAGGGGATAACAGTCGGGAATTGTACGACTGTTGAGCATGCGATAGTCGCCACAAGGTCTCCAATCTCCCGCGGCCTTCTTGGGTACCATGTGCAGGGGTGAGGACCAGTCACTGTTAGAGGAACGGATTATACCAAGTTCGAGCATGTGAGTAAATTCGTCTCGGGCAATCTTAAGCTTGGCCGGGAAGAGTCTCCTTGGTTTTGAGCGAACCGGGGGGCCGTTGGTGTGGATATGGTGTTGAGTGCTATGAGTTACTTGAGCCTTATAATCAGAAGGGGACACTATGGAGGCATACTTCTGAAGTAATGATTTGATGGGGTAGGTGCCAATTATCCCAACTTGTATGTTGATTGACGTAGCGAGTGTAGCCTTGCCTGCAGATGTTAATGTCGTTTGAGTGTCGAAAAGCTGCTTCTTTTTTATATCAACTACTAGATGGTAGTGATTAAGAAAATCGGCTCCGATGATTGGCTGTTTAACGTCTGCTATTGTAAAAATCCATCTTAATTCTTTGCGTAGGCCGAGGTCCAAAGTGAAAAGCTTTTGGCCATATGTTTTGATAGGGGTAGAATTGGCGGCCTGAAGTTGCACATATGAAGGGGTCAAGGAATGGTCTCGAGAAAGCGGAATAACGGAGATTTCCGCGCCTGTGTCAATGAGAAATCGCTGACCCGTGGATTTGTCGAATATGTAAAATAGGCGACTAAGTTTTAGACCAAGTCCAGGCGTCGCCATCCCTGGGTGGTCTACTAGTTTGTCGAGGGGGGGGGGGGGGGTTAAATGCGCAAGGTTGCACGCATTTGAGCGCCTTGTCTTTAAAGCGGTAATGGTACCAACAAAGTATATTTGGTTGAATATGCGCGCTAGGGTGGCGAACGGTAGAGGGATTGCGGCGTCTCGAGTTGGAACGATCACGTGGCCTATTGATTGAGATTTTTAAATTTTGTACCTCCTGTGTGAGTTTTGCAATCATCTCCCTAAGCCGAGTCGATTCACTTCCGTGACTACATTTACAATTGGACATGTGGAGTTGTGGTAGGTCTCTACAATTTTGTCCGCAGTTTCGGAAATTTGGAGAGGGACTGCTCGTCAGAAACAATTGCCAAAATGCCGGTCATGTTTTTTGGACGTTTTTCTAACCAAAGTTCTTTAAGAACTCGTTCATCCATGGAATTCGTTCCCAGAAGATTTTTCATGAAACGCAGAAGCTGGGATGGGGTGCGATCTCCTAATTCGACAGTTGTGAGAAGAGCACGAAGTCTAGCAGAATCGGATTGGCTAGTGCGGTCTATGATGGCTGCTTTCATGGTTGTATAGGGTAAAATGTCGGGCATATTTTGTAGGATGTCTTGAATTTCGATGGTTATTTCCAGTGGCAAGGCTTCTATTAAGTACCCAACTTTGGTAGCTTCGCTTTTTATCTTTCTTACCAAGAAAAGAGCCTCTATTTGGATGAACCATGAGCGGGGGTTTATATTGTTAAACTGTGGCAGTTTAAAATATGTGGCATTTTCGCTTTTAACCTCCATATCAGATGGTTGCGTGGACATTTTTGGGTCACCAAATGAAGTAGTTTTATTTCATTATTTAGAAGAGATACTTATTGCAAAAAAATGAATAATAAAAATGTTAGTTTTAAAGGTTGTGCTTATGTAGCTGCGCGAGCCCATTATCATTTGAATAATCAGGCGATGGTTGAATACAAGCGAGGGGCTATTAAAATAAAAATAACGTGATGGTTAAGTACAAGCGAGGGGCTATTAAAATAAAAATCACGTGATGGTTAAGTACAAGCGAGGGGCTATTAAAATAAAAATCACGTGATGGTTAAGTACAAGCGAGGGGCTATTAAATAAAGTAACGTGTTAGAATTCGCCTAGACGGGGTCAAGGGAAAGTAGCGTGCGAAAGAGCCTCTACAACGGGCGTAGCTAGAGTGGGCTCCCTCCCCAAAAGAAAATCCTGGCCCCTTCACACTCCCCCTTCCTCGTAGAGAAATATATTGCCCTGTTTGACCACCCAAGCTAAATTTTTAACAAAAATTTATGCGAAAAATTATGCAATATTTATATTTTTAAATCAAGCTAGCCGACTTTTAACCATTTAATTAATTTATGTTTTTCCATTTCGTTTTGCAATAGCACTGAATTTTTAATGAGTAAGGGCTTGTCTTAATATCGGATTCAGGTTCAAATCGCGCAAATTTAGCTTTGTCTAAATATTTTTCAATTTCATGGGTCAAACTCGGTTGTAATTATTAGTATTTTTGTTTTTTGATAGTTAAAAACGTTTTTTGTTTATTCAACTCCTGAGATTAAATCTAAACTATGCTGATACCTAAAAATTTGAAAACATCAACATTTAAGCTTAGGAAAAGTTTGCATCTTACAAAATCGCTGATATTGCGTCTGAAATGTAAATCTGCTGTGAATTCGAAGTTAAGACACGGCTATGTTTTAACCCGTATGACGATTTTTGCTGCGCAGCAAAATCCGATATTAAGACAAGCCCTAAGGTGTTTTATATTTAATATTTACCTTATTGCTAAGGTGAGTTCTGAAAACCTGTGAAAATTTTCTTAGTGCTTTTATAAAATTTATTTTAAATTTTGTGTAAAATAACAGAAAGAATTAATGTCTTCGCATGGATTATTTAATGATAAATTCGTTTAAAGCCGTCTGAGCACGACCCGTGCCTGAACTTTATTTCATTTTAGCCCGACCCAAGCCCCAACAATGTTTTTAATCGTATTTTTAACCGAACATAACATTGCACATAGATTTTATCTTATATACATATAATAAAATTTATTTCTAATTATAGATAATTTGAATCAAGAATAATGAAAAAAACAATGAGGAATTTAAATTACCCATGGGCGTATCCAGGTTTTGGATTAGGGGGGGGGGCGTATATGTTTGAAGTTCAATTAGGGGGTGGGGGCAAAACATAATTTTTTTAATTTTTATGGGTTTTTGTATTGAAAAAAAGAAGTTTTCTTGTGATTGGGGGGGGGGGCTGCCCCCTCCTGCTTCCCCTAGCTACGCCTGAACTTACCTGCAAAATTTAATCATTTTTAATTGCTATGCAATTTATGGGCTCGTTTTTTGGTGTCCGTCCGTCCGTCCGTCCGTCCGTCCGTCGTCCGTTACCCTCCCTATCTATTTGCATTGGGTATATTAGGTTATCGCTTTTTTAAATTAATGCATGAGAAAGAGGTGCCCCACCCCTCATCTCTATCTCCCTCGCTGTGTTATTTTTTAAATTAATGCATAAGAGGTGCCCCACCCCTCATCTCTATCTCCCTCGGTGTGTTATATATAAGATTTGTTAAATTATCTATTATAACTCGGGCCTTCGGCCCTCGTGGGAAGGGGGAGAAGGGAAGGGAAGAGGGGAAGGGAAGGGGGGACGACTCATCTGTACTTCGTATAAATGTATCATATTTGCTATGCAATTTATGGGCGAGAAAGGTGGGAAGGGGCGAGAATGCCTATAGGGGGGTATTAAATGCCTAATGATTAATTAATTATTTATACAAATTTTCCATTATAGGCAAAATGTAATAAAGGCAAAATGTAATATAGGCAAGGGTTAGGGTTAGATTTAGTGTTTGCATCTAGTTGCGTATTACATTAGTTTTTATGGCCTTTAGTGATTATGGGTCTAACAAACATTATATTATAAAACAACACAATGTTAAGAATTTGCAGAATTGTTGGGAGAAATTTTTTGTTGAATTTGAACAATTTTTAATTAAAAAAATCAAAAATTTGGCCAATGGTCACTTTTTCTCTATTGGTCAGTACCAACAGATACTCCATAAGTCAATGATAGCCAAAAAAACGGAAAAAAAATTTTGATACTCATGGCCAATGGTCATTTTTTTCCATTGGTCAGCAGCCAGCACACGGTAAAAATGGAAATAAATTCATAAGAGTTAAAAAAACGAAAAAAAAAATTTTCGAATCACATTTTGGCCAATGGTCATTTTTTTCCATTGGTCAGCAGCCAGGACACGGTAAAAGTGGATATAAATTGATAATAGTCAAAAAAAAACGAAAAAAAAGTTTTCGAATCACATTTTGGCCAATGGTCATTTTATTCCATTGGTCAGCAGCCAGCGGACGGCCAAAAAGTCATAATAGCAATGGTAGGAACAGGAACAATCATAATAGTCAAAAAAAAACGAAAAAAATAATTTCGATTCACATTTTGGCCAATGGTCATTTTTTCCATCGGTCAGGAGCCAGCGGACGGCCAAAAAGTCATAATAGCAATGGTAGTAACAGGAACAATCATAATAGTCAAAAAAAAACGAAAAAATAAACTCGGATTCACATTTTGGCCAATGGTCATTTTTTTCATTGGTCAGCAGCCAACGGACGGCCAAAAAGTCTTATTATCAATGATAGTAACAAGAACAATCATAAGAGTCAAAAAAAACTCCGGGATTCTAACCCAAAAACTAGTTAAATTGCATAGCAATTAAAAGTAAACAACTTTTATTTATGTTTATTATATAACATTGGTCAGCAGCCAGCGGACGGCCAAAAAGTCATAATAGCAATGGTAGAAACAGGAACAATCATAATAGTCAAAAAAAACGAAAAAAATAATTTCGATTCACATTTTGGCCAATGGTCATTTTTTTCATTGGTCAGCAGCCAGCCGACGGCCATAAATTCTTATTATCAATGATAGTAACAAGAACAATCATAAGAGTCAAAAAAACTCCGGGATTCTAACCCCAAAACTAGTTAAATTGCATAGCAATTAAAAAGTAAACAACTTTTATTTATGTTTATTATATAACTAGTTAAATTGCATAGCATTAAAAGTAAACAACTTTTATCTATGTTTATTATATAACAAAAACTAGTTAAATTGCATAGCAATTAAAAGTAAACAACTTTTATTTATGTTTATTATATAACTAGTTAAATTGCATAGCAATTAAAAGTAAACAACTTTTATTTATGTTTATTATATAATAGATAATTTAACAAATCTTATATTATAACACACCGAGGGAGATAGAGATGAGGGGTGGGGCACCTCTTATGCATTAATTTAAAAAATAACACAGCGAGGGAGATAGAGATGAGGGGTGGGGCAACTCTTTCTCATGCATTAATTTAAAAAAGCGATAACCTAATATACCCAATGCAAATAGATAGGGAGGGTAACGGACGACGGACGACGGACGGACGGACGACGGACCACCAAAAAACGAGCCCATAAATTGCATAGCAATTAATATAATAAACATAGATATAAGTTGTTTACTTTTAATTCTATGCAATTTAACTAGTTATATAATAAACATAAATAAAAGTTGTTTACTTTTTAATTGCTATGCAATTTAACTAGTTTTGGGGTTAAAATCCCGGAGTTTTTTTGACTCTTATGATTGTTCTTGTTACTATCATTGATAATAAGAATTTTTGGCCGTCCGCTGGCTGCTGACCAATGAAAAAAATGACCATTGGCCAAAATGTGAATCGAAATTATTTTTTTCGTTTTTTTTGACTATTATGATTGTTCCTGTTTCTACCATTGCTATTATGACTTTTTGGCCGTCCGCTGGCTGCTGACCAATGTTATATAATAAACATAAATAAAAGTTTTTTTTTTTAATTGCTATGCAATTTAACTAGTTTTTGGGTTAGAATCCCGGAGTTTTTTTGACTCATATGATTATTCTTGTTACTATCATTGATAATAAGACTTTTTGGCCGTCCGTTGGCTGCTGACCAAGGAAAAAAATGACCATTGGCCAAAATGTAAATCCGAGTTTATTTTTTCGTTTTTTTGACTATTATGATTGTTCCTGTTACTACCATTGCTATTATGACTTTTTGGCCGTCCGCTGGCTCCTGACCGATGGAAAAAATGACCATTGGCCAAAATGTGAATCGAAATTATTCTTTTCGTTTTTTTTTGACTATTATGATTGTTCCTGTTCCTACCATTGCTATTATGACTTTTTGGCCGTCCGCTGGCTGCTGACCAATGGAATAAAATGACCATTGGCCAAAATGTGATTCGAAAACTTTTTTTTCGTTTTTTTTTGACTATTATGAATTTATATCCACTTTTACCCTGTCCTGGCTGCTGACCAAAGGAAAAAAATGACCATTGGCCAAAACGTGATTCGAAATTTTTTTTTTCATTTTTTTTACTCTTATGAATTTATATCCACTTTTACCGTGTGCTGGCTGCTGACCAATGGAAAAAAATGACCATTGGCCAAAGTGAGCTTCAAAATTTTTTTTTTCCGTTTTTTTGGCTATCATTGACTTATAGAGTATCTGTTGGTACTGACCAATAGAGAAAAAGTGACCATTGGCCAAATTTTTGATTTTTTTAATTAAAAATTGGTCAAATTCAACAAAAAATTTCTCCCAACAATTCTGCAAATTCTTAACATTGTGTTGTTTTATAATATAATGTTTGTTAGACCCATAATCACTAAAGGCTATAAAAACTAATGTAATACGCAACTAGATGCTAACACTAAATCTAACCCTAATCCTTGCCTATATTACATTTTGCCTATATTACATTTTGCCTATAATGGAAAATTTGTATAAATAATTAATTAATCATTAGGCATTTAATACCCCCCTATAGGCATTCTCGCCCCTTCCCACCTTTCTCCCCCATAAATTGCATAGCAAATATGATACATTTATACGAAGTACAGATGAGTCGTCCCCCCTTCCCTTCCCCTCTTCCTTTCCCTTCTCCCCCTTCCCACGAGGGCCGAAGACCCGAGTTTTTATTATAATAATCTAACTTTTAGATTGTGTGCCTTAAGATTTTTTAAAGTTATAATCGCTATTTGATATGTGTTGTTACTTAACATCACGAATTTAATTTTACAATTTTTAGCAAAAAACAACTATATACGAGGGATGCAATAGGGACATATTTATTTAAAAGTATTTGTTAATTTTAGAAAATTAGGGTTAACATGGTTCATAGCTTGAAATTGCGGCGGGCCATGCGTCCTTGGGCGACTGGCTCATCGCCCCACGACTGATTATTTCCATTTTAATTCTGCTTAAGATTTTTCTGGTTAGGCCCAGCTTTAATGGACATGGACGGTTAAACTCTCTTAGATTTTGTAGACTTTGCAAAATAGAATACGTTGCGAAATTATATTGATTAGGAACTATTTTTACTTTTGATTTTTTACGTATAAAACCTTAATAATATATTAACTTCCATCCGCATATTTAATTTTAAATTGTATTCCAATAAGGGGCATTTAAAATGTTAACACCGTGTTCCTGATTTGATTTCGGCTCAGAAAACTCAACCAAAACATGCTGCTTTTAAGGGAATAAATAGTGTGAAGATTTGTATTTTAATGTTCTTTAGGGGTCACCGTATAATTACAAAAATCGTAATTATCATTAGTATTATTAAATGTATAATTTTAAAAAATTCAAAATACTTAAGTCATTAAATGACACTTCCACCTAGTTTTGTACTTTTACAGATCGTTTTTATAAACCTAGATAAAATAAATAGTTTTATATAGCCTTAACATAGTTTTTTAACGTATTGCCATTGTTATTTTACAAGATGCTTTTTCCCATTTGAATTAAATATTTTTGCTGAATTGCTTGAGTAAGGGTTAAGTTTTAGGAACGAAGGGGGGAGGCTAAGTTGATTGGACACAAAAATTCAACCAAACTTGCTGTATGCAGATGTACAAGGGGAAAAGATGCATAAAAGAGCAGCTGACCATTTTGTTTAACCAACAGGTATAAAATAAAAAGTTTCAGACGCCGTTATCCCTCTCCTCACTTTTTTAACATCAATACTCGCCCTCCTCTAAGGGTAAAACTCTAGGTACGCTTTTCGGCAATTTATGGGCGGGAAAGGGGGGGGGGGGTCGACAATGGCTATGAGAAAGAAGGATTAATATAGTGTAAATAAAACTTCCATAGAGGTCATCAATCATAATTAGGAAACAGATAGCATATCATTTTTTGGGGACAGACAGTACAAAAACAAATGCACCAGGCTCGGGTCGTGCTAATAGCAATGAACAAGAATTTACAAGGTTTAATTTTTACTTGAACAGGTAATAGAAGCGAATACATATGATTTGAGCACTCGTACGATTTCCGCTAGAATATTTATTTCGTTTTAAGTAAAATGGGGGCGTGGTCGATTGCGAGTACGAGTTAAGGCCTCCCTGGTTTCCTCCCGGCACATTTTCCACCAAACTAAAGGCTTACAATATTTACCGTTTGCCTTCGTTTAGCATTTACATCAGTATTATTTTCAAATCTAACTCGGAAACTTTAATTACAGGGCTACAGTTGCCCCGTTTAGACAAGCCCTATCCCTTATTCCTTTACTATTCCTGGGAATAGTATTTTTTTATTTATTCGATGGTATGTAGGGCTACACAGGATGACAATTTAACTGTCCTAAATCCAACACTTTATTCAAGAATTTAATAACCGTTAAGAATCTATTGCGACTAAAATATTTCTACTGACTATTTGTTTTACAATTCGGTTTAAGTAGTTGTAATAATAATGATGTATATGGTAGGATGATGATAAACAAATAATTGATAGCGCACAAGCGCGGTGATAAAACAATAATGATAGGAGATTAAAATATGTAAACAATACCATCACGATCGGGGAGGGGGATTATAACAAACAAACGCGATCACCGTATAGCGCACTGGTAACAATAATAAAGATGGGGGGACTAGGACTGCGTGACAATAAATTTGAAGAGTCATACAACTAGCAAGGGTAGGGGGAAAATAACTATTAAAACTAGTCAGCCATAACCGGCTAAAACCAGAAATAAGCTTTTTGGCGTTATCCAACAATTCCTTTAAATTAAATGATAATCACCAGTTTAAATTGCAAAATACCCAGAAATAAAAAATTATCATTTATTAAACTTATTAAGTATAGCAACAAATAATTTCAAAAGTGAGCATTATAATTAGGCCCAAACCCTCACATTTTGCTTAGGCCTATTTTTGGCCTGGCCCATGCAGGCCGTTATTGTCTATCTACTAATATATAAAGTGATTAGTGACCCACTGACTAAAATGAATATGAAAAGCTATAAATCATTTTATTACCTCAAAGGGCCCGTCTTAATATAAGATTCAACTTCATGGCGCCATATTTTTGTTTGTCTAAATATGCGATATACATGTCGTGGAATCAACAATTTTAGTTTAGTTAACATATGAATATGCATTAATAAGCGTAATTAAAGGATAAATATTTGTTTTAAGAGCAAAAAGACAAAAATAAAACAAAAATGAAGTGACGCTCGTATTAAGACGCGGCTATGTTTTAACATGCAATCGTTTTTTTTGCATCTATGCAAAATCGCATTTTAAGACGCACCCAAACAGGGAATTCGGGAAAGGAGAGAACTCCATAATTACTACTTTTCGGGGAGAAGGTGAGGGAATAAAGGGATTAAGTATTTAATAAAGATGTTATAATCCACATCGGCATAGAGGACTTTCCTCCATATAAAATGTTTGTTCTGTAAATAGACTAGGAATAGTATGCTTACGCTTTTTAAATTTTTCTTACACTTAATGTTTTGTATATCTATATATATAAAATTCTCGTGAAATGGTGTGGGTTATTCAACTCCTTCGAAACGGCTGGGCCGATTTATATGAAAATTTCTGCGAATATTTTGTAGGTCTTAGCCTAGGTTTAAAACTATATTCCAAATTTCTAAGTCATAAGACGGTCATTAGTTTTATACGTTTTGACGTTTAATAAAATGTCACTCAAACGCAACCTCATGACGTAATGCGTATCTATCGTGTTGTGAATGTATTCTTCCGCACGCAGACATATTCCGTTTATACATAGATGAACTCACAACAACATATTACAATAGATAAATTCACTACAAAATATTCAGGTATGTTATTTTAATTAAATGTTAAGTTTTTTTATTAAATGTTCAGATTTCTATTTCATCATCTATATATATAAAATGATATATTCCATTTTATTAACAGATAAATTCACTACAACATATTCAGGCATGTTATTTTAATTAAATGTTAAGTTTTTTTATTAAATGTTCAGATTTCTATTTCATCATCTATATATATAAAATGCAAATATTCCATTTTTTATTAACAGATAAATTCACTACAACATATTCAGTTTATTCACTACAACATATTACATTTGATCATAGATAAATTCACTACTACATATTCAGGTATGTTATTTTAATTAAATGTTAAGTTTTTTTATTAAATGTTCAGATTTCTATTTCATCATCTATATATATAAAACGCATATATTCCATTTTGTTAACAGATAAATTTACTACAACATATTCAATTTATTCACTACAACATATTACATTTGATCATATACAACATATTCCGGTATGTTATTTTAATTAAATGTCCAGATTTCTATTTCAACATCTATATATATAAAATGCATAAATTCCATTTTATTAACAGATAAATTATTACAACATATTCAGTTTATCACTACAACATATTACATTTGATCATAGATAAATTCACTACAACATATTCAGGTTTCAGGTATGTTATTTTAATTATATGTTAAGTTTTTTTTATTAAATGTTCAGATTTCTATCTCATCATCTATATATATAAAATGCATATATTCCATTTTATTAACAGATAAATTCACTACAACATATTCAGTTTATTCACTACAACATATTACATTTGATCATAGATAAATTCACTACAACATATTAAGGTATGTTATTTTAATTAAATGTTAAGTTTTTTTATTAAATGTTCAGATTTCTATTTCATCATCTATATATATAAAATGCATATATTCCATTTTGTTCACATATAAATTCACTACAACATATTCAGTTTATTCATAGATAAACTCACTAGAACATGTTACATTTGATCATAGATAAACTCTAATTTAAGTTTGTTATTTTAATTTAATGTTAAGTTTTTTTATTAAATGTTCAGATTTCTACTTAATTTTTCAATTACCCTATCTATAGGCAACAATGCCAGCTAAACGCAAAGGGAGCAATTTGGGTCGTCATACGAAACGAAATGCAGCCATGAAAAAAAGAAGAGCACAAAGAACAGACGAACAAATCTTACAACAGGGGTAAAATAGCTTTTTCAGATTCTTAAAATACCTTTTCGTTTTAAAAATATCGGACATTTCCCGGCCAGCAGTTTCATTTATAGCATCATATACAATAATGATGTCATACATACAAGGCTGAAGTTTTCTCAAATTAGATATTTAAAAGTATAATAAAAATGTTACAGTGTACGGTCAAAATTATTGGGGTTTAACAAACTATTTAAATTTAATAAATAAAATTTAAATTATGCAATTTTTGCCATTATTATCATGTGGTCGATCATAGAAGCATATTTTTAATAATTATCCATCCCTTAATTAATTATTTTATTATTCATAACCAACCCATACACTTATAGTATTTTCTAGAAATAATGTATATAGGTAAACAACGTTTGCCGGGTCAGCTAGTTTATTTTATAAAAATTAAATGAGGAATGAGCTTGAGAAAGGAAAAGTTAAGATTATAAGCAGCAAAAATAAATAGCAATTAACAAGATTTTGGGCTCAGGCCGGGGTCAGAAAAATTAAAAATAAGCAACGGTCATCATTAATTTGCATGAAATTATTTTGCCAGTTCTGCAATTATACGTTATAAAGCAACTTAGAAAAGTTGCCAAAAGAAATTATAAAAATAAGCAGCAAAAATAAATAGCAATTAAGAAGAATTTTGGCCTAGGCCTGGAAATCTGCCCATATTATATAAATTGTAAATTTTTTTTTAATTGGTAAATAACTTTATACAATTTAGTAACGTAGAGTACAAACGTTATTAATAAACATGTTTTTCATTATTTGATTTATTTGAAGCTATGAACGTTATAAAAACATTTATAAAAAAACTCGGGCCTTCGGTCCTTGTGGGAAGGGAGAGAAGAGAAGGGGAGGGGAAGGGGAGGGGGGAAGGGGAGGAGGGGAAGGGAAGGGGGGACGACTCATCTATACTCAAACGTAGCATATTTGCTATGCAATTTATGGGCGAGAAAGGTAGGAAGGACGAGAATGCCCATAGGGGGTATTAAATGCAAAATTATTAGTTAATTATTAATTTATAGAAATATTTAAAAAGTTAAATGGTATTAACAAGAACAATATATTAATTTAAAAAATAAAAAAATTTGCCCTCGCCGGGATTCGAACCCACATCAGTAGAGGCATAGGCTTTTGTAGGGGCACAGGGACCCATATCAGTAGAGGCGTAGGCCCTTGTAGGAAAGGGCATAAGGTAATTATCAATGTTAACCTAATATACCCAATTCAAAAACGAAAAAATAAAATTTCGATTTATTTGGCCAATGGTCATTTTTTCATTGGTCAGTAGCCAGCGGACGGTCAAAAATTCATATTATCAATGTTAACAAGAACAAAATATTAATTTAATTAAAAAAAAATTCGTCTTCTAGGATTACACGAGCCTACAGGTAGAGCCCTGCAAAATTGAATTTTATCGGCCCGAGCCCGACCCGAGCCCGAAACATTTTTTTATTTTTTGCCCGAGCTCGACCCGAGCCCGATTTGTTTTTTTCACTCAGGCCCGACCCGAGCCCGAGCCCGGCCCGACTTTTGTAAAAATGTAAATTTGTACCAATTTTATTTCAAAAATTTATTTATAAATATATTACGTATCGCGAATATTATGTGATTTAAAATATAAATAATTATGGTAAATAAATAAAGTTGGGTCTAATTTCTCGGGTTTTAACGAAGTCCTTCATTCTTCGTAAGCTCGCCCAGCTGTAGAAAAGGCTCGCTTACTGCTAGCTGATGTAGCAGGTATTGCCAAATACTTTCTAGCCAAATTACTCAAACAAGGAAATTCACTCTGATGCATCTTCCACCATTCCAAAACTTATATACCATCAATATAATTCGTATTTAAATATTATGTAATTCATCTTCCTCAGCTTCGTTATCTATTCTGGGCTCTTCCCAACTATTAAAATCTAAAAATTCTTTCTCCATTATATTATCTGGAAAAATAATAAGTGCTTAATGCAAATTAAAAAATTACCATGCTCGACGGCTATACTAGGCGTAATACACATAAAACACACACAGTCTATTGTCTAAATATATTCTCTATGTAAGAATAGGGTTTAAAATACGCAACGCGTCTAAATCAAAAACTTAAAATCAAACAAATTAATATATGGGGGATAGTAAAATTCTAAATATTTATTTGTAGGGGGATTATTTTGTATTGTAATTATATTTTGGATTAATATTTATTCAAATTTTTTTTCGGGCTCGGGCCACGGGTCGGGCTGGCCCATCAGGCCCGATCCAAGCTCGAGGCCCGATCAATGTTTTAAAATTTGCCCGAGCCCGGCCCGAAAGCCCGTCGGGCCGGGCCTCGGATGGCCCGTGCAGGGCTCTACCTACAGGACACAAGCCGTGCGCTATACCCACTCACACCCTGCTGGTATTAAAATAGTAGAAATTTTTATGTTATTTATATAGATTGTGAAATAAAAAAGTTGTGTTTTATGTTTAGAAAAATATTTCATCGGTCAGTAGCCAGCGGATGGTCAAAATGTCATATTATCAATGGTATTAACAAGAACAAAATATTAATTGCTATGCAATTTATGGGCTCGTTTTTTGTTGTCCATTGTCCGTCCGTTGTCCGTCCAATGTATATATTTAATTAATTAAATTAATATTTTGTTCTTGTTAATACCATTGATAATATGACTTTTTGACCGTCCGCAGGCTACTGACCATTGAAAAAAATGACCATTGGCCAAATAAATCGAAATTTTTTTTTCGTTTTTGAATAGGTTAACATTGATAATTACCCTATGCCCTCCACTACAAGGGCCTATGCCTCTACTGATATGGGTCCCTGTGCCCCTACAAAAGTTTATTAATTGCTATTCAATTTATGGGCTCACTTTCCATTTTCCGAATGTCTTGTCACGCTTTTTTTAACAGTATAGATATTGCTATTATTAAATAGTTTTTGGGTTCGAATCCCGGTCAATTTATTTAACTAGTTTTTGGGTTCGAAACCCGGTTTTTTTTGACTATTATGATTCCTGTTACTACTAATGCTATTATAACTTTTTAGCCGTCCGCTGGCTGCCGACCGATGGAAAAAATGACCATTGGCCAAAATGCAAATCGAAATTATTTTTTTCGTTTTTTTTGGCTAACATTGACAATTACCCTATGCCCTCCCCTAACAGAGCCTATGCCTCTACTGATATGGGTCCCTGTGCCCCCCCCCCCCCTTTACATTATGGGCCAAATAAATCGAAATTTTTTTTTCGTTTTTGAATTGGTTAACATTGATAATTACCCTATGCCTCTACTAATATGGGTCCCTGTTCCCCTACAAAGGTTTATGCCTCTATTAATGTGGGTCAGTTACCCTTTAATTTATTTACACCAGCTTCCCGACCTGGAGGTTGCTGGTTCGAGACCCGGAGAGGACAAAATTTTTTATTTTTTTTAAATTATTATATTGTTCTTGTTAATACCATTGATAATATGGCTTTTTGGTCGTCCGCTGGCTACTGACCATTGAAAAAAATGACCATTGGCCAAATTGTCAATCGAAATTTTTTTCCGTTTTTTTTTGACTCGTATGTATTTATAGACCATCTCTGGGTACTGACCAATGGAAAAAATGACCATTGGCCAAAATGTGAATCGAAATTTTTTTTTCGTTTTTTTTGATTCGTTAAAAAATCAAAAAATGCAATAAAAATCACACAAATAAGCACTTTGAATTACCACGACGAAAATTAACATGTAAAAATTAGAGTTTAAAATTTAAATATTTTCAATAAAAAGAAATGTATACAAAAAAAATTTTCACAAATGGGTTTACGATAATGGGTTTTAATTATATATTTCAAAAAATTTAAATTTTTTTTGTTCATATTATGGAAGGTGGGGTCGCGGAAGACCCCGGGCATTTAAAACACGCTGTATCTTAAAAACTATTGGATAAAAACTAGCCAAATTTTGCAGAGATATTCTAGGGTAATTTTGTTAAGCTACTGAAAAAATGAAATCGTAATATTCACTAATTTTTTTTGTACAGCGTTTTTAAACGGCTTGGGGTCATTATGACCCCACCCGACCGACGCAGTGTTAAAACAAATTTGTACCTAATGGCCGTCATTTTAAGTGTCTAACTCTAAATTGAAGTCAAGATTATTTATATATTAAGTAAATTTCAACTGTAGAAATGAATAAATTTTGTTGACCACATACTTATATACACCTTCTTTAAAACATCAAATAAAATTTTCTTTACATATATAAAAAATTTTTTAATAAGATTTATTTGAATATTTATAACAGATTATTTTCGGTCGTAGACAAAATAATCACTTCTTGATTAGATATCTTTAACCAAACATGTCTTTTTGTTCTGTTCCATATTGTTCCCACAGAAAAAGCCGCGACAAACAATATTATTTTCATAAGTAAACAATACCATGTTAATTTGCATGTACCTTTAGATTCCCTACAAAAAATCTTAAGCTCTTCAAAGCTTGGTGCCGTAATATCAACCGTGACTTTCAACCAAATATTTATTCTGCCGTATGCTCTTATCATTTTACTCGTGATATGTTTTATCCACCCTCAACAAACTATCATCAACTAAGAGAGGATGCCGTACCAACAATTTTTCCCGCACCACATGAGGTAAGGTATACTTGTAAGACTTAACTAAAAAGAATATGACTAATAATTTTAAGTTCACCCCATTAATTGGCATAATTATGGGTGTAGCCAGGGGGGGGGCAGGGAGTGGCGGCTCCCCCTTCTCTAAATTTAAAAATTTGTTGAAATTTATTAAATTATGGCTAAAATTTAAAAAAATGATCATTTTGCCCCTCCCTAAATCATTATTGCCTCCCTCTAATCCCAATGCTGGCTATGCCTATGGGCATAATTAATATGTTTTCTTCTTTTTAATAAAAATTTTGATGCTTATTCAGAAGGTGTTAAATTAGATTTTGATCCATTTTTTGAGTTTAATAAATTACCAAGGTGGAAAACCTGGAGGCGATAAATTTTTTTAATTAATTCAATTATTTTAAGAAATTTTAAAATGTGTGTAGAGCTATATCAAGGTAAATTTTAGAAATAAATTAAATAAAAGTGTTTTATATGCAGTCAGTAAATTTATTTTAAGCTGGTGCTAAACTATCTTAACCCTTGAGAGTACCTATGGGGTGTGAGAAACCCCACAAAAGTTTAAATTTAATATCATGTAAACAGATATAGATTTGGAAGTTTGTTTTGTGAGTATTTTAAAACTTTAGCAAAAGCTTATTTCCTGAAAATTTAGCGTGTTTTGCCCAATAATTTTGGAGATATAGATTTTTGGGGCTCCATAAAATCAGTTAAGAAAGTGATTTTATCATGTTTAAATTTTTTGTTTTTATAGTTTTCTTAAATTTTTGTTTGGATTTTTTAGTCATTTTTGAAATAAGCTGTTGATTGCTTCTATCAGACCTACGGGCAATATATTTCAAACAACCTTAACAAATATGGTCTCTACATTTATTTGGTTTGATTTATCCCATAAATCTGCCCAGGATTGAGATTTTCATAAGTATTTTGAGGGTTAATAGTTTTGCCAAAGATTTAATTTTATAAAAAATAAATGATATAATATTTAAGTATTTGAAACTTAACTAGATCTTTTTGCTTTTTTATAATAAATAATTTACATACTACTTTTAAGCTATTATTTATTTATTTTTTTTAATTATTTTAATAAATGAAACTATAAACAACTATAAAAATCATATGCGAGGTAAGCATTCGAAAATTGCGATAGCGTTGAAATGACAAATAATGATTCCGATTTTCTGTTTAATGAAAAAAGTTTCCCTATTGTCAAGGGTATTAGCAGCTATACGGCGTCCCAATTCTTTCAGAAGGGCTTGGGTTTTAGGAGTCTATGGTTTTAGGACCTATTGTAGTAAGGGTAGTGGTTCTATAGGGGAGAAAAGCAGCGAGGTTCTGCATATTTAGCGGATTTTAATCTTTTAGAATCAACAAGGGGGTCTTTGTTTTGGTTTGAGGGAGCAAAGGCATCCGGACAAGTGTAGTCCCAAGCAAGGCATAGCCCTCTGCCCATGATATGAGGGTCTGTCCATCAGGTTAGGGCACAGACCATTAGGCTCCAAGTGGGAAGGAAAGCCCGCCTTTTTGAATGTCTTCTGTAGAAGGGCATTAACAGATATGTGCCGTAGAAATCTGGCCTTATAAAATTTGCAATGCAGGCCGTGGTGACCTTTTGTACCAACGGATGAGCCACATAAGTTGCATTGATGAGAGGCAACTATATCACATCCTAGGCGGAGCCCTGTTGCAATCCTGAACTCGTTGTTAGAGAGTTGAAGGTCATGAGTCCGACTTGGGATGGCCTTTTAATCACTCGTGGCCGGACCTTCATGCAAAACTTCTTAAAGCTGGTAAATCCTCCAACGATGCGCCTGACATAAGAGTTTTAAGGGCATGGTCGTAGAGAGGAGTGTTCCAACTTTTTTGAGAGTTTATGGTAGGGAATGGGGTGTTAGGGTCGGACAAAGAACTCCACATGTCGAGAGCGATTTGGGTGGAGGGATCTGGTTGATCGATTATTTTGTTGATGAATGGTTCGGCTGAAAGTCGACTCGAGATGAAGGCCGGCAAAGCTACTAGAGAGGGTGATCTCAGGCCCAAACCACCATATTTTGTGGGGAGACACGCTTGTTTCCATTGGGACCCAGTAAAAGAAAGGTTTGTGATTTCCTCGACAACATCTTTGAGTTTTTGGTCGAATAAAGATAGAGCACTGGGATTTAATAATGAGGTGGATGACCTGAAGATATGATTTATCTTAGGTAAAGAATAGCAGTTTTTGTTTAAAAAGAAAGCCTGGTGGCAAGTAAGAAAGGAGGGGTTCGATTTCTACTAGTTTTTGTATTGTCTTTGTTAATAACTTGTTACAAGGGTGTGAGCCACCTATGGGAGATCCTAAGTGCGTTAGTTCGTTAGGGTGAATATGTTTGAGAGCGTCAAAGTATGGGTCTAGGGTTATAGGGTCAGTATTGTTTTTGCAAACCTCGGTCTTGGTGTGATTTAGATGGAGACCAATTTTTGAAGCTGACTTCAAGATATGAGAGGGCTTCTTTGACGTCTTCGGCATTTCCTTTGATAATACCATCGTCTAGGTACCACAAGTTGAATGATAGATTATATTTAGAGGCTAGGTCTTCGGTCAGGGATTTTATACCTAGGCAGAATAGTAGGGGGCCTAGCGAATCTCCTTGTTAAATGCCGTCACTCGATGCAATTATTTTGGAATTAAAGTTGACCATGGAAGTAGGAGCGTAGCATGCGTTAAAAATGGAGTACGCGGGAAGGGATTTGTAAGCCTCTGTTAAGAAGTGTGACCTGTAGATCGTGTTAAAGGCGTTTTTGAAGTCAATCTTAGCTAGGATCGTATGGTCGGGGTGGGCGAGGGCGGTGCGGACAGCGTGAGAGGCGATTTCACAACCACCCTTGATTCCGAAACCTAGTTGGATGGGAGCTAATTAATCTGCATTGTGGTTTTTACTCGAGCAATAATTAGCTTGCAGCATAGGCGTCTAAAAATTGAACCCATGGCAATTGGACGAAGGCCACCATCAGGTTTGGTAAGAGATATTAAGGTGGCCCCAAAAAATAGGGAGAGATTGCGTCAGGTACTAAGCCTTTAATAACCTGGTTAAGGAAGATTGCTAGGGTGGATGTGAAGTGGCCAGATCTGTCAATGTGATGTCTTGTTAATTTTATTAAATGTGCAACCCGGAAACCGTCTAAACCAGAACCTACTGAGGATTTTTTAAAAGAACCGATAGCCTCGAGAATTTCAGGCGATGTGAAGTCCTTAAAGGGGGAGTTGATTGTAGGGGGAAATTGGGAGCAATTTTTTTTAGGGTGTTTAATTTGTAAAGATTCGAAGGTTTTTTGAGTGTCTGGGGAAATTTTGCAGCCTGAATTTGCCAGGTGAAGAGCACCCTGGATGTCGAAATGGTTGAGTTTAGCGGAAACCCGTTTGGCTCTTTGTTGAACTGATTTAATCTTATAGATGTGTGGCTCGTAGATAATGGGGGGGGTGATGAAACGTTGCTGAGTTTTGTAACCAAATTCGAAAGGGTACCTTTGTAATTTGATGGTGGTACTGAAAGGACACGGGAAGTAAATTGAAAAAGGTTGGCCCAATGGAGGGTGCTGCTTGGATCCTTGGAGAGGTTTGAGATGGCATCAGTAAGGGCAATTAAAACTTGATGTCTGGCTCCTTTAGGGATTTTTTTTAGGATCCTGTTAACAGGAGAATGAGGAATGTCTGAATATGTATAGTTGGTGGTGGTTTCGAGCGGGGAGTAGGTATTATGCGATAAATGGTTGTGAGTTGAGGAGGTAGACCTCTTGGGGAATGTAGCTGCTGGATGATTTACAGAGCCTGGGCGCCTCTGTTTTAATGGACCTCAAACGTGAATCAAATTAGAAAGTAGAGTTGTTAAATTGCTAACTTTCTTCAAACTCAAGACGCGAGCACGCACACTGAGTTGCTTAATATGCGCGTTAGCACTATTTGTGCTCGCTGTTCGGTGCACTAGGCAGAATAGTAGCCTATAAAAATGCTCGAGGGCCGAGCAGAAACTCGAGCAGATGGTAGCTGGAGTTGAAGAAAGTTAGCAATTTAACAACTCTATTAGAAAGGGTAATTGAAGTTAACTGTTTGGATCGTTGTTTTAACTTTTTAAAGAATGTTTTATTAACGGGTCCAATCTTAAGTGCTTTAATACTCATAAAGAGCATGTTTTAAAGGTTGATGCTTCTAATATTGGTATTGGTGGCGCTCTATGCCAGATTGAGGAGGGAATAGAGCATCCCGTTATTTATTTTTCGCGTAAGCTTACTAAGGCTGAGTTAAATTATTCCGTCATAGAGAAAGAGGCTCTTGCGATAATTTATGGTTTAAAACGTTGTCGGGAATATTTAATTGGTAAAGCTTTTGCATTATATACCGATCATAAACCGTTGGTAGCTTTATTTAATAAGATTTATACCGAATTTTCAATGTCCCCTCGACTCCAGAGATGGTTATTGACTCTCGGTAATTTTTCATTAGCTTTAAAGTATCGAGAGGGTAAAAGTAATCACTAAGCCGATGTTTTATCGAGGATGAGTGCAGATACTGTAACTGATAGATTTGCGGTTATAGATAATGTTGCTGTTAAGGTATTAAAGGCTATTGATCTTAATGATATTGTTAAAGGTACGGATAATAGTGTTGAATTAACAGCTATTAAACAAATTATTGTATAGGGTTAAAGATATTCTCGATGTTCCTTTTGATTTTAAACATGTAATAAAGGAGTTATACATTACAGATAATTTGGTGAAACGCAATGATAAGTTGGTAATTCCGGTCGAATTGCGTAGTAATGTTTTAGAAATTTTGCAAGAAGGACATGCTGGTATGGTTAAGATGAAGGAGCTTCAGAAAACATAATATCACTTAAACAACCTAATTCCTCCCGAAAAACTTCGTCATATTTCCCTTTGATCCTTTCAATTCTATCATGCCACAATTTCAATTTATCACTAACACTACTCACTAAAACCGAGTGTTCGGGAATATTAGCAATATCCCGCTCCTCGTGACCAGAGGTTGACTCATTGACTGAGTTCAGTGCCTCAAAAACCAAGGCTTTAGGTTCTTTTTCAGACACCATTACCTTATTAACCGGCTTTGTAGCGTTAACCCCCAAACAAATCTCTGGCATTCCCCGCAAAATATTAATATAACCCTTATTACATGTTTCAACCTTTCCTTGCTTAAATAAACCCCACCAATTGGTTAAAGGCCCTAACCGTTGGATCCAATTCCAACCAATTATGTTTTCTATATCCTCGTTGAGTATATGCAACTCTAATGTTAGTATTACATCTGCTACGCCTACTATAACCCTAGTGCTGCCCAATATGTCAATATTCGCGCCATTTAATTGCCTGGCTAAAATATTACTTTTTAAGATTTGCTTTCTGGCCAATATTTAAAAAAACATTTACGCGAAAGTACCGTAATATAGAAGCACCAGTGTCGAGCAAAAAATCTAACGTGACACCTTCAATATTAACTCTTAGGGGGTCTGTGATGAATTAAAAATGTTAATAAAAGTTAAACGCCGCGGAATTTTTTGATCACGCGCCGATAATAGTCAATCAAAATTGTTTGACGGCCCTGCTCTATCTTGGCCCGATCGTTGGTTATTATGATTGCCTTTACAATGACTCTTACAACATTGATTACCTATGGGTGAATATCTATTAAAATTATCATCGCTAAATTTTACATGACGCTTAAATTCTCTACGTCTCATAAAACAGTCTTTTTTGACATGACCAACTTTGCCGCAATGATAACATCGCCGTCCCTCCTTATTTTTTAAAACAAATATCTTTTCTACTCTTTTTACTTTAATCAATACTAACATTAAAATTAGAGCTACGATCAAAATTATTATTAGTAATCTTTCCATAAACAAATAATTATAAAAATGTACTAAAACTGATGGCTGTCTACTAAACATATTATTATAATTATCTACGAAAAATTTATTTTGTGGAGTTTGTGGTGTTCATGTAAAATAATTATGGATATTTGGGATAAATCTATAAGGAATCCCATATTCATTGTTTAAAAACAAGGGGGGTTTATTTTATTAATTTCGCACCTATCAATATGGTGGAAACAAGATATACATTTTTAGAGTTTTTGAGCAGTCCATGTATTTATTTTTTATCATAATTACTTGATTTTCTAATGCAATTAAGTGAGGCTATTAGTTTTCGTGATAACCTAATGAAACATCTCGAAAGAGGGAGCCTCACTTGTTCTTTATTTTCCTGCTTTTGAAAGAGTTGTATGTAAATATTGTCTTAAGCTTATCTCAATTTGAACCCATAAACTAGATAGACTGCTCATCAACGCATATGTATACTCTTCCACCATTTTAATGATAACATGGTAAAATAGTGATTATATAGATATTAGTAATTTTTAAATTAAATAATCTTAAAAAGGTAAATAAAAAATATTTAATTGGGTAGATAGATATTAAAAACAGCATTCTAAAATAAATATCATTTTATACGATACATAAAATTAAAAATGTAAAAACCGTGCTGAAAGTTTCAATAATAATATAGCGCCATCTATAATTTTTATAAAATTAATTTGTTGACGTTCGTTTAAATTTATAAACTAGTGATTAAGGTGAATTGACTTTTATAGGGCAAAATGACACGGTTGAAATACACCATTTATTGTCTTCAAAATGGAGGAAATTTGACACACAATTTACCATATGGCATGAGCAGTCTATCCAGTCTATGTTTAAACCAAAGATTGATCATTTACTTTATGAATATTTCGTTGGCTCATTCAAACCGTCGTTAAATGTTGGGCGTGTACATGATTATTATCCAAGAGTCGTCGTCAATGCTAAGGCTCCCACAGCTCAATCTTTTGTGGTATTTATTGGGACCTGTGTCATCAGTATGTGTAGTTTGAAAAATATATCTTATCCAATCATAACTTAAAATTTAATTTTCATTGAATAAAGACTAAGGTAGCATAACAATTTTGGTGTTGTAAAAACGGCTGGATTTTGTTTGGTCGACCTTTTGTTCATCTGAGACATTTTAAGTGCATAATTTTGAGTTAAGAGGCTAAGTATATTGTAAAATAAACGTTTATATTTCAATTTTGCATAGTTGTTTTAAAACTAACTAAAAAAAATCAAAAATTTTAATCTAAATTCTAAAAACTTAAGTTTAAAATACTCTTCTATGACTATTACATAGGCGTAGCTAGGATTGGATTTAGAGGGGGCAATATTGATTAAGGGAGGGGCGAAATGATAACTTTTAAAAATTTAAAATAATTATATTAAATTTTGAAGAATTTTTGGATTCAGAGGGGGGCAGCCATCCCTCCTGCCACCCCCTGGCTACGCCCATGACTGTTTATCATTTAAGCTGGTGGCCAGTCCTTATTTAATAAATTTCTATTTATCTTGTATATTTTTATATCGTGCATTAATTTCATGTAAGTTTGAGTCTTCCTCTTTTACGTTCCTCTGCGAAATTTGTCTTTTCAATTTTCTTTCCGACGTAAATATCATCCCTTCTCTCTACATGGCCATACCATCTTAGTCTGTTTGTTACAAACATTGTCTTCATTGATGTTGTACCCAGATTTCTCTTTATTTCCTCATTTCGTTATGTTCTTTTCTGCTTACTCTTAACATCCATCTTAGCAATCTCATATCCATTGACGCTATGTTACTCTTCCTCTTAAGTTATAGCCTTTGATTCCGAGCTATACAGGACTGCTGGCTGTATGATAAAACAGTGTACCTTTAAGTCTCTTAGGATATTTTTGTTGCCTGTTAAATCTCTGCATTTAAGTCATCCGACAATTATCTTGCTTGGATTTCTTTATCCATTCCATCATCCGCTTGAAGTGTTTGTCCTAGATACTTGAAGACTCGACGCTTTGAAGATCCTTTCGCCTCATATAAGGGATGCAGATTGCGGATCATCTGATTATAAATTTATATTTACTTATTAAAAAGATATAATTTAATGTAGGCATAGCCAAATTTAAAGTGGTGGAAGGGGGAATTGTTATGACTACTTTTATGAACGCATTTGACAGGTTTCCATCTCAACAAAATAATTGCGTCAGATTGAGAGTGCCTGAACAAAATAAAATTAAATGATCAGCGCATCAGCCATGTGCAAAGCTATCATGCGATTTCAATCGTCTTGCGTTACTGTACAAAGCTGATGATTATTAAAAGTCTGAGTCGACATATTCTAAGAGGCACTATGACAAATGTGTGTCCTTATGGAAATTCTTTGAATTTGAAGGAGAAATTAAAAGACTGAGTTGCAACTCTGGAAAATTTTAAATCCGAAACCACCAGAGCATTAAAAACTGCATATCGGATTTTAAAGCATTTCCGGTTTAATGTTAGCAGTCACAAATTATTATTTTAACTGACTTTGGGTGCAGAAATTTTAATAGAACTAATGCCAACTTTCAGTATGAAAGGACAAATCATTATAAGGGCGACTCCCTCCTTTAAATAACAGATTGTAAACCTAACTAACAAATGTGTTTCATCGATGATGAAAATTTTGAATTTAATGCACACTGCAAAATTTTTATTGGCATAAAAAGGTCAATTGTTTTAAAATTGCAAGAGCTTTTTTACTCACAATAAGTCCGTTGAGCGATGGCATGATGCTATTTGTACACATAAGAATGTCAATCATGAACGCCTGCCGGATAACATACAGATATTTATCAGGATTAACATTTCAGCTAAGGTGGAATCTAAAAAGAAATCCAAGCAAAGATAAATGCTGGATAAATTTTATGGAGATCTAACCGGTATCATATGAGACAAAATTATCTTAAAAGAATTTAAAGTAAACAATATAGGTCGATCATACAGTCAACAATACGGTATAGCTTGAAATCATGAACTATATCAAAAAGCAATCTAGCGTCTATGGAGACCAGGATGCTAAGAGCGTTGTAAGGAACAACTAAAATGGAACACAAACGCAACTAATAAATAAGGAGAAATTTTCGTACAACATCAATGAGGATAAAGCTGGTAACAATTAGACTAAGATGGTATATCATGGACGAAATGATAGCTCCCCCGAAAAAAATCGTACAAATCAAATTAACCAAATATAGCACGGGAAATATACAAGATAACTAAATCGGTCTTTCTGACCCCGTCAATGGTTCCGTCCCAACCCACTCAAGAGGCCCGCATGAACCTCGGCTTGCGCCTTTTGAACCCTGACCGGCCTGTTGTCTTTGTCGAGCCTCGGCCCTCGACCCTTTTATACCTCGTATAGAAGCATTTCATTTCCTACGAAATTTAAGCAGTAGTGAAAAAAGAGCGTAAATTTAGGCCACGTTGGTGCTTTTGGATTAAGCTAATAAGAGATATCAGCAAAAGGTTACAGCCTTCCCGCGGGCCGGGCTTGGACAGGCTTATGCATTAAAATAAAGTAACGGGGATGGTTAGGCTATAGTTTCGCCATCTCCATTTTATTTAATTTAATATCGCAATATTAAATCATAAAGGACGACATAAAATGTGAAAATATGGTAGGGTACCTAAAATATGGTATGTGGCAAAACGGAAATTATTTAATAACAAAAAAAGGGGGGAATTCAGAGATGAGAACTGCCCGGCCATGGGCCCAACTGTCTTCAACTTTGATTTTTTTTTTTTGGGGGGGGGGGGCTCGGGCGGGCACGCTGATAAGATTTGGGCAATTCGGGCATAGTTAAATTAAAATTATAATTATCTTGTTACTTTTTATTAGATTGTATATCTCGAATGCTACCCAAATTAAATTTTTGCCCGACTCCATTTCTTAGCTACGTTTTTGGAAAGGATTGAAATATTTATATTTATGTAGGTTCTCAATACCCATGTGTGCCGTCTAGACTTCAAACAAAGGCGTCATGCCATTTTCACACAATGTATGCAATAAGTGCTTAATTCTAATTCATTTAATTTTTTCAACAAATAAAAAATTCGCCTCTTTAATTCCCTAATCTACGCTATTACTTATTTCTAATTTTTATAATAATTTCCATATCATTCTTTTTTTGCCCCATTTCATACGCCCTTTATATTCTCTTATCTACGCTATTACTTATATTTTTAACACAAAATTAATTCACAACCATTCTTTTTTGGCTTCAAATACATAAATATTTTCCATTATATTCTATAGCAAAGTAAGTTTTACTAAGTGAAATAATTTTTTAATAACCTAAATGCATGAGCAATTAATCTATTAAAATTGAATCACCATTTTTTAATAAAAGATTTTGGGATTGCCTAAATTCAGGTCTAACGGGCAAATTTAATTAATCGAGCCGGCAACTCTAATGGTTCGGGCATGGCCGAGCGGACACTTAAAGGGGATCAGGCGGTTAATTTAGTTAAAAATATGGACCGGCCCGGGTTTGGACAGAAAAATTTATACAAATCTGAGTTTGGGATAGCATAAATTCGAAAAAAACAGGCAAATTTAATATTTCGGGCCGGGCAATTCGGGCAGCTTTAACGATTCGGGCTGGCCCGGGCGGACACTTAGATGGGTTCGGGCGGGCAATAAAGTTATAAAATTGAATTGGGCCGGGTTTCGGGCAGAATATTCCAAACAAATCTGACCTCTGGGAGTAATACAAACAGTATTATGTTAGTTTACGGTTTGTGTCACATTGCAAACAGGTTAAATTTCTATTTGGCCCGGACAAATTTATCTTAGATGACTGTTGGTTCATCGGGTACTGGTGACGTAAGGGAATGTTGAGAGATCAGGTCCCATATATATTCATCGGTGAATTCATCTCTAGAAGGTAAATCAGCTATTTATTCGTTCGTTGGGACCTAAGTTAAACTGTTCTTTATCTCCTAACTGCTGAAAAGCCTATCGTCAGGATGATTTTGGTTAGGGCCCCTTCTAAGTGTGGAGCGTGAGCCTATCTTTTTTTGAGTATGTAATAAGCTGTTTTGGAATCTGTGTGTATTTTGGGAACAGCATTGGGGTTTTTTACTTTGACCCTAAGATATGCCAAAGTAAAAGCAATTAGTCCTAACAGATTAATCGTAGGGTTGTACTTTTGGCTTTTGAAGAGCTTCAAGGCCTGGGTATATGGATTGACATAAATTCTGCCATGAAGTAAATACCTATCATCGACTCTGAGGCGTCTGCGTATGCCGAGTGGTTGTAAGTAGGAGCTATGAGTCTTATTAGCCAGGGAGGATTTGATGGCTTTTAATTTGAGTAGTAAAAGCGATGCATAGAAGGGGAATTCATGATTGACTAGAAAGATATGTTACAGAGGTCTAAACTTTTTTGTCCACCCAGTGATCATGTATGTGTAGTGGGTGAGAATGCCTAAGCAGGGTTGGGCGACCACTGGATGCGGTCTTTACTTGCATTGGATGTAGTGTTGTAAAATCTTTACCGCCGCGTCAATCTTTTTAAGAGTCTTGTTGATCGAGAGTTCCGAATGTACGAGATTAACATGAAGGCCCTTGTAGTTTAGTTCTTTATTGGGGGTGAGGGTGGATTTAGATTTATTAATAGAAAGGCTCGTGAGAGCCAAAGGAATTCGTTGGTGTCCCCTTGCACGTCATTCTTGTTATTGTTTTTTAGATAAGGATATCATTTAGGTACACGTTGTAGTGGCATTTAAGAATCAACTTTTTACAGAAATCCTATATGATTTGCTGAAGCACAAATGGACTGAAGGAGGCGCCCACAGGAAGGACCTCTATAGGAATATTTCCGGCTCTACTTTAAACCCGAATAGGTGTGAAATTGCAGGATCGAGTAAAATAGAGAAGAAGGCGCACTTCATATCAATTTTGGTATTATATTAGGCTTCTGCTGCCGAGAAATAATAATCGTTTTTTGGATGAAGGGGTAGTCTATAAATTATTTGCTGTTTATGTATAAGTCTGCCATGAGTCTGGGGCTGCTATCGCTTTTCGGAATAAAATGAAGGGCGATTGGGTAGGGTGAGGTTTTAGTGTGGTATATATATCAAGGGGAAGAGCGAAAGGGACTTTAGGCTACGCGATTGAGGATAAGGAAAAAATAGGGCCCCTGGAAGGATCATGAATAATGGGGTGGGCCTCGCCGTCTAGACCGAGCGCGATTAAAGGGGGGGATGTAGATATTCCGGCATATCTGTATTTTCAGGATGCAGCACGACCCGCCATCCTCACATTTCTACGTTCGCTCATTCCCAGCCTCACCCGAGCCTTACTTTTTGCTGGAGGGAGGCCTTCTTTGATTAGGTTGTTGAGGGTCTGCACGAAAGGGATGAACTAGCTCAGTGAACTGTCCAAAGCCATTAAGAACAGCCCAGTCTTTCGACTTTCCCGTAACGACTCTCCATCCGTAGTATGTCGCCATCGCGATGGTTTTGATTCTTTCTGACAGAATATTTAAGCTTTGTCGCGGTCTTAGTTATCCGCCATCTCTAACAAGAAATTAATTTCGTGTTTTTGATATGCTGGGATGGCTTTGATGCGATCCTCGGCCTCACGTAATCTTTTTGTAAGAATTTTGAGAATGTCTAAGTCCAATTCCTCGATACCAGTCAGTTTTTTCTCTACTGCCTTGGCTATGTAGTTATCTAATTCTAGCTGAATGAGGTGTATGACTTTCTCGAGGTGTTCGCGATCTTGTTGCCTAGCCCATTCTTTCTCTCTTGCTACTGTGTCTTGATAGGTGACTTTCGGAGAAGTTTTGGATTGTCTTTGTCAACCAGGTTGAAAGTTAATTCCTGGCTACCAGTATGTAGGTGGGTTTAGATCAGGAGGTCGAGGAGCGACTGACGATGGCTGTCGACAAATTTCGACGTTTTCTAGCGCGGTGACCTTACGCGCTAGATTTGCTACGTCTTCCCTGAAGCCAACCTGACAAGCAATCCATTCCAATGTTGTCATTTCATGCCCGGGTTCAGTATCGAGCCCCGATTTTCCAAAGGAGGCGTCGTGTTCGGAGGTTTGGTTCCTGGTGGATGTCGGGTTCCCGGGGGGAGTTAGGAAGAGATTCTGAAGAAGGGGACGAGATTAACCGGGAGAGTGGACGAGACATTAGATTTTGAACGTAAGGGATAAGACATGGGATACTGTGACAACACAAATTTGGTAGGGTACCAGGGATATATGTGGCAAAAGTTTCCTAAATTAGCAAGGAAAATTAAATTATATTTCCATCTTAGTTCATATTCATCAATATCTTAACGCGCAATAAGTGTTAATTAGAGATTATATATACACATGATCCAATAAGAGTAGCCACTTAAATTTAAGGGGCAATAATGATTTAAGAAGGTCAGAAAATGTTGTTTTTTTAGATTTAGAAATTTTGGACATTGCCGCTTCATTTATACCGTCTTGCAAGATTAGAGTAAATAAATTTAATTTAGATTAGCCTTATTACAAGTTTATGAAGATTTTAAATATTTACTCAATTAAAGTTTAAAAACAATTTTTAAAGTTATCTTTAAGTCTCTTTTATAAAATATCACTGCTTATTCATATCAATAGCCTAAAAGATTTTAAAGGTTGAAAAGCAAAGAAGCCAAGTAACTTTATTAAAAACATTTTAACCTTTTAAAAGTCATATATGGTTTTATGTTACCGACTACAAGTGCCACTAGTGAAAATTTTTTTCCTCTAGGTCGCCTTTTAAAATATAGAGGAACTCATCTGACCGTAAATTATGAATAATAAATCTTTTTACTTGATTAGTAATCACATTTTTAACGTATATATTAATTGCTATACAAGTTATAAGCTCGCTTTTGGTTGTCCGTCCCTCCAACTTGTAATTTTTCAATATTGCGGTGTTGTCCGTCCGTCCGTTGTCCAACTTGTAATTTTTGCATAATTGCCGTGGAAACATACACGGATTTTTAATAGCGGTGGCTTATGCTTCTGTAAAAGAATTTTATTTTGCTTTTGCAAATAGACTAGCTAATGACCGCTGCCTGGCTTTAATTTTTTCGCCCAGCTTTATGCATAAATTTCTTTGTGCAACTTGTCTAGATTGTTGCTATATATCGGATAATTGCGAAACTGGCTAAATAATTCCCAGCAAATTATGATGACCGTTGCTTAATTCTACTTTATCTGACCGGCCAGAGCCCCATATTCTGGTTGCTGTTTTGTGAATTTCTTTTGACAATTTGTCCAGGTTGTTGCTTTATAACGGATGATAGCGAAACTGGCTAAATAATTCCCTGAAAATCAATCATGATCGTTGCTTATTCTTCTTTATCTGACCCCGGCCAAGGCCAAAATTATTAATTACTATTCTAATTGTATATTTGCTGCTTTTGAATTTTTTTCTTTTTGTTATTAATCTTAATTTTATTTTTGTTAATAAGATAAAAAATAGGCTTTTTAGCCTGCAGGCTACTGACCGATGGAAAAAATGTCGACTGGCCAAAGTGTGATTGGAAATTTCGTTTATTTTTTAAATATTTGGCCCTTATGTATTTATACGCATTTTGACCGTCTGCTGACTATTAGAAATAATGACCACTGGCCAAAGTGTGAATCGATTTTTTTTCTATATTATAATTATATATTTGGCCGTCTGCTGACCATTAGAAAAAAATATCACTGGCCAAAGTGTAAATCAAAATTGTTTTTTCTATATTATAATTAAAGGCTATTTGGCCGTCTGCTGGCTAATGATCAGTAGAAAAAATTACCACTGGCCAAAGTGTAAATCGAAATTTTTTTTTCCTATATTTTGCCCTTTTTATAATTTCTTTCCCACGTCTCGCCGCACCCCACACACCTTATAAGGGTCTTTATATGTATAGTTTTACAAATGGGCTTGCCCCGTCCCTTTTGGCTTCTAAAATCGCTATCCACTAACCTAACCCTAAATAAGTGAGTGAGAGAGAGCTTGGTAGTCGAAATTCACTTTATATTCTCCAAAATTTTCACCTTCATTTCACCGTCGTAACTAATATTCGCACCATAATCCATTTTTTTACTCTCGAGATTGGGTAAAATATTACCATTTCATTGTTGCTTTGTTGTTTATACTATACATATGCGCACTACGACGGTCTCAAGTCCGTGTGCAAAAAGTGGAGGGTTAGCGTCAGGTCGGAGACCTGCCATAAAAACCAACTCCAAAATTATGATAGTTTTTAACAAGATTTTACAAGAAAAGGCTAGGGCGTCCTCCACAAACGACGCGCACTGCATCTGCATACCTCGCCCGTGAAATGAGAAAAATATTTAGGGTTACTGCCCAACTCACAACGAAGGCGGTTAAGGAAATTAGGTGTGGAAAAAATGAGAATAACGTGCTGGAATGTGGGAACGTGACGGGGAAGAGCATCGAGGTCGCACAAATGCTAAAAAGAAGAAAGGTACACATCGCCTGCCTACAAGAGACGAGGTGGAACGAATCAAAGCCCGGAAGTTAGGAGAAGGCTACAAACTATTCAGTGGGTCATCAAATCGTAGAAACGGGGTCGGTATCGTTCTAAGCGAATCGTTTAAGGACAAGGTGGTCGAGTCAAGCGTTGCTCCGACAGGCTAATGTGGGTGAAGATTGCAGATCAAGGGGGCCTCCTAACCGTTATGTGCGCGTATGCTCTGCAAATTGGGTATGGAATCAGAGAAAGACATATTCTTCGATTCATTGGAAAAAGAAATACAAGAAATAGGACAGGAAGAAAGGCTAATTATTGGGGCAGATTTCAACGCTCACGTAGGGAGATCGTTTCGGGTATGAACGCAATCATGGAGGCTATGGGCATGGTCTGAAGAACAAAGAAGGGGAAAAACTTCTTCAAGTATTCCAAGCATATGACATGTCCATCGTTAACACCTATTTTCAAAACGCGAAGATCATATTGTGACCTATAGAAGTACGGCGAAAGAACTTATGGAGCATCAAGGATTGCAAAGTAATACCGGTAGAAGAAATCGCCAGGCAACATTGTCCCCTTGTTATGGATCTTGACAGAAGAGTATTTCCCGAAAGAAGAAAGGTCTATGAGCCTCGAATTCGATACGAAAGGCTAAAGGATCCGTCGACAAACGAAAATACCATCAAAAAGCCTCCTCACTCTTGGGTGCAAGGAAGTTGCAAAGGGACGTAGACGACGATTGGGAGACGTTATCTAAGGACATCAAGGAAACAGCGATTCGTTTTCTAGGACAGACCAAAGGAGGCAAAGCTATGAATAAGCAACTATGGTATTTCATCAAAAGAAAGTAAAATCTATATAGACGGTGGCATTAATCAAAGAAGTCGGAGGATTATCAAGAGTATAGGGACGCAAAGAGGGCTGCAAAAAGGCCGTTGCAATAGCGAAGAATGCCGCCTACACCGAGATGGCAAACAAACTGGATCATAAAGGGGGCGATAGGCTTATGGACAAATTGGCCAAGATAAGGGAGAAGAAAAGCCGCTATGTCGGAGTTCTTAGAATAGTCAAAGACAAGAAGGGTCAAACCTTGTTCAAGCCTTAGGAAGTGATGGAAAGGTGGAAAGGATATTCTAAGAACCTTATGAATATTGCAAATGACAAAGATTCCCTTCCCGAAAATGAGCCAAATATAAGTACGGTCGAACCCTTTCAGGAGGATGAAGTTAGGACACAAATGAACAAGATGCAAAAGCAAATGGTCCAGATGGAATATCTATGTAAGCATTGCTCGGATGTCGTGAAAAAGGAGTTACCACCATGACAAACCTTCTTAACAAGATATTGGTAGAAGAGCGAATTCCTAATCAATGGATATTTAAAGGCAAAGGAGACCCTCAATACTGTGGCAATTACAGAGGTATCTAGCTAACTTGCCACTTCTTGAAGCTTATGGAAAGGATCTTAGTAACAAGGCTGAAAAACGAGGTGGAAATATCGGCTAACCAATTCGGATTTGTGGCCGGCAAATCCACAATCGACCCAATCTTCGCACTAAGGCAAATGATGGATAAGTATGAGTATGGTGAAAAAGGGAAAGACCTACATATGTTATCGACTTGGAGAAAGCTTATGACACGGTCCCCCGCGATTTACAGCGTTTACCTAAACTTTTGCACTTTGTATTCCTCTCCTGCACACTAGTAGGAGAGAAAAGGGGTAATCAATCATAGCGTCTAACATGTATCGCTCATTCCTTCTCTCCCCTTCGCATGTAACACACTCCTTACCCAACCTTACATATTATTTTGCAACTCATACACCATATTTTGCACTTTTTTATAAAATGGTCGTTTTTTGTATAAATTAGTCAATTTTTTTTTCAAATTTTTTCTAGTATCGTTTAAATTAATTAAACTTAAATTTTTTTAATGATTAATTTTTTTAATTTAAAGTTTATTCAACCTTAAAAATGAAATTTTGTCATGTATAGGTTTATTGTCGTGATTTTCATTATTTAAAAATTTTTTTTGTAAATTTTTTGTTAACGGCTTGGGGGGGGGCAAATTAAAAAAAAGGTCTCAACTATCTAAAATTTTCCTGAGAGCTAAAAAAAAGGTCTCGACTATCCAAAAATTTTCCTGCGACCGTAATTTAAATTTCATTTTACTAAAATAATTTATATTTTTGTGTAAATTAATTTGAGTTAAGTTCAAATAGGGGGGGGGGGCAGCCGCGCCCCCTGCCCCCCTGGCTAATTAGGGGGGGGGGCAAAACATTTTTTTTTAATTTTTAAGGGTTTTTGTATTGAAATCCTTCTTTTTTAAATTAGGGGGGGGGGCAGCCGCGTCCCCTGCCCCCGCCTGGCTAATTGGGGGGGGGGTGGCAAATTTTTTAATTTTTAAGGGTTTTTGTATTGAAATCCTTATTTTTTTTAAATTTAGGCCCCCCCCTGCCTAATTAAGGGGGGGGGGCAACGCCCATGACCTCACCCCTTTTTTTACGTGAAATGTGTTTTGGGAACTCTTGCAACTTACCCTGCGCCTTTCATAATTTTTTTCCGTCCAAATTTGTTCATTATTTTGGTATTTTTACATATAAGTACATTAATCGTTATGGGCCATTCCATGTCGTTTCGATCAAAAAAAGACGATTTTCGGCCCACGATCTCAGATCAAGCTGATATTTTGTGAGAATTTAGACCCTATAGGAAATAGTAATTTCTGAAAATTTTAGCCATTTTGGGCCAATACTTTTTAAGTTATGGACGCTAAAATGGCCAAAATCACGCTCGAGTGCGTTTTACAAATTTTACTATTATTGCCATAATTTCAAAAGTATTGGTGCTAGCTTCGTAATTTTTAGTGCATTTTAATCCTTATAAAATTCTCTACCAGAAAAATGTAACCGAAAACCTCAAACTTTTGTGGTTAAAGTTTTGTGGTCAAATTTGTGAAAAACTAAAAAAACCTACTTCGCGACCAGCTATAATCACCAAATTCACCATGGGGATTCCCCTATGCCCAAATATCAAATTTCTAAAATAAAAAGTTTGGGGACGGCTATGGGGTGGTCAGGAAATCAAAAAAACACTAATAAATTAAATTAATTTATAGGTGGCGCTATAAACAACTATTACGAATTAGATATTTTAACTATACTTTATTACTAAAGGGCCACATCAAGATATATCTGATAAAATATAAATTTATGGGAAATTTTTAAATATCGACTGAATTTAAAACAAAAATTTAAGAGAATTAAGATATTACATTCTGACTTTTTAACCTAATTTTACAGGGTTAGATTACAATTGCTTGGCTTTTTATTGCCTTAAATGATATAAAATTGCAGCTGGCAGATCATCCTAGCTTTCTACAATTAAATGATTAAAACCATATGTGCAACAACGCTATTAATTAAAACACAAATTCGATATCATATTAATTTTATTTGTTTCAACTGGCTATAATTTTATTAAAATACTTTAATTTCGTGTCAATTAATTTCTATGCCTAAAACCACTTATTGTTGTAATCCATTTAAGACCTATAAAGGTAAAATCAAAGGAATAAGAATTGTTTCTAAATGGATGACCTTTTTAGATCCCAATGCGAAATTATGTGACACATGTCGCAAATTAATTTATCAACGCCGGGATATTCCAAATATTAATCCGTCTGTTGATCCTTCTTTCTCCCCACCCCCAATAAATGAAATTATAGACAAAGCAGGACCATCTATTCAAGCCCTTAATACCTCATTATCTATGATTGCCGAATCCCCGATTAAAATGAAGAGATTCGTTGAAAAAAAATATCCATCAAGAAAATTAGAAAAAATTAAAAAAAGCCTTGCCGCAACCTTGGAAATCGTCGAGGAAAACAATCAATTATCGGTCGATTCTGAATTACTAGATAGTATGAAATCTAGTTTTCATACATTAAACAAAAGTAATAAATATCGGATTCTAACACTACTCCCCGATAGTTAAACGGCACAAAAAATCAAGACAATTTTTAATGTTTCATACTATATGGCAAAACGGGCTAAAAAATTGAAATTAGAAAAAGGAATTTTATCCACCCCAAATCTGCAGCCAGGTAAAACATTAAGCAGTTTTGAGATAGAATTAGTCGAGCAATTTTATTTATCAGATGATTTCTCCCGATTAATGGCAGGAAAGAAAGATTTTATTTCTATGCTTGTTAATAAGAGGAAGACTAAAGTGCAAAAACGATTAGTTTTATTATATCTGAAAGAACTTTATTTACAATTTAAAGAAGCGAATCCCAATGTTCAACTTGGCTTTTCAAAGTTTGCAGAGTTAAGGCCCAAAAATTGCATTTTAGCTGGAGTAAGTGGCAGTCACAATGTCTGTGTCTGCCAATACCATCAGAATGTCAAATTAATGATGATCGGAGCAAATTTTAATAAATTAACTAGCACTGACATGTACCCTCTCAAAACATATAAGGATATATTAGCAAAAATTATTTGTAATCCGCCTCTACCACATTGTTATTTAGGAAAGTGTTTATATTGTCCAGGTGTCATTCATATTAAACAACGAATATCAGAAATATTTAAATCGTCAGATATAGAATACATAAAATATAAACAATGGCTAAGTGTAGATAGGACAACCCTAGAAAATTTAAATAAACATAGTGAAGATTTTCGAGGATTTTTGCGAGAAAATTGGTCATTTATTATATCATTCCTTCATAGCCGAACAACAAGCAATGTTTTTAAAAAATTTGAATCTTAACTTTAATTGCTCTGAAGTAATAATTTTGAATGATTTTGCGGAAAACTATAGTTTTGTGGTGCAAGACTCGGTTCAGGCCTATCATTGGACCAATGTCCAGGCCACAATACATCCCTTTGTTGCTTACTATAAAATGGGCGATGGATTGAAATGTGCAACATATTATGATATCCGAATGTCTGCAGCATAATACTGCCAGCTATAGCGCATTTCAAAAGCGTTTTATAAATTTTTTATTGCAAGAGCTCGATTTTCAACCAAAAATTTTTGACTATTTTTCAGATGGAACGGCCGCTCAATATAAAAATAGAAAGAATACAATTAATTTATGTCATCACATTGATGATTATGGGATCAAGGCAGAAGGGAATTTTTTTGCAACTTCTCATGGCAAAAGTCCTTGCGATGGTGCTGCCGGTACTTTAAAACGTTTGGCTTATAAGGCTGGTTTGCAAAGACCATTCGAAAATCAAATAACACAGCCTTTCGAATTGTTTGAATGGGCGAAAAGTAGTTTTGCTAATATAAGTTTTGGTTATATGACGAATGAGGAGTTTAAACAAGAGGAATTGAAACTTACCTCTCGATTCAATCGAGCAAAACCTATTTCTGGGATGCAAAAGCTACATGCTTTAATACCTATTGACAGAAAGATAATTAAAACAAAGACGTATCCTAATTCAAGTGAATATTTTGAGGAAGAAATTCAAATAGCGAATGAAATTGATTTTGAAAATCTAAATGGTTACGTGGCATGTAGATACCAGAATAAATGGTGGTTAGCCTTAATTGTAGACAAGGATCTAATAAACGAATATATTGTCGCTCATCTTTTACATCCTAATGGTCCGGCAAAATCTTTTTTTTCCCGTCAAAATTAAATAAAATAAACATTAAAAAATCGGATGTTATAATGACAATGTCTTTGTACACAATCACGGGACGTAGTTACACACTTTCTGCACAAGAAATGGATTTGGCTACTACGCAACTACATAAAATCTAACTTGAGAAGACATTTATTATTTATTATAATAAAGTATATTTATACAATTTATATTGAACATGAATTAGATAATAAAAAATATTTATTACGGTATATCTTTAACGAATGTTCGAAGACAAAGTATACCCTAACCCTGTATAATTTAGATAAAAAGTCATAATTTATTAATAAATAACAGTTCATAATCATTATATTATTAATTATTAGTTTTATGATTATAATGTTGATAATGGTTTTGAAAACAATGAATATATTACAATACTTACATAAATTCTCAAATAGAACGATATATAATTTACAATTAAAGGGAAAAATTATGGACGTATTAAGCGGTCACAATGCCCGAGTTTAATTTGTTACAAAATGAGGAGAGTAAGTAAGTGGATGAGTGGGAGAGAGTTTTACAAAATGAGGCCAAAAATGAATAAGTGAATGAGTGTGTGTTGTCTTCTGCCTTTATATATCACGTTTCTCCACAATAACAACAAACCACCACTTCACAACAACCATAGTGATAGCTCCCCCATTGATGTGTAAACGCACAACAACCAATGCATGAGAAGGCGATGAATAGATAGACAGCGATTACCACGCCATCCCCTTTAAGAAAGACCCCAAAGAGGACGGGAGCGGGGAGTCAAAAAAAATAATGTAGCGAGCCGTATAGTGTACGGGGACGGCCTCCCCGATAGACGTCATTGGGTTCGCACTTGCTACCCATTATTGCCGTCTGGCTGACTCCCTCGCTTTGATTCTCGAACCGCCTGATCATATTCTAACAGCGTTACCGTCGCCATCGGCGCCAGAACCGCGTCCGTATTCACGACATCGGGTGGGTCGAGGTGCATCGCTACACTGACAGCAGCCTCCCCCACGCCGGCGTTTACAGACTCTATCAACGAGACACTAGGCGCCCCCGGCGGTGTACCCATTGTACCTTCACACGCGGCCCTTCGATGCCGGCGTAGGCACAAACTACACCACCTTCGGGCAGCCCTGCGTCGCCCTCCGCTCGCCGCCGTCGGGGTAATCACCGTGCCCCCTCGGACCGGGCGAACCGGCGGAAAGACTTTTCTGGGATTCCTCTGAACCTTAGCAGTCGAGATACCGCTGCCCCCAGCGCGTCCTCCTCGACTGATTCTACCACCTCGTGCTCTATTCCCGGGCTGCGGGGCACCGCCCTGGGAATACCTTCGTTCGTGGAAGCTTACCATATGAGGGATACCTTCTCGGCCCACCACGAACGATACGTAAAGGTCCGTCGGGGCGTAAAGCGGATCAATCACTTCCACTTCCACCCTGAACCGGCACCATGATGCGATGATGTCCATCTAATGCAAAATAATAAATATACATATTATAGCATATCCAAGATAACTCATTAACATCGCAACCGTAATTGCTTCTCGTGTCTAACCGTGCCGTTATTAGAGCCCATAAACTCAACCTCGTATGCTTTTGAGCCCGCGTGGGATTTCACCACAGCTTCCAACCACCGCTCGGTTCCACGATACACGCGAGCCCAAACTAAACTACCAACTTCATACCGACTGTGAGCGGACTCGCTAGTTGTTAAACCGGTGTCCACCCACACATCAATCGGTAAGCGAGGTAATCTATTTAAAAATATTTTACTAACAGGAGCGCTACATGGAAAGCGAGCGGACGCATTATGTAATAACCTATACATCCATATGCCGTCCTTCTCTACCTTCTCATTTTTCAACCATTTCTTAACGATCGCAACATGTCGCTCCGCCAACCCGTTAGAACTTGGGTGATATGGATGTTAATAAATGCAGTATACCCCATTTACCGCAAAACACCTTAAACTCGGCGCTAGTAAAGGCAGTACCGTTATCGGATACTATATACCTCGGGATACCATAAGCGCCCATTAAATTCTTTAAAAAAACAATAACCACCCCGATAGACAGCTTCGTGACGCGTTGAAATTCAACCCAACTCGAAGCCGCGTCCACCAGTAAAAGATAGTGTTTCGAATCAACATCGAAAAAGTCTAGATGTACCCGGTCCCAAACGTTTCGAGCCCGCGGCCACCTAGCTTGTTTATCATGCTTGGGTATGCACGCATTTTTACTTCACGCAATACATTTACGCCCATACATGCCAATATCAGCGCCCATTTTAGGCCACCAAACATAATTACGCGCCATTGCTTTCATTTAGACGCGCCGTTATGTCCAGCATGCAATAATTCCAACACTTGTGGTCGCAACGCCCGTGGAATCACTATGCGCTCGCCTCGTAGTACGACTCCATTGTCAAGATAGAGTTCGTTAACCACGCCGCGATAACACTTAGCGACCTCCTCGATTGTCGCCTGACCATTCAAGTATTTAGTAACCCCATGCAACTCCTCGTCCTTGTTCACCTCCTCCTTAAGGTTAACTGACGGAAAAGCTTGAGTTACGACATTAATCAAATAATTCTCACCCTCTAGTTCCTCCTTAGGTACCGCTTCATCGCTCTCACCTAAGCGCGATAATGTGTCTGGTACATAGTTCGTTGCACCCTTTTTGTACTCCAAGGTTACGTCAAAGTTACCCAAGAACAACAACCATTTTTGTAACCTAGGGCTTAGCAACAAACTACCATTACACCTCGCAAAAAGAGGAACCAGTGGTTTATGGTCGGTAAAGATTTTAAACTTACGACCAATAAGATATTCACGACACTTATTTAACGCAAACACTACAGCCAAAGCCTCTTTTTCTATTACAGAATAATTAAGCTCTGCCGCCGTCAATTTACGTGAAAAAAATAGTATCGGTCGCTCTATTCCTTTAATAACATGAAAGAGCATGCCACCTATACCACTCTTCGATGCGTCAACCGCCAACCCTATAGGAATTTACGATTAAAACACACCAGAACTGGGTCACTTCCCAACAAGTTTTTCAACTTCTCGAAAGCTACCTGTTCTCTATCGGACCAAACAAAAGCACTTTGTCTTTAGTTAACCTATGCAAGGGAGCTGCTACCTCCGAGCAATGCGGTATAAACTTGCGATAATAATTAACAGACCCCATGAAAGCCAAAACCTCTTTCTTGTTAGTTGGGGCTCGTATCTTTAAAATCGCAGCCACATTACTGCCCAGAGGGCGTATTTTCCCACATGCAATAACGTGCCCTAAGAATGTCACTTCTGTCACTCCGATCATGCATTTTTTCATAGTTAGACGTAATCCTTTATCCTGGATGCGCTTAAGAACTGACTCTAAACGCGAATCGTGTTCTTGCATTGTAGTGCCAACAATCAGCACATCATCCAGGTAAAAGAATACACCGTCCAAACCCTGAAAAACGGAGGCCATAGTTTTCTGGAACACTGCCGCAAAAATACTCACCCAAACGGCAAGCGATTAAACGCAAACAATCCCAAAGGAGTATTTATCGTCATCAACCGCTCCTTATTAATTTGTAAATATGCCGACCTTAGATCCAGCTTTGTAAAGAAACATGCATTATTTAGGTTAGCTAAAATTTCCTCCACCCGCGGCATTGGGTGCTTAATTTCCACCAACCACGGATTAAGGGTAACCCTAAAATCAATACAAAGCCGTAACGACCCGTCGACCTTCTTAACTGGAACCAGAGGAGTTGCCCACTCACTATAATCGACGGGCGTAATAATCCCCTGTTCCGGCCAGTCCCGCAGAACCGCATTTACCTCGTCCCGCCATATGAACGGGATGCGCCTACTTGGACAAAATTTGGGATAGGCCCCACGTTTGAGTCTCACCTCATATTCATAACCCTTCAAACTCCCTAGACCAGGGGTCGGCAACCTGTCTGTCTTTAAGGGCGCAATACTAAATTTGAAAATTACCGAGGGCGCATATTTTACAGATAATCAACAGGTATAAATAGGCATTAAAAAACAGATTTTTTATAACTTTATTTTGTTGGTGTCATACATAATGATACATATAATTCAGTGTGACACTTGGGTGTCCATATTTTTAGCTAATTCCTTATAGTTATAATCCATCTGTAAATGGTTTTTTATTCTTAGCTAGCAAATGCGATATTTTATATGACGCGATCGTTGCTTCTTTATGCTGTTGCAGTGGTTTAGTAAAAAAAACTTTGCTGGTTAGTTCTTGAAGAGTTTTAAAAAATAATTTTTATTCTTCTAATTTCAGAGTTCATTGGATAGTCACTATTAAAATTTGTATGCACGGTCTTAGAATGTCGTTCAATATTACTTTTCTTGGGAATCGCAACACTATTATTACACAACAAACAAATACACTTCCCTTTGTAATCAACTAAACAATATAGATGTTCCCATTCATCGTTAAAATAATATGTTCGTTTTCTTTTACATTTATCCATGAAGGGTTTTGAAAGAAAAGAATTCTTTCGGATTACTTGTGAGTTTTAAATGCACGGTCTACGCGTGGTCTATTCAAAATACGATCACACACTAACAAAAAATACGCGCGTGTTATTAGATACGCTCATATCATACATTTACATTAGTCCATCGAGGGCGCATTAAAAATCGATCGGGGGCGCCATGGCGCCCGCGGGCGCCGCGTTGCCTACCCCTGCCCTAGACCTTCAGCAAAAACTGAACTGTAGCTCCTAATAACATTACGCAAATTCAATTGCCACTTGCCCAGGTCGCCGAATCCACTCAACACGTCCGTAGACGTCACACCCGTAGGCGTCACACCCGGAGGTGTACCGACGATTAAAGTCGAAAGAGGTTTCATGACTAAAGTCGTAACTTAGGCACCACTCGGGAGTTAACATTACATACGCAACCCCACCCGGGTCAGATTTCACACTAGGAGCTACTAAATATTTATGGGTTGAATTATCTAATGAGTTACAAAAGCCAAACCATTCAACACGCGGACCTATCACCTGCAGCCAATCCCAACCCATTTAAGGATCGATTTTAGCAGCTGTTAAATATAATACCAATGTCCACCGCGTCGCCAGCCGCCACCTTTACGCTGGCTTTACCCACTAACTCTACCGCCGCACCATCTAATTGGCGGGCATTAAAGAATGGTCGGGAAATCTTTTTACCGGGCCAAAGGTTATTAAAATGTGAGAAGGACATTAAAGTTACACAAGCCCCAGAGTCTAATATAAAATTAATTAACGCACCGTCCACCCACACCTTTGCCGTGGGCAGTCGAGTACCAAACAATAAAAGGGGAATGGAGCTTGTCAAATTAAAATTTATGGTTGAAATATTTGGGCTGGGAACGTCAACATATAGTCAACACCCCCCAGCCCCAGAGCTAGTTTGCGCGGGTGGCCGCCGCACGCGCACATTAAATCATTATTTCTACTCGCAACTGCCTCCGCGGCATGTACACAACTACCATTAAAACACCTCGCTACCGGAGCATTATAATTATTATTTCTTACATTCGGCACATTGCCAACATTACTGTACCTAACATTTCCATCGTAAAATCCATCAACCCTAACTGGAGCGGTGCCATGAAAACCATTATCCACATTACAATAGTTAAACCTATTCCTTCCATCTGGCGCATTACCGTACTTATTCCCATTAAAATTGCCAACATCAAAACCCCTCTTTCCTTTAAAGTTTCTGCCGCCGCGTTTCGTACAAAACCTAACTACGTGCGGCCCTCCACAATTAAAACATCTAACCCCCTGCTGCACAACATTAATCTTCCTCCCCTGTTGTACTATCAAATAAAATGCAAACGCTAAACACAAGAGTAATAAAATCATCAACCAATGTGTCTTACAAGCGTCGATATAAAAATGTACGTCGCTCCCCTGAGTTTCCTTAAAAAATGAGAACAACACCATATTACTCCCACTACAGAAATTAAACTTAGGTTAAACAAACTCAAATAAACAAAATCCAAGCGATATATAAACGTAAATTTCAATAATTCAATATACAAATATATTTAAGCGTATACCAAATCAATAAAAACTAAATAATAAGCAAAAAAGATGCACGATAAAATTGTAATTCAACCGCTTAAAACGCAGTATTTATATTAAATGAAGGTAACTAAAACTACTTATGCAATTAATAGTATCGAACAAAAATAGTATGACATATAACTTTATTCAAAAGATTGTAATGTATTAAATCGTAAGCACACAACACAAAATTAATTCACGCCAAGGCTAAAATTTAATTTCAACAACTGAATTAATTAATATAACGCAAATCTTAAAAGTTCATTCTAACAAACATAATAAAAGCATTCTATTAATATAAATCCTAAATAATTTAATTGTTAAAACGAAATAAATAATCAATATGATAAAGATGAAAAAAACAAGGTTATTCATAATCATACTAAAATAATAAGATATAGCAAGTATTTTAAGCTATCACCATTGTAATAGATGTTAATTAAACTAATCAATCTATTTATTGTTTCCAAAAACCATTATCAACATTATAATCATAAAACTAATAATTAATAATATAATGATTATGAACTGTTATTTATTAATAAATCAATAACTAATCATCTATACTTACATAAATTCCCAAATAGAACGATATATAATTTACAATTAAAGGGAAAAATTATGGACGTATTAAGCGGTCACAATGCCCGAGTTTAATTTGTTACAAAATGAGGAGAGAGTAAGTAAGTGGATGAGTGGGAGAGAGTTTTACAAAATGAGGCCAAAATGGATTAGTGAATGAGTGTGTGTTGTCTTCTGCCTTTATATATCACGTTTCTCCACAATAACAACAAACCACCACTTCACAACAACCATAGTGATAGCTCCCCCATTGATGTGTAAACGCACAACAACCAATGCATAAGAAGACGATGAATAGATAGACAGCGATTCCCACAGTGTATGCTATATGCCGATGATATAGTACTATGCGAGGAAACAGGGGAGAAAGTATTCGAAGAAACCGAAAAGTGGACAAAGCGCTTAGCTGGATATGGTTTAAAGGTCAACGATCGAAAAACGGTATACATGGAAATGAACGATACAGGCAGCCCATCGCTGGATGACCCTGTAAAGTACCTAAAAGTCGACAGGTTTACATATCTCGGCTCGATGCTACATCAAGAGGGAGGTTGCGCGACGGAAGTCAATGCCCGCATCCAAAAAGGATGTAAATGGCGAAGTATATCCGATGTAATGTGCCACATGAAAATGCCAATATGGTTGAAGAGCAAAGCTTACAAATCCATCGTAAGACCGGTGTTAGTCTATGGAAGTGATACATGGGCATTAAACACCACGGAAGGAAAGCTATTACAGGCCACAGAGATGAGAATCATACGGTGGAGTTTGGGGTTTACTAAGCTCGACCATATGACGAATGACTTTCTCATGACAAAAATGGGTATTCAACCTATGGCGGACATGATTAACGAAAATCGGCTAAGGTGGTATGGGCATATACTAAGAAGAGACACGAATGACGTAAATCGAAAACTACTGGACATGGAGATACCGGGCAAAGAGAGGAAGAGGACGACCCAGTGTCACGCGGAAAGGGCAAGTCGATAGAGTAATGAAAACAAAAGATTAGTCAAGATATGGCACTCACCCGGTCAAGATGGAAGAAACTCATCAAAACAAACCCCACGACTGTGGGACCAAATAACTGATAAAGAAGAAGATTAAGATGCGCATGATATGAATAGAGTCTATAGCCGTAATTTAAATTATGGATCGTTTACTCCAAAATTGTTTACATATGATTTATAAAGTATTAAAATAATTATTTAAACTGTATATTACGGTAAAGGAATCCGCTTTAAATCTCTTTAAAGTTGTAAGTTTCGGAAGGATGACTATTTGCTTTTCCAAGGTCATCCCCTCTATTTGCTTTTCCTTCGCCATAAATAATATTTTTGATTAGTTTACAATTCGATATAAGGCAATGATAAAGAAGGTTATAAAGAATGAGTGGAAAACCTTTACCTTAAAATAAAGTATAAAATGCAAAATGATAACTTAGTATTTTGTATAAAAATACTTAAAAAGCTAATTTTTGTAATAACAAACTGCTAAAAAACATTTAATAAATACTTTATTTATTGGGGCAAATTATTAATATGAAAATGGCGGTAAAAAACAATTATAACGTTGTACAAGTATTATCTGACTCTTTGCTTCCCTCCCCCCCCCCCCCACATAAACATTTTCGCCCCTTTCCACCTATCTCGCCATAAATTGCATAGCAAATGTGCTACGTTTATACGGAGTATAGATGAGTTTTGTAAAAATATTACCCCAAAACTAGGCGCGTGTATTAAAATGAACTACAAGTCGGATCCTCGGCGTGGTGTTAGATGCGCAGCCCCCAACGCCCCTTCTCCTCTTCCCCCACCAGGGGCGAAGCTCCTGGTTTGTTTAACCGTTTCGATAAAAAAATGCAATTCCAAAACCTCCCGTTTTTAAGATAAACGAGGTTGAAGGTGCAAAAAATGCCCATTTTACCCCTTTTTGAGGCTCAATAGCCACGAAATTTTTAATTTATATCAAAAAATATTAATTTATTCTTGTAGATTAAAGTTTCATCTATACGCATTATTATTTTTTATATCATCCTTATATTTAAATTTATACGCGTTTGCGTAAACCCCTCCTTATCAAAATTCGTCCCACGATGTCTGGTAAACGGAGTACATTAGAGTTCATACTGCGTACGCGATGTTTACTAACACATATCTCTCTCCCTTCACCTAATCTTCTCTTCTCCACTCCCGCCCCCTTCATTTGTGCTTGGATAGATATGGGGGCGGAGTGGAAGAGATGGAGAAAGGGAGAGAGAGATATGTTAGTAAACAGCGAGTGTGTAGTATGAACTCTAATGTACTCCTTTTTCCAGACATAGCGGGGCGAATTTTGATAAGGGAAAAGGGTTTACGGAAACGTAAATAAGTTTAAATATAAGAAGGGTGATATAAAAAATATAAAATAATGGGCGTATAGATGAAACTTTAATCTATAGGAATAAATTAATATTTTTTGATATAAATTAAAACGTGGCTATTGAGCCTCAAAAAGGGGTAAAATGGGCATTTTCTGCACCTTCAACCTCGTTTATCTAAAAAACGATAGGTTTTAAAAACTAAAAACACATTATTAATCAGCGCAAAATTCTCTATCAGAATTATAGGTTAGATAACGGGATGGAATAACAAAGGCAATATTTGTAGAGCTGTGTAATTTACCTCAATAAATGCCAATGTATTACTGGCTCGGGTCAAATATGCAAGGTTACTAGGCATAAGCCCTTGTGAAGGGGGTATTTGAAGATCCCTGCATCTTGGACTTTACTAAAATGACCGGGCTTCTCAAATTATATTCTAAATAATTTTTTAACCTGCAAAGCAAAGAATTAATCTTATATTGAATTTTTTAAGTTTGAAATTATTAAAATTACAATAAAGTATATATTACAAAATTGATAAGAAATCACACTTTGGCCATTGATAGCAGTCAGCAAAACCGTCTAAAATTGTATGAATACATAAGGAATTCTAATCACGCTTTGACCAGTGGTCATTTTTCTATTGGTCAATAGCCAGCAGACGGCCAAGAGCCTATAATTATATAAGGGCAAAAAGTAGGAAAAAAATTTCGATTCACATTTTGACCAGTGGTCATTTTTTCTAATGGTCAGCAGTCAATAGACAGTCAAAAATCGTATAAATATATAAAAGCCAAATATTTAAAAAAAAACAAAAACATTTCAATCATATTTTGGCCATTGGTCGTTTTTTTCTATTGGTCGGAGACGCGCGAAAGATTTGTTGCCACCGGGTATCGTACTCAGGATGGCTCAATCGAAATCCCAAGCGGTCGCAGTGGTAAACACGACGAAATATGACGGCAATTTGACGTAGGCATATTGGGAGGGTAAAAAGGGAGGGGGGGGGCAAATCTAGAGGCAAAAATTAAAGCCAACCAGCGGTCATAATTATTTATTTTCAGACCAAAAAATAATTATGCCAAAACGTGCAGGCACAAAAATAAAAATGGATTTTTAGAAGTAAGCTCCGGGCATCATTTATTTGCAAGGAATTATTCAGACAGTTTTGCAATCATCCGTTATAAAGCAACAAACTAGACAAAATAAATTCACAAAACAGCAAATATGTATAGCTATCAACCATAATTTTGGCCTCTGGCCATGGTCAAATAACCCAGCGGTCATAGTCTAGTCTATTTGCAAAAGCTAAATAAAAGTTTTTTACAGAATCATAAGTCTACAGCCATTAGAAATCCTTATATGTTTCCACGGCAATTATGCAAAAATTACAAGTTGGACAGCGGACGGAGGGAGAACCAAAAGCGAGCTCATAAATTGCATTGCAATTAACCATCAATAAATCCGCATTAATTGGATGTTAAGTGGTGGGCTTTTTAATAGTGTTTATGCTTTTATTTAGAATATTAATCCTCCCTTCATTTTGTTCTTTAATTATTTCCCATATTTTCTCTAGGATATTTAAGAAGCTATAAACATTTATTTATAGTTCATTTATATGAGACATAACGATGAACGCTTATATTGTGTCGTCAACGCTAATGTAGGTGTGAGAGCAGGCGGAGAGATAGTGACGCTAAGGCGCCTACTTACAGGTGAGGGGAGGGGGCGAAATTTAGAAGGTAGCGGGAGAAGGGTTGAATGGTTGTTGGCAGAGGAAATCTAGGACTCGCGAGACTATGGAATGAAATGGGGGGGGGGGGGGGAGGGCGTGAGGCGCGCAAGCTAGTTCAGTGGTGAAAGGGAAGAGGGGTATATGTTAGACGCGCACGCTTGCGTAGCGGTCGAGGGGGTGAAGGCTGACTTATAACGGGTTGGAGACGGGAGCTGAGTTGGGAGGGGGCATATGCCGGTGGAGGTTTTATAATGATCAAACTCTAAGCAGGGGGTTAGAAAAATATATACATTTGGTCATTAGCTGGGGAACGGTTATCCTTTATTTTCAGCCCAAAAAGTTTATTTTTTAAAGGAAACATGTAAATTTGCGCCAGAGGAACCAAAAGCTGCAGGCCCAAAAATTATAATGGATTTTAGCCTTTGGCCGGGGTCAGACAAATTAAAGCGGTCATTAGTTTATCTGCGGCAAATATAAAGGTAAAATTTTAGTTTAGCTTCAGCCCTGTGTCAGAAAAATTAAATGTGGGTAAGCTTCAAAAAGTACGAAAATAGGCAAAATAGCAATTAACAAGGATTTAGGCCTCGAGCCAGTGTCAGACAAATAAGAAGTAAGCAACGGTCAACATTAATTTGCATGGAATTGTATAGCCAGATTTGCAATTATTCGTTATAATGCAACAAGCTAGATAAGTTGCCAAAATAAATTTATACATAAAGGTGATCAGTCAGGCACAAAGATAAAAATGGAATTGACTTGGGCGAGGTTAAAAGAATTAAAGAAAATTAGAGGAAATTAGCTAATTTTAATGCGAAAGCAAAATAAAAGTTTTTTACAGAAGTATAAGTTTCCATAGCAATTAAAAAATTTAGACAGGACAGGACAACTAAAAGCGTGCCCATAAATTGCATAATGAATAGAAATAAATTAAAATTATTGTTAAAAGTACTTATCACCAACCTAGGTAATAAACAGTCTTAGCAACAACGAATCGATGTACACAATCACAAAATCCATTCTCTACTATTTTTTATTTTGGTTTGCTAACGCTCTAATGGCGTTAAATATATTATTATTATTTGGACTTAATTTTAGATTTGTAGGTAAATTTGGAAAAAATACAAAGAATTTAGTTGGCATAATACTCTAAGTGAATCATAAGTTTATCTTTAAAAATGTATACTTACTCATAATGGTCATTGTTTATTTAAAATGTTGAGGTAGCCTTTCGTGAAATCAATTTGATTTATTTCTACAGAATGTGAAAAAATATATGAAAGATTATTTATCAAGAGAGAAAATTTAGAGACTAAGAGATACTTATTCTAAAGATATTCGAAGGCCAAAGAAATTCCATGGTTTAATATGGTCGTTGATTTTATTAAATATGAGACTAAAAGATCAAAAAAAGATTTTTCACCAAAAGTGAACCCATAAATTGCCTAGCAATTAATAAGAAAACCCACAGTATAGACAGCATTAATACTTTTGGATTCATCAATAATTTCACGAAAATTCTTAGAACATCTTGTATTTAAACGTTGTGAAATAGATCCTAAATGCGGTATCCGTTGATAATTCCATTCGCAATACATTTGTAAATCGCGAAACAAGATAAAAAAAAAATTATCGAAAAAATAGTGTATTGTTTGTTAGAATAAGTTAGGTAGAAAAATATCAAGAAATTGGAAAGTAATCCATGCCCATATGATAAGATTCAAGAGCGAAACATTTGCGAATTGAGTACCAAAAGCAAATGTGTCGACACGCGTGTATAGATAGAGGCGCATTTATACATGCACGTGACTACATACAAGCCTCCCTTTAAGTTGGGGAGAGAGAGAGAGAGCGCCATTATTTTGTTTACGCGAAAATCGATAGTTGAAAGGGGGAGAGGGGAAGGAGGAGGGAAGAGGTGGGGAGGGGTAAGCTTGCGCGTATTGAGGGGGGAGGTGTAGCATAATTTATTCATTGCAAAAGTTTGTGCACAATCCTTGTCTTTCTCGCATATTTTTCCTCGTGCTGTACTGCATTTTAGCGCGCGTTATTTCCCTCTTATTTATGTGGGCGGTTTGCGCTGGTAGAAATAAATAATAAGAATTATTAATAATGATTGTCGAACAGCTTACCTTTTGCGATTCTATCTAGTCGTTGTCTCTATTACTATTTCGTTAGCCATTTTGAATACAACACATTATTTATCATCCAACATCTCTCGTTTTAAAGGGGTTTGCATTCCAACTTTCTTATAGCATTGAAAATGGTTGCAAAAGTAAACTTTTTTTATATAATATAATAAATTTGGATTGTGCAATTTTTTTAAACAAATACTTGATATATTTTAACGTGTTATATGCCATGATTTTATGCATGTTTTTACATATATTCTATATAAATTGCATAGCAATAAATATATTAGATATTTAGGCATGTCTGTTTTTATGTTAAATTTTATAAAATAAGGATTGACTTTGAAAAAATATTATTTATTTATGTTTACCTTTTTTTTGATATTTTACCTAATGGCATATCTATGAAATTATAAGGCATTTTCAACAAAAAAAACAAATATTTTACAATCATTAATTTTGAAGTTCTTTTTTGTTTTATATAATAAAAGAACTACATATTTAAAAAAAAATTTCTTGTGTTTATAGCCCAACTAATTAAATTTATAACTACTATTTAATTAAACTCAATTGATCTTTGGTGCTTTTATAATCGTTTTTTAAATAATTATTCATAATTAGGGAATGAAAATGACGTTGGAAGAGGAGTCCACCAACCCTGACCATTATTTTAATCTGCCTCGACCTTTAGACTACTACAATCTGGCCAAAATTTTTGGCGACATTGCAATACCCCCCGAACCCGAAATTTCCACCAAACATTGCTCGGTTCGCTTGGCGGATTTCGTTAAAGTTGAACCCCGCCGTTATAAAGGCTTCACGGCTCAGCAATTGAAGCGCTCGATTTTTCTCGTGGGGAGGGACGGGACCATTTGTCCTAAAAGTGGTGACGATTTAGATCAAGATGACCACTCGTCCGACCCCATCCTGCCCGAGATTAGTTTAAACTTGAGCCCGGAACCAGACTTTATTGGTACTATTTATGGCACTGCTCATTTTTTTTTTTGGGGGGGGGGGGTGAAATAAATAATTTTAAAGTGTAGTCCAGGTGGCCCCTTGCCCAGTGATTTTGCCCTTATTAAAGGCCCGTGTCCGTCAATGGTTACAGATGATATACATCGATATTTATGAAGTCATTTTTAGTTATGAATTTTGTGTCAAAAATATGAGCAAGCTTTTATGGCCAGAATTGTACTAATTGACAACGATTTTTTAATGTGTCTTCTTGCTGAGCTCTTGTAAATAAAAATGGACTTTGCACAACCGAGTTTTAATAATGAACCGCTACTTTAGCTATATTGATGTATATGCAATTCATAAACTCACTTTTGGTTAAACATGTCCAGTGGCGTAGCCAGACGGGGGGGAAACGGGAAATCCCCCCCCCCCCCCCCCCGAAAAAAAATATCAAATGTTTATTTTGTTTTTTTAAATAATGTTTAAAAAAAAATTTATAATTTCCCCCCCCCCCCCCAGAGAAAATCCTGGCTCCGCGCCTGAACATGTCCCATCTTGTACACCTTGGGTTTATATCGTAATATATAGTATTGTTATCAAACAATTTTATACTAATTTTTGGCAGCAGACCGAGAGAGCGAGGTGTCGGTGGGTAAAGAGCCTGACGTTACTTTCGTTGAAAAGATTAAGGAAACGCCACAACCTCTGCCCAAAGCCCTTACTTTATCGCAAGCCCCTACCGTAGATAGTAGATTAGCGAATAAGGAGAGGAAGAGGGAGGCGGCCCTGGAAATTATCAAGTTATCCTTTTACGACATATGGGACCGGGTGGAAAAGCTTATGAGCGAAAGCGAACGTACCCTCAAGAAAAGTCGTTTTCATTACAGCAAAACTTGCAAGTAAAAATCTTCGACTTTTTAGAAGCGTAGAATCAATGCAAATGATATACTCTTAGCGTACAGTGAAGAAGATTATGCGCGTAGATAGGGGGACTTAGCCTCATTAAAAAAAATTTAAATGCTTAAAAACGCATCAATTTTGAATTAAGTGATCATGCGGCTTTCCCGTTCAATTCCTGGCTACGCTAATGGAAAGGCTTACTATTAAATGTATGTTTGCAGGTTTCTGATAATTTTTAATTTAGAGATTAAACCCATCGAAAAGTTTATATAATTTGGACGGCTTAAAACTTTACGACTTTCTAAACAAAATGTACCTAGCTTATTTCTAATTTTGCTATCTGGTAAATCAACACTTGTCCACTTTTTAGATATTTAGCGGTGCTGGGATACGACTTAGCCAAGCAATACGAATTGTCGTTTCAATCGCGTCTAAACCTGAATAAGACCACGAGGCTTAATGTAAATTATCTCTACAGAAAGGTTAAGCAGCTTAATCGCGCCCACACTATCAAGAAGCGTCACCGGTGTAAACAGTGAGTTCCCAATGTTCTATTAAGTTTTTTTTTATAAATCCTCTGAGAAATATTTGATAGAAAACTCTGTGCGTTAGCTATTTCTTTTTGAATATACAATGCCTTTACCAATAATGCAGCGAGTTATTTCGAACAATTATAATATTAATATCATATAATTATAAAGTCCCTCTGCACAATACATATTGTATGCGCTACAGCATAAGCTATAGCGCATTAACACTTGGAGGCGCTAGCACTATAGTGTAATGAAATATTTCATTGTTAAAATATAAAATAAATACAATTCTACGAAACACCACCATGTAAAAATAGGCAAAGCTGCTTAAGAGGAAAATATTATTTTCCAATTGAAATTGGATTGAATATTAGAAATTACCAATTTTGCCCCTTCCTAACACCATTCCTCCCATTTTTTAAACAAATTTAGGAGAATATCTAACTTAATTTCCCCCTACCTCTTTAATTCTTGGCCACCCCCTCTTTCCTGCAAAAATATTAAAACTTTAATTGATAAATAAGAAAAGAGAAACTTAATTTGTATGCAAATTATCCCAGTAACGCCATTTTTTCCTCCGCTCCTTTGTACTAAGTTTTTTACATGTTGAGCTTATGTGGAGATTACAGAAGTAATTATTTATCAAACTACAATATTGCCTAAGCATTTATATTACAACTTTCAAGGGCTATTGCATGATTCTTTTTTATTTGCGGATGTTAATTAAGGTTTTTGATATTTATAATTATTACAGTACAATACGTAGGTGCCCTCCATGTGTGTGAAATATGTTTTTGCTATGCTCATCACCACTTATAACATGGCTAACTGTTTTAACTAACTAGGCATGCTGGCGAGTTTAAGTTCTGAGTCAGGCTGGTAGAAGCAATTACAGCTGTCTCTTATTACAAAATTAACTAATACCCATGACCCCAACACCTTTCGATTATTGTAGGTGTAGTTTCACCACAGAATCCCTGTTGGTATACGACGATCACCTACGTAAACCGCACTTGGTGCGTGAAAATATTTTGGACGAAGACACGGTAACCCTCATATCCACATATACCCTGCGTTGTCCGTACTGCTTTTACCGCAACAGAAAATCGCATATTATGCGCGATCACCTCGAACGGTCCCATTGCCTTCCCGCCCTTTACGTGCCCTCCTTCGAGGCACCTCCCCGATTTTATTCTTGCATACTTTGCCTGTATGAAGTTGATAAGGAGGTGATTATGATTTAGTTGATGAATTTATTTTAGATTTTGTAGTTAAGTGGAATAATTTTATATTGCTAATGCTTACATACATTTTTTAACTTACTTTTCTCCGATCGTAGGTAAATCTGGTGCATCACATGGAAAAGTGCAGGACGCGGTACGACCCAAAATGTTTCTTATCCCTCTCTCGCATGTACACTTCCTACTTTCCCTTTACCTACGATAATTCGATCCCCAGGAACGCGGCTACTCTTTGTTACACGGAGTCCTCTGTGCAACCTGTATCGGTTTTCAGCACGACTACTCCTTTATTCAACAGTTCACTGGGGCTAAATTATAACTCGAAAGGTCCCCCTAACACTACCCCTTACCAATCTTTTACAGCTTTCAAGCCTCGTCCATCATTCAATTGTAATAGCCAAGGTCAGCCTTTAACGCTAAAGTTTGGCCCACAAACTACGACCGGTCAATTTACGACCGCCGATTTATTCAAACAATCATTGTCCAGAGGCAGAATTAAGCCAGCCGAGCAAGATTCTCACAACCTCCTCCACAAGTACATGTCTATGCTAAAAACCCTGAACCCTCCTTTAACCTCTCCTTTATCTGTAAGTCCTACTCAAGCGACGGTCAAAGAACCAGCTAGCGTCAAATCAGCCGGCGTCAATTTGCCAGGCGAGGGAGGCCAGCAAATACGTAGCACAGCTTTCGGCGTTAATATAAGCGGTGTCAAGTCCAAGTACCAAGTCCTGGTGCATACAAGTACACAATTAACTGACCCACAGAAAAGAGGTATCATAGAAACTCTCATAACAACCCTTAACCGCAAGCCTACGAGTATTGGCGCCATTCATAACACGAATACTGCGGTTTGCACAGAAGTCACTCCCATTTCCAAAACAATCAATAGCTCTAGTGTAATTAGTAGTAGTTTGGATTCCCTGACCTCTCTCATATCTACGCTCGGAGATGGAACGACGAAAGGATCGTTTACCACGACAATAAACCCGCTCAGCACCATAAGCATCGATCGTTCTAATCGACTCAACGGACTGTTAGATAGCTACATGGAGCATCGGAAAAGTTTATCTAACGTGAATCCTCTCAAATCACACTCATCTCGCCTGGCCACCTTGGCCGAAATTGTGAATCGCGCTGATAGTGGCAATAAAACGCTATCCAAAACTTCCGACAACCCAGTCAAAAATCAGCTAGAACATAGTCAGTATCTTTATATGCTAACTAATTATGCCGATGCACAGAGATTGACCAGTATAATGCCAATGAATTGCGGCTATAACGCATTCGATCAATGCGATATAATCTCAATTCATTTGCGACTCCTATGTCATTAGTGATAAAAATTAGTGCGAAATGTGATGAGCAAGTTTTTACAATTAAATCCATAAACTAAGGTTTTTGTTTGCACGTAAAAGTTTTGAAGATCATCAATAAGTGGCTGCCTAGCTTTTCACGCTAAAGTTTTTGAATATCCCTCCTGCCAATATTTTTATAGAGTCAAAACATATAATAAGATTTATAAAGAAAAACTTTACTAATGATGAGTATTAAATTTATATAAATTAGTTTTAAGGTAGTATAAATTACGTGATCACTTTATTAAATCCAGTCGACCTCGATAGTTCGAGCTCCTCCGACGAGGGTAGCCTAGTCGGTAAGAAGAGAAAGGGTAGCACTTCGGATAGACCGATAGGAGCAACTAAGAAAAAGCGCCCCTCTTCCCCCGAATCAGACGGTGAAATATCCATTTTGGGCGAATTCAAAAGTTCTAACTTGCCCAAAAGAAGCACCGACAATTATAAAGAAACCGCTGAATCGATATCGTCTTCTCGAAGCGTGGAAGGCAAAAGCACCAAATCGGACGCCGGCACTGGTCCGAGCGCTAAATTGATTTGCGAAATATGCGATGTTTCGTACGGTGCTATTCTGGACGCCTACGTCTCCCACGAGCAGGGAGATAAAAGTGAGTTTATGGTATTTTTAAAGAGGCTTGGGTGGAGGAAAAGACTATTTATTAATTTGGAAAGGGGATGCGTTTGATTATTTCGGGGATTATCTTTAGAAGGTCCTCACAAAGTAATAACAGGATACTTATCTGTGTTGATTCACGAACAGTGAATGGGCTCTTCCCTTTTGGGTGGAAAGTGTATATAAATGATGCCGTCTTAAGCTGTATATTCTCGTCAGTACCGTTCCCATAGCATAAATACGGAAAATCAACTTTGCCTATAGGAATTTGTTAATCTTGTTTTCGTTTAATCATTGTTTTTTAGGATTCTGCACAATAAATTAAATCTTACGATACATAAAACGTATATGTTTTAACCATAGACTAGATAGACTGCTGATCAACGCACAAAATGTGTACCCTTTTTTCCACCATTTTGATGTTAACCTTCTTAACATTGTAAAGTGGTGATCATATAGAAATTAGTAATTTTTGCAAATTAAATAATCTTATAAAGGTAAATAAGAAAATATTGAATTGGGTAGATGTCAAAAACAGCATTTAAAATAAATATTATTTACACAATACATTAAAAATGTAAAAAATTCGATTAAAGTTTGTGCAATAATATAGCGCCATAAAATTTTGTATTATTAATTTATTGAAGTTCATTTTAATTTTAAACTAGTGAGGAAGGTAAATTGATTGTTATACGGCAAAATTACATGGTTAAAATACACCAATTGCACTCTTCAAAATGGAGGAATATTTGACACGCAATTAACCATATGCAACATATGGCATGAGCAGTCTATCTAGTATATGGTTTTAACTCACCTTTGGTCAAGTAGAAAAAACTCGGGCCTTCGGCCCTCGTGGGAAGGGGGAGAAGGGAAGGGAAGGGGGGACGACTCATCTGTACTTCGTATAAATGTATCATATTTGCTATGCAATTTATGGGCGAGAAAGGTGGGAAGGGGCGAGAATGCCTATAGGGGGGTATTAAATGCCTAATGATTAATTAATTATTTATACAAATTTTCCATTATAGGCAAAATGTAATATAGGCAAAATGTAATATAGGCAAGGGTTAGGGTTAGATTTAGTGTTTGCATCTAGTTGCGTATTACATTAGTTTTTATGGCCTTTAGTGATTATGGGTCTAACAAACATTATATTATAAAACAACACAATGTTAAGAATTTGCAGAATTGTTGGGAGAAATTTTTTGTTGAATTTGAACAATTTTTAATTAAAAAATCAAAAATTTGGCCAATGGTCACTTTTTCTCTATTGGTCAGTACCAACAGATACTCTATAAATCAATGATAGCCAAAAAAAAAACGGAAAAAAAAATTTTGATGCTCACTTTGGCCAATGGTCATTTTTTTCCATTGGTCAGCAGCCAGCACACGGTAAAAGTGAATATAAATTTATAAGAGTAAAAAAAACGAAAAAAAAATTTTCGAATCACATTTTGGCCAATGGTCATTTTATTCCATTGGTCAGCAGCCAGCGGACGGCCAAAAAGTCATAATAGCAATGGTAGGAACAGGAACAATCATAATAGTCAGAAAAAAACGAAAAAAATAATTTCGATTCACATTTTGGCCAATGGTCATTTTTTCCATCGGTCAGGAGCCAGCGGACGGCCAAAAAGTCATAATAGCAATGGTAGTAACAAACAATCATAATAGTCAAAAAAAACGAAAAAATAAACTCGGATTCACATTTTGGCCAATGGTCATTTTTTTCATTGGTCAGCAGCAAACGTACGGCCAAAAAGTCTTATTATCAATGATAGTAACAAGAACAATCATAAGAGTCAAAAAAACTCCGGGATTCAAACCCAAAAACTAGTTAAATTGCATATCAATTAAAAGTAAACAACTTTTATTTATGTTTATTATATAACATTGGTCAGCAGCCAGCGGACGGCCAAAAAGTCATAATAGCAATGGTAGAAACAGGAACAATCATAATAGTCAAAAAAAAACGAAAAAATAAACTCGGATTCACATTTTGGCCAATGGTCATTTTTTTCATTGGTCAGCAGCCAGCGGACGGCCAAAAATTCTTATTATCAATGATAGTAACAAGAACAATCATAAGAGTCAAAAAACTCCTGGATTCTAACCCCAAAACTAGTTAAATTGCATAGCAATTAAAAAGTAAACAACTTTTATTTATGTTTATTATATAACTAGTTAAATTGCATAGCATTAAAAGTAAACAACTTTTATTTATGTTTATTATATAATAGATAGTTTAACAAATCTTATATATAACACACCGAGGGAGATAGAGATGAGGGGTGGGGGACCTCTTATGCATTAATTTAAAAAATAACACAGCGAGGGAGATAGAGATGAGGGGTGGGGCACCTCTTTCTCATGCATTAATTTAAAAAAGCGATAACCTAATATACCCAATGCAAATAGATAGGGAGGGTAACGGACGACGGACGGACGGATACCAAAAAACGAGCCCATAAATTGCATAGCAATTAATACATTATTTATTTATTTTTAAAGATCATTTTTTTTAACTACGCATGATTTATGGTTGGAAATTACAATAATGTTTGAACGTTCCCCACAGTTTCATCACACCTTATGAAATTTCTAAGCAACCGTTTGATTTATCGATATTCGCGACATAAAATAAATTAAATACTTGGAATTCAGATAATCAGGCGATAATCGATCATTACGAGACCGTTCACGACGTCAGGATTTGTCCGAAAAACCAAAACAAAATTTTTACCGTCGGAAGGCGGGGAAGTAAATTTACTCACAACAATCTACCCATCCCACCGCTGAGTTGCAGGCGTTGCCTCACGCGTTACTACACCTTGAACGGGTTGGAACGACATTTGGCTGTCAGTCACGACGTCATACTACCAGACATAGCAGGCATTATGGCGCGGAGTGGTAATAGGGCTGGGTCGGGAACCGGACCAAAATTTTGCATTTGGTGCTCGGGCCAGGATAACCTAATCCTATTTAAAGACGAACGACAACGTGCCTCGATGGGGATAGGAGGCGGAGGGGTCGACATGATAGCTCACCTGTCGCAAATTCACGGGATCGATTTAAGGATCAGGGGTTCTCCGACTTACGCTTGCAGCTTGTGTACCGCCACCGACGGTTCTAATTCATCAACCGTAGTAGCTTTCGAATGCTACGAAACATTGGTGAAACACGCGGCCCGAGCTCATGGCCTAACTCTCTCACCCCAGCACGACGGTGCAGCATCACACTCCGGTCTTGTTGCTTTCGGTATATGGAGTTTGATTTTTTATGAATAATAATAGAAAGTTTAACCATGTAAAAAGATTTTTAATAGAATTTGGGGAGGGGTTAATTATTTTTTTAATTTTACCCTTAATTATTAATGACTGTGTTCTCGAGTTTTATTATTGCTTGACTATCTTAACGTTAAAAATAGGTATTTGAGTATACCGCGATAGCTTAGGTTGAGTAGATCACATTTTCTTAATCAATTGCTCTGCAATTCTTATGTCCCCTCCTTCTCCCTTTGAAAAGACTGTTGTGTGACGCTATAAGCTAGGACTACTAATCATGACAGACATTGGCTACCAAACTAACCCTTAAATGTTATGGGAGAAACAGATGTAAGACGTGGTAAAACATTTGAAAGTCAGCTTGAATATTTTGAACGCGAAGCTAAAGGTTACATAGACAAACAACCATTAAGTAGAAGAAAAATGACGAAAATCGGCGTGAATATTTTAAACGGGAATTCGTTGAAGATGATGAAACAGCCGAACAACTTAAAGGCGAATTCGCTAAAGTATATGAGACAGATGAACAGCTTAAAGGACAAGCTCTCGCCCAAAGAAAGCGAGAATATCGTAAACGTAAACGCGAATTCGCTAGAATGTATGAGACAGAGGATCAGCTTAAACTAAAGCGACAAGCTCTCGCCCGAACAAAACGTGAATATCGTAATCGTATGCTAATGAATGAGAAAGAGGAACAAGTTATACGCAGACGAGAAGTTTAAGCCCAAACACAACGTGAACGTCGTAAACGCATGCGAATGAATGAGACAGGTGAACAACTTAAACTCAAGCGAGAAAGTCTTGCCAAAATTAAACGTGAATATCTTAAACGTATGCTTATGGATGAAACAGACGAACAGGGTAAGCGCAGACGAGAAACTCAAGCCCAAAAGAAAGGCGAATATCGTAAACGTGTGCGAATGAATGAGACAGAGGAACAGGGGAAACGCAGACGAGAAGCTCAAACCCTAACAAAACGTGAACATCGTAAATGTATGCGAGTGAATGAAACAGACGAACAGGTTAAACGCAGACGAGCAATTCAAGCCCAAAAGAAATGTGATTATCGTAAACGTATGCGAATGAACGAGACAGAGGAACAGGTTAAACGCAGACGAGAGGCTCAAGCCCAAAAGAAACGTGAATATCGTAATCGTAGCGAAACCAAAAACGACCTCAACAAAGTTTTCTATATATAGTTATTGTAAGGTATGTATACTGGTTACCAAACAATTTAACATTAAATTGCCGATAACGATTTACGGTGTTTATAACGTATGAGATCAACAACGGTTACTCGCTCCCAAGAAATGCATAGCAAATTTGACTACTGTATAACGTAGTTATTTGATTTTTTACACCAGACATTAAGCGCGAGACATCAATTTAGCCATATCTATATATACATTTATTCGGCTAGCTATTAATTTATCCTTACATTTTGCCCAAAGATGAGAATCAAACATCCTCAAACTTGACCAAATCTGCCGATTCCTGCCTCAATGATAGCGTTGGAGTGGCCAAAACAGTCATTCCATCAACCTCCTCTTTCCTCTGCACCTTTTGTCAATCGCCAAACCCCACAAACAACTCTATTAGCACTGCGCACTATTACTCCAACGCTGGTGCATTCATACTTCACGTGCTAACCGACCACGCGGCTCTTCTAACGCCCGGAATAACGAAACGCATCATGGAATCATCGACGGGTAAACTAGGTTCTAAACCAAAACCTCCGGTAGATCCCGAAGATGGTGCGAGTATATTTTTAAATCACATCCCCGATACCATCTATACCCTTTACAATCAATGCGCTTTGGCGGCTAATGCCTTAAAAGCAACTCTACCTACCAACGGACCCACGGGGGTTGGGCAGCCACAATTAACGCTGGAACAACAGCATTTTGTTAATCTATTTAACATAGATGGGCAAAATTGTGAAGCGGGACTTGATTATAATAATCAACTTAACGAACAATTTAAAAGACGAGACTACCTTTCTTCGGTCAATTGTACTGACGAAAGCAGTTCTGCCCCTTCCTCTAATTCCTACCACACCAATAATTTACCACCTTTGAAACCGATTTACTCCTCCCCGACCAAACAGTCGCATCTTTATTGCGTTTAAATGTCCAACTTGTATGGCAAAATATTATGTTGAAAATGATGTAGTCTTTAATAAATTTATATTTTGTTGTATGTATATATTTTTTGACGGTATAAGATGGTCGTTTAAACATATAAGCCTAAAATTTATTTATAAGTTTAGAATGGTTCGTCAATTTATTTTAATAAATTAAATTTTTAACGCTAAGAATGGCTATGCCCGGCAAAATTAGCAAATTTTTTGTACTAAAAATTATTGCGCTTTATGCTAAAAGTCAATTAAATCTAAATGTAATATCTGATTTTTAACAAAGAATAATTGATTTATTTTAAAGAATTATAAATGATAGATATTATTTAAAAGCAGCAAAATTTTCTGGATCTTTTTTCGTGTATAATACTAACTCCAAATGCAACAAGGTTGAAACAAATAACAAAATTATGCTTACGGTATTAAACCGTTTTTTAGACCTACGGTTTAAGAAAGGTTGTTAGATGTGCAATATTTTGTTGAAACAAGATGAGCGTTGGATAAACATATTCTTTTAATATTCATTTTTTTATTTAATGTTAGCCGAATATCTTTTAAAGTATACTAAATTTAAATATCATGCAGCACCCACCTCTTCTGCCATCTCTATTTTATATGTTAACTTATACACGCATTAAAGATGTTAACTTGAACAAATACCAAAACTTTTATTATATGCTGGGTTTTAGTGCATTTAAACGTAACTTCATGGATTAGTCTATGAACCAAGAATCGCTTATAAATCTTTGGGGACTTTGTTTTAGTTTAAAAATTGTTATTTCAAATTAACCCTACAGGTACTAGGGTAACCTTTGGGTGACGCAGCTTTATAATTAATTTTCTCAAAAACTACTGAAGGTAAAAACATTTTTTAAATTAAATGTGAGAGATTAAATTGTGATAAATCATCTGATACAATTGTATTACTTCCTCAATAATTCTTGAAATCGTTCAAAAATCGCAATTCCGACCTGCCTTCTTTTCTTCAATCATTATTACATAACAATAAATTTTAGCAATTAAATTTACATATTTAAAATCTGCATGTCCAACATTAGAAATATAGAATTCATATGAGTACTTTACAATTTGCCCTAAAGTTGAACGTCACCTACAGGCTACATTGGGTAACCTTTTTAATGATTTATCCAATGATTATTTTTTTGCAAAAGTGATAATATATAGGGGATCGGGGTAGAATAGCAAACTTTTTGCTCTTTTAAACTATAAAAAGTCTTGGTAAAACAATATTTTCGAGTTTCTCTGATTTTTTGAAGGAAATATGGCGGGTACATTTTATAGATAAAATTGTACCTCCTCAGATGCCAAATACGGCTAAAATTGGTTTTATAGTTTTAATGCGGCCTAAGATAGAGGTCCACATTTCTATACATGGGCTAGCTTGCATTGAAATTAGAGGGGGCTATAATGATTTAGGGAGGGGCAAAATGATCATTTTTCGAATTTTTAGCCATACTTTTGATAAATTTCAACAAATTATTTGATATAAAAGGCAGCCGCCCCTTCCTGCCTCCCCCCCCCTGCTAGGCCCATGGTCCGAACACTCAAATCTCCCAAGGGTTGAGGTTTTCTGGATTTTTAAATGATAGGTTCAAAATCAATTAAAATTAGAGATGCACCGATACCACTATTTTATGCCGATACCGATACCAGCCGATACTTAAGATTTTTTTGCCGATACCGATACCATGCCGATACTTATAATAAAAAAAATTTTTATACTAAAAAATATATGCAAATTAAATATTATAAATTAAGTCACATCCAAATTTTGGTAGATCAGAATTTTGACGATAAAACAATTGTAAATAAATATTTATAGCCAATCAAATGAAACAATTTTCAAAAAATTTAAAAAGTCCTCTATTTTTTAATGGTAGGAGATACTATAAATATTATTTTTTGAGTTTCATATTGAAAAAGGTATCGGCTTGGTAATTGCCGATACTAGCAAAGTATCGGGCCGATTCTTTTGGCAAGGTATCGGCGCCGATACCATGCCGATACTTGGTATCGGTGCATCTCTAATTAAAATAGTGCAACTGCAACCCATATTATAATGAATAAATCCAAGGTGCCTTTTATGGACATAACACAGCAAAGCAATTCATGCTAATTAAAAAAAGTGCAACCCATCTTTCAAAGAATAAATCCAAGGTGCCTTTTATGGACATCACACAGCAAAGCAATTCATAAAAGGCCCGCCTTTTAGATTTCGTTTTAAGATGTGGTGAGCCGTAACATAACATTACCAATAGGCCACGTTATCGTGTTCAAGCAAAATGAAATAGGATTAGAAGGAGCTGTCATAAATTACTTAGCTACCTTTTTTGTCTCTTTTAAGGTATATTCTAATAATATTTTTGCCATCGCCTAATTATTAAATTCGGAGCTATGAAAACAGTGCGTTGAAATCGTCTCAAATCCCCCAAAAAAAGATTTATTCCGCGAAGGAATATTTTTAACTTCATGGCAGTACGTTGGCACGTAATCATAATAGCTTCTTAATTGTTTTTAACTATTACATGTAGCAGAATTACACCTTGTTCAGAAAAATGATTTGGGTAAATGCCCAAATAACTATATGTAATAAATTTATAAGTGGCTTAGAATGCTCTGATTAAATGTGGTGGCCACGAAATTATGTTTTCGAGGTAGAAATTGGTGCTTCCCGATATTTGGATTGGATGTACCACAATACCTGCCAGCTCTATTATCTTAACAAAGAAATCATTAAACTCTGCAGTTTTATAAAACCAATTGTCCGTAAATATTATTAAAATTAAGCCCGACTTCCTAAATGAATATTAGATTTTTAAGGTCAGAGACGCGATAGACGGTCATTAACTAAAAAGGTCTCTCAAAGGCGCTACTCTGTATGCAGCGAAGCAACCATATTTTATGCCCATACTGCAATGTCAGGCCTCATATTCATTGTTGATCATCGTTCCAATATAATTAAATAATTATTTTCAACTATCTTAGTCATTTAATAAAATTTTAAAATTAGCTTATTTAATGTCTCTCAGTGTAACCTTTAGGTGACACCCATTTATTTCCGGAACCAGACAATTTTTATAGAATTCTAGAGCCTCTTGAGCTGCCCCAAATTTCATTATAATAATTGCTTCGGCATAACCTTTAGTGGTACCTGTCGGTTTAGCCATTTAAATCGTTAAGGAAAAGCAAAAAGTTAGGGACATGTAATTTAGGAAAATAAGTGTTTTTAGTTAATTATCAAGTTCTAACTGATAACCATATAAAAGTCGAGATAATATTATTTACCTTGGTTCTTAAATTGGAAATATATATAAGCCTATAACATTTAAACATAAATTAATAATTTATTCTCATTCTGCTGACTCAGTCTTGATTAATAGATCCAACATTATTATTTTAATATATATTAGTCAAAATCGTGTGATAATCGCTGAGCCTTAACTTATGTAAAAATAATCATTTAAGCGATTTACACTTATGTAATTAAAATATATTTTTTACGTTTTTGAATTACTGTTAGTTATATCATAATAAAACTACTATAAATTACTTAATACATTATTATAAACCATTAATTATTGAAGTTTGTAAACAAAATATAAGGTCTTATATGCACCTTTACGGAGTAAGAGAGACTTAGTTAAATACAAACCACATTTGGCTTATATCTAAGATAAAACTTTAACCCTCAAGAGCTGGGACACACGGACCCCACGATAGTTATAAACTTAGATATAAAACGGGTTTAAAATCATTTATGACTTACATAATTTGTAAATTTTTAACAAATTTATTTAAAAATTGAGTGATTTTGCGTTTTTTAATACTCAAATACAAAATCTCTTAATTTATGCTCTTTAAAACATGGTGTTCATATTTGGCTAGGGGAAATCAGAGACCAAAGCCCCACCCACGGGCCGGGATACTGTCTTAAATTTTTTTAATTTTGGACGCTTAATGAGATTTTTTGGTTGGTGTAATATTTTGTCACTTTTTAATTTGATTGTATATGAAAAATGTTTGTAAAATATAAAAAAAACAAGTTATTTTTATAATCTTTGCCCGAACCCCTCTATTTATTTTAAGTCCTCGCTACGTTCATGGAAAGGATTTAAATATTTATATTTCTGTAGCCTTTTCATTGTTCGTAAATGTACCGTCATGACAAAATACAAAAGCGTCATGCCCAAATTCACACAATGCATGCAAGTATTAAATTTAATTTAATTTTTCTTAACAAAAATTCAACAAAGCTTGCCCATTTGGCAATTCGCCTTTATTCTCTTATCACTCGTCATTACGATAAACTATTACTTATCATCATAATAATTAATTTCCACCACACCTTTCTCTTTTTTGCGTTAAATAATATAATTTCCATAAATTAAATTATTTTGAAATTAATTGATAAATTGCGGGTTTGTTAATAATTTGGAAAAGATAATAAATACCCCATTTAGCATTGCCGGTGTAGGGTATCAGCAGCCAGCGTGGTAACTCCAAAACACCCCTTTTGATTGGGTAAAGGGATGATTAATGGCTTTTTTACACTCTCTCCCTCCAATGGGATTGAGTAGAGGCGTGATTGATGAGATTTTTTGAAAGAATTTTAGCTCGTGTTAACACCCAGCGTTCGTCGTGTTACGACTGAGACATTGTTCTTAATAAACTTTACCTACCCAAAAAACACATTATTAATTTTTTGCATATTAAAATTTGTATTGTTCTCTTTATAATTTATAATAATTTGTCTGAATTAACAAATATTTATTAATTTTTTATAGGGGGGGGGGGGGAAATCACCCTAAGTTAGATCCCAGCTTTACAAAAATTCATAAATATATACGTAATATTTTATTAATATATAACAACAATAAAATCAAATAAATAAATAATTTTTTTTTTTTTTTTTTTTGTTTTTTAATGATCTAAAAGTTTTATTCAGAAACAAATAATTATAATTATGATATACACGAATAAAAAATATAAAAACGCGTTGTCTATATTTAATTATATAAAAATTCATAAAACCCCACAATTTTAAAAATTTAATATTGAATTTATTAAAACAATAAACATAATGCCTAAAAATAGCAAAAAGTGACCTTTATTGATTGACAGCTCATATTTAACACGGCTGGCCTCTATTATACTACACCGGAATAAACTTAAAAGTGCAATCTAATTAGCGCCATCTATAGGCTATTTTAATTTTTTTTGAGAGATAAAGTTAGTTTATTAATAGAGTTGTGAATGAACGCGTTCAAATTACTTGAAAAATTGATGAACGGCGTTCCTCTGTTTTTTTGGTGAACTTTGACGTGAACGCGTTCCTTTTTTTGATAAACGCGTTCAAATTTGACGTTCGTTCAATTTTAAAAACTTTTTTTTATATTTTTTTAATCAGCTGTTTTTCCTTTTTCCTATTACCTATTCTGAAACAATTTTAACATACCATAATGTGCAAAAGAAGATGAGATAAAAGTTTATTAATTTGATATTATTAATTATATTTTAATTTATATGTTAATATATGGACAATCACATTTTTATATCGTCGTCATCTCTAGATTCTGAATATTCAAAATCAGCGGGTGAATTGACATTGCTATGGCAAAAATATGAGAATTATTCATTTCACATAAAAGACCGAATTCAATAATTACTAAATGTAAAAAAGAATAAACTTTTAGCTTTATTGAAAAAGGGTTTAAAACCCCTAGAATTGATAATGTAAGAACTGTCGATTCCCAAATATTATTTTTTTGACGAGGAAGTAGAGGGCGGATTGGAGGATGATATCTTATCGCAATTTTTTGAAGCGAAGGACAAAACATTAAATGTTTTAAATAAATTTCCTGCTTAAAAGATTTGTTTATTAAGTATCAAATCCCCTCATCTATCCTTGTGGAACGGGTTTTTAGTATAGCTAATGCTGTATTAACTGCCAAGCGTTCCTGCTTATACGAAAAAAATTTTAAAAAACAATTATTATTAAAAATATAAGAAAAATTTTTATAAATAAAAAATCTTTATATTCGCTCTGTTATATTATATTTATAATTTTATTATCGAAATAAACCTATTATTATTTATCATGGCTTATATTGTGTTAAAAAATATAAGACATTTATTTATATCAAATTAAAAAAAATTATCATAAAATTTTGAACGAACGTGAACGCGTTCCTTTTTTTTGATAACGAACGTGAACGCATGCGATTTTTGTCAATGAACGTTGAGCGCGTTCGATTTTTCTAAAAATGTTTACAGCACTAGTATCTAAACATAATATTAAATGGTACAATTTAGAAATCCCTATCTTTTTTAGCATGCATGTGACTTGAAAGTGAAAACAGACATATAACGTTTTCGCTAGTCACATTCTAAACGAGATAGGTAAGGCCAAATTAGATTTAATCTACCATTTATTTTGTTCGGTGTTGTAATAATTCTATCAAATATAATGATAAATTATTAAAGAGCAAAAATTTATAGATTATATACATAATTTGTTATTTAAATAAATTTATTTGAACTATTTTTAATATGTATATGTATACTTAATAAATTTTTTTTATTAGCGACTATAATTTAGTCATAAAATTAAGATATAAGAAATGAAGCATACGTGTTAAAACCTTGAGATGACCTAACCTCGACCTAAGGTTTCAGGTTAGTTCCTTAAAAAAACCTTGAGGTCGTTATAACCCTCAAACCTAACCTTAAGGTTAGGTTTAGGATCTTTGAAAACCTCGAGGTTTTCTCACAACCTAACCTAAAGACTTAGGTTAATGTTTATAAAACCTCAGGTTTCCCGACCACTGGTCTCGACTTTAAAAAAATTTTTATACCATTAATATTTTGCCCAGTTTATTTAATATAAAAAATCAAATCGGCGAACAATTTATTTATTAAAAAACTTCTATAAACATGTCATTAATATTCATTGTATACTACTTCACTCTACAGCTTTAATTACCTGTTATTACAAATAAAAGATTCTATTTAAAGGGCATTTTTTAATTTTTTTTAATTATTAATTTGTATTAAAGTCTGCCAGATATAGATTGACCCATTTAATTATAGGTTCACTTATAGTTAACTTAGTTACAAATATAAATTAGCTGAGACCCTGAGTTTGCATTGGCAAAAATCAATAATGCCTTTAGATACATAATTTAAGACATGAGGGTCAGCCCTCTTATATAACTATATCAGTTCATTTCTAAATTATTGCATGTTTAATATTTTGGTATAAAAACCAAAAACGTACGAGTGGATACTTCATATAGTTATTCATAACATAAGTAATTAGTTGCACATATTACAACGTTGTAAAAACGCATAAAGACATAGGATTTTTATTGATAACAACATTTGAGGTTTGCAATAAATTGCACGCATAGAATTTTACCTTTAAACAGTAGACGATTCTATTATAGTGTAAGAGCCCATATTTTGTCCTAGAATATTTACTTGTTCCATTTCTTAAATAACTTCGCCATTAGATATTTAATTATATTTATAGTTAGTGTGTTGAAAAATAGACACATAAATTTTAGTGGATTTGAATGCACCCGTCCTATCTTTATAGTGTGAAAGATAATATTAATGACAAAACAAAAGCATAATTTTATTTATCTTGAGAATTTTAGAGCAGACTCATGCTTTAATTTTTTATGGTTTTTTCGAACAGTGAAAGAAATGTACATTCTGAAACAATCGTTCGGCCATCGCTGGGGCTTACAAAAAATATTTAGCCATTGTAGCTCAATTTATAAAGATTAACCACCGACTATATCATCACATCAGAGAGGATGATATAATTGTTAGCATTGCGAAATTTGAAGAGGCTTTACCTATAAATACTACTTACTCAGAACTCATTTTAAGTATATACGTTAATATTATACATAAATAAAAATTTTATAAAAAATTATTTTAATGCCGAAAATGATTTACATGCTCATTATAAATATCTGAATTTCGGGAACTGTATCATTTTTTATTTAATTAGTAAATAAATTGTAATAGATCAAGTGTATTTTATTTATATTTACATTTAACATCCTAAATGTGAATCACACAAAAAAAAATCACAACTAAATTCATTATGTTAGTATTATGATGGTCAATAAAGAAATTTTAAAGCCGAGATCTCGTCTGCCTATGAAATCTCGTAACATCTCGCATTGAGGTTAAAATTCTCGTCTCGATCTACATTGTTACAAATTCAGAGATATTATTTAATAAAAGTAAGTCGGTTATTCGTTATCGGTTTGTTGTAAGTTGCATACCCTCACACGATTCACCACCTCACTATGCCTATAAATTATAGAGCTTTTAAATAATACTTTTGTGGGCGTTTTTTAAAATATATGGGTCATAAAATTGAATGCAAACGGCCTTTAAAGCTATTTTATGGTGTAAGAGAACCAACGTTTTGCATTTAACTTATATAATTTTGCAGATATATTTATAGTTTATTAATTTTTATAATCTCAATTATAAGCATGTGATATGGCGTTCACATTTAGATACATTATCTTAAAAATAATATTCTCTAAATTTTTTATAAAAAGTCACCTTTTCTAAATTTGTTGTTGTTGTGATAAGATGGTAAAGGCACTGGTTGGCAAATGAGCTGCATTATATAATATGTTCAAGTGACCGCCTCCAAACTCTTCTTCCAATTTTATCTTTCATAAAAATTTAGAATTTTCAATTTGTAATTTATCATAATAATCATTGTTTTTTCTGAATAACAATCTTAGACTTAATTATATTACTATACACTTAAAGATGCATTTAAAAGCTTTAATTATATCTTCCTTATTTCTCACTTACCCATTATTTTGAATTTATACATTATTTTCAGTTATAAGCGGAATAGGCCTTAATAATAAAAGATGTGTTTAAAAAATAGCGGTTCTTATTAAAAAGTTATCAACGTGATTGTTACAAATACGATCTTAACTGTATCTTTTAATAGAATATCTCAAATAGATTTTCTTTCTTTTACGTTTTTCCCAACAATTTTAATTCCATTTAAATGATTAAATTCTGCTGCAAATAGAATGGGAATGACTCTTTTTGGTGTTAACTTCTTTATAGAAACAACGATATTAAATACATACAATCGAATACAGCTTTGGAATAAGATGCATGATATTTAGATATGTGTATATAAGTAACTAAAGACGGGTTAGTGCATCGGGCATTTTAATTTTATAGCATTAATATAGTATACAGAATAGACATAAATTTTCTGACAATTTTATTAGATGGCATATAAAGTGTATCAAATGTCTATTCTATCCTATAACTATCATTAGTATAGATAATCTTTCTATGTGTATAAAAATTTATCTAAATTATTCTCATATGACTTGGCTAAAAATAATAAAACACAAGTTTTGACCCTTTGCAAAGACTATGTCTTGTATGTATCTTTTAATTTAAGACTTATTTGTCAGATGGATTAGATTTATTTATAGTATATAATACGTGTGTTAAGTAGTATTGCAAATTGTTTGGAAACATTAGGTTAAGTTGCTTTTTTAGTTTACCAGAGCTATGTAAATGTATTGATTCAAAAACGATGTTGATTTTAACTTGAAAAAGATATTTAAGTGTCATAGTCAAATAATGTTATATAATATATGCTAAAATTTAGGCGGATAATTTTTGCATGCAATATTCGTCACAATTTGTCGCGTTTGTAAATGTTTTTGGCCATGTGCGACGGGAAATTTTAAATTTGTTTGTAGATTTATGTTGTTTACTTTTGTATAAATTTAATATGACACTACCAAAACTTACAGATTATCGACCTTTGAGGAAGGGTAATATATGATCAATTAAATTTTTAGATTATTTGGTTTGATCATTTTATCTATATAATGTTTTACTTTTGAAATTTATAATTAATGTTTATAATTTAAAAATGTAAGTTAAATATTTGGTATGTTTTTATTTAAAAAAGTTTACTGTCAAGATTTTAAAGAGATAGTTTTATAACAGATTGTATCTCCCTAATATTAATGCAATTATTTGCTCTAGCATGTTTAACACCTGTTTAATATAACCTAATATTATTCATAACTAAAATATTAACTAAATGATTAGTCCACTTAATAGGAATTAAGTTTATAATCTGTATACAATGTGTAAATATTATAAAGAATATTTCTTCTTGTTTTACATGTGACTTCATCTTTGTACAAATAACTTTTTAATCAAAAAAATAAAAAAAATTTATTTATTAATATTTCTTTTATCAACATTTTTTTCCATTTTTACCCCCTCCAATTATTGTATATAATCATTGCTGCCTAAGTAGTAAAACAATATTTAAACTCCATTTTGTGAACTAACTTTTTACCATCTCATTTCCTGGCACGTTACGCTTTATCACACAGCACAAAAAATGTAGTTTTTTGTATAGATAGACTATGCAGTAAAAAAGGCTTAAGGCAATGTGTTACCATGCACATTTTACAATTCTGAATCAATATTTATTTAGTGTAAAGCAACGTCTAGCTTCTATCCCACTCTATCTAACCTATTTTAATTATAACTATGATTTCAAATTATTATATCAAAAATTAAATTGCAATTTCAAAAGTAAATATCTCATGGCATAATCGAATTAATCACGCGTTATTAAAATATTGGCATCAATCCACTCCTTAAGAACGTCATTGTTTTTATCCTTTGCATACTTCTTTTCATTCTTAGCTTTCTTTCGGCGCTTGTTTTTGAGCATAAAATACTGAGCAGCGGTCAATGAAGTTTTTTTCGTTAATTATATGTGATACCAAATTCAATTATAATTTAAACAAATTTGGCAACTGCGTGAACTTACGTCATATAAAGATATATACTAATACCTCTAGGCAAAGTTGATTTCAAAATACGATGAAATTTACAATTACGATTTGTAATCAATTGCACATTTTCTTGTAATCAAAAATTGTTCTAGTGTATATCAAATAAAAATTGCGACAAAAAATCAAATTTTTCGTTAAAATTAAAGATAATATACAAAACAAAATCAATATATGACACTTAACGTATTATTACTTTACTTGTGGGCGGAATTATTATTGGATTTCTGGGTGATTTAGAGCCAGAATTTTATTATGAAATTTTATACTTGGGATATAGTTTAAAAAAACATTAAGCAACTTTACATAGTCTGATTTAATTTATAACCGCTTAAGGCTTTTTCTTTATCCTAACATCAATATTCAATCATGCATAACATTTGTGGCTTACCCCCCTCCCCCGCGCCTCGTTTAAATTACAAGATGACTGATCGGCTGTGCGACCTTTCTTCATAAGGGAAAAATATGTCTACTGCTGGCTGCGAGATCCTTGAAAAGAAAATACCTGAATTTATACTTAATTTATTCAATCGAACCCCTCCCCCCGCAATAATATAGTAGTAACTAGTTTACCGATGAAAGCTATGTTCACCATCGCCTCCTTTTAAATATTAAATTGATGTTGTAAAGCATCGATATCTCCGTTGGAGTTGGGTTTTACAATTTGCTTTGCGATATTTCAGTGCTTATTTATAACAACTTATTTGTACGTGATTGGCATGGGCGGGCAGGGAGGGGTGGCTGCCCCTCTCTAAATCCAATATTTTATTGAACTTTATTAAAATAACGGCTAAATTTTTAAAAAATAATCATTTTGCCCTTCACTAAATCATTATTGCCCCGTCTAATCCCATTGCTAGCTACGCCCACGGGCACGTTATTTAACTATTGTGAACAACATGCTTTGGATTTTGTGTGAATAAATTGGGAAAATTTATTTCAAAAATAAGTTTACTTTAAACTATGTTTAACACCTGTCTATTACCTCTTTACATGGGCGTATCTAGGGGGAGGCAGGGAGGAGCGGCTACCACCCTCAAAATCCTTAATTCTTTAAGATTATATATATATAATTTTAAAAAATTGTCATTTTTCCTTTTCCTAAATCATAATTCCCCTCCCCCCTGTTCCAATTCTGGCTACGCTCATGCTTTTGTTTAATCACAGCTTTTTAGTCTTCCTTTGTTCATATAATTTTTGTCCCTGTTCCAAGGCTTTTAAACTAATGGATACTACCCAGTGGCGTTTAGGGGGGGGGGCGACGGGAAATTCTTCCCCCCCCCCACCGGGCAAAAATTTATTTTTATTTACAAATAAAATGTAAAAAAATTGCCAGCTTTCCCACCCCCCCCCCCCTCGAGAAAATCCTGGCTACGCACCTGTACCAGATTTTATAATTTTGATGTTGAAATAAAAATGTGATAACATATATTTGGAAATTCCCCTCCCCCCCCCCCCCCCCCCCCCCCCGGGAGAAAATCCTTGCTACGCGCCTGATACTACAATGCCATAGAAGTCCTTGCTTACAAAAAATCAGAGTACCATTAAAAAAAAGTTAATGCCGATATATAGGCAGGCGTTAAATAATTTATAATTACTCTTTTTCTTCTATTTTTTACAAATCCCTATAAAAATTTGTTGAAAAGTAAAATACATGTGCCTACTGCACACATGGCATGCAGGGTTCGCTTATCCCCCTTATCTTGATAGATTAACAACAAACTTCGCTGCATATACGCTGACGTTCTGTCCGATTGATGTCTGCCTGCCCAGAATAAAGTTACGCTCGCGTTCTACTCTGATGATCGCCTTTGCTTTTATGGTTTTCTAAAACCACAACAACTGTAATACTGAGTGTAATACTGTTATTAATGTTACTTCTAGGTAAGAGTAAAGATAATTTAATAACTAAATACCCCCCCCCCCATCCATTTTGTCCACCATCTTAACCTAACTAAGCGCTCCTTCACATAGCGCTAAAACAATACCACATTTTTACACCGCATTCCTGGCGCGCTGTCATTTCTCACCTCCCCCATTATTAAAAATTACATTTTAGTGCTGCTGCCCCCATTTAAGTGAAATCTCAAAATTTTCATCAAGAAAACGTATAGGAATTCACCTTCTTAAATATGCAGAGGATGTTGAAACGTAAGTTTATTTTGATTTTCCATAATAAATTAATTATGTAGAAGTGTGGTGGAGTTATACTAGTTAATCATATAATTTACTAGGCATTTTTTTAGTGTTTTCAATGTTTTTGAAATGCATGTTTTCGTTGGCACCTTTTATGCTTTCAATTATCGCATTTCTATCCCAATAATAATTTTATATCAATTGCTTATGCTAATTTAATGGGTGCTTTTCCCTCTCTAACCCTTTTTTACCTTCTAGCATTAAGCATTGATTTCATTTACAGTGTTTTTTATTTACCCCATAATTCATCGAGTCTCTAAATAGTGATTGCATTTTCAAGGACTTTCATTTAACAAATTGATCTTTAACCCAATTTACCCGTAATTTTTGTTAGAATAAAGGATTTGTTCATTATTCCACCGGTATTAATGTCCGATCAGGCAAAAGGTACGTTTAATATTAAGGACAGGGAAATTTTTTGCTATAATTTTACGAGTTTTAAGCATTAAAATTGTTGGGTAGACATTGCAGATTTGCAAAACTTTTATGATGATGCTTCTGTTTAGCGCTCTCATTTTAGCTAGTTCTACCAAAGCTAAAGGGCCATAAGAAATTTTCTGAATATTTTATATAGTTTGCGTGTAATTTTTTTAATTAGCATCTTAAGAATCGAAAAGTTGCATCTATGTCATTTTAATTATAAATCTTTCCATGTAGCATTTGGATTTCTTTAACAATGATTATTGATTGACCATCGTGTCGCTCTTTATGATTTTTATCATTTTCTTTGTCCTAAAGCCGACCAAATTTAACGGCTAAATGTAATGATGGATTGTTGACCTACGCAAAAAAATTTGTATCACTTTTTTATGATGACCATTATGATATATACATGGGTGGAGGAGGGGGGCTGCCCCTCTCTAAATCCAAAAATGCTTTAAAATATATTATAATTATGGCAATTATCATTTTGCCCCTCCCTAAATCAATATTCCCCCCTCTAAATCCAATCCTGGCTTCGCACATGGATATCTACATTTATTAACATTCCCTTTTAAAAAGTGTTCCACGTTTTGGCAGCCATTTTGAAAAGTGAAACATGAATTTTGGCCAATTTATATGGTTTGATTAATTTTTAAAATCGTTATAACGATTAAAATGGGTTGTTTCATGTTATAAGATCAATGATTATTGTCCAATACAATCCATCGCTATACAAACTCTACTTCACTTATCAAAATGGCGCTCGTTTTTGGCAACATTTTTGATGCGTAAATATATAAGAGATGAGCAGTCTATTATTAGTCTATGCTCATGATAGACAATGTTTTAGCTGCATTTTAATTATAATGAATGATCTATTAAAAATCGTCCCGAAAAATTCTCCTATGTTTTTTTCGCTTTATATGCCTCCAAGTTTGACATGCGAATAAAGGAAAGGTGACAGAGGCCCGAGGATAAATTGGGGAATGAATGTTTAATGTGGCGCTTGGCAAAAAATGTTATATAAATAGAATGTTTTGCCTCTTCCTTTCACCCTGAACCTAGTTAAGAATTTGCTTTTCTCAACTGCACGACTCTCTTAATGTGTATTGAAGTGACATCTTATAGAGGGACTTCACATTGGGATGGTGACAAACAAACTGTAAATTAATATATGGCCTGTCTGTCGAGCGAATTGAGAAAGCGCAATCGCATTATATTTCATAAATAGATGGCGCGTGCGTTTTTATTTGAAACTGTGTGTTTAATCAGTACAAGCAACAGGTAATGTTATTAATTGCTATGCAATGGGCTCACTTTTGATTGTCCGTCCTGCCCTGTCCTCTCCAACTTGTAAGTTCTTAATAATTGATGTGGGAACGTATAGGGGTTTTTAATGGCTGTCACCTTATGCTTATGCAAAAAACTTCTATTTCCCTTTCGCATATGAACTAGCTAATGACCGCTGGTTGGATTTTTCCTATATAATCTTGATTTCTATTCTCACGTCGAAAGGCCCCAAAAGTTGTAAAACTCTCATAAACAGCCTATCCATGGGCAACCAGCATTGGGATTAGAGGGGTGCAATAATGATGTAGGGCGGGGCAAAATGATCATTTTTTCAAATTATAACCATAATTTTAACAGTATTTAGGACTAGGGGCAGCCGCCCTTTTTTGCCCCCTCCCTCTTGGCTACGCCCATCAGCCTATCTCTAAATTCCTTGTACTTATTAAATTATTCGAATGTAAAAAGTCTCGCAATAATTGTAAATCATGACTAATTCAAAAATTATGTTTTCCACAGTGATTACCCCGAAGAGGGAAGCGGAATCGGATATAACGAGCCCCAAGGAAGAGACGGACAGCGGGGCAGTGCGTTTGAAACGAGAAGTTGGCTTGGTAGGAGGATGCGCCATCATAGTGGGCACCATGATTGGTTAGCACCATTCCTTTTTCACTATAATTGAATCGCAAACTTTGTTTAAAAGTTCTATATCCTAGCTTTTGAATCCAATTGTTTAAAACCTTTATACTACTGTTGTAAAAACGGATAGGTTTTGCTTGGCCAATCTTTGGTTTTAGTCGATTAAACATAAACAAATCGAGGGTTCGACCAAAAAAACATTAGGTCTGTTTGCGCGACTAAGAAGAACAGACCAATGCTAAGTCGACTAAACCAACGGTCGAACAAAACCCAGCGTTTTACAACACTTCTTTATATATATCTTTGCAGAAGATGTTGAAAGATTTTTTTGTATGTTTTTAAACAACCTTTATATTAGGTTCGGGAATTTTTATAACGCCCGTCGGGGTTCTCAGAAGCTCTGGTTCCGTGGGCATGTCCTTGGTCGTTTGGTTCCTAGCCGGACTTTTATCCATGTTGGGTACGAAATCACTTATTTTACCCTATAGTATTATTAGCGGGGAATTTAAATTGTTTTGCTTTCGAGTATTCTTTGTATTAGCCTCTAGACGCATAGCTATAATCTTTAAAACGTTATTTTAAGTTAACAATTGACTCTTATTTCCCCATCAATTTATAAATGCCTTAAACTATAATATACGATCGGGGGACTAAGATTCTGTCTACTATTGTTGTAAAAAGACCTGGGTTTTGTTTGGTCGACCTTTGGTTCAACTCCCACACTTTAAAAGAATTTCACTCGTATGGTTCCTTAATAAATTGCCTTTATTTTATTCAGGAGCCCTGTGCTATGCCGAATTGGGCACTCTCATCCCTAAATCGGGAGGGGAATACGCTTACCTCATGGAGGCGTTCGGGCATTTAAATAAATTTTGGGGCCCGGTTCCGGCTTACCTTTTCGCCTGGACCACTCTCATGGTCTTGAAAACTTCAGCTATGGCCGTCATCTCTATGACCTTCGCCGAATACACCGTCACTTCCTTCTTCACCGGCTGCAAATCTCCCAGCGACATCAAAAAAATGATCGCCATCTCGGCTCTATGTAAATATGCGCGTTTTTCGTTTTTTTTATTACCAAATTTGATTCGTTTTTATAAAAATTAAGCTTTTTTCGAGGCTAATTCTATGTAGATATATGGTTTTTATCTAATGAAACTTTTCATTCGAGTTATCAAGGGCGTGGTCAGCAATGGAATTGGAGGGGGGGCGAAATAAGTATTTTTTTGAAATTTTAGCCACAATTTTAATAAATTTCAACAATTTTTGAATTTAGAGGGAGCAATCGCCCCTCTCTACCCCCCCCCCTGGCTACGCCCTTTTGAATTATGATCAAGTTCTCCTTTCCGACATATTTTATGCTCAGTCTTGAGTAATTTTTTAGGAAAACGTTAGGAATTTGGAGAATCGTTTATGTGTTGCTTCACTAAATCTTAATATAAGAGCATTATGAATTATATGTTTTTGAAGGTTTAAAATGAAAAATTTATCTCCTTGTATTGTAAACGTACGTTTATGTTTGTGTGTAGGTTTGATAGCGTTCATCAATTGTTTCAGCGTTAAGCTGTCAACCAAGCTGCAGACTTTTTTTACCTTCTCCAAAATCCTAGCTCTACTGCTCATCATAGTAGGAGGCTTCATCCGAATGTATCAAGGTACGGGACAATAATTTATAACACAGAAAGGAGTGTTGTAAAAAGATTTGGGTTTTATTTGGCAGACTTTGATGTTGTGTCTATTAAACTTATAGTCGACCTCTAGACTCAGTCGAAATTTGAAAACAAAGCCGTTAATCTTAGTTAAATTAAAGGTCGACCAGACAAAACCCTTGTCTTTTTACTACATTAGTGAATTGAATTTTTTATTTTTTGTCGCATAGCGACAACTACTCTAACAATCTTTGGCCCCCATACCTTAAAACTTATTTAAAAAAGGAAACAATTTTCCTTGCTATCGCATGATAATCGCGAATCCTTCTTTATAAGACAGAAAATCGGCATTATATAAATATAATTCTTTCGCAATATCTTTTTCAAATATTCATAATACTTAAATATGCATTTTTAAATAATAATGAACCTATTTATGTATCAAATTTTGCGAATATGTTTGTGGCACAGGACATTTGAGTTATCTCTCGACAGGATTTGCGGGCACTAATTGGAACCCATCCCAAATAGCTCTCGCTTTTTATAGCGGACTTTGGGCCTACGATGGATGGTAAGCCTTTGAATGAATTAAAAACTTTTTTTAATTGCTACGCATAATAATATTTAAATTTTTTACACTCTTGTTTAGGAATAATTTGAATTTCTTGGCGGAGGAAATTTCCGAACCGAACAAGTAAGCAGTGCCCCCCATACATTGATTTTTTGCTATTTTTATTCAATTTACATAAAATATAACAGCATTTACCGGTTTAAGGAAAATCATAAATTAAATTTAAAAATGAAAACACCTTAATTTTTAGAAATATCCCGAGATCGATCATGATCGGTATACCAACCGTGACGATCTTGTATGTTTTGACAAACATAGCCTACCTCACAGCCCTCTCCCCATCTGCCATGTTGCAATCTAACGCGGTGGCCGTGGTAAGACTTAGATCTCATTTCATTAGCAACGCGATGCAATCACTTATTTTGTCTAGCTCTTTGATTGTTTTCGAATGTAAATGCTACAATTAAATGTGCCTTAAAAGCTAATGTTATAGGTTGAAACTTAAGGCTACCATCTTGTAAACTTTCATATCCAAGCATTTTTATGTGATATGATTAAAAACTTGTTGGACCCAGAATAACTTGGGAAGAATATTCGTGGCAGGATTAAATTGATGAAAAGGGGGATAGGTCATTTAGGATATATTGGGGAGTTTTTAGAGATATATTGGGGAGATTTTACTGGATGATAGGGGGCCGGGGAAAACCAACCTTCTCCCCGGTAAAATGTCGTATTATTAAACTAAAATCTCTCTTGTGTATAAACTTTATTTCTATTACACAAATACAACCAAGAATAAATTAATTAATATCTAAAAGATATCCCCGTACTATCATAATGACTCAGGCATATTATCAGTGATACACAATCATATATGGGGATAAAATAAATAATATCAGCGCGTCGGGGGGGGGGATTTAATATGCGTACTAAACTTAATTAGAAAAGGAGAGACGTGTGGCGGCGGCGTCTATACCTTTTACAAACAAAGTAAACATCTGGCTTAGTCTTTGTATACTTGTATCTCCGGATACGCTAACTTCATTCTTCGTGTAGGGGTACACGATATAAACTTAAGCTTTTATAAAGCCTTTCTTATATTAAAGAGTAGTTTTTTTCAAATTTTGAATTGATCAAGAGTTTATCTTAGTAGTCGATTTAATTGCTTAGCTGCTCATTCCTCGCCGCTTATAAATGCATGGCTAGCCCTAATTTGCGCTTCAATTCGGTCTCTGATGCTTTCAGCTTATGCTTCGCTCGCTATCGATGTTGCTTACTTACACTAACTACACCGTTAGGATACCTTACCATGGAAGCTCTTTTTATTTTAGGACTGGTCTTTGACGATGTTTGGTTTCAAATATTTTTGGATTATACCAATTTGTGTAGCCTTTTCTACGTTTGGTGCAATAAATGGCGAACTTTTGGCTGCTAGCAGGTATCTTTCTTAAACAACTAATGTCGAAATTGGTAAAGTTAATATCAATACTGTAAAATGCGGCGTTTTCCAGAAACGTCCGTTTTAATTCTATTATTGATTGTTGTTGCTGGCCCTAAATTAAGTGTATTGCTCTTTTTGAGATTTTTGAAGTTATAATTAAAGCAACAATTAATAAATGTGATTATAACGGTCATTCTAGGGAAACGCTGTAAAGAGAAATAGATGGACGCACTATTTAAATGTAAAATAATCCAACCCCTCCTCGACCGACCGACTGTGTTAAGGCTAAATTTCATTTGAGGTTTATAGCAAACGTGATGATTTTTAAGGATTTTGCTGATGTTGTGCTGGGTGCCACTTTGTCATGGCTAATACCATTATCGGTAACCATGTCGTGTATTGGTGCTATAAACGGACTATTTTTTGCTACCAGCAGGTAATACCTTCCGACTTTTTGTAAATCAATGTTTTCAATTGCATGACATTTTATTTTGTGATATTTCAAGAAATGATTAGCTTTTTACCATTCCAAACGTGTTTAAATTTTGATTTTACCTTTATATTTGGTGTAATTATTTATCTTTTATAATGAATGCTTTGATTGTAAGTCATTGTGAATATGTTCGCTAACTTTTTAGGGTGTGCTATGTAGCGGCTCGGGAGCGCCACTTGATGCATTTATTGTCCTATGTGCACATAACAAGACTGACCCCGGCTCCAGCCATTTTATTTACTGTAAGCTAATGTATATTAACAATTATAAGCCTTAAATGTGCTTTTTCATTTAAGGCCGTCGTGTCCATACTTATGGTCATCCCTGGAAGCATCGATAGCCTCATTGATTTTTTCAGTTTTGCCGTTTGGATTTTTTACGGCTTAACTATGGTAGCACTCTTGACTCTCAGGTTTACTCAGCCCAAAGCTGTCAGGCCTTACAAAGTAATTAGTCAATTATAGTTTCTTTTCCATATATAGACTAGTAAAATAAACTAGCCTTCATCGAGTTAATAATTTTTTATGGTATTTATATATAAATAAATTAGAAATGTTTGCATAATTTATGTTGACCTCCAAATAAACTACTATAATGTGTGATTGATTTACATTGAATTATTTTAAGTAAAATGGTTTTATTGATGCGCTAAGTAATAACAAAAAATCAATTCTGAAAGAAATACTTAGTGATTTTTATATGTATCAATTTCGAATCCCAGGTATTCATAGTGATACCAATTATCGTCCTAGCGGTAGCTATATACCTGGTTTTAGCACCCATTCTCAGGGACCCTGCCATTGAATACCTTTACGCCACAGGGTTCATTCTTTGTGGCTTACTCCTTTATATACCCTTCGTATACTACAAAGTTCACTTCGCCTGCCTAAGTATTATTATATTTAATTTTGTTTTTATATAGTTATTGTTAAAAATAAAGACAATTTTTGTAATTAAACGAAATTCAATCATTTATTTTCAAATAGATAAAATCACCATGTTTTTCCAACTGATTATGGAAGTATCGCCTGAAGACAATGGGAAATCTGGGCAACCAATATCCCCGACCCTTGCGCCTGTGACGGCTGTTTATCAATCTGAAAAGTTGTGAATGGCAAACCTTTGCCTATTACATTTGTATTAGATGCACACACAATAGCCCCTTTTTCATAATGCAATCATGTCGTGACTCCTCTTTAGTATTATACCCATTAAACATCATGTATCACTAATTAATTGCTATGCTCTGTATAATACTCGACAATCAGCGCGAGGATTTTTACCGACGTGGACATTTTGTATATAATACGTTAACCTCATTTCTCATTTATAATCCTTAGCTCAAAACATCGTACAATCAACGAGTGTTAAATCTGTACATTCATATCATATAATTTTGCATAGCAAGCGTTTAAACTTTGATAATAAAAAAGCGTTTAATTTTTTTGTTGTGAAAATAGTAAATGCATCATGAAGGGAAATTGGTCTGAGTTACACTCTCGACTATGATGTAATATTATAAGCACTTTGCAAAGTATCGAGGGAAAAGCTCCGAATGAAAAATACCAAGTTTTACATCATGACATATTTTTGTAAAATTATTAACACCAAAAGGTCACAAGGCTAACATATAACAACAAAACTTTATGCCACAAGAACGATTATAAGTGTAGGTTATATATAAATTCCGTATACTTTCTTAAAAATGCAATTACAATACGCGAGGACATAACTCAAGTCACGACCTTTCTTCTATCCCTTTGGTGCTCCTGAATTAAACATTAAATAAAATTAATAACTCAATTAAATATGAACGAACAAAGAAATTGAAAAAAATTATGCCTTTTACCTGAATGTCATTGGCTTTTGTGGTAGGATTTAGCAAAAAGTCGTCATAAGATACTTGAGATTCAGAGGATTCATAAGTTGAATCTCCAGCTACTGATTTTTGGCTGGGAGTGGGTTGTGGGTGTATCAATGCGGGGACACTCCCTACATCCCTTGTAGGCGTTTCGTCTTCAGAACTATCAAACATGCGCGTTTTTTCATAAGCCGACCCTTTATTTTTTGGCTCTCTACAATTTATTTCTGTAATTTCTTTTTATAATTTACTTTGCGGTTATTTGTATATCCTCTGCCTCGCTAGGATTTTGCGAAGACTCCGGTGTCAACGTGAATGTGGAACCAGATTCTTCTCCCAGGTTATTATCAAGCTTGGCGGGAACAGTGTATTTAACATCGTCTAGGGAGCGGAAAGAAGACGGTCTAAAACAATGACTAAGTTAACAATTACCTCGATGAGATGAAAGTGGTAACGCATTATTATGATCTTTATCGTGGAGAGTATAGTTTTCCAATATATCCATAACATTTTCTTTGATGGTGACATAATTTGGGTAAACCTAAAATAAATTATAAAATAAGTTAGCCTATAGATGGCAGTAACGTAAAAGCTCTAACTTCGCCTTCAAAAATTGATATATAGTTTTTTTTTGATAGATTTCAATCCTAGCTAAGTAAATTTGATTTTAAAACTTTAAAAAGCGTGTTTGCGATTGACAAATTAATATGCAATAGCGAAAAGAGGCCAAATACATTAAAAATAAATAATGTCAAATATATTTTTGATTATAAGCGGCATCAATTTTTTTAATTTAAGTCAGTTGGGGTCCATCCTGACCTATCAATTGTGGCACTGATGAATTAACCCATGCATGAGATTTCAACGATTAAATGTGGGTTGGGCTTGGGGTTTCGTTTAGCAACGCCCCAAGTTTCCATTCTGAGCCATCTTCTCATAAAATTAATAACTTAGAAAGAGAATTAAACGTCTTTTATATTATTTTAGATGTCAATTTAACCAAGGATTTTTTTTATAAATTTAAAGGTTCTGTCTCAATACAATGATATTGAATTAATACCATTACCATCAATTTGGAAGTGTCTCCAAAATTTATGACATACTGCAGATCTCCACATGCGCGTAGCCAGCAATGAAATTAGAGAGGGGTGGCAATGATAATTATTTAAAATTTTAGCCATGATTTTAATAAATTTCAAAGAATTTTATAAATTAAGAGGGGGGCAGCCGCCTTTCCCAGCATCCCCCTGCACGTGGATCTCAATCTAATATAAATGGCCAAATATTTTGTCCCCAATTACGAGATTCATGTTTATTTGATTAGAAATGAAAATAAATCAAGTTAAGCGTAGAGATCTCTTATGGATTGTATGCGTAAAATTTAGGTGTAGGTTAGTCAGGCTTTGAAATAGGGAAACAATAGTTCAGTGTGTCGAACTGGCAAAGTGTCAAAATAATATACAGCTTTGGTTTACCCGAGATTTTTAAATAATTTAAAATTTTTTCTAGCCAAATCAAAATATATTTCATAAAAATTCATAAATTTATTTGCCCAGTTTTTATATATAGCAAGTGTCAAATGTAAGATTTTAGCTAGTATATAGAACTAAAATCTAGATTTATGATATTTCATCTTTGTTGAAGGCATTGCACAATTTAAATTTAAAGTAACGGTGATACTGACAATGCGTTAAACAGGGTTTTATCATAAACAAGCCTAATATCAATTGCAGGTTAAATTTATATCTATTAAATTCTCAAAATGTAGTAAAAAATAATATCTTTTATTTAAAAAACGGCCCCATTTACGATGCCACCATTAAGGGTACAAAGTAAACGAAATCTTAAACTATATTATAAACTTGTTCACCAAAAGTTATTGCTAGTTAAGGGATTTTATCACCTGTGAAATGCTATTTTCCTTTCTTTCGAGATTTTTAACGATGCTGTCGTAGTAATCTTTTGTTATATGAGAAGAAGTCTGGATAGAAAGTAAAAATAATAAATTTCAAAATTAAATCATACAATAACAAATCAAAATAACAACCTACGTCATGGGCGCAGCCAGCATTAGGATTAGGGGGGGGGGGCAATAATGATTTAGGAAGGGGCAAAATGAACATTTTTTAAAATTTTAGTCATAATTTTAATAAATTTCAACAAATTTTTGGATTCCCCTGGCTATGCCCATGAACTAGGTTCATAAGTATGCCATTAATCTAAAGCAAGATGTATAATCATAAAAGTAGAGTTTTAAAACTTGAATCTATTATAACAACAAGTCATAAAATGGTGTTACATTTATGCCGTATTTTGCCATCTCTTTGTCCAGCGATTTTTCAATTTTAACTTTCAACGCATTTGTGGCGTCATTGTGGGGTAGCTCCGTGTTGGCATATTTTTTAAGCAACGCTGGAATTGTTTCTGTCATTGTTTCAGAACTTGCCTTAGTTTTGGTCATCGCAATTCTGCCCAGCGGACGAACATAATATAATCAAATTAAATTTGTTTATAAAATAAGTGCAGTTTTATCAGAAATGTTAAGTCCAAAAATTTCAAAGGATTTAAGACTCAACCCTGAGTTTTAATAAGCGTTCATTTGTCATTAGTAGAAATCGGCATAATCCCTTAAAGGGCAATAAAATTTACGTTACAACGATAGACTATTTAGACTGCTCATATCATGTTTCATATGGTAAAATGTGTTCCATCCATCGTATTTAACTTACCTATCTCCCATGTCTTTCTGCAGTATCCCTCATTGTTCAAACTCATTAGTTAATAAATAAATAAATAATTAAATAAATAAGAATGTTTATAAATGAGTCGTTAAAAAGGCTGATGGCACCAATTGCTTTAACATCACATCATTACAGTATTTTTATTTTTTATGAATTTTGTTAATGATATATATTTTAAAATGCTGTTTTTAACATTTAACTGGTTTAATATTGTATATTAAGTTTCTAACCACTTTAATTAACCAAAATTACTATAATTCATATGTCCCCTTTCTTTATTTGTGCACTTTTTAAAATGGCGGAAAAACGGTACACTTATTTAGAGTCGATGAGCAGTCTATCTAGTCTATGGTTCCAACGTAAGTAATAATTAAGTAAAGACATAAATCTTTAATATGCTTATCTAAGGATAAGCAGACTGACAAACAAAGTTTAACCAGCTTGAATTTCTTAATCTGGACATTTTGTTAGAATTCCCAAACATGCCTGGAAATTACAAGTATGATATCACATTTTTTTTATTTTTAATAATTCACAAATACAAACACAAAAAATATACAAAAATGAACACGAACTTTTGTGGGTGAGTTGGCCTTGTTTCCTTATCAGCATTAACCTTAGTTTCAACCGCTCGCCCTTGCTATATGCAATAAAAGTAAGTTCGTGCGCAAAAAAATAATACTCTTTACCGTTCTCATCAAATTTTCCTTGGGTTGTTTGGCAACTTTTGGATATTGTAAAATGTTATTTGTCTTCTTTGCTGTTGAATTAACATGTTCCGCCTGAATAAAAAGGCATATATTCAAAAATATGTTACATAACTTGATAAGAACCTTTGACCTTTCTTCAATTTGTTCGTTATACCGTTGCTCCAGAATTTCTAATTTTTGTTGCCATTTAGTTTCTTGTTCTCGCAATCGTTTTTCAAACGATTTTTCCAATTCTTGCACCTTTATTCCGTGCATAATAATAACATGACTCAAAAAGTGACGAACATTAAATTTAGCAAGACATTTTAAATGGTTATTTAAAAGGATTGGGTGCGATATTTGAACTGTTATCTAATTTTATAGTATGGTTATTCAGAAGAAATATAAAGCAAAGGTAGAAACAATAAATTTTTTGTTTACGTGTTCGTTTTTTTCTCCATGAGATTTGGGAGGTTCTTTACTACCAGCCTTACTCTGCTTGGTCGTGCTTAAAATTTGAAAACATATAATTTTATATTAACGCGATCTTAAATTTAATCGTTATGCTCAACTTAAATTTAAGAATCCCTGACACATAAAAAATTGCAATTAAACCTTAAATAAAAAAACCCTCATGAAACCTAAATCTATTTGACATCTGCAATTCCTTTATAAAAAATAACATAATATGAAAGGATCGGTTTTTTAATCTGTAAAATAGCGTATTGTGCATTAAATTCAGAATTTAAGACAAAATATAATATTAAAACGATGATGACAAAAATGATTAATTAAGTTTACACCAGATATTTCTGATCAATATCGGTAAAGCTAAAGATACATTTAATAAACGAAAACCACATAGAAAAATACCCATCTTGTTTGCTTATATCATCGCTTCCCCTCGATTCAATTGATTTGGAACGATTTTGTTTTACCGGCGCCTTGATCTTTTTAAATTCTTTGATTTGAACCTGAGGCAAACTCGAACTTTTAAACCTAATAGGACGCTTTACTACATCTTCTCCTTCCTCTACATCGTATATAATAAAACACAATTAATGACAAATATACTTTTTAAATTGCTTAACACTCTAGCTTAATCATGGACATAAAAAATAAAACTATGCTATTCGGTCAAAAGAGTTTCTCAAAAACGCAACGGTTTTAAAACATATTGCCTACTAGATTCAAATATATATGAATTTTTAAGCAATGCTGGATCAGGAGCGAGACTTAGTTATGGTCTAAACTCGATATCTTAATATAAAGCCCCGTCATTTTCAAAAGCATAGATTCAAATTATCACGGAAATCATTTTATCTTTTATTTGACGCTTGTTTATTAAATATAATTCATAAAATACATCTTATATATTCAAGGTTTTTTTCAGATAAGGGCATTGTCCCTCGGGACAGCTAAAACTTATAATACTCCCTAGGGAGTAAATTTTCAATAAAAATCCCTGTATCACGAACCACTTTAAATATCACAAACACAATATTGTAAGAGATACGAGTTATCAATCATATATAAAAAAGGCACGCTCGCTTTCCGATATCGAAATACTACCACCTTAGCTATGTTTTAAATTACCTAATTTTTGCAAACTTATTAAAGTTTATTAAGCAGAGACTCGTCCTTTCATAGTGTTTGCTTAGGTACCACCATCCATGGGCGAAGCCAGGATTGGAATCCAGAGGGGGGGGGCAATAATGATTAAAGGAGGGGCAATTCTGAAATATTATTCATAATTATATTAAATTGTAAATTTTTGGATTTAGAGGGGGGCGGCCGCCCCTCCCTGCCTCCCCCTTGCTACGTTCATGAATTATTTTCCAGTTTTAATTTTACATCAAAATTATGAAAATAGTCAAAGCGATATATATTGTATAATCTTCCAAGAGCTTTAAATAAAGCTTTGAATAATAAAATCTTAATTTTGTATTTGTCTTTTATAATAATAAGTTTATTCAAATTATATAAATCACCATATGATTATATCCCACATATACACAAGGTATATAGAACTAAAAGATATTAAACTCGGGCCTTCGGCCCTCGTGGGAAGGGGGAGAAGGGAAGGGGAGTAGGGGAAGGGAAGAGGGGAAGGGAAGAGGGGAAGGGGGAACTCTTCTATACTCCGTATAAACGTAGCATATTTGCTATGCAATTTATGGGCGAGAAAGGTGGGAAGGGGCGAGAATACCTATAGGGGGTATTAGATGCAAAATAATTAGTTAATTAGTTATAGGCCCTTGTAGGGGAGGACATAGGGTAATTATCAATGTTAACCAATTCAAAAACGAAAAAAAATTTCGATTTATTTGGCCAATGGTCATTTTTTTATTGGTCAGTAGCCAGCGGACGGTCAAAAATTCATATTATCATTGGTATTAACATGAACAAATATTAATTTAATTTAAAAAAATTAAAAAAAAAATTTGTCCCCTCACTGACTTGAACCCCACACCTCCAGTTCACAAGCCGGCGCTATAACCACTATACCATGCTGGCTTTAAAATAGTAGAAGTTATTATGTTATTTATATAGATGATGAAATAATAAAGTTGTGTTTTATGTTTAGAAAATCAATATATTTCGTCGGTCAGTAGCCAGCGGACGGTCAAAAAGTCATATTATCAATGGTATTAACAAAAACAAAATATTAATTTAATGTAAAAAAAAAATTAAAAAAAAGTTTTTTTTTAGTTTTAAAAAAGGGCTAAATTCTTAAACTACCAGCCCGATTGCTCGAAACTTTACCCGTAGGTGCCCAGGGCGGCCGGGGGTAAAATAACCTTTTCAGATTCCTAAAATACCTTTTCACTTTAAAAATATCGGACATTTCCCTGCCACACGTGCGGTGTAATATCTATGACACGTAGAAAAATTTTACTAATTATATAAACTTACGCGCGCCATCTAATAAAGTACAATTCGTGTCTGAGTTTAATAGTAGATTCACTTTAATTAGAAATAACGGGCTATGCTTATACCTTTGAAGGAGGTTTCGAATTTTGTGTTAGTTTCTATCGATATATTTTATCGTAAATTAGAATCTAATACCTATATTATTTTTTTAAATATTACTTTTTAGGTTTTCTATGAAATCACAATCTAATTAAATGAAATATATTAACCCAATAAAAAAATATATATGCATTTATAAGGTTAAAAATATATATTACATAGTTGGCTGTCTGTTAGACCATCTATAATAAATTTTTAGGTTATATATAAAATTTGGCCAATGGTCATTTTTTTCATTGGTAAGCAGCCAGGACACGGTAAAAGTGGATATAAATTCATAAGTCAAAAAAAACGAAAAAAAAAAATTTCGAATCACATTTTGGCCAATGGTCATTTTTTCCATCGGTCAGGAGCCAGCGGACGGCCAAAAAGTCATAATAGCAATGGTAGTAACAGGAACAATCATAATAGTCAAAAAAAACGAAAAAATAAACTCGGATTCACATTTTGGCCAATGGTCATTTTTTTCCATTGGTCAGCAGCCAGCACACGGTAAAAGTGGATATAAATTCACAAGAGTAAAAAAAACGAAAAAAAAATTTTCGAATCACATTTTGGCCAATGGTCATTTTTTTCCATTGGTCAGCAGCCAGGACACAATAAAAGTGGATATAAATTCATAATAGTCAAAAAAAACGAAATAAAAGTTTTCGAATCACATTTTGGCCAATGGTCATTTTATTCCATTGGTCAGCAGCCAGCGGACGGCCAAAAAGTCATAATAGCAATGGTAGGAACAGGAACAATCATAATAGTCAAAAAAAACGAAAAAAATAATTTCGATTCACATTTTGGCCAATGGTCATTTTTTCCATCGGTCAGGAGCCAGCGGACGGCCAAAAAGTCATAATAGCAATGGTAGTAACAGGAACAATCATAATAGTCAAAAAAAACGAAAAAATAAACTCGGATGCACATTTTGGCCAATGGTCATTTTTTTCATTGGTCAGCAGCCAACGGACGGCCAAAAAGTCTTATTATCAATGATAGTAACAAGAACAATCATAAAAGTCAAAAAAAACTCCGGGATTCTAACCCAAAAACTAGTTAAATTGCATAGCAATTAAAAGTAAACAACTTTTATTTATGTTTATTATATAACATTGGTCAGCAGCCAGCGGACGGCCAAAAAGTCATAATAGCAATGGTAGAAACAGGAACAATTATAGTAGTCAAAAAAAACGAAAAAAATGATTTCGATTCACATTTTGGCCAATGGTCATTTTTTTCATTGGTCAGCAGCCAGCGGACGGCCAAAAATTCTTATTATCAATGATAGTAACAAGAACAATCATAAGAGTCAAAAAAAACTCCGGGATTCCAACCCCAAAACTAGTTAAATTGCATAGCAATTAAAAAGTAAACAACTTTTATTTATGTTTATTTATAACTAGTTAAATTGCATAGCATTAAAAGTAAACAACTTTTATATTTATTATATAACCAAAACTAGTTAAATTGCATAGCAATTAAAAGTAAACAACTTTTATTTATGTTAATTATATAACTAGTTAAATTGCATAGCACAACTTTTATCTATGTTTATTATATAATAGATAATTTAACAAATCTTATATATAACACACCGAGGGAGATAGAGATGAGGGGTGGGGCACCTCTTATGCATAGCAATTAAAAATAACACAGCGAGGGAGATAGAGATGAGGGGTGGGGCACCTCTTTCTCATCCATTAATTTAAAAAAGCGATAACCTAATATACCCAATGCAAATAGATAGGGTAACGGACGACGGACGACGGACGACGGACGGACACCAAAAAACGATCCCATAAATTGCATAGCAATTAATAAATAACGTGTATAAACACAGATTTTAACATTACATTTCTTCCCACTTTCAAAAGCTAAAACTCTTCATGACAACGTAACGGAGGATTTCGCTTTCTGGTCGATCGCCTTCTTCAATTATTTGTCTTCTTAACGTAACTACTTCAATAATTTGCCTTTCCGAGTCCATATTTTGTTGGATCGGAAAATCGGATGTTGGTAAAATTGTTGACATGTATCGCGTTCTTAACTGATCTCCATGTATTCTTCGAATTCCTTAGTTGGTACGAACGCTATAGGAGTGTTCGCCATTTCGTTCCATAATCACTCCTTTATACCAACCTGGAGTTGTTTTGTTTTAAATCCACACTAAATCTTCTCCCGAATCGCCTAACTACCGACTTTCTATCATAATAAAATCTTTGTTTAGCCAATTTTTGATTCATCTTGTCCTTTGGATTTGCTCGAATTAAATCAAATGCTGTCCTTAACCTTTTTCCGAATAACAGTTCCGACGGTGCTTTACCCGTTGTCGCCTGTGGAGTGTTTCTATAAGCCATAAGGATTTGCAAAAGACAAATTTCCTTATCACTCCCACCTTTTCTTCCAGCCCAGTACCTTGACTTTAACGTTCTTATTACCTTCTCTACTAATCCATTTGTTTTCGGGTGGTAGGGGGTTAATGTTATGTGTTCCAAACAAAAATTTCTAAATTCACCGCCAACAAATTAAGGTTCATTATCTGATATTATTTTCGATGGAATCCCAAATCAAAAACTACTACGTAGTTGTCTCACAATTTGCGAATAAAGCATCTATTAACACTAGCCATTCCTCCAACCGGGCCGGCAATATCACTATGCACCCTATCCCAAGCTCGTTCCGGCTATGACCATGAGTATAAAGGAACCTCCTGCTCCGATGGTCGAATTTCCTAGCAGCCATCGCATTCCTTTACATAAAAGTCAATATCCTTATCCATTCCTGGCCACCACACATAATATCTTGCTACGTTCCGCATTCCTGTAATTCCGGGGTTACCCTGATGTAAAATTTTTAAAACTAACACACGCAAGGAATGGGGTATAATTAACCGATTTCCATAGAAAAATAATCCATCCTCGTAGGATAGTTCGTCTCTACGATTATAATAAGGCTTTAAATCAAATCGGCAGTTTTTTATATCGAGTCGCCATTCTCGTTTAATTGATAAATTAAATCGGAGCATAGAGCATCACGCTCGATACAATTCTTCGATGTTTCATGATTTAATTTTAAATCATCCAACATTAATAATCCTTATTATTAATGTATTTTGTATCCGTGTCTCTAGGATTTGGAAGTCTTGACAATGCATCCGCACATAGATTAGTTTTCCCGGATCTATACATTATTTCATATTGATATTCAAGAATAATGCCCAACGAATTAATCTGTTATTCCCACTTTGGGTAAATCACGATGTTTCCCAAATACTCTTTCCAGTGGTTTGTGATCAGTCATTAAGGTAAACTGACGTCCACGTAAATATTGATTAAACTTCTCAACGCCATACACGATCGCTCTTGCTTCCCGATCAATAGTTGAATATCTTTTTTGAGATATACTTAGGGTGCGGGAAGCTTAAGCTATGGGTTTTTCGAAACCGTCTGGGAATACATGAGTTAATATGGCTCCTAGGCCCAATTCAGATGCATCCACGGATAATATTAGTGGCAAGTTCAAGGAATATGGCACCACTGTATCCGTAGTTGATAAAAGATTTTTTACTTCGTCAAAAATCTTTTGTTCTTTATTTGTCCAACGCCATTGAACAAGTAAACTGACATGTAGTTCAGTACATCTTTCATGTAGCTGAGGTATAAACCTTTCCTGGTAATTTAACAACCCTAAAAAAAACTAAGCTCTTTCTTGTTCGCAGGAATCTTAAAATTCTTTATCGCTTTAACTCTTTCCTCTATAGGATGAATTGCTAATGCGTCGATTTTATGACCCAAATAAGAACACCTACTTGGGGTATGCCATCCAATAAATTTTCCATGTAACGCTGAAATAAGTTTAGGGCTATCGACAATCCAAATGTAAGCCGTTTGTATCTAAAATAGCCAATATGAGTTGCTATCGTGAGGTATTGTCTAGAGTTTTTCTCGACCTTCATCTGCAAATATGCATCACGTAAGTCAACGACTGTATATTTCTGACCTCCTGCAATCTTCATGATAAGATAATCGAATGTTGGTATTAAATAATTATTTAAGGTTACATAAGAATTTATTGTTGTAATATATAGCGCAATATCAGTTTTAAATATACCACGTGGAAAAAATATATATTTTTGTTTTCCGATTTAAGACATATGTAAATTAGTATATTGGCGCGGTCGAGAAAAACCCTATCATTGGTAATTGATGTCAGGACAAGATGGCCTGAAACTTTAAAGAAAGAGGGTGATGTTGTAACATTTAATGATATATACAATCTAACTGAATCAATGGAGACAGCTAATAAAAAAGTTAACACATCACAAGATTTTAACAGAATTCAAAATTATAAAAAAACCTAATCCAATGTACTCAAATCAAAAGAATAGGCAATCAATAAAACAATTTGCTACAAAAAAGGATGAACATCAACAATCATTCATAAGAAATTGCTATAGATGTGGCAAGTCACATGCAATGAAGCAATGTCCAGCATTTTAAAAGAATGTTGTATATGTCATCATAGAGGACACTTTGCAAAAATGTGCAAAACCTCAAACAAAGTACATCAGATTATTAATCAATTGGAAAAATTTATGACTTAAATAATGTAACTCACCTTAAACCATACATCCATGTAAGGATAAATCAGAAAATTTTCAAACTGTTACATGATACTGGCTCATCAGTATCTGTAATCAACAAGGATATCTACAACATTTTAAATACACCTCAATTAACACCATGCCCCAAGATAAAAGCTTTTGGAAATAATCCAGTTCCTATATGTGGAGAAACACAAGTTTATGTAAATTTAAACAACAAAACTTTAAAATTAACAGCTATTGTACTAGTGATGTTAGTATGCCAAAATGCTAAAACCATAACCTGGCAATAGGCACATATCTCCTACCATTACCATCAACATTACCAGCACCATGCTGCCTAATACCCCGGTTACTAGTCTGGCAGATTAAAAGTGCCATGGTTGCTGGTTGAGAGACATGTAAGTAACCGGGCATTTGGCAGATTGGATTGATATAAACCCTGGTATCGAGCAGGGTTGTTTTAAACTAAACATGGTTTTTAGCAAATTTAATTTTAGCTTACTATTAGAGTCGGCAGCTGCCATATAATGCTAATCAATATTTTCAATCATATATTAATCCAAAAATGGTGATAAAAAAATTAAAATATATTATAAAGAACTTTGCCCCCTTACCTTTATTTGTCCCGTTGGTTTGCTCCCCCCCCCCTATTTTTTACCCTCTTTTTCACCAGAGGGGAAAGGGGGCGCCTCCTTATTTTTTACCCTCTTTCTCACCAAAGGGTGTGGGGCCCCCCCCCTATTTTTTACCCACTTTCTCACCTTTAAATTGGATGCAAGCTTTTAACCTAAAACTTCCTCATCAAGTTAAGATTAATGCTATAGAAGAAAAACCTCAAAATAGAAGAGGAATTGGTTGAAAAGTATACCAATGTGTTCAGTGATGGCACTGACTGTATTAAAGATTATGAGGTAAATCTTTTTGTAAAGGAAGAAGCCAAAGCCATAGCATTTCCTGCACGAAGAGTTCCCTTTCCTTTAAGGAATAAAGTTGAAGAGGAAATTAAAAGATTATTGGACGAAGATATAATTAAACATGTTGATCCTGCAGCAACATCAATAACATGGGCAACTCCAATAATGTATTAAAATCAAATAATTCCATAAGAATCTGCGGCGATTTTCGAGTTACTATCAATCCCTTCCTAACTTTAAACAACCATCTACTTCCGACATTTGACGATTTAATTCTGAAGATCGCAGGAGGGCCGAAATATACAATAATTGACTTACGTGATGCCTATCTTCAGATGAAGGTCGAAGAAAAGTCTAAATCAACATGGCATTAACACGTGACAATGTAATGAATTGCGCATTATTTTAATTAGATGTTTTTGGAATTTGAATAAAGATATTTCTTATTATTAAACGTTGTAATATTAAAATGATCTCGGGCTCTTTCATCAAAGTCATGCATGTATGCACATTTACTTAAGCATATTCTAATTCTTTTTGACAATTCTAAAATACTTTCACCAGGCAATCTGCTTAAGTTCATCAAATCTAACCTATGAGCAAAAATAGTTTTCATTGGTTGATATCTTTGATATAAGGCCTTTTCAAGATTTTCCCATTTAGCATCATTTAAAGTCATGGGATATAAAATTTCCCTCAGTTCCTTGATTATTGGCAATCCTATGTATGCCAAAACTATCTTCTTTTTAACTATTGGACTAGATTTAATTCCTTTTATGTCTAGGATGGCATCTAAATTGTATAGATAATCTTCTATAGAATGAATTTCTGGATTAAATTCAGCCATGGATATTCTCCTCAGTTGCTCATCCATTCTTGACATATATATTTCTAATAGTTTTTTTTTCTCGTTGCCAATATTACAACGTTTAATAATAAGAAATATCTTTATTCAAATTCCAAAAACATCTGATTAAAATAATGCGCAATTCATTACATTGTCACGTGTTAATGCCATGTTGATTTATATAAATATGTTTAGGTAATAACATTGTATAATCATTTGTTACAGCGACAGTATCTCACTATCGCAACACATTTAAGTTATTATCGATATAGTCTTCCATTTGGACTTTCGATAGCAAATTTATTCCAACGTTATATGGAGGAATTATTAGATGGGATTCCCCATACCGGCGCACTTCTAGACGATATCATATGATTGTGTATTTGTATGATATACGTTTTATTATAAATACTTTTAAGTTCGATATACCTTGTGGAATATATATGTTCTTTTGTTACATGTGATCTAAATTAGAATAATAAAACTTACCACTTGAGACACCTAGAAATAAGATCTATCTAATATATTTCATTGGCGCGGTAATGGAAATTGGAACATTACCACCATATAAGGTAGGAAATAATATCTCTACATATATACTAACTATTACAAATATATTTGATGCCAAAAATGTTACCAAGGACATCAGAAAGAAGATAATACTTGGGTATATGGGACAACACAATGTGGAATACTCAATAAACTTTGCTTATCCTAAGGATATTACATCTTTGAATTAGAGGAATTAATCAAATTGATGAAGAAGGTATTTGCTCATAAAACGACTCTTTTTCATTCTAGGATCCTTTTTATGAGATGCATAAGGAGACCTGATGAAACTCTTACAGAATATGTGTCAAGATTAAAATCTGCTTCAGAAAATTGCAACTTTAAAACAAACCTGGACGAGAGACTGCGCGATCAAATGTTGTGTGGCCTTCAAAATTTATCATTAGAAATTCAAGTTAGAACTCAATGGCCTGAAGGTGTAAATAATGCTCGTGATGTTATATCTTTTAATGATATATATAATTTAGCAGAATCTATGGAAATAGCTAATAGGGAATTAAACACATCACAAGAGATAAACAAGATACAAAAGTACAAAACACCAAATTCTAAATACACAGATAAAAGAGTTACAAACAAACAAAATTTCATAAGCAAGTGTTCTAGGTGTGGTAAGTCACATCCAAGCAATAGATGTGATGCTTATAACAAGGTGTGCTATAAATGTAACAAAAAGAATCATTATGCTAAATTTTGTAAAAGTTCAAAGGAGGTAAATCATAGTATCAATTCTATTTGAATAGTTTATGATGTTAACAATATTACCCAATTCAAACCTTATATCAATGTTGTCATCAACTATAAAACTGTTAAAATGTTATATGACACGGGATCTTGTGTCACCCTAATAAATAAGAAGATATATAACAGTATTAATAAACCACAATTACATACCTGCCAAAAGATCAAGGCTTTTGGAAACAACCCTGTGTCAATTTCTGGGCAAGTTGAAATTTGAGTAAAATTAAATAACATGACATTGAAACTTCCAGCTATCGTTACAAATGAGGAAGAGGAACCAATATTTGGATAAAATTGGATGCAGGCATTTAATTTAAAACTCCCTATTCAAGTTACAATAAATTCGATTAATTATCAACCTGAAAATGCATTGATTGAGAAATATGGGGAGATATTTAATGACAGCATGGGTTGTATAAAGAATTATGAGGTAAGTATTTTTTTGAGGGAAGAAGCAAAGCAAATAGCTTGTCCTGCGCGGAGAGTTCCTTTCCCGCTGCGTGTAGAAGAGGAACTAAAAAGATTGTTAAATGAAGATGTTATTGAAGAGGTAGACCCATCAGTTACAGCAATCCAATGGGCAACGCCTATAGTAAATGTAGTTAAGTCAAATGGCTCAATTCGGATATGCGGGGATTTTCGTGTAACGATAAATTCTCACTTAACTTTAAACAATTATTTGCTACCAGCTTTTGATGACTTAATTATGAAGATTGCAGGCGGCAAAAAGTATACAGTCATGGATTTGCGGGATGCATACTTACAGATGAAGGTCGAGAGAGAATCAAGACATTACCTCACAATAGCAACTCATATGGGTTATTATAGATATAAAAGACTACCATTCGGATTATCAATAGCTCCAAATTTATTTCAGCGGTACATGGAAAATCTATTGAATGGCATACCTCACGTGGGTGTTTTATTAGACGATATCATCGTAACTGGAGCAACAAAAAAGGAACATATTAAAAATTTAAATGAGGTAGTACAAAGAATCCACCGGGCTGGGATAAAAGTAAGAAAGGAGAAGGTGAAATTCTTTCAAACATCAGTAACTTACTTGGGCCATAAAATTGACGCTTCAGGAATCCATCCAACCGAAGAAAGAGTGGAAGCGATAAAAAATTTCAAAATTCCTGCGAACAAGAAGGAACTCCGTTCTTTCTTAGGATTGGTAAACTACCAAGAAAAATTTATCCCGCAGCTACATGAAAAGTGCACACTACTACATGCTATCACCGGTTCTCTGGTTCAATGGCGTTGGACGAATAAAGAACAAAAGATATTTGACGAGGTGAAAAGTCTTTTATCAGCTACAGATACACTAGTGCCATATTCGTTGGACTTGCTATTAGCCGTAGACGCATCTGATTCGGGGTTAGGAGCCATACTAACACATGTATTTCCCGACGGTACGGAAAAACCTATAGCCTACGCTTCACGCACGTTGAGCGAATCCGAAAAGCGTTACTCAACGATTGATCGGGAAGCTAGAGCGATCGTCTATGGTGTCGAAAAATTTAATCAATATTTAAGTGGACGGAAATTCACGTTAATGACGGACCATAAGCCCATAGAGCGATTGTTTGGAAATAATCACGATTTACCTAAAGTGGTCAATAACAGATTAGTTCGATGGGCATTATTTTTAAATAAGTATCAATATGAAATAGATCGGGTAAATCAAACCAATGCGCAGATGCTTTATCAAGACTTTCAAATCCTACAAATAATGACACCAAACACATAAATAACATAAGCCTATTAATGTTGGATGATTTGAAACTAGATCACAACACATTAAGAAACTTTATCAAACGTGATTCGTTGTGCTGCGAATTAATTTCGTCAATGAAACGGGAATGGAGACTCGAGTTAAAAAAATGTCGATTTGATTTACGACCTTATTATAATCGTAGAGATGAATTATCATTCGAGGACGGTTTATTATGTTGTGGAAATCGTTTGATTATACCAAATAAACTCCGAAGGCTTGTTTTAAAGATATTACATCAAGGTCATCCAGGGATTTCGGGAATGTTAAATTTGGCAAGATATTATGTTTGGTGGCCTGGGTTAGCCAAAGATATTGAATATTTTGTAAAAGAATGTGACGGCTGCCAAGAAGTACGACCAGCCGACTACCTCTATATTAGTGGTCCTTACCAGAACGAAATTGGGACCGAGTGCATATTGATATAGCAGGACCAGTAGAAGGAATTTATTAGCTAGTATTAGTTGATGCCTTATCAAAATGGGTAGAAGTCGCCACGTTAACATCTATTAAAAGACCACAAATCATTCGCCAGTTACGGTATTGGTTTTGTAGGGTTGGTATCCCATCACAAATTGTATCCGATAATGGACCTCAATTTGTTGGTGGTGAATTCGCTAAATTTTGCTCAAACAATAACATTAAGCTTATATTCTCTTCACCTTATCACCCGAAAACAAATGGGTAGCAGAACGAACAATTCGGACATTAAAATATAGATATTATGCTGCAAGGAAAGAAGGTAGGGATAAGGAAATCTGTCTACTACAAATACTACTGACCTATCGAAATACGCCTCATAATACTACAGGTAAAGCTCCATCAGAAATGCTAATGGGAAAAGATTAAGGACGGCGATAGATTTAATTCGATTCGATCCTAGGGATAAATGGAGAGAAAGATTGGCAAAGCAAAAACTTTATCATGGTCGTAAAATCAAAATTCGGGAATTCAGGTCGGGCGATCTGGTATGGATTAAAAATGAAATAAAACCCGGTTGGTATAAGGGCGTAATTGTTGAACGAAAAGGGGAACATTCTTATAGTGTACGAACTGATAATGGTTTCCGAAGAAAACACGCGGATCAATTAAGATCTAGATATAGGTCTGGAGTTATACCAACGACAAAGAATAGAACCGACGTTAGTAACGTACCGAATATGCAACCGGAGGTTCAATTAGAAACTACTACTTTGAGAAGGTCAAATAGAAGACCGATACCGCCTTTACGGTATCATGATGAGTACGATCTTTAATATAAGGAGAAATGTAATGATTGTGTATTTGTATGATATACGTTTTATTATAAATACTTTTAAGTTCGATATACCTTGTGGAATATATATATTCTTTTGTTACATGTGATCTAAATTGGAATAATAAAACTTACCACTTGAGACACCTAGAAATAAGATCTATCTAATATATTTCATCATAGTTACAGGGGTAAATGAAAATGACAACCTGCAAAATCTGAACGAAGTACTAAAGAGGGTACAGGACGCTGGTCTAGAAGCAAAGAAGGAAAAGGTTAAATTTTTCCAAAATTCAGTTAAATACTTGGGACATGTGATCGATGCAACAGAGATCCACCCGACTCAAGAGCGAGTGAAGCCATTATTAATTTCAAAGAACGACAAAACAAAAAAGAACTACGTTCCTTTTTAGGACTAGGTAATTATCAGGAAAGGTTCATCCCAATGTTACACGAAAAATGCGCACCCTTGCATGCATTGACGGGCTCATCAATAGGTTGGAAATCGACTAAAGAGCAGAAGATTTTTAACGATTTCAAACTGATGCTTTCAACGTCCATTACATTGGTACCGTATTCAACCTCATTGCCGTTATACCTAGCGGTAGATGCTTCTGAAACTGGTGTAGGTGCTGTACTATCACACTTATATGAAGACGGGTCCGAAAGAGCTATTGCGTACGCACTCAGGACGTTAAGCGAGTCCGAAAAACGATACTCTACAATTGATCGGGAAGCGCGAGCCATTGTGTTCGGTGTTCAAAAATTCGATCAATACGTACGTGGTCAAAAATTTGTATTGATGACGGATCACAAACCTCTAGAAACATTATTCGGAAATCATCGAGATTTACCGAAAGTGATCAATAATGGATTAATACGGTGGGCTTTATTTTTAAATGGATATCAATACGACATAAAATACCAATCAGGAAAGAAAAATCAATGCGCTGACGCATTGTCGAGACTGCCAGATCCAAAATACCTTGAGACGGATCAGATCAATCACGTAGGACTACTCATGTTAGATGAATTGACGTTAGATCATGAAATGCTAAAAACATCAATTACACAAGATCCTTTTTGTCGTGAATTAATTTTAGCGATCAACCGAGAATGGCGGTTGGATTTAAAAAAATGCCGTTTTGACATGAAAACGTACTACAATCGAAGGGAGGAACTGTCATTTGAAGATGGATTATTATTGCGTGGCAATCGGTTAATAATACAGAGGAACTTACAAAAGTTGGTTTTAAAAATATTACACCAAGGACACCCCGGGATTACAGGAATGCTTAATTTAGCCCGATACTATGTTTGGTGGCTGGAAATGGACAAGAGTATTGATTTGTTTGTAAAGGAATGTGACGGTTGTCAAGAAGGCCGACAAGCCGAACAAGAAGTTCCCTTATATTCTTGGTCCGTACCTGACCGTCCTTGGGGTCGAGTCCACATAGATATTGCCGGACCTGTCGAAGGAAATTATTGGTAGGTTTTAATTGATGCATTATCGAAATGGGTGGAGGTAGCCACACTATCGTCGATTAAAGGACCACAAATTGTGAGGCAATTACGAAATTGGTTTTGCAGGTTCGGTATTCCCTTGCAAATAGTATCAGATAATGGACCACAATTTGTCGGTAAAGAATTCACAAAATTTTATGACAACAACATTAAGCACGTAACATCAACTCCATACCACCCCAAAACAAATGATCTGAGAGAATGATTCGAACGCTAAAATCAAGATACTGGGCAGCAAGAAAATCAGGGGGAGAGAAAGAATTATGCCTTCAACAAATAATTATGACATAGAGGAATACACCTCAGGCAACCACGGGTAAAGCTCCGGCAGAATTGTTGTTGGGAAGAAGAGTAAGGACAGCGTTGGACCTTATTCGACCAGATCCGAAAGAAAAAAGGAAGGAGAGATTAGCTAAACAAAAGAGCCACCATGACCGAAAAGCGTGTTATAGGGAATTTAATGTTGGAAATCCAGTATGGATTCGGAATGAAATTAAAGCGGGCTGGTACAAAGGATTTATCATACAACGTAAAGGCCCATATTCATATAATGTTCGCACTGATAAAGGAATTAAAAGGAAACACGCGGATGAAATAAAATTTAGAATGCAATCCCAGTTTGTCGAAACTAACGATACTAGTCTGGAAACGAATGTTGAAAAAGTTGCAAGTCCGATTACGTAAGACGATCGATTAGAACGTCAAAACCACCTGTACGGTTCTACGAGGAATTTCACATTTAAAATAGAGAGAAATGTAATATATAGCGTAATTTGTATTATCATTTTTATATATACCATGTGGAAAAAATATTAGACTTTAAGACATTAACTATTGGGGTTGCCCAATGGATTGATGCTTTTGAAGGATCAACTTGTTCAATAATATCGTCTTTCAACAATCTTGCAAGTTCATCTTCAACTTTCTTTCGTATTGGAAAAGGAACTCTCCTGGCTGTATAAGCTATAGGATTAGCTTCTTCCTTTAGAAAAATACTTACTTCATAATCCTTTATGCAGCCAGTTCCTTCATTGAATACATTTTGGATTTTCAATGAATGTATCTTCTACATTTTGGTGTCATTTTGAATGTAATTTATTTTGACTTGATATGGAAGTCTCAAGTTAAATGCTTGAATGCAGTTTAAACCAAATATAGGTTCTTCATGAGCAGTTGTCACAACAGATGGTAACTTCATAATTTTATTATTACAACGTACTTGGAGTAAAGTTTCTCCACGAATTGGCACTGGATGATTCCCAAAAGCTTTTAATATTGAACAAGGACGTAAGAAGGGTGTTTTTAAAATTTTATACATTTTGTTGTTAATCAGTGATACGCATGATCCGGTATCATACAACATGGTGAATTGCTTGTTACATTTATATAAGGTTTGTTTTGATTTAAATTGTTTATATCATAATTTATCCCAATTGTATTGATTATTTTATTTACTTGATTTCTGGTTTTACAAAATAAGGCATAGCAATTGTTGTATTTATGTCCCCTACCACATTTACTGCAATTTCTTATTAAGTTTTGTTGGTTTACCCATTTATTTTTATGTGGTAATTTGTTTAACTCATTCGATGGATTAACCTCCTTATTAGCAAGTTGTATCGATTCAGCTAAGTTTTATATATCATTAAAAGTCACCTCTAGTCCTGTATGCTTCACAGCATCAGGTCATCTTGTCCTAACATCTATCTCTAATGATATATTATGCAGTCCATTTAAAAATTGATCTCTTAATCGTTCATCTAACAGTTTAAAATTACAGCACTCAGCAGAGGCTTTTAATCTAGTAACATATTCAATTAAAGATTCATCCTCCTTTTTTATGCATCGTATAAAATTTAATCTTGCCTGAAATATGGTACATTTTTTTTGAATATCTTTTTTTTATTAATTTGATCAAATCTTCATATTCAAGTGAGGATATATTCTCTGGATACACGAAGTTTATAAGTAATTCCACATTTCTCTGTCCCATATAATTCAAGATAATTTTAGTTCTTGTTTCTTTGGGTACATGTTTTGACTCAAATATGTTTATATTATCCCCTACCTTATAACTAGGTATTCCTGTGTTGTCCATTTTACTCGCAGCGCCATTATAATAATAAGTTTATTCAAATTATATAAATCACCATGTGATTATATCCCACATATACACAAGGTATATAAAACTAAAAGATATTATAAATTACGTGTATAAACACAGATTATAACATTACATCTTTCAATTAAGTTTAGCCCGCTATATTATTAGATTCTTATTTTTTAACCAAATTGACCGTAAAATTTTACTAGTATACAATCGTGTTGTAAAAACGTCTGGGTTTTGTTTGGTCGACCTTTGGTTTTAGTCAATTATACATGAACAGACCAAACGTTTTTGGTCTGTTTTTCTTAGTCGACGTCTAGGATTAATCAAGAGCATACCAGAAGCGACCGTTAGTTAGACTTAGTAAAACTAAAGGTCGATTAAACAAAATCCAGCCATTTTTACACCACTAGTTTACGACATTTTATTTTAACTTACCCACTGCATTATCCACTAATGCTGGTTCAGAGCTTTGGTCCAAATCCTTTTTACCGGGGGTAGGGGTAATGCGATCTTTGACTATTCCTATGATGCGATCAGCCACTTCTTTCATGTGGGTATCTAGGGAATCTTTAAAGCCTTTCATCTCCTCCAAGTATTTCATTTCTTGACTACGACACAAACTTTGAAACGCGACAAAAGCTTCTTGCCTACCCCCATTATGAACGGGCTTAGATTGACTTTTGGCCTCCTGTTTAGATGGTTTAAAATAAAAAACTCAACTTTTAGTTGATTAAAAAAGCGAGGCAATTATAAATATTTAGATTTCTCAAGTTTGACTGACGCAAAAGTTAAGATGCATGGGCGTAGTTAAGGGGGGCAGGGAGGGGCGGCTGCCCCCCTCTAAATCCAAAAATTTGTTGAAATTTATTAATTTTAAATTATGACTAACATTTCAAAAAATCATTTTACCCCTCTTTAAATCATTAATGCCCTCATCGGCTACACCCATGTAAAAATGACCAACTCTACCGAATAAAAGCATAAATATGCCCCAAATTATCACAAAAATTTATTATTCAATATAGTTTTAAGTAATTTCATCAATTACAATCATAAAATAAAGTATAAAATGATGGTAATTAATATTTTGCCCATTTTGTTAATTAATTTAAATAATTTATGCGACGATATAACAAGTGAACAAAAGTTAAGAAAGGCAAACATCAATTGAAAATCCCTAAGCTATAACAGGCCAAGCGAAGATGGAAACCCATATTTAGTCTTAAATCTTGCCGTACCTCGAGGATATTAGTTGCATAACTAAAAGCATTGTCTAAATGTGGTCTATTAACAGTAGAGGCCTGCAAAGTCACTTTTTTCAACCCGAACCCGACCCGAAAGCGTTAATATTTTTTCGACTCGAACCCGACCCGACCCAAAAGCATCTTTAAACTTAAACAGGGTCTAATTTCTGGTCACTCGTACAGACGACCTCAAATAAACAGTCCATTGGTCGGGTGCAAGATTTAAAAGGCAAAAGAATATGGGAAATCGTTCAAAATTATGATTAATAATTCAATCAACGAAATGAATACAGGAAATAAAGTCAAAATAATAAGTATAACAAAGTATATAGCTTAGTTACAGTCATGGGCGTAGCTAGCATTTGAGATAGAGGCCGGAGGCAATAATGATTTAAGGAAGGGCAGAATGAGAATTTTTTGAAATTTTAGCCATAATTCTAATAAATTTTAAAGAATATAAAAATTCAGAGGGGGGTAGCCGTCCCTCCATGCCTCCCCCTGGATACGCCCATGGTTACAGTTATCTAAAGGTTGACCATCCCGGTCACTAATTTAACCTGTGACCAATGCAATGTTAGTAGTTTAAAACTTTTGTGAGTTTAGGTAGAAAGTGAAAAAATACAAATACCTCAGCAATATCATATTTGTCCCAGTAGTGGCGACGACCCTCGGTAATTTAGGTCCCGAGGGCAACCAATTCTTTAAACAAATATTAAAATATGTTAAATCCATTACAAACGACCCCAAAGAATATTTTACATCAAGCAAAAAATCACCATGGAAATTGTAAAATCCAATACAATTTACAATTTCAAGCCATGGCTTTATGCCAGCTCATTGATCTACTATATTTTAGCATGTATCATACACAATTATTTGGAAATAAACCTCTATTCTAAAAAAAAATTTTGCACTCACACTCATTGAAGATTGGCTGGAAGATGATTCCTCCTTTATACTTGTCCTACCGTGTTGCGCGGGCTTCTTCTTCACGTAATGTTTGGCTTTAAATTTAGTCTTTGCCGAGTTTTCATTCAATTTTCGTGGTGTAGAGTGAAATAAATTGTTTTTACCGTGTGTTTTATCAACTTTGGCCTTCATACCTTCCATCACGGCATCGCTGGCATAATTTTCCTGTTCAACGTCGTAGGTTAAAGGAGTTCCTTTTACCATAGACTTGAAACCGTGTCTTCTCTCCATGTGCGATATGAGGTATTTGTCCGATATAAAAGCTTTAACGCAATACGGACACTAAACATAAGTATAGAGGAAAAGTGGGTGAGTTTTTAAAGTTAGAGACTTAAGGTTCAAGTATTAAATGCTATACTTCTCACCAAACAATAAATTTATTTAATTATTTTATGCCTTTTAACAATTTTACCTCGGTAATTAACAAAAAAGATAAAATATTGAAAAATTGGAACTAAACATAGAAAAAATACCATAAGTTTTGTAGCAATCAATAATAACTTATTCGTTCCTTTATAAATCTAGATTAAAATAAGGTCTTGCAGAATGCATAAAAAACACAGCTTAAAAAAATTTATTTTGAAAATAAAAATAAGATTTATTATAAAATAGTTAATTGAGAAGTTTTTGTATTGCATATGACGAGCCTCTCATAAAAATAATTTGTTTTTAATTAATCATATATGTCATTGCTTGGAGCAAACTCTGCCATTCAAGGCGTAACCATCCCAAATGTTAAATTTTTTTTTAAAAAATTAATAAAATTTAGTTTTGCTCCCCCCACCCCTTATTAAACTTAAGACATTTTTGCCTCACCCATAATCCAAAACCTGGCTACGCCCATGGTGCCATTTGTATTTACATTAGTTATTATCTTGGTTAATATAGGGCACAACCATATCTTTATTATTCAGTATTCAAACTTTTTCATGTAAACTAGAAATTTAATAAGATGATTAAGTAAATTTTGGCTTTATAATTTTACACATGATAACAGATTTTACACCAATTTTTAATTAGATAGGAAATGTATTATATATAAAAATAAATTTTGACCATATCTCTTATTAGATATGTTTAAAGTTGTGGCTTATATTTCCAAAAAATTCTAGTAATTTTCACTCATTTTTGGTATATGGCATAGCCAGGTTTTGGATTAGGGGGGGGGGGCAGCCACCCCCTGGCTTCACTCATGTATGCATTTCCAAAAAAATCTGTTTCTAATGTCTTTAAATTTTATACATCATTTAAATAAAATTAAATAATTTTCAGTATTTACACTGCACCCTAATTTTGTAAGTAGGAAACAAGTACCTAAACATACCAAATCTCATATCGAGTTTGTTTATTATGAAAATAGGTAAAACAATTTTATTTTTACCTGATGAATCAAATCTTTTACATTCCAATTGTTTATGCTACATAATAATAAGATCTCTTTATAAGACTTTAAGGTTTTGTTTAATTTTTTGATTTCATTTCTTGCATAATTAAGTTTTTCTTTAGTTACATTGTAATATTTTTGTTGGGCAATCAAATTCTTAAAAAGCATATAAATTTTTTAATTAAGTGTACTTTATCCTTTTTTGTAATTCCTTTTTCAATATTTATAAGTTTCTGGGACATTGAATTTTGGCAATACTAAAAAGGTAAAGTATAACCAGTATAATATTACTATCATATATTCCAACAAGTATTGTGCTAATTTGAACAATTTGATTAAATTATTGTTATTATTGTCAGGCTTCTAAAAAAATAAACATCAATTAACAATAAAATTATAGACACCATATACACTTAACAAAAATTATAATTTTCAATAACTAAAGCAATTCTGGCCAACATAGTTTTATTGTACAAAAATGTGTATTCTTATTAGATAAGATATAATAAATATATAAAAATATTAAAGCTTCCCAAAATAAAGCCATAGAAATAATAAATATTAAATTTCATATGTTTATTAAATGTAAAATAAATCTTATAATTACAATCTCTTTTTCAATGTCACAAAATGTTATATTTGTAATTAAGTCCTGAACTTCATCTAAAGCATTTTGACTAAATGAATCAAAATTTATAGCAGCAATTTTTTTCCAGTCGATTTTATAATTCCTTGGTCTAAAAATGGCATTTTCTTCAAACATGTTAGCTTTTGTGGCTTATAAGAACTATATGATTATAACCGATATAAAAAACCAACTCGTCTAATAAAACTGTTATGTAAAAAGACAATATGCACAAAGTTTACCTAATCTCCCTTGTGTCGCTTTAAAGGATATCAAATAATCTTTTTATGTGTGCAATAGTCTAATACTTTGATGTAATCTTATTCTTAAGGATGATATTTAAATATATTTATATGCTATAAGGTCTAAAGCTCCTCCTTTACACTTCAAAAAGGGAAAAATATCTCAGAATCTTCATTGATTTAACTATATATATAATTATTTATGGGCGTAGCCAGAGGGTCAGGGGGGGGGGGGAAAGAAATTTTTAATACAAAAACAATCTAAAAAATTATATTTTGCCCCCCCCCCTAATTAAAATTAAGCCACTTTTGCCCCCCTTCATAATCCAAAACCTGACTACGCCCATGTATATTTTGCATTTATATTTCATTAAATTTTAGTATATATTTGGGATCTTTGCTATAGTATTTTACATCAATATGTAAGCAAACGATTTCAGCCACTGGTTGGATGATAAAATGTGGGGTCAATGTCGTATGCCAATATGAATAGTGAATATTTTTTGAACGTTATATTCTATATATTGATATCCACATATAAATACCGCTTATTTACTTAGGCTATAATTATTTATTAGATATTGCTATTTTTTATTTTATTATTTCTTGTATATTTTTTCAGGGTTTCTTTCAGGGGGGAGCCCGGGGGAGGGGGTATTACCCCCCCCCCCCCCGGGCAATTTAAAATACCCCCCCGGAGAGTTTTGATTGAAGGAAGCATGAACTCAAGTTCCATCATGAAGTTATAAATTATATTAATAGGCTAAAATTGAAATTCAATAAATTATTTTAATTTGTCCATAAAAAAATATAAAATTAGCGAAATTAAATTTTTTACAAATCAGGTAGAAATCATTCATAGACATCATTTTTTAACATCTGTGAACCCTAATTTACAATCTTGAAAGTTACAAATTATCTTAAATTAAAAAATATCAATAGGTAAATAAACATAAATAAATGCTTTTATAATTATTAAATCACTATCTTACTTATAAACTTAAAAAGAACTATTATTAATAATAGATTCTAGTGTTTGTTTTTTATTGATATATGCTTATTTTGAATTGCAGATGTCTGGTAAATATAAAAGTACTCTTTTACACTACTTTAGTAAAAAGGAGAAGCCTATAAAAAAGATGGTAAATATGATTTAATTTGGAATAATTTTAATTGTGTATGGGTATTTGTGTTTATATAAAATAAGACATGAATATGTTTGTGTATAATAGGTAAAGATGGGACTGAATTAAAAAAAACTCTTGTTTTATCCCTTACTATGGGAAATTATGGTAATTATTTTTAAGCATTAGATATTTTAAATATATATAAGTTAAAGGCAGATATTATTCTGCTTCCAGCAGTGAAATTCACATGAACTCGGAAAGAGGCAAGAAAGATTTTTGGTTTTAATATAGAAGTATCATATATATTTTCATGTTTTAGGTCAAGATGAAAATTGTAATTCTGCTGGAGTGGGGAAAACAGTCTCTTCTTTTTCTTATGATAAAAATGCTGGTAATTAAAATTATGCAAGTTGTTTTTATTTTATTAATATATATTGATAAAGATGAGTGTATTGGCAGCTCTACTAATTGCTCAATCTCTGAAAGTGAAAAACACGGGCAAATTTAAAACTTAAACCATCATATAAATATATGATTTCATGGACATTTAAATACAAATGGCTAATTTTAAGCCTTAGGTGGGGCTTTATGCTCTGTCTGTTCTCTTTACAACATACTTTCTTAAAAGAACACTTGCCCGTTAAAATATTACGTATTTATTTAATGATTATGCGTGTATGTATCTATTTATATATTACTTATATCACCAATAAAAATCAGTAAATATTATACAAAATGGTTTAGCAATTAAAAAATTTTTTACCCCCCCCCCGGAAGTTGAAAATACCCCCCCCCCCCCCCGGAGCATTTTTTCTGAAAGAAACTCTGTATTTTTTATAATTACTTACGTCCCACCCCAGTCTTTTCGTTAGAATTTAAACTATAATAAATATTTTATTCTTCAATATGATCATGCTAATTAAACGAGGGGAGCAGGGACCTTTTATAAAATGAAAATAATTGACATTATTCACAATGAAAAATGAGTTAAAATAATTTAAAGCAAATCTTACATATGTTTACTGGAATAAATTATAATATATTCATTGTATCCTAAATTAATGTTACTTTCACTATGTGTATTTGGAGAATTATAGATATCAATTGTGATACAAGGTGTTTTTAATGTAATGTTTAGGTTTATAAAACTTCTTCTTCTTCTTCTTCTTCTTTCTATGACTGTTTGTCACCTAAGCTGGTGGTCAGTCCTTTCAGCATTCGTTTCCATTTGTTTCTATGTTTACATCGATCTTTCTTTAACTTGTGGACTTTCATATCGTGCCTTATTTTATGAATCCAGGTAAGCTTGGGTCTTCCTCTCCTTCGTTTTCCTGCGAAATATATCATCTCGATATTTTTTCCGACGTAGCTATCGTTCCTTCTTTCGACATGGCCATACCATCTTAGTCTATTTGTTAGTAGCTTTGTGGCACTAAATGTAGTACCCAAAATTCTTCTTATTTCTTCATTTCGCCTATGTTCCTTTTTGCTTACTCCTAGCACCCATCTTAGCATTCTCATCTCCATGGTCGCAAGACGCTACTCTTCTCTTTTACGTATAGCCCATGATTCCGAGCTATACAGGACTGTTGGCTGTATGATAAGTCCCTCCACTTAAGCCATCCTGAATTTATCCTTGCTTGGATTTCTTTATCCATTCTACCATCCGATTGAAGTGTTGATCCTAAATATTTGAAGGAATCCACACTTATAAGTTGCCAATCGCCTAAAGTAAGGGATGCATTTAGCTGGTTTTCATCCGATTTAAACTTTGTCTTCATGTATTCTGTTCTGTTTTCTTTCGATTTACCCTGAGACCACTTTCTTCTATTGAATTTACCCATCTATTTACAGTATTAGCCAATACTTGTTAACAAGGCAAAGATCATTGCCCAAGGAGCTTCCTCGCCCAAATCCTTGGTAATGATATCCATCATTATGAATAGGAAGGGACTAAGAGCTGAACCTTGATGGAGTCCAGTGTTAATGGCAAAGCCCTTTGTAGTCCCCACCGTTGTTTTAACGTACGTTCTATTTCCCTTGTACATATCTTTTATTGCTCTTACGCATAATTCTGGCACATTGTTTTCTTTAAGACATTGGAAGAACTTTATCGAACGCTTTTTCTAGATCGATGAAATACATGTGCAAATCATCTTCCCTTTCTTTAAACCATTCCATTAATCTTCTAACACTGTTTAGAGCGTTGCTGTAGACCTCTCCGGCATGAATCCAAATTGGTTATCTCGAATTTGAACCAAACTCCTAAGCCGTTTTCGATCACTTTTTCCCACACCTTAAAAGTGTGACTCATAAGCTATATCCCTCTGTAATTGTTGCAATCCTGAATGTCCCCTTTCATCTTGTATATCCGGATCATGTAGCTACCCCTCCACTCGTTAGGCATTTTACCCGTTTTCAAGATATTGTTGAAAAGGTTGGCGAGGAACTGTGCACCAGTCTTGCCTAACGCTTTAAACCCCTCTATTGGTATATTGTCTAGTCCAAGAGCTTTTCCCGACTTTAGCTTACCCATAGCAACTTTGTCCGTTTCCGGATCCACTTTGCTGTGTTTAATTCTCTTATTGTATTTTCCTGGTTAATGTCTTCGACTACAAGCCCCTTTTCAATTGATAAATCGCTATAATAGTCCTATTATCTTTGTAGTATATGGCTGTCGTGTGTTAGTATTTCTCCCTTTTGACCCTTGATTAGCCGGCATTCTAGGTAATCTTTAGAATTTCGGGCCCTTGACTTTGCGATTTTGTAGATCAATTTTTCTCCTTCCTTTGAGTTTAGTATTACATTTATATCGTCGTACACCTTGTTTTTAGCTTTTGCTACGAATTTTTTAGCCGATCTTTTAGCTACTTGGTACGCTTGCTTATCATTACTTTCCTTGCATTTATACCAAACTTTGTACAATCTCCTCTTTTCCTTAATACATTTTTGGACTTCTTCATTCCACCACCACGTCTCTTTGAGAATTTTTTTAGTGTGCTTGCTTTCACCTAATATTTGTCGTCCCGCTTTTCGCATTGTGGCAGCTATACCATTCCATTGATCCTCACATGAATTATTTTCCTTAAATTCAGCATGTTTAATTACTTGTTCCTGAAAATGTTGAATATTATCTTTTAGTTTCCTCCATTGTATAGTAGCCACTACTCTTTGTACCTTTTGCCCTTTAATATAAAGATCACTAACAGCTTGTGTTGGCAGGCCAATATTACACTCGGTATTACCTTAACATTTTGAACATACTTTAAGTGCGCTCTGTTGACTAGAAAGAAATCTATCTGAGTGGTACGGCTGCCGCTTTTGTACGTTATAAGTTGTTCCTGTCGCTTTTTGAAGAAGTTATTTCCTATTGCTAGGTCAAAAGCTTGAGCAATTTCTAAAGTTTCCGTACCTCCTCCATTTCTTAGGCCGTAACCCCGACCACCGTGATTTCTTTCATATCCTTCCCTTGATTTGCCACGTGTCCATTGAGGTCCACTCCGATAATTAGTCCCTCTTTACCGAATCGAGATAGAACATCTTCAAGCCCCTTCTAAAAATACTCTTTTTCCGCCCCAGAGCATCCACTTTGAGGGGCGTATGCTGATATAACGTATATCGTAGTAGATTTATAACAAAGCTGTATCGCCATAAATCTGTCATTAATTCTTTTAACGTCGACGACAATTTGCTGAAATTCTACCAATAGCACTATACCGACGACATTCCGATGAGTTTTTGTACCGTAAAAATATAATTTGTAACCGTTACCTATGTATTTTGCTTTTTGGCTCTTCCGTTTGGTCTCTTGTATACAAGCGATATAGCTTTTTCTCCTCCTTAGAACGTCTGCCAGTTCTCTGCTCTTGCTAGTATTGTACCAATATTCCATGACCCAAACTTTATCCTACGCAAACTAATCTCTTTAACCGCTTCCCTTTGTTGAGAGAGCTGTAGCCTTCGTTTATTTCCCACACATTCCAGGCGACGAATGCGCGCGTCGCTTAAGGGGGACGACCTAGCTTTCATGCTGCATCTTTGTTGTAGTATAAATTTTGGTTTATATGGAATGAGGGAGTATTGATATCTCGGCCTTCCAAGCATGACGGAACTATGTTAGATTTTGGCGCTTGACTACGTACTATTCTTTATGATGCCGTCATTTTGGTGAATTAAACTTTTCTTTAGACCACTCGTATTGATAGGCTTAATCTAGCACTTCCATCTCCCTCAAAAAACCCAGAAATTTTAGTATGACCCTTCACCAAGAACTTTGCCAATAGGGTGACCCCACCAGTAACAAACCCAAAGGTATAGCTTCTTGGATCACGAGAGTACACAAGCTCAACCATCACTACAAGGTATTTCTGGCAGGTTCATAAAACTATTTAGTTATAACCTTTGTCTCTGTGAATAGGGTAAGGGTACATGTTCCTTGGTTTTTAGGCAAAGGTCTCCAACCAACTTCGTGTTTCAGATATAGAAATTTTGTTAATTGTTATGTAGACCTAGGTGAGAAATAATGTTAGCTAGGGTTAATTATGGTACGAATTTTAGTTAAGTTTTATTTTATCTGGCCACAATTCTAGACCTTTAAATGGCGTAAAATTAGTGGGGTGAAAAATGGTATATTTTGTAAACCCAATGAAATCTCCTAAATGGTAAATAACTTAAGATGGTCACTATATTAATTAACACTTAAATCTTGGAATTTGCGAGATAGTAGGCGGTTAAGTAATAAAAGCTTTAAAAGTCCTTGATTTGGAGGACATCGCCGTTGCTTGCAACCATTTGTAGTGTGAAAGTTATTAATTGGAGAGGAAGCTTGAACTGTGCCACAGTCATATAAAATATGATTGTGGATTTATATATGAAGATGATAGCTTCAAAAGAGTTGATAAAACCCTGAAATGCTTATACCGTCAAAATTAAGGTAGCATAGGGGACATTTTAGATTAGTCTAAATCTAAATGGTGGCCAAAAATGCCAAAGATTTTGTAGAGCAGTTTAGACGGTGTGAGTTATACAACTCCGTTGCGCCTAAGACTTATAATAAAAGGGAGATGGCCTCGAAACAACCTTGGTAAAGAGTGCATGGTGTTCTGGACTGAAAAAATATCACATTTTGGTAGTCTATGCATATTACGGTAGGGTTAAATTGCAGAAAATCCAGTTTATTGAAGAACTTAATAGGTATATTGAATGTATTTATGTACTATCAATCCATTATAATTTATAAAGTTAGTTTCCAATAATGGTAGTTTAGGATTGATAAAATGCGAGGGTGGAAATGGGTTTAGATATTTCGGTCGTCCAGCGACCATTATCAATAAAAAAAAAAAAAAGAGAATGCGTGACATCCACGTTCGGTGCGTGACATTCGGAAAATGGAAAGTGAGCCCATAAATTTTTCTCTTTTTTTTTTTTTTATTGATAATGGTCGCTGGACGACCGAAATATCTAAACCCATTTCCACCCTCGCATTTTATCAATCCTAAACTACCATTATTGGAAACTAACTTTATAAACTTAATAGGTTTTCATGATATTTTAGGTATGATTGCCACACGGAACGGCAAACGTTAGTAGGCGTGGAATTCAAATCTTTCTGTCAAACGTGAAAGTTAGAACGTGTGTTAATTTTCCCATCCAAGTTCCAATGGTCAAATTGAGCGGGTGTGCATTGTTAAAAAGTGGGCCATGGTGTTTGATTAACTAAACGTACAAAGCGGCACGTCATTATTTCCAAAATGTCTACATAGGAATGGAATTTTTGACTCTTGCATTTAAACGAAATATAATGTAGATGTGATGTAAAAAATAGCAGTGCCCTATTTGGTCGTTATTGCGGGTAGCAAAATTAATTAAGAAGTGCGCATGTTGCATACTGATCTTAAAATACGCCGTTGCGAGCCAATGCCCTATCCTTTTAACGTTATATTATAGGTTCAGTTTAATTGGTAGCGAAGGTGGCAAGTCCGTTCAATTTTTTCCTCATCTGGGCCAATCTGACCAAATTTCATTGCTACACGACCCTTAAAAAAACTGGGTCCCCAACCGTATGAGAAAACGTATAACTGTAAAGGCTTTAGGAAGATTGTGCGGAGTTTGTAAGCGGTGGCATCTATTCCCTAAATGCGAATCTCAGCTAGATTCAGTCGTACAATGAATGATTTTCTAAATAGTATCTATGATGAGAATAGTCAGTACACCTACTCTACCACCATTTCATCTGATTCTCACTGCAACTCGTTTTTAATATTCATCTAATTTAATCAATTGCACTCATCGTTACTTGGATAACTTAAAACTTTTAATATTGATATTTTGCGAGAATATGGCTACTTAAAAGCTGTGAATATTCAAAAAATTTAAAGCACAACTTAAGTATATACCTGCATTTTTGGTTGTCGTTAGCAATGGTTTATAGTCTCTTTGATTTAAAAATGAATCTACTTTTAAAACAAATTATGATTTGACATGATTTAAAAAATTTAAAGAAAACGTAATTTAGAAACTAACATAGTGGGTGGTTAAATTCATCAACACATTTACCTTTTATACCACCTCCATTTAAAAATGTCCAATCCCTCCCGCGTTTTAAGCATTTAATTTAAATACGCGTCTCATGTAGTAAATTTAGGTATTATTAAAAGTTCCTAAATCCTGTTTTTAACTACGATTATACCAGGTTTGGCTAAAGGGCCACGACATAGACTTTTCGGATGTAATTTAAGAGCATGAAATATAACTTTTAGGTATTAGTAGTATAGCAACTTGTTGGATTTCGCCAAATGCTATTAACTACATTTCATGATATAAATTCTGTTTTTCCATTGTCAAAAATGTCAGTGTTTATCATTTTAAGTCAGGGAACTTTCGGTTTTTATTCTTAGTTATTTCGCTGAAATCAAATCATTCCTGCAAGTTGAAATACTTTTCACACGCATTTGACTTAAATTAATAGCTTTTGATTTTATAATATCAACTACGACCTTGAGATTTTTGCCGTTGTTATTCCCAGTATTTCAACATGCCGAGATTAAGCTTTTAAAATTGTTAAACAAATGTTTCTCATGCACGTTTTCTAATTAAAACACTTTGATAGTCTAAACCTTACATGTCGTACACTAAATCTATTCAAATTACACAACAGGGAAGAATGATTACCATTGGCAAGTAAATAAACGACTCTAACCGTAACTTAACTATCCTTGACTAGCTTTGGCATTGACTTTTCATCCCTCCCATCTCCCCCCCCCTTCTCATCATCTGATTTGTGCACTCAGAAAATTAGATAAATGTGAAAATGTTTCATAGAGGGATGACTCTAATTATTTTTTTAGCGCAATAAGACACAAACGCTGTCTTAGCTAATTATATCGTCAGTATTTAATCTTATAGTTTGAAATCTTAAATCTAGCTATAAAAAATTTTATGAATCACGTTGAATTATTGGAAAATTCAGTTGTGAACCCCGAGATTCATTCCATCAATGATCACGAGAAAGAGGTAAATTAAGGTATTATACAAAATTGTTGACAACAAACAACTTGAATTTATCGCACTTTATAAAAACCAAAACACTTATGTGTAGTTTTTAAGATCCTAACATTATTCGCCTTATTTTAACATTTGTTTGAAAAATTAAAGCACCTAAATTTTAAATTTTGCTTTTAACATCGTATCTTAATAAATAATTAAAAATTATCTTTAAAATTAATGTTTTTATTAGTGTAAAACTGATATTTAATATTGTGCGTCCAACGTCAATCGCTTTAAATAAATAAATTTGACTTTATGGTGCAATAAATGTATCATCTTTATAAACAATTTTATTATGCATGCCATTTTAGTTTTATATATATTGTTAGATTTTGGTCGATGGTGATAGCTTAACTATTGAAGATCTCTACAAAATAGGTTACAATGACTATAAAATTCAGGTGAAAGAAAAGAATGTTTTTGAGCGTGTATTATTATCACTGTAAAATTTAGATTTTTAATAAAAACTAATTATTTTTCTTTAATATAGCTAACAGCCCTTTCCGAGATTAAAGTAAGAAAGGCACGAGATTTAGTCGAAAAAAATATTAAGGAGAATAAAGGTACATTGTAAACCCATAAATACCTTACAATTGCTAATTATACCTAAAGTTGTGTATGGAGTTAATACTGGATTTGGAAAATTTGCGAACACTATCATTCCGCATGACAAAATAAAGTAAGATATTTTAACTATGATAAAATGCATGGGCGGAGCCAGGTTTTGGATTAGGGGGGGGGGGCAAAACGTTTAAAAGTTTAATTAGGGAGGGGCGAAACATAAATTTTTTTAATTTTTAAGGGTTTTTGCATTGAATTAATTTTTTTTGCGTCACCCCCCTGGCTATGACCATGATAAAATTTATAAATAAATCTATTAAAATTTAATTGTTAAAGAGTAGGAGGATATAAACATAAAAGAACGAACAGACGAGCATGTTAAATTTAGTCCTAAATTCTTTTTTTAATTTACAAAGAATGAGTTAAAAGTAGATGTTTTACATCACAGATATTCTCCGAAGGGCGGGGTTTTTAAAATCTTATAAAAACAAGGTGACAAGGGAATATTGATCTCTAAGTAAAGTTGTAGGCTTGATTACCTGGCGCGGATGTAATAAACATGCATTTTGGAATATTTCTGTTTAAAGTCATCTATGTTTTTTTTAATTCGTCAGAATAAAATTTTATAGAGTAAGCTTATAATTTAGTAAACATCAATTGTATATAAAATTAAGCTTGCAAATTTCTAATGTCTTGAACATTGAATTATTTATGGTGTATTATGTTAAAAAATGTTATAAGTAATTATTTTAATTTTTTAAATTAGAATTCTACAACGCAACATTATCCGCTCTCATTCCGTTGGTAAAACACATTTTTTAGCTAATAAATATATTCTTTAATCAATCATTGCTTGAATAAACCCAATGTTAAGTATGGGCTTTTATATTTATACGGGCTTAGTCAGGGAAAGGTAGGGTGGGACGGCTCTTCCCTTCTAACAAATTAAATTTAAAAAATTTATCCTCTCTTGATGATCTTAATTGCGAGTTTTTTGGATCTCTTTTTTTAATCCAAATATTGGCTACGCACAATAACGCATCAAAACTTTGAGATGATTATGGGTCTTGACAAAATTAAAAGTTAAGCCTGTAGCCGTCAAAATAAGATTCTGTCATATCACTGTGTTCTTTAAAAAATGTAGAGATCGCTTTCACAATAATAGGTGTGGGTGACCCATTAACTTTACCGCACGTCAGGATGCTTTTTGCCTTGCGGATCAATGTGTTGGCTAAAGGTTATAGTGGAATCTCCTTGGAAACGTTACAAAAGTACACGGATGGATTTAATAGTACAAAACATTAAAAATATATTAAAAATATTATTACTTATATCCTATAAGCCTGAATAGTCAGGGTTAGGACATATAGATTACTGATTCTAATTTCGTTCAAACATCGTTTTTAATTTAGACTCGGATTCTTAGCTTATTTCGTAAAAATAATACCTCTGTTTTCTAACTGTGTGAAATAAATATCTTTTAAATGATTTTCCAAACGAATAAACGGGAAAATTAAAAACTGTTTATAAACTTTTTTTTACATAATTGAATACTTCGATAGCTAAAATTAAAAACTCGGGCCTTCGGCCCTCGTGGGAAGGGGGAGAAGGGAAGGGAAGAGGGGAAGGGAAGGGGGGACGACTCATCTGTACTTCGTATATATGTATCATATTTGCTATGCAATTTATGGGTGAGAAAGGTGGGAAGGGGCGAGAATGCCTACAGGGGGGTATTAAATGCCTAATGATTAATTAATTATTTACACAAATTTTCCATTATAGGCAAAATGTAAGGCAAGGGTTAGGGTTAGATTTAGTGTTTGCATCTAGTTGCGTATTACATTAGTTTTTATGGCCTTTAGTGATTATGGGTCTAACAAACATTATATTATAAAACAACACAATGTTAAGAATTTGCAGAATAGTTGGGAGAAATTTTTTGTTGAATTTGAACAATTTTTAATTAAAAAAATCAAAAATTTGGCCAATGGTCACTTTTTCTCTATTGGTCAGTACCAACAGATACTCTATAAGTCAATGATAGCCAAAAAAAACGAAAAAAAAAATTTTGATGCTCACTTTGGCCAATGGTCATTTTTTTCCATTGGTCAGCAGCCAGCACACGGTAAAAGTGGATATACATTCATAAGAGTAAAAAAAACGAAAAAAAAATTTTCGAATCACATTTTGGCCAATGGTCATTTTTTTCCATTGGTCAGCAGCCAGGACACGGTAAAAGCGGATATAAATTCATAATAGTCAAAAAAAAACGAAGAAAAAGTTTTCGAATCACATTTTGGCCAATGGTCATTTTATTCCATTGGTCAGCAGCCAGCGGACGGCCAAAAAGTCATAATAGCAATGGTAGGAACAGGAACAATCATAATAGTAAAAAAAAACGAAAAAAATAATTTCGATTCACATTTTGGCCAATGGTCATTTTTTCCATCGGTCAGGAGCCAGCGGACGGCCAAAAAGTCATAATAGCAATGGTAGTAACAGGAACAATCATAATAGTCAAAAAAAAAACGAAAAAATAAACTCGGATTCACATTTTGGCCAATGGTCATTTTTTTCATTGGTCAGCAGCCAACGGACGGCCAAAAAGTCTTATTATCAATGATAGTAACAAGAACAATCATAAGAGTCAAAATAACTCCGGGATTCTAACCCAAAAACTAGTTAAATTGCATAGCAATTAGAAGTAAACAACTTTTATTTATGTTTATTATATAACATTGGTCAGCAGCCAGCGGACGGCCAAAAAGTCATAATAGCAATGGTAGAAACAGGAACAATCATAATAGTCAAAAAAAAACGAAAAAAATAATTTCGATTCACATTTTGGCCAATGGTCATTTTTTTCATTGGTCAGCAGCCAGCGGACGGCCAAAAATTCTTATTATCAATGATAGTAACAAGAACAATCATAAGAGTCAAAAAAACTCCGGGATTCTAACCCCAAAACTAGTTAAATTGCATAGCAATTAAAAGTAAACAACTTTTATTAATTGCTATGCAATTTATGGGCTCGTTTTTGGTTGTCCGTTGTCCGTCCGTTGTCCTCCCTATCTATTTGCATTGGGTATATTAGGTTATCGCTTTTTAATTGCTATGCATGAGAAAGAGGTGCCCCACCCCTCATCTCTATCTCATGCATAAGAGGTGCCCCACCCCTCATCTCTCTCTCCCCCTCGGTGTGTTATATATAAGATTTGTTAAATTATCTATTATATAATAAACATAAATAAAAGTTGTTTACTTTTAATTGCTATGCAATTTAACTAGTTATATAATAAACATAAATAAAAGTTGTTTACTTTTAATTGCTATGCAATTTAACTAGTTTTTGTTATATAATAAACATAGATAAAAGTTGTTTACTTTTAATGCTATGCAATTTAACTAGTTATATAATAAACATAAATAAAAGTTGTTTACTTTTAATTGCTATGCAATTTAACTAGTTTTGGGGTTAGAATCCCGGAGTTTTTTTGACTCTTATGATTGTTCTTGTTACTATCATTGATAATAAGAATTTTTGGCCGTCCGCTGGCTGCTGACCAATGAAAAAAATGACCATTGGCCAAAATGTGAATCGAAATTATTTTTTTCGGTTTTTTTGATTATTATGATTGTTCCTGTTTCTACCATTGCTATTATGACTTTTTGGCCGTCCGCTGGCTGCTGACCAATGTTATATAATAAACATAAATAAAAGTTGTTTACTTCTAATTGCTATGCAATTTAACTAGTTTTTGGGTTAGAATCCCGGAGTTTTTTTGACTCTTCTGATTGTTCTTGTTACTATCATTGATAATAAGACTTTTTGGCCGTCCGTTGGCTGCTGACCAATGAAAAAAATGACCATTGGCCAAAATGTGAATCGAAATTATTTTTTTCGTTTTTTTGACTATTATGATTGTTCCTGTTACTACCATTGCTATTATGACTTTTTAGCCGTCCGCTGGCTCCTGACCGATGGAAAAAATGACCATTGGCCAAAATGTGAATCGAAATTATTTTTTTCGTTTTTTTTTGACTATTATGATTGTTCATGTTACTACCATTGCTATTATGATTTTTGGCCGTCCGCTGGCTGCTGACCAATGGAATAAAATGACCATTGGCCAAAATGTGATTCGAAAACTTTTTTTTCGTTTTTTTTTGACTATTATGAATTTATATCCACTTTTACCGTGTCCTGGCTGCTGATCAATGGAAAAAAATGACCATTGGCCAAAATGTGATTCGAAAACTTTTTTTTCGTTTTTTTTACTCTTATGAATTTATATCCACTTTTACCGTGTGCTGGCTGCTGACCAATGGAAAAAAATGACCATTGGCCAAAGTGAGCATCAAAATTTTTTTTTCCGTTTTTTTTGGCTATCATTGACTTATAGAGTATCTGTTGGTACTGACCAATAGAGAAAAAGTGACCATTGGCCAAATTTTTGATTTTTTTAATTAAAAATTGTTCAAATTCAACAAAAAATTTCTCCCAACAATTCTGCAAATTCTTAACATTGTGTTGTTTTATAATATAATGTTTGTTAGACCCATAATCACTAAAGGCCATATAAACTAATGTAATACGCAACTAGAAGCAAACACTAAATCAAACCCTAACCCTTGCCTATATTACATTTTGCCTATATTACATTTTGCCTATAATGGAAAATTTGTATAAATAATTAATTAATCATTAGGCATTTAATACCCCCCTATAGGCATTCTCGCCCCTTCCCACCTTTCTCGCCCATAAATTGCATAGCAAATATGATGCATTTATACGAAGTACAGATGAGTCGTCCCCCCTTCCCTTCCCCTCTTCCCTTCCCCTCTTCCCTTCCCTTCTCCCCCTTCCCACGAGGGCCGAAGGCCCGAGTTTTATGTTTATTATATAACTAGTTAAATTGCATAGCACTAAAAGTAAACAACTTTTATCTATGTTTATTATATAACAAAAACTAGTTAAATTGCATAGCAAATAAAAGTAAACAACTTTTTATTATATAACTAATTAAATTGCATAGCAATTAAGAGTAACCAACTTTTATTTATGTTTATATAATAGATAATTTAACAAATCTTATATATAACACACCGAGGGAGATAGAGATGAGGGGTGGGGCACCTCTTATGCATAGCAATTAAAAATAACACAGCGAGGGAGATAGAGATGAGGGGTGGGCACCTCTTTCTCATGCATTAATTTAAAAAAGCGATAACCTAATATACCCAATGCAAATAGATAGGGAGGGTAACGGACGGACGGACAGACAACGGACAACAAAAAACGAGCCCATAAATTGCATAGCAATAGTTATGAAACTAATATATATGCTAGTGCATGGGCGTAGCCAAAGGGGGGCAGAGAGGGGGGGGGGCTGCCCCCTCTAAATCCAAAAAACTGTTGAAGTTTTCTAAGATGTCTAAAATTTAAAAAAAAAGTTCATATTGCCCCTCCCCCCCTCTAATTTCAATGCCGGCTACGCCCATGTGATAGTGCTTGAGTGATTAGAAATTATTTTTAGTAAAATGACAATGGCATTCAATATATATTTATATAAATTCTAGCCTAATTTATGCTAGAAAGGATATACCCTTATATACCCGAGCAAGGAACCGTGGGCGCTAGTGGTGACTTGTGCCCTCTTGCTCACCTAGCGCTTGGATTGATAGGAGAAGGGCTCGTATGGGATTCTGATGGCAATAATTGGGCCAATTCACAACAAGTAAAATTGTAAAATTGTAACTACCATTTTTATTAAAGGGGACCGGAGGTTTCCTTCCACTCTTGATAGTCCTAAAAATTTGCTAAATAATACTGCTTTATATATATATCTATATTTATCTCTCGAACAAAGAAAATCCAAGCCCGACTCGGTGATCATCTTTAATTTACTTTAATTTCCATTTTGGAGTATATATTTCGATGGACATTGTTGTAAAATAATAAATAATTGAAAATATAGGAATGGAATTTAATTTATTAACCCCAGTAGTAGATTACTTTTTATTTGCAAAATTTCAGAGATTTATTAAAAAATCTTTGATAGAGGGGGTGTCTTAGTTAAACTCAAAATTATTACAAGTTTGATGAACTATCAATCCAGAATTTTAGTAAAAATTTAATAAAGTCAAAGTATAATTTCTTACTTTTACCACAAGTATATTGAATGTATTTATGTACTATCAATTAACTTTTGATTTACATTACGTAGGTTTTAGGGAAAAAGGGATACGAACCTATCGAATTGATGCCCAAAGAAGTAATTATAATTTAAAATATATCGCATGTTTCAAATTTGTACATTCTCACTTGAGATTTAGGGAATCGCCTTGGTTAATGGTACGTGCTTCATTTCGGCCCTAGGTTGCGAAGGTAAATATGAGGGTCACTAGTTTGACTTTAACCCGAAAAAAAGTGAACATAATTCAGTTTAATATTTTTGCTTTAACATAGATAATCGAATTGTTTTAGTTATATAATGAAATTTTTTTTATTATTAATTTAGCCATATATAGGGCTGAAAGACTGGCACTGCTGGGGACTATTATATCTGCGATATCGTTGGAAGCTCTTAAAGGATCCTGCAAAGCATTCAAAAAAAGTAGGCCACAGCAAAATTTGTCTATGTATATTAATTGATTTTAACTGAATTTATGTTAATGTGCTCAGATATCCAAAATGTACGTCCACACAAAGGACAAGGCTACGTTGCGAGCATTTTGAGATCTTTAATAAATTCGGAATTATACCCTTCCGAAATCGGCAGTACAATTTCTTAATATTTATATCGTAAATGAAATGTTGTAATTTTAATGACTTAATAATCTTCAATCTTAATACGATATTAACATTATAGTAAGCCATAAAGACTGCAAAAAAGTACAGGACTCTTACACGATACGATGCATCCCACAAGTATAAAATTTTAGAATCTGCAGTTAATTCCTTGTTTTTTGGGGTTGGGGGGAATAGTAAAGTAAGAAAATGATTTAGGGTTGAGCAAATTTATATTTTTTGCAATTTTTGATCAAAATTATATTTTTAGCAATAAAAAAATCTATGTAGCGAAAGTTGACTCCTCCTAGCCAATTATATGTCTGATCGGCACATATAATAAAGTCGTTACTACTTAACGCATAATTTTTTTAGGCTGGATCCTTTATAAAATAAAAAGTATATTTTGATAATATTGTAACTTACTAGGTCCATGGAATTGTATTTGATACGATATCATTCGTTAAAGATTTAATGACAATCGAAATTAACAGTGCCACCGATAATCCAGTAAATTTCCTTACTTTTACATGTATATTTTGTTCTTATATACAAATTTAGTTATATTAACGGAATTTTTATATCTATACAAGGAAATTTGTTCTAAAAGGTATTTAAAACTCAATACTCTATGTTAATCATTAATAAATTGCTGGTTGTAATTTATTATAAATCCTTATTTAGCTCGTTTTCGCGGATACGGAAGAAATTTTGTCCGGAGGAAATTTTCATGGCGAATACCCAGCTAAGGTAAAAATATTGATAATATAAGCTTGTTAGGCCTGGGCTTTGCAGCAAAAATTTTTATTATCAAAATTTTATGCTAAAATATATAAAACCTATTATTTTTTACGGAAATTATGAACAAGAAATCTGAACTTTTAGATATATTGTATAGAAGGGCAAAGCAGGCTGGCCAAAAATCTGATTAGGGCGAGTAAAAAAGTTAAGGTTGCTTTTATAATATGCGCGATGCGAAAATTTGAAATATGAATCAATAAAATGTGGAAGAAATAGTGCCCATATTTGGTTTTTCTCATAATTGACTTAATTGCACAAATTTTAACATAATTTATTATTTTATTAAATAAATACTAAGCATTAATTATTTTTAAAAAATACAAATTTTGTGAAAAAGAAAGAATGAAATATATATTAGCTCCTACAATTTGTAATTTCTGCTCAAATTTTGGCTTCGCATGGCGCTCATTATGAATGCAGCCCAAGTCAAAAACTGGTTGAAGCATTTAAGCCTCAAAATTGACATAAGCCGACATTCATGGTGTTTTCACCAAATCTTGATCTGAAAGAGCTTTTTCAATTAAAGCGAACTTCCTTACAAATTTAGAGACCCCGTAACTCGATTTGAATAAAAATTTAAACCAAACCCGCTCCAAAGAGGTATTAATTCTTGATGGTGAGATATGTAAAACCTAAAAGCATTAATTAGCCAAATTTGATAAACAATCTTCTATCGAACATCTGAAAAATGAATGTGAAGTTTTTTATATATAAATTCGAACCACAGCATATTTTTTTTGATTATTTACCCAAGCTTGACCCTATTTTAATCATCGTGGGTTTTGGGTGACGCCTGTAGAACTATCTCGAATCGCTCTCATTCAGTATTAAATACCCACAGATTGCAAATTTCCCTAAGAAATAACCAATATATTTGAGGAAAAAAACTTAGTCTAAGATTTTTGGAGATAAAATCTGAATGCATGAATGGCTCATATTTCCTTGATACTTAAAAATCAAATGAATTAATTTCTAGTTGCTTTTGAAAATCGAATTTTCTTTCGTCATTACGTTCTTGCTCCGTCCATATAATGCTTAAATTTTTTTTAAATGCTTTACACAAAGTTTGCATTAGACGACAGGTCTAAAAGAATTAAATTCTTTATCTCTTTTCACAAATTTATGATTTCTTCATTATAATCACTAGACTCTTTTCCCATAATAGGCTCTCGATTACTTGGCTATCGCCATCCATGAAATGTCGAGCATCAGCGAACGTAGGATAGAACGCTTAGTTAATACAGGTACAATTTTATGTGAATTCATCATAAAATTATTTTTCAAACACGAAAATAACTTTCATAACGATATAATTAGCAAAGAGTGCAATGTGTAATTTTAAAAATGTATAATTTAAATATTTATAGATTTAAGCCATTTGCCCCCTTTTCTAATTGAAGAGGGTGGTCTCAATAGTGGATTCATGATGGCACATGTGACCGCCGCTTCGCTAGGTATAATGAAAGTTTAAATCTATGCCATATTACAATTTATACATCAAGTTGGTAATATTTATAGTTACCAAATTTCTTATTAATTATTTTAAAAAAAAAATATCACGATTTCCTATTTAAATAACGTTTAAATATAAAGACAATAAATGCATAATTGAAAAGAATTTAATTATAACTTTAGATTTATGTGCTCATTTAATTACTATTGAATGAAAAAGATTTTGTAAACGGAAATAAATTGTGAAAATAGATATTTTGCCATACCTTTATAAAGCCACTTTCCTATGAATTTAATAAACTTAGGTAACCTTTCTATTTTACAATAATAAAGAACGTTATTAATAAGATAAACTGGGTTTCTAAGCTATTAAAATTAGTAATAAATAACTCATGAATTTAAATGGATATTAGTTTCGGAAAACAAGGTGTTGTGTCATCCGTCCTCCGTCGACTCCCTCCCAACCAGTGCCTCTAAAGAAGATCACGTTTCGATGGGCGGGTTCGCGGCCAGGAAGGCTCTTAAAATTGTTGCAAACGTCGAATATGGTACTTCCAGGCTATAAATTATATAAATTGCGAAATGGTCTCAAATATAATTTTAGATGCCATACGCCGTCCCCCTCCCAAAATTGTTATAAATTTGCTTAAAATGACAAAAAAATTCATATCCCCTGCTTCCTATATTAAATTAGCTTAGGGGCTATAATTTCGAAAAATCAAATTTTACTTCTCAGGAATATTTGGACATATATGCCCCCGATTTAGCCCTCGCACCCATTTAAAGTGTACTTTACAAGTTTGATGTACTCAAGATCAGATATATTATTTTTCATTAAATTTTGCTAAATAAATAAAGGTAACACTTTTATTTAAACTCCGACATCGTAAGTAGACAAAATTAATTGTAATAATAACTAATAGCCCGTATAAATAACATATTAACTTGTAATATATTCTATTATTTAAGGGACACTAATTGTCTTAATAATTCGATGTTTATCTTGTTTATTAGTATTGGCCATCGAATTATTGGCAAGTTGTCAGGCGCTAGAATTTTTAAGACCGTTGACCACGACCGAGCCCTTGGAAGCTGTTCATAAATTGATTAGACTCCACGTTCCGTAAGTTTGCAATAGTGTAATAAAATTAAATATCAACTATAATATAATCAAATCTAAAAAGCCACATAAAAAATAACTTAAAATTTTATTGAAATCGCAGACTGTGTAATTATAAGGAGTCAGTGACTTAAAACAGTATGTACCCTAGAAACTTGAAAATTTCAACAGGTACATAATATAAATAAAAAATCCTCATTAATAATAATAAGATCATAATTAAATGAAAGTTGTTGAAATTATTGCACCAAATAGCCCCGTTAGACAATAAACCATTATAGTGGCAAACTAATGAATCACTAATCAAAGAAATCGATTAAATTTTGATAATAATTATTATTTTGCCATTTTTACGCAGAAAACTGACGGAAGATCGCTCAATGTGGAATGACATAAATGTAGTCAAAAAATTAATGGCCGATGGAAGCGTAATTTTAAAGGCAATCGATTAATGTTTTTTTTTAGATATTAGACGTCGTTAAACCGTATCTCAATTCAGAAAATAATTCGGCCTACAAACAGGAGGACACGCGGCAAAATGGTTTATAATTTGCTAAAACAAACGCGTTCATAACAATTTACGACATTTAGTGCGCTGAGATAATTGAGATCGAAAAATGAAATATAAAAATGTGAAAATATTATTTTCGCAAACGTTTCAGGGATTAATCTTTAGCGTAGCGTCTATAATATCTTGAGCCGGTTTATTGTCCTGACAAATGTTGCGGATAGCGAAGATGCTACATTCTCTAATATCTTTATATGGAAATAATTAGTAGATTAGTTAAAATTTGGTTATTTTCATTTTTATAAGATATTTGAAAAATTAAATGAGAAGTTATGTAAATAAGCTTAACGTTAAGGTCTGATAACTAGTTTAAATACCGAAACTCATTTTCATTCTACAGGTGTCATGCGCGTATGAGGAATTATGGAATTATTAACTAATCTAACAATTTACAAAGAATTTTAAGCACAGTGTTTTCAAAGGATAGTAGAAAAAAACTAACTTCATATAAACAAATCAGTCAAAAGGTAAAAAATAAAGATTATATATACATATACAAATAGCTTTTCATCAAAGATTGTTTAAAAAATTGTATACAAGGGTTCAAAGGATCCAATTGAGAACACTGCATGAGAGCTTGAACAACGCCGGCGTCTGTAAACTAGAAATTATTAATAGAACAAAAAATTGCTTAGTTATTATAAAACTACATTCAGATATATAAAAAGGCGTGGTCTGTTAACTTGAAAAAACAGAACATAATTAATTGATTAAGTAGAAAATTACCATGTATTCGTAATTTCATGAATAAATCTTTGTATATTAAAATTAAAATTTGTAATATAGCCATTTAAAACTTGCAATATTAACGTAAAGGATTATTCAATTCCTGATGCAAAAACGCTAGGTAAAAAAACTTTTAGTCAAGAATAGAAAAGTCCCTTAAATAATTTACTACAAAATCTTTAATAATACAAAATTTTATTAATATGATCACTTTAATATGGATTTTACATTTCATTTCAAAAAATAAGGGCTTTTATAAAATTTAAGAAATGGCACTTCTTTTTTAATCAGATCATTGTTGAACACCACATTTCCAATAAGCCTGACTAAGACATTTTTTATATTGTACAATTGCTTCTTTTGATTTTCTTTGTCATCTTTCATGCAATCTATAATTTCTAACTTTTTTATTGAAGTAGTAGCGGATTCCATATTGTGAGCATAGCAAAGTTTTTTGAGCAAATCTGCATAAAATAAAAATAATAGATTTTAGATTAATTATTGTTTTGGCTATAGTTGTTCAGTTTTTTTGTTATCTTATCACAAATGTAATTCTCAACAAAATGGAACTAGCTGCACGTAAAACTACAGCATGATGTTAGCAATAAACAATTTCCAGACATTATATGCGAATATGAAAGTTGATATTGTTTTTTTTATTTACATTTTTTTTAAATTAAACAAAGATTCATATACATAATTATTATTAAAATTTGATTAAGCCCTTAAAGTTAAAAATATACACTAAAAATAAATTCAACAGATAAATATTCATTTTACAGAAAAAAGTGCAATAACATAAAACATTTGATTTACTATGAAAAATTAATAAAACTCACTAAATAAAACTGTACTGAACAATATCATCAGGAACTATATTGTGACATAGAAATAAAAAGACTAATACAGTTTCTTTAACAAAAGTATGTTGTGTGACAACTCTAGTAATAGCATTATTAAAAAAAACTGATGTTTACAATTCCTTACACTATATGAAAAGGTATAACAAAGCAAACAATAAATGGGTGTATGAAATTATAAAATATACAACCAAGGCTGTCCTTAATAAATAAGTTTCTCTTAACCCATTAAGACCGGACCATAGAAATCCTCAACAGATTTTCATAAAATTTGGAATTCCTAGGTGATTTTGCACCAATAAAATAAATTTAAAAAAAAATTGAAAAAAAAACTTGTTTACTGCCATTTTTAAGGTGTCGTATATATCATACGGTAGGACATGCTGTCTTTATGGCTGTATAAAACGAACTTTTAACCCTATAACTACTCTACTTTCTGTAAAAGCATAGCTGGAGATAAATTGTTTTAAAGTTTATTTCAACATTTATAAAAAATAATCACAGAAAATATGAAATAATATTGTAAAAGTTATAAAGTATGATATTGAATAAAACAATTTATGTGAAGTCCCACGTTGCATTTTGTGCATATAAATTTCACAGACTTGTGACAAACCCCACACCTCAACCCAAATCTTATGGGCTTACCACGGATAAATTGTTTCAAATGAAATCTACCATAGTAGGGCTCCATGGCCTCATCTAAAGAATATATCATCGGATTAGGCGCACTATATTTTTCAAAATTGTTGTTGATATGGTTCATTAAAACATTAACTTTTTTTATGCTTCCAAGTTCCCTGTTAATATTGTTATCAGAAAAGTGTAAATACTTAAAAATAGTATTGAACCTATCTCTTGCCATACAATTAACAATAGCACTATTATTAACATCTGCCTGGGTCTGCCAATATAGTCGCTTTTGTGGCAACTTACAATACCCTGATAATAACAACACACCTAGCAGTTTGTAAATTTCATCACATGAAACATTAAAAGTTTCATCACTATACTTATATTTAGCATATTTTTCACTTTCTCTACATATAATCTCCATTAAACTTGGATCCCAAAATAGGTGGAACACTTGTAAAGGTGTCAGGGCATCTTTTTGTATAAAAGTCAATATGTTTGGAACATTTTCTTTAATATTTTGAATTTTAAATTTTGTATGTTCATTAGTTTCTGGCATAAGATTTATTGGACTCCAAGATAAGAGTTTTTGTTTTTTTGAAGGATTGTCATTTTTATAATTTGGGATAGGAATTTCTAATAACATTTCTGTAGTTAATTGAATTACTTCATTATCTATATCTCTTATTAAAACTTCAGCTTTTCTTGATAGGACCCCAGGTCCGAACTTATGAGGATCATTAATCAAAACTTCATTTTCATCCTCTGAAATTTCATCTTTATCAGGATCAAAATAGTCTGGAGGTGGAACCAAGGCCAGATCAATTTGTTGAACATTCAATAAGGTAGTATTAGATTCCAATAGAGTAAGCACTTGTTCTGTATTCAAAGGCCTACGGTATGATATATACGACACTCAATTTTAAAGACATATTTTAATATTAAAGTCTTATAAATTTTATATAAAAAACATATCATTTTAAAGAGAAATTTTTATAATTTAATAATATATCAAATTAAATTAATTAAATATTGTTTATATAAAACTTTATTAACAAATACTTTCGGAAGGTTCTGTTTTTTCGAATTTCTAGAATTACACTTGCTTTTACGAGTTAAAGAAGGCATTGAATAAGGAAACACAATAAAAATGATCCACCAGGAAGGTAGATCACATTTTAAGCTTCAATAAAAACTATGTTTGATAATATCTAAGGGCCATTAAGTATTAAAATTTTTAGACTAAAAATGGTCTATTTTGCGTATGATAAATACGACGGTAGGTCTAAATGGGTTAATTTGTTCAGGTAACAAAGCAGTGAGGGTTTTAACCCAAAATCGATGCATTCATTTATAGAAATTTTTTTTAATGCAATAGGTTCAAGGCATTTTTAGAAAAAGAATTGCAAACAAGTTTTTCCATTAAAATTGTCGTGAATAAAAAATTAATTAAAATTATAACATGGTGGCCTCCAAAAATACATATATAATAGTGAGGTTTAAAACATCTTACACTTAAAAAAGCCATAAAACTGAATGAGGTTTAATTTCCCACCTTTAAAAAGTTAATAGATTATTTATTTCATCAATTTTAATTTAAATCTTGGTTACAGGACCTTTGAAAAATATTTGACCTACCACTTTTCTCCCAAAATATATTTTTCCAATCTTGGACAAAAGCCAAAGTCATGACTATGGGCAGTACCAAATATTCATAAATATTTTTAGGAGAGAAAATGTTACAAAACCTGATCATAAGCCTTAAATATAGCAAAATTTAATCATAAATGGGACTTGCCATTAGAGACCTGCACGGGCCGGCCCGGCCCGCGGACGGGCCTAAAAGCCCGGCCCGCGGACGGGTACGGACGGGCTTTGTATCATAAAAAATTTAACGGGCCGGGCCCGGACGGGCCTAAAAATTAATGGAACGGGCTCGGGCGGGCCTGAGATTTTTTTAACGGGCTTGAACGGGCCTGAAGTTTTATAAACGGGCTTAAACGAACCAGAGATTATATAAAAGGTCTTGGAGTTACAAAGGTACTTAAACATCAAACAATTAGAAAAAACAAAAAGCGAGCCAATAAATTGCATAACAATTAATATATTATTTTTATTAAATATTTAGGATTAATTTTTTAACTTCTAAATTTTGTATATCCTGTAGCATTCATTCATTTTTCAAGCGCTAAATTTGACCTTTTTTTAATTTGCTATTGATTTTTAAGACTATAACTTCATTCTTTTATAAGTAAGTTTAATTACACTTTTGTGATTAATTTTATCACAAATTACTATTATTATTAGTGCCATATAAATTCATAAATATTTTTGCTCTAATCTTTGAAATTAACTTTAATTACAAACTTAAATGTAACTTTTTGTTAGCTTTGTATTTTTTTGTTATTGATTAAGTTTAATTCCTTTGCCTTAAAATTCTAGTGCTTAAATATTTGACAAATTATTCTTGTTATATCATTTTAAATTTTTCTACATTAATTTTACAATATTAACTAGATTTAGCTTGGTTGAATAAGGTATTTTTTCTGGATATTTTTATTAAATATTTGGCTTTATATCGCTTTGCTTTACTAATCCCTTTAATAATTGTATTTTTTGTTTTGAAACTAACAGTTTAATATTAAAAGGCTTAATCTATAATTAATATATGCAACATAATAAAAGTTATTGATTTGATACATCCTTACTTTTTTATTAAATTTTATTATAGTGTCAAATAATTTGTCCACAATCATATCTAATTATGAAAAAGGTGTATATAAAATAAATTTAAATCACAAGCTTAAAAGTAAAGTTTGGGAACAATTTGATCCTTTAATGGATGTTAATTGTTGAATCATTAATTTTACAATATTAACTAGATTTAGCTTGGTTGAAAAAGGTATTTTTTCTGGATATTTTTATTAAATATTTGGCTTTATATCGCTTTGCTTTACTAATCCCTTTAATAATTGTATTTTTTGTTTTGAAACTAACAGTTTAATATTAAAAGGCTTAATCTATAATTAATATATGCAACATAATAAAAGTTATTGATTTGATACATCCTTACTTTTTTATTAAATTTTATTATAGTGTCAAATAATTTGTCCACAATCATATCTAATTATGAAAAAGGTGTATTGTATATAAAATAAATTTAAATCACAAGCTTAAAAGTAAAGTTTGGGAACAATTTGATCCTTTAGGATGTTAATTGAATCATTAATTTTACAATATTAACTAGATTTAGCTTGGTTGAAAAAGGTATTTTTTCTGGATATTTTTATTAAATATTTGGCTTTATATCGCTTTGCTTTACTAATCCCTTTAATAATTGTATTTTTTGTTTTGAAACTAACAGTTTAATATTAAAAGGCTTAATCTATAATTAATATATGCAACATAATAAAAGTTATTGATTTGATACATCCTTACTTTTTTATTAAATTTTATTATAGTGTCAAATAATTTGTCCACAATCATATCTAATTATGAAAAAGGTGTATATAAAATAAATTTAAATCACAAGCTTAAAAGTAAAGTTTGGGAACAATTTGATCCTTTAATGGATGTTAATGGTGAATCAGTTAGTGCCTGCATATGCAAAAATTGCAAAAAAATACTTTCATATAAATCAGCAGATGGTACATCACATTTAAAACGCCACAAATGTACAACCCAAAGACAAAATAGCCTAACACTAGATCATTATATGAATAAAATAAACCCCTTAAAAGAAGAAAAAATTAAAAAATCAATCATAAATCAGGCTATAAAATTTTGCTCAAAAGATTTACGGCCATTCGAAACTTTAGCAGGAGAAGGTTTTCTTGGGTTTTGCCAGTTTTTGGTAGATAGTTTGTCAACTAAGGGGTTAATAAATGTGCGACAAATTATGCCTCATCCATCAACTATAAGCCGCCATGTGAAAGATGAGGCTGAAAGACTTCGACTTTCTATAATTCCAGATATAAAACATTACATTCAGAAAGGGCTTTGCGCGGCCACAACAGACATGTGGACATGTGATTATACAAAAATCAGTTTTCTCACATTAAGTATTCATTATATAAATGTTAGCCTGAGAAAAAAAATATTATTTACAACTGCTTTTAAGCATGAAAAAAAATCAGGGGAGAATATTAGAAATGAATTATTAAACAAATTAATGACTTTTGGCATTACCAATGAAGAAGCCCGTAAATTAATATTTGTCACTGATCAGGGTGCTAACATTGTCAATGCATTAACAAATTATAGTAGATTAAATTGCGCAGCCCACCTTATAAATAATATGATAAAAATGGCCTTTAATGATTCTTTCTTAAATCAAGAAGCCACGGTTATTTATAAACTCATGAATGCCTCTAAAGAATTAGTCAGGCATTTCAAACAAAGTGGACTCAATAGCAAGCTGTCCCATACCTTGCATCAAGATGTAATTGTAAGATGGAACTCAAAATTGACCCTTTTGAATTCTATTTATAAGGTCTATGACGAAGTTGAAGCTATCTTGGAACAACGAAATGAACTTTCATATCTGGAATATATAGATAAAATGTTGTTGAAATCTTTAATAGACGTCTTGCAGCCGTTTAAAGAGGCTTCTCTTCAGTTGGAGGCTGATCTAGAACCAACCCTACCATATGTCTTCTTATGGAAAATTAAATTAATTAATGCGATGTCGGATTATGATTTATACGGCGGACAAGTCAACATAATAAAGAACCGTTTAAAAGAAGCTATTAAAGAAAAAATGGTAGTTCATCGGTATCACAAAATAGCTTCGGTCTTGCATCCGAAGTTTAGACAAATGAAGATGATACCTGAAGCAGAAAAACTAGACATATATCAAGATATAAGAAATATTATAGAGCAAGAAGGGTTTGTCTATATAAGAAAATCTTCTGTTTTACTGGGCTCAAAGACATCTCTCGCAAGTACTTACAATTTTTTATTTATATATAATATATAAAAATATATAAGGTAAGAGACCGAAAACAATTTTTTCTGAATGGGAAGATAATGATCATAATCCTGTGGCGGATGAGTTTAGTCAATATTTAGATGAAACTATTGAGGCTGATTTCGATCTGTTAAAATGGTGGAAAGCCAAAGAGGACAAGTATTATATTTAAAATTAATCTTATCCTTTAATAGATATCCTAAATTAGCACATTTAGCACATATGATATTATGTATACCGGCTACGAGTGCCACCAGCGAGCGAAATTTTTCTACGGCAGGAAGGCTTGTAGAAGAAAGGCGAACTCGCCTAAAACCAGACATTATTGATGATTTATTATTTTTACATGATAATTATTGATATCTTTCTATGAATATGTCATAAAATTTAATAAAATTTTGTGAAATTTTTGATGAATTAGGCCGGACGCGGAGTTCGCTTAAAAAATATTTTAACGGGCTTGGACGGGCCTGAAAAATTTACGGACGGGCTCGGACGGGCCTAAAAAATTTACGGACGGGCTCGGACGGGCCTGAAGTGCTGAAAAAAAATTACGGGCGGGCCCGGACGGGCCTTGAAATTTTGAAAACGGGTACGGGCGGGCCGATCTTCTAAAAACGGCCCGTTGCAGATCTCTACTTGCCATTACATCACGCCCATCAAATATGCATTGTGCAGTACAGTATTAGATCAGTGACAAATATTAATTTACGGGCTTCTTCATTGGTAATGCCAAAAGTCATTAATTTGTTTAATAATTCATTTCTAATATTCTCCCCTGATTTTTTTTTCATGCTTAAAAGCAGTTGTAAATAATATTTTTTTTCTCAGGCTAACATTTATATAATGAATACTTAATGTGAGAAAACTGATTTTTGTATAATCACATGTCCACATGTCTGTTGTGGCCGCGCAAAGCCCTTTCTGAATGTAATGTTTTATATCTGGAATTATAGAAAGTCGAAGTCTTTCAGCCTCATCTTTCACATGGCGGCTTATAGTTGATGGATGAGGCATAATTTGTCGCACATTTATTAACCCCTTAGTTGACAAACTATCTACCAAAAACTGGCAAAACCCAAGAAAACCTTCTCCTGCTAAAGTTTCGAATGGCCGTAAATCTTTTGAGCAAAATTTTATAGCCTGATTTATGATTGATTTTTTAATTTTTTCTTCTTTTAAGGGGTTTATTTTATTCATATAATGATCTAGTGTTAGGCTATTTTGTCTTTGGGTTGTACATTTGTGGCGTTTTAAATGTGATGTACCATCTGCTGATTTATATGAAAGTATTTTTTTGCAATTTTTGCATATGCAGGCACTAACTGATTCACCATTAACATCCATTAAAGGATCAAATTGTTCCCAAACTTTACTTTTAAGCTTGTGATTTAAATTTATTTTATATACACCTTTTTCATAATTAGATATGATTGTGGACAAATTATTTGACACTATAATAAAATTTAATAAAAAAGTAAGGATGTATCAAATCAATAACTTTTATTATGTAGCATATATTAATTATAGATTAAGCCTTTTAATATTAAACTGTTAGTTTCAAAACAAAAAATACAATTATTAAAGGGATTAGTAAAGCAAAGCGATATAAAGCCAAATATTTAATAAAAATATCCAGAAAAAATACCTTTTTCAACCAAGCTAAATCTAGTTAATATTGTAAAATTAATGATTCAATTAACATCCATTAAAGGATCAAATTGTTCCCAAACTTTACTTTTAAGCTTGTGATTTAAATTTATTTTATATACAATACACCTTTTTCATAATTAGATATGATTGTGGACAAATTATTTGACACTATAATAAAATTTAATAATAAAGTAAGGATGTATCAAATCAATAACTTTTATTATGTTGCATATATTAATTATAGATTAAGCCTTTTAATATTAAACTGTTAGTTTCAAAACAAAAAATACAATTATTAAAGGGATTAGTAAAGCAAAGCGATATAAAGCCAAATATTTAATAAAAATATCCAGAAAAAATACCTTTTTCAACCAAGCTAAATCTAGTTAATATTGTAAAATTAATGATTCAACAATTAACATCCATTAAAGGATCAAATTGTTCCCAAACTTTACTTTTAAGCTTGTGATTTAAATTTATTTTATATACACCTTTTTCATAATTAGATATGATTGTGGACAAATTATTTGACACTATAATAAAATTTAATAAAAAAGTAAGGATGTATCAAATCAATAACTTTTATTATGTTGCATATATTAATTATAGATTAAGCCTTTTAATATTAAACTGTTAGTTTCAAAACAAAAAATACAATTATTAAAGGGATTAGTAAAGCAAAGCGATATAAAGCCAAATATTTAATAAAAATATCCAGAAAAAATACCTTATTCAACCAAGCTAAATCTAGTTAATATTGTAAAATTAATGTAGAAAAATTTAAAATAATATAACAAGAATAATTTGTCAAATATTTAAGCACTAGAATTTTAAGGCAAAGGAATTAAACCTAATCAATAACAAAAAAATACAAAGCTAACAAAAAGTTACATTTAAGTTTGTAATTAAAGTTAATTTCAAAGATTAGAGCAAAAATATTTATGAATTTATATGGCACTAATAATAATAGTAATTTGTGATAAAATTAATCACAAAAGTGTAATTAAACTTACTTATAAAAGAATGAAGTTATAGTCTTAAAAATCAATAGCAAATTAAAAAAAGGTCAAATTTAGCGCTTGAAAAATGAATGAATGCTACAGGATATACAAAATTTAGAAGTTAAAAAATTAATCCTAAATATTTAATAAAAATAATATATTAATTGTTATGCAATTTATTGGCTCGCTTTTTGTTTTTTCTAATTGTTTGATGTTTAAGTACCTTTGTAACTCCAAGACCTTTTATATAATCTCTGGTTCGTTTAAGCCCGTTTATAAAACTTCAGGCCCGTTCAAGCCCGTTAAAAAAATCTCAGGCCCGCCCGAGCCCGTTCCATTAATTTTTAGGCCCGTCCAGGCCCGGCCCGTTAAATTTTTTATGATACAAAGCCCGTCCGTACCCGTCCGCGGGCCGGGCTTTTAGGCCCGTCCGCAGGCCGGGCCGGCCCGTGCAGGTCTCTATACAGTATATAGGACCTAACAATACAAAAACCCATTTCCCCTTTGAAGGTGATATTACTAATCAATGAGCATTAGTAATTGAATAATAAAGAAGATATAAGTATACGGAAACATTTTGGCGAAGAAAATTACGTGACCATTAAAGCATGAAAAATTTCACAAAATATTAGAAAAAAATAACAAATTAAATTAATTATGAAATTTATAAGAAATATTTGAATAAAAAAACAATCATCGTTAAAAACACTTTAAAAATAGAAAGTTGATATTAGACAGAATATGTGAAGGTAAAATTAACCCTTTAAAATTTATGATAAAAAACTTCTGACAAATGAAAAATGAAGACAACTCTTTTTCCCAAACAAACAAACAAAGTTGATAAATAGGAACTCATTTGAAATATATTTATCTACCTGGTATCCATAATAGGGCAGATAAGTTATCCCAGGATTCAAAATGGTGTTTGGCAGATAAATTTATGAGGCATTCAATCATATTTTTGAAATAAGCCAATGGACCGGACTAAACTATATAATTATATCAAATAAGTACCATACATCAAAATTGTCCTGTTGCAACATTTCAAACTGAATGATAATATCTGGACTTATATTTTTACAATCAATTAGAAGTAAAATAATAAATTGAGTAAAATCATTTGTAAAGTTATCATCGGCTTTTATTGCCTCACATGTTATTACCACAATATTTATCCTATAAATGAATAAAATAAATATTTAGCTTCCTTTATTTACCTTATAAAAATATTTAAGGATGGATAAATTGCATAAAACTTTTGATGCACAAGTAATTTCTCAATAAATCTATATCTAATAAAATATCACATTTAAATAAGGCTAATATAATTATAAAATCTTAAAATTTTTCTTTTATTAAAAATATTAAAATGGTTTTTATATTCATGTATAACCTATGAATATGCTTATATCATTTACTTTTCAGTCACGTCATCTAAATGATATAGTACTAATTCAACAAACTCTACTAATCCATTGTCAACAACATTAGCATCTGAATAATTGTTAAAGTAATAATTGAATAATGTTGCAATAGAGTAGTTCTTAATTTTTTGAAATTTTGGATTAAATAGTGCAATAAATTGCCTAGAACATCAAATAATTCAATAAATAAAAGATTTTAACTTTGATATTTTGAAGAACTGATCATTAAAAAATTCTCTAACATCTATACATGTTAGGACATTGGCCAAATATTGATAGATTCTCTGTAAAATAATTATTTCCCTAGAATCTTTAAGAGAATTAAAATTGTGTAAAAAAGTTACCAATTTTAATTTTTTTTGCTGAGTAAAAAAAATGTTTCCAAACTTCTTGATAATTTTTGGTCCTATGAAAAAATAAAATAAGTTTAAATAGTAGTTTACCATAATTTTTTTAATTGGGTCTCATCCAGGTTACAGCAATCATTACGAAGTGAGACTATTAAATCATCAAATGCAGTAGAACCAGAATTCATGATATTAGTGATTGGATTAGCTCAAGTGTTAGTGTTTGATATTGTTTAAGTTCCTCATTTGACAAATCATGCAATGCAAGGCTGATTATGATTTCTTTATTAATATTGCACAATTGATAGATTTTTTCACCCAAACTGCGACTTAATATGGCATATTTTGTGTTTGACATGCCAAATAAAAGTTGGGTATGAATAGTATCTAAATGCTCAATTCTAGGGCTACATTTGTAAATGGTATGCATTTTTGCGAATTGAGATACAATAACAAATAATACATTTTCGTAATCACTAATCACAATATCGAGATATTTATTATTGGTGATAAAAGATTTTGAAATCACTTTAGGGAACGGCATTTTTAAAGCTTTCGCAATGAAATCGTACTTGGCATATTGATGATATTATAGAGCAAATATTTAAAAGTAAGTAAGTAAGGAACCAGGCTATGTATTCTCGATTTTGAGTGATAAATAACAAAACGTAGAACGCATTTCTTAAACGTTCCATTCCCGAGCGCAATCATCGCGTTCGAATTTGTGTGTTATTGTTTAAAAATAATCCTTTCAAGTCAAAATTATCTTTAAGGGACAGGGTTAAGGTTCGGGGTTAGGGTTTTAGGTCAGCGTTTTAGGTTAGGGTTAGGATTAGATGCAATGGAACGTTTAAGAAATGCGTTTACGTTTTGTTATTTACCACTCAAAATCGAGAATACATAGCCTAGGCCGTAAGTAAGTTTGCCGCGAAGACGCCCAAGAGCTTAGTTAGTGCAATCTAAGGTTGAGCCCCTTCTAACGCCAAATGGCGCATCAGGCCACGTTAGTGATAACGTGTGTAAATATGCTGTAAAAAAATGGTTAACGTGCAGTGTAATTATGACATGTAAATATGTAATACCTATTGACTTGAAAGTAATGTAAAGCCTTTAATGGTAAGGTCGTAAATGAATAATGCGTGAGAAGATCCTTAATGGGGGAGCCGCAATAATTTGTTATTAGAGAAGTCTTTCCAAAGCTTCCTGTCTTGCATGATGGGTAGCAATGAATTCCAATCATTTAAAATCACAATATTCAGCAAAGTGGAACAAATGCAGAAAAGAAGATCAGTTTGCTAAGGAAACTAACGGAATGAAATTATATTTGGAATCCAACTTAAGCGTTTTGATTTAGTCATGGTCTTCAAGGCAAAATCTTGCCACGCTTCGGTCTAAAAAATTCCGGTCCCGTCTCGAAGTGAATTTTTGACTTGTGTTTAAAAATTTTGAGATATAAACTTTTTTCAATGTGTTATATAAATAAAAGTTTAAAAAATATAAATGGCAGACCTTTTTTTATTTGTTTTGAAACACAAGCTTAAAGTGAATCAAGCTATATATATTGCTTGTTTATTATTTCACCCCACTATAAAGATAGTTTACTGATTGGGATAAGTTAAAGTTTATTCATCAGATTTTTATTAACAAAGAATCTTTATTCTAAAGATACATATAAAAACGCGAGATTAAACATTTACAGCGAAGATGTAGTAATAAAACATATGGATATATATGTAACGAGAGTAAATGAGATGGAGTAAAATAATCCTGTAGTTGAGTTAGATCAGAAGAATGCCGGATCTCGTAATTCCAAATGCGGTGGCATTATATAGTTCATAATTTAGATCCTCGAATATTCTAGAAATGGTGTAGAATAAACTAGAACAAAAAAATCCGATTTTATCCAATTCGCTACTTAATTCGATTTTATCCAATTAGCTACTTAATGTCGCCAATGTCTAAACACTACAATAGTTACCAATTAATGGATAAAACAGTTCCATAAAATGGCTACCTTGTCTGCCAGTTATTAATTGAAATGTTTATCTATAAGTTTACCTAAATTTAGCGTGATTACAAATTTTGTTAGGACTCTTAACCCTTTTTAAAATTAAAAATAATGTCTTTAGTTATAAAATTTAAGGCTTATCGTTATTTATAAAATATGCAACTAGCTGCACACATTAGAATATTGTAAATCACTAATAAAAGTGACATTTTAAAAGTTGAGGTTTTAGTAAATTGCGATATAGATTACAAAAATATTGCATTCAAATAGTTAAGTGTAAGACATCATATTTGTTACAGAACATTTATTTAATCCATTTTTTACTAAGTTAAATAAAATAATTATTTAATATTACTTCTTATTTTCATATATTTAAGTGTAAACAAATGCGGTCCTTATAATTTAAATTCCAACCCCACGTTTAAATTGTGAAAAGTACTGTGGATGGCAAAAGGAATGTCCAATTGGGATTCATGTTTTGACGATTTCAGAGGTGGAGTACAAGCTCAACAAACTCCTAGCCTCACGATAGAGGCTTTTAATAAATCTCTAGCCATGTGATAATAATTTTGATTAATTAACCACCGATGGATTCAATTGTGGCAAAATATGAAGATACCTTAGTAACATTTACTATTTGGTCTAAACTGTTTAGTGTTTCGATCTCGCCTCGGTCTCGAAAGCAAAATCTCCTCTCGTCTCAAGTGCTAAAATGAGAATTTCGTCTCGTCTCAGTCTAAAAAAATCTCGGTCTTGTTTCGACGAGAAATCTCGACTTGTCTCGACTTTTATAACTAATTTTTTAACTATTTAATTTTTCCCCTAATTTATTTGAATTTCTATACAATTTTTTTTTACGAAAATTAAAATAGCGCTTCATTTTTTATTCAAAAACCTGTATAAGCGTGTAGTTTGCATATATGAACTATCTGGCATTCTTAGATCACTAAAACTGATTCTGAGTCTATATTATAATCTAAAGGTATAAATATGTGATAAAAATACTATAATTAATTTACATACCTAAGGGCCTCTCATACTTATTGAAAAGCAAAAACAATTAGAATTTACATTTTTCGCGACATTAGACTAAATATTTATCACTTGGGCGTTTAAAATATTTAATATTAAATGTACTTTATTCATATTGATTCATATTTAATTTCCTTAGGCACACAAAAATTGCACAACTAAATCTTAAATATTTTAGGACAATGAGGGTAAATAAAAAAGCTTAAAGCTTAGGCCTTTATCGTCACGTCTATATATCAAAATACTCGTGTCGATATCGGTTAAATTTTTATATTCTTCTCCTAGCGTCCCAACCTAGATTTTTCTTGTTTTTTCGTATCATAATAAATACTTAGCAGAAGAGTACAAATATAGTGTAATAACATTTGTGCTATGAATTTTTTAATTATGATTATGTTTGGCACCCTAGTCGTGAATTATGTTTAGAAAAATTTCTTCCATCTAGATATGTAGAGCCATGTCCTGATTTAATTTTTTTATTCACCATAGCTTTATTCATTCACCCTCTCCAGGTCATCGTCTTCCTCTATTTCTTGACACCATGTCCCACACTTTTCGATTTACATCATTCGTCTCCTTTTTTTCAAACTACGTTTGCCGATCTTCGCTAATCAAGTTCGCCATAGTTTTAATACCCATTTTTGCCCAGAGACAGTCATTTGCCGTATGGTCAAGCTTGTATACCCATAGCTTAACTGTATTCACAACTCGGTGCCATGTATTAACTTGTTTCAAGTGGCGCTTAATGACCATATTTGACCTCCATAGTGTAACACCAGCCTTAGTTTGGCTTGCTTTGCTCTTCAGCAATAATGGCCTTTTCTTGTCACACATTACACCGGATATACTTCGCCGGTTAAACCATCCTTTTTGGATGCGTGCATTGAATTCCTTTATTAACATCCTACATAGAGCCGAGGAATGTAAAGCTATCTACTTTTGGATGCTTTAGATGGTCATCTACTTAGGGTTTCTAACGTTTATCCTCATGTATAATGCTTTTCGATTGTAACCTTTAATCCAGCTAAAAGCTTAAGCCACTTTTCGACTTTTGGAATATTTGCAACTTTATCACTTCGCATAGTACAAAATTATCGGTATATAGCATACAAAAGTGGGGAAACATCTTTTCACGTTTTCCAGCGACAAACGTGAAGCATTTTTTATGAGGCAGAAAATTGCAATTACCATTTGTAAATACAATTCAATCGCGATATATGAATGTTTTCCTGATATTTATAATATTGTATAATCAAATTTAATTTTATTAAGATGATTCAAAAATAAAGTATATTAATTAAAAAAAAAACAGGGAAATGGCTTTTAAATGTCTTGTTATTGTGTCCCCAATTATATTAAATAAAAACGGACATAGGGCGGATTCTTACAAATTCAATTTCAACCCAGAAAGGTTTGGAGTTTCAACTGTCGTTTTAACCCAAGAATTTGAGGATTCAAAAAAAAATTTATAAGCCGTACATAAGGGTCAAGGATGTTTTGTTTTTCCAAGCGCCATATTTTAAATCGCGAGGGACCGTGTCATAAGCTTTTTTCAGGTCGATAATCCGTATGTAGGTTTCTTCTCTTTTTCCCGTATTTGTCTCATTTGTCTTCGAGCGGAGATTGGGTCAATAAGGATTTGCCGGCCACAAATTCTATTAATTAGCCGATATTTCCACCTCGTTTTTCAGCTGTTACTAAGATTCTCTCCATAAGTTTCAAGGAATGGCAAGTTAGCTTGATATCTCTAAAATTGCCACTCTTGAGGGTTATCTTTGCCTTTTAACAAGTGTATAATCGTGCATGCTACCATTGATTAGTAATTCGTTCTTCTATAGTATTTTGTTCACGAGGTTCGTCATGAGCGTGACACTTTCTATAAACTAACAAATAAACCCCTTAACTTAATATTAACAGAGATATATTCTGAATAAATTCTTTCAGAGTGAATAAACAAATGATTTTGGTTTTACACTAAAAGATAGATAAATTTGTGGTTTTTATGAATTTGAAGTCAGCTGCTTAATATTTATTTTTGCTTATGACATTTATCACAAATTATGAAATAATATAAACTCACATAATAACGTATAATATTAGAATTCAAATTTCACTATATTAAAAATTCATGTTAAATCCTGATGTATCTAGGTGGCTAATTCAAACGGAACACCCGAATACTTATGGGATTTAAGGCTGAGCCCATTCTAAGGCCAAATGATAGATATCTTAGCTTATTACGATTTTAAATATAATACATTCTCTACTAAATTCTAAAAAAATAAACCTTCAAGAGTAAATATTATAAGCCCCGATGCGATATACGTCTTGAGACTAATCTGGAAATTCGAATAAATAAATGAAAAAGAGAGCAAAATAATTCTAAATTATGTAACCAATTAAAGCTTAGTCTTAAATTATTTAGTGAACTTAGAATCCTCAGTATTTTTGGTGAATAATCACATAATTTTTTTCATTTCGCATGAGGCGATTCACATAATTAGGTTGTCTTGTCGCTATTTTTAAATGTTGACGCCCTTATTTTATAAATCCTTAAATTTTTTAATTAAAATACTCCCAGTGCTATCATATAATTTAAAGAATGTTAAGAATTATTTTTGATATTGAAAACAAAAATAATGATGGTATAGACCATGGTTATGGTGCCCTATCAACTCGCCGAAGACCATCTTGCCGAATTCACCTTGGGACATTAACGACCATCTCTCCATTATCATAAAGAAGTCCCTAAATTGAGTACCTTTTATGATAATTATCAATTTTATTTCAATACCTAAGTTTTCACTTTAATCCAAAACGATTAATAGGCTTTATTGTTGGGGGACATTTTCAATTTGGGAAACATTTTTTAACCTTGGGACATTCACTTAGGCAAGATGGTTTTCGGCAAGTTGACGGGCCACCCATTATTATATAGTCCCCGTATGTCCCTCCAGTTTGGGGGACATTTTTTAACCTTGGGACATTCAATTCGGCAAGATGGTTTTCGGCAAGTTAACGGGCCACCCATTATTATATAGTCCCCGTATGTCCCTCCATTAAGTATATATAATTATCGAATAACATTTCTAATTAAGTCATTCATCGAGACGAGACCGAGATTTTACTATGCCAAGACGAGACGAGATCAAGAATTTGATAATCGCTCCCGAGACGAGAGTTTGCTTTCGATACCAAGACACGAGATCGAAATTTAGATCTTTGAAATGTCTTTCTCTAGAGTCATAGTCACCTTTAAGCGGTGTCAGAGCAATTTGTTGGCAGTTCCTTTCCACTATAGAAGCTATTATTTGGTTAATGTAGGGCCGTAGGCAGTGGTGTAGCTAGCTTTTTTGCTTTGGGGGGGGGGGGGGGGGGGCGAGCTATGGTTTCACACAAGTGTGAAGGGGCCCCCCCCTAATTAAATTTGAAACATTTTTGCCCTTCTCCCTAATCCCAAACCTGGCTAAGCCCTTGGGTCTAAAAATTGTTTCTCTTATAAACGTTGGTCAAACTTAAAACTCCGCTACTACTTTGTGTTTTTTTTCTTATAACATCACACTGGTATTTATAGGTTATAAAGTAAATAATTTATTCATAATTAAAATCATAGTTGAAAAGATTATATTAAAACACTATAGAAAATTTCACATAGTATAATAAGTTTGTGTACAAATGAATTGTAAGAGCACAGAGTCGTACGGAGATATCGACAATAAAACTTTAAAATAATACAGATAGTAAAAAACTATACAACAAAGTTTTAATAAACATGTATTGCCACAACCGCAAAAAGGATTCCGGTACATAAGATAAAGTTGCAAAAGATAAAGGAATTGGGTTCAAAATGCAAAATGCCGAAAATTAAATCTCAAATGGGGAGGGAATTTGATGTGCATGTAATCCTAACCCTAACCTAAAACGCTGACCTAAAACACTACCCTGAACCTTAACCCTGTCCCTTAAAGTTTTAGAGTGCAGCAATAATTGTTAAAAGCATACGCATGCGCATTATTAAAATGCGCAGCTATCTGATTGGTCTGTTAATTGCATACGCATGCGCATTAAAACGGACAAATTTGAAATGGTGAGAAATGGTGAAGGTTTGGTGGCAATTGGTGAAGTTTATATTTTGAAAATTTACCTTTTGAATTGAAACGGCAAAAAGATCTTGGCCATATTTATAACATAACAAATATTAATTTTACATATGCGATATTGGCAACATTTTCCGTCAGCATTTATATCACGAAAACAATGACAACATTTAAAAGATTTTTTCGACGTTAGATCCTCAAAAGGCGAAATTATAACATAAAATATAAAACAAACTTTAAATTTATAAGTTATTGTCCCTGATGATATTATAGCTTTATTGGCACAAATCCCTTTACACCACCAAAAATTAAAATTGAACTAATAAATATAACGACTAAAATGATCCTTAAAAATATTCTGTCAAGAATTAAAATTTTATTTAATAACACTGGTCTACAAAAAAAAATAACCGGAAAACGGTCAACATATTCCGATAGAGTTTTTTGTGGTGAACACAAATATGTTTTTCATTTTTTTCCTATACGTCAAGTTTTTTAGATATTTCGATTCAAAGTTGCGAAAATGACCGTTTTTGACCCTTTTCGATGCTCAATAGAGCGATATTGAATGGCTTAAAAAAATTTTAAACCTCTAAGCGGTAGAACCAACTTAGAGTAAAACATTGAAAAATGATTTTTATTCCTATTCTTTTTATTTTTTTCAATATATCGAATATTCAATTAGTCCCTATGATAGCGGCATCCTTTGAGCCTCTCTCCCTCCCTCTCTATCTAATTGGGTTTATAACACTATACTCTTGGTGCATGTGAGTGATTGATGGATGATGTGGGGGTGGGGGTGTGTAAAAGTAGTGGCGTAATACGAGCTATTCCTCTAGTAGAGAGGGAGGATGACAGGCGTAGTAATAGGAATAGTTCGTATTAACCCACTACTCTTGCACCCACCACACTCATTAATCACTTACAGGCACTAAGGGTATAGTGTTATATAAGCATATAAGCCAATTAGATAAAGAGAGAGGGAGGCTCCAAGGATGCCGCGATTTCGCATAGAGACTAATTGCATTTTTTATATATTGGAAAAAGTAAAAACAATAGGGGAAAAAATCATTTTTGAATATTTTACCCTAAGTTGGTTCTACCGCTTAGAGGTTTAAGATTTTTTTTAGCTATTCTATATCGCTCTATTGGGAGTCAAAAAGGATCAAAAACGGTCATTTTCGCAACTTTGAATCGAAATATCTAAAAAATGACGTATAGGAAAACAACGAAAAACATCTTTGTGTTCACCACAAAAAACTCTATCGTAATATGTTGACCGTTTCCCGGTTATTTACACAAGACCATTATTTGTTGTCCAGTGTAATTTTAGATGAAATTAGAGATGTGAGATGCCCAGAACAACTTAGTGTTTGTGTACATTTTGTTAAATCCGATGACATACTTAAAGAATTTTTTTGGTTTTATCCCTTAAAAGTTTTGATGCATTAAAAATTGTCGTTAGAATTCAGGAAATATGTGCTGCCCAAGCTTAGGATGGGGTATCACTAATAAAGGAGAAAAAATTGAGTGGAAGTTATTTTTTGAAAATTATTGGCTTTATATAATATTTTAATAAATTTTGAAAGTTTAAAAGTTATGACATGTTCAAAACGAGTTTCAAAGCCCAGTTATTTCTTCATTAAATATTAAAATTAGTCTTTAGATAATAGAAGTTCATTACGCCTTTTATGTTGCAAATGAATTTAAAATATCATCCGGGGGAATAACATCTATAAAGTCATGTTCTGAGCTCAATAAAGCTATGGAAGATAACCTATCTTGTCCAATTGTGGAACGAAGTTAAGTTTTAATCCGTTTTAGCAATGAGAACAATCTTTCGCATGGACACGAAGTATTGGAATAGTTAAAATTATTTTAATCAAAATAACAAAATTTGGAAACACTGTTGAGGGTAAAATTTTAGTAAGTGAAAAAATATCATTGCATTTCATTTAATTCGAAGTTAAACAATTATAATATATTACATATTATTTTAATATCCTCCATAATATGGATTAAAGGATATATTGAAGTATTTCGTATTATTGTACCCATAACCTAATTTAATTATTTCTATATTCGCGGAATATTTATTTTATTTAAACCGAAACCGCGAAATATCCGCGAGATAAATTTAACTTTTTGGTTTTACATCTCTTTCGATTTATTTTCTACTACACCAAAAAAAAGAAATAATTAATAATTAACGAGTGATAGCGAAGTAATATAATATATCTATACGTAATGGTAATAAATAACGATCTATTTATATCATAGCGATATTAACAATCTATTTATATCATAGAGATATTAACAATCTATTTTTATAGTAGAGGTATTAACAATCATGACTCATCAGTCATCCTAACTACGCGTAAAGTAAATTTGATCGTATGTGCACGAGTAAAAATAAGTACAAATAGATGAGTAAAACTAAGTAAGCAGGGGGAACACCACAATTATTGCCATTATTATTTGGGCATCTTGCAGTTCTAACTCATAATGCTTAACTAATTCTGATAAAAGAAATTTTTCTTAAAAAATAGGACGAAGGGTTTAAAATTTCGAATGACTTATATAAATTACAATTAATTTCCGAAAGTCTTATGTTTATTTCTGCTATTATTCCATCGTAAATAGGATAATATAAATTAATTTTAAAATTAATTAATGAATTGGTAGATTTAAAATAGTAAAAATTGTATTTATTGATTTTCTACGTTTAGACGGTAATGATGAAATATCAAAATTTGACGCTAAATCTTTTGCCTTCTTATATAGAATGGAATTATTTCGACTCAACAATTTTATAAATCTTGTATCCTTTGTTTTCTTATACAGCATCTTTATTTGTAATAATACAAATAAGAGTATTATTCAAAAACTAATAATTATAATCCACATATTGTTTCTTAATTAAAATAATATTCAACAATTCGCTTAAGGGGCCGATGAACCCAAAAATTTTTCCTTGAGTGGGAAGAGCCCTTGGAGCCTGATATTTGCTCTTGGGGGGGGGCCCTCGGCCCCTATTCTTCCCTAGCTACGCCACTGGCCCTATGGTTATATGGTATAACGGTATAGGAGCTAGCAAAGAAGTAAGCCGATCAAGGAAGTGTTGTATAATTTGATAAAAGCATAACAAACTTTTAAAAAACTTTTGTGAGTTTGACATTACAGGTTTCTTTTCAGATGCATTCTTATTAAGAAATGTTTATCAAAAGAAACCTGCCGGCTGATATGTTCCAAGTTGGCAAAGGTATAACGTTTTGCGTTTTGATTGGTGCAGAGTTTTTATCTTATAGACTAAAATTGAGACACGACATTATTATTTTTATTTCATGTCTTCTCACAAATTAACTTTAAAATCTCCAATCTATGAAGATGAAACTATAGCGATTTCTCCCGAATGGACTGTTTCTGAATTAAAAAGCCATTTAGCTCATAAATACACCCCTAAACCAGTAATATCAATTAAATTTATTTCTTTAATATATTTAGAAAGTGGAACACCAGAGACTTATATATTGTGGACGATTATTGAAGGATGAACATTTACTGAAAGATATATTAAAAAAGGTATAAAGGTCTTGAAGTTATAATTTTTTTAAAGGAAGAAAAAACTTACATTCATATAATATGCACATCATCACTAACAGAAATTAATAAGCCTAAAATTTTGCCTAAAGAAACATTGGTTGGCAAAATTCAAACTGAACAAAATACTAGGTAATTTTATGTAAGTATTTAATCAATTTTCATAGTCAAACTCCTACACTCCCAAATATAAATTATGGAAGTGACTTGTACAATGTTACATATAATAATACTTCTCTTCCTATGTATTCAAATGAATATATGCAGATATATCACCAAAGTTTAATGGATTCATGGAATTTATATTACTACAAGTAATTTTTATTATAAAAATCATTTATTTATACTATGTGCACATTTAAATTATTAGCATTAACCAATACTATCAATCAATGTACAATCCAAATTTTTTAAACTTTTCACCATTGGCTCAGCATATACCCCCTACTAATCTCCCTTACTTAAATAACACTCCTGTTGTGGAAAACGAAAATAATCAAAATAATTTAATCAATGATCCCAATGTTGCTAATAATGCTGGGGCAAACAATATGATGGCAGCACCCGGTGGGATTGGTTTAGGTGCTGCTGAAGAACCAAATGGCAATGAAAGGGTGGATTTTGTTGATTGGATTTATGTGCTATTTCGTGTTGGCATTCTCTTTTCTATCCTTTACTTTTATTCTTCCATCCATAGATTTATGGTTGTTTTGCTTTTTTCAACCCTCATATTTCTGTAAGTACATTTATAAAAACACGTTGATGATCTTAATTGATGAAATGATTGGTAACTTTATAAAAAAATTTGTTATTGACAGTTATCAAGCTGGGTTTTTAGTTTATCCATTGAGAAGGAATAATCCTGCTGTACCACTTGAACAAGCCCCTACTTCTCCAGATGCGGCGAATGGTGCTAATAATTCTGACCAAACATTGGTTGAACCAACATTTCCAAGGGTAATTCTGATTTTAAGTTTCAATTATTCATTAATGCATTCTGATAAAATTTCCAAACAAACCTGTGTAACAAAGTTTCATACACAAGTTAAAAGGGTTATTTTTTGATAGCTCATTGGTAGGCAATTCAAATTAATGGCTCGAGGCAAAATAGTCACATTTTACCTAGACCCTTAAAGAATAAAATTGCAAAAAATTTGCATAGGGCTATAGCCCTGTTTAAGTTGGCCCTAAATTACCTTAACCATTTTATATGAATATTTTTCACACTCTTAATAAGGTTGAAGCGGAAAATGAAGTACAACCAGATCTCTCAAGTCGTGTAAAGGAAAAAATGTTGGTGGTATGGAATGGTACTAGGGCAGTTCTCATAGTGTTTGCAACCTTCTTTACATCCTTAATTCCTGATCGACCTCCACCAGTCAACTTAAATTAAAAGTGTCTGTTTAAAACTTACTCAATATAAATTATTTATTTATCCTCATAAATAGATTTGTAATTTATGCTTTTGTTTTTCTTATTTAATCGTCTCTTGTTTATTGCTATAAAGCTAGAATAAAATGATTTCATTATAATGCTCATCTCAGTACTCTTTAACTTTTTGTTATATTGATCAAAAGTCTTATATGAATACTAATCTGTATATTTATTACATGTATCCTTCTATATTTATATCACTTTGAAATATGATCAGTAATTGATTTGCATAACCCCATATACATCCAATAATTGTATCAGAATGATATATTTTAGGATAGTATGGCAATTATTAAACAAGGCAAATAATAAAGTAAAAAAAAGTTTTTATTTTTTGTGACTTTATCTTTTTTATTTTTATTTTTTCCCTTGATGAAGGGCTATAATAGCCCAAAATATCGCGTTCCATTTCTCTCTTTCTACGTTATCCGTCCAAACCCACCGATTTTATACAATGACATTCACATTAATGGATTGAATAGTTTAATATATAATAAGTTCTTTAATATCATACAACTTGACTCTTTTGGCTCTGCAAATTTCCTTGCTTTATGTTTTTACCCGTTTATATTTAGGCTAGTTATATATAGCACTTATTTGTGTCAAGGTTATGAATGAAGGTTATGGTGCATCAGACAAATTTTCGGTCTTGTCTGGTCTCAAAAAATTTAGCTGAGGCGAGAAATTAAGAAAATGAGCCGAGATCGAGACGAAAATTTTGACCTCGAGACGTAATGTTACGAGATTTCAAATTTAAGCTTTTTTCATTATAAACCCATAAATAGAGCCCTGCACGGGCAGTTGCCCACTCCCCGAGCTGATGACCTAATGAACAAGCCTGACCCGAGCACTGCCCGAAACAAGCTCTATTCAATAGACTTTTTTTAGATGCTAGGCAGTGGCATAGCTCCCCAAGAGCAAAATTCCAACCCCATCAAAAGGAAAATCTTGGCTCCATTGACTCTTTAAGCTAAAATGTTTGAATTGCTATGCAATTTATATAATTATAGTTTTATCTCTAAATTTTAAATTAAGCTAGCCTACCTTTTTGCAAAAAATTTATTCTTATTTTTTTCTCTTCGTTTTGCAATAGCATAAAATACGATTACCTAGCTCTAAAAAATAGCTTGGATCAAATAGGGAAGGTGTTTTATTATCCTTTTTGGGATTACCCATTGGTGGTAAAAAATCTCTTTTAAACTTTCTTTCGAATTTTTAAAATCTAAAATGGAACTTTTAAAATGCTTGCCCATTTACATAATTAAAAACTATTTCAACATTTCAAAAATTAATCATTGTTTCCGCTCTTTTGGTGCATTTTTACACTCAGACGTTTTAAAGTCGTACAAAGGCTTTTAATAATTTTATTAAAAAATTTAATACTTAATACCAATAATTGGCTTCAAGCATCCCTACCAGGAGAATTGGTCCTCCTGGCAGCATATCGCTAGCTGCTTTTATATCCTCTTTTTAATCGGTCGAAAATTTAATTTTTAATCTCACAACCCATGATTCCGACCCTCTGCTAACTCAAGCCTGGGAGCTTTGGAATTTGAATGTCACGCCCGAGGCCATTCAACCTCAAAGTACGAGACAGAATGGTCGGGGTTCTGGACTAGTATCGCTCTCCCTTGATAACCTTTTATCGAGGGGGATGATAGCTAGCATTACAACCGTAGGTCCCTCGCTTTTGATGGTTCCGGTCACGAGTGGCTTGAAGCCTGTCCCAGCTAACTTTTGGGAATGCTGCTTGACGACTTTGAGCTTTCATATTCCAGAGCTTTAAGGTTGGATTAGTTACACCAAAGGTTTTCTTGTCGGAATTGTCTTACCATAGTAGACGAATTTGTCAGGCACCCTCTACACTGCCTTGCTAATAAATTGAAATATATAGGCACAGAGAATCTATTGATTCAAGCTGCCCTTAAAAAGGCTAAAATCCCATCCTTGAGCCGTCGGATCCCTCTTTGGAAGGTAGGATGCGCCCTGGCGGCTCTTCTCTAGTCCTCTGCCAAAATCGCCTATCCCTTAAATGGGATTTAACTTGCATTAACTTATTTGCCCCTTCCCATTTTAATTAAGACCCTATCGCTACCGCAGAAGGGCCTAAAACTACAAAATACTCTTGGCATCCAATATTTTTATCCCTGTTGCTTCGTGCTCTGGGTCCTTCGGTAAACAGGCGATGGAATTTTTTAAAGAAATCGGAAAACGCTCACCGAAATCTAAAATTTCCGCGTCCATGGCAAAAACTAGGGATTCTTGTACGATACAACTTTAAATTCTTTGTCGACTCAAGGCCTATTTAGAAGATAATGATATTGATCTTTGTTATGTCTTTATTTTTGTATTACGCTTATGTATTTAACTTTGTTTTCGTGAAAATAAACTTTTTTACCAAAATTATCTTATATATATTTGTATATAATTCATTGTTTTTAGATTAAGTTAATAATAAGTATGCAAATATATGATGACTGATCCAATTTACATGCCATATTCAAGCATTTTTTTGTTATATACATTCAAAATTATTAACGTTAATTTTGAGGAATTATAAAACCTTTTTAAATAATTTTTAAAATTATTTTACAATGTTGTATTTATTTTAAAACATTAGAATTAAATATTAAGATTTTAAGCACAAACAATAATTATATCATGGGAACGCTGTGGGAATACGTTATAATACGTTTTACATAATTTGTTGACTTGAGTTTGCTCCCGCCCAAGCGGTTTTGGGTTGTACTTTAATTTTTGTCCAAGCCCTGCTCAATATCCCATCGGACCAGGCCGGGCTCTGTTGGACAAGATAGGTAAAAAAGAATGCAAAGTGAATATGAGAGGTAATTATGCATTTTCTTAGTATAACTAGTTTTACTTGTACGGATGAACCAATTTAATAAAAACTTCCATCCGTTTCCGTATATTGCATTTTACATTACATTTCATTAGTTTTATATAGATAGTCAAACTTCTAAACTATAATATGCAATCACGCTTTTCAAGTATCTCAGTTTTAAGGAGGACTTAAAATGTTGCCACGGTGTCCATGGGCTTAGCCAGTATTGGGATTAGAGGGGGGCAATAATGATTTAGTGAGGGGCAAAATGATCATTTTTTGAAATATGGCCATAATTTTAATAAATTTGAATTAATTTTTGGATTTAGAGGGGGCAGCCGCCCCTCCCTGCACCCCCTCTTGGCTACGCCTATGACGGTGTCCTTGATATAATTGCGACTCAATCATAAGCATGCTGCCTTTAAGGGTATAAATTAGTGTGATAACTCTTATTATTAAGGCTAACTAGTTGTGGTTGTGGCTAAATGTTCCTAAGGAGTGATACAACACCTAGAGCCCTGCACGGGTCGCCCGACCCGGCCCGAGCCCGACCCGATCAGGCTTCGGGCCGGGCTCGGGCAGAATTTAATAAAACAATTGGGCTCGGGTCGGGCCTGATGAGGCGGCCCGACTTAAGGCCCGAGCCCGGCCCGATATGACTTAAGCAAACCAATTTTTTTATAAAATATGATTTAATCAAACTCAACTCGATATTAAAAAATTATCTTCGTACACCATACCAATATAGCTTCCAAGCTTCAGCTTTTTCCCCCTGTCTATAATATTTTGACTTAAATTTCAAATCTTATTCTAGTATTTAAATAAATTTTTAGTAGCTATTACTTTAGAAATTAAATAAGGAAATTTTTTAAAAAGTTTTTAATTTGGAATGTTAGGAAAAAAATATTTTATAAAGTTAGATTTCCAGTTAAATTATTGGCTGAATAAATTGTAGCGAGTGAAAATGAAAATTTTATTTCAAATTTATCCTAGTTGTAAATTACGATTAGTAACAATTTAATGCATTATGTATTTATTTGGTAAAAATTTTTTATTTGACAAATCGGGTCGGGCTCGGGTTGGGCTAAAAATAAAAAAGTCGCTCGGGCCGGGCTCGGGCAAAGAGACGTCAGGCCGGGCTCGGGCAGAAAAAAATTCATTTTGCAGCGCTCTAACAACACCCTATAGTTTCAAAACTCTTCGCTTTCTTAGTTTTATTATTTGTATAATTATCATCATGATTTCATAATTTTACAAATCATTTTTATAAACCTAATATACACTAAATTATGCTAATTGACCTTAATATAGCCCATGGGCGTACGCAGGTTTTGAATTAGAGGGGGGCAGATTAATTTTTCTAAAATTTTCCTGAGAGCAAAAAAAAAAAAAAAAAGGTCTCGACTATCCAAATCCAAAATTTTTCCTTACCAAAAATTTTACTGAGAGCAAACAAAAAAAAAAAAAATAAAAAAGGTCTCGACTATCCAAATCCAAAATTTTTCCTTACCAAAAATTTTACTGAGAGCAAAAAAAAAAAAAAAAAAGAGGTCTCGACTATTTGGAGGGGGGGGGGAGCCACATTAGGGTGGGGCAGAGCCTAATGAGGGTGGGGCAGAGCAAAATTAGGGGGGGGGCAAAACAAATTTTTTTTTATTCTTGAGGGTTTTTGTATTGAAAAAATCTTATTTTTAAAATTAGGGGGGGGGCAGCCGCCCCCCCCTGCGTACGCCCATGATAGCCGTTTAACATATTGTCGTTTTTGTTTTACAATGTTTAATTTATTTAAAATAAAAAAGAAATTTCTGAGGATTTTTTGGTTTAATTAAGGTGAACGAAAATGGTTAAGCTGATTTAATGCATAGTATTAATTTGAGTCTAGCGAATTTGATGTCTTTATAGGTATAAGGGGAGAAGGTTCCCTATCAACTCAAAAACCATCTTGTCGAATTCACCCTGGGACATAAGGAACATCTCCCCATTATCATAAAGTAGGCCCTAAATTGAGTACCTTTTATAATAATTATCAATTTTTTTTAAAAAAAATACATTAATTAACTTTAATCCGAAATTGAATGATTAATATGCTTAGTTGGGGACATTTTTTAATTGGGGGACATTTTTAACCTTGGGACATTCATTTCGGAAAGATGGTTTACGGCAAGTTGACGGGCCACCAGGGGAGAAAATAAAAAACAGTTGCTTAAGTTTGACAAATAGGGGAAAAATTTAGCAGCCGTTTACCCCTCCTTACTAAAAAATTACTGCTCGCTTCCCCCCCCCCCCCAAGGTAAACCTCTAGCTACGCCACAGATGCTAGGATATTTAAACTATTAACAACTTTAATAAGATGTTTAAACATACTGTTAGGATCCGGCTCTATAGTCCAAATAAAGGTTGAGGTTTTTTATTTGTTTAACAGTTTTTAAAAATGATACCAAAAAATAGGTAAAACTATATCTAAAGATCGAAAAATAATCGTATGCTTAATACGTCATATAAAAGATATTTAATGTTTCACATTCATTAGACAATTTCTTATTAGAATCTATATAAGCATTTGGGGGAAGAGAAATATTTATTAAAATAAAAGGTTGAAAAAAGAGGGAAACAAAGAAGACATGTGAATAGAAATTAATAGATATTAAAAAAATTATCTGAGTTTATAATCACGGGACTTCTTATGGTAGTACAAAGAAAATATTTAAATTTTTAATACGCCGCAATTACTCCAATTGGTAGAAGTTGAGAACTAATAGTAATTGAAAATATTCGACCAGTAATTTTCTAGGTCAGACTTGGTGGTAAATTGTGTGGAGTTGGGTCTGATTGGAGTAGGATGGATTGCTCTTCGATGTTAGGGTTGTATTTGTGGTATCCTCCACCCCCTTACGCCTCACCCCCTTACGTGTGTGTATTAGATATTTTATATATTCGTCCCCCCCCCACACACATACACTTATACGCGTAAATTTTACTCTACTCCTGTTTATGATAAGATGTTTGTTAGTATCTCTATGATATAAATAGATACAATTTTAATTACCCTGCTTTAGCGATTATTATTTTCCCTCGCTTACACACAGATATATTTTTTTTGAGCAAATATGATTCGGAAAAAGATGTAAAACAAAAATAATAATTAATATTATTGCGCGGATACTTTGGTAACGGTTAATAAATATAATAAAATAAATAGTATTCGTAGTTTAAAATTATAATAACAAAATTCCTTAAAATTCAATAAATCCTTTTAACCATTATTTTCGATGGATTTATATTATTATATAAAAGATAAGATTGTAGGTTTGGTTAAAGGATGATGATTTGTTTTGGTGTTTTTTGGCAGGGAGGTGTGAGTGAAAATTGCTGTATTAGCCCATTAGGATGTTTTTGATCGCCGTAGCTGCTATTTATGGTGGTCGATTGATTGTTGAATGGGATGTTGATATATATGATACATCCAATGTGTAAATAACATCTGTGTGATTGTCTTACTCGACTTAAATTGGAAATATAATCGACCATACGATCCTCGGTGGTGAGAACGAATGTTGTAGTAGAGGCTATCTGTTTAACAACCGTACCGTGAAACGTTATTTGATATGTGTCATGCATTATCTTTCGTAATAGTCCTTGCTCATGGCCATGTAAATATTTAAATGTCATGTTGTGGTTGCGTTAAATTATTGTTGTGATTGTGACCATTTGCGGAGGAGTGGGCAATTTAAGTGATCGGCCAGAAGAATCGTTGAATAAGGCATGACTAAAGTAAGGCATCAAGGTTGCCATCGTATAAGCAACCGGTAGTAAGCAAGCTTATTTTGCTCACAAAATTTGGACACATATCACTTGAGGTTAGGTTAGTAAAGTTGATGTATATGATTCTATCACCTATAACGTATTTTTCCAGTGTTGTATTGTATGCTGGTTTGAAGTACAGCTAAAAATCTGAGTTTTACTATTTTATCTAAGATAATCAGAACGCTAATGCTAAAGGGAGTGTATTGAAGGGAGGCGGAATGAAAAAAGGCGGCTTTCTTAAAAGCGGGGTCATTAATTTGGTGGAGAAAAAATATTTATCAAAATAAAAGATAGAAAGAAGTGGAAAAGAAACAAATTATGTGTTAAAATATATAAAAAAGTATAAATATTGTCTGCGTCTTATAATAATGTGAGTTTTTTTGTAGTACAACTACAAAAAAATCAAATTTTAATAGCCAAAAGTGTCTGGGAGAATTTGTGCAGATCTCTTCCTACTAGTTTGATGAGTTTCCAACTCTATTTAAGTGCATTTTAAATGCCAACATTCTGAAATAATTATTTTATGCAAGATAATAAAAATATTATATAAAAAGTTGTCAACCATAACCTAGGTGCGATGTAACAAAATTACTTGTACCAAAATTAAGTATCTCAATATTTTATAAATTAAATATGTCATCATTAAAGAAAAAAACTTTGTTAAAAGTTATTATACTGGGTGATAGTGGGTAAGTTTAATCATTTGGTAAATGCATGATAATTTATATCTATTTTTGTACTTTAGTGTTGGAAAAACATCTCTTATGAACCAATATGTCAATAAAAAATTTAGTAATCAATATAAAGCTACAATAGGTGCTGATTTTTTGACAAAAGAACTCACAATAGATGATAAGCAAGTAACAATGCAGGTATGTAAATTTAATTATGACATCATTTCAATGATATCTTTAAATCATATGATTTATTTGTAATGTAACCTTAGATTTCAATATTTTCACTGAGCATAGATTTCATTTTTTTGCTGTATACATTAATTATCTGAAACAATTTAATACAGTTGTATGATTTTAAACTTGTCTAATTTATATTATCTGATTTTGCAAAATTAATTTTGTAGGGATTAGTTTAAAGCAATGATTTAGAATAAGATGTGTTTCTGTTTCAACCCTAGATATGGGATACAGCGGGACAAGAACGTTTTCAAAGCTTAGGAGTAGCATTTTACAGGGGAGCTGATTGCTGTGTTCTTGTATTTGATGTTACTGCTCCTAATACATTTAAAGCTTTAGAGGGATGGAGGGATGAATTTCTTATTCAAGCTAGTCCTCAGGATGCTGAAAATTTCCCATTTGTAGTAGTTGGCAACAAAATTGACTTGGATAGTAGAGCTGTAAGTACGCTATATGGGATGAGTTAATAATTTTTAAAATCCTTGACTCATTTACATTGTCTAATCACTTTGCATCACATGCATATTTAAATAGTTTATTTTATATTTAAACAAGCAAAGATTCATACTACTCCTAAAATTATTTGTAAAGGCCTAAAAACTTTACCTTCATAAAAATTAAAAACTGGAAAATAGATGAATTAATACTAGAAATGTTTTTCTCAATATTAATATATGACTAAAATGACTTTGCTAAATTGTTTGCTCTAATCAAGCTTGTAATTAGTTTTATTTAAATACCAGCATGTCTCCTAATTAGTGTTATAAAAATGGCTGGGGTTTGTTTGGTCAAACTTTGGTTTTAGTCAACTAAACATAAACAGACCAAAGATTTTTAGGTCTTTTCGTAGTGGCATAAAGAGTGGGTCTGTTTAAGTTTAGTCGACTAAAACCAAGGTCAACCAAGCAAAACCCAGCGGTTTTTACACTACTGCTAATAATGATAAAATTTGCAATACACACGTAAATCTTTTAAACCTCCCTTGAAAGTAACTTGCCAACTTATGATTATTCGTATCAAAATTTTGGATTAAATTTAGATAGCCACCAAGAGGGCTCAAACATGGTGTGCTTCCAAAAACAATATCCCATACTACGAGACGAGTGCTAAGGAAAGCACCAACGTAGAGCAAGCCTTCATAGCAGTAGCCCGAAGTGCTTTGGCCAGGGAAACTGAATCGTCCGCTGACGTGTATTCCGATTTTCCCGACCAAATAAAACTCCGTTCGGGCCCTGAGGGAACCAATTTAGACACTAATTACTACGCTACTCGCAACAATAGACCTTCTGGTAGTGCTATGAGTAATATGTGTTCTTCCTGTTGAATAAATGCCTTCTTCTCGAACCACTTACACACACCCACATACATCTTCATAGTTTATGCTATACATACATTCACCCCCCCCCCCTCCCTCATGCATCATACAATAGCATTCTATAGTATCTTGGTCGATAGAAAATCTCGAAAAAGACCAAACTTTCATGATTAATTCAGTTTATCGTCGGCTCCAAGCTTTGTAAAGCTGTTTAAATGTTTATATGAAAGACCGAAGTGAAATTCAAGGTTTTGGCAAGAGGCCTTTTACATTAATTTATCTTCTTATCTAAGTTCAAAATGCGCAATTTGTTTAATATAGAGATCTTCTTTTATTATCGCGTACCTAAAGCTCGATTGTTTGAGAAGCGTTTATCTAGTAATTATATCATAGACGCTAAAATGATAAATGCTGAAGATTACACTAACATGAGGTTTAGTGTTGTCTGCATGAATGCAAATTTTGTTTAAATAAAATATTAATCTCAATGACTGCGCTGAAATTTTGTTACGTATACATTTTATTTATCACCTTCTCTTATATATATATTTTTTTTATTTTATTTCGCTGATCATTCGCGAGAATTATCAAATCCGCGACATTGTCAATGACGATTTTTATATTATAACATTATAAATAAAATATGTTTAAGATGCAATTGCTTAAATTTCTCTATATATTAAAATTTTTTAATTATTTGAAATAGTTTAATAACACATTTCGTAAAATCCCTAATATTACATTACCCGTTCTGGAGGCTATGGTTATCAGGTTAATTGCATTACATTTTTGTGTAAATTTGAGAAGTGTTATAATAATTTTTTGGATGGTAGCAGCAATTTTTTTCCATTTAATAAACATGGTTTAAAGTTAGTGTTAGCCTTAGAAATCTATTTGGATGAAATGTGTTTGCGCTTTTTTTATGCACATAACGATAATAGTACGTTTATAATATTTGATCACAATGTTATAATGGTCTCTATTTTTTATAAGCTATTAAGCTAGTAGTTAAAAGATTTTCCAATGTCATTTAACAATTGGACGCCCACCTAAGTGCAGATACCTACATGTAATATCTTAAATATTATAAAACTAAAAAAAAGAATCTGGTTCAAAATCTAATATAGGCAAAATGTAATAAGTAATACATATTATCAAATAAATCACTAAATCTAACCCTAACCCTTGCCTATATTACATTTAGCCTATATTACATGAAATTTACAAAATAAACGATAATAATATTTACAAAATAAAATAATAATATTAGAAAACTTACCAAACGCGGAGGGTTATAACTGCGCATGCGCATAAGCAATTCTTGCCTGTATTACATTTTGATCATATTAGATTTTGAACAGAAGTGAAAAAAAACGTTAAGATTATGGATTATGCAAGCAAGAAATATTTATAAGGTGTATATAAGTAATGGGCTCTCTCTAGGTAAACCTAAGCCAATTATGCCTAAAACAGGAAAATTATTGAGTCTAAGGTCAAAGTTGCTACACTGTCAAAAATATCCAGTAAAGTTGTTTAACTGAGTGCAAAAAAATCGAATTAGACTCATAGACTAGATAGACTGCTCGTGCCATATGTTGCATATGGTTAATTGTGTGTCAAATTTTCCTCCATTTTGAAGAGGGCAACTGGTGTATTTTAACCATGTAATTTTGCCCTATAACAGTCAATTTACCTTCCTCACTAGTTTATAAATTAAAACGAACGTCAATTAATTAATATTATACAAAATAGCAATTAATATTCATGGCGCTATATTATTAAACAAACTTTTTTTACATTTTTAATTTTTATGTATTGTATGATATTTATTTTAAAATGCTGTTTTTGACATCTACACAATTCAATGTTTTTTTTAATTTACCTTTTAAGATTATTTAATTTGCGAAAATTACGAGTTTCCATATGATCATCACTTTACAATGTGCCTTTCAAAATGGTGGAAATAAGGGTACACATTTTGTGCGTTGATGAGCAGTCTATCTAGTCTATGATTAGACTATTATTTGGAGTTAGGAACGTGATATAAACAAGAAAGGTATAAAGCGAATAAAAGAAAAAGAAATAGTATTTTACGCGATAACATTACAACACAAGTATCGTTCACAAAAAGCAGTCATAGGTGGGGAATTCACGAAAGGCTTGTAAAATATTTTGACACCGATCTGTCTACCTTTGGCAATTTCTACAAAAAAATTATGAGTTTGTAAGCAAGTGATATTCGAAATATAAAATTTTTTCAAAGCATGTTATTTTTCTTTTATGATATTTGCGGGGATGTAATAGTTTTAGTTGTAAGCACCAAATCCTATTTAAGGGAATTCCCATCTAAAGGCCTGTCCGATTTTCGCTAGAGTGCCGTCGGGCCGCATTCTCCCTTCGAAGAAAGGTTTGAACGGCGTTTTAGCTCGGAGTGGCCCCTATGAGAAAATTTATTAATTTATATGCCTTATATATTTAAGTTTAAGAAAGTTGAATTTATTAACGATATAAACGCAATGATAAATTAAGTGGTTTATATTCAATCATTATTTACAAACATTCCTCTAAATTTTGCAACTGAATACTGAATTATCATTTATCCTAAAATATGTCTGAAGAAATGTTAGATTATTATTGTACAACAAACCGTTTTCAGTTTAATAACATTACTCTTTCTTTGTCAATCTGATTAACAATTAATAAAACCACCTTTCTAATGAAGTAACGAACAAAGGGTAGGGAAACCTTTCGATATTTTGCTGTCTTAGGTATATAAAGTTAGAGAATTCGGGTTTGAATCATCTAATCATCCCAGAAACAACCCGGGAATACCTTTAAGCCATTCATAAACACTCTAACTGCATAGACTTTATAAGAACTTTGATAAAAGTGGCCTTGTAGTGAATGCCTTTTAATTTTTATCCTTATGAATCTTTAATTACTATTAACAATTTTACATTAATTTTAATAAAAATTTCAACGAAACTTATTAAAATTACTAAAACACTAGCTCTTATATATTTTTGTAAAGTGTTTACCGCCATCTAGATGAAAATACATATTTGGAGTAAGTAATTTTTATATCTTATATATAAAAATGAAACTATGTGTGTGTGTTTGTTTGTATGCCACCACCAAATTTGGAAAACTACCAGACCGATTTGGCTCAAAATTTCACAGTTTATTCCCCATACTCCGGAGCATGTTTTAAGATTTATTTGAGCCAAATCGGTCCAGTAGTTTTCGAGGGGTCACGTTTTATTGTTTTATACGTTGTTTTATACGTTTTAGCACTTAATGACGTCATATGACGTATAGTATATGAAGCTTAAATGTTTTATTGCTGCATAAAAATTTTCTTTCATATTAAATCAGGTCAGACCCGTTACCATATGAATGAACCAGAGGAATATAAACATTAGATTCTACAATAAGTATTTATATGCTCTTCCCCAATTAATTACATATATGCTTTTTATTCCATATGGATTTATTTTCATCGTTTATGTAAGTGTCTAAAAATGTATAAAATAGACAAAATTTCTCCTGTTTGTAGACTATGATAATCTAAATCCTCTAAATTATGTTTTTCCAGATCTTCCAACTGAAGGACGGTGGGGTGGAGAGGAGGAATGGCGGGCACATTACGGATTTATTTTCATCGTTTATGTAAGTGTCTAAAAATGTATAAAATAGACACAATTTCTCCTGTTTGTAGACTATGATAATCTAAATCCTCTAAATTATGTTTTTCCAGATCTTCCAATCGAAGGACGGTGAGGTGGAGAGGAGGGATGCCAGGCGCATTACGGATTTATTTTCTTCGTTTATGTAAGTGTCTAAAAATGTATAAAATAGACAATATTTCTCCTGTTTATAGCCTATGATCCTCTAAATTATGTTTTTCCAGATCTTCCAATCGAAGGACGGTGGGGTGGAGAGGAGGGATGCCGTGTTATTTTAGGTAAGTATATTAACACAGTATTTAATTATGTTTAATTATGTTGTTATCAATATAATAATTTTAAATTTATATTTTGGAAATTGCTGGCCAGCATTCCATTTTTTTTTTTAAATTATAGGATCCTGACTCGAAATTAGAAGATGTTATAAAATACATAACTAACGAATGTACATATAGCAAAACAACGTTTGCCGGGTCAGCTAGTTATTTGATATACATGACAAATCCAAGTCTTATAGCATATAAATAATAGATTATTTATTTCATATAATGAAAATATTCAATAATTACAGAATATGTAGACATATAAAACAAATATCTATAAAGTGATAAAAGTAATAAACTTGTTGAGGCGGATGAATATAATTTGCATGCGATTTTTGCGAGGTTTGTTAACTCGGTTTCAACGCAAAACGTATTTCGCCCTTTACTAAAGGTTTCCGTGCGGGGGAACAAATGAGCATTTAAAGCTTATTTTTCGAACCACTTTTTAGAGGCTTACAATTAAACAATTTAGATTTCTAAGTAGGGTGCATGGGCTGAACCTTTCTTGAAAATGTAAAAGACGGTTTTTGAGTCTGTGTATATGACTGATGTCATGTTTAAATATTCTACTAAGACTCTCTGGCTACGCCCATGCACACCGCAATTTTCTTACTCTCGCGTTGGATACCAAAATTTGAAACACGTTTGGAAGGGACTCGGTTAAAATTTTTTAACACTTTCGGGTCGGGCTGGGTCGGGTTCAGGTTGAAAATTTTAAAATGCATTCGGGTTCGGGTTAAAATTTTTGCAATGATTTCGGGTCGGGTTATGGCTGAGAAATTTAAAATGCTATCGGGTAGGGTTCGGGTTAAAATTAAAAAAAAAAATTTAGGTCGGGTTGGGTTCGGGTTGAAAAAAGGTTAATCTGCAGTTCATCTAGTGCTGCGGAAAAACCGAGAAAATTCTCAATCTGAATTGAAAAAGTACCCGATATGGAGACCAGAATTTTGATGTCGAGACGAGACGATCAGAGATTTTTTTTTAGTTTTATTATAAGATTTATATAAAAAATGTATTACCAAGAAGGGCTGGGAAAAAGAGAGTGATTTGAGTTGGATTGCTGAAATAAGTAGAGGAAATGGATTTTAATTGCTATGCAATTTATGGGCCCACTTTTGGTTATCCGTCCGTTGTGTGTCCATCCGTCCAACTTGTAATTTTTTAATAATTGTCGTAAAGATTTTTAATGGCTGTGGACCTATACTTCTGTAAAAGACTTTTATTTGGCTTTCGCAAATACACTAGCTTATGACCGCTGGTTGGCTTTAAATTTTGTACATCGCCCGAGCCCAAACTCCATTATTGTTTATCAGCTTGTCTAGGTTGTTGCTTTATAACAAATACTTGCTAAACTGGCTTAATATTTCGCGGCAAATTAATGATGACCGTTGCTTACTTCTACTTTATCCAACCCCGGCCAAAGGCCAAAATTGTGGTTAATAGCTATTTATATTAGCTGTTTTGTAAATTTATTTTGACAATTTGTCTATTGTTGCTTTATAACGGATGACTGCAAAACTCTGACTAAAAAATTCCCTGCAAACTAATGATGACCGTTGCTTCCTTCTCATTTATCTGACCTCGGCCAAAGGCCAATATTATTCATTTGGTTAATTGCTATTTTAATTGTATATTTGTTGCTTTGTGAATTTTTTCTTCTTTTTGCAAGTAACCTAAATTTTGTATTGATACTATATTGTTCTTGTAAGATAAAACATATAGGCTTTTTGGCCGTCTGCTGGCTACTGACCAATGGAAAAAATGACCACTGACTAAAGTGCGATTGCAAATTTTTGGCGTTTTTTAAATATTTGGCCCTAATGTATTTATACGCTTTTTGACTGACTGCTGACCATTAGAAAAAATAACCACGGGCCAAAGTGTAAATCGAATTTTTTTTACATTATAATTATAGACTATTTAGTAGTGCAGTAAACATTTGTAAAAAAATCGAACGCGTTCGCGTTCAACGTTCATTGACAAAAATCGAACTTTTTTTTTAAACAAACGTGAACGCGAACGCGTTCACGTTCGTTCAAAATTTTATGATAATTTTTTTTAAAATTTTATTTAATATAAATAAATGTCTTATATTTTTTAATACAATAAATAGCCATGATAAAAAATAATAGTTTTATTTCCACATTATAATTATAATTCAATATAATCTATTTTCTTATTGATTTTTAATAATAATTGTTTTTCAAAATTGACGTCTGATGAGCAGGAACGCTTGACAGTTAATACAGCATTAGCAATACAAAAAACCCGCTCCACAGGGACAGATGAGGGGATTGGAGTATTATACTTAATAAACAAATTTTTTAAAGGAGGAAATTTATTAAAAACATTTAATGTTTTGTCCCTAGCTTCAAAAAATTGCGACAAGATATCATCCTCCAATCCGCCCCCTACTTCCTCAAAAAATGATATCTCGGAATTGACAACTCTTTCATTTTGGACACATTTTACATTTGGTAATTATTGAATTCGATCCTTTATATGAAACGAATGAATAATATTTTTCATATTTTGGCCATGGCAATTTCAATTCATCTGCTGATTTTGAATACTCAGAATCTGAAGATGACGACGATATAATATTATGATTGTCCATATTAATCTATAAATTAAACTATAAATTAATTAACTTTAATCTTATCTTCTTTTGCACGTTATAGTATGTTAAAAGTATTTCGGAATTGGTAATAGGAAACAGGAAAAACAGCTGATTAGAAATTATAAGACTTTTTTTTTAAAAATTCGGATTAACATTAATTTTTAAATAAATTAAAATAAAAAAGGGTTTTTAAAATTGAACGAACGTTAAATTCGAACGCGTTCATCAAAAAAAGGAACGCGTTCACGTTCAAAGTTCACCAAAAAATAAAAGAACGCCGTTGATGAACGCGTAATGGAAATAATGACCACTAATTAAAGTTTAAATTTTTTTCGTTTTTAAATATTTGACCCTTATGTATTTATACGATTTTTGACCGTCTACTGACCAATAGAAAAAATGATTCTTATAATTTTTTATGTTAAAAAATATTTTAAGACAAAGTCCCATAATTTGATTAAACAATAGAAAAAGGAAGCCAAGAGACAGCAACCTTTTAAGTTGTATCGTATGTTTAAATGGGGCCAATAAGCAATATTAAATCTTCTTTGTTTTGACTAATAGAAGAGATATAATCAAATTCTAAAGATTTAATCCACCTGCATAAACTATATTCTGCAAATAAAAATGGTTTAACTTTGTATTATACGAAAAGGTGGAATATCTAATTTAGGAAACGTTTTAGATTTCTTTAAAAATATTTAAGATATGTTTACCGAAGGTATTAGAGCATGAGGCAACAACGGGATAAAAATATTTGATACCAATAGAGCAGAATATTAAGTCGTTTTAAGCTCTTCTAGGATGGCGAAGGCATGAAGAGTCAAAAATATCGATACATTTAAAATCCCATTTATGTGGCAAGTCATTTTGCCAAGGGACTAATGAGGAGCAGTTGAGACGCAGCTTAGAAAATGCCTTAACTTCCAACCTTGAAGCCGATGTAAACTGAAGCAACCTTCCTAAAAGTTTGCTGGGGTAGACTTCACGTCACTCGTGACTAGAACTTTGTGGTTGAATGGTCTCGTGTAGCTTTAAGTGAGTTAACAGAAGGTCGGAATTTTAAAAAGTCTAAAGTAAATTTAGATAAGCATGGTAAATAGTGATGAGGAAAAACCGAAAAAGTTGATATCGAGACGAGAATTTTTACCTCAAGACGAGACGAGATTTTATCAGCGAGATCTCGGCTTTAATTTTATTTGTAACTATTGAGACTTAATTTATAATTAAGAATTTTTATTTTATGAGCTTTACATTTAGGATATTAAATGCAAATTAATATGATTTTGAAACTTTTGTTACTAAATTACTTACGCTCCTAATTATCCGGTTAACGCAAATTTCAAATTTGTAATATAATCTTATTCAAAAGATAACATTAGTGATTAGTGGCCCTTAGAGTTTATGAACAATTATCTATGCATTTATTACTTATTTGTATTACCATTATTATATTATATAAAAATTTCAGACATACAAGGAGTTTATGCGCAACAAGTTCTTCATCCAACTGGAAAAAGAGCAAGCTATCAAATATTTTACAGAATCCAAGGATGAATCAAATAAAATGGGGAAGTGTAAATTTTGCTTTAAAGCAGTAAAAATGTATGATAGCCATACTTCAGGTCTTACGACATCTTAAACGTTACCATCATAAGGATTACTATCAGAGATCAGATTGCCCGGCCCGGGCCGCTGCCCGAACAGGCCCGGCCCGGCCCGTGGGCCGGGTCGGGCCGGGCAACTGTCATAGATTTTTATTTTCGGGCGGGCTCGGGCGGGCACGAAGAAGATAGGATTCGGGCAATTCGGGCTTAATGAGATTTTTTAGATAGTGTATTTTTTTGTTACTATTCATTAAATTGCATATGAAAAAGCTAAAAAATCGCCATCCGTCCCCAAGTTATTTTTACAATTTTTGCCAGAACCCCTTTATTTCCATCAAGTCCCTAGCTAGGTTATGGAAAGGATTAAAATAAAAGATTTATATTTATGCAGCCCTTTCATTGTTCGTAATTCGCATGTGCCGTCTATACATAGTACAAAATCGTCACGGCCAAATTGATACAACGCCTGAAAGTGTTAAATTTCATTATAATATCATTTAATTTTTTTAAACAAATGATTTAACAAGGCTTCTCCAATTCGCTCTTATTATTCCCTTATCACTCATCGATATCGCTAACCTCAAATATTTTAGAAAGACCAAATACTACGTTTTTTGACCAATTAGGATTAAAATTAAAGTACAAAAGTTTTATTTGAAAAAATCATTCGACTTTTAAATATTGAAAGAATTTGAGGTCGCAAAATTTCGAGCCTAACAGGCAGATTTAATATTTTGGGCCGGGCATTTCGGGCAGCATTAATGTTTCGGGCGGGCTCGGGCGGGCAATGAGGTTAGAGAATTGAACCGGGCCGGGTTCGGGCAGAAAATTTCTAACAAATCTGACCTCTGAGTACTCTAACCTTTACCCTACTCAAGTTAATAAGGAATTAAACTGCCCAAAAACTTTTTTTCAGCCAACTTAGATGCTTCAGAAAATCTAAGCATTTAACAGTTATTAAATATCAACATATTCTTCAAAAAGGACTAAATAATTGTTTTTATTATATAATTAATTGATTAACAAATAAATTATCCCAATCTAGCAGCACTGGCTAGATATTTTTTGAGCACCCCGGCGACCTCGGTGCCTGCCGAAAGATTGTTTTCGAAGGCGTCCCTGACTATTTGAAAATATCGTAATATATTAACTCATTAATCAGTCAGGAGCTTGTTATGCCTAAACTCATGGCACACCTCAACAATTTTCAACCCATCACATTCATAACATCTTACGACAAAATGTAGGCTTGGCAGATGCATTCAAAATTCACTGAATTTTTTTGCAAAATGCTGCAATTTATCAATAAATTAAAATATATGAACATAAGCTTTATTAATACGTAATTGATTTATGCGAAAATTAATAATAAATGGATTAAGTCATTACTTTTTATATATAATGGGATGTCACACTATAATAGAATTGTTTAAATTTTATATTTAACAACTTTAATAAAATTATATATGAATATGTGCAATTAACGCAAGATCTCAAAACTTTTATGTTCTTACAACAATATTGCCTATTTTATTGTATTTGCAATGTTCAGATAATTTAATATTTTTTCAAGTTTACTCTCGCATTTTTGTCATTATTTTAACGTTATTATATAAGATCTTAATAAATTCACTATGTTATATTAGGATGATATTATTAAACTTTATTCTTTTATTGAGCCTTAGCCAGGAAAGAAAAGTTATAAATTTTATACCCTCGAATCGAAGTCAAGTTGTATATAACACCTGTATTAATGCTTCCTACCTGTTACCTACCTAGCTTGTGTTTTGGGGTTTGAGATAAAAAATTGGTTTCATTCTGACCAATTTCTATCCTATATAATAATTTATAAGAGCCAGAAAAAAAATATATGGTATAATTATTTTTAAAAGTCGAGACGAGACAAGATGGAGATTATGCCGAGACGAGATTTTGCTTTCGAGACCGAGACGAGATCGAAACACTAATGGTAAACCTTTAAAAGAATAAAACTATTAATTAGCCTTATAACCAAATTTTAGCTTGTATTAGCATCTTCTTCTTCTATTTTAAAAATTGAGATCGTTTTTTAAGAGATAATTAAGAATCAAATTTCTATTTATTTTAAAACATGCACTAGTGACGGAAAATGGTTATATAGAGAGTCTAAAAGCGAGTTGATTATTATTTAAAATTAAATCTAAAATTACCTAATAAAATTAAATCTATAAACGCAACACTAACAGACTCCAATTAGTATCAATGAGTTTTTCCATATGATTAGGGGGAAAAATGATTTTTTTGTTAACGAAAACCCCCTGCCTACGCCCCTGATTTGCCATTTTTAATTTTACTTAATTTTTTTATAAAATCATATAAATTAATCAGGGAAATTATAGTGTGATCATTTATTAATGATTTGGGACAAGTCAAGAATTATGTTGAGACGACGACTATTCCGAAATTTTTCAAGGCCGAGACGAGGTAAGAGCGAGAGTTTCATAATCGCACCCGAGAGAAGATGAGATTATTATTGAGGAAGAAGGACAATTTATTTATTAGGGAAGGAGGAATCGCAACGCAAACTGTACATCTCTAAGGGGGCGTTCGTGATGACGCGCGAAGCGAAAAAAAACGAAGCGATTTTTTGGGCTAATTTATCAAACTCTTCATTCTTTTTCTTAATATCTTTTCCTTTATATCCATCGTGAAATTTATTATATCAATGGTATTGCACGAATATTATTGATAAGATCATAATTATTCTATAAACATATAAAATTATATAATAAATACATAACATACCAAATTCCATTTCTTCAACATCGCGCGAAAAGTTCAAAATGATTTGTATCTTATTTTCGTTCGCTTTTATCAGCGGGCAAAAATAATCGTCTGAGGTTTCACTATAAACGCCTACTATTTAATTAATACATTTGCTACTTTTGTGCGAATTAAATCGCACGCAATATGAACAACGATCGCCTGCGAATGGCTTAAGCTTAAACATTTTTGCGAAACAAAATTCGCTTCGCTTTTTTTCGTTTCGCGCGTCATCACGAACGCCCCGTAATTCAGCAAAGAACACGCGACGCGATACAACATAATTGGAACGTTCAAATTAACACTGAGAACAAATGTATATAACTTAGAGGTGTGCACAGATCAATCCGATCCGACAGCCGATCCGTCCGAAGTCGGATCGGATCAACATTTTAATTTTGGAAGTCGGATCGGATCGGATCAACATCTTATTTTAGTCGGATCGGATCGGATTTTCAAATTTAAAATAAACAATAATAAGTTCTAATTAATTAAATTAATAATTTTAGTATACCTTTTAATTTTCTTTAAAATGAAGATTGCAAATATGATTCAAAATAAGATTTGCTGAAATGGTGGGTTTCATATCAAACAGTCCTGCCAAGGCTTTATAAGCTGGCAAATAAAGTTTTAGCTATACCTGCTACTTCTACCACTTCGGAAAGAAATTTCTCGGTGGCTGGAAGAACATTAGAAGAAAGAAGAATGCGAATTAAACCAGAAAATTTAGATTCTTTATTATTTTTATATGATAATATGGAATTAGTTAAATAATTTTTTTTATTTATTTCGGGTCTATTAAAATTGCTATACCTTATTTTTATGTATTTTGAATTTAATCATTAATAAAAAGTTCTCGTAAAATTTTTATTTAAAAATTTCGGATCGGATTGGATCGGATTTAGATTTTAAAAAAATCGGATCGGATCGGATTTAGATTTTAAAAAATTCGGATCGGATCGGATGGATATAAAATTTTTCAAAAACCCCTCGGATCGGATCGGGTCAAAAAAATTTGATCCGTGCACACCTCTAATATAATTAAATCGTAAACGTTACACACTCGTTATCTCACTACTTTTCAACGCTTAAAAATCTTAGACCGAGACCTTATTAAAACACGATAAATGATCGCTTTGTTTACATCTGGATGGCCAAATTATCTGGGCTTAATCTATACACGTAGAGAATTACGAATTAAACCCCAAGAAGAGTTAGACTTCATTCTTTTTGATTCCTTTGACGCTTTCACCTATCCTTGTTTATCTATACCCCTTCGGTGCCGATGATATGTCCCGAGTACATCACTTTTTCCGCAAAGCAAGAGATGTTATATGAATGGAATCTGAGTAGAACTAAAAATGGAAAGTGGTTATGAAAATCTCGTTTTTTAAAAACATTAATAACAGAATTATGAAGCCAGATGTATCGAGCTAGAGTCTGTGGTGTTGCGTTTCTTAAATTGACGTATTAGCCGCCCAATTTGACAATTCATTATTTATCCCTTGGAATGTAGAAAACGCTTCTGTTCAAAAAGACAATCGTCCATAATGCCTATGCTTCAGAGTGCCAATGGCTAAACCAATCAAAAGTTACCAAACTTTTGGAGGTATGTGACATAACGTCTAATATTGACAACCAATTAAATAGTGGCAAAATTCCAATTTGAACGTATCTCCCGCACAGATTTATCCTAAATCCTTAAAAAAACTCACCCATATTTTAAATAACTTCTAACTAAAAATTTACAGCTTTTCCGTCGTAATTTTTGAATTGTATAATTTAATTTTTAAGATCTAACTGCAAACTCTATTATGCCTGTTTTACCAACTTCTGAACCCATTTCTCAGTTTAGAATTATAAGGCCACCAAGTAGATTTCTAAAGTGTATACTAATTTTTTAGGTGTAACTGCAAACTCTATTTTGGGAACTTCTCAACCCATTCCTCAATTTAGAACTTCCCAACCCATTCCTCAATTTAGAATTATAAGGCCATCAAGTAGATTTCTGAAGTGTATACTAATTTTTTAGGTGTTACTGCAAACTCTATTTTAGAAACTTTTCTACCCATTCCTCAATTTAGAATTATAAGGCCATCAAGTAGATTTCTGAAGTGTATTTTAAATTTTTAGACGAACCCGTTGATAATCTTCCTATAATTGTTCCAGAAATTAATTTAGGAGGCTCTGCCCCTTGTGGTAAAAAATAATAAGTTACTGTTACAATTTTAATTACAGATAGTGCTTTTCGAGACGCTATGCTATTGGTAGATGCGACCCACCAGATAGAGGAAAATCATGAAGGTATTTATAATTAATCTTTTATATAATATTTCTAGGGGCATCTACAGAGTATTTAAAATTGCAAAAGGGTGGATTCATCTTGTATTTTTCTTTCTACCTTTATAGGGGAAAAAATTACAGTTAGAGGCAAAACATATTTCTCGTGTAGAAACTCATCCTGCTCAGCAATTGCCTCGGAATTTAATGGACATGCTGTTGCAAAGCGACAACACAATCATTTACTACCAAGGGAAGAGTATGAGGCTTTGGTTACCAGGATGAGACTAAAAGATGCTGTAGCAGCGAATCCTGCTATCAAAACAGGATATATCATCAAACCATGGCGTCAAGACTTCGTGAGGTCCCCGACCTACCGGAATTCCCATTGCAGCGCCATCCTTGAAATCCGTGAGGTTGACGCTAAAAACGGCCATTTAGGCAACTTGTTCCCACGGACAGAAGCCAAATTCGTTTGACCGAAGTTCATTAACCCCAAATAATGAGTCGTTCTTGATGTGGAATAATGACAACAATCTCATTTTTTTGGGGACGCCTTCTATTTTAAGGATTTCGTGCCAGGTGCCATTCATTTACATGGATGGTATATTTAAAGTCTGCCCTACCTTATTTCATCAAGTAAATTATTTATTTTATGTATTTATATATCGATAATTTTAGCTTGATACTATTAACGCCTACTACAGGGAACATATGATCCCCGCGGTCTATGTATTCATGCCTAATAGAAAGCGCGAAACATATTGTAGGGTCTTCCAAAAATTAAAGGACATATGTTTGGCTTTAGGTTTGCGATTGGACCTTATATCCAAATTGATTTTGAGCGCTCTTGCCGTAGTAAAAGGTAATAATTAATTTGTAGCGCTAATATGTTTTTAAGGATGTCTCTTCCATTTTTTGAAGGCTATTTTGAGACGGATTGATAAACTTGAATTTAAAAAGGAATACTCTAGAAATCCCACCATACGGAAATTAATTCGAAGAGTCTCGGGTCTCCCTTTTTTGCGTTTTCAAGATGTTTTTACTGTTTGGAGAGCATGTTGGGACGACCCTTTTGTCTCCCAACATGCAAAACTACGATCTTTTTTTGATTATATTTTAAGTAGATGGATTAGCCCCTCTGCCACATTCCCTTATTCAATGTGGCAGAGGTACGAGGCTATTGGTCCTAGTACCAACAACCACCTCGAGGGCTACTACAATTCTTTAAAGTCCTTAATTGGGCAACCCCATCCAGATATTTATACGTGTGTAGCTTTTTTACTCGAAAATAATAAAAAGGAGATCAATCTCATGCAGATTGATCAAGGCCAGACTTTATATTCTATTAATAAATGCGTTCGCATGAAAAATGCTCACATTAACACTTTACACGCTTTATATTCTGATACTTCGCGTTACACTGATATTTTAATTATGTAGATGACGTCGCGTAATTGATATCATTATGACTCGCGATTTCGGAATTATTCTAATACTGTTATATCGCATTCGTTTGCTAATAATGATTCGAATATTTCGGATGAAAGGGACACTAGTGATTTTACAGACACTAGTGACCCTGAATAAAATTTATTATTAATTTTCTTGTGAATTGTGTAGAGGTTAAAACGTTTCAGCTTTATTTAGCGGTCTATCATTAATCTCTTATTTATACTAAGAGCAAAGGAAGGGGGAGAAAGTGTGTATGGGCAAACTTTAAGCAGGGGGTCAGAGAAACATGTACGTTTTTAACCTAAAGCAACAAAATTGACAAATTTACAAAAAAAAAGTCTAATAATCAAGTGAGATTCAGAAAAAGAACAAAATGGTGGTTATTTGGTTGTAGAACAGTCATTATTTTTTTGATGGGAAAATGTATCTTTGAAATCAAGGTACCAAATGGTCAAAAGCTGCGGGCACAAATACTAAAATAGATTTTAGCCTCTGGCCGGGGTCCGACAAATTAAATGTATACATAGGTCATTAGTATGTATACAGCATATATTAAGGCAAAATCGTAGTCTGGCCTCAGGTTGGGGTTAGAAATAGTAAATGTGGGACGAGTTTCAAGGTAAGATTTACCAAAATAAATAGCTAAGATAAAAGGCAATTAACAAGGATATTGACCTCGGTTAAGGGACAGAAAAATTAGGAGTAAGCAACGGTCATCATTGATTTGCAGGGAATTTTTTAGCCATTTTCCCAATTATTTGTTATAAAGTTATACGTAGACAAATCGCCAAAAGGAATTTTTAAATAACGGTAATCAATCGCGCCCATAAGCAATGGAATCTGAGCTCAGCCGAGGTCAAAGAACTTAAAACCAACCAACGGTAATGTCGTATATGTAAATACGCGAAAGAAGAAGAGGTTAATTTTGTATAACTTTTATTAGTATAACATTTTCTACATATTATATTATTGCTATAATTATATGTTTTGATATAATAAGCCACAGGCGAGTTGTAAAAACCATATGTTTTACTTTTATTCTCTTTTGTTCGTTAGTAAGTAAATTTATTTATGTCTACACAATCTCCCCTCCCTGGCCCTACTATTTAATATGTGGTATAACACTTTTCCTTCCCATTTAATTTTCCTTACGTGTATGTTACTTTTCCTCCTCCCCCCCTTACGCGCTTGTACCTGATTTTATTTCTTTCCCCCATATATTATTATTGGTCAACTTCAACGAGCATCATTGAATTTTGTATACGCGTACACGACGCGTACTGTATCGATAACTTTTTATATATTCATTCTTTTTTAATATCTTTGTCTCCTTTGGACAATAAATAAATAAATAAACGTATAATGTAAGATAATAAACACTAATAAAAGGTTTCCCCTGCCGGCCCAATATTTCCCCCTATCCTCCTCATTTTGTTAAATTGCATCCTGTAAAAATATGAATTATCTTTTAACCATTGTTTAAAATAGAAATATATTTAGACAATGTAATTAAATCCAAAAATGTACATTAATCAGATGGCAAACTTTGAAATTAGAATTAATTTGCTAATATCCAACTATATATGACTATCATTAACTTATGCATTTTGTTATAAAGTAAATATATATTAGTCTATAACAACTCATAATTGTAATACATATGTAAATGTATTTATATACAAAATGCAAAATTAATTTAAAACATAGTCCTTATTCTACTGTTATTAAATAATATTATAAGTACACATAGATATAAGATAATTAATATAATAAAATTAACTGTATAATGAGCTATTACTTAAAAATAATAGCATATGGCTTATCATTTAAAATTGTACCTTACATTATAAAAGGTCGTGTGCACCTTAATCTCTATAAGTATTCATTAATTTATGTGCAAATGAATACAAATTAAAAGCCTATGCATGTGTTATTTATTTTTTTATTAATGTCTTTATATTTAGGAATTTTTTAAATTTTATTGACATTTAAATTATAGTTTTTAGTTTTTGTGTCTAGTTTGTTACAGTCATTAACGTTGTGGATGATTGGCATGTAAAAATTTAGCCTAATCCTTTGTCAAACTTATATTAAATTATGGCCTAGGCTATGTATTCTCGATTTTGAGTGATAAATAACAAAACGTAAAACGCATTTCTTAAACGTTCCATTGCATCTAATCCTAACCCTAACCTAAAACGCTAACCTAAAACGCTGACCCCAAACCTTAACCCAGTCCCTTAAAGATGATTTTGACTTGAAAGGATTATTTTTAAACAATAACACACAAATTTGAACGCGATGATTGCGCTTGGGAATGGAACGTTTAAGAAATGCATTTTACGTTTTGTTATTTATCACTCAAAATCGAGAATACATAGCCTGGTTCTTAAATTAGTATTCAAATTAGTAAACATTTTTTGCTTTTATATGTGTTTGTGGTTATATATTTATCGAAATAGGCCCACATATTTTAGATAGTAATTGGGTAACATGGAAACTCCTTAAATGCTACACTAAATTCAAATTATGTAAATGGGTCCAATATGCAATATTAGTAGATCCTCTTTGTTTTGACTAATAGAAGAGATATAATCAAATTCTAAAGATTTGATCCACCTGCATAAACTAAATTCTGCAAATAAAAATGGGTTAACTTTGTATTCTAACTTTGATTATTAATCCTCTTACAACATTCTAGGCGTATATGGGGTTATTCCTTTTTTAATAACTAATTCTACCTAGGCAATATTATTAAAAAAAGTTTAATTTGTATGTTGCTAGAAGTTTTCATCTGTTGGTTTAACCATTTTACAGTTGAAAGTGTTATTTCAAAACATAACTATTACCCAATTCCTTGGTGTTGAATGTGGACATTGCCTGGGGATACATCACAATGAAAGGACCAGGAAATTATAACTACTGGACTTATCTGGTAAATAATGTAAATTATTTTCTATATGCTCTATAGTTTTTTTTAATAAACACTTCAAATAATAATATAAAAAAACTATATTTTTGCCTGTATTTGGTGATCATGGTGGGAAACCAAAGAATAGCTGAATTTGGTTGGCATAAAATTTTAATCATTATGTCCTAGGATGACATTTTGGTTACTTCGTTATATTTTAAGTTATCTTTTAAATTGGAAAACTTAAAATTCTGTAATTTTCATAAGTAAAAATAGAGAGTGCATTATTAGAACATATATATTTTTTTACAAAAATTTAATTAAGATTATTAGCTAAGAACGCACATTACAAATTACTAAGAAATATTGAGTGTGCCACTGATATTGACATTAGATGCATTTAACCTTAAAGCACACTGTTTGTTGCAATTGTGATATCTTAAAATGGGTTTAGTGAGTAAATTATTTGTAATAATTAATTTATTTGAATATATTCTAATTTTGAATTAAACAAAACAGTCTTTTTGATCCAAGAAATTTCACAGGAATTAATTCATAGCACCAAAATATTGTCAATTCTTTTTGTGAGTTACCTATGTCATTTCTTAAGATATGACATCTTACACTATGTGTTCAGTTTCAATACATTCTCCTTTGACTAATGACCTCAGGATTCACTTGGTGTTAAAAGGAGAATAATTTAGGCAATGATCAAGAAAATGAGCATTTTATCAGTAATCCCTCATTGCAAGCAATTTTTGTCCTTTCCTCTGTTGCTTATGGCACCTACGATGGCAGTTTGTTTACCAGCGCGAGATGGATGAAGCGTCAGTCAGCAAATCGTGTGTACCGTCCGTCACGCACGAATTGATGACTGGGCGGGTGATCAGCGACGCAGAGAGACCTGCAAAATCGATTTTTTTAAAGCCGGGCCCGAGCCCAGATCTAAAAAGAAAATAGTTAAAAACGGGCCCGGGCCCGAAATTTTAATAATTGCAGAAATTTAAGCAAACTCAATTTTGGAAAATTTTTTAAAATAAAACGCACATAATAAAATTATAAATTGATAATGGAACTATTTTGATGCAAAAACACAGGCATCAAAATTTCTGCGTTTAAATTTGTTCTCCTCTCTTCATAAATGCGATCCGCTGACAAAAAACACTTCTCACTCTAGGCAGATGAAGCAGGTGTTGAAAAAATTTTAAAACAAGGGAGCTAAGCGCTGGAAATTGACCACTGTGGTCTTTCCACCATTCGAATAATGCTATATTTTTCTCGTTGATTTTTAACTTTATGTAGGTGTCAATTTCTTTTACTTTATAAAATTCTTCTAAATATTTTCAGCTATTAACAGAAGATTTTTTTGTTCCATACTCAGTTGTTTGTATATTAGAAAAAGCGGGAAATGAGTGAAGGAATGTTTAACAGATTCAAAACTTGTAATTAATTTATTTTTTGAAGTTTTATAAATTGTTTTAAACATAAAAAACTACTTAGACTACTACTAAATTATGGCCCTGAATTTTAAAGCCTTAAAATTTAGGGACCGGGCCTCGGGCCCCCCGTGCATGTCTCTAGCGACGCACTCTATAATCTTGCCTTAGTTGGGGAGAGAGATGATCTTGTTAACTAACTGGTCTCTCGTGTAAGAGCGAAGGTAACTCGCAAGCTTTCTTCTCATGTTTGGGTCAACCCGAAAGTGTCCTTTGGTGATGAAGATAACGTCGTCTGGGAATTTCTAGGAAAGACCGATTTAAATGGAGGCCCTCCTTGCCATTGTCCATGTGTTGGCGAGACGGTTTGATTGCCTGGCGCCTCCAGCGATCCGCATAAGAATTTCCCCAGAAGCTCCAGTGGGATGTCAGTACTGCCCATCAGTCGGTGAGTAATGGTAGCCTCCAGATCGGATCTGGCCAGATATTTCTCCCTTAGATCGTGAGAGGGGAGTAGTAGAAGAAAAATGGAAGTTCACAAAATCGTTAATAAGTTTTGCGATATTAATTATATGTTTATTATAATTTATAGCATCAATGTGCGAAATCCAAAATTCAGATCTAACTTAAAAGAAATTAATAAATGTATGATATAAATTAATCATACATTTCGATATTAATTATAAAATATTATATATAATGGCATTAATTTAAACGATATGTCTATTATGCAATATAGAGTTCATAACCTTCAACCCGGACCCGACCCGAGTTTAAAAATTTCAACCCGACCCGACCCGAAAGAATTTTAAAAATTTAAAACCCGACCCAAAGGCATTTTAAAATTTTCAACCCGACCCGACTTTGGGTCGGGTTTCGAGTCACCCGTGCAGGGCTCTAACGGTTACCCATACCATAAACTAGTGTTGTAAAAATGGCTGGGTTTTGTTTTTTCGACCTTTGGTTTTAGTTGACAAAACATAAATAGTCCAAGACTAAAAAACCTTTGGTCTGTTTATGCAACTAAGAAAAACAAATTTAAAAACCTTTGGTGTATTAATTGCTATGCAATTTATGGGCTCATTTTTTTATGCTAGTCGACCAACACCAAATATCGACCAAACAAAACCCAGTCGTTTTTACACTATTTACACTCACATTGCTCTTTTGTTGTAATTAAATTTATAATATATAGTTTGTTCATTGAAGGACCTATTTAAATCCGTTGCCCCGACTCATTTCATTAATTCAAATCCTATCATTTAAATACAAATTTAACATATGAGATGCTGTTGGTCTAGGCAAAATGCTTGATAAGTATTTTTTACCTTTTCGTGAGACAAACGTCTATAAAAACCCGCTTGCCCTTACTAATTTCATCAATTCAACTTCAGCCAAACACTACTATCTGTTAATACAAACTTTTTATATGAGTTGCTAGATGTTTTGGGGGTATTTTAAAACATGCTAGCTATAATTCTAAATTGTTTAATTGTAAGTTCCTAAAAAGGGGTTCGAGAAATATTAAATGCTCATTTGTTCCTCCGCACGGAAACCTCCACTTTAAGTTGTTTTAAACAGCAAACATATGTATATAAAGTAGTAGTAAAGACGTTGAGAAATAAATATAATAAGGGGACAATCGTGAGGGTTTCGATAGGGGGGTTGCAGGTTAAGTTTATTGTGCGATATTGGATAGGTGATGGACTTATATATTCCGCGACATATGGATCACATTTGCAACCATAAGTCGGCGCATGGTCGTGGCATAGTTTTTGGCGCAAAGTTTGCGGATTAGTGCTTCGTTTGCTCTATGCCATGATCCCAAGGCTTCTAAGATAATGGGCTCGACCGATACCGTTTTATATTGTTGAAGGAGTGCTTGGCGAACACCGGCGTACTTGTGAATCTTGGTTTGACGGGCGACATCCAAGGCGGCGATGCGGTCGTCAAAGGGAATGGCTACGTTAATATATATGGCCTCGTTTCCTTTGGTAATGACTAAGTCCGGACGTAGTCCTGAATCATTGACTGTCGTGTTGTCTCCTAGCACCTGATAAGTCTTTTTGGCGACATCCTTGAATATTGACCACAAAATTGTGGCGCTTAATGTAGGAAGCAGAGTACTTCATGCAATGATGCAGGACGTGAGGTAGCGTTTCATCAGCCATCCCGCATCGCCGGCACTTTGTCTTTCCCCCGGTTGCTCATAGCACCCTTCAGAGGTAGTTGGTTGAGCTGCGCCCGATGGATGAAACGCCAGTTAGCAAATCGTGTACCCCGTCCATCACGCACGAATTGATGACTGGCCGGGTGATCAGCCACGCACTCCATAACCTTGCCTTGATGGTCTCTCCTGTTAGTGCGAAGGAAATTCACGATCTTTCTCCTCATGTTTGGGTCAATCCGAAGGTGACTCATAGCGTCGTCGGTGAATTCCCAGGAGAAACCGATTTGACTTGAGGCACTCCTTGTCATCCATATGTTGGCAAAACGGTTTGTTTGCCCATGGAACGGCGCCTCGAACGATCCGGATAAGAATTTACCTAGAAGCTCCGATGTAATATCACTACTTCCCCTTAGTCGGCTAGTAATGGTGGGTCAGGTCGGATCTGGCCAGATCCTTTATCCTTATATCGCGGGAGGTAAGGAGTTTATAGGCGTTGTCAACCGAAAATATATCCGAATCAATAGCGCACGAGGAAATCCCAAAGCCCCCTTTTTCGAAGACCCATAGAAGTATCCGTTAGCCAAATGGACTGTGAGATAACAATTATTCCTTAAGAGGGGACGTAGGAATTTGTCAAAACCCGCCCAGTCGCCTTTGGTGTGGGACTCCATTCGCATGGAGTGGGTCAACGTCGAGAAGAAAAATGTCTTCAGAGCGTCTGCTTGTTGCCATGGAGTAAGGCACGACGTCATTAGCCTCTCGGCAACATTCTTCCTCTCCTCCATGTCGCCCATCGCTTTGGGTATGGAAACTCCGATAGGTTTGCCCAAAATGTCCCCGAACTCTCCTAAGCTCAGTGTCCGCAAAGGAACATTTGTTAAGAAGAATTGGTTCGGGACAGTTCCATAAGGAGTTCCCTTAGCGTGAAGGGTGACGCATTTGGAGGAGTTGATTGTTACGCCTTGCTGCCACATGGATGAAACTATCTCCAATGAAGCGAGATCGAATTATTAGTAGGCCGGCAGCAAGAGATTTTATCCGTATCCAAAACACAGTGATCCAAGAGTCAATTCGTCCAAATTTGTTACCCTCCACGCCAAGGCAATTTATTATGAAATTGCCCTGACCAAATTCTTACCAACAAATGTTTCTCGGACACTCGGGTCAGCTTAATATGAAGAGTGTGTGTAAACCTATTCAAGTGGCTAACCTCAAAAGATTGGACATGGCGGGAGGAAGAACTTTACTGAAAAATTAAACGTCGTGCCCTACTCTATGGCAACGAGCAGACTCCCTCAGGACATTCTTCTTCGACGTTGACCACTCCATGCGAACGGAATTTTATACCAAAGACGACTGGACTGGTTTGGACAAATCTTTCTTTCTATAATAAGGGATAAGTTTTATCTAACCATCTTTTTGACTAATGGCAACTCTTAACAGGTCGACAAAAAAGAGCGCTTTAAAATTTCTATTGTTTGCGAAGGATTCGGACATATTCCAGTGGCTCCATCAAACTCCTTACTTCCCGTGATCTGAGGGTGAAAGATCTAGAAGGCTACCATAACTCGCCTTCTGAGGGGCAGTACTGATATCACAACGGACCTTTTAAATAATTTCTTATGAGGTTCGCTAGCCAGCACATGGACTATGGTGAGGAGGGCCTTCACTTAAATTGGTCCCTCCTGGGAATTTTCGGGCGACGCCTTCTTCATCACCAAGAAATCTCATAAATTCCCTAACACCTACACGAGAGTCCGATTAGCCGACGAACTTATTTTCCCCCCAGTGCAAGGTTATGGATGTCGATGCTGATCACCCAGCCAGTCATCAATTCATTTGTGAAAGATCGTCTACACAAATGTCGGATTGGCGCTTCATCCATGGGGCGCGGCTAAACCAATTGCCCCCGAATGAGGCTGTGAGCAATAGACATAAATCAAAAAATGCCAGCGATGCTAGATGACTAATGAAACTCTACCCTATGTCTTGGGTCATTCTTCTTTCCTACACTAAGCGACACATTCTCGCTGACAATAGATTTGTCGCCAAGCGAGTCCGCTTGATGGAGAAGAACGACTGTCATATCATTCAGGACTGAGCTCAGACTAATAGAATGCCATTTGCATAAAATATGGGTGTGCATGATTATAAAAAAAAGCTTTACAGAAAATTTAAGACCCCCCCCCCCCGGGAAACTATTTAAGTAAGGTTCGTTCTGTTTTTATGTATAGTGCTAAGTTATATAATCTAAATATTTAACAATAGGATTCTTTTTTTGTTTAGAGATAGATTATTTGCTGCATCTTTATGTGTGGGTTATTATTAGTAATTTGAGGAGCAAAAGAAGTATTATGTAAATGCAAAAATAAGATAAGCATTATACTCTATAAAACTTACATTGTTGAGTAGTGGTGATGCCAGAAGGACATGCAACAATTGGGTATTATTAGTAATTTGAGCAGCAAAAGAAGTATTACTTAAATGCAAAAATAAGATAATCATTATACTCCATAAATCTAACAATTTTAAGGAGTGGTAATGCTTGAAGGACATGCAACAATTGGGTTATTATCAGTAATTTGAGGAGCAAAAGATGTATTACCTATACGCAAAAAAAGATAAGCATTATACTCCATAAAACTTACATTTTTGAGGAGTGGTGATGCTTGAAGGACATGCAACAATTGGGTTATTATTAGTAATTTGAGGAGCAAAAGATATATTACCTAGATGCAAAAAAAAATATAAGCATTATACTCTATAAGACTTACAAATTTGAGGAGTGGTGATGCTTGAAGGACAAGCAACAAATGGGTTATTATTAGTAATTTGAGGAGCAAGAGATGTATTACCTTAACGCAAAAAAAAGATAAGCATTATACTCCATAAAACTTACAATTTTGAGGAGTGGTGATGCTTGAAGGACATGCAACAATTGGGTTATTATTAGTAATTTGAGGAGCAAAAGATGTATTACTTAGATGCAAAAAAATATAAGCATTATACTCCATATAAGTTACAATTTTGAGATGTTTTAATAGTTGTAGGGCTCATTATTTGAATTAGATCGTACATGCCTTATAAAACCTAAAAAAGGTTTAATTCCTAATGTTCGATTATAACTTACTAGTTTTTTGCATGTTAAATGTTTGCAGTGGTGACCGAGAAATTAATTGTAATCCAAGTAATAAATTATTATAAAAAATGCATAGCAATTAATATTACCTTTATGAGGAATTGCCGTTTGTTAATGTATTATATTAAATTTGGCATTTAATCTTTCTCCCTAGGTCGATAGTATTGTTGTATTTTTCCCCAATTTTAGCTTTACTATATTCATATTCCTCTGCAACCAAAATAGGTCTTTGCTTTCTGGATAATCGAAATTTAATCGGCATAAAAAAGAACAATTGAAACCATGCGCAGAAAATCCCTCCACACTTAAAATTAATCATTTTGGGTTGTGAGAAACCCTCTAGTACTCATTATTTGATTGGTATCGTCCCAATTCCGAAATTATTACAAATAATTCTACTCTAGAAATAAGTCCATTTCAAACGCTTGCACCACAATTAATTTCTCGGTCACCACTGCAAACACTTAACATACAAAATATTACTAGTAAGTTAATAATAAAAATTTAGGAGTGATATGAAATGAATTAAATCTTTTTTAGGTTTTATAAGGCATGTACGATCTAATTCAAGTTATATGAGCCCTGTAACTATTCAAACATCTCAAAATTGTAAGTTTTATGGGGTATTATGCTTATCTTTTTTTGCCTATAGGTAATACATCTAATTACTATTAATAACCCAATTTTTGCATGTCCTTTAAGCATCACCACACCTCAAAATTGTAAGTTTTTTGGAGTATAATGCTTATCTTTTTTTGCGTATAGGTAATACATCTTATGCTCCTCAAATTGCTAATAATAACCCAATTTTTGCATGTCCTTCAAGCATCATTACTCCTCAAAATTGTAAGTTTTATGGAGTATAATGCTTATCTTATTTTTGCATATAGGGAATATATCTCTTGCTCCACAAATTACTAATTATAACCCATTTGTTGCATGTCCTTCAAGCATCACCACTCCTTAAAATTGTAAGATTTATGGAGTATAATGATTATCTTATTTTTGCATTTACGTAATACTTCTTTTGCTCCTAAAAATAAGCCAATTATTGCATGTCCTTCCGGCGTCACCACTACTCAACACTGTAAGTTTTATGGAGTATAATGCTTATATTATTTTTGCATTTACATAATCTTTTGCTCCTCAAATTACTAATAATAACCCAATTGTTGCATGTCCTTCAAGCATCACCACTCCTCAAAAATGTAAGTTTTATGGAGTATAATGCTTATCTTTTTTTGCGTATAGGTAATACATCTTTTGCTCTTCAAATTACCAATAATAACCCAATTGTTGCATGTCCTTCATGCATCACGAAATTGTATTTAAGTTTTATGGAGTATAATGCTTATCTTATTTTTGCATATAGGCAATACATCTTTTGCTCCTCAAATTTCTAATAATAACCCAATTTTTGCATGTCCTTAACAATCGAATTGCGCTCCATGTACATCTTAATAAATATTTCTACATTTATAATCTACTGTTTATGAAAAGATCACAGTATATCCAGTGTTAAAAAGTTGTTAAATGAGCTTAAGGGATGAAAGTATAAGCTAATGATTAAAGATAAGACTTTAAACATAAGCTCACTAAAAAATTGATATAAAGGAATCTCTCATTTATTTTCAACAGGGCCATGTTGTAAAAAACAATTCTTTTTGTTTAATGAGATATTTTGGTAACACGAGGGACATAGAGTTTTTAAAAGGACCATCTATTATGTATTTGAATATTATCACTGTGGTATACTCTGGTGTTACTTTTCCTCCCCCCCCCCCACGCGCTTGTACGTGTGTGTTATTTCTTTTCCCATTATCATCACGCATCTTTGAATTTTGTATACGCGTACACAACGCGTACTGTATCGATAATTTATATATATTCATAATCATTAATTAATTGTTTTTGCTCTAAGAGATCCGCTAAATAAAATGTCAAACGATGTAGGTTGAAAATCTTTAATAAAATAAGTATTCCGCCTAAGACTTTTAAATGATGACCATCCTGAATGTAACCTGTTTCCCCTGCCGGCCCAATAAATTCCATGTTCCCTCATTCCGTAAATCGCATCATAAGGATGTGAAAATCACAGATTAAAGAATCTATCTAGAACACTGATTATTTATTCTATGATTCTGAGGTATTGAATATGTTGGAAACATGGTTTATAGGAAGGAAAAATTTATGACATCACAAGTAGAATTGCATTAATTATGTGTGTAGAAAAAGTAACTGCATGTATATATATATTAGGGATAAAAGTATGTGTTGCTGCATTTGTAAAGAACATTGCTTATTATGAACATAATTAATAATGTCATCATAGGTTTTACATTAATTAGGGTAATAGTAAAGAAAATGTAATTGCATATAATTTTTAATAAGAATAAAAGTTTGCTAACTTGTGGCAGAAGAATTAGAAGGTTGAAGTTTCTGGTATTATCTGAACGTATAGGTGTGGGTAAATTTGCGATGGATATAGTCTGTTTTAACGCGACAGGTACCAGACCTAGTTCGGCCGTTGAAATTTTTTTCTGGGCTTTTTACATGCTAAATAAAGTTAAAAATTGAAAAATTTTGAAAAAATTATTTTCTTTGAGAAAAAAAGGGGTGTCAACTACAGGTTACACTGGGCAGCACAAATATAATCACGTATAAAGAAAATTTATTAAATTTTACAATTATGTATACAATAATGATGATTTTTTTTATAAAATACATAAAAATGTATTAACTAACATTAATGAGTATAAAATATGTTAATTATTATAAAATATTGACCAACAATGTATGAGAAGGCCTACTTTATAATATGCACAAAAAATTCTACTAGCTTTATGACAGACGACACAACGCCTCCGAGTACACGATACCTTTTGTTGTATGTTATATTATTCTTGAAATTAGTTAATTTATGGTTTAAAGTCCGTTATGCGGTTCTCCGTATTTTTTAAAATAATTTTGCACTATCTCTCTCTTGAAATTACATAATGTAATTTTCCCCTATTGAAGCAAAATAGATGCCATGCATTTTGGCATGCAGCATCCAGCCCAAATGCAAATATAACACCACTTTTCTGTCGCGAAATGATAATCTAGTTGCATCCATATTTTGCTCAAAACGATCGACACCGCCCATAAAACAATTAGACATTTTGATCATATGAGGATATTAAATTACAATTTTTTTCTGTTTTTTCGCTTTAGTGATTCTTCCAATATAAATGATAGGCTTGACCCTATGACAATTTGACAACATTGTGCCAATATTATTATTCCATCGGACAGCCATCAAATAAGTGTTTTTTGATAGAAACCCTAGTTCTTTTACATCGATTATCAGGCATTTTAAACAATCGACCCGCACCGTTCCTGTGCCCTCAAAATTCATCTTTAAAAGACATATCATTAAATTGTGGCTCGTAAAAAATTATTGAAATAAATATTGTATGGACCAAATTCTGGTCGTAGTTGATTTACTAAGTCTAATATGGCCGCTCCTCCTAAACTTATTTCTTTTTGTCAATTTAAGGAAAATTTAGCCATCTGGTAAGGTTAAATGTGACAAGGTAGCCATTTTTTGTTGCAGTACACCACATATTATAGCCGAAACGAAAAGGCCTTCTATAATTGTTTTGCTTGTGGTCCCGAAATAAGGAACCATACACTCATCCAAGGATATGTGAGAAGAGCTACGATGTTCAAAGTTGCTTTTGAACTTTTCATTTAAAAGATCCATATAATCTCGAACTTTGAAAAAAGTGTCAACCTTTACCAATTTGCTGTTGTCGGCCAAATGTAAATATTTAGTTATTTCTTGGAAGCGATTCTACGCATTCCACTAGATACCATTATGTTAAAACAGTCAGGTCAGAGCTCCCAAAACATTTTAATATACTTAGGAAACAAGTAGCCCGTTTAAAAAAGAATGGAGATTTAGACTTTAAATTCATTAACAGTTAAACTTAAATTTACTCATATTCACCACATACAAAATAACATCATTTGAAAGAAATTGTTTCAAGTAATCTTCAGGATTTTCCAAATGGATGGGGTCAAAGTTAAATTAATCATATAATTTTTACCTCAAAGCGATATTAACTTTGTAATAAGGATATTTTTATACAAAATTACTTATAAAAAATCAAATTAAAGCAATAAAAAAGTAGCAGTACTCATTTAAATAAGCTTTTACGTATGGACCTCTGCCCAGTGTAACCTATAGGTTACACCAAACTTTGGACCAACATTATTCCAATTAACCAAAAACAATTAAATTTCATATTAAAATAATCGTGAAAGTTTCAAGATTTTAATGATATACAATAAAATAATTTTACATATGGTTGAGTCTCCATTTTTAGTGAATATATGAGAAGCAGTCGAAATTTCAAAACTAGCGATATTTGATACCTCATATTAATGAAAGATGGAAGAGGAAGGGGAATCAAACATATCAGCTGATTCGCCTAAGTGTGCTTTTCCATATTTAATTTAAAAATTAATATTTTATCCAATCGTTTAAAAATTATAAGCGTTCAAAGTGGTGTCACCTACAGGTTACACTGGTACCTCTCGGGTTAACTATGATTTTGTAATTATTGATATATATTGTGTTAATCAAATATCTCTATTTCTTCACACCTATTTTTATTATAAATTACACTATAAAATCTAATTGAATGTTAATCATACAAATGGAAAGTTACTTTTTTACCTTCATTTCTTTTATTATTAATTATGCAATTTTTTATTGTATGAATGCGCTTAACGAATGTCTTACTTAAAATGGCGGCCAAACTCGCTCAATAATTTATAATGCAAACTATAGCTGATCGCCCCATAGTATTATCAGTCCGGTAATATCATAAATTGAGTAAAACTAAAATTTAAATATGGCGAACTATAATAAGCGTTTTTTTGTAATCAATTTTAATAATACAAGAATGTGTGCGGCTGTATTGCACTAGCGAGAAGTATATTTAAGCAATTTTTTAGGCAATGTGTCGTATATACGGATTCCCCCCCCCCAATCTCCCCCTATATAAAAGTTGTAGTTATATACGGATATCCCCCCCGCGCTTCTATACAAAAAAGTTGTAATATCGCGTATCTCATACATACTTATCCGACACTTCCCCTCTCCCTATATACATTTAGAGGGCCGGGCTCGGACAGAATCTAATAAAACAATCGGGCCTGATGAGGCGACCCGAGCCCGGCCCGATATGACTAGCAAACTAATCTTTTATAAAGTACTAGCTGTGCCCGGCCAAGCGTTGCTTTGGCTCAGTCCTCAAGTGGTTAAATAAGTACAACCTATTAATAAGACTTATCTAAAATGGGGTCATATATGAAATCTTATATATAAAAATGAAACTATGTGTGTATGTATGTCGCCACCAATTTTGGAGAACTACCGGACCGATTTGGCTCAAAATTTCACAGTTTATTCCCCACACTCCGGAGCGTGTTTTAATATATGTTCCAGCCAAATCGGTCCAGTAGTTTTCGAGATATTGGGTTTTATGCGTTTTGACGTTGTATCGCACGTCAATCAAACGCCCTGCCCTCATCACGTACTGCTGCGTATCTTATCTATCGTGTAGGGTAGGTAGTGTGATAAATGGAGTAGGCATGTGTTGCGGAAAATGGAAATTATTTACGCACTATCAAAGCCATTTTTCACGTCAATTATTATTATTATTATAGGACGGTCGTGTCCCCCCCCCTCCTGCGTGGCTAAATAAATTAAAAAATCTAATTTTGTCATTTTTTGCACGTTAAATGAGAAGAAAAATGAAAATACTTTTAACAAAGTGCCAATAAATGTTGATATATCCATGGGCGTACCCAGGTTTTGAATTAGGGGGGGGGCAGATTAAAAAAAAAGGTCTTGACTACCCAAAAATTTTCCTGAGAGCAAAAAAAAATAAAAAAAAGGTCTCGACTTTCAAAAATTTTCCTGCGACCGTAATTTAAATTTCATTTTACCAAAATAATTTATATTTATGTGTAAATTCGCTAATACGCATCTGTATTATTTTGAGTTAAGTTCAAATAGGGGGGGGGGGGGGGGTAGCCGCGCCCCCTGCCCCCGCCTGGCTAATTAAGGGGGGGGGGGTAAAACATAATTTTTTTAATTTTTAAGGGTTTTTGTATTGAAATCCTTCTTTTTTTAAATTAGGAAGGGGGCAGCCGCGCCCCTTGCTTCCCCCTGGCTAATTAGGGGGGGGGCAGCCCCCCCTGGCTACGCTTATGATTATGATATTGTTTCTTAATTACATAAAAATAAAAAAAATTGCTTGAAGGGCCAGGGGGCCAAAGATTTTTTCCTTGGGAGGGGGGGGGCCATGGAGCCAGGTTTTCTCTCTTGGGTGGGCCTGGGCCTTGGACCCTCTTTAACTATTTGTTCACAATTTTTTGCATAATAAACACTTACCAATTATATTTGATATATTCCTAATCTATTGAAATTTATCTATATGCCCCCCCCTAATTAGCCAGGGGGCAGAGGGCGCTGCTGCCCCCCTCCCTAATTAAAAAAGGATCAAATTTTAAAACAAATACCCTTAAAAATTAAAAAAAAATTTAAATTTTGCCCCCCCCCCCTAATTTAAATTACGGTCGCAGGAAAATCTTTGGATAGTCAAGCAAAAATTTTGAATAATCTGTCCCCCCCCCCCCTAATTCAAAACCTGGGTACGCCCATGATATATATTCTGCTAATACACCCGGGTAAATGGCAAAACAACGTTTGATTTTTCGTTAAATAGACCGCCTTTTGTTTATATTTTATCATAAAGACCAGGCGCAATATTTTTTTTTGATTATAGGTAAATATGACTTAAAAAAATTTGCTTCATGAAAATTTAAATTCGAACATTATTGAGGTAAAATTTTGTGTTTTTAACCACCCTTAAAAATATCAATTATTTGTTATTTTTCGTTAAATAAACTATATGCGTATCCGTATCCGCCTTTTGTTTATATTTTATCATAAAGGCCAGGCGCGATATTTTTTTTTGATTATAGGTAAATTTGACTTAAAAAAATTTGCTTCGTGAAAATTTAAATTCGAACATTATTAAGGTAAAATTTTGTTTTTTTAACCACCTTTAAAAATATCAATTATTGTTATTTTTCGTATAGTTGAGTTTTTAAAAAAAAATTTTGGTAGCTTTAAATTTTCTTATTTAAATTTTTTAATTTTTTTAAAAAATTTTTTAATATGGCAAAACAACGTTTGCCGGGTCAGCTAGTAATTTATAATGTGAAAGGTCCGAATGTTAATGCAAATAAATATCCATAATATTTATATTAAGAGCGATATAAAATATTTATTAATAATTCATAAGAGTATATAAACATTAAAATATAAAAAGCTTATAATAATGTATGGGTAATAAACAGCTGTATGAAGATTTTGGCTGAAAGTATAATGTAAAAAATGATGTATAAACCTGCAAGGGAAAGTTGATGGATAAAGGGTAAATCAAAGATAGGTCTTATGAAGAATAAGGTAATACACGTACAGTATTATAGCTTCTTGTGAATGTCTCGTCAAATTTGGTTATAATACTCTGGCGTAATAAAAAGGGGAGAAATGTTAAAAGAAATATAAAATTATATAATTTAAAAGGTGATTATACGCGATTAAAATCAATGGGCTTTAATGGTAATTGCTAAAAGTTATGAGTAAAGACCCCCTTGGGGACTTCACCCCCAAACCCCCTGCTGGGGGCTCCGCTCCCAGTCCTCCGTTGGGGGCTCCGCCCCAGACCCCCGTTTAGCTCAGGCCAGTCCCTGCTTCACATACCTTTGCTTCAAATCCTCATACACATCGATTACTCTTTTATACTTCGTATAAACAAAGCATATTTGCTATGCAATTTATGTTGGAATCGTCATATTTGCTATGCAATTTATGTTGGAATCGTCATAAATGCATAACAAAGCCCCCTTTTCCTGGGGGCCATAAATTGCATAGCAAATATTATTGGCAAAAGCTAAAGTTCATGCCCTACTTGACTCAATCTATAGCTATAAAGTTTTACCTATTACTTAGTTTAACCCTGTTCTAATTTAAAAATTTAAAAAATAGCAATAAAAAAAACAGTAAACGCCAGTGTTTAAGCTATTGAAAGGAATAACAAAATTTTTGCTATATAAAAGACTTAGTTTTTTGTTTTGTTTTTAAACCATTGCACTCAAATTAATTGCTAGCTAGAGTTCATGCCCGATTTGACTCAATCTATTAATTACTATAAAGTTTTACCTATTGCCTAGTTTAACCCTGTACTAATTTAAATATTACCTAGTCACTCGACGTAAGGTATTCGGGTCTGGTCCGGGGCGGGTCTCGGGTCACCCTTGCAGTTTTTTACAAAGGTAGATAATCACATTTATTTCATTCGAATCGACAACTTAAAAACCTTGGCCAGGAAATTTATAAACTTTTTTGAAGGCCTAGTAAATGCAACTTTATTTAACAGAAGTATTTTATAATTATTCTAAAAATTTCGATTGCATAGCAAATAATAATTTTAATTTTTCTTATTAAGTTCTCTGTGAATGATCACCGCCAATTTACCATTTTATTGAGACATGCCAAGAGTTATTATATTAACTTTAATGTGCAATTTTATTTTCGCGATTTCTATCACAACTTAGTTTAATAATTTATCCCTTAATACCAATTGAAAGGAGGTAACAGCTGAATATTCAATCGATAATTCCTTTTTAATATTTCGTTTACTAGAAAGGGAGATGGAGCTTATTATATTATTTTTTCTTCATTAAAAACACAAAATTGCAAAACTTTAATTATGGTTAGGAGATAATTAAAGTGTTTAATAAGTATACATTTACAAACATATACACAAACATATAGTAGTAAGGAAAATAGCAATTAAAAGAATTCATTATAATATACTTCAATTAAAATACCAGAAGTATATTTATGGGCCTAGCCAGCATTAGAATTAGAGGGGGGCAATAATGATATAGGGGCATAGCAAATAATATTATTATTAATGGCAAAAGCTAACGTTTTATGGGTTAAGGATAAAGGAAATAGTTTTGTGAATTAGAAATTTTTAGCAGGCGAATTTTAATTTTTTAATTGTTATTTTTTAATATAATTCCCATGCTTTAGCTTGTAGATTTACAGTAATTAGACAAAAATCGCCAAAGATATTTGCATAGTAATAAATAATAACAAACATAAAAAGTTGCAAATAATTTAATACAATAAAACAAGATTAGGCAAATACTTTATTAATGGATATTAAAATTTAAAAAAGGCTTACGACGAAACTAGCAGCGACATGCAATAGCTCCGCTATTGCCTGTTACGACCGCGCATCACAAAATGTCACAATGAGCAGCGACATGCAATAGCTCCGCTATTGCCTGTTATTACCGCGCATCTAATAATGTCACAGGTATCGTAAGTATATCCCAAAAATTTGCAGGTGCTAAATTGTTCCATTGGTCAGCAGCCAGGTCACGGTAAAAGCGGATATAAATACATAAGAGTCAAAAAAACGAAAAATAATTTCGCTTCATATTTTGGCCAATGGTCATTTTTTAATTGGTCAGCAGCCAGGACACGGTAAAAGTGGATATAAATGCGTAAGAGTCAAAAAAAAACGAAAAACTTAATTTCGATTAACATTTTGGCCAATGGTCATTTTATTCCATTGGTCAGCAGCCAACGGACGGCCAAAAAGTCATAATAGCAATGGTAGTAACAAGAACAATCATAAAATTAAAAAAAAAACAAAAAAAATAATTTCGCTTTACAATTTGGCCAATGGTCATTTTTCCATTGGTCAGCAGCCAGCGGACGGGCAAAGAGTCATAATATCAATGTTATTAACAAGAACAATCATAAGAGTCAAAAAAAACGAAAAAAATAATTTCAATTCACACTTTGGCCAATGGTCCTTTTGTTTCATTGGTCAGAAGCCAACGCAAGGCCAAAAAGCCATATTATCAATAGTAGTAACAAGAACAATCTATATATATAAAGTAAAGTGTATATATGTATGTAAGGGCTAATCTCTGAAACTACCGGCCCGATTCGCGCGAAAATTTACCCCTAGGTTCCCAGGGCGGCCAGGGGTAAAATAGCTTTTTCAGATTTCTAAAATTTCTTTTAATTTTCGAGATATTGGGTTTTATACGTTTTGACGTTCAATAAAATGTCAATCAAACGCACCTCCTCGCGTTCGTCGAAAATTTGAATATACAGACAGTTCTGTAGTAAAAGTGTATCACTTATAGTAGTTTGTAAAACGTAATCTTTTCTTAACGGTGACAACATAAAATTTACGAATTAAATTTCTTAAACGTCATCTTTTCTTAACGGTGACAATATAAAATTTATGAATTAAATTTCTTAAACGTCATCTTTTCTTAACGGTGGCAAGACAACATAAAATTTATGAATTAACCTGAAATAAATAAAATTATAGATTATTTGAGAAAATATATAGGTGAAGAAGATGAATTTTTCTCATTATCATTAAATGAGATATTTTAAATGAGAAAGATGAAAGTATATATAATTTAAATGTAATATAAAATAGTCCAACGTTGATTATTCTGAGTAAATGCTATTTATATATAAATGTCATTATTTATCTATCATTAATTATTAAATGAGATATTTAAATGAGAATAAATTCTGAAACTACCGGCCCGATTCGCGCGAAACTTTACCCGTAGGTTCTCAGGGCGGCCAGGTGTAAAATAGCTTTTTCAGATTGCTAAAATTCCTTTTAGTTTTAAAAATATCGGACATTTCTCGGCTTTTTGGTTTTAAAAAAAGGCTAAATTCTGAAACTTTAGATCCGATTTGAGCGAAAATTCAGCCGTAGATGCCCAGATAGGCAAGGGGTAAAATAGCTTTTTCAGATTCCTAAAATACCTTTTTGTTTTAAAAAATATCTGACATTTCCCGTCCAGTTTCATTTATAGCAGCATATACAATAATGACGTCATACATACAAAGCTGAAGTTTTCTCGAATTAGATATTTAAAAGTATAATAAAAATGTTACAGTATACGGTTAAAATTATTGGGGTTTAACAGACTATTTAAATTAAATAAATAAAATTTAAATTATGCAGTTTTTGTCATTATTATCACGTTCAATTAATTATTTTATTATATTAAAGAAAATTGTATTTCAAATAAATCAGCTAACTAGAAAAATAAAATAATGGTATTAATGTATAATAAGTAACAGCATTAATAAGCAATTTTTTCAAAAACATTTAATTTTAGTCGGATTTGATGACTAAAACAGAATTTGCATTTGGTTTGTCTTATTATATAAATATATACTATAAATAGTGGGTTCATAAAATCATTCGGACCTTTCACATTATAAATTATTTCATATATGACCCCATTTTAGATAAGTCTTATTAATAGCTTATACTTAATTAACCCCTTAAGGACTGAGCCAAAGCAACGCTTGGCCGGGCACAGCTAGTATATTAATATAATGTAAAAAAAAAATTTTGTCCTCTCCGGGAATCCCAAGGCCTCGAGAGGCATAAGCGTTTGTAAGATGCGGACGCGGACGCGTTTGGTGGGGACATGACGGTGCGTGACACGTTCGGCGTGACATCGGAAAATGGAAAGTGAGCCCATAAATTGCGTAGCAATTAATAATATTAACTTTAATTATTCACGCAGAAAAGTAGTGAGGCGTTATAAACAGGGTTGTAAGTTCGGGTAAGAGATGCTTCGCAGCTAAACTTCTGCCTTAGAAAGGAACAAATTGCTATAATACTTGGGGATAGACATTATTTTAAGTCATGTTATTTTCTGTGTAGATATAGATATTTAGTGGATTGCCGATGCGCGAACATGCAACATATAATTGTCCATGTGAGAAACAATCTGTTTCTAAATCGATTCCACAAATTGCAAGGGACTGGCCTTGAACTTTGTTAATGGTTATAGCAAATGCGAGTTTGAAAGGAAACCGTGGTATGAAGACATCTTCTCCCGTGAAAGGTCCAGTCAAAATCATGGCCTCAACAACGTTGCACATTAAGCGTTTAATAACAAGACGTGTGCCATTGCAAAGTTTTGGCTGATTAATATTGCGTAACATGATAATCGGTACCCCAATTTTCAAATGCAAAACGTGTAGTGGTATGCCTGGAAGATGCAAATTGTATGCAAAAAAATTATTAGAGTAAAAATGTAATATTTACAAAAAACAGTAGGCAAAAATATAATGGTATTACCTGCCAATCCTTTGTAGTGGTATATTAAAATAGTGCAAACTGCCAATCCTTCTTAGTGGTATTTTAAACTGCAAATAGGGCAAATTGTTTGCAAAAAAATTATTAGAGTAAAAATGTAATATTTACAAAAATCAGTAAGCAAAAATATAATGTATTACCTGTCAATCCTTCTTAGTGGTATTATAAATGGCAAAAATACTCTTTTAAGAAACCGGAAAAGTGATTCCTGAGGCCCCCGTTGTTTCTTACAATAACATTTTTACAATAACATTTCGCTCGTCAAACGCTTATTATGTAAACGTATATGTTGTGTCTCAAACCCCCCCTCGCCCTACTTCGAATAGCGATGATTTAAATTAGAGATCTGCACGGGCCGGCCCGGCCCGCGGACGGGCCTAAAAGCCCGGCCCGCGGACGGGTACGGACGGGCTTTGTATCATAAAAAATTTAACGGGCCGGGCCCGGACGGGCCTAAAAATTAATGGAACGGGCTCGGGCGGGCCTGAGATTTTTTTAACGGGCTTGAACGGGCCTGAAGTTTTATAAACGGGCTTAAACGAACCAGAGATTATATAAAAGGTCTTGGAGTTACAAAGGTACTTAAACATCAAACAATTAGAAAAAACAAAAAGCGAGCCAATAAATTGCATAACAATTAATATATTATTTTTATTAAATATTTAGGATTAATTTTTTAACTTCTAAATTTTGTATATCCTGTAGCATTCATTCATTTTTCAAGCGCTAAATTTGACCTTTTTTTAATTTGCTATTGATTTTTAAGACTATAACTTCATTCTTTTATAAGTAAGTTTAATTACACTTTTGTGATTAATTTTATCACAAATTACTATTATTATTAGTGCCATATAAATTCATAAATATTTTTGCTCTAATCTTTGAAATTAACTTTAATTACAAACTTAAATGTAACTTTTTGTTAGCTTTGTATTTTTTTGTTATTGATTAAGTTTAATTCCTTTGCCTTAAAATTCTAGTGCTTAAATATTTGACAAATTATTCTTGTTATATTATTTTAAATTTTTCTTCATTAATTTTACAATATTAACTAGATTTAGCTTGGTTGAAAAAGGTATTTTTTCTGGATATTTTTATTAAATATTTGGCTTTATATCGCTTTGCTTTACTAATCCATTTAATAATTGTATTTTTTGTTTTGAAACTAACAGTTTAATATTAAAAGGCTTAATCTATAATTAATATATGCAACATAATAAAAGTTATTGATTTGATACATCCTTACTTTTTTATTAAATTTTATTATAGTGTCAAATAATTTGTCCACAATCATATCTAATTATGAAAAAGGTGTATATAAAATAAATTTAAATCACAAGCTTAAAAGTAAAGTTTGGGAACAATTTGATCCTTTAATGGATGTTAATGGTGAATCAGTTAGTGCCTGCATATGCAAAAATTGCAAAAAAATACTTTCATATAAATCAGCAGATGGTACATCACATTTAAAACGCCACAAATGTACAACCCAAAGACAAAATAGCCTAACACTAAATCATTATATGAATAAAATAAACCCCTTAAAAGAAGAAAAAATTAAAAAATCAATCATAAATCAGGCTATAAAATTTTGCTCAAAAGATTTACGGCCATTCGAAACTTTAGCAGGAGAAGGTTTTCTTGGGTTTTGCCAGTTTTTGGTAGATAGTTTGTCAACTAAGGGGTTAATAAATGTGCGACAAATTATGCCTCATCCATCAACTATAAGCCGCCATGTGAAAGATGAGGCTGAAAGACTTCGACTTTCTATAATTCCAGATATAAAACATTACATTCAGAAAGGGCTTTGCGCGGCCACAACAGACATGTGGACATGTGATTATACAAAAATCAGTTTTCTCACATTAAGTATTCATTATATAAATGTTAGCCTGAGAAAAAAAATATTATTTACAACTGCTTTTAAGCATGAAAAAAAATCAGGGGAGAATATTAGAAATGAATTATTAAACAAATTAATGACTTTTGGCATTACCAATGAAGAAGCCCGTAAATTAATATTTGTCACTGATCAGGGTGCTAACATTGTCAATGCATTAGCAAATTATAGTAGATTAAATTGCGCAGCCCACCTTATAAATAATATGATAAAAATGGCCTTTAATGATTCTTTCTTAAATCAAGAAGCCACGGTTATTTATAAACTCATGAATGCCTCTAAAGAATTAGTCAGGCATTTCAAACAAAGTGGACTCAATAGCAAGCTGTCCCATACCTTGCATCAAGATGTAATTGTAAGATGGAACTCAAAATTGACCCTTTTGAATTCTATTTATAAGGTCTATGACGAAGTTGAAGCTATCTTGGAACAACGAAATGAACTTTCATATCTGGAATATATAGATAAAATGTTGTTGAAATCTTTAATAGACGTCTTGCAGCCGTTTAAAGAGGCTTCTTTTAGTTGGAGGCTGATCTAGAACCAACCCTACCATATGTCTTCTTATGGAAAATTAAATTAATTAATGCGATGTCGGATTATGATTTATACGGCGGACAAGTCAACATAATAAAGAACCGTTTAAAAGAAGCTATTAAAGAAAAAATGGTAGTTCATCGGTATCACAAAATAGCTTCGGTCTTGCATCCGAAGTTTAGACAAATGAAGATGATACCTGAAGCAGAAAAACTAGACATATATCAAGATATAAGAAATATTATAGAGCAAGAAGGGTTTGTCTATATAAGAAAATCTTCTGTTTTACTGGGCTCAAAGACATCTCTCGCAAGTACTTACAATTTTTTATTTATATATAATATATAAAAATATATAAGGTAAGAGACCGAAAACAATTTTTTCTGAATGAGAAGATAATGATCATTATCCTGTGGCGGATGAGTTTAGTCAATATTTAGATGAAACTATTGAGGCTGATTTCGATCTGTTAAAATGGTGGAAAGCCAAAGAGGACAAGGATTATATTTAAAATTAATCTTATCCTTTAATAGATATCCTAAATTAGCACATTTAGCACATATGATATTATGTATACCGGCTACGAGTGCCACCAGCGAGCGAAATTTTTCTACGGCAGGAAGGCTTGTAGAAGAAAGGCGAACTCGCCTAAAACCAGACATTTTTGATGATTTATTATTTTTACATGATAATTATTGATATCTTTCTATGAATATGTCATAAAATTTAATAAAATTTTGTGAAATTTTTGATGAATTAGGCCGGACGCGGAGTTCGCTTAAAAAATATTTTAACGGGCTTGGACGGGCCTGAAAAATTTACGGACGGGCTCGGACGGGCCTAAAAAATTTACGGACGGGCTCGGACGGGCCTGAAGTGCTGAAAAAAAATTACGGGCGGGCCCGGACGGGCCTTGAAATTTTGAAAACGGGTACGGGCGGGCCGATCTTCTAAAAACGGCCCGTTGCAGATCTCTAATTTAAATTCCCCCCCCCTCCCCGACCTACTACTTATAACGATAATTTAATTACTTAACTTGATTTTAACTTTTCCCCCTCATCTTGATATTTTAATTACCACCTTACCACAATTGAGGTCGAACTCGTAAAGATCGAGAGCCTCAATTGGGGTTAACTTCTGTGGATATTTTAAAAATAATGGAAATAAAATAATAATAAAAAGTTTTCCTCGGCGTAAAAAATACCACTGTAAAAACACATATAAATTTCCCGTTTAAGAAAAAACAACACAAGAAAATTCACTGACAAAAAATTTACGTTCCAACAGATACTTCAGTGTTCCCATTTTTTAAGAAAAAGAATATTGTTCCCTCAAAACTTTTATACACAAAAAATACCCCTGTCCCCATCTTACAACCAAATATACTGTATTCGATTTACCTAAATACACTTACCGATCCTGTTGGTTAAAAATTCAATTTCAATAAAGAAATAAATTATTCGAGAATTAGATTATTCCCCACGTATAAAATAGTATAAAAGAGCGCGCGTTATTTTTGTAATATGAAATTTCTGATGTTTTGCGGTTTTTAATTATTTATTTGTCAAAGATATATATAAAGTAAAAAGGATCACTAAGTTGAATAGAAAATAGAGAAATATGTGACAAATGAATGGTAAAAAAACATTTAAAGCAATGATTAACAGTCTAAGGCAAAATAATAATTAAGATAAGCGTTGTGGTTAAAGTCCGCTAGATGGCGGTATAAACTACTAAAAAACATGGTTCCCGCTGTGGCAGGTTGATAAAAAGTATCTATAAACCATCTACAATGCTAAGGCAATAATCTGGCCAAATTTGGTGGCAATCGGTTGGGAACTCGAAAAGTTATTAGCGTTCAAAAAAATGGACTTAGATTTTTATATATATAGATGATTTAAACAAACTTAACTTGATAGTAAATAATTATCTTCGTACACCATAGACAATATGCTTCAGCTTTTTCCCCTTTTCTATAATATTTTGACCTAATTTGCCAATTTTATTCTATTAGTATTTAAATAAATTCATAGTGGCTATTACTTTAGAAATTAACCCGACAGGTACCAGACCCAGTTCGGCCGAAAAAATTTTTATGAAATTTTTTTCTGGGCTTTCTTACATGCTAAATAAAGCTAAACAATTGAAAAATTAAAAATGATTTAATTTGAGAAAAAAAGGGGTGTCACCTACAGGTTACACTGGGCAGCACAAATATACTCACGTATAGAGAATTTATTAAATTTTACAATTATGTATGCAATAAAGATGAGTTTTTTTTATAAAATACATAAAAATGTATTAACTAACAAATCAATGAGTATAAAATATGTTAATTATTATAGAATATAGACCAACAATGTATGTGAAGGCCTACCTTACAATATACACATAAAATTCTAGTAGCTTTATGACAGACGACACAGCGCCTCTGAGTACACGATTCCTTTTGATGTATGGTTATATTATTCTTAAAATTAGTTAATTTAGGGTTTAAAGTCCGTTTACGCGGTTGTCCGTATTTTTTAAATAATTTTGCACTATCTCTCTTTTGAAATTATATAATGTAATTTTTTCCCTATTGTTGCAATATAGATGCCACGCATTTTGACATGCAGCATCCAGCCCAAATGCAAATATAGGAAAATACCATTTTCTGCCGCAAAATGATACTCTAGTTGCATCCATATTTTGGTCAAAGCGGTCGACACCGCCCATAAAACAATTAGACATTTTGAACATATGAGGGTATTGAATTACAATTTTTTTTCTATTTTTTTTCGCTTTCGTGATTCTTCCAATAGAGGTGATAGGCTTGACCCCATGACAATTTGACAACATTGTGACAATATTATTATCATTCCATCTACATCCCTTAAATTTGAAGTGTTTTTTTTATATAAACCCTCGTTCTTTCTTTTTCATTGATTTTACATCGATAATCGGGCATTTTATACGATTGACTTGCACCGTTTCTGTGCCGCCAATATTCATATTAGAAAGACATTTCATTAAATTAGGGCTTGTAAAAAAATTATCGAAATAAACATAGTAAGGGCCGAATTCTGGAGGTTGTTCATTTACTAAGTCCAATATTACAGCTCCTCCTAAGCCTATTCTGTGCCCGGCCAAGCGTTGCTTTGGCTTAGTCCTTAATTAGCTAAATAATTAGTAGGAATTAATATAACATTTATGAAAAATTTAGGGTCAATCGTTTATGATATAGAAAAATATAGGAAAAGGCATACTTATTCATAATTAAATAGATTTGTAATAGTTTAAAATACTTAAAAGGTGTTAATTTTATATAATGAAAAGTGCGATGTTAACTATAATGGGCATAGTTGGGTAACAAAAATTTATAAGCCACTGCACTGGTGTATAAAAGTTAGTTATAATGTTAGACACTGTATAGAAAATAGTTTAGTAGAGCGTTTATAGTAGTGTAATGTCATAGCCTAAAATCTATAGTATCAAAATTAAGAGATATTAAAAGATCTCCTTCAAATTTGGTTAAATGAAGGCTTTTATAATATTTGGTTGGATTGAGATATAATTAGAAATAATACAAAATTCCGCGAGTATAATGGAAACCAATAGGTTTGATGGTTCTTTGTAAATCTTTCGATTCGATTAAAACTTAGAGCGGTTTTTCATAAGCCATTGTGCATTCATCCCAAACGATAGGTTTGCACTTCTGTAATACTCTACCCATTCCATATGTTCTGGAAATGTTGCACATTAGAGTTTCGCAGTAATAAGCGTTTAAAGGCAATTTTTATGCTGAATGAGCAGTTTTCTGCCGGATAATTATGTGACAGCCCTTCCGGAAGACGCTAGAACCACGGCTATATTAATTTGGAAACGAATAGTTGCCAGAGCAATGTCAGTAGGAAAGTTTTACCAGTTCCACCTCAAGCATCTAAGAAGAAGACTTCTTCTCTCCTTATCCTTTATTAACAGCAAGCAAAATCTTATTGTAAAAGGGGGCGAACACGTTTTAAGTTCAATTAGGATGGGGGGGGGGGCAAAATAAATTTTCTTTTAATTTTTAAGGGTTGTATTGAATTTTGCCATTTAAGGGAGGGGGGCATAAACCCAAGGGCTAACTACGTAGACTATTGCGTTCCGCAGTTGAATGGTTGCCACGCTACCACCATCCTCTGTTGATCTTATTTTTTTATAACGGATACCCATCACTGTCCGTAATCTAACTAATGTAGAGCAGACGTTCCTTCGTGCTCTCGAAGCATTATTCTGTATGAATAATCATATCACTGCATTTCAAGTTTGTCGGTTAACCATTGTCTGCTATCAACTTACCGTTAAAGTAATCTTTTTGTACTTTTAATACTAATAACCGAACTTGATAAAAATAGCAAAAAAGCACGAAATGTGGGAATGTTTGTAAAAGCGCGCGTTATTTTTATTTAAGAAAATGGTGATGTTTTAAGGTAAGAATATTTATTTGTTACAGCTTTGTATATTGTAGAAAAAACGGGCGTAGTTGTGTAAAAAAATGAGACACAAATGACAAAGTAATCGTGGAAAAAAATTTAAGGTAATTAGTAGCACCATAACGATAAATAAGTACAAAAAACGTAGTATAAATAATCCGCTAGATGGCGGTATAGACTACCAAAAAACAGGGTTACGGCTGTCGCAAGTTGATAAAAAGTATCTATAAACCATCTACAATGCTAAGGCAATAATCTGGCCAAATTTGGTGGCAATCGGTTGAGAACTTTAAAAGTTATTAGCGTTCAAAAAAAAAGATTTTTATATATATAGATGATTTAAACAAACTTAACTTGATAGTAAATAATTATCTTCGTACACCATAGACAATATGCTTCAGCTTTTTCCCCTTGTCTATAATATTTTGACCTAAATTGCCAATCTTATTCTATTAGTATTTAAATAAATTCATAGTGGCTATTACTTTAGAAATTAACCCGACAGGTACCAGACCCAGTTCGGCCGAAAAAATTTTTATGAAATTTTTTTCTGGGCTTTCTTACATGCTAAATAAAGCTAAACAATTGAAAAATTAAAAATTATTTAATTTGAGAAAAAAAGGGGTGTCACCTACAGGTTACACTGGGCAGCACAAATATACTCACGTATAGAGAATTTATTAAATTTTACAATTATGTATGCAATAAAGATGAGTTTTTTTTATAAAATACATAAAAATTAAAAATGTATTAACTATCAAATCAATGAGTATAAAATATGTTAATTATTATGGAATATAGACCAACAATGTATGTGAAGGCCTACCTTACAATATACGTACACGATTCCTTTTGATGTATAGTTATATTATTCTTAAAATTAGTTAATTTAGGGTTTAAAGTCCGTTTACGCGGTTGTCCGTATTTTTTAAAATAATTTTGCACTTTCTCTCTTTTGTACATAATGAAATTTTTTCCCTATTGTTACAATATAGATGCCATGCATTTTGACATGCAGCATCCAGCCCAAATGCAAATATAGGAAAATACCATTTTCTGCCGCAAAATGATACTCTAGTTGCATCCATATTTTGGTCAAAGCGGTCGACACCGCCCATAAAACAATTAGACATTTTGGACATATGAGGGTATTGAATTACAATTTTTTTTCTATTTTTTTCGCTTTCGTGATTCTTCCAATAGAGGTGATAGGCTTGACCCCATGACAATTTGACAACATTGTGACAATATTATTATCATTCCATCGACAGCCATTAAATTTGAAGTGTTTTTTTTATATAAACCCTCGTTCTTTCTTTTTCATTGATTTTACATCGATAATCGGGCATTTTATACGATTGACTTGCACCGTTCCTGTGCCGCCAATATTCATCTTAGAAAGACATTTCATTAAATTAGGGCTTGTACAAAAAATTATCGAAATAAACATTGTAAGGGCCGAATTCTGGAGGTTGTTCATTTACTAAGTCCAATATTACAGCTCCTCCTAAGCCTATTTCGTTTTGACGATGTATGGAATATTTAGCTCCTTGGTAAGCTTTAAATGTGACAAGGTAGCCACTTTTTGTTGACGCACACCACATTTTATACCCGAAACGAAAAGGCTTGCCTTTTATAAATTGTTTCGCATTGTGGTGCCCGAAATAAGGAACCATGCCCTCATCCATGGATGTGGGAGATGATCTACAATGTTTAAAGTTGCTTTTGAATTGTTCATCTAAAAGATCCAAATACCCTCAAACTTTAAAAAAAGTGTCACCCTCTACCAATTTGCTGTTGTCGGCCAAATGTAAATATTTAGTTATTTCTTGGAAGCGATTTCTACGCATTCCATTAGATACCATTTGGTTAAAACAGTCCGTTCTGAGCTCCCAAAACATTTTGATATTTTTAGGAGACAGGTAGCCCGTTAAATAAAGAATTGAGATATAGACTTTAAATTCAATAACAGTTAAATTGAGGTTGCAGTTATGCTGAGAAGCATATAAATTACTCATATTCACCACATACAAAATAACATCATTTGAAAGCAAGTAATCTTCTGGATTTTCCAAGTCGATGGGTTCAAAAGCTAGATTTTCCTCAGCGTCACCACAGCCATGTGGCTTAAAGTCTTCATCATTAATCTTGGATGTTTTCTGATTCACTATTATGTCTGACCACCTCTATGCAAGAATTAAGCATAGAACGGGGCAAATGTTGAAGGTCGAAATCCATTTCGTCTCCACTTTCCACATCTGTGTCTCCTTCTTGCTCTGGGGGAAAAATTATAACTTCATCAATATCTAAATTGGGGCTGTCTAACTCCTCTATTATATCTATCAAAGATCTAATTAAAAAAAAGAGATGAAAAAATATATTTAATTTCTTAAATAATAGACAAATCTACATTGGGGCTGTCTAACTCCTCTATTATATCTATCAAAGATCTAATTAAAAAAAAGAGATGAAAAAATATATTTAATTTATTAAATAATAGACAAATTTTCAAAAAACTATAAATAAAGTGTTTATAGAATTAAAATGTAGCATTTAAGTATAAAAAAGGTAAAGATGGCTATTAAAATCTATATATAATACACTTTATCTCTAATTTGTTATAAAATTTTGCTTTGATTATACAAGGTTTTATATAAAAATTTAATTAAAGAAATAATAAAAAGTAGCATCATTCATTTACATAAGCTTACGTATATGGACCTCTGCCCAGTGTAACCTACAGGTTACACCAAACTTTGGACCAACATTATTCCCATTTTAATTAACCAAAAACCATTAAATATTAGATCAAAATAGTTGTGAAAGTGTCAAGATTTTAATGATATAAATTACAATAAGATTACTTACGGTTGAGTCTCCATTTTTAGTGAATATATGAGAAGCAGTCGAAATTCCGAAATTATGGATTTTTGATAGCGTGTAATTAATAAAATAAGGAAGAGGAAAGGGAATAAAACATATCAGCTGATTCGCCTAATTGTGCTCTTTCATATTCAATTTAAAAATTAATATTTTATCCAATAGTTTAAAAATTATACGCGTTTAAAGTAGTGTCACCTACAGGTTACACTGGTACCTCTCGGGTTAAATAAGGAAATTTTTTAAAAAGTTTTTTATTTGGTAAAAAATATTTTAAAAAGTTAGATTTCCAATTTTAAATTTATTGGCTGAATAAATTATAGGGAGTGAAAATGAAAAATTTTATTTCAAACTTATCCTAGTTGTAAATTACGATTATTAACAATTGCATTATGTATTTTTATGGTAAAATTCAAAAATTTTAAAGTAAATTTTTGAAAATTTTTTTATTTGAAAAATCGGGTCGGGTCTAAATAATAAACCTTGCGTTCTCAATAGTTATTCCTCATATAGGTATTTTTATAAGAACAACAACTAAGGAATTATCTATTTAATCCTTGAGATTAAAGTAAAAAAATAATAGAGCGCCATCTAGTTTCAAATTGTAGTTAAAATGAATTTTTCTGAATTAAATCAATCTATTAAAAATATTGCAACAATGTATTTAATTATTATAATATCAATGTTGACCAATAGAAAGAATAATGGTTGTTCTTGCAGCACATCAGAAGCCTATATATAAGGTTGGTAACAGGTTTTTAGTTTATAAATCTTTCCTTTGCTATAAAATTTAATATTATTTTTAAAACTATCGTAATGACTTAATGCCAAATGTTAAACATCACTCTTAAAATATTTTCCTGAACAAAACTGCGCTTTTATTAAAATATAAATAACATGAGTGACAGTTATATATAAGTTAAGATTGATAAATGAGACCCTAGATATATAATAACTTCATTTTTAATTAGCTAAGTTAATATTTAAAGTAAACAAAAGTATCGCTTTATAAATTTCACATATTTGTCATATTTAAATGCCACTTACAATAACGAGATTCGAAGTTTACATGAACAATATAAACAGGAGGGCAGTTATAAAAAATTCCACTGTTGCATATATGTAACGAGGAAAAAATATTGCCCATAGCATGAGATGTCTTCTATGTATAAAAATTCCGATGGTACTAACCAACATCTGTGTTCAAAATAACATAAATTTATTAAACAATCAAGAACATATAGGAAATTAATATAAACTTTTATCCCGCGATTTATTAACAATTTTCGCATAATATTATGAAGGTCATGTTTAAAAGTCATACTATAATTTTTTTTGTCAGGAAACCTCTTTACTAGAGCCTAGTGATAGAAGTGGATCGTAACTGTCTTTAGATACTTGATAAAGGGGAGAAAAAATTTATATAATGAATCCAGTTATAGGAGGAACTAGTTGCAGTTATAATAAACATATCAATTTCCTTTTATCAAGTTTCAAACTTCAAAGTCCTAATTTAGAGCAAACACCACACTTCCCTCACCTTTAGATGAGATACGGTCAAAAAAAGTAGGTAAACAAGATCCAAACTGTCCAATGCAAATTTCTTCAACCCATCCTTAGATTCGTTATCTTTTCCTTCACAACTGCTAACATTTAGTATTGAGCGGTACGGTAGCAAAACGAAGATTGGCAGAAGGTAGATCATTGTAACCTTAAATGTAAGTATCATAATGAAGTAGCTTTGACATTTTCAAGAAATTTTGTAATGTCAAACTCAAAATCACGACAAGTAATAACCTTCTAACAACTTTTAATTAAAAAACGATAACAAAAAATAACCTTATTTGGACATTTGCAATAGATTTTGCCTTTATCGTGTCCTTAAAAAAACTTACATTTCTCAAAAATGTATTTAATTAAAAACATTTATGAAAATATGATAAAGCAAACTCTAAGTTTATGTCATTTATGTAATCACACTTGAGAGCTAAATGTGTTAAGAAGTATCATGTAAGCGGACACGAAGCGAAATGGTTCTCCTTTGTTGACACCCATGATAAAATGCCACACTTTGGCCAAGGGGGAGCTGGTTGAGTTAATGGCGCTCGAGGTGCCGGGCACTATGCCTTGAAATGGGGAATCCCATTTAATCGATGACAATTCGTGGTGGTGACCGAGCATGAAAAAACCAAACTGACCAAGGCTGTAGCAAATCAAGGCGTTGAGGCACAGACTTTTAAATTGCGTCAGACGAAAGTCAACTGCTAGCGATACAATGACATAACATCGTCTAAAAACTTTAATATTTGTACTGGTAAGAGAGACCGAGGCTAGTTTTAGGCCGGGGTTATTAAGATATATGTAATTATCTTTACCACAAATAAAACTATGTAAAATTTATATCAAGACCTTTTAAGTAAAAAAATTCAGGGTTAAATTTATTATTAACAATAAAACTGTTTTCGTAGCGGGTGGTAGCTTTAAAATTTTGCTTACACAAAAATGTTTATGTCATAATTTAAAGTTAAGTTTTATTTTCACAATTTATGGTTATCATTTGTAAGAAAAATAGGGGAAGTTGCAAATCTAAGCGAGTTTATTTATGAGTTCCATAAATCATAACATAATACCGTTTATATTAGTAAAATTTTGACAAAACCATGTTACAATAATGTTAACTACGAAATACCTTGTGGAAGAAAAGATAGGCAGCCTGAATGTAGTGTAATTTTGTCATTTATAAAGGCCCATAGGGATAAGAGCAAGCACAAACAGGCATAATAAGGCACATAGCCTTCCCTCATGACCAATAATAAAGTGGGAACCATGAGCGCAAATCTCTTCACATACTTCCCAAAGCTAAGCTTCTGATGGTCAGATAAAATGCCATTTTGTAAACTCGGTAATATGAAGCTGACTACTGAGCACAGCAAAACTATTCTGGTAGCTAGGTAGCCCGATACAGCGATTAGGTCAATTGAATTTTGGTTAAAAACCCACTTAACTAAGGAAAGCCAAAAATTATCGAGTGGAGTAATGCTAGAGGATAGGCAAAACGTTATGAGAGCCTCGGAAGTCCAAAACAAGGCTAAGGCCAAAAATGGCAACACAAAACAAGCTTCGTCACGAGGTCTGTTTGTGCTAGCACCATTTGAAATTCCACATCGCCGCAATAGGTAATGCAACGAGTAGAGAAATAAATGTAAGGTTAACACTTTGCAGCAAAAGATGAATGTTAGCCAGTAAGACAAATATGAGGGAGCTAAATTTGAAGTAACAGTTGTTAAGAAATGGGAAGGTGAGGCTGGGAAGGTTTCGGGCTTGGATTTGTCTATTTGATCGGACCTAGGGGTAGTGGGGAGGAATGAAAATTCGTCGCCGACGCAATACAGAAATCTGCAAAGCAGAATCGCGAAAAGATACGCGCCTACCAGCATTTTTTCGCCGTGGCTCGGGAACAAAATTTGGCTGTGCAGTAGCCAGAGATGCAGGCATAGAAGGGATGTTAGAACGAATTTGTTGACAGTAGCTTCGTGTATGATATAACTATTGGAGAGAAGGGCTAATATAGGTGCCACGTAGAGCGTAAGAATTAACGCGTAGGCACCCGTTTCGTTTTCGAATGGATTATATTTGACCAGGACTAAATTCGTTCCGTTGAATAGTTTCTGTTTTCCATCTATCTTCTAAACACAAAACAGCAAACTATATTTTTGTTCAGTAACACATTGATGTTTTTTTAAATTAACAATAAATAAATCAATTTAAAATGAAAAAGATTATGAGATTCAAAAAGTAAGTCACGGGCGTAGCCAAAGGGGGAGAGGCAGGTAGGGTCGGGTGCCCCCTCTAAATCCAAAGCGTTGAAATTTGTTAAAATTATGGCTAAAATTTCAAATAATGACCCCTCCCTAAATCACCGTTGCCTCCTTCTAATCTCAAAGCTGGCTAAGCTCATGACGAAATCCCCTAATTGTTTTATAAATTTAGGCGCAGAGAAAGTGCGAGATTTTTAATTTAGTAATAAGGCAAAATATTAACCTTTAGTCGATGGTTGAAAATAAAATTGCGGATAGTTCTTGATAAGACGTACAAAAAGCAAATAGTTATTGCAACGAGTAATGCCAATCCAGCAATGAGCCTGTTATAGTTATATTCAATCCATTCTTTTCGTGCCATATTTTGCAGAGAGGTTAAGTAATCCAGGGTTTGGTTATTAAATTCGAATAAAAAATTCAAAATATCTTTCTCGTCTGAAAACATTAAAAATGTTTGATTACAAATATACTCTTGTCATAGGGATCGTTTAATAATTTCGCGATCGCCTCGTATTTAAGTTTTAGAGCTTGTGTGGTATTCTTGTCAACGTTCATGTTGTAAAATTCAATTATTTGATTAACCTATAGAAGATCAATAAATAATTTTTTGCAAATAATAACAATTATAATATATAAAAACGTTAATTAAAAGTAGTTTTTAGAGGTAATAACTTGAAGCATATTAACGTGTAAAAGCTTAGCTAGATGGCTATAAGTGTCCAGACTAGTTGCACCACCAAAGAAATCTGGTATGAGTTTCCCAATATTTGAGTATGGTATGGGAACCCCTAACAACATAGCTAAGGTTGGTACAAGATCGATTTGAGGCACTGAGTGCACGTGGGAAGACTATAAAATCAGGTGAAATGTTATATTCTACGTATAGAAATATAGATAATGAGCAACTGGTAAAAATTACACGTAGATTTTAATTTTCAACAATAGTTTTCCTACATATCCTCATAATTTGCATTAAAATTGTGTTTGTTAGGATTAGGCTAACGTTTTAAACACAAAACGTCAAGAACTTAAGATTTATATTTATTAAAAACCACCACAGTATTAAACTCCATATAATAGAAAAAGGGTTATGCATACGGTATTACAATTTAAAAACCATGTTTTGTTCTTTGACCTTCAATTCATGTTACATAAGTTTTTAAAATTTTAGCAAGATATTCAGAATTATGTGAGGTTGAATAAAATGAGACTGCACCAGACTTTAACCAAAATATAAGCTTTTTAATTAGGGTCCTAATAAATTAAAAAAAAATTATTATTACTCTGAACTTGGAGTGCAATTAAATTAAAATTTCCGATAATGTCACATAAAATTGAAACTAAAAGACAAAATTGCATTCCATGTTTAGGCCTAAATAATTTCAGAATAAATGTTTTTATAATTAACAAATTTCAAATCTATTCTTTTTTTATATTTATCTTAATGGTTAATAAGAGTTATCTAATATATGTGAATTTTAGTTGCTTATATTAGAAACAAAAATATTAACCTAAATATTTGCTTGTCACACTAACTATAGTGTAAAATCTAATCAGATGTGAAAGTTTTAGGCTTAATATTTTGATTAAGCTTTAAGAATGGCCTTAACTAAAAATAACAATATAAAAGTTGCTTAACACGGCAAATATAAAATAGTGAAATGTAATAAAAAAAAACAACCCACTAAGCTAGACACTTAAAAATACCAAAAGTCTTGAGTATTGAAGACTAATGAATAAAATACTTGCAAAAAAATAAATTAAGTTTTGCTATGTGGACAAATATATTAAAGGTAATTTAAAAACCATAGTAAACCTACCTTAAATTCCTTAATGAAGTTTCAGGCATTGCTTATTTAAAAGTAACATCTAGCACAAAACTATGCAGCAGAAAATGTATCTTTTAATATGCATAATTTTATTGAAAAATTGTATTTCTTAATATTATATCCTTTACAATGCATTTTAATTATTATATTGAATAAATATGCGCTAAAATTAATTTGGTAAGTTTTAAGAATCACTCCTAGCTTTAAAGCCAGATAAATTAGGGTTAATAAAGTAATATAAGCTATGCTATTATATATTGAGTACAATCAGATTTGGCTTAATAAAATAACATGGTTATACCAAAAACAAAGGTGTAATTCTTTTGATATTTAATGAAATTGAAAAATTTGTCATTTGTTTATGTATTTCTCACTTATATATTATGACTTTTATAATGATGTGATGACATTAAAAATCAGTATAATAAATTAACTTATAATAATGACATACCTGTGACATAAAAGATTTAGATTTTGAATAACCAAATAATAAGCTCTCAAGTTCAAGTTTGCTTTCCCCACCATGGTCACCAGTATTGGTGCTACCATGATCACCAAATACAAGTAAAAGGGTCTCGTTATCCATGACATTTGTTATATTACTAATTCAAGTTTTATTGTTACTGAGAACTTGGAGAAATTGTAATCTCAATAATTACTTGATGAATATGTCCATTTGTTGTAATTTCTTGTACATTTCATTGTCATGTATTCCCAGCCAATGTCCACAATGATCCACACCAAGGAAATGAGCAATAATTATGTCCCAATCAGAGGAATTAAGTATTTGATCAAAATTTAAAATAACACCATTATCAACTGTATGAAGATCCTTGACAACAAAAGATGGGAAGGGAAAAACTTTATGGAATGTTTTAACATCAAACAAATTAAGCCAAGTATCATCACCCAAAAACACAACCTTTTTCCCCATCATATTGAACTGGTTTAGTAGGTTATCTTCTTGAATAATAGACCCACTAAAAACATCTTTTAAATCAAAGAATGTAGGAATGGATCCCACAGTCAAGCCTCTCAGTCTTTGAGTTGTTGTAGTAGGTGGATCTGCAATAAATTTATAAACCAAGGTTGAACCATCTTTATTGGCAAAATATAGCTCCTTCAAATGGCTCAAATATTTTAAATTTGGGTTTCCTTCATTTATAAAATAGTCATAACGTAATGCATCTATTAAAAGAACTATGCATTTTTTAAATGTTGGTTTATTAACAAAGTTCAAATTTGTAGAATTCAATGAGGGGTCTAATTGGTGCCTATTTACTAATAAATTGATGGGCCTTATTTGCAAATATCCCGATAAAAAGATAACCATACACAAAACATCTGAAAAAAATTAAATCAAATAATGTTTATCTACTTGCAAATGTAAATACAATTAAATTATTTTTAAATTTCATTTAAGAAACAGCCTAAGCTAGATATTCTATAATTTAAGTGTCAAATAATAATATCTAATTTAGCTTTTAGATCAAATTTTTATACTCTAAGTTTTATTGGGCACAAAATATATGGTAATTGACATTCTATTCTATATTATATTGTATAATTTTAGGGTGCGGGGGATAGTGTATTGGTAACTAACTTACTTTCAAGCAGATGTTCAAAGTTTGAAAATAATTTTATTAATTATCGCGATTAAGATCAAAAGGGCTATGTGGTACAATGGCCGCTAGTGCTAGGTAATAATGAACGATACGCGAAATTGCAATTAATGTATATAGAGCCCTGCAAAATGAATTTTTTTCTGCCTGAGCCCGAACGACTTGGGGGGGGGGGACAAAAAAATTTCCTACGCACACTTTTTTAGAAGATTAAGTATCTACTTTTTATTATTTCTTATAACCCAAAAGAAAAGTGATTTAAGTGAATAATATTTAGTTAAAACATCTTGTTTATATAGTAGCGAGGTGAGTGGTTAAATAATAAGGTTAAGATATATGAATAGTAAGGGTTGTGAATGCTCGAATAATAAAGGTTAAGTTGTATGAATAGGTAACCAATGATCGCTTTGCTATATTCAGATTTTATTTGCCAAGGTAACCCATACCTTTAAGAATAAAAATTGTTTATGTTTTGCCCCCCCCCAATCCAAAACCGAAATTCGAACATGGGTCAAAAGCAATTGAAAATTTTTTCACTCATAAATGTCGGACAAACTTAAAATTCCCCTTGTTACTTTGTATATTTTTTCTATTATACACTAATATGTCCCCTCATGTTTATAGGGCAAAAAATAAATAAAATTTATTCATAAATAAAGTGATGTAGTTGAAACAATATAGAAAATTTCACATGGTATAATAAGTTTTGTATAAAAAAATTGTAAGGGTACAAAGTGGAACGGAACGGGGATTTGAGAAGAAATCGTTGACATTTTAAAAAATGATGCAAATAGTTAAAAAAAACTATACAACAAAGTTTTTATAAAAAGATTTTATTGCCACAACCACAATAATCTTGGCCATATATAAAAAATTATAATTTTACGTATGCAATATTGGCAGCATTAATATCAGGAAAACAATGAGAACATTTAAAAGCCTTTTTTTGGTTAGATCATCAAAAGGCGCAATTATAACATAAGATATAAAAAAATTAATTATGAAATTAAAATTAGTATTTAGAAGTTAATGCCCCTTGATATTTTAGATATATTTGCACAACCCCCCCCCCCCCCCCTTACACCACCTAAAAATTAAAACTAATAAATTTAACGGCTAAATAAACATTAAAAATATTCTGTAATAATTAAATGAATGAAAATTTTATTTAATAATTTTAGATGAAATTAGAGATGTTAGATGCACAGAACAACTTAGCGTTTACATAATAAATTTTTTTAGGATTTTTATCCCTTGAAAGTTTTGATGCGTTAACAATTGTATAAAAATCAGGAATTGGTTATTAATATTAATTTATCAAACTTATAATGGGATATCACTAATAAAGGGGAAAAATGGTGTACAAACAATTTTCTGGAAAACTATTGGCTTTATATGTGCATGTGGTACATAAAAATATGAAATATATGTTAAACAATAAGCATGTGAGATGGACAATTAAATTAAAACCAGAATGGAATTTTCGTAAATTTAATATTATTTTAAAAAATTTTAAAACAATTTTAAAAGCCCAGATAATTTTTCATTAAATATTTATTAGTCTTTTAATATTAGTTGATTACGCCTTTTACTCGATGTTGCAAACGAATTTATAATATCATCCGGGGGAATCATTTATAAAGTCATGTTCTAAGCTAATTAAAGCTAAGGAAGATAACCTATCCTGTCCAATTGTGGAACGAAGATAAGTTTTAATCCGTTTTAGCAATGAGAACGATCTTTCGCATGAACATGAAGTTATTGGGATAGTTAAAATTATTTTAATCAAAATAATAAAATTTGGAAACACTATTGAGGGCAAAATTTTATATCCTTTTATTTTTATGATTGAAATTTCTAGAATGCCATTTTCAATTAAATTAGTAAGACTTTCAGTGTAACCTAATTTATGGCTTTGAAATTATTTAATATATTTACTCGAGGTTGAGGACGAGGAGCTATCACTGTCAATGTCAATGTAATTCCCCTTATCATTTTCTATAAATATGAATTTGAATAAATGAATGAAAGCACACACTAAGTAAATACCTTTCAGGACTGCATTTTTTTCACCTAATATTATATTTATATAAACCTAATAATAAAACTCGGGCCTTCGGCCCTCGTGGGAAGGGGGAGAAGGGAAGGGAAGAGGGGAAGGGAAGGGGGGACGACTCATCTGTACTTCGTATAAATGTATATTTGCTATGCAATTTATGGGCGAGAAAGGTGGGAAGGGGCGAGAATGCCTATAGGGGGGTATTAATTGACTAATGATTAATTAATTATTTATACAAATTTTCCATTTATAGGCAAAATGTAATATAGGCAAGGGTTAGGGTTAGATTTAGTGTTTGCATCTAGTTGCGTATTACATTAGTTTTTATGGCCTTTAATGATTATGGGTCTAACAAACATTATATTATAAAACATCACAATGTTAAGAATTTGCAGAATGGTTGGGAGAAATTTTTTGTTGAATTTGAACAATTTTTAATTAAAAAAATCAAAAATTTGGCCAATGGTTATTTTTTCTCCATTGGTCAGTACCAACAGATACTCTATAAGTCAATGATAGCCAAAAAAACGGAAAAAAAATTTTGATGCTAACTTTGGCCAATGGTCATTTTTTTCCATTGGTCAGCAGCCAGCACACGGTAAAAGTGGATATAAATTCATAAGAGTAAAAAAAAACGAAAAAAAAATTTCGAATCCCATTTTGGCCAATGGTCATTTTTTTTCATTGGTCAGCAGCCAGGACACGGTAAAAGTGGATATAAATTCGTAATAGTCAAAAAAAACGAAAAAAAAGTTTTCGAATCACATTTTGGCCAATGGTCATTTTATTCCATTGGTCAGCAGCCAGCAGACGGCCAAAAAGTCATAATAGCAATGGTAGTAACAGGAACAATCATAATAGTCAAAAAAAAACGAAAAAATAAACTTGGATTCACATTTTGGCCAATGGTCATTTTTTTCATTGGTCAGCAGCCAGCGGACGGCCAAAAAGTCTTATTATCAATGATAGTAACAAGAACAATCATAAGAGTCAAAAAAAACTCCGGGATTCTAACCCAAAAACTAGTTAAATTGCATAGCAATTAAAAGTAAACAACTTTTATCTTATATATAAAAATGAAACTATGTATGTATGTTTGTGTGTTTGTTTGATTGTGTTTGTTTGTATCTATGCCACCACCAAATTTGAAAAACTAACAGACCGATTTGGCTCAAAATTTCACAGTTTATTCCCCATACTCTGGAGCATGTTTTAAGATTTGTTTGAGCCAAATCGGTCCAGTAGTTTTTGAGGGGTCACGTTCTTTTGTTTTATACATTTTGGCACTTAATAAAGACGTCCCTCAAAAACTACTAGACCGATTTGGCTCAAAATTTCACAGTTTATTCCCTATACTTCGGAGCATGTTTTAAAATTTGTTCGAGCCAAATCGGTCCAGTAGTTTTCGAGGGGTTACGTTTTTTTGTTTTATACGTTGGTTTATAAGTTTTGACACTTAATAAAGACGTCCCTCAAAAACTACTCGACCGATTAGGCTTAAAATTTCATACTTTATTCCCCATACTTCGGAGCATGTTTTAAGATTTGTTCGAGCCAAATCGGTCTAGTAGTTTTCGAGGGGTCACGATTTTTTGTTTTATACGTTGGTTTATACGTTTTGACACTTAATAAAGACGTCCCTCAAAAACTACTGGTCCGATTTGGCTCAAAATTGCATACTTTATTCCCTATACTCCGGAGCATGTTTTAAAATTTGTTCAAGCCAAATCGGTCCAGTAGTTTTTGAGGGGTTAATAAATTTTAATATACTCTTTACCAAATAATTACATATATGCTTTTTATTCCATATGATAAAAGATGCTTTTCCGTGTAAATTATATTATTGGATAAACTTATTTGGGTTACCCTCAAAAACTACTGGACCGATTTGGCTCAAAATTTCATACTTTATTCCCCATACTTCGGAGCATGTTTTAAGATTTGATCGAGCCAAATCGGTCCAGTAGTTTTCGAGGGGTCACGTTTTTTTGTTTTATACGTTGGTTTATACGTTTTGACACTTAATAAAGACGTCCCTCAAAAACTACTGGACCGATTTCGCTTAAAATTTCCTACTTTATTCCCTATACTCCGGAGTATGTTTTAAAATTTGTTCAAGCCAAATCGGTTTAGTAGTTTTTGAGGGGTTAATAAGGTTTAATATGCTCTTTACCAATTAATTACATATATGCTTTTGAAGAGGGTGGCGGGCGCATAAATGATTTATTTTCATCGTTTATGTAAGTTTCATAAAATGAAAAAATAGACAAAATTTCTCCTGTTTATAAACTATGATAATCTAAATCCTCTAAATTATGTTTTTCCAGATCTTCCAATCGAAGGACGGTGGGGTGGAGAGGAGGGATGGCGGGCGCATAAAGGATTTATTTTCTTCGTTTATGTAAGTTTCATAAAATGTAAAAATAGACAAAATTTCTCCTGTTTATAAACTATGATAATCTAAATCCTCTAAATTATGTTTTTCCAGATCTTCCATTCGAAGGACGGTGGGGTGGAGAGGAGGGATGGCGGGCGCATAAAGGATTTATTTTCATCGTTTATGTAAGTTTCATAAAATGTAAAAATAGACAAAATTTCTCCTGTTTATAAACTATGATAATCTTAATTGTCAAAATTATGTTTTTCCAGATCTTCCAATCGTAGGACGGTGGGGTGGAGAGGAGGGATGGCGGGCGCATAAAGGATTTATTTTTATCTTTTATGTAAGTTTTAAAAAATAAAAGTAGAACATATAGATATTAATTGGTAGTTTTTTTCTTATTTAAATTTTCTATTTTTTTAATATTTTTAATAGGGCAAAACAACGTTTGCGGTCCAGTAGTTTTTGAGGGGTTAATAAGTTTTAATATGCTCTTTACCAATTAATTACATATATGCTTTTTATTCCATATGATAAAAGATGCTTTTCCGTTTAAATTATATTATTGGATAAACTTATTTGGGTTATATCTATACTGCGTTATGAATAATTTGTTTTTAGTCAATTATTCATAAAGTGTAAGTCGGAGAAATTTTGTCTATTTTTACATTTTATGAAACTTACATAAACGATGAAAATAAATCCTTTATGCGCCCGCCATAAGCCAAATCGGTCCAGTAGTTTTTGAGGGACGTCTTTATTAAGTGTCAAAACGTATAAACCAACGTATAAAACAAAAAAACGTGACCCCTCGAAAACTACTGGACCGATTTGGGGTGGAGAGGAGGGATGGCGGGCGCATAAAGGATTTATTTTCATCGTTTATGTAAGTTTTAAAAAATGTAAAAAGTTGAACATATAGATATTAATTGGTAGTTTTTTTCTTATTTAAATTTTTTATTTTTTTAATATTTTTAATAGGGCAAAACAACGTTTGCCGGGTCAGCTAGTTATATATAAAAATGAAACTATGTATGTATGTTTGTGTGTTTGTTTGATTGTGTTTGTTTGTATCTATGCCACCACCAAATTTGAAAAACTAACAGACCGATTTGGCTCAAAATTTCACAGTTTATTCCCCATACTCTGGAGCATGTTTTAAGATTTGTTTGAGCCAAATCGGTCCAGTAGTTTTTGAGGGGTCACGTTCTTTTGTTTTATACATTTTGGCACTTAATAAAGACGTCCCTCAAAAACTACTAGACCGATTTGGCTCAAAATTTCACAGTTTATTCCCTATACTTCGGAGCATGTTTTAAGATTTGTTCGAGCCAAATCGGTCCAGTAGTTTTTGAGGGGTCACGTTTTTTTGTTTTATACGTTGGTTTATACGTTTTGACACTTAATAAAGACGTCCCTCAAAAACTACTCGACCGATTTGGCTCAAAATTTCATACTTTATTCCCCATACTTCGGAGCATGTTTTAAGATTTGTTCGAGCCAAATCGGTCCAGTAGTTTTCGAGGGGTCACGTTTTTTTTTATACGTTGGTTTATACGTTTTGACACTTAATAAAGACGTCCCTCAAAAACTACTGGTCCGATTTGGCTCAAAATTGCATACTTTATTCCCTATACTCCGGAGCATGTTTTAAAATTTGTTCAAGCCAAATCGGTCCAGTAGTTTTTGAGGGGTTAATAAATTTTAATATACTCTTTACCAAATAATTACATATATGCTTTTTATTCCATATGATAAAAGATGCTTTTCCGTGTAAATTATATTATTGGATAAACTTATTTGGGTTACCCTCAAAAACTACTGGACCGATTTGGCTCAAAATTTCATACTTTATTCCCCATACTTCGGAGCATGTTTTAAGATTTGTTCGAGCCAAATCGGTCCAGTAGTTTTCGAGGGGTCACGTTTTTTTGTTTTATACGTTGGTTTATACGTTTTGACACTTAATAAAGACGTCCCTCAAAAACTACTGGACCGATTTCGCTTACAATTTCATACTTTATTCCCTATACTCCGGAGTATGTTTTAAAATTTGTTCAAGCCAAATCGGTCCAGTAGTTTTTGAGGGGTTAATAAGTTTTAATATGCTCTTTATCAATTAATTACATATATGCTTTTTATTCCATATGATAAAAGATGCTTTTCCGTGTAAATTATATTATTGGATAAACTTATTTGGGTTATATCTATACTGCGTTATGAATATTTTGTTTTTAGTCAATTATTCATAAAGTGTAAGTCTACAGTCATTAGATACACTTAAAAAGTTTCTAGAACAAATAGATTCTCTACACTTATTTGATACCGAATTTATAACCAATATTTCTATTTAACTAATATGAAAAACGGAAGTAATTCAAATCAATTTAAAGCTAACATTCAAGCGTTGGAAGCTTTTTCAAAGGTATTTTTATTGACGTGGAGAGGAGGGATGGCGGGCGCATAAAGGGTTTATTTTCATCGTTTATGTAAGTTTTAAAAAATGTAAAAAGTAGAACATATAGATATTAATTGGTAGTTTTTTTCTTATTTAAATTTTTTATTTTTTTAATATTTTTAATAGGGCAAAACAACGTTTGCCGGGTCAGATTATGTTTTTCCAGATCTTCCAATCGAAGGACGGTGGGGTGGAGAGGAGGGATGGCGGGCGCATAAAGGATTTATTTTCATCGTTTATGTAAGTTTTAAAAAATGTAAAAATAGACAAAATTTCTCCTGTTTATAAATTATGATAATTTAAATCCTCTAAATTATGTTTTTCCAGATCTTCCAATCGAAGGACGGTGGGGTGGAGAGGAGGCGGGCGCATAAAGGATTTATTTTCATCGTTTATGTAAGTTTTAAAAAATGTAAAAATAGACAAAATTTCTCCTGTTTATAAACTATGATAATCTAAATCCTCTAAATCATGTTTTTCTAGATCTTCTAATCGACGGACGGTGGGGTGGAGAGGAGGGATGGCGGGCGCATAAAGGATTTATTTTCATCGTTTATGTAAGTTTTAAAAAATGTAAAAAGTAGAACATATAGATATTAATTGGTAGTTTTTTTCTTATTTAAATTTTTTATTTTTTTAATATTTTTAATAGGGCAAAACAACGTTTGCCGGGTCAGCTAGTTATATAATAAAATGAAACAATAATAGAACAAGCGGACGGCCAAAAAGTCATATTATCAATGGTAGTAACAGGAAAAATATATTAATTTAATTTAAAAAATAAAAAAAAAATTTGCCCTCTCCAGGAATCGAACTAGCAATTCAGAACGTTCGCCGGGGTTCGAACCCACATTAATAGAGGCATAGGCTTTTGTAGGGGCACAGGGACCCATATCAGTAGAGGCATAGGCCCTTGTAGTGGGGGGCATAGGGTAATTATAGCAATTAATATCAATGTTACCCAATTCAAAAACGAATAGATTTACTTATGCATTAATTTAACGTAGCAATTAAAACCCGACCCCGCCCGAAAGCTAGGGAGATAGAGATGAGGGGTGGGGCACCTCTTTCTCATGCATTAATTTAAAAAATCGATAACCATATATACCCAATGCAAATAGATAGGAGGGTAACGGACGGACGGACAACGGACGGACGGACAACGGACGGACCGACAACGGACGGACGGACAACAAAAAACGAGCCTATAAATTGCATAGCAATTAAAAATTTTAAATACCTATTTGATTTAACCTATTGCTTGGAGCTAAGGGCTTTAAAAACATGTTAAGCTTTAATTGCTTGCTATTGCTATTCATATTAATTAATAAAAGTAAAGTGGAAATTAATTATAAAATCGAGTTTTAAATTAATATTAATTATTAAATTATGTAATTATGTCAACTCAACAATTTGATACAATTTTCACCCTTTATTGTCTTGTACACCATCTTTATTTTTATTTGTAATATTATAATTAAAACTTTTATTCAGAAACAATAATAATAATTTTTATATTATTTCTTAATTAAGGTAAAAAAAATGCCTTAAGGTACCCGTGGGCCCAAGATTTTCCCTGGGGGGGGGGCACATGGGGCCCGGTTTTTGCTCGGCCCCCCCCCCTAACTACGCCACTGGTAGCAATAAAGTTATATAATGAACCTCTTATAAATGGTAGGATTATAATTATTTGAAAGTAAAATAAATTTGATCGTATATGTTTAGAATAACAAGGATAAATATGGTAGTCATCATAAGTTAAGGTTTATTCAAAATTCAATCGCAGTTAATCATATATAAATGTACGCACCATAACCAATCCTAATATAAGCATTTTCCTAGCTACCCTGTTCGTTAAGCATATTTAATTACATAAAATGTTATTAAATTTTAGGAAAATGGCATTTTTTTAAGGACCGAAATGGATAATGTTTGGGATTTTTTTATTTGCCTACAATTTGTAGCAACGCAAAATGAAAACCTTTCACGCTGTCAATAAGCTTTATCGTGAATACATTTTCGTTAACAACAACCAAATTAAGATTTTATAAAATATACTAGAGACCTGCAACGGGCAGTTTAGGTCAGTCGGCCGCCACCCATTATAAAAATTTACAAACCCTATACACCATTAGGAACAAATATTTATTATTCTAATTTTTTGTCAAAATTATTAGTCGTAATATTCACATCTTCGGCTATAAACTTTACTTTTTAGCACGGATAATAAAATAGGTGTTAAATACTTTTTATATTTGGAAGAGGTATAAATTATAACCAACGAATGAAAGCTATAGAACACGATTACTTACACAAAGCTCACTCCCATTTAATAATGGTGAAAAATTGAATGGCAAAAAATATGCAAAATATTTTATATTTAATTTAAGAAATATCCTAGCTACAAGATTTAAAAACTAATTCAAATCGAGAAATGGAACGCGATATTTCTGGCTGTAAAAGCCCATCGTCAGGGGAAAAAATAATAAAAATAAAAAAGGAGAGATGAAGGCTCAAAAAATAAAAAAATGAAGTAAAGTGAGTAAATACGGAGATATAGATACAAAAAAAACTATTGAATAAAGCTTTGCTGCAGAATTGAACATGACCAGTTATGTGTATCTGCAATTTCTACCTCATGAAATAGATTTGTTTCTAATGTTCGTTTTAAAGTGCGATAAATAAGCAATTTACTTATTTATTGAAAGCTTAAATATTAATGTATTAATATGCACCACTGAATCTATATCTACTTAGTATTGTTATAATATCCATTTTGATCAACAAATTATTACAGACAGAGGGGAGGGGCTAGTGTATGAAAGCTAGATTATGTATACTCTGTGCAGTGGTATTTATGTTATATCGATTTGATTGATTTAAATCCTATTTTATAAGTGGGTAGCAGCGCATGGCTCTATAGGTAGCCATAGTTAGTTATATAAGTGTGGATGGTGGGTGTGTTTGTATTTTCGCTAAGTAGCGAATGCCTTTTAATTTTTACTCTTATAGCCTCTTTGGCTATAAATAATTTTATGTTAATTTGATAAAACATTGAAACCAATATTTTTAATTTAATTATAGGTTGTAGTTATTAATATATTGTATTACAATAAGACTCTACTTATTAATATGACGTATTTTATTATATCACGCATATTATAAATTCATGTCGTCATAAAGAGCGTCATTTATAACTTTATCATTCTAAGATTTAATTTGTATTAATACCATTTTTATTTTATTAAATATAAACCTAATAAAACATGTTCAAGTGTGCCCTGATTAATGTTATATTGTTCTACATTTCATTTTCGCATGTACTTTCAATGGATGTTATAGAAGATACCTCACGAGGTTTGCACGTTTTTTGCTACTTGCATTTTTTACTGTATATTTGTTGAATATAGAGATATTTAACACTAATTTAATAAAAATACGTATATTATATAAAACAAATTGCACCATATAATAAATCTAAATTATTCTATTATAAAATCAAATCATCAGGATGATTTTCGAAAAGGCTTAATTATAATTTCTTGTTAATATTTAGTAATGTGCACTTTGGAAAAATATGGAAGAGCAGTTATTCCAATGGAGTCTTTATTCCTTTCTACAACATATTGTGTGGAGTGTAACTGCACTAGGGCACCAAGATATGATGGTTATAGCCTAACGTCTACCTGTAAAATGTAATATAAGCAGAAAAATTACTTATAAAGAAACATATCGCCGCAAAAATGTTAAACAATTTATATTTTTAAAATTAGATGCGACCCAGTCAAACCAGTAGACGGATGCAATGTAGTTGCAGACGGTACATCACATTACCCAAATTGTTGCCCAAAATTAATTTGTTAAAAACTTACTTGTTATTCTTCACTCTAATATATGTCAATAAATTAATGATTTTTGTTTTTTATCTAAAGTTTTGGCTCATATATTTTTATAGTTTTAAAATTTTAAAGAAAAAATGCATCAATAAATATTTTTATTTAAAACACGTTATAAGACAATCTACCATTAAGTACCGTAGCTATATCGGGTGTGGTCTCTGATTTCTATATGGCGAACGAGTGTTAATAAAAATAATAATAGGCATAACTTTGAAACACCTTAACCCACCGATATTCGTTAAAAGAATTTATTCAATGTCTAAACGATAATAGGGACAATTATCACCAAATAAGTTCACAAATTTAAATTTTACATTTTTAACAATCATATGACACCCCAACCCATCAGTCACCAAGATAAGTTAACATTTTCTATTTGTAACAACTTTGTGACACCCTAACCCACCAATTTTCGTTAAAAGAGTTTATTTGGCTCTATAAACGACAATTATGACAATTGTCACCAAGACCAATACACAAATTTAAATCATACATTTTTAATAATTTTATGACACCTCAACCCACGAATTTTTCTTTAAAAATTTATTTAGTCCCATAAATAACAATTATGACAAATGTCACCAATAGCTTAACAAATTTAATTTTGTAAATGAACTAATTATTATATGACATCTCAACTCTCCAATCTTTGCTAAAAAATTTATTTAGCCCTATAAATGACAATTTTCACCATGTTTATTGACAAATTATTTAATTTTTTTGAAATTATTCTTTACAGCCAGGTATCAATATTAAAAATCACGCTCAACCATGACAATGATGAAATTAGTATTAATAAGTCACTAAATGAATTAGATCATACTATTTTCCCCCACCATATTGCATGACAATTAGAATTAAAATATATTTACGAAATATAGGCGCAAAATAGATAAATATAGAAGATTTGAATTTAAATTACTGAGCATTTATGTAAAAATACTTTGTATTTTAAATTTAAAGCTGAGCATATTAAATTTATTACTAAGCAAATTCGCAATTTTAATTGAGCACATTAATAAAATACTGAACACCAGTGGCGTAAATGAGGGGGGGGGGAACGGGAAATTCCCCCCCCAGGTTTTTTGATTAATAACTAAATTAAATGGGTTAAAATATTATAGTTTAGTTACATCAAAGACTTTAAGACACTTATAAAAACCTAGAAATATAATATATAAATCTAATTTAATTTGATTTAAATTTTGACAAGATGCGCTGTAAATTTTTTTTTTGCCAGATTTCGCCCCCTCCCCCCCACGTGTAAATCCTGGCTACGCGCCTGCTGAACACATTTTACTAAGCATTTTTTAATATGTTACTGCACATTAAATAACATCCTTTTAAGCGTTTACTGCCATCTGGCGGATTATACAAATTTAGTAATTTTAGCATTTTATTTTCTATTTATGGCAGACCAAAATCCAGAGTCTAAAATCGAATAATTATTTCATTAAAATATATATATTAATTTAATGTCGAACAATATAATATTTTCAAAAAATATTTTGAGCTTGATAAGATCAATAAACTTGTTGAGATGGATGAATGTAATTTGCATGCAATTTTTACGAGGTTTGTTTAAACGCAAAACGTATAAACCTTTCGCCTTTTACTACCAAGAACTACATGACAATGCGCCGACTGATCGTTGCAGATGTTATCCATATGTCACGGAATATATACGTCCATCACGTTTCCAACATCCCCCAAGCTACTTAACATGCTAACCCCCCCCCCCCCCATCGAATCTCTCGGGTTTGTCACCTTATATTTCGTTCTCAACGTCTATACTCCAACTTCATATATATATGTTTACTTTTTATAGCCACTTAACACGCTAGTTATATTTTTATATACATTTTCTTAATAAAGTAGATAAAGGTTTCCGTGCGGAGGAACAAGTGAGCATTAAAAGCTTATTTTTCGAACCCCTTTTTAGGGGCTTACAATCAAACAATTTAAAAAAATAGCTAGGATGTTTTGAAATGCCCCAAGACATCCACCATCTTATATTTAAAGTTTGTATTAACAAATGGTAGAACTGAAATTAGTGGGGGGAAATTGCAAGGGTTATTAACTCGGTTTTAACGCAAAACGTATAAAACTTTCGCCTTTTTTACCACCATTTATCTTCACCTCATTGTATAAACGTCATCTTCATTATACCATCTTTCGCCATTGAAGTGGCCATTTTCTGTTATGAAACTGTTCATTGAGGGTGAAAGAATCATTCTACCACCTTTCCTGCCTATTTTTGATTGCCCTGCTGATGGTTGCTCAATAACCATAAACGCTACCAGGGATTGGGAGCGTAGTTTGAACTTCAACTCCACCTAGTTGCGGCACACAAATTAAACCTTACAACAATTATCCGTTGTCAGCGTTGCAGATGCGTTAATGCAGCCACAGAAAATCACTGCGCCAAAAAGATAAAACTCTCGCAAACACCCCCAACTTCCAAACCTCGATGCATCAAAATTCAGACAGTACCCTCTTAACATCTCACCAGAGCGCCATTCCCAGCCGACAAATAGGAGCATGGTCCCCAACCCCTCCCCCAAGGTATGTGTTCCCAAAGGCTCCGTGATTGCAAATTCGGATTCCAGCTTCTTGCCCCATTTCCTTTGACCCCATAGTATGTTATACGAGCCAATCGATAACAAGACCGGTAACGTCTAGTGATGCGGAAAAACCGAGAAAAATCTCGGTCTCGTCTCGTCTCGAAAAACCGAGACGAGACGAGACGAGAATTTGAAAAATGGAGTCGAGATCGAGACGAGAATTTTGATGTCGAGACGAGACGATACGAGAGTTTCTCGGCGAGATCTCGACTTTTTATTGATCGTTAGATTTTAGTAAATTATTGTGTATTTTAATTTACATTTAAGGTATTAAGTGTAAATCAATATGTATGGAATATATTTAATATTAAAAAAATTCCCAAGTGTAGTAAATGTTATATATTTTTGCAAAATAAAATTTGGCACTCATTTACCTAAGTATGGTTGATTTTTGTCATACATTTAAATACGTACTCTTTAATTTAAAGTTTAAAACCTTATGTTCTTAATTCTATAATAATGCTGCTTTTATTGTTGTTTTACAACGTTTTAATTTCTGCAACTAGTTATCAATTCTGTAAATAATAATAACATCATTAAATGTCACTCGCATAAACATGCAATAAACACTATGGGCTATAATTGATGATGGTTATATTAATGGACTTAAACATTTGCCTTAAATATGTTAAGGTCTACTTTGAATCATTAGCAAAGGTTAATAAAGGGTCTCATTTTGCTCACTTATGCAACTATATCAACTATAAGCGAACTTATAATTTTCGAAGTCCATTTATAGTTGACAGACACAGTGAATTTGATACAAATATAATTTGCTAGAACAATAAAATTTAATCTTTTATATTTCAAATTTATTTATAGTTTTTTTAGTCTGCACTTTTTATAGAAAATGTTATCTTTATGAGTTAATTCATATCTTTATATTGTCAATGAAATGTCGTGTCCCTCTAAATCTTTAAAAAGTTTGTGTATTAAAGTTTTTCCAAAAATATAAAATTTGCCATTTGGATTTTTGAACACTTATTTATATTTTTAATAAAATAGGAGAAATTTTTATTCCGTATATATTTTTTTTTAAAAGTCGAGACGAGACGAGAATTCTCGTCGAGACGAGACCGAGATTTTTCTAGACCGAGACGAGACGAGATCGAGATTTTCCTAATCGCTCCCGAGACGAGACGAGATTTTGTTTTCGAGACCGAGACGAGATCGAAACACTAGTAACGTCCTTATTATTACCACCTGCACCCTCACGTTTAATCACCCCACCCACATGCGCCCAAGTAGTTGTTGTTATCACAGGCAACAAACCAGCTATTAGAAAAGCCCCATCTCCCCCAGGAATATGGCCGATCAGCTCCTTGCCTACAAAGAGTCGACATCGTGAGGGCTGCGACAAAAAAAAAAGAAATCAAAATCTCCATCTTCCGCCCCAGTAAGAAACAAACCTATGCAACCTAAACCAGTTTCTACCTTAATTACGGCATCCAAAAATCAGGTGCTGCTAAGAAATTTTTTGCGCCACTTGAGGTTGAACCAATGCAGATTTCCGAAGATACACCAGATGCGACCGATCAACCAAGGTTTAGCGTTGTCTCACACGGACGAAACTTCCCTCTCTCAATTTTTTAAAGCATAGCAATATCGAGCGGAGAGAAGATTCTCTGGAAATTTGGGAGACTTTTCAAGGACTTCTTGGACGAATCACGGCTGAGGCTTGCCGATTACTTAAGGTCAAGCCCCCACGCCCCGGACGCAACGCACCAAAGTTGGATGTGACCGATGCCAAAATCATTCAAAGCCTCTATAAGCTAAATCGGAGGAATGCCGTCCGTTTAATTCTGGAGGGTGATCTTTCTCGATGCCAATTAGAGGTTAGCACGATCGAGGGATTTTATAAACAACTTATTGGGAGCGAGCGTGCCACTGACCCATTTTTCCAAAAGAAGTCGTATCCAAAGTCAAATGGACAGAGAATACGGCTCCTGGCTCGGATAGAATTACGTATGCCAACTGGCTTCGCCTGGATCCCTGCGGAAAGTTGCTGGCGGCAATCTTCAATATTTGCCTCAAGTACCACCGCATCACGGACGCCTGGAAAGTTGCGGATTCTATCCTTGTCCACAAAAAGGGAGATGAGGGGGACATCAAAACTGGAGGCCGATCACAATGAGTTGTACAATTTACAAACTCTACACTGGCCCCTTGTGTCAAAGGTTGTCTCGGTGGCCGGAAAGCAACGAAGCCCTAAGTCCTGCTCAAAACAGATTTATGCCATTCGACGGTGTCTTAGAACATAACTACGTTCTTCGTCGGACCCTAGAAGAAGCTAAATTCCGTAAGAGGGACATCTATGTTGCTTGGGTGGACTTTGCCAGCGCCTTTTCAACGGTTACGCATCGGGCCCTCACCCTATAACTTGAGGCTATCGGGGTTGGTCCTGAACTGGTAGCAATCGTTCGTGACATCTACCCCAACTCGTCTACAACCTTTGCTGCCAAGGAGGGCAGGACAACTTCGATTCCAATCAAATCAGCTATTAAACAGGGATGCCCGCTGTCGGGGCTCCTTTTCAATATCGCAGTTGATCCCATCTTGAGGAGTCTGCAGTCCGGGCACTTGGATCCTCACGTACTGGCCTATGCCGACGATCTGTTGCTGCTAGCCTCTTCCCAGTCCGACCTCACGGCTTCATTGGACATAGTTTCATCCATGTCGCAGCGATTGGGCTTAACGGTCAATTCCTCCAAATGCGTCACTCTCCACGCTAACGGAACTCCTTATGGAACTGTCCCGACCCAATTCTTCCTAGCAAATGTTTCTCTGCGGACACTGGGCTCAGGAGAGTTCGAGGACTTTTTGGGCAAACCTATCGGAGTTTCCATACCCAAAGCGATGGGCGACATGGAGGAGAGGAAGAATGTTGCCGAGAAGCTAATGACGTCGTGCCTTACTCCATGGCTACGAGCAGACGCTCTGAAGACATTTTTCTTCTCGACGTTGACCCACTCCATGCGAATGGAGTCCCATACCAGAGGCGACTGGGTCGGTTTGGACAAATTCCTACGTCCCCTCTTAAGGAATAATTGTTATCTCACCGTCCATTCGGCTAACGGATACTTCTATGGGTCTTCGAAAAAGGGGGCTTTGAGATTTCCTCAGTGCGCTATTGATTCGGATATTTATTCGGTCGACAACGCCTTCAAACTCCTTACCTCCCGCGATCTGAGGATAAAGGATCTGGCCAGATCCGACCTGGAGGCCACCATTACTTGCCGACTAAGGGGCAGTAGTGTTATAACACCGGGCTTCTCGGGAAATTCTTATCCGTCGTTCGAGGTGGCGTTCCATGGGCAAACCAACCGTTTCTTCCACACATGGACAATGGCAAGGAGGGCCTCCAGTCAAATCGGTCTCTCCTGGGAATTCACCGACGACGCTATCTTCATCACCAAGGGTCACCTTCGGATTGATCCAAACATGAGAAGAAAGCTCGTGAATTCCCTTCGCACTTACACGAAAGACCAATTAGCCGACGAACTTACTTCTCTCCCCAATTAAGGCAAGGTTATGGAGTGCGTCGTTGATCACCCGGCCAGTCATCAATTCGTGCGTGACGGACGGTATACACGATTCGCTGACTGGCGCTTCATCCACCGGGCGCGACTCAACACTGCCTCTGAAGGGTGCTATGAGCAACCGGGGAAAGATAAAAGTGCCGGCGGTGAGGGATGGTTGATAAAACACTTCCCCACGTCCTGGACCACTGCATGAAGTATTCTGCTTCCTACACCAAGCGGCACAATCTTGTGGTCAATAGACTCAAGGATGTCGCCAAAAAGACTTATCAGGTGGTAGGAGACAATACGTCAGTCGATGATTCAGGACTACGCCCGGACTTGGTCATAAAGGAAACGAGGCCATAATTATTGACGTAGCCATTCCTTTTGACAACCGCCTCGCAGCCTTGGATGTCGCCAAGATTCACAAGTACGCCGGTGTTCGCCAAGCACTCCTCCAACTATATAAAACGGTATCGATTGAGCCCATTTTATTAGGAGCCTTGGGATCATGGCATAGACCAAACGACGCATTAATCCGCAAACTCTGCGCCAAAAACTATGCCACGATCATGCGCCCACTTATGGTTGCACACGTGATTCATATGTCGCGGAATATATACGTCCATCACGTATCCAATATTCCCCAAGGAACCTAACCTATAAATGTCCCTATCAAAACTCTCACGTTTGTCACCTTATTATATTTCGTTCTCAACGTCTATACTACAACTTCATATATATATGTTTACTTTTTGTAGCCACTTAACACGCTAGTTATATTTTTATATACATTTTCTTAATAAAGTAGATGAAGGTTTCCGTGCGGAGGAGCAAGTGAGCTATAAAAGCTTATTTTTCGAACCCCTTTTTAGGGGCTTACAATTAAACAATTTAGAATTAAACCGAGCATTTTTGTAAATGCCCCCAAAACATCCACCTTCTTATATAAAAAGTTTTTATTAACAAATGGTAGTGTTCGGTTGTACTTGGATTGATGAAATTAGAAGAGCAAACGGGTTTTATAGACGTTCACGAAAATGTAAAAACTAAAAACAATACTTGTTATCAAGCTTATTTTCCTAAACTAATTCAGCCGGCATCCCATATGTTAAATTTGTATTAAAAATTGGTAAGGTTTGGTCGGGGCAAAGGAATTTATATATTTAGGGCTGTCAATGAACTAAATTATTAGAAGAAATGTAATTATAAAAAAAAGAAATGTGAGTGTATGGTATGGGTAACATGACAGAAGATAGGTAATAGAAACTCGTTAGAGTAGGAGTGAGTAAACAATATCGATTGTGGGCATGGATTTTGATAAAAGATTTCCATACATGTGGGAATACCAAAAGTTGCCAATAACAGGTGATTTAACAATACGATGTTAGTATGTGTTTTCATAAAAATGGGAGTTAATTGATTAACAAAGTATAACGTATATATCAGGGATGCTCAAACTTTTCAGCCACCGCACCAAGGTATTCACATAATTATCCTACAGCCCTTTTACAAATATAATATTTTTAAAGCGTCTATTATATTGTCACAGAAATAAAGAAAAATTCACCATATTAGTGAGATAGATGAGCTTGATCATTATCAGCAAGCTATTGATTGAGACTTAATATTAGATAGTTTTACCTATAAATCGCCGCGCGATACAATATTTAATTTACTACGGTTATTGATTAGGGAGTTAAACGTAAGCCATTTACTTGCCGAAATTGCAGCATACTCGTAGACGAACAAGCCAGGCATCCCTTACACTGCCTGGCAAACAAATTCAAATATGCTAGACACAATAAGGCCAACGCCTTAATTCAAAGTGCCCTGAAGAGAGCAAAGATTCCATCCATCTTGGAGCCATCGGACCCCGCCTTGGAGGGACGTATGCGTCCTGATGGATCTTCTTTAGTCCCATGGAGCAATGGTCTTCACCTTAAATGGGACTTCACATGTATTGACCTATTTGCCCCCTCTAACTGCAACAATGATTCTTTAGCTGTTGCAGAGGGGCGGAAAACCAATAAATACAAAGCCCTATTATCCTCAAATATTTTTATTCCATTGGTTGCTTCGTGTTCAGGCACCTTTGGCAAACAGGCCTTAGCTTTTTTTAAAGAGGTTGGAAGACGTTCTCCCCCGTCTAAACATTCGGTACCCTTTTTACTAAAACAAAGACTTGGTATTCTTATAGCCAAGTACAACTTTAAATCGTTCGCGGATTCTTGGCCAATTTTGGAAGATCCCCTCGATGATGATATATCCGAATAGTGTATTATTTTATTCGGCGCATTTTGCCTTTTATATTTCATGTATTTATATTATATTACTGTCAGCGGATTTTTAACAAATAAACTTTTTTATTTAAAAAAAAAAAAAAAAAAAAAAAAAAAAAAAAAAAAAAAAAAAAAAAAAAAAAAAAAAAAAAAAAAAATATTTAATTTACTACGGTTATTGATTAGGGAGTTAAACGTGGGTAGGCATGGGCGTAGCCAGGAAGTGCCAGAGAGGGGTGGGGTTCCCCCTCTAAATCCAAAAAATCTTAAAATTTATATCAAATTAGTCATAATTAAAAAAATATTTTACTTTCACCCTCTTTAAATCATTATTGCCCCCCCCCCTCCAATTCCAATCCTGGCTACGCCCATGTTTATAGGGAAGGAATAGTAGTAAATAGAATTTTGATTTTTCAAATATTATTTCATAAATTTGTAGTTCAACATTTATTGTCGATGTCAAAAGTGGTATTAATAGCCCAATCCGGTAATTTAAGTCTATTAATGTCCTGAGTTTTTATACATGGAAGCTAAATAATAACAAAATTTTGAATTATTTGTTAAGGTAGATAACCGATTCTAGTAAGACTTGTAAACTTGAAAAATTTGTTTTTTAGCAAGTCTCTTGAATTTGATATAAACCTTTTGTAGGCATATACATTTAACATCAAAATCGCTTAAGTGATAGTCTCACTGGGCCTTAAGTTACAAAATTTACATTTAAGTTGTAATTATTCGCTACCGATTCTTTGTTATATATTTGTTCCTGAAATGAGTAGGAAAAAATTTAATTCTGTAATTGGGGCCTTAGAGAGCCATCTTCACGAACAAAAATGAAAGTGGAGCTGTAATAACAAAAAACGAAGTGAAGTGAGTCGATTATTTATGAAATACCTGTTAATAGATAAAACAATACAAAGTAATATGTTTGTTATTCACCATCGATACTTGTTTTATTAATTTAACATCCATCCCCACATCAGGATTGGGATATCTGTTGGGTTTTGCGCTCTCTTGCTTACTTCCTTTCGAGTTGCGATACTAAACGACATTTCAACCTCACATACTGGGTGCTTTACAAATCTCGACGAATAAATAGAGGCGTATCCTAGCAAGTATTTTAAATAATGCTTGAGGATTGCTAGCTATCCTACAACATAGCCCTAGGCTTTGGCATTTGCAAAAACTTCAGCCTGTTGACAAAGAAGCAAGTCGCGCGTTGAATAGCAGGCAAAATAAATTTAGGCATCTGAGACACTAGATAATCACCGGAATCATTTAGTAACTCTTAAAATGGCACAGAAGTCTTTCTCAAACCGTCGGAACCTTACCTTGAAGATTCAATGCGTCCTGAAGAAAATTTTCTGATAGAATCGCCACGTGCGTTTATTTGTCTGCTCACAAATCTTAAATATACAGGTCTACAAATATTGCTTTTGTGATTCTATCCGCACTCAGACCAATAATTCTGATAGAGAATTTTGCGCTGAACAATAATTTGTTTTCAGCTTTTTTCCAAAACTTCCAGTTTTATAGATAAACGAGGCTGTAGATGCACAATATGCCAATTTTAACCTTTTTTGAGGCTATATTGCCACGATACTTTTAATTTATACTAAAAAAATAATTCGTTCCTGTAGATTAAAGTTTTATCTATAAGTACAATATTTTAATTTTTTGTTTCACCTCTATATTCAAATTTCTTCGCGTTTAGGTGAACCCCTTCCCCTTATTAAAATTCGTCTCATTATGTCTGGAAAACGGAGTGCATTAGAGTTCTTACTAAGTAATCGAAGTTTTCTAATGCACTCTCTCCCTTCATTTACTGTTCTGTCTTTCCCCTCCACTCCAGCCCTCTTCATGTGTTGGCTAGATATGTGCAGGAGTGAGAAAGGGACCGTAGCGCCGGTATCGAGGATAAATTGGAACAACTCAATTTTAATATACACCTACGGTTAACACATCTATAGCATGGTTTAACTTGTGAAACCAGACAGGCCCAGGCCACGCTTTTCGTCTTGCCTCTACGATCCACGCCACTTCGGACACGTGCCGCAAGGTGCTTAGCCAGCTATTTATCGTCTCGGCCTCTATCGCCAGCTCTCGTAAGCGGTTCCATTTGATATCGTTTTCTGATAATAGTCTTGCCTGTAAGCCTCTATCGCGTAACCCTTTAATAAATTGGTCCGCCATTCTAATGTGCTATTCTTTGTTTCCGAATTCAGCTGTTAGCTGTGGCGCGTACATGTATATATCGTCTTTTCACCCTCTTGTCGAATTTTCAAGAATTCATATTACTTTGCCATAACACGTGAATTCATATCGAATAATTTCCTTTGCTGTTTCTTAGCTTCGTATTAAATACCTGTAAGATCATGTGGTCTATAGTCCTCCAACACTAACTGGAATGCTTCCCCCTCGACGCTGCTTAACTTTTCTATTGTCCGTAGGTTGTTTTTAGTTCGCTCCGTAGGAATAATTCAAATTGGGTTGTAAATTTATTGAAGTTATCATTGAATTTATACTTCCGCATCACCGCGTAGGTTCTTTTCCCAACGCTTCTCTTATGCGAGGTATAATATAGCTAATTAATAATATAATTACCACTGGAGGCATCACCACTAACTCTCTACAGTTAGGTAATTTACTTCTCACCCGAAGCACTGCACTACTATTACATCTCTACAGGGTGTATACATTTACTTCACAATTACTCCACACATTATCATAGACTAGATAGACTGTCATGCCATATGTACCATATGGTAAATTGTGTGTCAAATTTTCCTCCATTTTGAAGACAGCAACTGGTGTGTTTCAAACATGTCATTTTGCGCTATAACAGTCAATTTACCTTTCTTACTAGTTTATGAATTTAAACGAACGTCATAAATTGATATTATACCAAATATAGATGGCGCCAGATTATTAAACAAACTTTCATCACAGTTTTTACATTTTTGATTTTTGTGTATTGTGTAAATGATATTTATTTTAAAATGCTGTCTTTGATATCAACCCAATTCAAAATTTACCTTTAAGCTGAATTATCTCTATTAGGCGTAGTTCTTATCAAAAATATAATTGTGTAAAAATTTTTAAAATGTAATGAAATTTTTAAAATTTATCATTCATCGCGATGTCAGCGATAATTTAAAATAGCTAGTTAACACGTTATATAAATTTTTAAAATATTGTGCGACGCAAAGGGGGAGGGGAATCTTGCAACAGTTCATTCATGACAACCTTTTTAAGATTATTTAATTTACAAAAATCACTAATATCTATAATATATAATCACTACTTTACTACGTTATCATTAAATTGGTGGAAAAAAGGATACACATCTTGTGCGTTGATGAGCAGTCTATCTAGTCTATGCACATTATATATTTGATTTACAATCTCCGCGTCTAGACGGTAATTTAATTATCACCAGAGGCATTACCACGAACTCTCTTCATATAGTTAATCTTTGACAAGTATACAAAATGATTAAGATTCATTAAGTATCTTGAGCCACCTAAATATATTTTATTAAAACATAAAATACATCTTATAAATCATGTGATTTATTGAACAACGCCTTAGTTTAAAATCATATTCAGGTCCAAATAATCTGCCCCCATATCTAGCCAAGCCCAGAAAGAGAGGAAAAAAACAAGTTCTAAATGACTTTTAAATCGTGTTTTCGCAAGATCCGTAATATTGTGACTCGAAAATTTTGTTTTGGCCCAAGATAAATTAGGTTTTTAATGGTGTATGGCTTTGTTAAAACTCAAGAAAAAAGTCGTCCCAATAATGCTCTCTGTTCTCGTAACCATAAGCACCAAAGAGCGAAGTTCAAGGTTTGAGGTTAAAGACTCATTTAAGAAATAATATGTCAAAACATCGATTGAAATGCTCCAATGCCAGGTAAAATTCTGGATCAATTGCTGGGCAGAAAAATTAGCATACTATTAATTGTAATTTATTACGTTGTATATCCTATACAAACAATTTATATATTTACCAGTCGTCGGATGTGTTAATTTTGTAGCCTGAACCGGGTTCAGTTCGACTTTATAACTATTTTGCCCCGCGCTACCCGATCACTTCTAAGCGCCAGGCCCTCTTCGAATTATTAAAGCTGCTTGCCCCTTCAAGATGATATATTAAATTTTAGCATTTTTAATTTAATTCTCTTTATTCGGTAAAATTTACAATCAATAATTATTATTTAATAATCAAATAAATAAGTGACAAAACATTACACAAAAGCAAATTAATACGCCATATAAAAAAATTGGCCGAGTCGGCTAGGCAGCGCGTGTGGCTTTTTTGGTCTTTGTCATTATTATATCAAAAATAATGAAGAAATTTTTTTTTACACTTTTCTTCCTTCCTCCTTGAAAAAATTCTGGCTACGCGTTGTTGAACCAAAGGTCAAACAAGCAAAACTCGCCGTTTTTACAACACTATTCTAATACCTCTATAAAAGGATGTTTAGGTATCAAATTGTCAGGATTTTTAGTTATCGTATTTTTTGGTGCCCTATCAACTCGCCGAAAACAATCTCGCCGAAACTCACCAAGGGACATTTTCTGATTGGTTGTTTAATGTCCCCCAGCTTAAAATCGTCCCCCATTCAACCAATCACAAATTTGGGGACATTTTTTTTTAGCTTTGGGGACATTAAATTCGGCGAGATTGTTTTCGGCGAGTTGACGGGTCACCGTATTTTTTAAATTTAAAATCGCTTCCGTTCAAAAGGCAACTTTTCAAAAGGAAATTCATCATCATATCACGAGTTCATCACGAATTGATCATCACATCATCACTAATTTTTTCAAATTTTAGTTTTATTTAGTATTTCGTCAAACAAGTATATTTAAAATTATGTTTTTTAATATTTTTATTATAGGTATGTTGACTCAGAGGAAGAAACAACTTTTTTTTTATCAAAATTTTTATTACGTTAAATACAATGAAGGAAAAAATTCTCAAATATACCTTAGATGCCGTAATTCACATTGTACAGGGAGAGCAATCAAGTTTGGGACCACTTATTTTGTTACCAAAGAACATTTAAATATACCACATAAAAGTATAATGTTTTATGTGCCTTAATTTAATATATCTATTTTATAGCAGGTTTAACACAAGCAATTACTATTCCAAGTTTAGTAGTAAATGTAACAAGTCCAATCTTAACTTCTTCCATTGTTTCCAATGAAAGTAAATTTATGTGTTTTTTTTTATCTTTATAATAGTAAATGTGACAAGTTCTATTTTAACTTCATCTTCAAATATTCGAGGTGAATTTTCTTGTTAATTTTATCAATTTAAATGTTTTAAAGTCCTTAATTTAATATATCTATTTTATAGCAGGGTTAACACAAGCAATTAATGATCCAAGTTTAGTAGTAAATGTAACAAGTTCATTCTTAACTTCTTCCATTCCTTCCAATGAAAGTAAATTTATGTGTTTTTTTAATCTTTATAATAGTAAATGTGACAAGTTCTATTTTAACTTCATCTTCAAATATTTGAGGTGAATTTTTTGGTTAATTTTATCAATTTAAAATGTTTTAAAGTCCTTAATTTAATATATCTATTTTATAGCAGGGTTAACACAAGCAATTAATGATCCAAGTTTAGTAGTAAATGTAACAAGTTCAATCTTAACTTCTTCCATTCCTTCCAATGAAAGTAAATTTATGTGTTTTTTTTTATCTTTATAATAGTAAATGTGGCAAGTTCTATTTTAACTTCATCTTCAAATATTCGAGGTGAATTTTCTTGTTAATTTTATCAATTTAAAATGTTTTAAAGTCCTAAATTTTGAAAACTTTAAAGCTTCATTAAATGCTAGTACGCAATGTTCTAGAGGTGTCTCAAATCAATCTTACATCAATCCTCTTATCTGCCCCTGCCTGGGGAGCGGGTTTTTAGTATAGCTAATGCTGTATTACTTGCCAAGCGTTCCTGCTTATCAGATGACATTTTTGAAAGACAACTATTATTAAAAATCAATAAGAAATTTTTTTTATAAATAAATAATCTTTATATTCGCTGTATTAGATTATATTGATTTATAATTATATTGTCGAAATAAAACTATTATTTTTTATCATGGCTATTTATTGTATTAAAAAATATAAGACATTTATTTATATCAAATTTTAAAAAAATTTATTATAAAGTTTTGAACGAACGTGAACGCGTTCATGAAAGTGAACGCGTTCCTTTTTTTTAAAACAAACGTGAACGCGTTCGATTTTTTTAGAATGTTTACAACACTAGTTTATTGTATAAGTATCCTTTGTAATAAAGAATAACCCCCATTTTTGAGTTGGTAAAGATCTCAGGGCAATAAACAACAATTAGTTATTTATAAAAATATAAATAAGTTACGGGGGCATGTTGCTCGCAAACTTTGACAGCATCTAATATGACTGGTGCATCATTAATTGAACCTTATATGGTGCTATTAATCATGTAAATATATTGTACTTCTTGGCAACATATTTGTTGTTGAAGACAATGCTCCAGCAGACAAACTAGAACTTGAAATTTGAACTTAAGTAAAAAATTTTAACATAAAATTACTTGGCAGCATATTTGTTATTGGAGACAATGCTCCACCAGACAGACTAGAACTTGAAATATGAGCTAAAGTAAAAAATTTAAACATAAAATTACATGGCAACATATTTGTTATTGAAGACAATGCTCTAGCAGACAGACTAGAACTTGAAATATGAGATAAAGTAAAAAATTAGAAAATTTAAACATAAAATTACGTGGAATGTAAGCAGAGCTGTTAAAGTTCATCTATGTTACGAACTAGTTCAAGTTCATAGTTTAATTTGAAAAAATCATTAGTTCAAGTTCATTTTTTTTTCAAAAGTAACTAGTTCAAGTTCATGTAGGAAAAAATGTAACTAGTTCAAGTTAATAGTTCAATTTTACAAAAATAACTAGTTAAAGTTCAGTTCAAAGTTCAGTTCATTTTTTTAAATATGATAAAGTTTTAATTTAGGCAATGATTCCTAAATTAAAATCAGTTTTTTTGAGAGCTATCCAAAATTTTAAATAAATTTCATAGTTTATTATATATTTAAAAATCTAATTTAAGGAAATATTCATATATAACAAAATCATCAACTATACAATGTTTAAAATCTTTGTTACAAACAATATACAATTATAATTTACAATAAAAATCATGTGAAAGTAGATGTCCATTGGACTTTAATAAAATATTGTTCTCAAAATTATCGTTTAATAAACAAGTACGTTTATCTCCAAATATAAGCTTTCCCAGACTGAAAAGCCTTTCAACTGGAGCACTAGATGGGAGGCAAACATTAAATTTTATAAAAATTTGCTTTAGATTGGGAAATTCATCGAATACATCGAATGAGGTATTATTTAATTTAATATAGTCTTCAATTGTTTCTTTATTAGAATTCTCACGTATTATATCAAAAAAATCTAAACCATTCTGTGTATCATGCACCTCCATATTTTCAGTTGTTTGAGGCACTAGTAAATTTATTGCTTTTAAGATTCTGGACCTTTCCTCCACATTTTCTGGTGACCGGATCCAAGCCCAGTCTGTCTTAAAAATTGGATGCAGGACAGCTGCAATAATATTTTCCTCATCATAGAGATCAGGAAATCTTAAAACCATATTTATATATTAGAATCCATTTATATTTGATACCTGATGTTTATTCCTTTCAAAATAGCATCTTTTAATGGTTGAGCCCATTTTAAGTTTACCATATTCTGCAGACATAACTGAATCTGGCTTATGGTAGGTGTATAATAAGCCATATACATGTATGTTTGCCCCTGCAAAATTTCAAGGGCCTTAGCAAGTGGCTCCATTACCTTAAAAAAATTAAATAAATTTAAAATAATGACTCACTAAGTGATATTCCTGTAAAAAATTTGGTTCTTCCAAAGAAAGCCTTTCAAGCCTCAATTCATCACAGAGAGTATGAAAATCACTAGGCTTATTTTGAATCATTTTTATTATAACAGAGATGGAATCAAATGTTGAATTCCATCTAGTTACTACAGGGTAGGGTATATTACACCCAAAACGGTTACGTATGGTTTGTGCCGATAATGTGGATCTGCTATTGAGGTTCCAAAGTGCCTGGCACTTACAGAATGAAGAATTATATAATTTAGTAAACGCATTATTGTTTTTCAAAAGCTTGTTAACATCACTTGTAGCAATCAGATTTAGGGTGTGACAAGCACATCTCTTATGTTTGGGTAGATAATCATAATCATTTTGATTATGTCCCTCTAAACCAGCCCGATCAAGTATATCCTTAAGAGATACTACTTCCTCCTGCATCTCATCATTTTCATTAAAAATCCTATATAAAAGTTAGGAAAGAAGAATTATATAAATAGTACCTGAATGCTTTAACAAAATTAGATCCGTTGTCAGTAATTGTACAGATATTTTTGTTTTGAATATGGTACTCTTTGTAAATTTGAGTAAGGGATTTGCATATAACATCAAAACAGTGCCTCCCCTCTAAATATTTGCAGGCTAGAACTGCATCAACTCTTTTAAGACTCTCATCGTCTATCCAATGAGCTGTTACCCCAATAAATGACCTAACAAAAAAAATAAATTGACAATTTTAGAGAAATTAATAAGTACTTATTAAATGCTGTCCAACAGTCTGCAGTTGTACATACATACTTGGGTGCCATTAACTTTGTTTTAACTGTATCTTTCATCTTTGCAGCAAATTTCATCACCTTCCCTGTGAGTGTTTGCCTACAAATTGTTTTTGCTTTTGGATTAAAAGCCCTCAACAATTCATTGAAGTGCTCATCATCACATAGCGAAAATGGTTGATTACCATTGATTATATATTTAATAATGGCCATTGGGGAATTTTGGTTTAAAGGCCTGTCAATTAAGGTCTGTGTTAACTTTTTGTTAGCTTCACAACTTTTTCCAGCCTTATTCTTGACAGCCTTCTTAATCTCATCATGTTTTTGATAGTGAGACACCTAGATTTTATATTATAAATTATAATACGTTATTCTTATTACCTTTATATGTCTCCATAAATTGGCTGTTGAGGTTCTTGAAGCCGCCACAACTTTAGTGCATAGTTTGCACTTAACTTTGAATGAATCTTTATCTGAAGATACATATTTGAAGTATTCTTCCATTGAAGGCCAAGGTAAAAAGGTAGATTGAGCTGCCTCGTTCCTATTATCTACTTCAGAAATGGTATCCATCTTTTCTAAAAAATTTTGTGTTTTTAAAATCAAAAATTTGCGGTTACTGTGTGTCTGTATGATTACCGACAAGACCATGCACGTCAAATTGTTGACGCATATACACTCGGCTTATAAATTTATTTTAAATAATATATTTGTGATGAACTAGTTCAATTACATTGTATAGTTCAAGTTCAAGTTCAGAATTAGAAAAAAAATAACTAGTTCAAGTTCAAGTTCAATCTTAAAAAAATGAACTAGTTCAAGTTCACAGTTCAAATTTTTGGGAAGGTAACTAGTTCAGTTCTAAGTTCAGAAAAAAATGAACTAGTTCTATGAACTAGTTCAAAATGAACTAGTTCTTAACAGCTCTGCAAACAAGATATAAATATGTGAAAAATGATTGCTGCTTGACACAATTAAATTTTTGCTTTCAAAATGCTAAACATTTTATTTTTGATACTTACCTTCAATTAATAAGCTTGACATAATTATCTTTTTGCATTTGAAGTGCTAATAAATTCTGATTTAAATAGATTGTTTCAAGTAATAAAGCAACACATTTCAAAATTATTTGCATTTACAAATCAGCTAAAAATATTATTTATTAAAGTGTCTGTATAAGTACCTAAGTATATAGGTATAAATCTATAATAATAATTATATATTGTGCTTACATAAGTGTAAATGTACATATTTAATGCTTATATACCTATTAATATATAGATGAGTTTAAATATATATAATGCCTTAATATAATTATACATATGAACACTATTTGTGATCACACATAAAGATGGTCAAAACATACATATATGGTTTATATCTTTTGACGCATATTTGCGAAATTGCCAATGCATTTGATTAGTTTTCCGTATTTTCAGCTTTCCACATTTTGCGTAGAAGTGCAAAATTTTTCACATTTTTTTCTTTCAACCGTAATCATCCGATGAATGTTGTAGTTTTCAGACACGATTTGTTGTCTTTTGTACCGGATTCATTTAAAATATGAAGATTTCAAAAAAATATAATATGCTTTTAAATTATGGTGAAAAATTGCAACAAGATTCAGGTGTTATGGAGTAATATGAATCATTATAGTTACATAAACTAATATAGAAAGGCCAAAGAATTTCTCAATTTATTCGAAAATCAGAATGGACAAATTCAAGCTCCTTCAGAATCTTCACGCTTTATTATTAGTATATATCTTGCCGCTACAGATAAATGTTCCTTTATTGATAAGGTACTTATATATGTATATATTTTACATAAAATTATATATAACAATAATAATAAACAGCTCTTATTATTTTAAATATTAAATTTTGCATTCTTAATAAATTGATACAATAATATGCGCCATAACTAAATGCATTTTTGAATTTGGTCTCTAGATTATGCTTAGAGCTTCTGGCACAGACGTAGACAGGTTTTGGATTAGGGGGGGGGGCAAAACGTTTAAAAGTTCAATTAGGGAGAGGCAAAACGTAATTTTTTTTTAATTTTTAAGGGTTTTTGCATTAAATTTTTTTTTTGCCATTTAGGGGGGGGGGGTTGTGGGCAGCTGCCCCCCTGGCTACGCCCATGGCTTCTGGGTATCTAATTTATATTAATAATAAATTCATTTTTTTGTGTCTTATGATTTTTTTAATAAGTAAGAATTTATTTTATTGAATGATAACAATCTTTCTTTAATATTTTCATTTTTTTAAACTTTCCCTTTAATTAAGCATACAAATTATGTTACAAAATGAAAAAAGCAAATTTGCTATTCAATTTTACATGAGATTTACAAACTGTTTTTTAATATTTGCTTTGAAATTTATTAAATGTTTGATATTGGAATCAAGCTCATTTCCTAATTATCACTACAATCTTTAAAAAGAAATACAATGTATAATTCAATTAAAGCATAAGAAATAGTATTAAATGTTTGATCATTTATTGATTAGATAATAGTTAAATTAAATAATATATATAAATATATCATTTAGCTGACCTTTTACACCTATAAGTCATTGCATCCCTATAATTTCAAATTGAGTTTGTGCTTATATTTATCAAGTATGGTTTAATTTGTAAAATTGGTGGATGTCTATTGTGCTTTACCTTTAACAATTTTTTTAATATTTTACATCAAATTCGATTAGCAAGATTAGTAAGTATGCATGATGTTCATAATTCCTACAATATATTTCCGCTTGGCATTCAAATTGGCAAAATTTTAATAAGCAATAATTCATTTTGTCATTATTTGATTAGATTATACACAAAATCTGCAAAAATTTATTTTAATAATCTTAAAATATTATTTATCAATAAAACCCATTATTTTTAACCTTTTTCTCCAATTGAGTAAGGGAAATTTGTTTAGGCTGGCATATTAACAGTTTCAGCAAAAGCTAAATTACTATTATATTTATATGTATTACATTTAATATTTATAGATTAGAAAAAATTCTCAATCAAAGGGTTATTTGTTTGTTGTATGTCTACAGAAACAATGTTTATATTTTTTAAGCTTGCCTATTAAATTCTTAATTTTACCATTAAAATTAAACAAAAATTGTGCCTATCTTTCATAAAGGGTTTAAAATTATTTTAAAATTTAGGAGCATTTTTTCATAAAATTCTTACACGGTAAAAAGCTAATCTTTTAATTTCAATTTGCCATGATAATACCTTCTTTAATTTGATTAAAAATGGTAACTCAGTTGGTAAAAGGGGTCCAACTATAATTTAATTGTTTTCAAATTTTTCCAAATTTGTCCATATAATATTTGTTTGATTTGGTAATATAACTTCCCAGCAATAATTAGAATGACCTCTAAAATTCTCTACCCCTAACAAACTTCCATGTTGGCTTGTTTATCGGATTCAAATTTAAATCGCGCTAATTTATTCTTTGTCTAAATATCCGATTCAATTTCTTGGGTCAAACCCCGTTGTAATTATTAATATTTTGTTTCTTGATAGTCCAAAACGTTTTTTTGTTTATTTCAACTCTTGAGATTAAATCCAAATTTTGCTGATACCTAAAAATTCAAGAACATACAACATTTAAGCTTAGGAAAAATTTTGCATCCAAAAAAATCGCTGTTAATTGTTATGCGTTTGAAATGTATATCTGCTGTGAATTCGATGTTAAGACACAGCATTGTTACAACCCATACGACGATTTTTGCTGCGCATCAAAATCCGATATTAAGACAAGCCCTTAAAGGCAATTCTGTGTACTTGTATCAAGCCTACGTGTGTTCTCATATTTGTATCATGCAGTCGAAACTTCTTAATCGCAAATCGGATTATCGCGAAAATCTTTTAATCGCGAAGTTAACCGCCATTTTTTTTTTTCGATAATATTAACAAAAACATCGTTTATTGACAAATCGCTTAATAATACAGGATATTCACGAACATTTTCGAGTCCTTAAATCAACCAGATAATTTTATAAAAAACTCGGGCCTTCGACCCTCGTGGGAAGGGGGAGGGGAGAAGGGGAGGGGACAAGGGAAGGGGGGAAGGGAAGGGGGGACGACTCATCTTTACTTCGTATAAATGTATCATATTTGCTATGCAATTTATGGGCGAGAAAGGTGGGAAGGGGCGAGAATGCCTATAGGGGGGTATTAAATGCCTAATGATTAATTTATTATTTATACAAATTTTCCATTTATAGGCAAAATGTAATATAGGCAAGGGTTAGGGTTAGATTTAGTGTTTGCATCTAGTTGCGTATTACATTAGTTTTTACGGCCTTTAGTGATTATGGGTCTAACAAACATTATATTATAAAACATCACAATGTTAAGAATTCGCAGAATTGTTGGGAGAAATTTTTGTTGAATTTGAACAAGTTTTAATTAAAAAAATCTAAAATTTGGCGAATGGTCATTTTTTCTCCATCGGTCAGTACCAACAGATACTCTATAAGTCAATGATAGCCAAAAAAACGGAAAAAAAATTTGATGCTCACTTTGGCCAATGGTCATTTTTTTCCATCGGTCAGCAGCGAGCACACGGTAAAAATCATATAAATTCATAAGAGTAAAAAAAAACGAAAAAAAAATTTTCGAATCACATTTTGGCCAATGGTCATTTTATTCCATTGGTCAGCAGCCAGGACACGGTAAAAGTAGATATAAATTCATAATAGTCAAAAAAAACGAAAAAAAAATTTCGAATCACATTTTGGCCAATGGTCATTTTATTCCATTGGTCAGCAGCCAGCGGACGGCCAAAAAGTCATAATAGCAATGGTAGGAACAGGAACAATCATAATAGTCAAAAAAACGAAAAAAATAATTTCGATTCACATTTTGGCCAATGGTCATTTTTTCCATCGGTCAGGAGCCAGCGGACGGCCAAAAAGTCATAATAGCAATGGTAGTAACAGGAATAATCATAATAGTCAAAAATAAACGAAAAAATAAACTCGGATTTACATTTTGGCCAATGGTTATTTTTTTCATTGGTCAGCAGCTAGCGGACGGCCAAAAAGTCTTATTATCTAGTAACAAGAACAATCGTAATAGTCAAAACTAAAACGAAAAAAAAACTTGGAATCACATTTTGGCCAATGGTCATTTTTTCCATCTGTCAGCAGCCACCGGACGGCCAAAAAGTCATAATAGCAATGGTAGTAACAGGAACAATCATAATAATCAAAAAAAAAACGAAAAAATAAACTAGGATTCACATTTTGGCCAATGGTCATTTTATTCCATTGGTCAGCAGCCAGCAGACGGCCAAAAAGTCATAATAGCAATGGTAGTAACAGGAACAATCATAATAGTAAAAAAAACGAAAAAATAAACTTGGATTCACATTTTTGCCAATGGTCATTTTTTCTTTGGTCAGCAGCCAGTGGACGGCCGAAAAGTCGTATTAGCAATGGTACTAACAGGAACAATCATAATAGTCAAAAAAAAAATAAAATAAACTTGGATTCACATTTTGGCCAATGGTCATTTTTTTCATTGGTCAGCAGCCAGCAGACGGCCAAAAAGTCTTATTATTATCAATGGTAGTTACAAGAACAATCATAAGAGTCTAAAAAAACTCCGAGATTCTAACCCAAACCCTTGTAGTGGAGGGCATAGGGTAATTATAGCAATTAATATCAATGTTACCCAATTCAAAAACGAATAGATATACTTATGCATTAATTTAACGTAGCAATTAAAACCCGACCCCACCCCCGAAAGCGAGGGAGTTAGAGATGAGGGGTGGGGCACCTCTTAATTTAAAAAATAACACAGCGAGGGAGATAGAGATGAGGGGTGGGGCCTCTTTCTCATGCATTAATTTAAAAAATCGATAACCTAATATACCCAATGCAAATAGATAGGGAGGACATCAACGGACAACCAAAAACGAGCCCATAAATTGCATAGCAATTAATATCGTTTTATTGCGAAGTGTAAGAAATGAATATTTAATATAATGTATTTTATTTCCATCGTTTAATCGCGAAATATCGGCTAATCGCGATTTTTTTCAGGCCCAAGGCTTTGCAATTAAACGGTTTTGACTGTATATTACCAGGGGTTAGCCGTTCGATTATCTGGCCTAACAAAAAATGCCTTCGACAAGCTACTTAATTCTCACGCAGCCATAGTAAGCCGTAACATCAATCAGCGCGCTTCTTCCGTGGAAAGCAAAACCCGAGATGTTTCATTGCAAAAATTGGCGGTTAAATTTGGTTGCGAAGACGCACGACCTTTGGCCCAAAAATTAATGGCGCAGTATAGGGAGGATCATTCCAAAGGGGATTTTGAATACGGCTCTTTCTTGCCTACACCATACTACGCCATAGCCCTACTCGTGGCTCTTAGGTTTATAAACGTTTTCGGGCCGTTCGAATTTTTAGCTGGGCCTGATGGGTTAGTTGGGCTAAGGCTCGATGCAAAACCACAAACATGGGCGTAGCCAGGATTGGACCTGGAAGGGGGCCATAATTATTTAGGGAGGGCGAAATGATAATTTTTTTAAATTTTAAACATAATTTAATTATATTTTAAAGAAATTTTGGATTTAGAGGGGGGCAGCTGCTCTTTCCTGCCTCTCCCTGTCTACGCATATGACCACAAACCCTTTTTAACTTTTCCAATTATCTCTCTGCGCTTATTTGAGATTTTGATAACGATGCGCTCAATAAATATATATTATTAGATATAACAATTAATATATGATCCTAAGGTTTGGATGAGACTTTGTTGAGTTTTTGTCATTTTTTATCATTGATAAATCTCCATGTTTGACACAATTTCTTTATTGTTTTAATATATTTTTGAACAACGAATATTAAATACTAAAACTTTATATGACGAGTGTGCAATGTGGTTTCCTCTATAGCTACTTTATTTCTCAGAAAAATGCAATTACCCGTCGAAGAAAAGAAAATGTTAAAGTTCATAAGCGCTGACAAAAAGATGAACGTAGACTACGCCATGAAAGCCATGACATTGTGCGCCGACAAATTGGGGCAACAATTGGTGCCCGAATCAAGTCAAAATAATGAAGAGCATCAATCTAGAATTCGGGTGACAAAATTGAAAAATGAAAACAGCTCGCTCGACGTTACGAATAAAAAGAGGAAAAAAGTAAAATTGGACAAAGCAAAGTCTGGAACGGATACGGAATTTGGGTGCGAAAATGATTGTGAAAATAGTGGTCCTTTTAATCCTGTCCGGACGAGTCTCAGTGTTGATTATGATCCTTATTACCTTGGGAGTGGGATTAATTCAGACCTTCAAGTTTGGCAAGATTATCAACAGTGGAAAACTATGATATTGGAAGAATCTTAAATTGCTATGTGAGATTACACTCGTCGTGTACCTATCTAAAATGCTCTTTTTGTCATTTTTAATATTTTTTATAGATTTACTTATAATTATTTAATTTTAAAATCGAGAAATTTTTTAGCCAGAATTTACTTGTCTTATCCCTGTATATATTACCTTGGAGAATTATTATGTCTCGCCGATTATAATTAATAAACAAACATCCATAATTTTTTAAAGTTTAAAAATATAATCTTTGTTTAAATTTTTAAAAGGTGAGTTTGAACTGCATCTAATTTGGTAACATTTTTTGAGATAATATTTTATAACCTTCTTGCAGTAAAAAGCCATTTGGCTGGCGCTAGTATTATCGTGCTAGACTATATTAATTGCTATGCATCGAATCGCGACGACGTACGCCACCATCCAACGGCTACCCGGACCCGAAAGCCCGGACGACCGAGGGATAAAATGGCTGCCATCGCTTAACGCCAAAATGAAAAAACCGTAAGGTTTCGATTTTCGCTTAACCGAATAAGTAAAGAAGCGATGAAGGTAGTGGTATTTCACTGGCGGTTGCCCTCCCACTTATCCTACACCCTTCATGTGTCTTCACAGAGTCGGATTAGAGTCAAGCTCAACAGGGTCTTCTTTCCCCGCTAATTCAGCCAAGCCCGTTCTCTTGGCTGTTGTTTCGCTAGATAGTAGATAGGGACAGTAGGAATCTCGTTGATCCAGTCATGCGCGTTATGTTTGTATTAAAGACTTCAAATTGCTCATTAGGCATAACCAACATTTAAACACCTTTAAAATTAATTTTAACTTTTAAAATTAATGTCCAGGAATTCGACGGGTTTATTTAGAAACCAAACCTATAAATAAAAAAAACTTTGATAATTAACTAACTAAAGCGGCTTTTATAATTGCATATCTACTAAAACTATGAATATTCAGCTGTGTAAACACTCGACGCTAATAACTTTTATTACATTCAGATATAAAAAACATGGCGAAACGGTGGGTAAATGTCAACATTTGTCCTGGAATGATATACAATATATAAATGAAACCCCTATATATTATTAGCGGGGCCCGTGGCGTTAACACCAAGCATTTCTCGGTGCGACAAAGATAGCTTCACACCATTGATATTCCTAGATCGATTCCCCTTTTTATTGGTTAAACATTAATAATTTTTCCCTTCTTTTTCACATATTCCGGCGTGTGGCCTCTTAGCCCCCTCAAGTTAGCTGGATCATGTTCGATTTGCACGAAGTATGAGTCAGTTATCGCTTTGTTTAGAGACGCGGAGGCCGGACCTAAACAAATCATTCCTAACGATTTCCCCTCTATCGTGGGACATTGGTTTGCTGGGAAAATTTCCATGCTTAAATCTTTAATTTGATATGCTCCGGGCGTACCGGCCGGGAAAAAGGCTTTCAAAATCACAGTTTTAACTTGACCAGGTTCTAATAGGATGTTGAAATCGGTTGTTCCTACCCACAAGTAGCCCCTCTGGTCTACGCGAGGCGAAATGTGGTCGATGACGCCGGAGGGCTGAGGTAGATTGAGGTCACCACCCACCAGTGTTTCCGTTGTTTTAAGGGCCGATTTTGCGTTAGTTCCAGCTTCGATAGCCTGGAATACCGTTGTTTCTAACCTGAATCCCGAAAATTAAATGAATTAGTTAAAATATGCTTATTAAAGCCATATATCACCGATTGAGAAGAGAATCATTCAAAAACGCTGCTTTTTATGACTGTAAGCTTATAGTGGAGGTGAAAGCAATATTGCTCAAATATCAAGAATGTATCAAAGTAAAGGGCGCGTTCCTAACTATGTAGATGAATCGAACAGATTAGATGTGATAAAAAAATAGCATCCTAAATATCGCTTTGCTTCGCGCTCACTATATACTCAGGATAAGGGTTAAAATAAACTTAAGTCTAATAATACGTGACTGAGTGCCTAAAACCTATTAAATTCCGTAATTTATAATTTAAACCAATAGTAGCCTAGTCACAAAAAGATCCGAACCAGACCTCTGTGTTAGCTTTTACAGACTTTACCACTTGACTATCAAATCTTCCAAAAAACAAAATTAGTACGCATCAGCTAACTATCAAACTGCAATTAACTAAATTAAATCATTTAATTAAACAGGCAAAAATGGCATAAAAAATCAAATCAAAACTGAGCATTTACGCGGGATCATATTTATCGACATCGTCTACTGCTGCATCCCCCAATTGCTGGGGATAATTGGTGGCTCGTATAGAAATTCGCAGGGCGCATTGTGTAGACGTGTTTTTCACGGTGAGGGACAAGTTGACGAGAGCGGGAGGGAATGAGATGTAAGAAAATAAATCTTCGTTCAAAGGTGTGGCCGTGTAACGACTGGATTGCACTGTGACTATTGGGCATTCCAAATGGTAATTAAGGAGGTTGGACAATCGCAATTCAGGGCATCCGGGCATTTCCCTCGTTCGCGATACATTCGAATTGGTTCCCTTAAACGGGTGACATAAATTACAAGTTGTTGTGTTGTAATAATTAATGATGAAACTTCAATTAAAAAGCCTAAATCTAACGAAAAAACACAAGGCCTCTGGGTGGGGGATGATGTCATAGTAATAAATTAGCGGCCTTTATTATGCATGAAGACCAAGAAACCGATAATTCCTTTTAATCATTTTATTTTTGATTATTTCGTACTTATATCCTTAAAATAAAAACTTTTGATGAATCGCACGGTCATCAATTTCAAGTTATCATGAAATATTGTAATTTTTACTAAATCACGAAGCGTGCAAGGATATAAGCCTTGGATGATGGTTGCGCCTCCTTTTTCGTCTACGATAATGCCCTAAAATGGCAATGACACATATATAAAGAAAACTTATATCTCTCTTTTACCTTCCAATATATTAAGGCAATAATTTTGCCGATATTTTCAACTTGAGCCGTCGTCGGCAACTCTTGTAGATTCTTTAATAATTTTGAAACGTAATCACAGTGGGCCAAACTATCTCCTTCAACTCTTTTCCCCGTCAATGCCTCAGAGAAGATAATATTTTTAGCCACTGAAGATACGACATCTTGAAAGGCTGTATCAAGTTCGAAAAGGTTAGATCATTAATAAACGGTTGTTGTATAGATATTTATGTAGAGACATTTAAAAAGAGATAAAAAAGAGCTTGTATTATTTCGCTTGAAAATAAACTTTTAATAAATATATTTTATCAATTTAAATTTGGTTAATTCTATTTAATAAATCACACCAGATTAAACAGTCTACAAACTGCTATTTAATTTATATATTCTCCCTTAAATCTATTTTAATTTGTTAAGTTGACTACCATTAAATTAAAATAAGTAAGTTAGCAGGTAAAAGTCGTGTTGAAATACCTTTGCCAGTAAACGACATACGAAGGGTTTCGCTAGGCTTGATTCTTATATCTGTACACGTAAATTTTTGTATTTAAAGGATATAATATATAACATGATAACACATTTATATTTATCGTGATAAACAACAGATAACATTTTACTTAACAAAATCTGTGATACCTAATTCAGTAAAATAAATAACTACAGTTTGAGCAATTTGTTTGAAATTATTGAATAATATACACATCAAAAACTTTGTATTAACTTAAAGAACACTTAAACTATCCTTTTTAGTATTATTACTATTTTTATATTAAAAAATTACTTTTATGAAAAAGGCAGAAATATATTGACTCTACAATTAATAACATGAAATATTGATATTACATAAACTAAAATTTGGGTTTTGTAAACAGTTTAAATTAGCATACCACTTGGAATTTTGGATGAAGGGGGCAGGCAAGGTGAAAAAGTTAGGCTATTATTCAGCAAGAATATTTGCTGTAAATGAATTTCCATTATTTTGTCATCCGTTTCCTACAAAAATTAAGAATTATAAATTAGCTATCAAGTTTTTAAGGAGCCTTTGAGGGAAAACCCCCACAAATTATTTCTTCTTTAAGTTTAAACGGTTGAAGTGGCGTTTTACAAAATAAAGATAATGCAAAATAATATTTTATGAAGCTTTTAAATAATGAACCCAAACTTTAACCCAGAAAACAATATTAACAAATCTATCTATCTCTGCTTTAACCAGGCGAAAAGTTTGCAATCAATTTAAGTTGATTGCTTAACAAAAGGAATTACAACTCACATTTTGTTAAAAATTATAAGGATCAGCTATCGTTATTTTACAAAAGCTATGTTAGCATTTTAAAACTATTTGATTAAATATATGGCATTTCTAAAGCTATCACTAACTTTGGTCAAATTTTCCAAATTGACTAACGCATTGATATTGCCCAAACGATTTTGAGATTTATTCCAAACTCCAGATATAGTTAATGATGGCTCCGATTTTATATCCAAGGAAAAGCGGTGTAAACGGTAACTGTTACAAGTACGTATAAAATATATAAGAAAACTCTAGGATTAGTCAAAAGTATTTAGCAAGTCTGAGGCAATTTGTCAGTGTAAAATAATAGGGAGAAATTAATTTTGTAAATAACTCAAAAATTACTTAAACTAGAATAAAAAACTTGTAATGAATTTCTCTCCCCTTTATTTATAAATCAAATTTATTAAATTAAAATTTTACCGATTAATTTGCAAGTTTTTGAAGTTTGAAAAGAGCCAAAATCGCTGTTTTTAGCAACTTCGACAGCAAATATTTTTAAAAACTTGTCGTAAAGGGAAATAATTTAAAAAGTATATTCGTGTACACCGTGAAAAACTCTACCAGAATCTACACACAATTTGCCGTTTGATTTTATAAGTCTATTATTTGTTGACCAATGTTATTAGAGTCCTAAAAATCGCAGATAAATCCCCAACTCAATCTGAATAGTTTCAAAATACTAATACCAATTCTAAACCATAAATATTAAAAAATTATAGCTTAAAACCTCATATTGGCTGAATTGGAAAAAAACCCTTTACAACACATATTGTCCTTGAAAAAAATATAATAAAAGTAATACATCAACACAATTTACTTTATGCTAGCGATGGAGTTTAAATGCGACAGAGATTTTTCGTAAATCATAACCAACAAATCGCATTTCAACTGGGTGGGCGCAGGCAGGTCCGAAACCAAATTTTTCAAGGAACATTCAGAGAGTAATGTGCCAGCTATTTTATTATTTTCGTAGGCTGCTCTCGCTTGGGGACAGTTGTAAATGGAGAGGGGCAATTTAAAGTTTTCAACGCGCTGTTCTTGTTGATATAATACTTCGTTATGGCCAACAACACTTTCTGTGCATCCTTTCGCACAGCTATTTAAAGTTCGGAGAAGTCCCATACAGAGCGGATTATTGGTGGCTATAATGAGTCCGAACTCAGCATTTTGAGCGGGATTATGTAAGATTGACTCAGATTTGCTCGGAAGATTGCCAATCATGCTCGACCCCTCTAGGATTTGACCGTCGTAGAGGCTGCTAGGAAAGGCTTCCAGCTTGAACTATACGCAAATAATTGCTAATTTAAATAATTCTATCTACAGCGATTCTTCTAAAATAATCATAGAAATAAAATTATAAAAAACCCCGTTATTTCTTGTAGAATTTAAACTTCTAATTAAACCATCTTGATTAGTCGGAAACAATAATAATTTAACGCACTTTTAAGTAAGGCAAAACTGGACGAACCAAAATTTCTAGTCTTCGATCGATGGAATAGGTGGGATTCTTGTGTTGGGTAATGCTATCGTTTAGTCGCCTCCCGTGGCACCATAGAGTTTGCCTAAAGGAGACTTAAACAAAACAAGCATAAGTGAATAGGATATCCTGGCAAAACACCAAATTTTTATGACTACAAAAAGACTTCTAGAGCCATTCCAAGTATCAAAAGTATGAAATAATGGGACAAACATCATAATTCAACAAAAATATTATAAATCGCCTAGGCAATATTGGATTATTTTACCGCTACGATATTTATAACTTTTAAGGGGTCCATTGAGATTACAAAAAACTATACAAACTCATTTTATTTAGCCGAAGATCTTAAAAATAGCTAAGTAGCGAGATAGTGGCCTCTTTAAAATTTTTGTTCCGATAGTAGCTTCCTGCCTCATCACTTTTGGCAAAAACATTAGTTTTTTGAAATTTATAGGAAAGAGATCCCCTGGAGTCAAATACTCGCCCAGTCTTATTTTGCGTTCAAATTTAATATATTAATAACAAAGTACAACTATAACGCGTTTTCTGACACATGACCTTTGATGAATATCAAGAGTTAACGTTTGTATATCTTACATCTATATTATTTTTAGTTAATATTCAAATAAATCAAACTTAATAATTATTTATGATTTAAGCTAGGTCTATACTGGAAGATTTAAAAGATTCAATTTCGGAATTTGGATTAGAGGTCGCGTGCTTTGTATTGATGTCTCCATTGGGCATATGCCCATAACCTGTAGCAGGCGAGGTAGCAAAAGGAAACACAAGGGAATATCTAACTCCATCAATCTTTAATATACCAATGGCCTGAGGCTCGAGGACAAAGGTTACCTAATTTATTTAAAAAATAAAGCATTTATAAATTATAAATATATGATAATTTGATAACAAGGTATTTCCAAATCATTGTATAAAATAAATGTTAAAATATATAAAAATTGAGCAGGTATAGAGCCATGGATCAAAATTGTATTTTACAATTTTTAGAGCGATTTTCTGCTCATTATAGAATATTTCAACATGTATTTATTTCACTGATTTGGAAATAAACCTTTATTAAACAAAGTAATACATAATAAATAAAACGTTTCTATCGGGCAAAGTTACCAACCATTTTGGATTCGAGCGGAGATATGAAAATGTCTTCCTGAGGCTGGACTATAACAAACTCCTGTAAAAATATTATCATATAGATATAAAAGTAAAACAAAGTAAAAAGGTTCACTTGAAAGTTATTGTAGGCAGGATCTACGGTATAAGGATGATAAATTTGTTCCTTAATTTCAGCTATTCTCGCATCCCACATTTGTTGTTGTTGGAATGCATCGGTCATAAAAGATGAGGGATAAATATGTGCTTGGGCGGGGGAAGAGTTGCTTTGAGACTCGCTATTACGGCTAAAATGGCCGATTAAACGCAAGTTGGATACGATTAAAGGGATTTTGTAAGAGTTGTATATGGGCAGGTCGATCCGAAATTTTTCTAAACCCAAAGTTAAAATTTAAAAAATTTTGCCATAAAATTTATTAATGTCAGATTTTAAATAAATAGTACCAACCTCATAATATCAGAAAAAATTAGTGATATACTAATTTTAGTGCCTAAATTTTGTATAGATTAAATATGATACCGACAAAGAAAAATAACCCACAAATTTGCCTTTTAACCTATAAATGGCTATAAAATTTAAATGGTCAAAATATAGTCTTTATGAGCTCAAATTAGTCGCAAAAGTGGAAATAAAATATTAGACAGGCATCCACAGGATACATTTTACGCTTTAATGTAGACGTGCTTTTCTCGCCATTTCTCCAGCCTAACAACAAAATAATTACGGATTATCCAGGCGGCATCAAAACATACATCATAAATTTAACAAATGCATAAGGTTGAAGATTTAGGGTTTTATATTTACCCCGAGCAAAAACGTTGGATGGGTAATCGTTGGGAGTAGATTCGTCGTAATGCGATGAAAAATAACTGGGACAATCCCGATTGCTATCTTTAATCGCCGATCTGTAACAAAACTTTTCGAGTTCCTTAGATTCTGTACTGACGCCTAGGGGGGAACACAAAATTTTTATAAACGTGAAAACTTTAAGAACAAAAGAGAAGGCAAAATCTCGCTCGTTATCTTAAATTGAAGCCTCTGTTTATTAAGCAAATTCTAATAAAGGTAACATTTAAGATAGAAACTTTATAGTTAATCTTGCAATATCAAAATGTATTCGAGATTTCTAAAGTTAATATTAAGGGAAAAAATTCATATTTCGGTACCCCTTAGGGTGTTAATGCAAGTGAGTGTCTTGTTAAAGACTATTCATTCCTAGTTTTGACCATATTTAAACACTAATTAAATTATGAAAGTTCGAACTATTAATTTAGCCAGATGTCAATTTAACAATAAATAAAATCAAAGTCACACAACTTAGCAACAATTTACAATTAATTTTTAAATAATTTACAAATTATCTGGAGAGTACCTCTAGAAGTTGATATTCCATCGTAGTATTCGGGTAAGGAGATTCTCACTTTTTGACAATCGATGTAGGGTATGGGCATCTCGAAGCAATAATCAGGCTGGCTTATCTTTATTTCCTATAACGCACAACAAAAATTCCATATTACCACAAGGTAAATAAAAAAAGGATATATATACATGATGGTAAATAATTGGGTGATTATTTAAAAAATCTCCGAAAATAAAGACCCGTGATCCTGACAAAATTAGACTATGATTCAGTTCGATTTTTAAATTTTCCCTCCGAAAAAAGTTAAACTTGGAAAGTGTAGTCTTATTATTATTAATACTACTTAACAGGCCAAAATACATGTTCCAATTAAAACTCGAAGTTGATTTGCATTTGATCCATTATTTTGTGCAACCATGTATAACTTAAACAAAGCTTGATTAAAAGCTATTTAAGTTAAATAGTTTTCAAGTCAATAAGAGGAAATATGTAAATGAGATTGTTTGATTACAACTGACGCCCTAATATATAATTTTTTAAAAATAAAATTATAAAACTATAAAAATATAACACTAACACTTTGTTGGTTAGGTTTTAAATGAAGACTTGGATGGTAAAGGGGTTTCAATAACTACAAAATAGCTATAACTCTATCAAAGGAATTTAAAAACTTTAAATGATATATTAATTTTAATAAGCGTAAAGTGCCACTTTAACTTCGATTTTAGATTTAATGGTTATAATTTTACAACAATAAAGAGCGACTCTTAAGAGTTGTTCCCTAATTTTTAAGCAGCTTGATATCCCAGAGACTATACAGACCAGCGGACTGTTAATTAAGGTAACCCTGTTTGCAACATATTAAAACTGCACAATGCGACACATTTAAAATTTTCTAAAAAATTATATAAAAATAATTAAAATGTAATATAACTCACGTTATAGGCGGCTGTAAATTCCTTGAAAAAATTAGTTTGTAAGGCGGCGCTTTGCGAACTGCGAGCCTCAAACAAAGCTTTAAAGTACGTCAGGCTTCGCTTAAGTTCGGGGCAGCGGGCGGTCGATGCAGACGATAATTTGGAGGCTTGGCAGGTGAGGGTGGCGGCGGCCAACCAATGGCGTGCCAGGGTGTAAGCCACGTGATCACGCGCCAGGGTCCAAGAGGCGCGGGGAGGGGCCCGGTAAACGCCCCATGCCAAGGTATAACAACGCAGCCCGTGGGTCCTGAGGGGGGCAGTGCTGGTAGTTGTGGGGTTGGCTTTGAAATAACGGTTACCGGCCAACACCATGTGGTACCCATACTTCCTCAACATCGGACGATTCTTTATTTATTATATATGTAATTTATTAAATTCCATGCAATTGTTAATTTAATTTGATGCATTTATATTAGTATTATATTGAAGGCGTTGCCAAAATCCTGCACCTTAATTCAAAATTCAAAAGCAAATTAAAGCTTGATTGGGTAAAAATGTACGGCTGTGTCGGGTCGGATTTCTAAAATAATTGCATAAAAATTCGATTAACAGATAGGTTATTAGTAAGAGTTAACGTTAAATTGTAGAAGTACCGTTAATTTCCGCAAAATAGTGGCGGGCTAGAGTGGTATATATAAAGTACAACTAATTTCAATTGATTCGTGTAGAAAACCTTAACTTCGCACGACAACCTTATAGGTCATTGAGTTCAAAGCTAAAAATATTTTTCACGCTTCTAGCATCGTTTATAGTAATTGCCGGTCATAAAAGGCATCTTGGCAAAACATTTTTTCATTTGCCCCTTCCAGGGCGCCGTTTATGACCAATAAAATACAAAAAGTTCGAAAAATCTAATCTAATCAAATCAAATGGACTTAGAGTTGAGGAAATACTTTTATTTTAGCAAAACACAGAGCGGATTGTTCTAGGAAAAGGGCACTCCTCAGGTCAGATTCTTCCGTTGTCAAGCGAACGAATTGCATAGCCGCGTCGGCATACAGTCCCAATGATTTCAATATCTCCGTACTTATCAATGTTGCTCGAGTAGCTAACATGGGTAAGCTGGAAGATAATGGGAAAAACTTTAATAAAGATTTATATATGTAGGCAAGGCAAATCATAAAATACTACGTGTTAAACATTCTTAAGGATTGTAGCATATTTTAGCAAAAATATGATAGCCAAATAGTAATGAAGTAGGTCATCCCTTCTGCATATATATTTAAAGAATTTCAACTTATGTGTCGTCAAAGTCTAATTTTGTTAAGTTAGTAAAAACGGAGACTAAATGCAGCTTTTTGTAAGCGAGTGTTGCAAAATGTTAATAAAAATGCATACATTGAGGCAAAATTTCTCTTATTGATGGTCTAGTCGCATTGATAAAAAAAAGTGGTAGAAAGGGGATGTGCCCATTATGAAAATTTTATAATATTTAGAATTGTGAAAAGGGGATGGGAGATATCAGATATAATTTATAAGTATCAAGAATTGATATCGGATAAGCAAATAATAGAAGTAAAATATACTGTAAAACGACATAATTAAAAAAACAACTTGTACCAAGAAGTGGTAGTATAAAAAAAATTCAATTGCCAAAAATATAATTGGCTCAAAATTAACTAAAAATAAGTATAAAAAGTTGAGATAAAAGGTTGTGGACTTTTACTTGCACACAGATAAGTAGGTGTTGATGGCAGAATCCATGTAGTGGAAAGGGTAGTTTGTAACGTTGATGCCGCTCATGAACGCTGATATAGCAGCCATTTCCTCGAATAAAACAAAAGTATTTCATGAAAAAACAGAACTATTTTAGTAAAAATACTGCAAATAACACGAAACCCTGATATAAATTTATTAAAAAACTAGCCTAAGAACGTATAGTTAAAAATATAACCTAATGTTTGTATTGGTTGACATTGAAAAATTTGGATCTTGAAGAAATTACTAAAATAACGGTTATGCATTCAAAGCTATCGTTTGCATCCAATTTACAAATTTAACTAGTAAGATTACGTTAGGTACACACTAAGGTTCATAGAAGTTTTCCCTTTTAGGTTTTCAAAAAGTTTGCAAGTTCCCAGTTTAACTGACTCTAAACTAGATGTGGGAACGGACTAAATTGATTCTATGTATTCAAAATAATTGCTCTGCATTAACTACAGTATATATCGTTGCTATATCTAGAAGGAGCAAAGACATCGTAACAAGTTAATTTCATGGCCGTCTGGCAGCTAATTGTCAGCAACAGATACTAGAGAATGCTTAGCAAAGGGGGGGGGGATGTCGAGCCATGAAAAATGGATTTTCGGCCCGAGCCCGAAATGCTTTTTTTTAATTTGGCCCAATCCGAGCCCAGCCCTAAACTCTCTTGGGCCGGGCTCAGGCCAGGTTTCGGGCGCCCGTGCAGGGCTCTAGAGATGTCATTATTAAACTGAAGAACAATATTAAATGTTTCGCAAAATGTTCAATGAAAAAAGGACGATTCAATACCATTTCATTATTTATAGGATTGGGGGACCAGAACTTGTGTATCTAAATATAAAAGGTTTAAATTTACCCAAAACGCGAAACTAGCGACAGATTAACAAAACTAAAATAATTTATCATGCAATCACTTGACTTGACGAGGGCTATCAAGAGTAATAAATGTCCAAGCATTTTCCGTCTAGTTCGCACGGTATTTATAAAGATAAATGAATATTTCAAACAGTCCTAGATTTAAAATATTTTATAAACATTAAAAAAGAAAGTGCTCTTAAAAGGAATAAGGCCTTATTCCTCTTAAATTTGTCATTTACACTAAAATAGTTGGAAATTGTTAAAACAAGTAAACTAACCACGGCTCCAGCATAATAAACCCATGCTTGGTCGGATTGGAAATCGCGTTTGACGCTATGGTAAAAAGAGTAGGCAAAGGGATAACATTGGAAGAGGAAAGCTAAATCTGCCAAATGACGCATTTGCAACTCCGGAGATTCCGAACTATACCTAAACAACCGATAAAAAACGTTTTTATGCTTCAAATAAATTTTTATTTAAATAAAATATCTAACTTTCGGTTTAACATTAGGAATTGTAACAAATTGCTTGAAAAATTTGGTAATGTTATTTAACTACAATTTATTGATTAACTAGACCGGTCGCTCACCTATTCAAGACAAATTATTATCATAGGCATGAAACAAAAAGCTATGTAGAATTAAGCCTTTCAATATCAGGAAAATAAAATCGCCAAGAAATTGAAAGCGATTGACACAAAAACATTGGTAGTGTTTTTTTAACAATTCTCTAAAAATGGAGTTTCGGCAATGACAGCCGTAATTGTTGAATACAGAGGTCAGATTTGTTTAAATTTTTTTGCCCGAACCCGGCCCGGTTAAATTTTATGATTAAACTGCCCGCCCGGCCCGCCCGAATCCTTCTAAGTGTCCGCCTGGCTCGGCCCGAAGCGCAAGAGCTTCCCGAAATGCCCGCCCGAAATATTACATGTGTCCGTTAAGCCCGAATTTTTTATTTTTATCTTAAAAATTACCCGATAAAAACTAGCCAAATTTTGGAGAGATACTAAAGGTAAAGGGTAAAAGGCAATAGAATCATAACATTCACTAACTCATATTGTACAGCAATTTTAAACGGGGCACCCAAGAAATTTTATCTTTAAATTCGTTTAGTTGATTAAAACAGGTTTTTAAATTAGCTTTAGCCTAAACTAATGTGATTCCCTCATTTTAAATAGATTCGAGTATAAGAAAAACTTATTTGAACTTAAGATAATTTAGTCTTTCAATAATTATGTGTTAATGATTTGTTTAAAAAATAAACAATTTATAAATATAAACTACTTGAATGGAATAAATAATGGAAAAATGGATTTGAATATGAAACTTAAATGCACTTAAAAAGGGAAAACACTTTTCTCATAAATCTTCCTTATTTAATATTTTATAATCTCTCTCTAATGTTTGTCTAGACTGCACGCACATGCACATTGCACATGCGTTGCGTTAGTTAGCAATAAAAAAAGCACGTAAAAGTAAATATTCATGTGTACCCCATGAAAAAATGTTTAGTTATAAAAAGTTATAAAAATGGGGCCAAATATACCTCACGAATGCTCTCGCGTTCTGGATTTTCAGGATACTCTCGAGGGTTAAATTAAAAGAAAGGGATGCTAAGCTAAGCTTTCTCGATTAAATAAAAAAAATAACAAAATTCATTATTTACACTAAATATAGTTTTTTTAATTTCATTAATAAAGCACACTAAAAATACAATTTTAAATACCATTTCTAATCAAATTGTGTTAAACCCACGGGAGAGATAAAAAATGTGCACCTTTTCCTATTACTATAAGTGTGGTTAAAGATGAAGCTGTAACCTTAGGTCAATTCAATCTAGAAATTTTCAAAAATAATCCATTTTATATAAAAAGTCACACCCTTCAATAATTTAATTATGCCCGAATTGCCTGAATCTTATCAAAGCGTGCCCACCCGGGCCCGCCCGAAAATTGAAATTTAAGACAGTTGCCCGGGCCGGGCCGGGCATTCTGATCTCTGAAAGCCGAGTAAACTTAGCAACCGTCATTATTTAAATCAAGTCGCAAGTGTGTATTTCAGTAATTAATTATTGCTCATTATCCTATAAAATTCATACATATAATTGCCAATGTTGAGAATAAAACTAATCGCCAGATTCCTATTAAAATTATTTTTGTCGTTAATACCCTTTAATTACTAAATCTAAAATATAAACAAATTGTTTAATATGTAAATATTCGGCTAGATACCAATACAACCATTGAAGCCATATCTAAAAGCAACAACCATCCTTTAATCAGGATAATATATAAATTACTTTAAATAACTTATTTTAAAGAAATGCGTGATATGGCTATGGAAGACTTACAAAACAGAGGTGGTGCTACTAGTTTGACCAGTGCCCGAGGTTGGTGGTCTACCCGAAGAAAACCATTTTTTAGTGGCCGTAATGAGTGATTTGTGTATCCCCTTTTTCGATTGCAACTACAGGAAAAATATTTATCAATTTTTACTTCTTTAACATAAAAAATAAATATTTTGTTAATGAATTAAGCGTCAAAACTTGTGGAAATATAGCAAAAAAATAAGTAATACTTAAAAATTAAGTTAAGAATAAGGTTTGGATAAGTTAAGGACTTAGAAAATCTATTCATGTAACTTCACAGTTGATATTTTATAAAAAGAAACTAACTGGTTGTGTACACCATTATTACCGAGAGGCGGACAATATAATTTTATAGATTTGATAATAGGATAAAAAGGCGATTATTTTAAACAACATGAAAGTTAACTGAATTCAGAATTAACCAATTAAAATTAAATACCACACTAAAAAGCTATCAAAAACTCATAAAACACCTTTGTTATCTAAACTTCGCGAACAGTTAAATAATAATACTGAAGTATTTGTCTAAAAATCAATAAAATGATCTCAGTTATAGCAATTCTCAAAAATTATTCAATTTGATATCCAATACAACAATTACATTAGGCAACAATTGAACTAAATTATTGTAAACAAACTTGTTCGTTCCATAGCCTGAGCTGGCGTTCGGCCCAGGGGAAGAGTCCTTTGAGGCAAAATTCCGTTAAAAGATTTCGTATGTGTTTGGCGTCGTTGTGAGATATCGCATAACCGGGGCTATTATCACTATGCTTAAAAGAGGACTCCTTAAAATTTCTCACGACATTTTCTGGAAAATCTAGCTTTTCGGGACCACATTCTTGACCGTCGTCTGAACACTACAAACGGGAAGGTAGCAAAATTACATATACATTTATGACAAAAAAGTCTCATTCAAATTTCTTAACGCCCAAACACAAAAAAATAAAAGCTCTAAAGTTTGAAAAAAATTAATATAAGCGCACTTACGCTATTAGACAAAGGGTGCTGCGATAGGTCGGTGTTGTTTGAAATATCTGATGTAGCGGCTAATGATTAAAAGTAACACAATTTTTTTTTAAACTAATCATTTATAATTTTTATAAAATACACATTTTTGTAGATGGAAGAAATAAATTTCAAAAAATCCGTTATGGCTATTGAATTATTTTTACATTGAATATTGAAATACTATACCTTCGACTAAAGCATTTTCTACGTCATTGATCTGGGCCCGAGCATCGAGATTATTGCCAAGTGATTGCGGGTTCTTGGCCTATAGAACCACAAAACAATTAAATGCTTTAATTATCTGCACGAATATCAAATGTTTTTATACACATTTAGTTTTGAAGTTGTATAATATCAACCATAATTTTGTTTGAAATAACATAAATATGGTTAGCTGTTTTTGGTATAAAGGCCGATATAGCTTACTAGGAGCACTCTTATCAATCAAGATAATTTACTTATTAATAATTCCTATTTATGCCATCTAAAGGCAATTTTATTTGAAATTACATAGAGATGGCATAAGGCAAAGTTAATGAATTTTATTTTTAACACAGGTCTACAAAATAACGATCTCGTAATCCGAAAAATAGTTATGATAAATGCGCTGAGCAAGAAATGTTTTAGATTTTTTTGAACCTAAATATTTTCAAATAAATGAGGTTAATGGTGTAAAAGGGGGTATTTTTTAGGTTTTCAAAGGGCACATTTCAAAATTTCATTTGATTTCTATTAACAGTTTTAAGATCTAATTGACGAATGATTAATCTACAGGGCTACAAAATTATTTTTGGTTTCACTTCTACGTTTAAATTTATCCGTGTTAACCAGAACCACTTCAATTGATTGTAAATGTGTAGGTTTTGGAAACAAACTACACCATATTAAGGTTCAGCGTAAACTTCTCTATCACAATTATGTGTGAGATTAGAGGATATAATCACAAGGTCATGTGTAGCCCCCTATGTTATTGTCGAGTTTACATTAGTGTTGTAAAAGCGGCTGAGTTTGGTTTTGGTCGACTAAACATAAGCAAACCAATGTTTTTCTTAGTCGACCCCTAGGCTTAGTTGAAATTTGAAAAACAAACCAAAAGCAACCGTTGATCTTAGTAAAACCAAAGGTTGGCTAAACAAAACTCAGCCGTTTTTACAACACAAGTTTACATCAACATCATTTTCGTAAATAACCGAGTCGGTTGGTGCCGGTGTCATTTCAGTGGAGTCGTCGTTGATGCGCAGAAAGTGGCAGGAATGGCTGCCGTACATGTTTTTCATGTTTTCGTAGATGAAGTTGGCCCTGAAAACAAATTGCAAGGAGACATTCAGTACTTTTTACATTAAAGCGTAAACAATAATTTTAGTTGAACAAGATTTAGAGGCTGTATAATATTTTTAAATCTTGTGAATTCAAACGAATAATATGGGCTAAATATATTAGCTTTAATATATAAATGAATGTGGTGGTTCGGCTACCCCCTATAAATCCAAAAATTTAATATACTAATTGCCTAATTTTCAAAAAATAGCATTTCGCCCCATTCCTAAAGCATTCTTGCCCCTCTTTAAGTCTCATACTAGCTATACCCATATATGGCCTTGCTTGCTTATGCTACATGGCAAATTAATGTTTGAAAACACCAATAACATTTCCAAATTTAAAGAGATACCAAATTTTACAGATAAATTTTTTACCTAATTTGAAAGGAGAGATATGAAATACCAATTATTAGAAGGCACCAATATCGGATTAAAGAAACGAAAACAATTTTTACCTCATTGCTTCGGTAAAAGATTTAACTCTTCAAAAACTACACCTCAAAACTTAATGGTCAAATATCAAAAATCCAATTTTTTTTAATTTTATCAAGGATTTTACTTCGTGTCATCCATTTCGGCAGGGTCATGTAACAACACGTGAAAGTGGAACACGTTGGGGCAAAACCATTTATTGCCAGAATTACTAGCACCCGCCGGGCTGGGTCTGTGATGATGATGGAAGCTACCGGTTTGTGTTGATAAGGGGGAAGTACTCTGTGCATTAGAAGAGGTAGTCGTAATATTGGTGATATTTTGACCCGCAGTTTGTTGTGAGGTGATATTTTGACCGGCCTGAGATTGGTGTTGATGTTCGTGCTGTTGCTTAACCAGCCCTTCCAATTCTACCAAGGGATTGGGTACGTTTGTAGAAACTACGAATATACCTATGAAGCATAGCAATTAAAGTTTCAATGTTACATAAAATCATAATTATTCAACCATAAAATCGCTAAATTAACCTTGCCTCGACAAGGACTGATTCAAAGAAATAGGCAGGCGATCCCCTCCCTCTGATTATTCCCCTGCATTTTTATTGTAACAATCAATAGCTATCTTAATTGCAAAATTATTTTAAATCTTTTTTGGATTCCTGGCCTCTTCTAAAAGAGGAAGATGTAGACATATTACTCATATAATGTTTTTTATTATTGTTATTATTTTATTATATAATTATAGTATTTAATATTATGTTTAAATAATATCAATAAACTAACTTTATATCTCAATAAAAAGTTATTGCGAGAAAAAACTCACGGTTTTACAACGTTAACTTTAATCTTAATTTTCATGTGTTGGCCTGGAGAACTATTTGGAGTTTTAAGCCATTGAACTGAAATTAAAAGGGGGTAGTTAAAAAAATAACTTAGGGCGGACTAACGCATACGCGAACGCGGTTAGATTTTTTGAAGTATCATTTATTTTAATTATTTAATGACAACAATGTTTTACACATGGGCCCGCATGACCGCCTGGCTAATATATACTAATTTTATTTCTATACTAATCACTTGTTGTTAATTATTCCCTTGAATGTATGGCTATCTCTAAGTATTTGTATTATTTGTGATCATAAATTAAATAATTCGGGCTAATATTAACTAGCGTTAACACCTCTAAACCTTCACCCATCTTCTTCCACCTTTTCATATTTATCAAGTTTAACGCTATGTTTTACAATTTTGCAGATTCCGAAATAAGTAGACATAAACTCTTTAAATTCACCTAATCACAGCGTTAATGGAATAAATAACAGAATTCAAATTTGTTTAAATTTTTCTGCCCAAACCTGACCCGGTCCAATTTTTTAACTAGATCTCCGGCTCGGGCCTGAACGAACCCTTCTACGTGTCCATCCGGCAATGCCCTTATCATTAGAGCTGCCGAACTACCCGGCCCAAAATGATGATTTTTAAAAATTTTACTAATAATTTTGTTATTTACTTAAAAAATTCTTAATTTAATTCTCGTTTTTTTGGATAAGAACCACGATTAATAAATAATATACTATCAAAAAGGTAACAAAATATTGGACAAAAACGAAATAACTCACTATATACCAAAATCTCTTTGTGCCCGAATCGCCCGAATTTTATTATAGTGCTTGCCCGGGCCCGCCCAAAAGTCTAACTTTATTATAGTTTCTCAAGATTCTTCTGCCCCCCCCTACTATCCGTTTACATTTAAAGTATTTATTTCGTAAGTAAATAAAATCACAATTATATAATTCAAATCAGTTAATAAAGTTAAATACTTTCCTATCGGAACCAGAATGGATAAAAATAAAGCGGAATCACTTGTTTTTACTTTATAAATATTCAACATAATTCCAGGGAAATTAAAAACAAATCGATTTTTTAACATATTAATTCATCATTCGTCTGTTTAATAGTAATGTATTAAATGACACACAATAATTTAAAATTAAGTTTTATTGCCAATTTTAGTTTGACCAAAAAGGCATTCTTTTAAAACATAAGCACTTCACTAAATCATGTTGTTTTAAATAAATACAAAGCCTATAAATGTATAAATAAAGTCAAGTCTGATGATAAATATATTATAACAACTCGGTTTGCGAATAATCATATCACATTTTCGGATTAAAGAAAGATTAATTGAAGCAAGCATTATTGAAACTTAAAACTTAAGATTTCGTTTGGAACAATTATAAACAACCTCATCATGGGGGTAGCCAAAAAGGGGCAGGGAGGGGCGGCTGCCCCCCTAAATCCAAAATTTTGTCGTAATGTATTACAATTATAGCATTATTCTAAAAAATGTCTTTTTGCCCCTCCCTAAATCATTATTGCCCCCTCTTATTCCAATGCTAGCTACGCCCATAAACCTCATTATAAATTATATTTATTTAATAAAAATTTTATTCTTCAAATTAAAAAAAAAATTAAAATTTATGTAGTTTATTAATGCTTAGAAAACTCATCACTTTAAATAAAATCAGTAAAAGGTAATCGTGAGTTTGGGTATTACATGCAATAAAGTGCCTGAGATATTCGTGGTCTCCACTAAGCATAACTTTGAAAAATGTTTGACAGTAGTCATCAAACCATGGGCAGGATAAGGGATATTCAATGTGGTACTTTTGGTCTACATGTAAATAAATATCACATAATAAAAGACCAATATATCTTATTTATTTAATTTTAACCACATAATTAGCTAAAAAAGCTTTATTTAGAATAAAAGTAGTAAAGTGGGAACTTAGTAAACAAAATAAAAAACCAAATGTATAAGCATATGAGCAAGTTTAGTACAATGTCAAAATGATTATAAAAATTTTGTAGCTTATAAAGCTTTACATTAATTACATAACATGAAGTTAAATTTTTCTAAAAAATGTAGTTACCCACATTTTATTTTAATATTAAAGTAAAAATTGATTAGTTACAATTTTAATCTGAATCTAGTGGTATTGAATATCATTGTCATATGTTATCATTGCAAAGAAAATAACTTCTATGAAAATAATGAAAAAATATATTAAATCTATCATATTAATTATTTATAAAATAACCTTCAAATATGTATAAATCATAAGTAAAAGAGAGAATGCAGTGAATTTAATATAATTTAACGTTTAAATGTATAACCTTTGTTTTTTGCCCATAAATAGCATTCAAAATATAAAAAAAGCTATAAAAACATTATATGCCTGATGTTGCACATCCTTTCTTTAATTGAAACTGAGAATAAATATTATGCATATTGTGCATATCATGGTTTTGAGTTGTTAGGGATTCATCATCATTAAATATTGTGACATATTTAGACACCGATTCATTAAGCAATTTTTTAGCTATCAATGGTTGAACACATTGATTTTTCATTTCAATAAAATTTAAATTAAATTTTTGTATGTTGTTAATGTTTGATAATGGATCTTTAATTTGAGCTAGGATAAATATAAAATAATTATGAATATATTGATACCATCTAGATATAGGTGCGAAAATGACTGCAAAATCTCAACAAACGATAATCGACTTTTTTGTGATAGAACTTCTACTTGATGTGTACACAAAACGGCAACATTTGTAGAGAACACTGATAATATGTATTCATGACAGGTTAGTTCCACTTTGGCCTATAAACAATTAAATTAATGCAATTTGAGATTTTACCATCTTAAGCTTTCCGTGGCGCTGTTTAAAAAAATTTGCTTACCATATGATATTTCATGTCTTGGGTTCAAAATGTCACAGTGTAAAATGTCACACGAATATCACGAAAAATTAAATCTCAAATGGGGAGGGAATTTGATGTGCATCTAAACCTAATCCTAACCCTAACCCTAAAACGCTGACCTAAAACACTACCCAATGGAAATTATGCACTTGCGCAATGAGTAATTGCGAATCTCACGATGTGGCTTAGTTGCATTTTGAAATGTGACATTTTGAAATGATACCATGAAATAGAAACAGAATTGGCGAATTGGGTTCAAAATGCCACAGTCCAAAATGCCACACTGGATATCACGAAAAATTAAATCTCAAATGGGGAGGGAATTTGATGTGCATCTAATCCTAACCCTAACCCTAACCTAAAACGCTGACTTAAAACACTACCCTGAACCTTAACCCTGTCCCTTAAAGTTTTATAGTGCAGCATTAATTGTTAAATGCATACGCATGCGCATTATTAAAATGCGCAGCTATCTGATTGGTCTGTTAAATGCATCGCATTATAAAAATGGAAATTATGCGCTTGCGCAATGAGCAATTTGATTGACGAATCTCACGATTGTGAGATTCGTAAAACGTGAGATTCAGTGGTATTTTGGACTGTGGTATTTTGAAATGATACCATTACCTAGAAGCTCGGGTGTAATATCAGTACTGCCCCTTAATCGGCGAGTAATTGTGGCCTCCAGGTCGAATCTGGCCAGAGTATTTACCCTTGGATCGTGGGAGGTAAGTAGTTTATGGGCGTTATCCACCGAAAATATATCCGAATCAGTAGCGCACTGAAGAAATCCTTGAGCCCCTTTTTTCAAAGACTCATAGAAGTAGCCATTGACCGAATGGACGGTGAGATAACAATTATTCCTTAAGGGGGAACTTAGGATTTGTCCAAATCCGCCCAATCGCCTTTGGTGTGGGACTCCATTCGCATAGAGTGGGCCAACATCGAAAAGAAGAATGTCTTCAAAACCTCTGCTCGTTGCCATGGAGTAAGACACAACGTCATTAGCCTCTCAGCAACATTCTTCCTCTCCTCCATGTCACCAATCGCTTTACGTATGGACACTCCGATAGGTTTGCCCAAAAGGTCCTCAAACTCTCCTGAGCCCAGTGTCCGCAGCGGAATATTTGCTATGAAGAATTGGGACAGTTCCATAAGGAGTTCCCTTAGCGTGGAGGGTGACACATTTGGAGGAGTTGACAGTTAAGCCCAGTCGCTGCGACATGAATGAAACTATGTCCAGTGAAGCCGTCAGGTCGGACTGGGAAGGGGCCAGCAGTAACAGGTCGTCGGCATAGGCCAGTACGCGGGGATCCAGGTGCCCGGACTGCAGATTCCTCAAGATGGGATCAATTGCGATATTGAACAGGAGCCCCGACAGCGGGCATCCCTGCTTAATAACTGATTTGATCGGAATCGAAGTTGTCATGCCCTCCTTGGCAGCAAAGGTCGTAGACGAGTTAGTGTAGATGTCACAAACGATTGCTACCAGTCCGGGACCAACCCCGATGGCCTCAAGTGAGAGGGTGAGGGCCTGATGCGGCACCGTTGAAAAAGCGCTGGCAAAGTCTACCCAAGCAACATAGACGTCCCTCCTACGGAATTTAGCTTTTTCTAGGCTCCGACGAAGAACGTAGTTATGTTGTAAGACACCGTCGAATGGCATAAATCCCTTTTGAGCAGGACTTAGGGCTTGGTTGCTTTCCAGCCACCGAGACTGTCTTTGGCACAAGAGGCGGGTGTAGAGTTTGTAAATTGTCCAACTCATTGTGATCGGCCTCCAGTTTTTGATGTCCCCCTCATCTCCCTTTTTGTGGACAAGGATGGAATCCGCAACTTTTTAGCCGTCGATGCGGTGATACTTGAGGCAAATATTAAAAAGAGCCTCCAGCCACTTTTCGCGGGGATCCAGGCGAAGCCAGTCGGCATACGTAATTCTATCCGAGCCAGGAGCCGTATTCTCTGTCCATTCGTCTTTGGATACAAATTCTTTTGGAAAAAGGGGCTGAGAAGTTCGATGGCTTGGGGTGGATCGAATCCTGATGGGTCAGTGGCACGCTGGCTCCCAATATGTTTGTAAAATCCCTCGATAGTGCTAACCTCTAATTGGCATCGGGGAGAATCACCATCCAGGATTAAACAGACGGCATTCCTCCAATTTCGCTTATTGACTTTGGCATCAGTCACATCCAATTTTGGTACGTTGCGTTTATACGCATAAAGTAATAAATACTTTATTTAAGATCAATCGAAAGGGAAACGTTGGGAGAAAGTAAGTAACACTTCTTTATATAATCGCGAGCTAATCGAAATTATAGTGGTAAATCCGCGAGCTATTTGTGATAATACAATTAGGTGAATTAACGTCGCAAAGTACTATGCCGCAAGTTATATAAGATAATACAAATGAGTCAATATAAGTTCGAAGTGACATGCAATATCGCTACCTGATTGAAGTGCTCTATCTGCACAAAATTCCAAACTGAGATAATTGTGTTCAAAGCAGAGTTGTTAAGGAGCGCGCACGTCAAGTGCGCGCACCGGATTTGCGGTGCGACGTGCTGGTGCGCGCACTTTTTTATAACGAAGAGCGAGTGCGGGTGCGCGCACCTGATTGAGTCGGTGCGGGTGCGCAATTGCGCTCCTGTTTTGCGCACATTATAAGTTTTACAATTTATTATTTATTCGAAATTGTATTATATCGCATATTTCACAAATTAAATTTCTTCTGGTTACTATATATAACATACATCTATGTTCCTGGTGGAGAAGATAACAAGGCGGGAAATTGGTTACTATCGATAGACAAAAAATAATCTAACCGCGATATTTCACATTATTTACGTACTATTTACTTTATCAATCAACGATTAATCTTTACACTTTTGAACTTGTCGCTTAATAAATAAACTATAGAAAAACACAAAAACGATTGAAGTTTAATAAGATTAGAAGATTAAAAACACAGACCGGTAATTTGAGTAAAGAATTACAATAAAGATTAAAAACACAGACAGGTAATTTGATTAAAGAATTACAATAAAATATTTAAATGATGATAATATATTTAATTCAGCGTTTTTTGGAATATTGTCATCTCCCCTTACTATCTTAATATTTCAAACATTTTTAAACCTATCTTTTCTATCGTAAGTTTAATCACTAATTACAATTAATTTTCATTAAAATATATTAAACTAGTTAATTAATTTTATTTTAATTATTAATTTGTATTATTGTATTGGTTGTCATAGTACTCCTTATCCAATTTTTTACTCTTTTCTTTTCTCACTGCTTATATATAACACTTTAATATGATAGTGAGTTATGGAAATAGAAGAATCAAGCTAAATGTAGCAAGCACATCATGCATGAAAATTTTTCCATTTCCAAAATATCCTAATATGTTTAAACTTAAAGGTAATCAGCATAATACACTTAATTTTGAGGTGCAAATCAAATTTTATGTGCGGGTGCGAGTGCGCGCACCTTTAATACTGGTGCGAGTGCGAGTGCGCGCACCTTTGTTAAAACTGGTGCGAGTGCGAGTGCGCGCACCGGAATTTCCTCAATGTGCGAGTGCGAGTGCGGCACCGGTTTTTGAAGTGCGTTTAACAACTCTGGTTCAAAGTTTGATATCTATAAAATCTAAACTTAATAATCATATGACTTGAAATTAAGTTTGATAGTGTAGTCTATTAGCATCTGTAATATTTTAGCCAAAAATTTGGAATTTATGTGTTTTTTAATAAAATATATAGATTTTTTTTCAAATAAAGCAAAGTTCTAAATTTATGCGATTTTATTTAGCTACTTTGCTCTATCTGCATTTTTAACAGCAAGTTTTACGATTTTGTAGACATTAAAAATAAATCATGACTTATAACTTTAAATAATAAATAAATATGAGATTATAAACCTAGTTATTTTTACTATTATGACTACGAACTTAAATTTTTTACTATTGTATACAATTTTAAGGTAGATTGGGGCTATGTAAGCGGCAAAATTTATTAAAATATAAAAATTATGAAGTGATCAATGTATATAATTTAATTCTAAAACAATAATGATTAATATCCTTTATTAAGCTCTAAAACCCTAGCATAGGTTAATTTGTATAGGGGTTGTTTTTAATTGACTCTGATTCTGATATTATTTAGTTTTAAAATTTTGTTTTCCTGAACTAATTGCCTTCGTTTACTCGGCAGACATACTATATAATTTCATAATGCAAGCCTTTTTTTAAATCAGGCATCTTCCAGAAATTTCAAAAAATTTCCTTTGATATTAACATACCCTTTTTCTTTTCCCCTTCAAAATTTTCTTTTCCAGCGATTGTTTCATTCATTAATTTTGTTTTGTAACCATCATTAACAAGTTCTTGATTTCGGCCCTTAAAACTTTGTAAAAGTTATGGCTATATTAATTGCTATGCAATTTATGGGCTCACTTTCCATTTTGTTTGTCACGCTGTTCGTGTCACGCACCGAATGTCTTGTCTTGTACCGAATGTCTTGTCTTACACCGAATGTCTTGTCACGCTGTTTACTTTTATTAATAATTGCTATTATTAATTTAACTAGTTTTTGGGTTCGAATCCCGGGTTTTTTTTGCTCTTATGATTGTTCTTGTTACTACCATTGATAATAAGACTTTTTGGCCGTCCGTTGGGTGCTGACCAATGAAAAAAATGACCATGGGCCAAAATGTGAATCCAAGTTTTATTTCTCGTTTTTTTTACTATTATGATTATTCCTGTTACTACCATTGCTATTATGACTTTTTGGCCGTCCGCTGGCTACTGACCGATGGAAAAAAAATGACCATTGGCCAAAATGTGAATCGAAATTATTTTTCGTTTTTTTGGCTAACATTGACAATTACCCTGTACCCTCCCCTAGCAGAGCCTATGCCTCTACTGATATGGGTCCATGTGCCCCCCCCCCTACAAAAGCCTATGCCTCTCCTGATGTGGGTTCGAATCCCGGAGAGGCCAAATTTTTTTTTTATTTTTTTTGTTTAAATTAATATATTGTTCTTGTTAATACCATTGGTAATAAGACTTTTTGGCCGTCCGTTGGCTGCTGACCAATGGAATGAAATGACCATTGGCCAAAATGTGAATCAAAAACTTTTTTTCGTTTTTTTGACTCTTATGAATTTATATCCACTTTTACCGTGTCCTGGCTGCTGACCAATGGAAAAAAATGACCATTAGCCAAAATGTGAATCAATAATTTTTTTTCGTTTTTTTTGACTCTTATGAATTTATATCCACTTTTACCGTATCCTGGCTGCTGACCTTTGGCAAACTGTGTAACGAAGTTTTTTTTCGTTTTTTTTTACTCTTTTTGTATAAATAATTAACTAATCATTTTGCATTTAATTCCCCCCTATAGGCATTCTCGCCCCTTCCCTCATTTCTCGCCCATAAATTGCATAGCAAATATGCTACTTTTATACAGAGTATAGAAGAGTTCGCCATTCCCTTCTCCTCTTTCCTTCCCCCCTTCCCTTCCCCCTCCCCCTTCCCACGAAGGCCGAAGGCCCGAGTTTATTTTATATAAATTTTACTTATCTTCATCCTTAATACTTCTTATTTTGTCAATGTTTGACATACTACATTGAGAAAATTAATTGTAGAGATATTATTTGGTTAAAATTTAAAAGCAGACGATTTATTCACGTGATTAAATGAGCGCTTGCGATTGGGTAATTGAAGATAGAGCAAACCAATTTTTAAAAAATATTGATATTCGCGATTTAAGCGAAATAAGAACCTTAATAGCAAAGCCAAAAAAAATTTTTCCACATTTTTAAAAAGTTTATAATAAAATATATAAAAATCTACGGAATAGCACTTTTATTTTATTTTTTTAAAAATTGCAGATAGAGCACTCTAATGCTCAGGTAGCAGCGATATGCCGCGAGCAATCAATTAAATAGTGTTGAAACAACCGAGTTAACAACCTTTGCAAATATTGCATGCACGTTATACACATGCGTTTTAAGCAAGCATAGTGCCTATATATATTTATTCAATATTTTTACAAGTTCAGCGTTTAATGAATATATTTTATTTCTGGAATACTATTATAGGCCATATGGAATTCATGTTATAGAGAGTAATTAGGTTTCAAAAATTACTACAATAATTTTATATAATCCGCCAGATGGCAGTAAACATTTTACATAGAATAAATTTAGTGCCATATAAATTTAAATATTTTATGAAAGGCATCTGTTATTTGGTACTTTTATAAAAGTCTTTGGGGGTCGGGGATATAATATGTGATTGACTTAAGTTGGGGATATAAGTTATGATTGGCTTAAGCTTATATTACCTAAAGTTGCTTAATTAATTTTTTGCTTATACTCCGACGCGGGCACATGCGGCGCGAGGGGAGGAATAGAAGCAGCAAATGCACGCACACGCAATGAGCAGTATGCCTGAGCAACGGTATAATGTCGAATTTCATATGAAAAGATGTCACAAAAAAGTTGCTTTAAAATCTGCCGTAGCTTTCAACTATTGTCAAAGTTTTAGGGAAGGGGGACAAATATTTCAGAATGAGAACAAATTATTGTGCTCAGTATTTTATTCAATTTTTGCTCAGTAGAATAATTAAATGCTCAGTAAATAATTTAATGTTCAGTAATTTAATTATTTGCTCGTTAATTAATTCATTTGTTCAGCTATTATTTCTATGTTGCTCATTGAATTTTTGCTCTGTAACTGAAATTTAATTTTAAAATAAAATTAATATTTAAGCGAGATTTGAACCGGCAATGGACATGGGTTTTGTGTAGTCGACCTTAAAAGTTCGACTACGAAAAAGGACAGAATTCATTTTTGTCTGTTTTGGTGACAGTTGTCAAAAATATCGTTTGGAGAGCTAAATAAATTCTCTAAATGAAAATCGGTGAGCTAGATATATCATAAATAAATTAAGAACTTTGCCCCCCTCCCTTTTTTTGCCCAGTTGGTTCCCCCCCCCCCTTATTTTTTACCCTCTTTCTCACCAAGGGAGAGGGGGGTGATTTGCCCCCCCCCCCTTATTTTTAACCCTCTTTCTCACCTGGGGGGAGGGGGTGATTTGCCCCCCCCCCTTTTCACCTCCTTATATTTTACCCTTTTTCTCACCTGGTGGGGGGGGGGCAATATTTTTTACCCTCTTTTTCATCCGGGGGAAGGAGGCAAACTTTTTTTTACCCCTCCCCTTATTTTTTACCCTCTTTCTCATCTGGGGGGGGGGGAGATGATTTGCCCCTCCCTCTTTTTTTCATTTCTCCCCTTACTTTTTACCCTTTTTCTCATCCGGGGGGGGGGGGGGTTTACCCTCTTTCTCACCAGGGGACGGGGGAGAATGATTTGTCCCCCCCCCCTTTTTCACCTCTCCCCTTATTTTTTGCCCTCTTACTCATCCGGGGGATGGGGGGTGATTTGTCCCCCCTTATTATTTGTTCTCTATCTCACCCGGAGGCCCCACCCGTGTGAAAAGGGGGGGGGCCAAATCACCCTCCCACCCGGGTGAGAAAGAAGTTAAAAAAAGTGGGGAGGGGGGCAAATCACCTCCCCCCTGGTGAGAAAGCGGGTAAAAATAAGGGGGGGGGGACAACGGGACAAAAAAAGGGAGAGGGGCTAAGTTCTTAATTTATTTTAAAAAAAATTGTATACCAATTAAAATATTGTTTATAAAATATAAGCGCTAAATAAATGAATATCACAAATTATGAATTTATATTACTGAGCATTTTAGCAAAAATACTGAGCATTATTAGTTTAAAGCTGAGCATTTTAAAGTTAAATTACTGAGCAATTTTGAATTTTTAACAGGGCACTTTAATAAAATACTGAGCATCTTTTACTGAGCATTTTTTAATTTATTACTGTGCGGGACCCTTGTTTGTGTTGCGCTGATAGAAATAATTAATTTTAATTAATTTAAGATTTAATTCTAGATGAAATTTTACTAAGCTTAAGCCTGTACAAAAATTTTCTGCTCCTAGTGCGTGTTTTAGTATAAAAATTAATTTGATTCTTAATTATTTCTCTAAAGAGCTATCTTATCTTATTCAACAGAAAAGTAAAATGGTAATACCAGCATAATTTTAGTACTAAAGTTAATTAATAATTTACTTTTTCAAGCTTTCAGCATTTAGTATTAACACTAGAGAAGAGGATCATAACAAAATACAAATAATTATTACTCAGTAAATGATAATTTTATGAACTATTTTGAACACTTCGTTTTTGAACTTAATTTGAATTTTCTTTATTTAAAAACTAAGTGTTAATTTTAGAGTAGAGATCAATAATTAAATTTAACTAAGAATAATCCTTATGGTTTAAATTGATTTTTTACATAGCCAACTTTATTAAAGCAGTTGGCACTTTGCATCCGCAAAGTTAAAAAGCTACGGCCTGCAGATAGCCTGGTTGGCATATCCAGAAAAATTGAAAGAATCATTGCAAATTGCCTCCATGGAAGAAATCCCACAGGCGGAATTTGGTGACAAAATTTAAATTTAGCTATTATTTTTCAATACAAATATTATTAATGCATTGAAACTCCCCCCTTAAGCAATCCTGCTTTCGCCAAACTCTTTCTTGTGGGTAATCTAAAATGAAGATATCGCCGAATCGGTGTCAAAATGTAATGAGACAAAATATAATGGTTAAGCATGAATGACAGCGTAAACTATGATATTAACTTTTTTAATACATTAATTTAATGTTTTAAAACATGTTTAATATATGCACTTCCTTTTATTAAATTTATAATTATAATAGTACAGTACAGGTAGGTTAGCAATATAAATTCGAATATAACAAATACTTAATAAAATATATATATACAAAATATATTATATAGGCGATTTGAGATTAAAAATATAGAGTTGATGGTGAGCCATATAAACTTCAGGTCGATGCTAAAACATAGGTAATGACAAAATAGGTATATATTTAAAATAAAGTAGTTTAGGAATCGAAAGTATTTAGTTTTATGACGAGCCCAGGCGCGTAGCCAAGGGGGCGGAAAGCGGGACATTTCCTTCCCCTCGACCAAAATTTGAAATTTTTTTTGATTAATAATTAGATTAAATGGGTTAAAATATCATAGTTTAGTTGCATAAAAGATCACTTATATAAGCCTGAAAACATAATATATACATTCAATTTTCGAAATAAATTTTCGACTAAATGCATTGTAAAATTTCCGAATATGACTGTGAAAATTGCTATGAAAAAAAAACTTGGTTGAACATTTTTTTCATGTAAAAACATTAGACCGCTCCATTGCTAGGAAGTGACTAATTAAGCGATTGTGTTTAATATAGTAATTAATTTCTTATATATTTCGATTGTTATAAATATTATGGTTTGCGTTTTAAGTTATTACTTGTACATATATAGATAAAACATATGCATATCCAAACCTAATTAAGCATTGACTATCAACTTAAATATTATTTGTGGTAATCTATCTACTCTATCCTATATATTAATAAAATTTTAATCCATTGATTAATAAATCTCTAGATGATACCCTGTATATGTTCAAAGATGTAGATGAAAACGTCTCACCTATATATAAACACTGATGTAGTTTTCAATGGCGTAGCCAAGGCCCCCCCCCCCTTAAGCAAAAATTCAAAAACAATTGATATAAAAAAATATTAAATAAATAAAATTTCAGCAAAAAGCTTTAACTATATTTTTTGTCTTCTAAACACAACATCCATCAATAAGGTTTTTCTATAATCAAGAGATTAAAAGCTTATTCAAAAAATAGGATGACACCGATGGAAAGAAACAATATTAAATTATCATAGGTAATGCTCACTTCAGGTGATATCTCTGAATGACAATCACTGGGCAAATGAAAAAATCAAATGACTATTTATTATAATGTTCCTCATTCTATACACAGAATTAATACCTTTTTCATTTATCATATTTGTCTAAATTCTGCTAACCCATCACGGATTGATAAATGACAGAAAAATAGTAACCATATAAAAATCATGGTTATAGTGCCCAACCAGGCCTATTGAATTTTAATTTACGACGGTTGCCTGCCCGGCATTTAGCCGAGTGGGCCTGACTTGTTAAAAAAAAATTTTTGGCAGCTTTCCTTCCCCTTGAGAAAATCCTGGCTACACGCCTGGACGAGCCTCAATTAAGCAAAATACAATGACTATACATGAATCCAATGATGAAAATATAAAACATCATACACCTAATAATTCTCTATGAGATAATATATAATAAAAAAGTAGGCAAGAAATATAGGAACTCCTCCAGCGTCAGTGCTACTTCAGGGTATACTTACTATCATGCGGGCCGGTCGCGGTCACCTGAGGTCATGAGACGGGCGCACCCTATCTCCTATATACTTGGTGGCGGGAGAGTTATAGAGCGCCTGACTCGTCCAGCGGTTTCCTGCCCATACTTTCCCACTTTAATTTTAGTATATTGAAAACCTGCTACAGTCAAAACCGTTTAATTGCAAAGCCTTGGGCCTGAAAAAAATCGCGATCAACCGATATTTCGCGATTAAACGATGGAAATATAAGTATATGTACATTATATTAAATATTCATTTCTTACGCTTCGCAATAAAACGATATTTTATATAATTATCTGGTTGATTTAAGGACTCAAAAATGTTTGTGAATATCAGATATTGTACTATTAAGCGATTTGTCACTAAACGATGTTTTTGTTAATATTATCGTTTAAAAAAAACAAAAAGGCGGTTAACTTCGCGATTAAAAGATTTTCGCGATAATCCGATTTGCGATTAAAAAGTTTCGACTGTATAACCAGTATAGGTCTTTTAATCCTAAACCGACATATAAAATGGGTAATGTGCGCTCTTCTAATATGAAATTTAGTGTTCTGCGCACATCGGTTTTGATTGGTCGAAAAACCCAGCAAAACGAAATGGCAACTTATATGTTGACTTGAGAAGGTTATCGCATTATAAAATATTTTTCATTTTATTTGCTTTATTTTTATATATTTCTTCCATTCAATCATGTTACGAATCCAATCAAATAAATAAAAAAGTTTTGCTATGAGTAAAGCAATTCTAAAGAATATTAGCTGTGGCTAATAAGGTCAGGCTCTATTTTTGGGATGGATGTATTTATTTGAGGTAATAATAAAAGAAAAGAGTTTTATTTGAATATAAGGTAATGCTCAAATAACGCTCTAAAACGTCGTTGGCTATTCGTATACAATTAAATTAATTACGATTCTACAAATACACCTTTGGGAATTAAAGGAGTTGGTAAAAAAATCAAAAAAATTTGTTTGATGGAAGGGGGGTGTTAGTGATATTTGCACTATTAGCCAGTTTGTTGTTCGCCTACCTTGGTTGTTAGTGAGGTGGCCGAGGTGCGAGTGATGGTTGTGTGTGTGATGGTTGTGTGAAGTTGTTGTACCCAATATATTAGTAATATAAATGCCGCGGGCAGACGCATTCATATTGAAATCGCAATCGATCATCAATTGAACCGGTCCGCGGTGGTGAGAATGGTGGTAGTAGTAGATGTTATTGTTTTTGCAACCGTCCCATCAATGTCGTTGGATTTGTATTGCATTGTCAAGCCGAAACTCATAACAAGAGGCCGTGTAAGTGTTGATGTTATGTTGAATTTTTGATGTAAATATGGCCATGAGAAGCAGTGGACAATATTAGTCGACGGCAGACGTTGCAAAGGTTGATGGTAAAAGGCGTGTGGGTTGTCATCGTATTAGCAACCTGGGTAGGTAGTTTCAGTCGCTCACAGCATTGGAACACGTATATATCGAGATTATTTAAAGGTTTGCTAATGTCGTATTTGGTGATGGTTTTAAAAAGTTGTGCCTAAAAAACAATCTGAATTGCATTATATTTAAATAAGATAACCATGACACCGGTACTAACGGGACGGGTCGTGGAGGAATAAAAATAAAGGCTCTCCAGAAATGCGGGGTCACCAGTTTTTGGGAAAGGAGATACATTTATTATGTAACCTGAGGGAAATAAAAAGAGTAAGATATTTGAATAATCATTTAAGATATTGTTCAATTAACGCTCTAAAACACCGTTGGCTATTTGTTTACAATTACTTCAATTACAATTCTACTCGTTAATTGTATTGTTTTCTGTATTTATAATTAGGTTATCCACCTTAGTCTTTTATTTATATACCTCCTTTAAATTAATATAATTGTCTGAACTTTAATTCTCTATTGCCTATTTGGAACTAAATGATCTGATGCTCACAAAATGTACCATATATCAGCTCAGCAGACCTTTGGGCATTTTATATTTATTTTTTCGGACATCTAGGAAGAAGTGTAGTGTATCGCCAGAACTTATATTGTAAGGATTTCGATCATATGCGCCTCCTTTAGTATGTCCAAAAGTTTGAGAAGCAAACGTAAACGTAAATTCCGTGCAATCAAAAGGGGGAGAAATGAACCCAGAGAATTAAAAAAACTAAAAAACGCTATCGAAAATTTGAAAAACTGTGAGCCTGTTAAGCGATTTAAAGAAACCGGTATATTAGTTTAGATTATATATATCATAAAAATAGATTTAGCCATTGGATATCAACCTGAGTCAATGGAGCTTGTAAAAAAATATAATGATATTACAAAGAAAGATGATAATGGTCAATATCCTAAATGGATGAATCAAAGGGCTATCAAAAAATTTAAAACTAATACTAAAAGATACAAGCGAAAAACAAAAGACAAAATTTTGTATTGAAAATATTTTATGCACAAAACAATGTAAATACATATCTCTTAATATGTTAGAAAAATAAATGTTGCTGATTTATTACATTATGAATCATTTAATTCAAATTCTATTTTTAAAGTTTACTTATTTCACAAAAAAAATGTATTAACTTATTTAATTCAACAAAAATTATAAGATATAATTGCATATTTTTTTTAAAGTTTATTTGTACAAAGTCACATATATATACAAAAATATGTATTTGTTATATACAAGGATATTTATACCAGAAATTTAACATTACATGTATAAGGTTTTATTACAAAATGGTTCATAATATAGATCACAATAATAAATATACAATAAAAAAGAATCTCATATAAGCCTTCCTAAAAATATTGATCTGGGATATTTATGCTTCAACGTATCCCATTGAACAAAAAATAGGTCTGAAATATAGTACAAGATTTTCCCTGACATTGACAAAGTTTCTGTCCGGCAAATACTTTCAACATACGTAATTGTTGGCAAATTAGTGAGGCCTATTATTTGATAAGTCAATGCTGCTAAGCATATAGGAACACATGTTCCAGGACCATTAGCTATTATCAAATCTGGTTTTTCATGCCAAAGCAATACAAAGGACCTAATTAATGCTTTATAAATAGGGATTAAACAAGAGGCCCATGCTTGATTCACTTCACGGCTTCTTGGAATCTTATAAAGTTTATATCCTTCAACATCTACCAAACTAGTATCTGAAAGTGATGCTCGGTTTTGAGGCTCATTTTGACTAGGTTCATTAGCCTTAGCAAGTTTTTCCTGAAATAAAATTTTGCTATTAACACCAAATAAATTTATATGTCGCATTAAAGTAATTGCTTAACCAAATTAAAGTAGTTAATAAAAATCCTTATGATAGCAAATAAAAATTTAAATTGGATTATACAAGGTGCATACCAGTTGAATTCAAATTTTACTTTAAACCTGTGCTTGCTTATAGGCATTAATTTTGGACAAGCTCTGGTAATCTGTTTCAGCTAAAACAAAGATTTTAGGTGAATATCGTTCAGGACCCATGTTTTTTATCAATCTAAACATTTCTGTAGTATGGCCACCAGAACCCAAAATAATGAGTGTTTTGACAGGGATTATTGTGAGATTGTCATTTGTTAAATTGGCTTGGGAATTGGGAGCATTGATATAAAATTTTCTCTTTCTCCTCAAAACAGCTTTGACCATCATAATACGTAATGTTATAACCATAAGGGCACCAATAATGTAATTCGCAATCATTTATTCAAATATGAGCTATAAAACAGTTAAGCTATCTTGTATAACATTAAATAAGTAATTGGTAAATAACAATTTTAAATGGTTTTACAAGTGTTTTTATATTTCTATATAATAAACAAAAATGTTTTCTAAAGTAAGGCTACAGCTTAATAGAAGCGGGACAACAAAAAATATTTAAGATCTATTGAAGCGATTATTTATAAATTACAATTACTGCCTTTTTTATAAGAATTATCTCAGCTGTTTTTCAGTTCTCTTTTGCGAGGTGGCCACGAATTGCTACTTGAATACGTATGCTTAATAATAAAAATATATAGACTAGTAAACCAGCCCCGCACAAAAACTCCTCTTCCCGTTTAACATACAGCATATATAAATAAAACAACGTCCTGCTTTCACTCAATATCTGCTAGGAATAAAATGTTGTAAATATCTAAAAATAGTTCAACTAAATATTTCCTATTTGCTGCGGAAGCAGACGCCGACCCTTACTATCATGAATGGCCGGTGCCTTTCTTTCTTTACAAGGGCCTGCTAAAAATACAAATCAAAATAAACTTATTTAGCACTAAATAATTTTAACCTTGTGATTAGTTACGGGTTTCCCACCTTTTTATTTTCTCCCCCCCCCCTCCCCACCTATTTATCTTTTTTGAACCATAATATGAATTTTTCTCCGAAAAATAAAGTTATATCAATGTATCTTCCCCTCGCCCTGCCCCTTCCTTCTAAAGAGTAGAAGTAAAGAGCTTGCCTCTAGGTTATAATTTTTAATTTATAGAATAATTTCACGGTTTCTTTCTCTCTCACCTCCTCCCTCACCTACCGTTCACTATCCAGAGGTACGCAACCAATCATGGCGCACTGTCTAAATTTTAGAACTCGCCCCTATGCCTTATAAACAAACAAAAGGAAAAATAGAATGATCCTTACCTAAAACAAACGAATTTTTACTTTCCCTTTCATACTGTGTATCTCAATCCACATCCCACAAATTATATAATAAATATTTTATAAATAAATTTTAAATCAATTGCATGGTGTGTATGTGAAGCCACAATCCATATTTTCAATTCGAATGTTAATATGGCCCACGTGATCTATTATATATTTTGGTGCCCTATCAACTCGCCGAAACTCACCAAGGGACATTTTCTGATTGGTTTTTTAATGTCCCCCAGCCATAGACTAATAAAACCATAGACTGCCGAACAGCTGATTTTTACTATTAAAATCATTCAGACACCAAAATAGCTGCCATATTGTAGGAAAATTCAACAACAGGGATATTTATACTTCTCCACAATTAAATATTGAAGAAAATAAATTAGATTAATAACTTAATTTATAAATCAAAAAAAAATAAGTAAATTAGAACAAAAAATTTCGCTGAATTCTATTGTTTGGTTGCAATTTCCCACAAAATGGCGCTTGCTATATTTGCTGGAAAATTATCAGCTGTTCGGCAGTCTATGGTTTTATTAGTCTATGCCTCCAGCTTAAAATCGTCCCCCATTCAACCAATCACAAATTTGGGGACATTTTTAGCTTGTGGACATGGCGAGATTGTTTTTGGCGAGTTGACGGGCCACCATATATTTTTAATTTAGCATTTAATTAAAATGGCGATTTTTTTATAAAATTTTTCATCTCAATTTTCTACACATCGTAAAAGGATAAATTGACAAATTTCAAAACATTAAAATTAGATAAATAAAAGGTAAAAATTAATGTTTATGAAAGTATTTTAATTGCTATGCAATTTATGGGCTCGCTTTCAATTTTCCGAAGTAACGCACCGAACGTGTAACGCACCTTCGTGTAACGCTGTAACGCACCGAACGTGTAACGCACCCATCTACACACGCTTAACGCTTATTATTGATTAATAATAATCAGTGCGTATATCGAAGTCAATGCCTAGGGTCTCTCCAACTCCATACCTCTTCCCACCCCTCTATTGTTCTTGTTAATATTGATTAATAATAATCAGTGCGTATATCGAATTCAATGCCGCGTCCATTAATGATATCGGGGGGAGAAATAACAAATATTGATTAATAATAATCAGTGCGTATATCGAATTCAATGCCTCGTGCAATAATAATATAGGGTAATATCAATTAAAAACAAGCAATTAATAACCTCTCTCCCCTCCCCCCCCCCGTAAAATCAATACGTCATTATTGTATTAGGGGGCGGGAGTGGAGGAGATGGTAGAGATGCATTAAGATCAGCCGATGTGGAAAAAAAATAATAATAGCGTCGCACTTATAAGGAATATGTTCACTTTTTTTACCATAGATATAAAATCTCAAATATCCTATAAGACTAAAATGTTGTGTTACAAAACATAATATTATTTACTAGGAAATTGGACTATATGCTTATTTTATTCGTACCACCGAATATGACCGAGGCTATTATTATACCGAGCATAAATATTCTAAAATCTGAGCTATTTCAAATGCTTAAATTTTCTTTTTTGCATTTAGTTTTGTTGGCATGCTTTGGCGCGTACACAGGATTCTCTCAAGGGGGGAGGGGACCAAGTTATTGGCGCCAGCTTTGTGACTTGAAGGTTCGGGTTCAATCCCCGGAGAGGACAAAAATTTTTGTTTTAAATTAAATTAATATTTTGTTCTTGTTAATACCATTGATAATATGCCTTTTTGACCTTCCGCTGGCTACTGACCATTGAAAAAAAGACCATTGGCCAAATAAATCGAAATTTTTAATTATTCGTTTTTGAATAGGTTAACATTGATAATTACCCTATGCCCTCCCCTACAAGTGCCTATGTCTCTACTGATATGGGTCCCTGTGCGCCTACAAAGACTTATGCCTGTAAATGTGGGTTCGAATCCTAGCGAACGTTCTTAATGGTTCGATACCGGGAGAGGACAAAAAATTTTATTTTTTTTTAAATTAAATTAATATATTGTTCTTGTTAATACCATTGATAATATGACTTTTTGACAGTGTTCTGGCTACTGACCATTAAAAAAATGACCATTAGCCAGTTGTGATGGAAATTTTAATTTTCGTTTTTGAAATGGTTAACATCGATTAATACCCTATGCCCTCCCCTACAAGGGCACCTCTACTTATATGGTTCCCTGTGCCCCTATAAAAGCCTATGCCTCTATTAATGTGGGTTCGAATCCCCGAGAATGCAAACAATTTGTATAAATAATTACCTAATCATTTTGCATTTAATACCCCCCTATAGGCATTCTCGCCCCTTTCCACCTTTCTCGCCCATAAATTGCATAGCAAATATGCTACTTTTATTAGAAGAGTTCGCCCTTTCCTTCCCCTCTTCCCTTCCCTCCTTCCCTTCCCCCCTCCCCCTTCCCACGAGTTATATTTATTTATTTTGATAATTTTATTTTGTAATAATCATATGTTGCTTTAAAGACACATTATGCAAATAAGGTATTTTATTTGAGTTTTATATTTTTAGAATTATGTGTGGTACCATACCTAATGATAATGAAGATTTAAATTTAAGTGAATCGTCTGAGAGGAGTTTCTGTCAACCCAAAATAATGATTTAGGACATTTAAAAGGTTATTATTTAACTGCTAAGTAAAAAATTATAAATTGCTAAGTAATTAATGCTAAGTATTTTAATTAATGCGATAAATATTTTATTAAAAAATGCTAAGTATTTTAAAGGAAATGCTAAGATTTTTATTTTAAAATGCTAAGTTTTTTTTATTAAATTGCTAATATTTATGTTTTACGCCCACAAATAATTGTTTTATAGATTTGCATGAAAATTAAAATGTTCAAGCATTTAATATTTGTTGTATTTATATAAAATTATATATATTTATAGTTTAGAGTATAATAAAAATTTTGGAAAAATTGAAATTTGTATCCTTAATTGCATAATGTGTATTAATCCACATACCGTTTATCTTCTAAGAAATTTAGAGTTTTTAAAAAAAGTGAGCCATGAGATTATCAATAGTATCGAGAGAAATAAAGAATCTAGTTTGCCAAAAAAATATTCTAACATAGTTCATGCAATACAGGGTTAAGAACCCACGCAAAAAATATAACCATTCATTATCCATATATTACCATACCCTGCTGTTTCATTTCTATAGTGTGTACGACTATTATCATAACTTTTTTGGAGTGTGCAACCGAACTAGGTAAACTATCTCTTATCTTCAGTACTTGCCGTAGATGGTATGTTAATTTTTGTATCATATATAAACCGAGTGTACTGCCTACCGACCTGCACCACGTTAAGCGACTGTTAGTCGGGGCGGTCTTACGTATGTATGTAATATAAATTTATATAGACCGTTTCTGTTCATACTAAAAGCTGTTCATTTCATAAGCTAATATAAAATGCTTGATGTCTTGTGGGGTCAGGGTTGTTAGGGCAAGGGTTAGGGTTCTCAATTAGATTTGCTTGGCTTTTGAAATGATCAGCTTTTAGTTTGAATAAGAATCTTATAGACTAGTAAATATCTCACCCATTCTTTGTTCACAGAGCTACTGTGCTTCAAAAAACGACAGCTATATTACCCCTCAGATTACTTTATATTTGTTCAACCTCAGTTGGTACTAGTGATAACCTATATGACTAATTCATATATTTTATTATAAGAAATTACTTGGTATCTTTTTTACCTTTTGGCATGATTTAAATCTTGGGAGTTCTATAATTTTACCACTAGCATGCATTCAATAATCAATGTAGGACATACAAATTTTTAGGTTTCTTTGAATTTTTATAAAGCCACAAATTTATGACGGTAATATTCAGAACAAAGAATTTTTTATGATATTATTGACACTAATTATTTAAAGATATTTATGTTAATAAATATTAAGGAGAAGAATTAGATCTTATTATATCATAAATTTTTTGAGCAGTTAAAATTTTGGTGTATAATTTTATTGCTAAAATTCCTCTACTTTATTAATTGCTATGCAATTTATGGGCTCGTTTTTGGTTGTCCGTTGATGTCCGTTGTCCGTTGTCCGTTACCCTATCTATTTGCATTGGGTATATTAGGTTATCGATTTTTTAAATTAATGCATGAGAAAGAGGTGCCCCCCCCCCTCATCTCTATCAAGAGGTGCCCCACCCCTCATCTCTATCTCCCCCGCGTTTTAATTGCTACGTTAAATTAATGCATAAGTATATTAATTGCTATGCAATTTATGGGCTCGTTTTTGGTTGTCCGTTGATGTCCGTTGTCCGTTGTCCGTTACCCTATCTATTTGCATTGGGTATATTAGGTTATCGATTTTTTAAATTAATGCATGAGAAAGAGGTGCCCCCCCCCTCATCTCTATCAAGAGGTGCCCCACCCCTCATCTCTATCTCCCCCGCGTTTTAATTGCTACGTTAAATTAATGCATAAGTATATCTATATTTAAATTTTGGGAATTGCTATGCAATTTAACTAGTTTTGGGGTTAGAATCCCGGAGTTTTTTTTGACTCTTATGATTGTTCTTGTTACTATCATTGATAATAAGACTTTTTGGCCGTCCGCTGGCTGCTGACCAATGAAAAAAATGACCATTGGCCAAAATGTGAATCCGAGTTTATTTTTTCGTTTTTTTTAACTATTATGATTGTTCCTGTTACTACCATTGCTATTATGACTTTTTGGCCGTCCGTTGGCTGCTGACCAATGGAAAAAAATCACCATTGGCCAAAATGTGATTCGAAAATTTTTTTTTAGTTTTTTTTTGACTATTATGAATTTATATCCACTTTTACCGTGTCCTGGCTGCTGACCAATTGAAAAAAATGACCATTGGCCAAAATGTGATTCGAAAATTTTTTTTAGTTTTTTTTGACTATTATAAGTTTATATCCACTTTTACCGTGTCCTGGCTGCTGACCAATGGAAAAAATGACCATTGGCCAAAATGTGATTCGAAAATTTTTTTTAGTTTTTTTTTGACTATTATAAGTTTATATCCACTTTTACCGTGTCCTGGCTGCTGACCAATGAAAAAAAATGACCATTGGCCAAAATGTGAATCCGAGTTTATTTTTTCGTTTTTTTTTTGACATATGAATTTATATCCACTTTTACCGTGTCCTGGCTGCTTACCAATGAAAAAAAATGACCATTGGCCAAATTTTATATATAACCTAAAAATTTATTATAGATGGTCTAACAGACAGCCAACTATGTAATATATATTTTTAACCTTATAAATGCATATATATTTTTTTATTGGGTTAATATATTTCATTTAATTAGATTGTGATTTCATAGAAAACCTAAAAAGTAATATTTAAAAAAATAATATAGGTATTAGATTCTAATTTACGATAAAATATATCGATAGAAACTAACACAAAATTCGAAACCTCCTTCAAAGGTATTATCATAGCCCGTTATTTCTAATTAAATTGAATCTACTATTAAACTCAAACACGAATTGTACTTTATTAGATGGCGCGCGTAAGTTTATTTAATTAGTAAAATTTTTCTACGTGTCATAGATATTACACCGCACGTGTGGCAGGGAAATGTCCGATATTTTTAAAATGAAAAGGTATTTTAGGAATCTGAAAAGGTTATTTTACCCCCGGCCGCCCTGGGCACCTACGGGTAAAGTTTCGAGCGAATCGGGCTGGTAGTTTAAGAATTTAGCCCTTTTTTAAAACTAAAAAAAAACTTTTTTTTTTAATTTTTTTTTACATTAAATTAATATTTTGTTTTTGTTAATACCATTGATAATATGACTTTTTGACCGTCCGCTGGCTACTGACCGACGAAATATATTGATTTTCTAAACATAAAACACAACTTTATTATTTCATTATCTATATAAATAACATAATAACTTCTACTAATTTAAAGCCAGCATGGTATAGTGGTTATAGCGCCGGCTTGTGAACTGGAGGTGTGGGGTTCAAGTCAGGGAGGGGACAAGTTTTTTTTTTAATTTTTTTTAATTAAATTAATATTTGTTTATGTTAATACCAATGATAATATGAATTTTTGACCGTCCGCTGGCTACTGACCAATAAAAAAATGACCATTGGCCAAATAAATCGAAATTTTTTTTCGTTTTTGAATTGGTTAACATTGATAATTACCCTATGTCCTCCCCTACAAGGGCCTATAACTAATTAACTAATTATTTTGCATCTAATACCCCCTATAGGCATTCTCGCCCCTTCCCACCTTTCTCGCCCATAAATTGCATAGCAAATATGCTACGTTTATACGGAGTATAGAAGAGTTCCCCCTTCCCCTCTTCCCTTTCCCTACTCCCCTTCCCTTCTCCCCCTTCCCACGAGGGCCGAAGGCCCGAGTTTTTTTTATTTTTTAACCTATTTTGGGTAAGGATGAGCGTAACAATTAAAAACGTCAGAACATCTTTCTAGCCTATAAATTTTTGAGAGCAAAAACTAACATAATTAAAATCCCGTATAAATATATATAAACGCAGTTTATATATAGGTGTTTTAATCAGAAAAAAAATCAATTTAGCTACTCATATTAGTAGGAAGCGTCTGGATATATAGTGCCAAAAAACCGACGAAACGTCAAAAATAAGTACAAAATTTAATCAGGTGGAAGGTATAATTAAAATTGTAAATGTTATAATTTGGGAACAGATAAATTTTGAGCATTTATATTTCACAGATCATATCCTAATAAAAAATAAAATTATTTGAAAAAACAAATTAGCTAAGCGACTGGTTTTACTTGGTAAAAATGGCCCAGGACTAGTGTTGTTAACTAGCACGTTTTAGTAGACCTAGACTTTTTAAAGGAGTAAGCACACTTGTTACAATCACCATCAAAGGAGTTTATGATGAGAAGCGCATCTCCAGAGTAAATCCTCATTGATCCTCTCATATGGTCATCCTCGATAAAATTGCTATGGAACGAGCGTTGTTGTCTTTATAGGACCGCCAAATGTAACGTATTTTTTAGCTATACACAACCTAAACATTCTATGAATCTTACATTATTATTAATATATTGCACAAGGTTGCTAGTTATATATGTTGACAATAACAACTAGCTAACACCCCGTAAGCATATACAGTCGAAATCGTATAAGTGATAATCGGATAAATGGTAATGTTTTTAAGTGATAAGCAGAGCTGGTACAATATTAATAAATGTTATTGAAATAATAATATATTTTAATGGATGTTATTTAAATGCTCAGTAAAAAATTCAAAAATTCTCAGTAAATAAACTTAATAATGCTCAGATATAAATATAAAATGCTCAGTAATTTTAATTAATAATACTCAATATTAATCTATTTAGATTTAATATTTTATAAAAATAAAGTTAAATTGAGTTTGTGGAAATTAATATAGTTTTTTATTCTGGCTACATTAAACAGATTGCAGACCTGATTGTTTAATTTTTATCAATTAAAAGGTATCTTAGTGTCTTAAATTTTTTCCTCCCTTCTCACCCTTCAAATAAATATGGCAAATTAGAAAAGCTATGAAAAGTAATGACCTATATTTCCCATTCTAAAATGCTCTGTCTCTCCCTTCTTAAATTTTACTATGCTTGCGTTTATAATGTATTTATTTGCAAATTTATTGAAAGTTATCAATCTTAAACTTTATAAAGGCAAAATATAAAATTTTTATTTAAATATAATCACAAAATAATTATTAACAATTGAAAATGGAAAATAGACAAATTTTGCTGGATACAACTTTCTTCAAAAACCTAAAATTTATTATATAATCAGTGTTAAATTATCTAAATTTACTATTACTTAACAATAAATGCTGATTTAGCCTTTAAGGGTCTACCTCGCTTTCTTTTTTGCCCCAAACTTTTGGCTTCTTTAGGTGGTTGGCAAAACAAAATTTAAGTTTAATTGCCAATAAAACCCTATGCTTGCAAATATATTGTATAAAAAGCAACAATTGCACTTGCCTTTATAGCATTCTTCACAATCATTTGGAAATTCACATAGTCAAACCCAAAAATTCTTTGACATTGCTAATGTTATTTTCACTAATCATAATACTTCTTGCTGGTATACAATACTCAGTAATATTAAGATGTTTTTTGGCAGGCTATTAATATTATTTCTTGCAAATTCATAACCTTCTGTCCATAGCTTTAAATTTTTCATAGGTTTTGACAGTTTTTTAGAGTATTTATATTCAGGGGACTAAGTTTTAACCTTGTCCAAAGTCATGACCTTACACCTAATAAGTGGTAGGCCTTCTCTCAGTGAGAATTCATCTTTATTAGCCTATTGGCTGATTCTAAGGCATTATTAATTCATTGATCCCTAACCAGGAGGAAAGACAGGACCTAAAGGAACCAAATACGTTGGATTTTTTTAATTTTTCAAAGTCGAAAAGTATTCAAGAGTGTATTCACAGATTTATAAATTCGAATAATAGTGATTTGTTAATATATAGTGGTTTCCCTAAATTGAAGAAACTATTCTTTAAATTCAAGGTACCCCTACCATCTAGCGCCCCGTCGAGCGTCTTTTTAGTCTGGTAAATTAATTTTCAGTGAAAAGCGAACTAGCTAATTGACAATATAGAAAATAACTTATTATTGAAATCAAATCATCATTTATTACATTCTGATTTTTACATAAATGTTTAAATAAATAATATCAAAAAATATTGTTTTTTGTAACTTTAGGTGTAACTAGTTCCATCAGGTAAGTAACTGGAACTGTAATCAGTTACATTTGAAAATTTGCAACTAACTGTAATTAGTTACATTTTTTTGTGAAAGTAACTTTAACTTAACTAGTTACTGTGGTAAAGTAACTTTAACAGCTCTGGTGATAAGTAAGCGCGACGTTTTGTTTACAAAAACAATCATATACGCCATGGGCGTCGCCAAGAGGGGGAGGGCAGGGAAAGGCGGCTTCTCCGCTCTAAATCTAAATTTTGTTAAAATTTATTAAAATTATGGCTAAAATTTTAAAAAATATTTATTTTGCCCCTCCCTAATTGATTATTGCCCCCCTCTATTTCCTATGCTTGCTACGCCCATGATATACGCTAAATTTGCTTATGGTAAATGGATAAATTTAGAGTGGTCAAAATTAAAAATTTTATAATTTTCATTTGCATAATTGGTGTTTAGGTGATAACACTTATTACTTATTATTATAAATGAGTTTAACTTTTAAAAGATTTAAAACGAATAGAAACATCTTTATATTGTGATAAACTAAAAATAAGTACAAAATGTAAAGTGTCATGTGAAGGAAAATTAGCAGGAGAAATGGACAAAAAAATTGTTTATAAATTCACTCATTATCGAATTTAAAATAGTACATGAGAATTAATTAGCTTGATTGAAAAGGTTTGCCGAAAGGACTTCAAAAAGATGTGCAATAAATGGGCAATTGTTAATTAAGACAAAACATTTTTTTCGAATTTTGATGAGGATAAAAGATTATAGTTTTGAATAAATCCCGAATTGTATTATATAATTTGGTTTTTTATCTATAAAATTTTAAAATTGTGTTTATTTTATAAATAAATTGGGCGCTAATAATATGTTAGGCCTTTTAAATGACAGTTGGAACTAAAGTTTTTTTTACCGAAAATACTTTTTATATTAGATTTTTGCTGAGAAGCTTTTAATCATTATTTTTTCCGAAAACTTGCCAAAAAAAAGTTATTGAGCCTTTTCTCCACAAGATTACCAGGCCCTCCTATACCTAGTAAATAGCAATTTTATAAAAAGGGGTCTCTCTTCGGCAATCGGATTACTTCACTCTCCTCTCATATCTTAATAATTTTTTTAGCTATACATCCTTACTATGCGAACAACTGGATTTTGACATTTAACATAATGCGACTAGCAGATAACATTGCAACTCAGATTAAATAAAGTAAGAGAACAAATTATTGTGCTCAGTAATTATTTTATTTTTTGCTCAGTCGAATATTCAAATGCTCAGTAGAATAAACAAATGCTCAGTAGAATAATTAAATGCTCAGTAGAATAATTAAATGCTCAGTAAATAATTTAATGTTCAGTAATTTAATTATTTGTTCAGTGTAATTTCATTTGTTCAGTTTTTTATTCAAATCTTCAGTAATTTTTTTATTTATGCAAAGTAACTAAGAATTAGTTTTGAAAATAAAATCCTAGAGCGAGATTCGAACCCAAGATATCCAAGTAAGAGTCTTGCGTGTTTCCCATGGAGGCAAAGTGCTCGCCTGAAAAATGGTTTATTTTTGTTTATATGTTAATTAAAATAAATTTTATTTCATAAACTACCTCCTCCAAGTGCAATTGTCCTTCGTTTTGTAAACAATATATCTGCAAACATGTCGTTGGGTTATCAATTAAACTTAAATTTTGCCAACCACCTAAAGAAGCCAAAAGTGTGCCTATATGGCAAAAAAGAAAACGAGGCAGACCCTCAAAGGCTAAATCAGCCTTTATTGTTCAGTAATGGTAAGTTTAGATTATTGAACATTGATCAACAAATTTTAGGGTTTTGAAATGAAAGTTGTCTCCAGCAAAATTTGTCTATTTTTCATTTTAAAGTGTTAATTATTATTATTTATCTGTATTTGTAAATCTTTGTGATTATATTCAAAAAAAATTTTATATTTTCCCTTTGATTGATAAATCTCAACAAAATTTGCAAAAAAATACAATAAAAACATGTAAATTTAAGAAGGGAAAGGCAGAGCATTTAGAATTGGAATTATAGGTCATTACTTTTTATAGCTTTTTTAACTTGCCATTTATTTATTTAAATTTAGAGAAGGGAGGACTTAAAGGGAAAAATTCAAGACACTAAGATACCTTATAACCTTTAAAAATTTAACAATCAAAATAAACTATTTCAATTTCCATACATTCAATTTAACTTTATTTTTACAAAATATTAGTGCTAAATAGATTAAGGTTGAGTATTATTTATTAAAACTACTGAGCATTTTTTTGAAAATACTGAGCATTTTGGATTTATAACTGAGCAATATTAAGATTATTTACTGAGCATTTTGGATTTATAACTGAGCAATATTAAGATTATTTACTGAGCATTTTTGAATTTTTTACTGAGCACATTAATAAAATACTGAGCATATTTTACTGAGCATTTTTGATTTTTTAACTGAGCATTTAAATAACATCCATAAAGTAGTAGAGTTGACAAACAAGTTTTTTTTTAGCGAAAGGTAATTTAGATGTTGGATTTAAACCTCGGTTTGCTCTTAGTCCAAGAGGCAAACTTTCGGACTCATATGTCAACTATATCCATTGAGGTTCATCTAAATTATCAATTTTATCTCCTTGCTCGAATTTTTCATTATACAAGTTAATGAGCGGTTTGAAAAAAACAAGTTTAACTAATTTATTCCCACAAGATCCATCAATTATTGTGCTAAAAACGCAGAAAAATTATTTTGGCAGATTTTTACTGGTGATTTAAATGGCACAAACAAAGTTGGTTTATGGTACATTATATGGCTTTGTCTCATACATAAAAGACTTGTCATTTCAAGAATACTCTCGACACATTAACGGTTTACAAAATGTTATTAAAGCCACTGCCTAATATAACAACTCCTTTTTGTCGAGCGTCGAGTGGTCTGCTAGAGTGTTATAATTGTGTGTCTAAAATAGCCACACACACATTTAAAGTCTCCATTTCTTTTGAATACTTTTAATGTGGTTGTGGTGCAAACCGACCATGAGTATATTCTTTTGGCCTAAAGACTCGCATGTGCTATTAGATGATAATTTTTGAATTTAGAGGCAAGTAGCCACCCCCCCCCCGCCTCCCCCTGGCTACGCCCATGACACGCTGTGTGCTATGCCGTGCAGTCATGTATAAATAATCTAAGCTTAACAAGTGTGTCTAGAAAAACGGCACATGTGGCGGTGCTATAAAATTAACAACGCTCCATCCATACTAATTTTATCTAAGATTTAGGACCATAGGGGAGGGGATCAGTAATAAAAAAGGGACCTTACACTAGGAAAGCGCTTCACACGCTATCCTTTTTCGATGGTGATGGTACTATGTCTGTTTAATCCTTTTCAATGGCGCAGGTCTAATATGCTAGATAACAACACTTCCCATAACCACATGCACCACTGAGTTAAGTTTTTCCATAGTAAGGAGATTGAAAACTTATTAAGTTATATCAAAACAACAGGCTAGCCAAGGGCGGAGCGGGACTTTCATACCCCTTGACCAAAATTTTAAAATTTTTTGATTAATATAATCAGATTAGGTGGGTTAAAATATTATAGTTTAGTGCATAAAAGATTTTGAGACACTTATAAAAGCCTGGAAACATAATATCATTCAATTTTTCAGATTTAATTTTCGACTAAAAACTTGCACCCCACCATTATAATTTTCCACCATTGATTGTAAATTATGAAAAGCTTGTTTTCTTTATCTAAAATGTGAAGTAAACAGATTGAGTGATTGTATAATTTTGCTTATTAGCAACTTGAGAATTTTTTTAGATCAAACTTATATAATTTTGCTTTGGTTTCCGCCATTATTTAATTCTACCTAAATGATAATTTCTGCCAGTTGAATAACTTTTATAAGGTCCATGTCCTTTTTTAAGGTATAAAAGCGATAGTAAATGCTCTGATTAATGAAGAGAAGAGAGTTTTCAAAGCTGGTTATATATTGCCTTGAAGCTTCTCATATATTGTACTCGAAGTTTATTTTTGTTACATTATTAAGTATCAAAAAATATTTTGAATTTTTCCTCCCCCTTGAGAAAATCCTGGCTACGCGCCTGCAAAACAACAATAGATTAACAATTCATCGGAAATGTTCCCACCTCATATGAAATTCTTAAGAGACGCATAATAGAAGAAAAATCAACGATGTCTTATAATAATTTTTTAAGATTAGATTTTATATACAGAATTTATATATTTCCAGAGGTCAAATTTGTTAAAATATTCTGTCAACCCCGGCCTGGTATAATTTTCTAACAAAATTACCCACCCGGGCTCGCTTAAACCCTTCTAAGCGTCCGCACGGCCATGCCCGAATTATTCTAGCTGTCCAGCCCGAAATAATGATTTTTTAAATTTTAGATATTTTCAATAAATTGTATATAAAAAGCGCGATTAATAAAAATTATACAAAATAAAAAGCTGACGAAAGAATACACATACAAAATAATACACTCTATGAAAAATAGGCCCTAATTGCAAAAATCTTCTAGTGGTGCCCGACCGGTCTGCCCGAAAACCTAATTTTACGACAGTGGCTCCCCGGCAGACCGAAAGAGCCGGACATTTTCATCTCTCATTTTTTTGATATAAATAAAAATTATTTTTTAAAAAATTTCGCATCTGAGAAAATCCTGGCTACGCGCTGTCGTGCTTAAAAAGGTTTATTATATCTTGTATTGTATGCTCATTTTTTGTAAAGAAAACAACTCAATGCATAATGACACTCTTTATCGGTTAATGATAATCACTTTAGAAACACAATGTCGAATATATTATAATATGTAACACAACAATATCTACATTCATTTTAACAATCATCAAGTTTTATAAATACTATCTAAAGTCTTATTAAATTAGATAAATTGAGGATATATCGATGGTTTAAAACACGGCGATTAGATATTGAATTCTGATGGGACATATCTTTAAAAGTTGATGCTAATTAAATTAATTTAGGATTGAAATACACTCATAATAAACAATTGAGCATGTTTTTCATAATTTTGTGGGCAATTTCAAGTTTGAAAAAGGTTACACTATGATATTTTCGTATCAATACTAATTGTAACAATAATACAAGAGGAGTAATAATATAAATTTAATTATGATATTTTGCATGCCCCTGGCTAAGCACGTTTCTTGAGACAGAATGTATCTCATTCATAGATCGGTGACGTAGGAAGCTGCGAAGGGACAGATTTAATTAATATTCTTCGCAATAAACGTCGGGCAAAAATGTTCGGGTGATAGGGACATAAAGCATTTTTACAGTATTTCGGCCAAAAAGTTTATATTCGTATGTCACAAGTTGACGGAAAAAACCGGGGTTTGGCCTAATGACCGGCCTGATACGTTTGAGGTAATGGTAGGACTGGAGTAACGTCATTTTACGATGTTTCATGAGGTAGGCTATGACTAAGGTTGCGCTACGACTGGCTCCCACCATACAATGGACCAACGTTTTCCCCGGGGCCGCAGCAACTTCGCGAATCTTATCAGCTACCTAGTTTCAATCAAAATACACATATCAAAAAATTTATATATATTTATCAAACCGCGCAATTTAATTATATTTTAAATTTATTAAAAAAGTAGTAAATACCCAAGGAAAATTTAAGGGGTGATGTTTTATCAAAAAAATGCTAGTTTAGAATGAAAATCTAACGTAGTTATCGAATGATTAAAATGAAGCTTAATGGATTGTTAATGTCGAATGTCGAAAAGGACGATTTTTGACGGACCATTTCAGATTTGGATAGTTTTTAATGAAAGTGCAGGCCTCATTTATTAGAGCAAATTTTGACTAGCCATTTTGGGCCAATACATTTTAATGGACGTCTTATTACCTTATTAAACGGTTAGTAGTGTTAACAACCGATTCTTTTTTCCGGCATGTCCCGCAAAATATTAAAAAAATTTTATTATTACATTTACCTTTACGCATACCCCCAATCTTTAATAGGACCTAACCTTTATCCAATTCAGTCCATTAAATTTTTTTACTATTACTCATAATTCTAATTTGAATATTACCTCTGCGTCGGCGTACGACAACTTTAGTTATACCCAGAATATCAATATTAGTGTTAAGTGTCTGTCACATCTCTTATAAAAAAATTGTGCATTGCTAAAGCCAAATCTAGATCGAAACCTCAAAAATTTTGTCGCTTAAGCAATTTTGACTATCCCAACTAGCAAATAATATGTTGTATTTCTTACATGTAATTTGGTGTTTGCCAATAAAAATCACTAATGTAGCATATTTTCTCCCACAGCACTAAGATGGCCTCAACTGCAATCACAAATGGAATAATCGCATCATTAATTGTACTGTAACCATAGACTAATAGACTGCTCATCTCATATATTCATGCAGCAAAAGTGTTGCCAAAAACGACCGCCATTTTAATAAGTGAAGTAGAGTTTGTATAGCGATGGATTGTATTGGACAATAATCATTGGTCTTATAACATGAAACAACCCATTTTAATCATTATAGCGATTTTAAAAATTCATCAAACCAGATAAATTGGCCAAAAATCATGTTTCACATTTCCAAATGGCTGCTAAAATGGTGACACTTTTTAAAAGAGAATGAGCAGTCTATTAGTCTATGACTTTAACACCAATCATTTTCACTTAATATAGATAAATTTTCAAATAGAAGCCCGCAGTAAATTAAAAAAATATACATTGTTCACTCACCGTATCAAAATAGGGCATGAGTTGACTAGATGGGGTATCTTCGAGACGGATGGCCATGCATTCCACACCCGAAGCCCTGACATTGGGGAAATCGGCGGTCACATTGACGACGAACGTTATACTCTTAGCTCTTAGCTTGTATTCGTTGATCGCACTCGCTCCGCTCAAATAGAGGTGCGGGTTAACTTCGGAGATTGTGGTCAAACAAAGCACGTTCATGGCTGGAGAGTAGAGCAAACGTGCTGAAAAGTCTTGATCCAAAGCAGTGCTACTATTATTATTATTATCTAATGGTAGGCCAGGGGTTTGAGATCGCTTGACAACTTGATTTTGCTGTTTATCCTGATCGGTAGGAATGTTGGCACCAAAATTGCGTGACAAAGGATTATTGTAGGAATTGGGCGACGCCGTGATATTTCTCAAGTTATAGGGCAAGGGTGCTGTAATGGAGGAAAAGGGTTTCCTTTCGAACGGTCTTTGAGGGTAGGATTTGAGGAGGGGGTATTTAAGGGCGAGCGTTGAGAAAGTCGTGTTAAGCGATGAACTATATTCGCAACGTAAAAAAGAGTAGATTAAAAGAGTAGGTATTTAATTATAATGCGCGGTTTCTTGAAACAATTTGAATAATTAAGCATTTTTTTAAAATAATTCCCTTTGATTTAACATTCAAAATCTACGAAATAAAAGATACGTTTACTTAGGTTGAGCAGTAATTTAATAATGTGAAAAAGGGATGCGTTTTTAGCTAATAAATTATGCTTAAGTGAGAAGATTTGTATCTACATTGTGCCAATATGACACAAACAATTATGGCATAAACAGAGAATACGCTTGACCTCGATTCCAATGCGAGCGAGATCAAGGACGATCTTAGCCATTTATTAGTTGGCTTATAAAATAATTTATTTCGCCTTTTAACCACTATATATTATTTCATTTTCAAACACTGTGCTGCATTATAAATATAAATGATCTTACATTTTTTGAGCAATTAAATAATCCTTTGAAGATAATAAGTTATGGCTAAACGCTTTTAGCCTCGGGCAGAGCTATCAAACAAATTAAATTAAAACCGCGCTCATTATTATTTTTTATTAATACATAAAAACTTTTTTCCATAATTGTAGTTTCCCATTAAAAACCCCAATACACTTCACAACACGACAAAACACATCACGACCGCCGAAGTGAACCCATAAATTTTTTAGGTAATAAATCACTCTAATAAAATATTTTGTCCGATAAATTCACTCTGGCTTATATCACATTGATGGACCCTCCTTTTAAATTTATTATATAATTAACCCTTTATAATTTTGTCAACATTAGCAACTGCAAAATTTAAATTTCCTATTTTAATTACTTTTTAATTTCCCTAATTCATTTCTCGTTAGGCAATTCGTTTATGTGATGTCAAAATATAGAAAAAGAACTTAACCGATATGAGGCACGGAAGATGAGTTGCCGACGTAAAAATAAATCTGACACTTTTATTTGTAACAATCATGGTAAACATTTTAATTAGTATTTACTTTTCCTAAATCAAGAACAAAATATTTATTTCTCTAATCCTCCCTTTAATATGCTATATAGCAAATTATCATGGGCGTAGCCTACCCCCCCCCCTAAATGGCGAAAAAAATTTCCAATGCAAAAACCCTTAAAAATTAAAAAAAGATTTACGTGTTGTCCCCCCCCCCCCCCCTAATTGAAATTTTAAACGTTTTGCCCTCCCCCCTAATCCAAAACCTGGCTACGCCCATGCAAATTATTATATATATTTTTTTCTCGATTCATTTTATACATTTTTTTGCATCGTGATTCACTTTAAGTATTCTATAAAAAAATGTATGAAACCATGCGGCATATGCTTTTCAAGGTCTATGTTAAAAAATAGTTGCTCAGAAAGTTTTCAATCTCGATTCATAATTTGTTGCCTGTTTGATAAAATTTAGTGTATTAGCATAGTCATTCATTCTCTAAATTGATTTGTCAGCTAATTTACCAATAAATAATGTGATATGTTTATTGGAAAACAAGTCAATAAGTTGGAGTTGGATTTAATAACCATTTTTCAATTTAAGCTGCGTTTTTGTTCGTCATTTTATTATAGTTGTAAATATTAAAACTGGATGCAATAATGTAACTTTCTTGTTGTAATAAAACTATTTTATCTTTATTGAAGTAACTTATTTTACTTATAGCATCATTATACAATAAAATGTTGCAAAGTCCCTAAAAAGTGAATTAAAAACTGAATCCTAACAATAATATAAAAATTGCATAGCAATTAATAAAACTAACAAACTTACATTGGTAGTAGCACAATTTGTCAATGAATTGATCGCCGTATTAAATTATAACGAGGGCGAAGGAAATACGAATGAAATATTAAAATTATAGCAGAGATTTATAATTAATTTTAATTTATATATAGCAAACACATAATACCACCACCTAACAACCTATCGCATAACGCAATGGCATCGAATTGATTAATAATAACTATTGATCAGCATATTCACGATATTTGATATACACTGTATACCACACAAACACGCACTATCATCCAAATTCTCATTGGCAATAATCAATATGCCTGCAACAAACGTTCTTTAGGCATAAAAAAGTCACTACTGTCTTTCTCCCCACTAACACTCCCACCCCTCAAGCTAATACTGGAGCTCTGGAGCATAGTAAGTTTATAAAATCCCGATCAGTATTTTTTGGAGAATAGCCAAAATGATTTTTATGCCAAGTGTGTGGGAGGCACGTCTTCCTGTCTCTTACCTTATTCATTCAACGCGCTCTATTTACTCATGTCATTATTGTAAGCATTTTTCCCCTTAGAAGTTGCTAAAGATTGAAATATTTTTAAAAGCTATCTAATATACCTAAGCTTTTTAAAAAGTTTATAATGCCAATTATAAATTTAGATTGAATTTCATTTAAAAATAATTTTTTAACAAATAATTATTTAAAACAATTGTAAATTTAAAAAATAATTTAAAAATTTGCCAGGGAATTTTAATATAAATTTATGTAAGCTCACACACATGCTTGAACAAACTTTCTCAAAAAATGAAATAAAGCCGAGAAATACACATTTATTTTAGTAGTGTCTTTGTGGAAAAAATCATAATAATCTTTAAACTTAATTGATTATTTTAAATTTAAAATTCGTTCTTTATAAATTTAAGAGCAGACGTGGTTTGAACTTGAAGAAACTTTCAAAATTTCATAGAATAACCTATATTGCTGTAAATTCGAATGAAGCGAAATAGTATTTTTTTATATTAAATTTTGTTTAACAAGTGTCAAGATATTGTATTTAATTAAAGTTTGTTACAACTTTTTTCATATAATATTCTTTAAAATATAATATAAATTTTAAATCTTAAAAATTTGTAATCTACCTGTCGTCACCTAGGCTGCTAGTAAACACTAAATCAGGTTTGGCTTTTAATGATGAATTCCTATTCCTAGGGGTCAATTGATAGCCCATTGAATCTCTGAAGGTAGTCGAATTTGACATAGTTTATGGCATGTTTAAGTCATCCTTTTCATACTTTTAACCAATATAACCTTTAAATATGTTGTAAAGTAAAGTCAAGAGATCAATCAAATAATGATTAATTCAATTGAGAAGGGATTATTCATTATTAGTTAAGACTTTCCATAGATATACAAAAGACTTTATACAAAGTATTTGCATATAGGTTAGAAGGTTAGTTACAGTCACCAGTGTGTAGGAGCAATAAAAGTCTATTTACATTTCACAAGCATAGTTGCTACTACATCGGTTGCCTTTGATCCATCTTATTAAACTAATAGAAAGCTATGAGGCTTCTCTTTGCCACCACATTACTAATCCTTCCAATATTAAACTACATGGGCGTAGCCAGGTTTTGGATTAGGGGGGGGGGGGGCAAAACGTTTAAAAGTTCAATTAGAGGTAGGCAAAACATGAAATTTTTTAAATTTTCAAAGTTTTTGCATTGGAAAATTTTTTTTCTCTCGTAATTTAGGGCCCCCCCTGGCTACGCCCATGTTAAACTATGTAGTAAACATAGCCTTAGTCGTAGACTTAAGAGCGTAGCAATTCAAAGGGCAGAATTTAAAAAAACATATAAAAATATTTTAATTAAACAGTTAGCAAATGTCATATAGTCTTCAACGTTTAAAGTCAAAGTGGTATAAAAACTTTGATAAAATTAGAAAATACCTAATTTTTCTAAAAATATCACAAGATTTGTTAAACAAATGGACCTCCCCCCCCCATTAGCTTTAAAGAAACGTGGTTTTTTGTTAAAATTTAGATAGGAAGTTTTTTAAATAGGTGTTTTAGATAATTTTAAAATTTTGAGAATTTGCCGCTCTAACGCTTTTTTATTATCAGGGAACCGGGAAAAATAAAGTGACAGTTAAATGATTCGCAATTAATCATAGCTTTATCCCAAATTCGAATTTAAGTGCCTAATATGTGAATAATAAACTTTAAAAACATCACGCACCATGGGCGTAGCCAGGGGAGGCAGGGTGTGGCGGCTGCCCCCCTCTAAATCCATAAATACTTTATATATTATATAATTATGGCTAAAATTTCAGAAAATCGCCATTTGCCCCCCTCTAAATCATAATTGCCCCACTATAGTTCTAATCCTTGCTACGCCCATGCCACGCACGAATAGAACATTTTTATAGTTGGCTCAAGAGTTATAATTTATTCCAATCACTTTGGACTACTACTCGTTAATTTTCAAAATTTACTTATTTTAAATAAAATATTGAATCATCTTACTCTTAGCCATTGTGATGGTTTATTCAAAAATCGAGATGAACTCTTAATTAGTCCAATAAAATTTGAAACCAGTGACACAACCATTAGTATGGCATTATCATAGTTCCATATAAATTATATTCATAGGCTAAATTCAATCTAAACTTGAAATTCCCGATTTCAAACTAATACAATTTTGGATTGTTCGATTATAAAGTTCTCTTCTAAAAAAGAATTAAACAACTAAAACTATAAATTAAATACTTTTATTGACCCATTTGAGTAATCAAAATCTTTTGCCCTTTTGCTAATAAAAACTACGGTTGATATTATTATATAATTAAAGGAAAAATAAGCATTCAAAGTGTCGATAACATGAAACAAAAAATAATATGTATGTAATCCTATAACGTTAAATTGCCAGAATCTTGTTAAGGTGCCCTCCCCCTGACTCATCTAAGATTTAAATAAATGCGCCCATGACCGGTTGGCTGGGCGCGCTGGGTCTATTATGTAGATTGTATTTGCCAATCCAAGAGTCTGAATTTATATTTTCGTTTTTGAATTATTAACTTTACACTCCTTAAAATGACCGAACTTGATCAATAAGTCAAATTTAGTAGCCCCTACTAGGAACACTTGGAGCCTGCACGTAAAATATCATAATTCTAACCCCATTAACTAAATATTTTTCAAAAAAGGTTCTTGGGCCATTTTTAAAAAAAATAAAGCAGATACATAATCGTTAAAAGATCCTTTTTGTATTAAAATTTGCAGCTTTGGTCCACCAAAAATCAAATTTTTAAAAATGAGCTTTTAACTTTAACACACAATTTTAAGTTTTAACAAATAAAGCCGATATTGAAACGAACTTACCTCCTCAATCAATATAGGTTCCATTGAGGCAGGAAGAATGAAGTTAATTTAAGTGGCTTAAAAATAAATTTCATATCCACGATAATGTTGAATCAACTCAAGCGTTGTCAATTGTAATAGGGGGGCCGTATAATTATAGACTTGGGTAGGTGTCTCTAAAAATCAATATTTTAGGATATGGGAAATTTGTTTTGTAAGTTCGCTCATTTATTATTGATTTAAGAGCTGCAACTGTGCATATATGACTTAAGATTTTAGAAAATTAAATCAAAATAACTATTGCCCCAAAACTATGTATACTTCACGAAAATTTATGTAGGTATGAATCAATGAGTAACTAAACTATGGTCCAAATTATGGTAATTATCAGGTAAAAAAATCAACTATCATTTGCTCTAATATTTATTTACCCTCACCCCGACCCTCTACATCCCCGAGGAAATGAGGTGTAGAGAATAGAGATAGAGAAGTTGATAGAGTGTTGTTGGTGTGCTTTCACTTTCCATTTGTCACATTGCATTTAGTATATTCGCTTAGAAAGAATTTGCATTTTTTCACATCCACATGTCTTCTAAGTTCCGAATGTAAGCTTTGATTTATGGCGGCACCTTAATTAATGAATAATTTACTAAAACATAATAATTTTTAAGCGTAATAGTGTGCCTCTAAAGCAATTAAAAAATTTAAATAAATAAAATATTAAAGCTCAAACGATAGAATTCGAATATCTCGAAAATATTTGTTAAATTTATATTAAAAGTTTAAAATCATGCTTTGTATATAAAATTAATGTGTGCTGTTGACTTTTAAAAATGTAGCTGCTACTATTTGGCCAAAGTTAATAAACTAACCCAATTTTACTTAGTTTCGAAAACATTAGTTGTGGGCAAATTTTCACCTATAAAGTATAAATATAGTTAAAAATTAGTTACTCGATATTAACCAAATTAACGTTCATCATAAAACAAGTTATTTAATCAATTATGCCCATGGCGTTTTGACACTTATCTACTCTGTATTATTTATTAACTATTTGGTGAGTAACCTCGTTTTATGGAATGTGCTCCGAGCGTCATATAATGTTAGAAATGAATTAAAACTTTCGTTATAACTGACAATGTGTAAATGCCTTGAACGTAGCCAGGATTCGAACTCGAGGGGGGCAGTAATGTTTTAGGGAGGGGCAAAATTGTATTTTTTGTTGAAATTTAAGTTATAGTTATATCAAATTTTGAATAATTTCTGGATTTAGAGGGGGGCGGCCGCCCCTCCCTGCCACCCCCTGGCTACGCTGATAAAACCCAATCGTATTAATTTATATGTGTTTTTGAAATAAGAGTCATAATTGGTTTTATCGCCCGGCCACGGCCCAGTCTAATTATTTGTTTGTTCGCATCCCAATATTTTTTTTAACTTTGGCCCGACCCGAACCCGATTCCAGCCAAGCATCTATTTTTAACTCGCACTTATAATAAAATTTTATAATTAAAATTTAATTCACCAAATTTATAATAAAATCGATTTTTATATTAGTTATGATGGATAAATAAATAAGAATTCAATGTCTTGATACAATCAAGTTTTTAAAAATGTCGTAAAACTAATTTATATATTTTGACCCATTTAATATAATTATTAAAGAAAAATTTCAAATTTTGGTCAAGGGGGTAGAAAAGTCCCGCTTTCCGCCCCCTTGGCTACGCGCCTAGGGGAAACTGAAGTTATTATGTATACCCTACAAACTATGATTTCTTTGAATGAGTTTGGCTTATTATAAAAATCATTTTTAATGGTCAGTTGCTAGGGTTTACTTCGGGCCCGGATCCGGCCGCTTATGGAGGTCTTTAAATGAAGGGAAATATCCAATTAATGGAGAGCTTTACGCAAAATAAGCATACATTCTTATAGGTTTTGACTAATATATGGCTCAACCTACATATATTTTTGTATCTGATGTGTTACAAAAAACGACCGCCACCTTAAAAATAAGCGTAATTATAGCATTCATATGGATTATATTGGTCAATAATAATTACAATTAAGGAGACTTCACGTTAATACATAAATTAGAAAGAAGATGTCGCTTTAAAAGTTAACTAAATTTAGCAATAATATTTTCTTTTTATCAATATATTTAATTTTTAAAAAGTGATAAATTATATCCTACGTATAAATTGTAACCAATACCGTTAAACCATTTGCTTATCAATCTTAATTTAGTTATTCAAGATAGGATATTATGTCCAAATCAGGTATTTGAAAATATAAACAATATCAATCTCAATTTATGATTAATCTGTGAATAAATTATCAAACATAAAAGTGACCTTTTTTAAATTAAGAGATTTTCATTTTAGTAAGTTTAAGAATGTTTCACTAATATAAGGTGCCTCATCATTTGTCATTTATTTCAGGTCAGACGCGAGGTATAGTCAGGAGGCTCAAGGTCATGGATATTTTACCTAATTTACGTATACATATTAATTTGCTTTTATGTACAAAATATCATGTAAAAAATGCTAAATTAAATAGATTAAACGCGTGGCGGTAAAGATTTTAACATTATTTCAATGGTTAATAAACTAAAGAAACAAACATTATTTATTGCTATAAATATAAACGCATAAAAATCATGAAATGTTCGTGGAGAAAGTTTCTAATATAAATTAAAGTGACATTTTAAATCGCGAAAAATTTAATTAGTAGAGTTGTCGCACTTCAGCATTGGACAACAGTGGGGAAAGTACACGTGCTTGTTTTTTATGATTTCGCACCCGGGCTGTTTTAGAACTTGAGGACACCTGGGGAGCGAATAAATAAAATGTTGAATTTGATTATAATTGGTGGCAGTCAAAATTACTTTTTACAAGCGGCTTCCAGTATATAAGTATCCCTTTTAAGGGTGCAAGAGCATTCGACACATAGGAGTTGGGCGTTGAAAGTTGAGCCTGGTGGCAAATAAGCATTGCTGAAATCGCGAAATGCACATCGTCCTAAATATTGTAATATTGGTCAAATATAATTCATACATAGCTGTAATTGTTTATACCTTTGTACCTAAAAGACTCAATAAGTCCGTAGCTAAATGAAGGGTAAGTCAATAATAAAACCAATAAAACAAAAAACATTATTTTGAAAAAATATTTGTAAATTAAAAATAAATGAAGGTATCACTAAAATAACACGTTTGTTACGAATAAGCTAATGACGTTTTACATATGTCATCGATGTTTTACCTTCGACGCGACAATATTTTGTGTAAATTGTTGAATTGTGAATGAACGCCATTTATCCTATCAATTAAATCATAGAGTAGAAAATTGGCAAGTTATTCACTTACCCCGCGAGAGTATTCGTGGGGTATTTCGTCACCCCACGCAAATTATAAATTAAAATATAAAACGCAAATTAAGTCTAGTAAATTTGGTCTTTCAGTAGCTTCAAATTTCATCAAAAACTAGGTTTTGTGAAAATTTCATAGGTTTTGGCTTAATACTTCTTAAAATATAAAAGCTTTTTGGCTCGTGGGGTTCTGTTTTACCCCACAAATGCTCTTACGTAAGTTTTTTTTAAATGAAAAAATGTATGTATTTTTTTTGTATGATGATATCTTTTACAATCTGTGTTTTTAATACATTTTGAACATTCTTTTAATAAAAAATCACGTTTATTTTGATTTATTTTAAGGTATATGATGTCAAGAGGTAAAATGAGGGGAAGCTCTGAAATAACCAAAATAAAAATGGGGGTCCAGAAAAATATTAATAAGTTTTGTAATATTGATTAGATTCATATCAAAATTTATACCATCAATCTTAAGACCTTTATAAACATTTGAAAGAATATTTCAAAAGTTATAAGAAGTTAAAAAGTGGGGTAAAGTTATACCCCACGAATGGTCTCGCGTTCGGGATTTTCAGGAATACTCTCGAGGGTTTAGTATAATGCAATTTTATATAAGGTGTGGTATACTTCCTTTCCGCCCCCCCCACGCGCTTTGTGTTATATTTAATTTCCCTTACGTGTGTGTGTTATTCCTAGAGCCCTGCACCGGCAGCCCGAAGCCATCGGGCAAAATTTTATAAAATTATCGGGCTCCGGTCGGACCTGATGAGGCGGCCCAACCTCAGGCCCGAGTCCGGCCCGAATTGATTAAAAGCAAACTAATATTTATAAAATATGATTTGAATAAACTCAACTCGATATTAAATAATTATCTTCGCACGGTGTACATAATATAAGTTCAAACTTCAGCTTTTTACCCTGTCTATATAACTGACCGGAATTTAAAATCTTATTTTAGTATTTAAAATATTCATAGTAGCTGTTATAACTTAAATAAGATAAATAAATATTTTAGTTTTTTTAGTGGAACTGTTAAATAATGTATATTTTTTGAAGTTATTTTTAGTTTTAAATTATTAGCTATGTAACGAGTGAAAGGATTTTTTATTTTAAACTTATCCTAGTTGCAAATTACGAGTAATAACAATCTAATGCATTCTATATTTAGATGGTAAAATAATTTTCAAAAATAAAATTTTTAAAAAGTTTTATTTAAAAAATCGGGTCGGGCTCGGGTCGGGCCAAAAAAGAAAAAAGTCTTTCAAACTTGGGCCTGGCAAAATAAAAATGGAAAAGTCGGGCTCGGGCCGGGCAGAAGAAATTCCATTTTGCAGGGCTCTAGTTATCCCTTCCGCCATATATTATTTATCATCACGCATCATTGGATTTTGTATACCCGTATACAACGCGTACTGAATCTAGTGATGGTGAAATAGCGTTTGATAGGCGCTAAAGCTATAAGACATAGTCACTTGGAGGCGCTAAAGCTATAGCACATAGTCACTTAGAGGCGCTAAAGCTATAGCACATAGTCGCACGGAGGCGCTAGAGCTATAGCACATAGTCACATATGGCTCTAGAGCTATAGCTCATAGTCATTTAAAGGCGCAAAAGCTATAGCACATGGTCACACGGAGGCGCTAGACTAGATAGCACATAGTCATATAAGGAGTTAGAGCTATAGCACATAGTCACTTGGAGGCGCTAGGGCTATAGCGTAGCGTTAACATTGTTATAAAAATTTTAGTTGATTGCATTATTATGCGCTCATGTGGTTTGAACTAAGTTTCTATGTTATTGTTGTGTTTAGTCAACGACGCGTATCGACACAAAGGCGGTGTGGAGAATAAAGTAAAAACAAATAATATGACAGAAGGATATAGACATATGAAGTGATTAAAAATAAAAAGAAAGACAACAGACACACACATGGGCGTACCCAGGTTTTAAATTGGGGGGGGGGGGGGCAAAACGTTTAAAAGTTCATTTAGAGGAGGGCAAAACATAAATTTTTTTAATTTTTCAATGTTTTTGCATTGAAAAAATTTTTTTTTCGTAAACCCCCTCCCCCCCCCCCTGCGCACGCCCATGGACACACACATTTTTTATTATTAATTCGATTATATTTTTGATTGTCTTTGTCTCGTGAATACTGATATACTCTAATTTTTATGATCATTCGATAATTGTGATCGTGGTCTTGGGATATAATAAATTTGGATTGCGTATTGTATATTCCCTGAAGTAAACAGTGGCGCCCAACGAAAAAAAAAGACCAAACATTTTGCTAAAAATCTTAGAAGAATAAAATCAATCATATTCGTGATTGTCTATATTCTGGTCCTATAGTCCTGTACCGATTAAATTCAAGCCTAGGGAAGATTAATTTAAGAAAACCTAGAAGATTGTAAAAAAGTCTGGAATTCAAAAGCATAGTAATTTTTGCCAAGACGCACAGCGGCAATCTGAATTCACGTTTACCGCCAGCGTCAGTCTGAATTCAAGTTTACCGCCAACAATAAAAACGCGCAGCTAAAACGAGTTATTGCACAGTGGGAGCGTTCTGATTAACAATTATATACGGGGCAGTTTTGAGACAAACAAAAATTTGGAGAACGAAGTATATGTTTAGATTGGTGATTTTAGTGATTGTTTGCATTATTTTGGCTAATTTTTTTGAAATTAAAAAATTATTTAAATTCATTTTAAGAATCATAGTGAATTATCTAATCAATTATGTATATTAAAATGGAAATGATATTATAGTACTACGTTTATATTATTTATTTTTTGTTGGGGTTGCAGTGTAATTGTAACGCATATCGCTGCATGCTGTAAAAAGTGTACTGCATGCGGAGGGCAACGTAAAAATAATAGAGAGAATATAAAATGTTATAAGTGCGGCGAGTTTGGGCATGGAATGAGATCATGTCCCAAAATTAGTTGAATGAGATCATGTCCCAAAATTAGTTCTCAGCTGATATGTTTTTTATGTCGGGGAGAGAGGCATTTATCAAGGGATTGTCCCAGGCGGGGAGGCACATGACTAGGGTATGGGAAGAAAATAGTGTATGTCCTTAGTAACTTTCCTTTTATTTTTCTCTTTAATTTTTTTGCTGCTTTAGTAGAACTATAAGAACTATATATTGCTATACACATTATTTATTTAATTTAATTAAATATTTGTATTTAATTGTAGTAGAACTTGAATTATATGCATATGTAATTAGATCTGCTGGCGTCAATGGTGTTATAAATATAGGTATTGGCTACAGGAAAGCAATAAGAGTAATGGGAGGGGGTACGTGTAATACAAGGGGCATCTTAAATGCAATAATAGAATGTGCGCACAGTACGCTGTACAAAGGCAATATGTGCGGCTTGATAAGGAGGGTATGGGATAATTTTTTTTTTTTTTTTTTTTTTTTTTTTTTTTTTTTTAAAGTTTTTTTGTTAAAAATCCGCTGACAGTAATATAATATAAATACATGAAATATAAAAGGCAAAATGCGCCGAATAAACTAATACACTCTTCGGATATATCATCATCGAGGGGATCTTCCAAAATTGGCCAAGAATCCGCGAACGATTTAAAGTTGTACTTGGCTATAAGAATACCAAGTCTTTGTTTTAGTAAAAAGGGTACCGAATGTTTAGACGGGGGAGAACGTCTTCCAACCTCTTTAAAAAAAGCTAAGGCCTGTTTGCCAAAGGTGCCTGAACACGAAGCAACCAATGGAATAAAAATATTTGAGGATAATAGGGCTTTGTGTTTATTGGTTTTCCGCCCCTCTGCAACAGCTAAAGAATCATTGTTGCAGTTAGAGGGGGCAAATAGGTCAATACATGTGAAGTCCCATTTAAGGTGAAGACCAATGTGCGGCTTGATAAGGAGGGTATGGGATAATAGCATAAAGCGACGTAAAATTGGGGTGGGGGCGTTAACAAGCGAACAGCCATTAGTAATTATTAAATTAAATGGGAAGGAACATCTTATGTTAATGGATACAGGGTCGGCGATTACTATCTTAAACAAAAAGACGTGGGAAGCCGCAGGGAAACCAAAGCTGGATATGAATGGTAAGGTTAACATATGCTTATTAACGGGAGAGGAGCTAAAGGTTCTGGGTAGGTGCGTAGTAAAAGTAAGGCATAAGGGAGAACTAGTAGAGGCGGAGATATATATGGACTGGGCGGCTAATAATATTGTAGGGTGGGACTGGATTAATAAATGGTCCAAAGAGTTTAATTGGTGGGAATGTGTAGAAAAGGGGGATGTGGCGTTGGAAATGTCGTTTGAGAGTAAGGAAAGGGAAAGGAAGGAAGGTAAAGAGTTAATTGCGATGTTAAAAAAATTTGAGGAAGTGTTTGAGGACAGATTAGGTTGTAGATATACAATTAAAAGAAGGCGCCATTCCCAAGTTTTGTGGAGTGCGGAGAATTCCCTTCGAGTGGAAAAAAGAGGTTGAAAGGGAATTAGATAAATGGCTAAAGGAGGGGGTTATAAGGGAAGTGGTCTCAGGTTATTGGGCGACACCGTTAGTTCCGGTGAGGAAAGTGAACGGTAAATTAAGGTTATGCGTAGATTTTCAGGTGACCCTAAATAAATGTGTGAGGGATGTTAAGTATTCCCTACCTCGCTTTGAGGAGATTGTAGCACAGTTGAGTGGCTGTCGATGGTATTCGAAGATCGACTTCGCCAGTGCTTATTTACAACTTCTGGTAAGTGAGAGGACGCTTTATATATAAAAAACGGTTGTTCCAGAATATTCTTGATTATATGTATTTATCCGCGTGGATATCAGCAGTTTGTTTACTCTTCGATACATTTTTCTTGTCAACTCCCCGAAATATCCTACAAGACCATTGTTTGGTCATAATTTACTATTATAGCCAATTTAATGCACTTTTTTTAAAGTTCTTTCTTCAAATTATTTTAATAAAGTTAGTTTAATCTTATATATTATTTTTTGGATTCAATAAGTGAATTTATAAAACAATATTTTGTTAAAAATAAGATGTTTGATGCACTGGTCTGCACCTGCAAAGCGAACTCGATTTATTTAGCCAAATATCTTTTCCTTTACTCTCTAAATTTTATTATTATATTTAATCTAACGTAATAGGGGGGGGGGTTTCATATTCATGATTAATCTCTTAAAGAAGTAAAACTCATTTATAATAGTAAGAAAGCATAATTAATATTATCACTTTGGCACCAAAATATGCATATAAAATTACAATATTACCTACATTTTTATTACTTATTTGATAATTTACATTTATCAAATTACCATTTATAAAATAGCTTAAATGATAATTTATGTCAAAACGTCGTTGTTACTTCTCACTTAAAAACATTACCATTTGTCCAAATGACTAAACCGTTAATAATATTTAAATAAGAGTGCAGATAGCGATGAGGGCACTTTGCTTAATTTTAAAATTTCTTTTTAAAAATTATATTAAATAGCGCCCAATATAAACTATTAATAAGGAAAAAAAGTCATGTTCGGTGGAAAAATTGAATATATAGATTGTAAATAGCTACAATTGAGTAGAACATTTACATAAATTAGCAAATATGCTGTAACATTAGGGCCATATATTTTCAATATTTTATAAATCCAAAAATATTCATAACCAAATATTAACCATAAACATGGAATTTTGTAGTCTTATCTTGACTTCTTTTATTACGGCATATTGAATTTATCTCATTAAAATAGCACCCTGAGGCTCAATAAATTTCAACGCAAATCGGCCTAACCTTAAAATCGATTATAACAACCGTACCAAGTCAAACGTTATAAAGACACTAATTATAAAACACCTAAAAATACCTAAAAATTTCCATAAAAATTATGATATAAGCTTTTAATTTAGGTAGATCTGAAGGTATCATTTCATTTAGGGTACTCTATAATAGGGTTGGGGTTGGTGTTTTTAGGTGTTTTATAATGAATCCCATTCACAATGCCAATCATCCACAATGCCAATGACTGTAACAAACTAGACACAAAAACTAAAAACTATAATTTAAATGGCAAAATTGTAATATATTAAAAAATTACTAAATATAAAGCTATTAATAAAAAAATAAATAACATATGCATAGGCTTTTAATTTGTAGTTATTTGCACATAAACTAATGAATACTTATAGAGATTAAGGTGCACACGACCTTTTATAAGCTTACGTATTTTAAATGATAAGTCATATGTTATTATTTTTAAGTAATAGGTCACTATACAGTTAATTTTATTATAATGATTATCATATATCTATGTGTACTTATAATGTTATTAAACAACAGTAGAATAATGACTATGTTTTAAATTAATTTTGCATTTTGTATATAAATACATTTACATTTGTATTACAATTATGGCTTGTTATAGACTAATATATATTTACTTTATACCAAAATGCATAAGTTAATGATACTTATATATAGTTGGATATTAGCAAATTAATTATAAATTGAAAATTTTACATCTGATTAATGTAGATTTTTGGATTTAATTACATTATCTAAATATGTAAACTTTCTTATAATTATACTATATATTATTTGTTGACAAATAGATTAGTATTGAAACATCTCTGGGATAATATTGATAAAACATAGATTTTTATGATTTGCATATTATTGCTATCAAATAAATTTTATAGTAATTGTTGCCTTTTCTATTTTCTAATATTGATAAATAAATTGGTATTAAATGGACATTAGCCTTATAATTTAAAAAATATAAACAATATGAAAAATAGAGATATACATGGCATTGCTATAAAAAAGGACAATAGTTTAATTTTAAGAATAAAAATAATATTTTAGGTCTATATGTATATGTTACTAATTTAAACAAAGGTCATAAGGTAATGATATTATAACACATTAACCAATGTCCAAATACTAAAATTCCTAAGTAAAATAAAACTTGAAATTTTTTTATATGAAACTCTTAATTTTAATTTTCAACATTGACTTTTATCATTGATTTAAGTGAGTGAGATTAAATAAATTTGCCAGATTTTAATTACAATGATTAAACTTTATTATAATTAATGTTTATTTTATAGAAACAAGTGAACTTTATAATTTTTTCTGTTTATCAAAGATATAAATGTTGTTAAATATGACAAACATTAAGTGATTTTACAATTTGAGATACAGGGAACACCGTAACAACGTTATACTTTATGATAAAATTGTGTTAATTTTGGAAATCACGTTTGACTTGGTTTGTTAACGTGAGTTTGCTTCGGGGGGTTAGTGGCTCATCAGCCCAAAACTTGCTGATAATCCATTCACATCAAGCTGATTTCTCTGGACAAATTCGGTAAAAAAAATCGAATAAAAACATGATGAAATGCTAAATGTTAGGGACTAGTTTTTAGGAATGCGTAAATTAATTGCATTGTCTTGTATTCGCCTCTCCTGTCCAATTCGCAATTTATGGCTGTGGACTTATGCTTCTTTAAAAATTTTTTTTGCTTTCACAAAAAGATCAGCTAATTAATGTGTTGTTTTAAGTTTTTCGGCCTCGCCCGAGGTCAAATTCCATTAAGGCTTATGGGCGCGATTGATTACCGTTATGTATAAATTCCTTTTGGCGATTTGTCTACGTATGACCTATTTTTCCTATAGCTGTTTGTCACATTTAGTGGCCAGCTCCTTTAAGTAGGTTCTCCATGTATTCCTGCACTTACACCAGCTTCGCTTTAGCTCGTACCTTCTCAAGTCCATATCAATTTTATGCTTCCATGTCAGTTTAGGCCTCCCTCTCTTTCGCTTACCTTCGATTCGCACTTTCTTTATACGATTTGCCAAGTGACTTTCCTCCCGTCTCTCCAAATGGCCATACCATCTCAATCTTCTTACCACCAACTTTCTCTGAATCGGAACTACATTTAGTTTGTTCCTTATGTCTTGATTCCTTATATGATCCTTTTTGCTTATTCCCAAGATCCATCTCAACATTCGCATCTCCATTGTAGCCAAGCTTTGCTCCTTTTTTGCCTTTATTTCCCAGCTTTCCGCTCCATACAATACCGTGGGTACAATAACGGTGTTATATAACCGTCCTTATGTTATTCCACATATCGTTAGCATTGACTTTATAACGGATAATTGGAAAAATGGCTAAAAAATTCCCTGCAAATCAATGATGACCGTTGCTTACTCCTAATTTGTCTGTCCCTTAACTGAGGTCAATATCCTTGTTAATTACCTTTTGTCTTTGCTATTTATTTTCGTAAATCTTACCTTGAAACTCGTCCCACATTTACAATTTCTAACCCCAAATATATACTAATGTAATGACCTCTGTTTACATTTAATTTGTCGGACCCCGGCCAGAGGCTAAAATCAATTCTAATATTTGTGCCAGCAGCTTTTGACCATTTGGTACCTTGATTTCAAAGATACATTTTCCCATCAAAAAAATATTTGTTCTTTTTCTGAATCTCACTTGATTATTAGACTTTTTTTTTGTAAATTTGTCAATTTCGTTGCTTTAGGTTATAAACGTACTTGTTTCTCTGACCCCCTGCTTAGATTTTGCCCATTGCCAATCCAATTTCTCCCCCTTCCTTTGCCCCTCTTAGTATAAATAAGAGATTAATGATAGACCGCACTGAAACGGTTTAACTTTAACCTCTACACAGTTCACAAGAAAATTAATAATAAATTTTATTCAGGGTCACTAGTGTCTGAAAAGTCACTAGTGTCCCTGTCATCTGAAATATTCGAATCATTATTAGCAAACGAATGCAATATAACAGTATTAGAATAATTCCAAAATCGCGAGTCAAAATCAAGAGATATCAATTTCGCGACGTTATCTACATAATTAAAAATATCAGTATAACGCGAAGTATCAGAATATAAAGCGTGTAAAGTGTTAAGGTGAGCATTTTTCATGCGAACGCATTTATTAATCGAATATAAAGTCTGGCCTTGATCAATCTGCATGAGATTGATCTCAGTCTTTTCATTATTTTCAAGTAAAAAAGCAATACAGGTATAAATATCTGGATGCGGTTGCCCAATTAAGGACTTTAGTCCATTGTGGTAGCCTTCGAGGTGGTTGTTGGTCCTAGGACCAACAGCCTCGTACCTCTGCCACATTGAATAAGGGAATGTGGCAGAGGGGCTAATCCAACTACTTAAAATATAATCAAAAAAAGATCGTAGTTTTGCATGTTGGGAGACAAAAGGGTCGTCCCAACATGCTCTCCAAACAGTGAAGACATCTTGAAACCGCAAAAAAGGGAGACCCGAGACTCTCCTAATTAATTTTCGTATGGTGGGATTTCTAGAGTATTCCTTTTTAAATTCAAGTTTATCCATCCGTCTCAAGATAGCCCTTGAAAAATGGAAGAGACATCCTTAAAAACATATTAGCGCTACAAATTAATTATTACCTTTTACTACGGCATTGGGAAAGCATGTTCGAAGAGCGCTCTTTGCAGAGCGCTCAAAATCAATTTGGATATAAGTCGGGTCCAATCGCAAACCTAAAGCCAAACATATGTCCTTTAATTTTTGGAAGACCTTGCAATATGTTTCGCGCTTTCTATTAGGCATAAATACATAGACCGCGGGGATCATATGTTCCTTGTAGTAGGCGTGAATAGTATAAAGCTAAAATTATCGATATATAAATACATAAAATTAATAATTTACTTGATGAAATAAGGTAGGGCAGACTTTAAATGTAGGCACAAAATCCTTAAAATAGAGGGTGTCCCAAAAATGATGAGATTGTTGTCATCATTCCACAGCAAGAACGACTCATTATTTGGGGTTAATGTTTGGACTTCGGTCAAACGAATTTGACTTCTGTCCGCGGGAACAAGTTGCCTATTGGGGATGGCCCTTTTTAGCGTCAACCTCACGGATTTCAAGGAAGGCGTTGCCAATGGGAATTCCGGTAGTTCGGGGACCTCACGAAGTCTTGACGCCATGGTTTGATGATATATCCTGCTAATTTTGGTAGCAGGATTCGCTGCTACAGCATCTTTTAGCCTCATCCTAGTAACCAACGCCTCATACTCTTCCCTCGGTGGTAAATGATTATGTTGTCGCTTGGCAACAACATGTCCATTAAATTCCGAGGCAATTGCTGAGCAGGACGAGTTTCTACACGAGTAATATGTTTTGCCTCTAACTGTAATTTTTTTCCTATAGAGGTAGGAAGAAAAATACAAGTGGAATCCACCCTTTTGCGATCTTAAATACTCTGGAGATGCCTCTATGGGTTGAGATGTTTCCAAAATAGAGTTTGCAGAAGCACCTAAAACACATAAGTAATTAGTATACAATTCAGAAATCTACTTGGTGGCCTTATACTTCTAAATTGAGCAATGGGTTGAGAAGTTTCCAAAATAGAGTTTGCAGAAGCACCTAAAACACCTAAGTAATTAGTACAAAATTCAGAAATCTACTTGGTGGCCTTATAATTCTAAATTGAGCAATGGGTTGAGAAGTTCTAAATTGAGGAATGGGTTGAGAAGTTCTAAATTGAGGAATGGGTTGAGATGTTGCCAAAAAAGAGTTTGCAGAAACATCTAAAACACCTAAGTAATTAGTACAAAATTCAGAAATCTACTTGGTGGCCTTATAATTCTAAATTGAGAAATGGGTTGAGATGTTTCCAAAATAGAGTTTGCAGAAGCACCTAAAACACCTAAGTAATTAGTATACAATTCAGAAATCTACTTGGTGGCCTTATAATTCTAAATTGAGGAATGGGTTGAGATGTTGCCAAAAAAGAGTTTGCAGAAACATCTAAAACACCTAAGTAATTAGTACAAAATTCAGAAATCTACTTGATGGCCTTATAATTCTAAATTGAGCAATGGGTTGAGAAGTTCTAAATTGAGGAATGGGTTGAGATGTTGCCAAAAAAGAGTTTGCAGAAACATCTAAAACACCTAAGTAATTAGTACAAAATTCAGAAATCTACTTGATGGCCTTATAATTCTAAATTGAGCAATGGGTTGAGAAGTTCTAAATTGAGGAATGGGTTGAGATGTTGCCAAAAAAGAGTTTGCAGAAACATCTAAAACACCTAAGTAATTAGTACAAAATTCAGAAATCTACTTGATGGCCTTATAATTCTAAGTTGAGCAATGGGTTGAGAAGTTCTAAATTGAGGAATGGGTTGAGATGTTGCCAAAATAGAGTTTGCAGAAGCACCTAAAACACCTAAGTAATTAGTACAAATTCAGAAATCTACTTGATGGCCTTATAATTCTAAATTGAGGAATGGGTTGAGATGTTTCCAAAATAGAATTTGCAGAAACACCTAAGTAATTAGTATACAATTCAGAAATTTACTTGGTGGCCTTATAATTCTAAATTGAGGAATGGGTTCAGAAGTTGATAAAACAGGCATTTTAGAGTTTGCAGTTAGATCTTAAAAATTAATCATACAATTCCAAAATTAGGACGGAAGCGCTGATTTAGGATAAATCTGTGCGGGAGATACGTTCAAATTGGAATTTCGCCACTATTTAATTGGTTATCAATATTAGACGTTATGTTACATACCTCTAAAACTTTGGTAACTTTTGATTGGTTTGGCCATTGGCATTCTGAAGCATTGGCAATATGGACGATTGTCTTTTTGAACAGAAGCGGGAAAACCGATAATAACGAAAGTACTTACAAACAAGATATATGATCTAATATATCAAATTAAAAAGAGTTAATTACATAAATAAATATATACAATATATATAATATATTATATATATAAATATGTGCTGTATATTACATACATTATAATATACCATAATTATATCGTTATTACATATATTTAAACCCATCTTTATATTCCTAAGTATATAAACACTAAAGATATACATTTACAATTATATAAGCACAATATATGATTTTAATTTTAGATATACATATATAAAAATATGAATAATAATGTTAGAGTATTATATATATATATACATTTATATTAAGGATAGTTTAAAAGTACTATATTTATTTTTGTATTTTTTATAAAATAGCCATAGTGTATTGAAATACTATAAATATTTCTATTCATTCTATATATTTACATGTACATATAGGCACTATATATAATCTATGCAAATTTATTTATGCTTATATATATATACACATAATTATAATCTTTTAAATAATATTTATGTACAATGCATATTTACTTATATATATGTAGGTACTCTATATATTATATGTATATATAGAACTTCCTATCTAGTAAATTAGTTTTTCATGTTTAGATTTTAAAGTTTTTGGGTCTCCCAAATACTATTGGGAGATGCATCATCCCAAATAAAGTCCCTGTCTTATTGCCCAGCATTTTATAATAAATAGGCAGAACTTACCATCTGTTAACTTTTTTTTTAATTTTAAGATTCTAAAATTTTTAAGGTGTCTCTCTTTTTAATAATAAAATAACATATAAGTCTGTGAAAAATGATTGTTGCTTGACATAATTAGGCTTTTGCTTTTAAAATGCTAAAAATTTAAATTTAGATAGTTCCCTTCAAGTAATTGAAACATATAAGTTTGTAAAAAATGATTGTTGCTTGACATAATTAGGTTTTTGCTTTTAAAATACTAAAAATTTTGATTTAGATAGTTCTCTTCAAGTAATAAAACAGCATATAAGTTTCTGAAAAATGATTCTGGCTTGACATAATTAGGTTTTTGCTTTTAAAATGCTATTTTGATTTAGATAGTTATCTTCAATTAATAAGTTTGACATAATTATGTTTTTGTTTTTAAAATGCTAACAAATTTTGATTTAGATAGATTTCTTCAAGTAATAAAGCAACATATTTCAAACTTATTTGTGCATTTCAATTAAAAATCTTATATAATACGTACAAATTACATGTATTACTATTTATTTATTAAAGTGTCATTATATAGATGTAAGTATATAAATCTATATTTATAATCATATAACTTGCTTATATAAGTGTAAATGTATATATTTAATGCTTATATATCTAAGAATATATACATGAGTATAAATATATATAATACCTTAATATAATTTGTAGAGAGGTAATTGGAGCGCGAAGTGCCTCAGGGGATATATTGTTTACCGTTGTGTTGTCAATCTAATTATCGTTAATTGGTATGTATTATATACGTTGGATATACACGTTTTTACTCACTTTTCTATTTTTGTATTACTTCGAAACCTCTCTCTAGTAAATAAAGATTCCCAATAACAACAGTTGGCGTCGGGAACCTACGCGGAGATGCTGAAATATAAAACAACGGCTGACATCGATGTTTTTTTAACTCAATTCGAGTTATTCCTTAGGAGTAATAAGGCGGAGACAGATGAGCAAAAAGCGGCTCTATTATTAACCAACCTCGAGGGGGATGCATTCCGATTAATTCTAGAGGGTTATAGACCGCAAGAGTTGACAGGGATGACATATGAAGAAGCGAAAGAGCGGTTAAAGAAGTTATTCCAAAAGAACCCTTGTAGGAGAGCAAAGAGACACGAATTCTCAAAGATGCGACAAGGCCAGGGAGAGTCAATAGACGCGTACGCTAATAGACTCAAGGCCGGAGCTAACAGCTGCAACTTCGGAAACGAAGAGTTGCAAAACAGAATCGTCGACCAATTTATTATAGGATTGCGCGATAGAAGCTTACAGGCGAGACTATTATAGAAGATGATATCAAATGGGACCGCCTACGAGAACTGGCGTTAACGGCCGAGACAATAGAAGGGGGGCTAAGCACCTTGCAGGACTGGTCCGAAGAGGCGTGGAGCGTGGTGGCGAGACGAGAAGCGTGGACTGGACCGGTCCGGATTCCCAGGTTAAACCATGCTTTAGATGTGTTAACAGTTGACGTATACATTAATAACGATTTGTTCCAATTTATCTTCGATACGGGCGCTACGGTGTCGATCATACCGGCGCGAATATGGGCGAAGGAGATCCCACGCAACAAAGAGCCCGTCCCGACGATATACGCGTACGGCCACGAGGAAATAAAGATCGTAGCCAAGGTGCAAGTCGATGTCCGAATGGGTAACACGAGGAAACAGCTGTCGTTATTGCTAGCAGACGTAGCGGGGCCGCCGTTGTGCGGGATCGATTGGATACAGGAGTTCGAGCCCGAAATCTGGCGTCAAATACGTTGGAACTCGAGGGCTGCGGCGGAACGGTTCGCGGTCAATTACGTAGAAAGACCGAAAGACACCAAGGCCGCGATCCAGCACGTGATGAAGCGATGGGGTGGCCAGCAAGACGAACTCCCACAAGCGGTCAAGGGAATAACGGTGGAGGTGCCGTTAAAAGAGGGCATAGAGCCCGTATTTATCCCTGCTCGAAGGGTGCCGATGGCGTGGAAGAAAGAAGTAGAAGAAGAGTTGGATAAATGGATCAAGGACGGGGTGATTGAACCAATCGATTTCTCAAGATGGGCCAGCCCAGTGGTACCCGTGAAAAAAAGCGATGGAACTCTGCGATTATGTATAGACTACCGGTTTAAGATAAATAAATACGCGCAAGGGTTGTTGTACCCGTTACCCAAAATCGACGACTTGTTAAATAAACTTGATAATGCGTGCTATTTTACGAAGCTGGACCTTACGAAAGCGTACCTACAGCTCGAATTAGGGCCAGAGACGAGCCAACGATTGACTATCTCGACACACAAGGGTCTATTTAAAGTTAACCGGATGCCGTTCGGTTTAAATTGTGCCGCGGCCATTTTTCAAAAGACAATGGACCAAATATTAGGAGGCATGGAAGGGGTTGCGGTTTACATCGACGATATCTTAATTGCAGGGGAGACGGAAGAAATTCACAACGAGAGGTTACTCAAGGTACTAGAAACGTTACAAAAGTGGGGGTTCGTGCCGAACATTGCCAAGAGTATCTTGTGGGCGAAGGAAGTAACCTTTCTGGGATACGTAATAAGTAACAAGGAGATTCGAATCAACGACAATAAAGCCGAATTAGTCAAGCAGTGGAAAAACTTAACTAACAAAAACGAAATAAGGTCCTTCCTTGGGTTAACAACATACTTTTCAAAGTTCATTAAGGACTACGCCAAAATCATACACCCGATTCAGAAACTCATGAAAAAGAACGTGATGTACCACTGGGGTGAAGAACAGCAAGGAGCATTTGAAGCTATCAAGTCCGCGCTTACGAAAGCCCCCGTTCTGGCGTACTTCAATGGAGAGTGGGAGACCGGCCTGGTCGTAGACGCCTCGGGTTTGGGGTTAGGGGCCATCTTACAGCAACGAGCACCAGGAGAGAATTGGAGAGTGGTGGCCTATGCGTCAAGAGCATTAAACGATAGCGAAAGCCGGTATTCGACGATCGAACGAGAGGCCCTGGCGGTGGTGTATGGACTAAAAAAGTTTAACGAATATGTACAAAGACGAAGCGTTACTATCATGACGGATCATAGACCGCTTATATATATTCGATCAGAGCAAAAGGGGCAAGGAACAATGGTCACCACGCCTAACCAGGTGGGCGCTCTTGGTATCAGGCTATACGACCAAGTTCGAATACAACAAGGGAACCGAAAACGCGGCAGATTTCTTGTCTAGAAATCCGAACGAACACGCGTATCAGGTTAGCGAGGAAATACCAGAGGACTCGATGAATCCGTTTATATCATTGGACGTGGTAAAACAACACACCTTGGAGGATCCGGGGCTGCGGCAATTAAAAGAGTGGATTAGGGGTAAACAAAATACAATGGTCACGTATGGGCTAAGACGCACCTACGAAAAACACCTGCCAAAGTTACATTAAGCCAAAAGCATAATATATAACAAAGGGGGACGAATATTGTGAAGTTACGAGGAGTGGTACTCCAAAGTCTACATAGAGGCCACGTAGGTATCAAGCGAATGCAAGAAGTGGCGCGGCAGTATATATGGTGGCCGACTCTTGACGATGACTTATTGAGCGTAGCGAAAGGGTGCCGGAGTTGCAATTACACGGCTGCGGCGGCGAAGAGGGCACCATTGATAGAGTGTCAACCTAGCCATAAACCATGGGTTCAAGTACATGTCGAAATCATGGGTCCTCTCAAAAGTAAGTCATACCTCGTGATGGTGGACAATAGCTCGAAATGGGTAGAGGTGTTTAAATTAGAAGACACCACGGCGACAACCGTTATAAAAAAACTGGCCGAAACGTTCGCTAGATTTGGAAATGCACCTTGGTTAATATCAGATAACGGCCCGCAATTCAAAGGGCGGGAGTTACAGAACTTTTGCAAGTCGAGGGGAATTAATCAACGATGGACAGCTCCTTACCATCCGGCGTCCAACGGGTTGGCAGAAAGATACGTACGATTAATTAAAGAAGCCATCGTTAGGAACGAGTCGGAAGTAGGGCTGAGTAGATTTTTGGAAAACTACAGATCTACATAACACCCCGCAACCAATAAAAGCCCGGCAGAGATGATGCTGAAAAGAAGGATGCGAACCGAATGGGAGGTTTTGAGGGAAACCGTACCACAACAATGGGTAGAGACCGGGAACCCGCGGACGTTCAACGTAGGAGACTTGGTTTGGGTGCGCATGTTTCTGGGTCCAAGCAAATGGGTAGAAGGCACGATAAAAGCCAAGCATGGTAGTCGGTCCTACGATGTATGGGCACAGGGAAGAAATCACCACCGACACGTGGATCAAGTAAGGAAACGGAAAATCCTGAATTGGACCACTCTGGGACAAGAGAACGGGTGGCCACAAAGAATATCATCAGAAAGGGAAGAGGGAACAAGCGCTCCAAGAGAACAAATACAAAACAGGGGAACAAGTACCACAAGAGATCAAATGCAAAACCAGTCAGGAACGCCTAGAGAAGAACCTAGATACCCGCAGCGTAGTCGAAAACCGCCAGCATTCCTTAAGGATTTTGTCTGTGAAAAGGGGAGAACTGTAGAGAGGTAATTGGAGCGCGAAGTGCCTCAGGGGATATATTGTTTACCGTTGTGTTGTCAATCTAATTATCGTTAATTGGTATGTATTATATACGTTGGATATACACGTTTTTACTCACTTTTCTATTTTTGTATTACTTCGAAACCTCTCTCTAGTAAATAAAGATTCCCAATCTCAACATAATTATACATGTGAATATGATCACACATAAGGTGATAAATGGTCAAAGAATTTAATTGGTTTTAGTATTTTGATTTAGATATTTTCCTTCAAGTAATATAAAACATATAAGTTTGTGAAAATGATTGTTGGACATAATTAGGTTTTTGCTTTCAAAAATTTTTGATTTAGATAGATCCCTTGAAGTAATATAACATAAGGTTGTGAGATTGTGAAAAATTATTGTTGCTTGACATATGGTTTTTGCTTTCAAAATGCTAAGGAATTTGTATTTAGATAGATCCCCTCAGGTAACAAACAACATATAAATATGTAAAAAATGATTGCTGCTTGACACAATTAAATTTTTGCTTTCAAAATCTAAACATTTTATTTTTGATAGTTACCTTCAATTAATAAGCTTGACATAATTATGATTTTGCATTTGAAGTGCTAACAAATTCTGATTTAATTAGATTCTTACAAGTAATAAAGCAACACATTTCAACTTATTTGTATTTGCAAATCAACTAAAAATATTATTTATTAAAGTGTCTGTATAAGTAGCTAAGTATATAGGTATAAATCTATAATAATAATCATATATTGTGCTTACATAAGTATAAATGTATATATTTAATGCTTATATACCTATTAATATATAGATGAGTTTAAATATATATAATACCTTAATATAATTATACATATGAACACTATTTGTGATCACACCTAAACTACTAAATGATCAAAACCCACATATTGGTTTTAGTTCTTTTGACGCAATTCTGCGAAATTGCCAATGCATTTGATTAGTTTTCCGTATTTCCAGCTTTCCACATTTTGCGTAGAAGTGAAATATTGATATGCCTAAAGAATTTTTTTTAGCTTTTCTTTTATCTTTGCTGCATCAATGTTTTTCCAGTGATCAAATTGAAAAAATGCCAGGATTTAATGGAAATATAACTTTTAAACATTATTCTGGGTATTTGAGCTGCTCAGATACGCGAAAGCTTCATTATTGGTGGGTTTAATCATGCTTGAAACTTATTTTAATAGGTTTGTTGAATCTCAGGGCAACCCTGAAACTGATCCACTTATTGTATGGATGAATGGTGGCCCTGGTTGTAGCTCTTTGGATGGCTTATTAAGTGAATTAGGACCATTTCATATAAAGAATAAAGGAAACGACGTCTACCTTAATGATTATAGTTGGAATAAAGTATTTTATTTGTGATACTATTTATAATAAACAGATTGCAAATGTAATATTTCTTGAAGCACCTGCTGGGGTAGGCTTTTCCTATGATGACAACAAAAATTACACATTTGATGATGATCAAGCAAGTCTTTATTAATATACTATATTTGAAGGAAAATTATAAAAATTTATATGTTTATATAGGTATCATTAGATAATTACCTAGCACTGCAAGATTTTTTCAAAAAATACCCACAATTTATTAAAAATCCATTATTTATCACTGGGGAAAGCTATGGTGGGATTTATGTTCCAACTTTGACCAAAAGAATTGCTGATGATATGGCAACCAATCAGATGAACCTAAAAGTATCTAAATTATCAAGAATATATGTTTATACATTTATTTATTCTTTATTTATAATTATCAATACATTACAATAAGATATTTTAAGTTAACCAATTTATATTATAAGGGATATGCAATAGGAAATGGGCTTCTTTCTGTGATGTTAAATGATCAATCCATAGTATATTTTGCATATTATCATGGGCTAATTGGAGAAAAGTTATGGAGACAATTGAATGAGCATTGTTGCTCCCACCCTGATGTTTGCAATTTCAACATACCCCAAACTATTGAATGTCGATTAGATGTAATAATATTTTCACAAATTAATTTTTATAAATTTCTTGTTTATACCAAATACAATAAAAATTTTATGAGTGTTTTTGATTTATTATGTTTTGATGATTAATTTGTACAAATTTTCACAATATAAACTTTTTAGTTATTGATTTTGAATTATTATGTGTTCATAGATCCAATCTGTGTTGGCTATCATCTTTGATATTGGATTGAATGAATATTCCCTCTATCGACCCTGTGAAAAGAGCCCCAATTTTTATAAGTTTTTCACATCTTTGACTAGCTCTTTTTCACATGTCCAGGCAGAAGCTTTTAAAGAAATATTTACAAGCTTATCAACATTAGATAGCAATCAAGTAATGTGAAACATTGAATGAATTTTTAACCTTAAATTAGTAATGTATTTTCATTGTGGGGATATAATTTTTTTTATCAACTATATTATCCAAACTAATCTTCAAAAAATTAAGTTTAATGTGGTTACACCACATGAACATGTCTTCCATTTTAACAAACACAAAATTTATTAGGGATTATATGTTTTGTACCTTACTTTACTACTACATAAATTATTATTACCTCATTTGAAAACGCTTTTCTTAATAAATATATATTTTTTTAAAGTAAGTTTGTTTGATAAGAAATCTTGAATTTTAAAATGTTAAAGAGAATTTTAATAATTATCTTAACATTTAGGTTAATGTGACACCCAATCTTAAACAAGAAGTTCCTTGCTTAGATTCCTCCGCCATTACCATTTGGCTCAATAAGAAAGAAGTTCGTTCTGCTTTACACATACCAGACCATGTTGGAACGTGGGATGTGTGTAGGTAAGATTTTCAGCTATTATAAAAAATCTTTGATATATAAAAAATTATTTCGTTATAATAATTTATCTCTTTAACTAAAGTTAGCCCTATAATTGGATTCTGAAGTTTTATCATTCTAATAAGTAATTGATCTGAGCCTTTACTATAAGTTTGGCAATCTATTATTTAGTCTTACATGTTAAAGGCTAGCTATTTTGAATCAACAATCCAAATTGCAATGAATTTTGGTTTTTTTAAAAATATCATAATATATGTTAGGTGTAAAGGGTCATTGGGAAATAGACTTATGTGCTATAATTTTGTACTTCCAATATAAACTTTTACTTTATAAACAGTCAAACGGTTGGCAGAAATTATAAGAGGATCTACGACGACGTGCAAAAGCAAATAGACGGTTTCATAGCCAAGGGCATACGCGGCTTGGTATACAACGGAGACACGGATATGGTTTGCAATTTTCTCGGGGCCCAATGGTTTGTATCATCCCTCAATCACACCCAAAATGGTGAACGCCTACCCTGGTACTCTAACGAACAAGTTGGAGGTTATACTTCTACCCAATATTTTTCGAAAATCTTAAATCCTTCGTTTCTAAATATCTCTTATTAAAGTTGTCTAGCGATATATATTTAGACTATATCTGGCCTTGCCTGCTTAGCAGGCAAACTTAAATTTGTTACTGTGAAACTAATATTTCTCCATAATTCTTGCGTTTATTATAAATTATAAGGTTAATCTAAAATTATTGGTGTTTTTACAAAAGCTATAAAACTTTCATAAAATGCATAGAAATTAATATCGTGCGCTTACTAACACCATCTGTGCTAATAATAAGTGGCATCACAAAAACGCTTAAATTTTAAAAAGCGCGAGAGAGAAGGGGGGGGGGGGAGAGTGGGTAATAGTTGTGCAGTGTAACGTATTTACATTATATATCTCAAATTTTTATTTATGCTTGGTGCTTAGGGTTCGTTGATTATTACGATCAATTGACGTTTGTAACCATAAAAGGAGCTGGACACATGGTTCCTCAATGGCGACCCGAACCAGCGCTTCACATGATAACCAAATTTTTGAATAACGAACCATTGTGAATTAATAATTTTTCATATTTTTTTGGAAAATTATTTTAATTTATAGTTCATATTGCTCATATATTTATTGTTTAATCAATAATTGTCAAACTTTTTATATTTAAATACAATATTTAATATTGAAATGCCACGATAATATATAAAAACTAGCTGACCCGGCAAACGTTGCTTTGCTATATACATTATTTCTAGAAAATACTATAAGTGATGTGCATGCTCATCGTTATGCCTCGATCATATAATGAGCGATTAAAATATAATTGTCCTATGGGAAATAATTGACGAACTTAATGTAGGAAGCATTAACACGCCAAATACAAAATAAAAACACTTAAAGCAAAGTACTTAACATCAAATTTTTTATTGCTTAGCTTTACACATTTTGCCTATATTACACTGTCAAATAAATTAATACATGCCTAAAGAATTATTTAATTTGTAAATCGCCACAGGTTTATTTTTATTAAAGGTGCTAAAAACTTTTTTTGGTCCTACCGCAAAATCACGATTCTGGCAAATGGCCGTTTTCGGACTTAAATCAAAACCCCAACCCGCCCTGAAAATCTGTTTTATTTTTGCACCTGAACATATTTTAGCGCGTCCAGCTTTTCACTCATTTGGGCAAACTACAATTCTGCTTACATCAGTTTAGAAACTAGGTATATCATTGGCCGCCAACCGAGCTTTATCGCAATAGGGTCTCATTGTTATCATGTTTTGCTAATATATTGTGTATTTTAAGCCAGCAGGTACCATTATAGACGTAGCCCGACCCTCTACCCTCAATTTGCCCTCCGTCAATTTTTACTATTGCTTAAATTGCATAGCAAATGAATGCTCCCATACGAATTTAGAAGAGCCTAATAAGGCCACACAAAAACAGTAAGTAGACAGGGATTTAAGGGGTGGAGCCCCTTGGGTAAGGTTTAGAGGGGCAGCCCCAGCCGGGGTACAGGGGTGAAGCCCTTTGTTTAAATCTTCTTCTTTATCAGTTATTTGGTCCCACGGTCGTGGGGTTTGTTTTGATAAGTTTCTTGCATCTTGACCGGGTGAGTGCCATGTCTTGACTACTCTTTAGTTTTAATAACTTTATCGCTTTTCCCGTTCCATGTGACACGGGGTCGTCCACCTCCATGTCCAGTACTTTTCGATTAAGGTCATTGGTGTCCCCCTTAGTATATCTTCATACCACCTTAACCGATTTTTGTTAATCAAGTCCGCCATAGGTTGAATATTCATTTTTGACATGAGAAAGTCATTCGTCTTGAGCTTAGTTTACCCCAAGCTCCACCGTATTATTCTCATCTCTGGGGCTTTTATAAGCTTTCCTTCCCTGGTGTTTAATGCCGATGCTTATTAATCAACTTTTAATTCCTTAATTAATTTATTATCATAATGTCAAGTTCGACAAAAAATAAGGTTTTTTTAAACTCACTTTGTTGTTCACATGTATTCTATCTTTATTTAATTATTTTAATAATCCACAGTCCAGGTTTAAAATGCTCCATAACTACTGTCTTACGTTAATTTGTATGAGTAGTCCGGCCCGAGGCGAAAAGCCATTTTTATTTTTGCGCCCGAATCGAGCCCGGAACAACATCATTAATCTCGGTTATTTCTTAAACATGCGAATATCCCCTAACTTCCTAAGCAAATCCTCCTTTTTGTCTAAAATATGCCTACATATACAGCATTAAAAACTGAGATATTATGAGGTGTCGTAAAAAAGCATTCTCCACAAACCCTACTTTGGTCAATAAGCTATCAGTGTACTCAGATAATTGATAAAAACTTAAAGCAACCGGTATAAGCATGGACGTAGCCAAGCCCTCAAACATTAAGGTCCGTTTTTTTCCCCTGCTTAAATTTCACAGCAAATAAAATGTTTATCAACGAAGTGTAGAAGAGTTTAGGTTAAAGTTTCAACAAAAAACAACACGGGGCCCGGGGGCGCTACCTAACACACCGAGGATAATAACCTTGTTAGGAGTTAGGGGCGGAGCCATTCTTAGTGGTCCGAAGAACTGAGATATATCAACATTTATTGGCACTTTGTTAAAAGTATTTTCATTTTTCTCCTTATTTAACGCGCAAAAAATGATAAAATGAGATTTTTTAATTTATTTAGCCTCGCAGGAGGGGACACGACCGTCCTTAATAATAATTGACGTGAAAAATAAGCAAAAAAATGACTTTGATTTAATGTTTAAAATCGTAAAAAGTTTCCATTTTCCGCAGCACATGCTACATTTATCACACCACACTACCTACACGCATGACGGTCTAGAAAATATTATTAGTGATCAAACACTTTTATTTAAGAACTGTATATTCACATTTTCAAAGAACACGATAGATACGCAGTACGTCATGAGGTTGCTTATGATTGTTGACATTTTATTAAGTGACAAAACGTATAAAACAAAATAACTTGACCGTCTTATCACTTAGAGATTTCGAATATAGTTTAAAACCTAGGCTCAGACCTACCAAATACTCTAAATCGGTCCAGCCGTTTCGGAGGAGTTTAATAACCCACACCGTTTAACGAGAATTTTATATATTAGATTAATTAAGATATGACAAATTCGTATATGACTTTATGTTTTTAGTGTTTCCTATGAAAGTAAGATAGTTATATAAATTTATTAATTGAATATAGAATGATAGAGGATAAAGGAGTATATTAATTCTAACAAGAGCGAAACGTTGAAAAAGTTTGGTATGTTTCTTATTAAATGAGATTTTATCCGAAATTGCCCTAGAGTGTTTATTTAAATTTAGTTTTGTAACAAAAATCTATAAATATTTATAAAGGGTTTTATTGTTAAGTTGCTTATAAAAAATATCTGTTGTAAATTTTTTATTTAAAGATTTTTTTATTGATTCTTATTGAAATAAAAAATTAACTTCCTTTACAAGGAAAAATATAAATAATAAACTAACTTTTGGACTATAGAACGATAAATGACTTTATATAACGGTCAACAAATCATAGCAAATCAATGACTCAAAATCTATAAAAGTATAAACAAATGAAGAAATGAAATTTTTTTTAATTATGGCTTCCAAATTTGTTTGTAAAAACATATTTCTTCTCTATACCCACGTTGTTTGTGTGCTACATTATTGTACGGCGCTCTTTTATCACGAGTAGTGATGGGAATACCTAAGTTTTGCTGACCTAACCTTGTAGCATAGGTTAGGTTTTTTAAAAACCTTTAAGTTCTTATTGACGCGTTACCCTCTAAAGCTAGGTATTAGCTCCAAATAAACGTAGAACCTTTAGGGGAATTAACCTAGGCTTTAAAATCTAGGCCGGTCCTGGCCAATTATTTACAAAAATAGGCGCGGCCAAGCATATTTGAGCAGCAAGTATGCCGTTAAAAACAATTTATCATATTGAAAAAAATTTTAGATTGAAATTAATAAATATGTTAAACATTTATTCATTCTTTTCGCGCTAAAAATAAACTTCTTTCTTATAGCTGAATTGATTAGGGGTAACAGTAGCGTAGGGAAGGGGGGTTTTCGGGTTAGGACCCCCTACCCCCCATTGACAAAAAAAAATGAATTTTTTTTCAAATTATACGGAGAAAATATTAATAGGAGTCTTGTGTGTGTTGCGCATATAGAAATAATATATTATCTTAATTAATTTGATATTCTTTAGATGAAATCTAGTAATTATGACATTATCTATACATAAAATTTATGTCCTGAGTGCGTGTTTTCTAAAAAGAATAAATTTAATTCTCAATTATGTCTCTAAAAAACTATCTCAACCTCTAAATTAAACGAAGATGCTGCTGATACAAGCCAAGTTTTAGCAGCGGGGCGGGCGGGACAGTTATTGGTTCTGATGGGAAATTTAAGGCGCAAGTGTTTAGTCTAAACAATGGCTCTAATTAGCGCAAACAGAAAAATTGGAAAGAGCTCTTTGTGATTTGCGTCTCTGAAGATATTATTAACGCATTTTTGACCAAAAACCCATCGTAGATATTGAATTTATATAATTTTAATAAGTTTTTGTATCGAAATTCTTTGTAGATAGTCCTACCTTCGTCACTATTATATATAAGCTTAATAAATTTTCGTTTAAATACCATTTGAAATTTTTTTTTGGAAAACCCCCCCTATGAGGCTGTTTACACATAACATGAACAACATATACACACATGTTAATACATAACATGTGAATGTTAACACATAACATGAACAACATATACACACATGTTAATACATAACATGAACACCGAACACACACATGTTAACTCATAACATGAACAATATATACACATATGTTAACCCATAACATGAACAACATATACACATGTTAATACATAACATGAAAAACAGACATTCATTCATCAGGGGATTATGGTTTTCTAGAACACATACACGTCATGATAACATTCAATTTCAACCAACATCACCTATTTACATAACATTATCATCCTACACTTAAGCATTATCATTTACTTTATTTACATTATCATATCTTACATATTTACTATTCAATAAACTTCCATTAGTTCAAGAAACTTCCATATTCATTTTGGTCCTTCGAGCCGGATGACAATATTCCAAAAGAAAAAGACAACATTTGTAAAAAGCCTTGCAAGATTTATGGACTATGTAGAATCATCATCTGATGATATAATCAATATAGAATTAAGACTTGAAAATAATAAAAGTTTATATTCAAAATATGAGGATTTTCAAGAACAAGTTAATATAATTGATGAAAACTCTCATGAGCAAAAAGAGATTGAAGACAATTACTATAAGGCAATATCAAAGGCACAGAGTATCATTAACCAAACTCACACACCAACAATCTGTCAACCATCTTCAACATCTGGGAAGCTACAACTTCCTCGAATTGAATTGCCTCACTTTGACGGGAATTATGAGGAGTGGTTAGGTTTCTCCAATTTGTTCACTACACTTATTCACAATAACTTGGATATATCAAATGTAGAAAAATTGAATTACTTAAAACTGTCATTAAAGGGCAATGCGGCAAGTATAATTCAATCGCTAGACATATCAACAGATAATTATAAGGTTGCATGGGACTTGTTAAATGATCGTTTTAACAACAAGAGACTAATAATTAATAAACATATTAGAGGTATATTTAATTTAAACATGGTTAGAAAGGAGTCATTTCTAGACATCCGAAAATTATTGGATGGGTTACTAAAACATACCAGAGCACTAAAATCATTACGGTGGAACATTGGGATCAGTTGTTAATATATATAGTTACAAATAAATTAGATTTGACCACCAACAAGGCTTGGGAATCTACAATCAAAAGGGATGAGATCCCATCTTTCTTAAATTTGACAGATTTCCTTGCTCACCAATGCCACATTTTGGAAAGTACTAATAAACTAGAAAATACAGATGTTCTGATCAAAGGTAATCATTTCAAATCATCTAACAACTTAGCTATTTCCACTCCTAGCTGCTTCATATGCAATCAATCCCATTTTATTTTTAGATGTAAAAAATTCTTAAACTCAACGTGTGAGGAAAAAAGAGAACTTGTCAAGCAGCACTCTCTTTGTTTAAATTGTTTAAACCAAAATCATAGCATCTCACATTGCACGGCAGGATCATGTAAGGTATGTTACAAAAGACACAATACACTCTTGCACCAACATGATTTACAAAAAATTTCATCAACAAATTCAGCTCTAAACATACATCATCATAAAGATTCCATACAGGTATTACTCCCTACAGCTTTAATTGGTATAAATGATGTGAAAGGAAATACCCACATATGTCGTGCTCTCTTAGATTCAGGATCCCAATCAAATTTCATCACAACTGAGTTTGCTAACAGGTTGCAATTAAATGTACAACAAATTTCAATTGCAATAGGAGGCATCAATAACAGTCAATCATCTATTAAAACTTGCGTTGATGCAAGGGTTCATTCTTTGCATAGTAAATACAATGCTCAACTAAAATTCTTAGTTATGAATCCTATTACAACAAACCTTCCAACATTATCAATCCCAAAGTCAAATATTTTAATACCAGACAATTTACGACTTGCTGACCCTTCCTTCAACATCTCTAGTGAAATAGATATTCTGATTGGTGTTGAATTGTTTTGGGATGTCATATGCACAGAACAATTAAATCTTCAAAATGGATTAGTGTTTAAAAACACACAATTTGGTTGGATAATTTCTGGTCCATATTCTTTTTCTAACCCGTGGAATTCTAAAGTTACACAAACATGCAATTTGTCTACTCAACTATTAAATAAGCAACTAACTAATTTTTGGGAAATTGAAGAGATAACCCAACCAGTTCAGTACTCCAATGAAGAGCATCAATGTGAAGAGATATTCAAGGCTACTTACAGACGAAATTCATTTGGCAGATATATTGTTGACCTACCACTAAAGGAACAGGTTAAAAAATTGGGAAATTCTTACAAACAAGCTTTCATCCGATTTCAATCTCTTGAAAATAAGATGTTGCGGAACCCTGAACTAAGACGTGATTACACAAGTTTTATCCATGAATATCAACGTTTGGGCCACCTAGCTTCCACTACTGAAACAAAATCACAAGATTTACCTGTCTTTTATCTGCCGCATCACGCCATATTCAAGATGGACAGCCTCACGACAAAATTGCGGGTAGTTTTTGATGGATCCGCTAAATCAACTTCTGGACTATCATTAAATGACACTCTGATGGTTGGTCCTAAGATTCAGCAGGACTTAATATCAATAATATTAAGGTTTTGTAGTCACAATATTGCAATCACAGCAGACATCGAAAAAATGTACAGACAGATATTGATTAATCCAGCACATACTCAATTGCAGAGAATACTGTGGCGAGATGAAATATCACATCCTGTTCAATCCTTTGACTTACTTACAGTTACTTATGGAACCTCATCAGCACCTTACTTAGCTACTAAAGTTCTTCAACAAGTGGCTGAAGATGAATGCAACGAGTTCCCAGTTGGAGCACGCATAGCACAACGAGATTTTTATGTTGACGATTTATTAACAGGGGCACACAACATTTCAGAAGCTAAAATTATTGTAGTACAAATACAGACCATGCTAAAAAAAGCTGGATTAAATCTAAGAAAATGGGCCACAAATTCCACCTCATTATTCACTCAACTACCATCAATTTCTAGTGACGAAATCATACCGTTAGACAAGCATAGTAACATGAAAACTTTAGGTATCCATTGGAATCCACAAAATGACAACATTCGATTCAACATTAAAAATGAAACTACAAGGGATACTATATCAAAACGAAATGTTCTATCACATATTTCTCAAATGTTTGATCCACTTGGATTACTAGGGCCTGTATTGACAAGAGCTAAAGTATTTATGCAGCAACTTTGGAAGCTTCAGCAATCTTGGGATGAAACACTTCCTAGTAATCTTAGCAATAAATGGACATCATTTAAAAATCAGTTTGTACTTTTAAGCTCACTTGACATTCCCCGGCGTGTTATAGGCCATGAGAATCCCTTGAATATAGAGATTCACGGTTTCTGTGACGCAAGCGAAATCGCTTATGGGGCATGTATATACATTCGATCTTCCAGCAATGATAACTGGTCCAGTAGACTTCTTTGCTCCAAATCGCGAGTTGCTCCTATCAAAAGCATTTCAATTCCAAGACTAGAATTGTGCGGGGCACTTCTGCTAACAAAATTATTAAAAATTGTCCATTTAGCATTTCAAGTTCCAAAATCCACAACATATTGTTGGACTGATTCGACAATAGTGTTAGCATGGATCAAGGGTTCACCTAGCAACTGGAATACCTTTGTGGCTAATCGAGTAGCAAAAATTCAACAAAACTCTAAAGTTGACAATTGGCATCATGTACAAACAAGTGACAATCCAGCCGACTCTTTATCAAGAGGCTGTTCACCAAGTGAGTTGATTAATGATATAAAATGGTGGACAGGACCCATTTGGTTATCCACCGACTGTCCTATTATTGAGCATTTGTCTTTGAGTGATATGTCCAATATACCCGAACACAAAACAGTGCACTGCTCTACTATTTGTAAGACTAATCCTTTGTTAACAAAATATTCTAATTTTCGGAAACTGACACGAATTATAGCATATTGTTTACGGTTTTATTCAAACATTAAATGTAAAAATCATTTGAAATATGGATCCTTGTCAACCACAGAACTCTCTCAAGATACATTAACTGTGTTAAAAATAGTCCAAATGGAATGTTTTTCAACAGGTTTACATACCCTTGTAAAGTTTAAGGGTATCAAACAACAGTAAAATACTCAGTTTAACCCCTTTTCTTCACGATGGTGTAATCAGAGTAGGCGGAAGACTAAGAAACGCAAGTGTCCCTTTTAGTCAAAAACATCCTGTTCTTCTTCCAAAAAATCACTTCATTACCAATCTCATAATTAAATTGTACCATGAAGAACATTTGCATACAGGTGTGCAAAATACTATAGCTAATGTTCGAACCGCCTATTGGCCCATCAGTGCCAGATCTCTTGTCAAGCAAGTAAAACGAAAATGCATTACATGTTTTAAGGTTAAGCCAAGACCACAACAATGTATCATGGGCAATCTTCCAACTTGTCGGGTTGTACCTACCAGACCATTCTATAACACCGGTCTAGATTACTTTGGACCATTACAAATTCGGGAGAGTAAACGTCGAAATAGCAAGCTCATTAAGGTCTATTCTGCATTGTTTGTTTGTCTTAATACAAGAGCAGTTCATCTAGAGTTAGTATTAGACCTTACCACTGAAGCATTTCTTAATGCTTTAAAACGCTTTATAGCTAGGAGAGGTAAACCACTCAATATTTATTCCGATAATGCAACCACTTTTACTGGAGCTAACAAGGAATTATTACAGCTACAGTCTTTACTTAGTCCCAGCAACCACGAAAGAATAAAGTTGAAACTAGCAGAACAGGGCATTAATTGGCACTTTATTCCACCAAGAGCACCTCATTTTGGTGGTTTATGGGAAGCAGCCGTTAAATCTACCAAACATCATTTGAGAAGAGTATTGGGTCAAGCCCTATTAACATATGAAGAAATCACCACACTTTTGATTCAAATCGAAGCCATCATTAATTCAAGACCTCTTACACAATTGTCAGAAGATCCAAATGACTTGTCATGCTTAACTCCCGCGCATTTTTTGATTGGCTCTTCTTTCACTTCTATCTCTGAACCTAATTGGACATCTGCAAAATTGAATACTTTATCTCGATGGCAGCATACAGAATTATTACGACAGCAATTTTGGCGCCGATGGTCAAAGGAGTATTTAAATCAATTTCAGATGCGTAAAAAATGGAAAAAATCATTTCAGAATGTAAAGGTCGGTCAACTTGTAATAATTAAGGAGGATAACACGCCACCTCTCAAATGGCCTTTAGCCCGTATTCAAGAAATTTACCCAGGCTCCGATGGAGTAACTAGAGTAGTTACTTTAAGAACATCAGCTGGTTTGATCAAAAGGCCAGTAACAAGACTGCATGTATTACCTATCGATAATATTCTTAACGGATCTACCAATTTGGATGATAGTACTTTCAACGGGGGGGCAGAATGTTAACACATAACATGAACAACATATACACACATGTTAATACATAACATGAACACCGAACACACACATGTTAACTCATAACATGAACAATATATACACATATGTTAACCCATAACATGAACAACTTATACACATGTTAATACATAACATGAAAAACAGACATTCATTCATCAGGGGATTATGGTTTTCTAGAACACATACACGTCATGATAACATTCAATTTCAACCAACATCACCTATTTACATAACATTATCATCCTACACTTAAGCATTATCATTTACTTTATTTACATTATCATATCTTACATATTTACTATTCAATAAACTTCCATTAGTTCAAGAAACTTCCATATTCAGAGGCAATCCTGGTTACGCCTATGGTTGGTAAATAGAGCTTTGCACGGGCCGCCTGAAGCCCAACCCGATCGGGCTCGGGCAGAATTTAATAAAACAATCGGGGCTCGGGTCGGGCCTGATGAGGCGGCCCGACATAAGGCCCAAGCCCGGCACGATATGACTAAAGCAAACTAATCTATTATAAAATATGATTTAAACAAACTCAACTCGATATTAAATAATTATCTTCGTACACCATACACAATATAGCTTCCAAGCTTCAGCTTTTCCCCCCTGTCTATAATATTTTGACGTAAATTGCAAATCTTATTCTAGTATTTAAATAAATTCATAGTAGCCATTACTTTAGAAATTGACTAAGGAAATTTTACAAAAAGTTTTTTATTTGGAACTGTTAGATAAGTTTAATAAAGTTAGATTTGCAGTTGTAAATTATTGGCTGAATAAATTGTAGCGAGTGAAAATGAAAGTTTTATATCAAACTTATCCTAGTTGTATTACGAGATTAATAACAATTGAATGCATATTGTATTTATATGGTAAAATAATTTTAAAAAATTTTAAAATGAATTTTTGAAAATTTTCTATTTGAAAAATTGGGTCGGGCTCGGAGTCGGGTTGGGCCAAAAATAAAAAAGTCGTTCGGGCCTAAGGCAAAATGAAAACGAGATGTCGGGCCGGGCTCGGGCAGAAAAAAATTCATTTTGCAGGGCTCTATTGGTAAATAAACTAAGCCAATCTATTTATTTAAGTCTTTAACCAAGATGGTAAACTTGAAACTTTCCGTATTGTTATCAATGAAATAAAAAAATGTACTTGAAGGCTCAACACCTATTTCAAAATACAATAAGATTAACGAATTGTTCAGGCTTTAATCACCTTATCAAAGGTTTTTCAGAAAACCGGTGATAGGTAGAATCAGATGTAAAACCGACCTGGCACTTGGTGGTTTTATATTATAATTAACATTTAGCGATTTCTATCACTAAAACAAGGAATTAAAAAGCCTCGCTTCCGGTTGTATACAATTTTTACGGTCTAAGTTTATTTTAGTCTTACAATAAATTATTATAATTCTTTTGCTTCCAATTTAAAGGCATTAAAATGCTAATCCCTCTTGAGTTATATTTTTGGAAAAAGTTATTCTTAAATTTTTAAAGTTATATCATAATGAAGCTATATTTCTAAGATTTTCGGCGAACTGACTTTATAGATCGAATTTTTTCCTTCACTAACCTTAACAACACTCATTAAACACAACCATTTAACCGATTTTCTGTTATCATATTACTCATGAAATTTAATTTTAAATTAAACATTACTTGTCTAAAAACGTAATACATGATTTGAAAATAAAATTTGTAATGCCATATAAATTCAAATGTGGTAGTAAAAAATGAGTGGATGATGGCTCAAACGCAACTAGCAATCTCCATTTTGATAACTAGAGCATGTAGGTAGTGACACCCGGGATATAAAAAAACAAGTCCTTGAGAGGCGCATAAAAATTTTGGTTAGGCGTGTCATAACGTGTAAGCAGGTGAAATCCCATTTGGGCACACCATTTTGCTATAGGATGAAATAAAAGCTATGGCATATTTCCTTCAGTAGAAGGGCTAGATGGTCCCGAAAACGGCTGGTACATTAGCTCCTTTAAAAAGCCGCGATAAGAAAATGCAAGTTATGACTTATATATTAAGGTTTGTTCAAACGTCAATGAAGGGGATACTTAAGTCTACGTCAACCTGTTAAGAACAAGCGGGAGTGAAACCTTTTCGTATAAACTATCACCTGTCCCAGAGCAATAGAGTGACAGAATTTGGATCATCTAGTCAGATTATAAAAGAGTTGTATCTTACACCTTTTACCCGCAGAGATTTAGTGGAAATTTTCATGAAAGCGCCCTGTAGCGGATGTCTTGTAATTTTAATCTCGAAATACTTTCTATCACATTTAACAATTTTACATTCTCTAATGAAAATGTATGTTTATGTATTTAAATTAATAAAGTACAGTATTTTTATGTTAATTGTTTACTGCCATCTGGCGGGTTACATAAAATTAATGTAGTAATTTTTGAATTAATTACAGCCTATAACATATCTAGTCCCTATGGAATCTAATAGATTAATAATTTCGTAAAACAAAATATATTCATTAATTGCTGAACTTGTAAACATATCGAAAAAATATATGTGGCTTCATAAATGCACTACACTGGCTTGAAACGCATGTGTATAAGTTGCATGCGATTTTTACAAGGTTTGTTAACTCGGTTTCAACGCAAAACGTATAAATCTTTCGCCTTTTACTAAAGTTTTCCGTGCGGAGGAACAAATGAGCATTTTAAGCTTATTTTTCGAACCCCTTTTTTGGGGCTTACAATTAAATAATTTAGAATCATAGCGAGCATGTTTTAAAATACACCCAACAATCCAGCATTTCATCAAAAAGTTGTATTAACAATGGTAGTGTTTGGTTGAACTTGGATTGATGATATCAGTAGGGGCAAGCGGATTTTCTTAGACGTTTAGCACAAAAAGGTAAAAACAATACCGATTATCAAGCATTATATTTGCCTAAATCAGCCAGAAACTCATAATAAGTATATTTAAATAATAGGGTGTGGATTGATGAAATGAGTCGGGGCAAATGATTAATATAATTCCTTCAATGAACAAACTAAATAGCAATGTAATTACAACAAAAAGAGTAATGTGATTGTATGTCAGTGTTGTAATAACGGCGGTCGACCGTTGGTTTTGGTCGATTAGGCATAAAGATACCAAAACTTTTTTAATTTGTTGCTTAGTCGCACAAACAGATGATCAACAATTATTATAACGTTGAACACAGTTAGTAATTTGTACTAAATTAAATGTTTATTCAAATCAGGTCATATGTTAAAATATACGAATTGTCTTCACTAGGAATACCGAACATAAACAATATAAAATACGATGTATATTTCGTTAATACAAATTTACAATTATATTACCAGAAGTTAATCGTATTTAAAGACCTACAAAATCACTTTTATATATCTGAACGTGACATGACCCATAATTTTTTGAAATTTTCCACCCGACCACCCCGAAAGCATTTTAGAATTTTCAACCCCAACCCGAAAACATTTTAAAATTTACAATCCGAACCCCAAAAGCGTTTCAATTTTTTACACGAATCACTCCCGAACGCCTTTCTCTTTTTGGTACCCGACGCGAGAGTAAATATTGCTGTGTGTAAATTTAACCGACAAGTTAAAGTGCGATTTGCGAAATAAATTGTTACCATATTTAGATTTGTACAACTATTTATTTAATTGATTTATTATAGTGATATGTAAATATTATAGCATCGACAATATTGGCTCGCAACCTCACTCTACGATATAATCCACTATGCCAAAAGTGAACTAGAATTGGCTAATACTGTAAATTGATGGGAAAATGCTAAGACGAAGGTGGTCTCAGGGTATATACAAAAAAACAGAATACCTGAAGACAAAGTTCAAATCAGATGAAAATTAGCTATGTGCATCTTTTACTTTAGGCGAATGGTAACTCACAAGCGTAAATTCCTTAAAATATCTAGGATCAATACTTTATGCGGATGGCAAAATAAATAAGGATGGAGAGAAGTAACAGGCGTTCTGTGTGATAAAAACATCCCAAGAACTTAAAGGTACACTGTGTAGATCCATCATACAGCCAACAGTCCTGTATAGCTCAGTAACATGGGCTATACGTAAGAGGGAAGAACAACGCCTAGCGTCCGTGGAGACGTGCTATTGGGGCATTTGTGATGAGCGCGAAGCAATGCGAAGCGAAAATTTTGAGGAATAATTAGAACTGTATTTAGTTAATAATAATTAAATGTATATTATTTTGAACATGTTCGATTAAGTCCATTATAAAAAAGTAAGATATATGCACTATATCTTCCCGCACTTTATAAATTAGTGTCCTAAATTTTCGCGGTTAGGTCAGGTTCGGGCTGAAAAAGTGATTTTGTAGGGACACGAGATCGAGACGAGAATTATAAAGACGAGACGATATGAGATTTTTTCGGCGAGATCCCGGCTCTTTATTGATCATTAGTTTTTAATAAATTATTGTGTATTTTAATTAGAATGGTGTATATTTAAGGTATTAAATATAACTCAATATGATGAATATATTTAATATTAAAATAATACCTAAGTATAGTAAATGTTTAAAATTTGAAGTTCATTTACATAAGTATGGTATGGATGGCCGCCCTTAGGGTATGTGAATAATATTTGTATCCTTATCATTATTAAATGTTACAAAATTTTAGACTTATAATTAAATCTGACGAAGTAGTAAATATTACGGCAGCATATTTGAATTTAGCAGTTTCTCATTCTGCATGATGCGGTAATCATTGGTGGTCAATTAATTATTTTGAAAAATTATCCAAGTTAAGCTAGGGTGGGTTCGGGGTTTTATGAGCACCCAGCGTCATTTGAGGCTGCCTAATGATTTCAAAAGTACAATTCACTATTCGATGACACCCTAATAAATTAAATCTTTTACTTTCTACAGGTTTTTATGCTCCAACTATTAGTATAGTTCCCCAGGCGCGTAGCCAGGATTTTTACGAGGGGGGGGGAATGTGGCAAAAATGTTTCCACCATTTTATTTGTAATTAAAGTAAAAATTAAACAACCAAAAAGTCAGCCTCGCTGCTGTGCCCACTAGGCTAAGGGGTCGGGCAGGCAACCGTTCTAAATTAAGATTTTCAAGTAGGCTTGGGCGGGCACTATAATGAGAATTGTATATAGTTTATCATTTTTTTGTCACCTTTCTATTTATAAAAATTCTAGAAATAGATCAAAGACTTTTGAAAATAAGACAAAATAATTCTTGAAATTTAAAATCGTCATTTCGGGCCCGGCTGTTCGGACAGCATTAGTAAATTAGGCAATTAAGATTTTGGCTGGCCTTGGCAGGCAATCAGTTATCAATCCGTGATGGGTTCTTGCAGAAAATTTTAGATAAATATGACAAATGATAAAAGTATTAATATTATATATAAGGAGGAACATTATAATAGTCGCTTAGTTATCTACTTCCGGTGTTTTCACGGGAAATAAATGTTCAAACAAGTTTTTTTTCATAGCAATTTTCACAATCATATTCTAAAATTTTACAACGCATTTTGTCAAAAAATAAATCAAATAAATTAATTATGTTTCTAGGTTTTTATAAGTGTCTTGAAGTCTTTGATTTAACTAAACTATAATATTTTAACCCATTTAATTTAGTTATTAATCAAAAACAGGGAGGGGGGAATTTCCCATTCCTCCCCTTTACGCCACAGTACCTCCCAAATTTTTAAACATTAAGACATTATGAAAATAAATTGTTTTAAATTATTCATTACTTTTCACATGATTATATTCGAATTTCTATAATTTCTATACTTGTGGCAATTGTACAATATAAAATAAATATACACGAACTTATACTTTACTAGATAAAACTTTAATGGCAAAGTTAGTTATACAAATTGATCGTAATGATTTATGTTATAAAATTAAATACATGCACTTTAATTTAAAGTTTTGCCAAGGCATATTAGCAATTAAGAGTGAGCTGGAAAACAAGCCTCTATCTAACAATTTCAACTCACACGGGACTTTTTAGAGTCAAGCGAATGCTATTTGGACTTAATGGTGCGGCGGTCATTTTCCAAAAAACGATGGATCAATAAGTTGGGGACATGGAAGGTGTAGTGGTATACACGATTTATTGATAGTGGGGAATTCAGAGGAGATCCACAACAGCAGTTCGCATAAAGTGCTCACCACGTTGCACAAATGGGGTTTTAGCCCAACCTTTTAACGGTAGTTGGGGCAACACAAGTGACGTTCTTGGGATACATCATCAGCAACAAAGGAATAAAGGTAAATGACGAGAAGGTTAAGGTAGAGGTCGATAGGACAACTAACTAACAAGACGGAAGTTAAATCCTTTTTGGGGCTGCCATCGTACTTCGCAAAGTTTATCAAAAATTACGCCCAGTTAATACAACACATCCAACGGTTAACAAAGACGAACGTAGTCTTCCACCGGGGTGAAGAGCAACAGTTAGCTTTTAGAAACATCAAGAATGCGCTCGTTACCGCGCCAGTTTTAGCCTATTTCAACGGAGATTTGGAGACGGTAGTGGATGCTTCGGGAAAGGGCTTAGGGCCCGCCAGGTGGTGAGTGGAGAGTGGTGGCGTACACATCAAGAGCCCAAAGCGAGGTGGAGGGGCGATATTCTACGATCGCGCGCGAGGCTTTGGCCGTCGTCTACGGACTAAATTTAATGATTTTGCTCAGGGAAGAGAGATCATCATAATAACGGACCACTTTAATATACATATTTGATCAAAGCAAGAGAGGGAAAGAACAATGGTCCCCTCGCCTTACAAGGTGGGCGTTATTCATATCGGGTTAAGCGGCCAAATTCGTTTACAATAAGGGTAAGGATAACGCGGGCGACTTTTTGTCCAGGCGACCAAGCGAGCATGCTTTCCAAGTTACCGAAGAGGTCCTAGAGGATACCTCGGACGCGTTTATCTCACTTGACGTTATACGACAGTACACCGCCAGCGACGAGACATTATGGCATTTCAAAGAGTGGATTAAGGGTGCGCGCAATACAGCAATAGTGATCGGGCCAATGCTATACTACAAAAAGTACCTACCTAAGCTGCACGAGTCAAAGGAAAAAATTTTTACAAGGGCCGACGGGTAGTGGTGCCAATGAAGCTAAGATACAGGGTATTGCAAAGACTACACAAGGGCCACGTGGGGGTCAAACAAATGCTACAGATAGCGGCGCAATATTTTTGGTGGCCAACTTTGATTCAGGACATCACAGACATAGCGAAGAGTTGCAGGAGGTGCAACAACACGGCCCAGCAAAAAGGGCGCCTTTGATTAAGTGCGAACATAACGTGAAACCTTGGACCCAAGTGCATGTTGATTTATTTGGGCCGGTGCGGGGCAGATCCTATTTAGTTATGGTAAACAGCGGGACAAAATGGGTGGAGGTATTTAAGCTAGAAAATACATCAACCGAAGTCATAATCAATAAGCTGTCTGAAGCATTCGCGAGGTTTGGAAATCCGCCCTTCCTTGTATCGGATAATGACCCCCGAGTCAAGAGATGCAAAGGTTTTGCAAACCGAGGGGAATACGTCAAGGGTGGTCAGCACCCTACCATCCCGCTTCTAATGGACTAGCAGAGAGGTATGTTCGGTTGGCAAAGGAAGCAATAGTCCGCAACGAATCCGACATCGGGTTAAACATGTCCCTGGAAAATTACAGAGCAACGATTCACCCAACGACGCGTAAAAGCCCGGCCGAGGGTATGTTTAAAAGGAAAATACGAACCGAGTGGGAGGTATTAAGAGAACCTATGGCCCCCCAGTGGAGAGATATAGGAAAGGCTCGAGTGTTTGACGTCGGAGCCCCAGTGTGGGTTCATATGTTTCTGGGGCCCGATAAATGGGTGGAGGGCACCATTATTTCAAAGCGCGGGGCGCGCTCGTTCGATGTTAGGGCCCTAAGTCATCATCGACATTTGGATAAGTTGAGACCAAGGAAAATATTAAACTGGAGAATGGTTGGACATGAAAATGGATGGCTGAACAGGGATACGCTCGCGCGATCGAGTCCCATTGCAAATGAGCCAATAAGTGTAAACACCTTGCCAACGGCGTCCAGTCAAGGTTCCCTGCCAATGATTCCCAATAACAATGCCGCTACAGAATCGGTTGAACACAATGCCCTTCTTATACCTCTGGAGCGTAACAAGGCCCCGCCTGAGGTTAGATACCCGCGCCGTGTCCGACTGGCCCCAAGCTACCTATAACATTATCCTTGTGAAAAGGGGGGAAGTGTAGAGGATAACAGACGATGTGTAATGAACGCCATAGTTCTATGTTGCCTGTGAAGTAAAAAGGATAGACCACGTGGTTTTATATTTTTGTTCTTTCCTCTCGCGTGTTACTTGTTAACGTATATTCTATCCCATTTGGTTTCGACATCCTAAACTTTCTAACATAAAAAATTCTTATTCTTAAAAGTTTTATATTAGAATTGCTTTAAAACTATAACGTTTTATAGTTGAATTTTAATCTTTTGAACTACTAAATAATTAAACACGCCTAAAATATAAAAATAAAAATTGTTTAATGAGAAAAAATTGATTTAAAAAGCTTGTTTGTAGTAGTGTTGTAAAAACGGCTGGCTGGTTTTTCCCAGCGTTTTGCTAAGCTTAGTTGTTGGCGTTTTTTTTCACCCAACCTTTTCAGTGTTAGGTGAATTTTCTTGGGAGGGCTTTGGCGTTTGGCGTTTTCGTAAAAAACACCCAAAGCGTTTTGGGTGTTTTTTTTGGGGGCACCTTTGGCGTTTAGGTTTGGGTGTATTAAAGAGCTAAAGGGTTTGGGTGGATAATATTATTAACCTTTTGGTTTGGTTTTGGTCGTTTTGGGTTGGGCATGCAAATATATCAATTTGTTTATATGTGTATTTAGATTTAGGTAATGAACTTTTAATTTAAGAAAATAAAAATAAATGTATCATGACGTCACAATCTAGTAAATGCAGTAAATTATAGTTAATTATTATGCATTATAGAAGTAGGTAGTAAATCAATATGTTTTATTTATGAAGAAAAAAAATCGTGAAGATTTGCCCCCCCCTTTATTTTTACCCTCTTTCTCACCTGGGGAAGAACGGCGGTCAGGTGGGGTGTTTGCCCCCCCCCCTATTTTTTACCCTCTTTCTGATCCGGGGGAGAGGCGGGGGGGGGGCAGGGGGGTGTTTTGCCCCCCTCCCCCCTAAATTTTTACCCGCTTTCTGATGCGAGGGAGAGGGGGGTGTTTTGCCCCCCCCCCCCCTTATTTTTTACCCTCTTTCTGATGCGAGGGAGAGGGGGGGGGCAGGGGGTGTTTTGCCCCCTTCCCCTAATTTTTTACCCTCTTTCTGATGCGAGGGAGAGGGGGGGGGCAGAGGGTGTTTTGCCCCCCCCCTAAATTTTTATCCTCTTTCTGATGCGAGGGAGAGGGGGGGCAGGGGGTGTTTTGCCCCCCCCCTAATTTTTCATCCTCTTTCTAATGCGGAGAAGAGGGGGGCATGGGGGGTGTTTTGCCCCCCCCCCCTAATTTTTTACATTCTTTCTGATGTGGGGGAGAGGGGGGGGGGCATAGGGGGTGTTTTGCCCCCCCCCCTAATTTTTTACCCTCTTTCTGATCCGGGGGAGAGCCCCACCCCCCAGTTTTTTACCCTCTTTCTGATGCGAGGGAGAGTAGGGGGAGGCAGGGGGTGTTTTGCCCCCCCCCCTAATTTTTTACCCTCTTTCTGATGCGGGGGAGAGGGGGGCAGGGGGGGGGGGTGTTTTGCCCCCCTCCCCCCTAATTTTTTATCCTCTTTCTGATGCGAGGGAGAGGGGGGTGGCAGGGGGGTGTTTTGCCCCTCCCCCTAATTTTAAACCCTCTTTCTGATGTGGGGGAGAGGGGGGCAGGGGGGGGGGGGTTGTTTTGCCCCCCCCCCCTTAATTTTTTACTCTCTTTCTGATGCGGGGGAGAGGGGGCAGGGGGGTTTTTTGCCCCCCCCCCAATTTTTTACCCTCCATCTGATGCGAGGGAGAGGGGGGTGGCAGGGGGGTGTTTTGCCCCCCCCCCCTTATTTTTTACCCTCTTTCTTAAGTGGGGGAGAGGGGGCATGGGGGTTTTTTTGCCCCCCCCCACCTAATTTTCTACCCTCTTTTTAATGCGGGGGAGAGGGGGAGGGGGGGTGTTTCCCCCCCCCCCCCCCTTAATTTTTTACCCTCTTTCTGATGCGGGGGAGAGGGGGGCAGGGGGGTGTTTTGCCCCCCCCCCCTAATTTTTTACCCTCTTTCTGATGCGAGGGAGAGGGGGGTGTTTTGCCCCTCCCCCTAATTTTAAACCCTCTTTCTGATGTGAGGGAGAGGGGGGCATGGAGGGGGGGTTGTTTTGCCCCCCCCCTAATTTTTTACTCTCTTTCTGATGCGGGGGAGAGGGGGCAGGGGGTTTTTTTCCCCCCCCCCCAATTTTTTACCCTCCATCTGATGCGAGGGAGAGGGGGGTGGCAGGGGGGTGTTTTGCCCCCCCCTTTTTTTTTACCCTCTTTCTTAAGTGGGGGAGAGGGGGGCATGGGGGGTTTTTTGCCCCCCCCCCAATTTTTTACCCTCTTTCTGATGCGAGGGAGATGGGGGGCAGGGGATGTTTTGCCCCCCTACCCCCTAATTTTTTACCCTCTTTCTGATGCGAGGGAGAGGGGGGTGGCAGGGGGGTGTTTTGCCCCCCCTCCCTAATTTTTTACCCTCTTTCTTATTCGGGGAGGGGGGGGCATGGGGGTGTTTTGCCCCCCCCCCTTATTTTTTACCCTATTTTTTACCCGGGAAGGGGGGGGCATGGGGGGTGTTTTGCCCCCCCCCCCTTATTTTTTACCCTCTTTCTGATGCCGGGGAGAGGGGGGGGGTGAATCGACCCTCTTCTTATTTTTTACTCTCTTTCTCACCCGGGGGGGGGGGGGGCGGAAAGCCCTTTTTAACCCTTTCAAAATATTTTTGTGAATTTTTGCGGTCACAGTGGTGACAAATGTCATAATCAACAGTTTCTATTAAGATTAATATTTTTTTTAAATAGACTTATTATATGACTGAAAGATGTTCTACTATTAAAAAAAAATATTTTTGGGAAGATTTGCGGTCACAGTGATGACAAATGTCTAATCAACATTTTCTATTGAAATTTATTTTTTTTTGAAAATTGCCTTATTATATGACAAAGATTTTCTAATATTCGAAAATATATTTTTGAAGATTTGCGGTCAAAAATTGTCTTAATATACCATATCAATTAAAATGAATTTTTTTAATTTAACTTCATTTACGAAATAAGCTGTATTATTAAATATAATATTAATATGAAATTTTACAAGTTTAAAAAAATTTGCCATCATGGGTAAGTAAGTTTTACTATTTAAGTGATCTGGGCTTTTAATGGGAAAACTTGGTATTTCCAAAAAGCATATCATGCTATTAATTACTATGCTTTCACAAGGCACCAACACTCTACGTCCTGTTGACTTAGACTTCGCGTCTACAATGCTTATAAGGATCATAAAAAATATCGGACTTTTCTGAGTAACAAAAATGAGTTAAGCATCTTAATTTAAATTATTGCTTATTATTTAATAAGAAACTTAATTTTTTAATTGATTATGACTTAATTAGTAGTTGACATAATAGAAAAAAGTATAATTTTCATTTATTTTATTTATAATAATATGATTTGTGTAGAGAGGTAATTGGAGCGCGAAGTGCCTCAGGGGATATGTTGTTTACCGTTGTGTTGTCAATCTAATTATCGTTAATTAGTATGTATTATATACGTTGGATATACACGTTTTTACTTACTTTTCTATTTTTGTATCACTTCGAAACCTCTCTCTAGTAAATAAAGCTTCCCAATCTCAACAGTTGGCGTCGTGAGTAGGATCCTACGCGGTAATGCAGAAATATAAAACAACGGCTAACATCGACGCTTTTATAACGCAATTCGAGCTGTTCCTAAGGAGCAATAAGACGGATACAGATGAACAAAAAGCAGCTCTATTATTAACCAGCCTTGATGGGGAGGCATTCCAATTAATACTAGAGGATTATAGACCTCAAGAGTTGACAGGAATTACATACGAGGAAGCTAAAAATCGATTAAAAAAATTATTCCAAAGGAATTCATGCGCGAGGGCAAAGAGATATGAATTTTCAAAGGTCCGACAAAACCAGGGAGAGTCGATAGACACGTATGCTAATAGACTCAAGGCAGGAGCTAACAGCTGCAACTTCGGAAACGAAGAATTGCAGAACAGAATCGTCGACCAATTCATTATAGGATTGCGCGATAGAAACATACAGGCGAGACTGTTGGCAGAAAATGACATCAAATGGGACCGCCTACGCGAGCTAGCGTTAACGGCCGAGACGATAAACGGGGGGCTAAGCACTTTGCAAGACGGGTCCGAAGAAGCGTGGAGCGTAGTGGCGGGACGAGAAGCGTGGCTTGGGCCGATCCGAATTCCCAGGTTAAAACATGCTTTAGATGTGTTAACTATAGATATATTTATTAATAACGAATTATTCCAATGCATCTTCGATACCGGCGCCACGGTATCGATAATACCGGCGCGAAGATGGGCGAAGGAGATCCCACGCAACAAGGAGCCCGTCCCGACAGTGTACGCGTATGGCCACGAGGAAATAAAGATCGTAGCCAAGGTACAAGCCGATGTCCGAATGGGTAACACGAGGAAACAGCTGTCGTTATTAATAGCAGACGTAGCGGGGCCGCCGCTGTGCGGGATCGATTGGATAAAAGAATTTGAACCCGAAATCTGGCGTCAAATACGTTGGAACTCTAGAGCTGCGGCGGAACGGTTCGCGGTCAATTACGTAGAAAGACCGAAGGATACCAGGTCCGCGATCCAGCACGTGATGAAACAATGGGGCGGTCAGCTAAACGAATTCCCGAAAGCAGTCAAGGGAATAACGGTGGAAGTACCGTTAAAAGAGGGCATAGATCCCGTATTTATCCCCGCACGAAGGGTCCCGATGGCGTGGAAGAAAGAAGTAGAAGAAGAGCTGGATAAATGGGTCAAGGACGGGGTGATTGAACCAATCGATTTCTCAAGATGGGCCAACCCAGTGGTACCCGTGAAAAAAAGCGATGGAACTCTGCGATTATGTATAGACTACCGCTTTACGATAAATAAATACGCGCAAGGGTTGTTATACCCGTTACCCAAAATCGACGACTTGTTAAATAAACTTGATAATGCGTGCTATTTTACGAAGCTGGACCTTACGAAAGCGTACCTACAGCTCGAATTAGGGCCAGAGACGAGCCAACGATTGACTATCTCGACGCACAAGGGCCTTTTTAAAGTTAACCGGATGCCGTTCGGTTTAAATTGTGCCGCGGCCATTTTTCAAAAGACAATGGACCAAATATTAGGAGGCATGGAAGGGGTTGCGGTTTACATCGACGATATCTTAATTGCAGGGGAGACGGAAGAAATTCACAACGAGAGGTTACTCAAGGTACTAGAAACGTTACAAAAGTGGGGGTTCGTGCCGAACATTGTCAAGAGTATCTTGTGGGCGAAGGAAGTAACCTTTCTGGGATACGTAATAAGTAACAAGGGGATTCGAATCAACGACAATAAAGCCGAATTAGTCAAGCAATGGAAAAACTTAACTAACAAAAACGAAATAAGGTCCTTCCTTGGGTTAACAACGTACTTTTCAAAGTTCATTAAGGACTACGCCAAAATCATACACCCGATTCAGAAACTCATGAAAAAGAACGTGATGTATTACTGGGGTGAAGAACAGCAAGGAGCATTTGAAGCTATCAAGTCCGCGCTTACGAAAGCCCCCGTTCTGGCGTACTTCAATGGAGAGTGGGAGACCGGCCTGGTCGTAGACGCCTCGGGTACGGGGTTAGGGGCCATCTTACAGCAACGAGCACCAGGAGAGAATTGGAGAGTAGTGGCCTATGCGTCAAGAGCATTAAACGATAGCGAAAGCCGGTATTCGACGATCGAACGAGAGGCCCTTGCGGTGGTGTATGGACTAAAAAAGTTCAACGAATATGTACAAGGACGAAGCGTTACTATCATGACGGATCAAAGACCGCTTATATATATATTCGATCAGAGCAAAAGGGGCAAGGAACAATGGTCACCACGCCTAACCAGGTGGGCGCTCATGGTATCAGGCTATACGACCAAGTTCGAATACAACAAGGGAACCGAAAACGCGGCAGATTTCTTGTCTAGAAATCCGAACGAACACGCGTATCAGGTTAGCGAGGAAATACCAGAGGACTCGATGAATCCGTTTATATCATGGGACGTGGTAAAACAACACACCTTGGAGGATCCGGGGCTGCGGCAATTAAAAGAGTGGATTAGGGGTAAACAAAATACAATGTTCACGTGTGGGCTAAGACGCACTTACGAAAATCATCTGCCAAAGTTACATGAAGTCAAAAGCATAATATATTACAAAGGGGGACGAATATTAATTCCGGCGAAGTTACGAGGAGTGGTACTCCAAAGTCTACATAGAGGCCACGTAGGTATCAAGCGAATGCAAGAAGTGGCGCGGCAGTATATATGGTGGCCGACTCTTGACGATGACTTATTGAGCGTAGCGAAAGGGTGCCGGAGTTGCAATTACACGGCTGCGGCGGCGAAGAGGGCACCATTGATAGAGTGTCAACCTAGCCATAAACCATGGGTTCAAGTACATGTCGATATCATGGGTCCTCTCAAGGGTAAGTCATACCTCGTGATGGTGGACAATAGCTCGAAATGGGTAGAGGTGTTTAAATTAGAAGACACCACGGCGACAACCGTTATAAAAAAACTGGCCGAAACGTTCGCTAGATTTGGAAATCCACCTTGGTTAATATCAGATAACGGCCCACAATTCAAAGGGCAGGAGTTACAGAACTTTTGCAAGTCGAGGGGAATTAATCAACGATGGACACTCCTTACCATCCGGCGTCGAACGGGTTGGCAGAAAGATACGTACGATTAATTAAAGAAGCCATCGTTAGGAACGAGTCGGAAGTAGGGCTGAGTAGATTTTTGGAAAACTACAGATCTACAAAACACCCCGCAAACAATAAAAGCCCGGCAGAGATGATGCTGAAAAGAAGGATGCGAACCGAATGGGAGGTTTTGAGAGAAACCGTACCACAACAATGGGTAGAGACCGGGAACCCGCGGACGTTCAACGTAGGAGACTTGGTTTGGGTGGCATGTTTCTGGGTCCAAGCAAATGGGTAGAAGGCACGATAAAAGCCAAGCATGGTAGTCGGTCCTACGATGTATGGGCACAGGGAAGAAAACACCACCGACACGTGGATCAAATAAGGAAACGAAAAATCTTGGACTGGACCACACTGGGACAAGAGAACCGGTGGCCACAAAGGATATCATCAGAAAGGGAAACGGGAACAAGTGCTATAAGGGAACAAATGCAAAACCAGTCAGGAACGCCTAGAGAAGAACCTAGATACCCGCAGCGTAGTCGAAAACCGCCAGCATTCCTTAAGGATTTTGTCTGTGAAAAGGGGGGAACTGTAGAGAGGTAATTGGAGCGCGAAGTGCCTCAGGGGATATGTTGTTTACCGTTGTGTTGTCAATCTAATTATCGTTAATTAGTATGTATTATATACGTTGGATATACACGTTTTTACTTACTTTTCTATTTTTGTATCACTTCGAAACCTCTCTCTAGTAAATAAAGCTTCCCAATCTCAACAATTTGCAACTTCTACATTCCTTAAAAGAAATGAATGTAAAATGATGTAATAAAGAGCCTAGCCAGCCCACGCCACACCATGCCTTGTTGTGCCATGATTTTTCTTATATATTTAGTTTAGTACTTAACTTAAATCTGATAGGTTTAAATCTTGTTTTGCGCATGCATTGCAACGAGAGAAGGAAGAGAGAGGGTGGATTAGTACATGAACATGTACATGCTACATGGGAGTGGTGATATGTCGAGTCGCGCGGGATGCCGTTCTCTGATATTGAAAATAGAGTTTAAATATAAAATAAAAGGGACATTGTATAATTAATAAGTCTTTATCTTTTACAAGAGGCGAGGAATTCAAAATATATTTGAAATTAAATTTTGTGATTAAAATTGCTATTGCCGGGAATATTTAGAGGGGGATCTCTTAGCTGACATTAATTTAGAATGAATTAAAATATTAATTTTTAATTGAAGGATTGAATTCAAAATTTGCTCTCGAATGGCCAGATAAATCTCACTTTATAATCGTTTTCTATTTATTGAAAACACCCCCTATGCCCCCCCTCTCCCCCGCATTAGAAAGAGGGTAAATAATTGGGGGGGGGGCGGCAAAACACCCCCCATGCCCCCATGCTCCCCCTCTCCCCCACATTAGAAAGAGGGTAAAAAATAAGGGGGGGGGGGCAAAACACCCCCCATGCCCCCCCCTCTCCCCCTGATCAGAAAGAGGGTAAAAAATTAGGGGGGGGGGCAAAACACCCCCTATGCCCCCCCCTCTCCCCCACATCAGAATGAGGGTAAAAAATAAGGGGGGGGGGCAAAACACCCCCATGCCCCCCCTCTCCCCCTAATCAGAAAGAGGGCAAAAAATTAGGGGGGGGGGGGGGGTAAAACACCCCCTATGCCCCCCCCCCTCTCCCCCACATCAGAAAGAGGGTAAAAAATAAGGGGGGAGGGGGGCAAAACACCCCCTATGCCCCCCCCCTCTCCCCCACATCAGAAATAGGGTAAAAATTGAAGGGGGGGCAAAACACCCCCCATGACCCCCCTCTCAAGAGGGTAAAAAATAAGGGGGGGGGGCAAAACACCCCCTATGCCCCCCCTCTCCTCCGGATCAGAAACAGGGTAAAAAATTAGGGGGGGGGGCAAAACACCCCCCATGCCCCCCTCTCCCCCGCATTAGAAAGAGGGTAAAAAATTAGGGGGGGGGGGGCAAAACACCCCCCCTGCCCCCCTCTCCCCCGCATTAGAAAGAAGATAAAAAATTAGGGGGGGGGGCAAAACACTCCCTGCCCCCCCCTCTCCCTCGCATCAGAAAGAAAGTAAAAAATTAGGGGGGGGGGCAAAACAACCCCCATGCCCCCCTTTCCCCCTGATCAGAAAGAGGGTAAAAAATTAGGGGGGGGGGGGGGGGTAAAACACCCTCTATGCCCCCCCCCTCTCCCCCACATCAGAAAGAGGGTAAAAAATAAGGGGGGAGGGGGGCAAAACACCTCCTATGCCCCCCTCTCCCCCTAATCACAAAGAGGATAAAAAATAAGGGGGGAAGAGGGCAAAACACCCCCTATGCCCCCCCCCTCCCCCACATCAGAAATAGGGTAAATAATTGGGGGGGGGGGGCAAAACACCCCCCATGCCCCCCTCTCAAGAGGGTAAAAAATAAGGGGGGGGGCAAAACACCGCCTATGCTTCCCCTCTCCTCCGGATCAGAAACAGGGTAAAAAATTAGGGGTGGGGGGGCAAAACACCCCCCATGCCCCCCTCTCCCCCGCATTAGAAAGGGGGTAAAAAATAAGGGGGGGGGGCAAAACACCCCCCATGCCCCCTCTCTCCCCCTGATCAGAAAGAGGGTAAAAAATTTAGGGGGGGGGCAAAACATCCCCTATGCCCCCCCCCCTCTCTCCCCCACATCAGAATGAGGGTAAAAAATAAGGGGGGGGGGGCAAAACACCCCCCATGCCCCCCCCCTCTCCCCCTGATCAGAAAGAGGGTAAAAAATTAGGGGGGGGGGGGGTAAAACACCCCCTATGCCCCCCCTCTCCCCCACATCAGAAAGAGGGTAAAAAATAAGGGGGGAGGGGGCAAAACACCCCCTGCCCCCCCCTCTCCCTCGCATCAGAAAGAGGGTAAAAATTTAGTGGGGGGGGGCAAAACACCCCCCTGCCCCCCCGCCTCTCCCCCGGATCAGAAAGAAGGTAGAAAATAAGGGGGGGGGGCAAACACCCCACCTGACCGCCGTTCTTCCCCAGGTGAGAAAGAGGGTAAAAATAAAGGGGGGGGGCAAATCTTCACGATTTTTTTTCTTCATAAATAAAACATATTGATTTACTACCTACTTCTATAATGCATAATAATTAACTATAATTTACTGAATTTACTAGATTGTGACGTCATGATACATTTATTTTTATTTTCTTAAATTAAAAGTTCATTACCTAAATCTAAATACACAAATATGATGAACAATATAAACAAATTGATATATTTGCATGCCCAACCCAAAACGACCAAAACCAAACCAAAAGGTTAATAATATTATCCACCCAAACCCTTTAGCTCTTTAATACACCCAAACCTAAACGCCAAAGGTGCCCCAAAAAACACTCAAAACGCTTTGGGTGTTTTTTACGAAAACGCCAAACGCCAAAGCCCTCCCAAGAAAATTCACCTAACACTGAAAAGGTTGGGTGAAAAAAAACGCCAACGCTTGCAGGCAACCAATAGAAACCCTTGGTTTTTTACAACACTAGTTTGTAGGTAGATTGGAATTAATGTTATTTTTTATCTTAGGATTATTTAAATATATAAATATTTCGTCAGACCAGATCTTGTTTGTTTATGCGTCTCTCTTGCTTAATTTTGTGTCACTTATTGCCCTGAGCTTATTTATTAAAACCCGGATACTTAGTTCAAACCACATGTGCGCATAATAATGCAAACAACTAATTTTATAACAATGTTAGCACCACGCTATAGCTCAAGCGTCTCCAAGTGTATGTGATATAGCTCTAGCGTCTTATGTGACTATGTGCTATAGCTTTAGCGTCTCCAAGGGACTATGTACTTTAGCTTTTGCGCCTCCGAGTGACTATGTGCTATAGCTTTAGCGCTTTCAAGTGACTATGTGCTGTAGCTTTAGCGTCTCCATGTGACTATGTGCTATAGCTTTTGCGCCTATCATACGCTATTTTACCATCACTACTATCTATGCAACCATGCATGATTTAAGGATCGTATTGACTGAACTACTAAAGTCATCTGCTAAAACATGAGTTTGACTCCCGTTGCAATTGCTTTGAAAAAAAGGAAGTATTTTATAGGACTTGAAGGACCAAGTGGTTATGTTGCCGGTGCTGGGAGAGGGTAAAATTGTACGTTATTATATTTAGATAATTTTTTAGAGCTACAGGTTTTACGACGAGATCTGATATTGGTCCAGCTAGAGAAGCCACTGATATATCGTAAAATAAAATACTTTTTGATATCATTAATTAATTTAGCGATGAGCGACATGCTCCACCAACCAAACGAACAACTCCTGGTCAGCCTAAAGTAGAGGAAGAGAAAGATGATGATAATGAAGAAGAAGATTTAAATGATTCTAATTATGATGAGGTATTTAAATATTTATTAAAAAGCTAATTATTAAATAGCCCCCTTTAAATTTTTTTAAGTTTGATATCATTAATATCTTTTATTCCGGGTTTTTTTATTTTTTATATCTTTTTTTAAAATTAGTTTTAATTATATTTATGACTGGTAATGTTTAGTTGTTAAAAGTTGAAGGGTTTATATTTATCAATTATAAATCTGCATTCTAGGAGAATATGCAGAAATAAATTATTGTATTAGTTATTGGCATATTATATTAATAACTTATCTTAATGTACTATAATTACTTAAAGAATATGCATATACAATGAAATAAAGATATGTTCATACATAAACAGTTTGCTGGTTATGGAGGAAGTCTTTTTGCTAAAGGCCCATATGAGAAAGATGATGAAGAAGCAGACAAAATATACCATGCACTTGACAAAAGAATGGATGAAAGGCGTCGAGATCGCAGGTTAATTGTTAAATTGTTTAATTGTTCACTTAAAATAACATTTAATTTGACCTTTATGAGAATAAATTGAATGGAATATGAAGTATATGTTTTAAGGGCAAAAAATGAAATTTTATTATTATGCATCTATAGGGAAGCTAAATTTCAAAAAGAAATCGAAAAATTTCGTCAAGAGCGTCCAAAGATTCAACAGCAGTTTTCAGACTTGAAAGTAAAATATAGTTTTGAAATAAAGAATTAGTTTAGGTACATTTATTTGATCATTCTTGTTAACTTCTAATGAAGAGATTAGCAATTTAATTAATTGTGTTAGAATAAAGGATTGATTTAATTGATATTAACTTGATCTCTTGTCTTTTTTGGTTGACCAAAAGACATAAAACTTCCATCTAAATGTTGTCTCTAACTCATGTTTTCATTTCTAAATTAATGAATATTTTTTTGTTAAGATTGTGATCTAAAATTTTATAACATACCCTAGAATTATCTGTTCTTCTCTTTTAAACATCCTAAAACAATAGTGTTTTTAACAACAGTAGCTGACTAACTTTTTAGTCGACCTTTGGACTTAGTCAAAGTATCAAAACAGTCCATAGCTTGTCATAAATGCCTCGGCCTGACGAGGTAGCATTAGTGTTCTAGCTGCTCCTGAACCTAGATTTTGAGCTAACATGCATTTACGATAAAAACACTAACCAAATTAGGTATTACCTTGATCAAGGCGTTGTATAAAACAAAAATAAAAAATATTTACATAAATTTTTTAGAGACAGTTATCGGAGGTATCGCCTGAACAATGGGCTAATTTACCCGAAGTCGGTGATGTGAGAAATAAAAAGCAACGAAATCCCAGGGCCGAAATATATACGCCCATACCCGATACCGTTTTGGCTGGAGGAGTTGGGGGCGTCATGTCAGAACCCGGTGTTGGTAGGTTTTCACCTTACACATTTAATTTATTTGTACTTGAATATGGCGCCATTTTGAAATTTATCAATTAAAATCTAAGGTGGTAGGATTTTGTATTAGATTCATTATTATAAGAATTTAAAGCAGTTGTATCCAATTATAATTGCCCGCCTTGGGCGTTTGACCTTAATTGTGTTAGTGTTATTTATTTGAAATAATGAAAATATATACTGTACTGTGTATTAGTATTTAGTATTAGTATAAAATATTTTATGTAATGTCAACGTAGTATATAACAAATGACAGAATGTATTGAAGTAATGTGTGAAATGTGATGAATTATATGCGAGGAATATCTTAAATCAATGTATGGAAAAGTCAAGTGGCTCAATATCTGTGTTGATGATGCTGTTGCAATGTTGGTGTGTGTAAATGATGTTTGAATGTCTACAAATGATAATGTTTGAATATGTGTGTGTGAGCAAAGTGGTTTTATTAATGGTCTCATAGGACGTGTAATTCTTTTTAGAAAATATATTTAAAAAAGTAACGTGTCTATGTATGAAGTATATCTTTACATGGGCGTAGCCAGCATTGGAATTTAGAGGGGGGCAATAATGATTTAGGGAGGGGCAAAATGAACATTTTTTGAATTTTAGCCATAATTTTAAAATTCTAACAACTTTTTACGTTTAGAGGGGGGCAGCCGCCCCTCGCTGGCCTGCCCCCCCCCTGGTTAAGCCCTTGACAACATAGACTAATAATATAAAAATTGCGTAACAATTAATAGACTGGCTAACTGCTTATTTTTTGCATTGAAATTTAATGAGCAAGTTAGGCAACCATTTTGCATTAAAGATCGTGGTCTACCCCTTACTCAATAACTATCAGCTGTCCGCCAGTCTATTGTATTATTAGACTACGTTGTTAACAAAATGTTTTTAACAACGCAGGAGGTTTTACGGCCTTGGATCAGCGACAACAGTTGTATGGCGGTATCAATACGCCCTTCCCGGGTGGCATGACCCCTTATGGGGGCAGCCTCACCCCCTTTGGTTCGGGTTTCGCCACCCCTTCTGGACTCAAGAGTGGTGATTTGGATTTGAGGAAAATTGGGGAAGCCAGAAATGCCTTGATGGACATCAAATTAACTCAGGTATTTTATTGGACTCGATAATCCTTTTTTGTTATCACTTGATAGTTGATAGACTCAAAATATTTTGACTCGCGTTTAAGATTTATTTCGTATAGTGATAACTAGTGCTGTAAAAAGGGCTGGGTTTTATTCGGGCGACCTTTGGTTTTACTCGGCGAAACATTAATATTTATGCGACCAAGAAAATAAGAACAAATGTTTGGTTTGTTGATGTTTATTCGACTTCCAAAGGTTGACTAAACAAAGGCAGCCGTTTTTACAACACTAAACAAACCCTCTTTCCGATGATCGTTTTTTTATAACACCCAACACTTATTTTTTTTAAATTGCTTTATACTAAGATGTAATTTTCAATGCTGAATCAGGGATTTTATTAAAGCTCGCGTGTGAAATCTCTTCTTCTTGATCGTGTTTTTGGTTCGACAGACGTAGGGATTGTTTTGATAAGTTACTCCCATCTTGATCGGGTAAGGGCCATGTCCTGAATTACCTCATCTTAGTTCTCACAACTTTGTCCACCTGTACGTTCCACCTAATACGAGGTCGTCCTCTTCCTCTCTTCCCCGGCACCTCCCTGTCCTATAATTTTCGATTTAAATTAATCCTCTCCCTTCTTAGTATGAGGGGAGACTTGTATGAAACTAACAAACCTCGCCTTAGGTATCGGATTCCGTGTCTGGCCAAACCGTGGTAGACCCCAAAGGTTACCTTACAGACCTGCAGAGCATGATTCCAACCTTCGGGGGCGGAGATATAAACGACGTCAAGAAGGCCCGGCTACTGTTAAAATCCGTTCGAGATACTAATCCTAAGCATGGCCCGGCTTGGATCGCTAGCGCTCGACTCGAAGAAGTGGCTGGGAAGTTACAAGTTAGTGATTTATTGCCTATTAAAATTGAATCGTTTTATCATTTTTTCCTCAATGTTTATTAGATAATATTTGTTTAATATGCCGGAATATATACTTTTTCCCTCATATTGCTGGTTTGACGGCGTGGAAAACTAAAAACGTTATAACTTAAAGACTACACTGTTCATAGCCGACTGGTTTAAGTTATAAACTAAGGTGAATTGAATCTATGCTTTTTGAAACAAATTTAAAGGTCAGCGTCAATTCTAATACGTATGGAATAAAGCAAATGGCTAATCAGTTTCGGCAATCTTTAATTAATTTTTTTACTTAGGCCCGACTCGAGCCAGAGCCCGACTTTTTTGAAATGTGAATTTATAATTTTATTCAGATTAATATAAAAATATTTTGTCTCCTCTAAATAGCCTACTTAACAAAGGGATTAGTAAAAGTTTTTTAAAAATCTTTTACCTAGATTTTACCTCGGGTTGGGTGGACCCATCAAGGCCTGACCCGAGCCCGAGGCCCAATCTAGTGTTGCAAAAACGCCTGAGTTTTGTTTGGTCGACCTTTGGTTTTAGTAGACTAAGCGCTTAGTCTACTAAAAACAAAGGTCAACCAAACAAAACCCAGCCGTTTTTACAACACTATTCTCTTTTTATAATCATAAGTGTTAATGCCTGATCTATCATTTTATTTGCAGGCCGCTCGGAACATAATAACGCGCGGTTGCGAAACTTGCCCGCTCAGCGAAGACGTCTGGCTTGAAGCGGCTAGGCTACAGCCCGGAGAAGCGGCCAAAGCCATCGTCGCTAATGCCGTGCGCCATTTACCCGGCTCAGTGCGGGTATGGATAAAGGCGGCCGATCTCGAGTCCGAAACCAAGGCAAAAAAACGGGTCTACCGAAAAGGTTAGTCGACTTTAACTTTGGATAGTACCATCATGTCTAAATGTTAGCCAATGATGTGAATTTTCTCCGTCTCATACTTTATTGAAGGGACCTATATCATTGCGTTATAATATTTTTATAAAAGCTTGCCGGAAAAACGCTATAAAGTCTTACACACGCCTGTAATGAAACGAATTCATTCACAACAAATAATTATAATCATCATATTGTTTTTTAATTAAGATAAAATTAAAAAATTGCTTAAGGGACCGAGGGGCCCGGTTTTCGCTCTTGGGGGGGGGGCCTCGGCCCCCTAGCTACGCCACTAGTACTTTCTAAAATTCAATGTGTGTTAGTTCCTTAGGATTGTTAGCGGGGGCTTTTTTGGGGTTATTTTTTTATCGCTAAGAAACGGTTAATTTTTAGTCCTCTTACAACTATGGAAACAATAGTGGTTGCCTGATTTTGGTAGAAAAAGTATGGGCAAATTATTTTTTATAGCCTTTAGGCACAAGGCTCCTGCTATTTATATTGCGTTGTTCGTTAAATAGCTTATGATTGTCTCCATTGGCGTAGCCAGCATTGGAATTAGAGGGGGGCAATAATAATATAGAGAGCGACAAAATGATAATTTTTTGAAATGTTAGCAATAATTTTAATAAATTTAATTTTGGATTTTTAGGGGGCAGCCGCTCCTCCCTGCCCCCCCCCTGGCTACGCCCATGATTGTCTCAATATAAAACATTGTTCTAAGGGTATAAATTATATATACGTAGCTCTTGAACACATACCCAACTCCGTGAGAATTTGGAAAGCCGCGGTCGAGTTAGAGGAAGACAAAGAAGATGCTCGTATCATGCTGAGCAGGGCGGTGGAATGCTGCCCTACCAGTGTCGATTTATGGCTGGCTTTGGCCCGTTTAGAATCGTACGAAAATGCGCGAAAAGTATGGAATAGTTAAAGAGCTAAATTATTTAAAATAGATTTTATCGAAAGCATACCCCTTTCTTAAATCATTTTATCACGTTTATTTTATGGGCGTTGCATTTGTGTATCGTAAAGTTACTTTCTTAATGTTTTTTATAATGATTTTTTTTATTATCATATAGTGTTCCTTGTCTACAAAATTGTTGTAAATGCTCTTTTTCTATAATGATTATATAATACTGGTTAATTATACTATCATAAAAAATAACTCTCCTCACAACAATTTGCCAACATTTTGTATAAATATGATTGTAACCTATGTGACAATTTGTCAATTTATATAAAGGACGACGCAGCTATGTTTATGGCGTTCGTTAAGTATCTTTTAACCATTCCGCATATCTAAAATTTTATCTAAAGGTGATATTTATTTCGAAATGTATTTTTTACATTAACCTGCTTTATGTAAATATGTTCTTAGGTCTTAAATAAGGCTCGCGAAAATGTGCCCAGAGATCGGCAAGTTTGGATAACGGCTGCCAAACTGGAAGAAGCAAACAATAATACCCGCATGGTTTCCAAAATTATAGAGAGAGCTATCGGCTCACTCCGCGCAAACATGGTAGAAATCAACAGAGACCATTGGCTAGCTGACGCTATGGAAGCTGATAAAGCGGGCAGTATAGCTACTTGTCAGGTTGGAATTTAATATATAATTAAGATCATTAGTTTAAAATTGCAATGAAATTTGAAATGTTTCTTTGGCTGAATAACCTTACATGACCTTTACTCCTTTGGTTTTATTGCTTCTTTTATCGAAATTTAGTATTATCGTTTCTAGGTAGGTTGCGAATATCGACATTTTTATAGTTATATTCGACTCATTGTAAATGATATAAATGTAATAACCCTATCTTCCCATATCTTATTGTTAAATTTTGTCTTGAACCTTATTTATGAAGTTACTTCTTAGTTTAATAAAAGATTGTCGTTCCAAAAATGTTAAAATGTGCGAAAATAACATTATTTTTGCACACGGGCTACTCTGGTGATTGGAAATTTGCTAAATTTTACTCTAAATTACGCGTCACATCTTGTTTGTTGTCACGTTATCAGGCCATCATACAACAAGTCATTGGAGTGGGGGTCGAGGACGAAGACAAAAAACATACTTGGATGGAAGATGCCGAATCTTGCGTAGCACAAGGAGCTTACGAATGCGCTAGAGCCATATACGCACACGCCCTTTCCGTTTTCCCCAACAAAAAGAGCATTTGGCTGCGGGCCGCATTTTTCGAAAAGAACCACGGCACTAGGTATGCCATGCAGTTTTAGCTCTGAAAACCCATTTTTGGTTTTCGTGTTCCCTCTGTGTTTAACCACATTATAATGGGATATTTATTTTATTAATTTAATGTTTAAGAGTATGGTTCGTTTAATAAAGTAAAAAGTTTTAATGTAATTTATTTTTATCAAACAATTAGGTTCTATTGAAAGTTTTTTGTTGCATCGGAAGTTGTGTGGATTGTTAAGGGCTTATAGAGACTGGCTAGGCAGCATTAGCCGTTTACATCACGGATTTAATGAAAGAAAATTTGTGACTAAATAATATGGTATTGGAATGTTTTATGGTGAGATGCTCGAGCTAAATAAGTTCAAATTGAAATGGTTGCTTTTATTGAAAATTTTGATTATTTTTCTCGTGCGATTTTAAATCCAATCCTTTATTTTGGTTACGTTAATTTAAAGGTTGTTTAATCTCGGCCGGGCCATTAGCTTATATTAAAATGAAAAGATTTATGACTTAAGAACCTATTATGTGAATTAATCGCAGGGAAGCGCTAGAAACGATATTGGACAAAGCGGTTCAGCATTGCCCCAAAGCGGAAACACTATGGCTTATGAGCGCTAAATCTAAATGGGTAGGCGGAGGGGATGTTACAGCCGCCCGTAACACCCTAGCCGCCGCTTTTCAAGCCAACCCCAATAGCGAAGAGGTTTGGCTTGCCGCCGTTAAGCTTGAGAGCGAAAATAACGAGGATGAACGAGCTAGACGCTTGCTGAAAAAAGCCCGAGCGTCAGCGCCAACCCCACGCGTTTTGATGAAATCGGTTAAGCTTGAATGGGTGTTGGGCAATACCCAAGCTGCTCTAGAACTGCTAGACAAGGACGGTCTCACATCATTTCCCGATTTTCCCAAGGTTAGAGCCATTTTATTTTTTTCTAACTTTTTATATTTTTGTAAGGTGTTTAGGGAAGATTTGTATGTCCAACTTTTACTTATTTACGAATGTGCCGAGTTCGTTGCTTGGTAAAATAATGAAATAACGGGGTTAATTGAAAGTATATAGGCTGTAGTATTCGTCGAAAAAGTGTAGCTTTTTTGTACATGGTGGATAATTATAAAGCTTGTTAAAGATAGATTTTGTTTCATACTATAAAGTAACATTGAATTTAAAAAAAATGATTTTCCATAAAGCTACGTATTTACTAATTACTTAATAGGCTAAAGCTATTCAGTGACTATTTAGATAAAATTTAAATGGTTTTATCGTTGGTTTTAGAATTATGTTAGCCTTTTAGGAACAATTACCTACATCTGACTTTTGTGGAACATTTTTTAAATGGCGTGATTGTTTGGATTTTATTAGTTATGGATGATGAAAGGGCAAATATACGAGCAGTTGAACAAGGTCGATGCAGCTAAAGAAGCGTACACCGAAGGAGTAATTCATCAATTTAATTATTTTATTATAAAATTAAGAAAAGTATTGTTATTTTAATATCTAAAGTCATACATAATTTTTTATACAAAATACATTGAATACTTTTTTGTGCCTAAAGTGGTTTTTAAACGGTTTATGAAAATAGTGCGCTAAAAATGTTTATGTTAGTGCAAGTTATTAAAGAAATTATAGAATTGTCAGCAGGGATACGCGATGTTCAGCAACCCCTTAGAATTGATAATTAAATGAAAACAACTTTTGCCAATGTTTTTTTAGATTAGAAAATGTCCCACGTCAATTACATTGTGGGTATTGTTAGCAAAATTGGAAGAAAAAAATGGTCAAGTAATAAAATCTCGAGCCCTGCTGGAAAAAGCGCGATTGCGAAACCCCGCTAACGATCAACTCTGGTATGTTTCTCCCATTCTATATAATATTTTACACTATGCCACCATTTCCCAAAACATAGGCTAGAATCCGTGAGGATAGAATTGCGGTGCGGTAATAAAGATTATGCAGACACCATGATGGCCAAAGGTAATAATCATATTTTTTAGCACGAATCTATTAAAAAAAAAGTTATTAAGATAATTATCGCTCTAAACCCGTTCTAGAAGTTGGGGTAAGCTTCTCCGGAGTGAGTCAATTTTTTGTTATAAGCGGCAAAATTGCATGCAACAAAAAACGTAAATCATAATGAACATAACAATATTTTGGCTCGCCTGTAATAAGCCTATTTGCCTTACGTCAGGAATCTCTAGTATCAATTATTTTAATGCAAGATGTTACTTATTTCATATACAAGAATTTAAAAATTTGCTACAACTATTGCCACAGAGATTACTGTATTGAGGTAGCCTCTTGAAAGTTGCGATATGGTCGAATAGGAGGGGGGGGCTCGGTATAAAAAGTGTTTTTTATTTTACAGCGCGAATTTTAAAAGTAATAGTTATTTAGGCTTAGAATTGAATAAACTTTTCCGTTACTATTATTGATTTGGAATTAGATATATCAACTTTATTTAATTGGTTATGCAAAAGAGCTTGAATAAAATTTAATTCTGAAATCTTAGTTAATCTTGCATTTTAACTAAATTAGCGATGCAAGAGTGTCCTAATAGTGGAATACTTTGGGCCGAAGCCATATTTATGGAAGCCAGACCGCAGAGAAAGACCAAGAGCGTCGACGCCCTTAAACGCTGTGAACATGACGTACACGTTTTGCTCGCTGTTTCAAAGTATATTTTTCTCAAATTAAGCTTTCCCTCAACATGTTGTGGCATCTTTTAATTTATTTTAATAACTACCTACATTAATTAAACATTTTTACGTGTATATTTTGCGAAATGCCACAGATTATTTTGGTGCGAGAGGAAGCTAACCAAGGCCAAAGACTGGTTTTATCGCACCCTAAAGTTAGACCCCGATCAGGGTGATACCTGGGCCTATTTCTATCGATTCCTCTGCATGCACGGCTCCGAAGTAAAGCCACTTTAAAATTTAAAAATCTGTTGATATCGGAGACTATAAAAACCCGACCCGCTTTACAGTCTGGTCGGGTTGAACAACTGCAAATTTTTGCTGGACCTTTATGGGCTTCATAGCAATATTTGAGCCATACGGGCTCAATAAGATTTTTTATATTGTTAATTATTTGATTTTTATGTATTACTTTGTCTTTTTTTATTTGATTGTGTGATATTTATTAATTGTAGTTTTTTCCCAGATAAATCGAAGAATAGATTTTATATTTAAAAAAAACGAACTAACTGCCACAAATTTGAATAATCTTTATATAAGGTTGGGGAGTTCGATAGCTCCAATACTTAGAAGTGTTTAAACGGGTCCGGGTATGCAATTTAGTTATAAAAATAGACCTGGCCGGTTTCGGGAGGAAAATTTAGACAAATCACAACTTTTTAAAGTTCTTATTGAAAAAGTTTAAATTTGTTCTTGATTTTCTAGGAAGAAAGGGAGGAATTAAAGAAGCGCTGCTTAAAGGCTGAACCCCATCACGGTGAACTGTGGTGTTCCGTGTCTAAAGACGTTAAAAATTGGAGAATGAAAACGCTGGATGTTTTAGTTAGAGTTTCTGAGTTGCTGGAAATTCCTAAATAAATTATTTATATGTATATTACTTCTATTTTACCTTGCATAAAATTCAATGTGATTGACTAATACAACTCATTATGTACATTTAATATAACATCGTTACACTAAAATAATAAACTTGTTAAACATGTTATTATAAGTTGAGAAAAATGTCAGGTTGTTTATGGAAAGTAGCATCGATACCTTTCTTACATGTTAATAAATACTTTTTCTATTATTTTAATTCAGCCAGGTGAAAACATCGATTGTTTTAGTAGAATGTAATAAATTAGGCAAAGCATAATGGCAATCACAATGGATAGAGTTAGATCAATATCTCAATTGACCGACCTTTGCTCGAGTTTATTACTTTTATATATTACGATTAATTTACTGTTGTTTATGAATACACAAATTTTAAAAGTTGCAATGATGTAGGAATATCGATAAAGCAATTGAAATGAGGTTAATCCATATTACTGCCTAGGTCCTTCAATTTAAACTGAAATATTATTTATAATGCCAATATTGTAAACAAGTTAGTAATAAGGAACGTTCACTAGAAAAAATTAAATAAACATTTTTATGAATTTATGTTTAATGCTTAATTAAGAAAATATAAATTCGTAAAAAGCTCTATTAGATGATTAGTTTTATTTTACCAACTATTTTAGAGACGAGTTAATAAAATCATAAAATATATTCTTACCCTTAGAGACAATTCTTAAAATGAATTTTAATTAAGATTTGAAAAAATCAGAATGTCATATTTATTAAATGTTTAATTCAAGTACTCTATAGGTTAAATGTCAAACATCTTTTTTTGTAAAGTTTATTCTTATTGATTTAACATTTTTGGCCACACCCAGTTTATTGCAATTATTTCACGTCAATTCATTTAGAAAAACTTATGAAATGCATTGTATAAGGTGCAGATTAGATACACGAAAGGAGATGAGATTTATAATAGGGGATTGATAGATTTTGTTATCAATCTTTTGTTGTAGAATCTTCCTTGGGTTTGCAAGTCATATTCATTTACGGCTGGATTTCAGAGATCCTTTTCTAATCTGGAAATGATACTAAAAGTAATAATGCATAGGCTATTTGACAAAGTTTAAATTATGGTTGACTTCTGGCTGTTAAGTTAATTTAAATCTTGCTAGAAAGGCCTTATGTTAAGAGGTGATATATTGCTATTACATTAAGATGTAATATTTCTTATTATATCTTAATTAGAATATATTTGCTATATTTATTAAGGCACACATTCACGTTATGGTCGTTAGATTAAGGGACACCTAGTCCAAACGCAAAAAGGGCACAAAAGTTTATATATATTTATCCTCACAAAAATACCTTATGATTACCATATGTTCATGATATGGTAAAATTTAAATTCTTTGTATGTGTGATAATAACTCATTACATTTTATGAATGTTAATATATTAAAGGTGGAGCCAAGGGGTTGCAGAGAGGGGCCGTAACCACCCCCCCCCCCCACCTATATCCAATGGTTTTTATTTACCTAAAATACCTATTGTTTGCTCCTCTGTAAATTATAATTGTTCCTGTCCCTCTATTCACATTCTGGCTGCGCCCTGTTTTACATAGTGTTAACAATGTACAAATAGTAAATAAAACTTTAAATATTTAAAAGCTTTTAGTGAAATTAAGTTTTTAAAGAATCTCACACATCTCAGGCTAATTTATATGTATGATATGTGTGGCTATATTCTTACTTCTTAAAGCGTGTTGCTAATTTAATATTTGTAATACTTTGACTAAGACCCTGATTTGTACACTTGATAGTATTTATTTTTATTTTAATCGACGCTGGAAAACGAAAACGTACAGCTATTAAAAAGTTGGCTTAACAAGACATTTAAAGTTAAAATTACCGACGGTCGCACTTTAATCGGCATTTTTCTATGTACTGATCGCGATTGTAATATTATTTTGGGTTCTTGTCGAGAATATCTTACAGATCCATCTGAAGAAAATTTAAATGATTTTAGACATATGGGTCTTGTCATGATACCTGGACGCCATATAATTAGTGCAAATTTATTAATCGAATCAATTATATAACTTTTCCCCTTTAATGGAGCAAACTGATGATGTTGAAATTAAAACAGAAAGTATAGATTTATTCTGTGATGCAAAAATTTAATAAAGGTTTAGAACTTGAAATAGAGGCCTCTACTTTTGAAACAGTAGCTACTAATGAGCAAAATACAGTTATTATGCTTAAAAGGAAACTTGAACAAGCTGAAGAAGAAAGACATAAAATGCAGGTCAAATATTTCCTATTGTTTTAATTTTTATGTAAGGGGTTAAAACTAGGCTTAAACTATAAAATTGAAAGAGAAATATATATGTTGAAACAGGATATCTTAATTTGAAGGATTCTAGTTAAATTTTTGAAAAAAATTTATTTTAAATATCCAATTAAATCTCTTTTATTGGAAATTTTATTTAAGACATTAATATATGTTTTTTGCAATTTAAATAAATTACTTTATTAATACCAAATGATCTTTAGTTACTCGTTTCAAATTTCACTGAAGATCAGCTTAATCGCTACGAGCTCTACAGAAGATCCGCCTTCCCAAAAAGTTCCATTCGCAAACTTATGCAATCCATCATAGGTTATCCCGTCTCTCAAAATGTAGTCATCGCCATGTCAGGCATAGCTAAGGTTTATGTGGGTGAAATTGTTGAAAAAGCTCTTGATATAAAGCAAAAGGCTGGAGAAAGTGGACCTCTTAAGCCAAAACACATTCAAAGTAGTTTTATGGAATTGAATGAAACTAATACAAAATCAACAGCCATCAATAGCAAGCACAAAAGGATTGCTTTTTTTAAATAATCATATTATCATCATTATAAAAATCATCTGTAAATATTTTGGTGTTAATCAGATAAATGAATGCCTTTAAGTATTTATTTTGTTATAATTATTATTAAATTAACACTCCGTTGGCCAGGCTAAAATCCTAACACGGATGGTAAAGGGGGTCTTAAAAGCCCCAAACTTTTAAATAGCTATAACTTGGTTGTATTGTAATATAAACTTTTCAAATTTTAAAAGCATAATACTACAACTCTTATCTGTAAATTGATATATTACTTTGGGTATTTGAACAAGGGATTATAATTTTATAATTACAATTAGTGCAACCCCCAAAATTTCCCCCTATGTGACTATATTTATTCATAACAAATTTTTTTTCTCCAATTCCATAATTTAATTTATAAGATCATATAAAATAAGGTTGGAGCTAAAACTATAAAAAATTTGGCATAAAAAAACCTAAAAACAAAAATAATAGAGATGTCCAAACTTAGGGAATTTTTGGCCCTACGTTTTTTTAGGGCAAAAAGTTACTACTGTTCTAAGCCATTATTTTTCTAATTTTTGGACTTCAATTAAATTTTTTTTAATAGAAATTCATTATAGAAGGTTAGAATTAAGAATAGGAAAAAAATCTAATTGTAAAATCTTAAAACAAAAATTTTATGAGGCTTTAAAAATAGTGAATTTTGTGTAAAAAATGAGATTTCCTACATGTTTTGTTAGTTTAAAATTAAAAAAATTTTAGTTTGAAAAGATAAAGTTTAAAAAAGTTAGTTTATAAATGAACATTGGTAATAAAAGTTTATGATTTTTTACATTTGGCTTAAAAAAAACCTAAAAATAAAAAATAGAGTTGTCTAAACTAAAGCAAATTTTGACCCTTTTTTTTGAGACAGAAAGTTTTCTATTCTTATTGATACATTTTTTAAATAATTTTTCAACTAGTTTTATATTTTTACAATAGAAATAAATCTTAGAAGGTTAAATTTGAGAATATGAAATTAATCTTCATGTAGTATCTTAAAACAAACATTATGTAGGGCTATAAAAACAGTCAATTTTTCATAAAATGACACTTCATACACATATGAAATATCAAATATGATTTGGAAAGTTTTAATTCAGTTACTTTATAAACAGACATTTATTATTTATGATCTTTTAGTCTATTTAATCCTAAGCTACAATAATAATTACTATAGGTATAAACTCCTTAAACTAATATATGATTATTTATTTATGACAACATGATAAAATGTTATATTTTTATATTTATATACCATTTTCAGACAAAAAATAATATATATATAGCACTTTTTAATCTTAGACATGTTGAAATATCTAAGTGCACAGGAAAATTTACACAAATTAGCACATTGAAATACCACGAGGAAAAATAAACATGTTAAAATCTGAGTTTAAAATGTAAATATCTCAAAGAAAATAAAATGTTTATAAATTTTTTTTTCACAAATAGGTTTATAATAATGCTTTTTAATATTAAATTTAAAAAAAAAATTTGGAAAAAATTTTTTTTTTCCTATTGTGGAACGTGGGGTCCTGGACGACCCCGGGCATCTAAAACACGCCGTATCTTAAAAACTACTGGATAAAAACAAGACAAATTTTGCAGAGATATTCTAGGATAAATTTTATTAAGCTACTGAAAAAATGAAATTATAACAATCACTAACTTAATTTGTACAACATTTATAAACCGCTTGGGGTCTTGTGAGACCCCACCTAGCCAACGGAGTGTTAATAATAACTGTTAGTATAATTAACCCTCGAGAGTATTCTTGAAAATCCCAAACGTGTGAGCATTCGTAGGGTATAACTTTTACCCCCTTTTTAACTTCTTATAACTTTCCAAGTATTCTTTTAAAACCTTTCAAATTTTAAACATGTTATAAAGGTCTTAAGACTGATGGTATAAACTTTGATATGAATCTAATCAACATTACAAAACTTATTAACAATTTTCTGGACCCCCATTTTTATTTTGGTTATTTTAGAGCTTCTCCTCATTTTATTTCTTGACATCATATACGTTAAAATAAATCAAAATAAACGTGATTTTTTAATAAAAGAATGTTCAAAATGTATTAAAAACATAAATTGTAAAAGATATCATCACACAAAAAAATTACACACTTTTTTTCAAACAAAAAAAAAACTTATGTAAGAGCATTCGTGGGGTAAACAGAATCCCACGAGCCAAAAAAACTTCTATATTTTGAAAAGTATTAAGCCAAACTTATGAAATTTTCACCTAACCTAGTTCTTAATAGAATATTAAGCTACTGAAAAGACGAAATTCATTAGACTTATATTGCGTTTTATATTTTAATTTATAATTTGCGCGGGGTTACGAAATACCCCACGGATACTCTCGCTAAAGAATTTTGTCAGCATAAAATAATCTTGTTATTAATTAAACTGTTAATATTAATACTGCCGCAAAAATATTTAAGACTATTTATTTCATATTTTTTATTAGTTCTCAAATTATATTTGAAAATAGCTCATTAACATGCAAAATAATTCGACCATTTCATGTCGTAATTCTCGACCGACCATTTCAGGTTGGAATAAATTTTAGAGTTATGATTAATATTTTATTCGCGGTTACCACCCGTCTTAGATCGGGCCCTTTCTTCATAATACCCAAGTTTTAAAACATTATTTCATCATTACATTTAAACTCATGATATCTAAAATAACACATGGTAAATAAAAAATATTAGAGTAAAAATAAGCTTAAATTTTGATCTTCCCTGGCAGGACGGTTGTCCGAGTTTGTTAATTAACTTTTAACTTAAATGATACAGGGGAAGGCTAGAATTAAAGTGATGTTGGAAAAAATAATAAATATTAACATGATGGAAAAATTGCTTAAATATTATAATTTTTTTACTGCAAATTCATATATAATTTTTGCAGGTTGGAAGATGTTTTTCCTAGGTGTCACCGTTTTTCATTTCAAGAAATATTAAATCTATTCTAAAAGGCAATTGCCTAGCGCGCAAAAGAAAGATTAAAATTTTGTCTATTTGCCTTCCAATATTATTTACTTACCATGTATTCATTTAAATTTGCAACTTGATAAAAAACAAATATCTTAATAAGTTGTTTTAATAAAATTGATATACCGCCATTTAGAAATATGTTTTTTGAAAATGAAATTTTTCGAATTCTTGACCATCTCGTAGCTGATCCCGAAATTTTGATCCTTGAAATTTGATAATGGGTCATAAAGAAGTCGGAATGCGTGAAATATGTGATTTCATATGGGGCCGAAATAAGTTTTTTTTTATGTTTTTTAACTAATTTGAACTCAAAGAATTAACCGCAAAAGTTTGGGGCTTTTCGTTAAATTACTTTGATAGAGAATATTTTTAAGAATAAAATACATTAAAATTAAAGAGGATAGCGGCATTACTTTCGAAAATGTAAAAAGAAATTAGTAAATCAACAAAACACGCCCGAGCGTGATTTTGGCCCTTTGAATGTCTATAATTTAAAATGTATTGGCCCAAAATGGCTAGAATTTTTAAAAATTACTATAATATATGAGGCCTACACCCTCACCAAAATTTATTTAGTCTGAGATGGTCGGCCGAAAAAATTTTGATTCATCATGGAATGGCTCAATTGCATTTCTAGCATTTACATATATAGTGGTGACTTGACAAATGTCGCTCCATTTTTTTGTAAAATATGATATTGGTTGGACATATATATAGTTTTTAATTACATAAATTAAGGTAAATAGTTATGATTTTTTATAATTAATGTACAAAATTAATCAAATCTTTATATTTCAGGGGGCAGGGCATATGCAGGATGTGGGGGATTGTATAATAAAAGAAAACATTGGACATGATTTTTGCAAAGGCGAGTCTATATTCTTTCTTATTCGCAGTGTGGCACTTATAGATTTCTTGTATGCTTTTAAATAAAATTTAACAAAACTTGATTAAGTTGGTAATTAGGTGCAATAATTATGATTCCTAATATTGAATATAAAAATAAAATATCTAGTTAATAAAACAATAAATAATTATATGTGTTAGGTATATTAAAATTAATTTGTTTTTTACTAATTAATATAATATCTCGTCTGCTTTATGATATGATAAACGAAAAAGAACTTTCACAAATAATTAATGATTTATCGTCCAATTTGGAATCACAGTATGCAGAAATTACGAATAGAAAAGAGGAAATATTACAATTGGAAAATAAAGTAATTTTTCTTTCTCGTATATTTGACAAAATTTGCAAAATTTTATAGGATAAAAATGCTTTAAATTTATATAAAGTTTAATGAAATGATTCTTGTTATTTACATACTAGTCTTCTTATATGATGTTCGGTTTATAAGTAACATTACACACTTTTGATTAGGTGAAAGAGTTATCTGATATGAATTATTCCTTGGCTGTCAAGTTGAATTCTCTTTGCGCCAAAAACATATCATTGAAGGCTAATATAACTGAGAATAAATATAATAACCAAAACTTATCCACAGGTTATTTTCCACAAATTTTTTAATAGCATTTTAAACATTTTTATTATGTATCTGCCAGTAAGCTATAAAAGTCAATTGTATCGTTAGCTATCGATAAACTTATCTACACAAATCTCACCCTCAAAAAGAATGTCGAGAGAAAAAATCTTTTACATGAAAAATACGAACGGTCATTGAATAACATAAAAAAGTTCGTTTAATAGTCGTCTTTGTAGCATCAACTAATTAGTATGTATGTCTTCTCGCAATTTTACGTGGGACCTAGTAATATAATCGATTTTTAAAAAATAAATTGCATATAAGCGTTATCTTAATGATAGCTATCATTTTTTGTTTTAGTCTAATTCTCATAAAGAAGTTTTCGAAATATTGTTAGGATTTAAAAAAAGGATTACACATCAAATTGTAGAAGAATCAATAATAATGATGACTTGATGAAATTGGCCCCCACGGGCGGCCTGAGGCTCGACCCCGGTAGGGTTTAAAAATCAATTCTTAATTAGGCCTTTGGCTCGGGTACATCGTTTTCGCCTTATTTTGTATAACATTCAAAAGAAATTAAATTAACCGTTTTTTCATAAGTCACCATTCCCTTGCAATGCTACTACATAAATAGGTCTTGCCATAATTTGTATTTTGAACTGCCATTTCAAATATTTTTCAAAATGTTTTTCATTCATTTAAACGCTCAAAAACTATTTGTTCCCATAACTAAATTTTACATACCAAGATAGGTGAACAGGTAAAAATATGAGCAATTTATTTAATGTATATCAATTTTAACATCTACGATATTAAAATATATTTGTTCAACGAATATCTTATTAATATAACGGCAAAACAATTTATAACAAACTTGTGTGCATCTAAAGTCTTATAGGAAAAATTTTAACCCGGTTAGTTTAATTTTCACCCTTTCAATTTTCCCTAATATTTTGCGACTTCAAATAGCCATCATTTTTTAAATATTAAGAAGTGAAATATAAAATGTTTTAATCATAAGGTGCAAGTTTTTATATCTAAATTAGGTCTTTAAAAGTTGATTTTTAATATAAGTTTTATTGGGGCATTATAGAGACGATTTTCCCTTTGATACTTATTTGCCTTCGACATATAAATAAATTAAATTGGAAACCAGACTTGTGTTTATGAACCTAAAATAATGAATATTTTGAAATTCAAATTTATTTTTAAAATCTTGTATTCATTCTTTAAAAAAATAAAATATAAAATTTTTTTATTACTCGGCTCATTTTTATAATTGATTAATAAAATATTTGTTACATTTTGCTAAGCGTTAAACATATTTTATTTAATATATCTTTATTTAATTTTACCCATTATAGTTAAGTTATATATATTAGAGCAGTCAAACGTTTAAACTTTGGTTTAGGTTAACGTTTTGGCATAAATTAAAAATGCCTATACAATGTTCTTGGATTCTAACCAATTATACTGTAATATATCTAGCATGTTATTTTGGAATCAAAATCTCTAGACTTGAAGCATTTGATAAGAAAATAAAATTATCTTAAACCCCTTTGTAGATTAGTAAATTGAATTAATATAGGAACTTCTAACAAATTGTCGAATGACAAAGCAGATGAAAATAAATGCAGAGGGTAGGTTTGTTAGTAAAATAAAAATATGTATGGGAAAAATGAAAACTGTGCTATTTGGATTTTTACCTGTATCCTATAATTGTGTTAATAGTATTGATAAATCCTCCAATCGCAAATAGGCTATTTATCCCTTTCCCGAACCCATGCCCCTCAAAAAAGCCAACTTTTAAAATATTAAATTTCACTATTAATAATAGCTCTAATTCAACAAATCTAATGGCTCCGAATAGTTGCGAATCGGTAATAGTTTGAAAGAGATTCTGACACTATACTTTTGTAGTCCAGATTCAAATTCTATTGGATTTGTTAAATCATTTTAGATAAAACATGTCTATATTAGTAACTAATGTTCAGAAATATTTTTAATTTTAGAAAGCATTGCAAAATGTGTGTTGTCTTTTTTTCAAATGGTCATTACATAGATGACATAACATTTTTAAATGTATATGAGAAACGTACACAGCTTAATTTGCACCCGGAAGCCTACAGAGTATGAATTTCCTTATTTTTTTTCAGCGAAATTTAAATTTCAGGAATAAGAGAAGGTTAAGGGGGTATAGAACCGCAAGGTACTATTTAAATCTGACTTTATGGTCTTTTTTTGTTTTTCCAACGTAAAAAAGATTGCAATTATTACAGGGTATTTTATAAATCAGATTGTTTCTTTGTGAATTAGCCTCATAGTTATTTTGTAAAGTGTCTATTAAAGGTTCGTTAAATTTTTGGGTTATTGTTATATATTTACAATTGTTATTTTCCAAAATCTTATAATGCTTGTAATAAATGTAAACGATAAGAAAGAATAATCTGGAAAATGTATAAACTTTATCACAACTTTTTTGAATATTTTTTGATGAAAAACATTTGTTTAAAATATTATTAAATAGGTGTAAAGGATATCCTAGTATATCAAATGTTTTGAATAAATTGTAGCGACATAAACATTAAAAATGTAGCAAGTCGACGAAACACATATGTTTTTATCTTCCTCCAATTTCATCGGTTCATATTATTAACGTTTGAGATACCCTGTTGTTATAATAAATTCATTTGGAATCACTTTTATTTTGGGTTATAAATAAAGCTAAAGTAGAGAACAATATTTCTCTACAAATTTTTCTCCTAAATACCACATGGATACACAATCGTCTGACAATTCAACTCTCTACAATGAGACAGCATCCAACACTCCCACCACGGCAAACTCATCACCAGTATACATCAAGCTACCTACATTTCACCTCAGAAACATCCAAATCTGGATAGCTCAGGTCGACGCAATATTTTCCACTAGGCAAATCACATCATAAAGAGTCAAGTATGCTTACCTTTTAGAATCTCTCCCGGTTGAGATAGCCGAAGAAGTGGCCGACCTTATACTTAATATCCCAGATGAAAACCCTTATGAGGTGTTAAAGCAAGCCTTAATCAAAAGAATGGGTGAGAGTGAAGCAAAAAGAATAGACAAGCTGTTCAAGGACATATATTTGGGAGACAAGACACCGTCCCAATTGCTTAGGCATTTGAAGAACCTTGTCGGGGAACATCAAATGAGTGATAAATTTCTAAAAACCCTTTGGACACAAAAACTTCCAAGGGAGGTAACAGGTATCTTAACATGCGTAGGAGAAGAAAAGTCTTTGGCACAATTGGCTGAGGTGGCAGACAAAATCTACGAGACATATACGGCCAACAGCGTAGCTTCCATAGCAAGTCCTCAAATGAGCCAAACAAACGAAATCCAAGAACTGGTAAAAATGGTCGCACAGTTGGAATTGAAAGTAAACCAGCTGGTCAATCAGCCACCACAAAGTAGAAAGGTTTGGAGATCCTCAAGCAGATCACGGTCAACATCAAGACACCGTCGGGAAGAAATTTGTTGGTATCACCACAAGTTCAAGGGTAACGCTTAAAAATGCACACAACCATGTGCATTTACCTCAAACTCCCAGTCAAAAAACTAACTGACCTTTCCATTCAGGCGACTTCCGGAAACGGTCATAAACCAAGTCGCCTATTCTACATCATTGATCGTATGTCAGGACATAAGTTTTTGATTGACACAGGAGCTGACGTGTCCATCATTCCAAGACCCGTCAATTCACCTAAGGTACCAAATGGTCCAGTATTGCAGGCGGCCAATAATAGCAATATCTCTACCTATGGACAAAAGATGTTGTCCCTCAATCTAGGTCTGAGACGCCCAATACAGTGGTTAATTCTGCTCGCCGAGGTACACACCCCTATCATTGGAGCCGACCTCTTGCACTAATACAACATCATCGTAGATGTAAAAAACCAGCGATTAATTGATGGTCTGACTCACGTAACTTCAAAAGGAATTTCCACCCATCATCAAACGTTAGGAATCCGCATAGCTCTCTCGAGTCAGGACTCTAAGTTGGAATCTGTGATCAACAACTTTCCATCACTCCTAACTCCTTTAAATTTCACCCAACAAATTTCAACCAACGACATCTTTCACCACATAGCAACAAAAGGGCCGGCACAATACGCACGTCCAAGGCGACTTACTGCTGAAAAACTTAATGTTGCTAAGAAAGAATTTGAATATATGTTGGAACTGGGAATCATAAGGAAATCTAAAAGCAACTGGGCGGCACCAATACATTTGGCTGCTAAAAAATCAGGCGACTGGCGTCCGTGTGGAGATTATAGAGCCTTGAACAAAGTCACCGTACCAGACAGGTACCCAATTCCTCACATTCACGACTTCACAGTTAACCTTCACGGGAAAGCAATTTTTTCTAAGCTGGATTTAGTTAGAGCCTACCATCATATTCCGGTAGCGCCGGACGACATCTGTAAAACAGCCGTGACGACACCATTCGGTCTTTACGAATTCCGAGGATGCCGTTTGGTCTAAAAAATGCAGCTCAAACGTTCCAAAGACTCATAGACGAAGTTTTGCGAAGACTGAATTACGCCTACGCGTACATAGACGATGTACTTATAGCAAGCGGACCGTCTTGCAACGACTCCAAAAGTACGACCTCAGGATCAACCCTGCAAAATGTCAATTTGGAATGCGAGAATTAGAGTTCCTGGGTCACAAAGTTTCGGCCGCAGGTATTATTCCGTTACCAGAGAAGATTGAGGCTATTAAAAACTTTGCAACGCCAGTTTCATGTAAACAACTCCGAAGATTCTTAGGCATGATCAACTTCTATCGAAGATTTCTGCCCAATATTGCTAAAACCCTAAATCCGTTGACAGACATACTAAAGAATCCGCAAAAATCTATAGCGTTCAACAAACTGCAGGAAGAAGCCTTCGACACAGCAAAATCCGCTCTAATCAATTTTACCAAGCTAAATTTTTTGAATACCAGTCCAGAAACCCAAATTACACTAACAACAGACGCCTCTAATTCAGCAGTCGGTGCGGTATTACAACAAACAATGGCCGAAGAGACTACACCAATAGCGTTTTTCTCTGCTAAACTTCAGCCAACACAATCACGATACAGTACATTTGGTCGTGAGCTTCTCGCCATTTACCTAGCAATCAAGCATATTCGACACATCCTGGAAGGCCGAATAACCGACCACAAGCCACTCACATACGCCTTTGACGCTAAGCCTGATAAGTACTCTCCGAGAGAGATACGACAGCTCGACCTAATCTCTCAATATACCACTGACATTCGCTTCATTAAAGGCGAAGGAAACACAGTAGCAGATGCTCTATCTCGGATAGGAGTAGACGCGGTAAATCTTCCAAAAATGCCAGAATTAGACGACATTAGCAAGCACCAAAAAAACGACAAGTCTTTGGAAGGTTTAGAAGATACTACTTCACTAAAACTACAAGTATTACCCATCCCAGGGTCAGATAACAAAATCCTTTGCGATTTGTCGACTACTAAACCTCGACCGGTCATACCTGACGCACTGAGGAGAACAGTTTTTGACCATTTTCACTCGTTATCACACCCAGGAGTTCGATCCACCTTAAAGCTCATCACTAGTCGCGTAGTCTGGCCATCTATCAACAAGGACGTCACTAACTGGGCAAGAACATGCATAAGATGTCAACGTTGTAAAGTACACCGACACACCATTACGAAACTAGGTACTTTTAAACAACCCGATGCCAGATTCGCTCATGTCCACTTGGATGTAGTAGGACCACTACCACCCTCCAACGGGTTCACTCACATGCTAACGGCAGTTGACCGTTTCTCGAGATGGCCCATGGCCATACCACTTAAAGAAACATCCGCCGAAGTTATCGCGGACAAATTTATCAAGAACTCGGTGGCAAATTATGGGGTTCCGAGTACAGTTACCACAGATAGGGGATCCCAGTTTCAGTCACAGCTTTTAGAGAGTTCGCGAATATTTTAGGATGCGAACACATTAAAACTACAGCTTACCACCCGTCCGCGAACGGGGTAGTCGAACGTTTCCACCGGCAGTTAAAGGCTTCGTTAAAAGCCTCAGGAAACACAAAATGGAGTGAAGTTCTGCCCTTTGATTAGGTATCCGCACAACCATCAAGGAAGACATTGGTCGCACACCGGCGGAAGTGCTATACGGGACTAACTTAAGTCTCCCAGGAGATTATTTCTCACAAGAAACAACGCAACAATCAGCAGAACAAGTACACCAATTCGTCGAGAAGTTGAGAGAAGCGATGATGGCGTCGCCGTACCCCGTGCCACACCACCATGGCGAAACAAAAGAACAGGTAAATCGGTACCTGTGGGAAACACCGCAAGTGTTTGTCAGAAATGATACAGTACGCAAACCACTCACCCCACCCTACGATGGGCCCTTCAAAGTCTTACTTCGTAGACCAAAGTACTTTATAATCGAGAAAAATGGAAAAAAGGACTCCATATCAATGTACCGATTGAAGCCCGCTTATGTAGAAAGCAAGAAACCGGTACATAATCAAGAAACCTCGCCAGTCAAAACCACTCGCAGTGGCAGACATGTCCATTGGCCCAAAAGACTTTGCCAATACAAGTGATACACAGGCGAGATGGTGTCCACCTAATCGATCGTTTAGTGTTACTCCAAACAATCTAGGGGGAGAATATCTGTAGCGACATAAACATTGAAAATGTAGCAAGTCGACGAAACACATATGTTTTTATCTTCCTCCAATTTCATCGGTTCATATTATTAACGTTTGAGATACCCTGTTGTTATAATAAATTGATTTCGAATCATTTTTATTTTGGGTTATAAATAAAGCTAAAGTAGAGAACAATAAAATAAACAATTTTCTTTATAAATGTCTGATATGAGCAGGATAAGTGAATTTCTCTATGACATAGCCAACGTAAGGTATTGACTTTAAAATCAAACGGGGTAAAACTATTGAAGGGAATATAATTTGAGCCTGAGTATTAGAATTTTGAGATAAACAATGATTGGAACATATATAAGGTTTAACTAACTCTAAATTTTAAAATGAGAAGACAACATCTGTATAATTAATTAAGCACCGCCGTATATCTGCCTTTTTTAGGGCATGTTAATTTTATATACCCTTAATCTCCCTATTATTAACTTTTTAAGTGGACACGAAAGCGGAAAATTTGTTGCTTGCCCATAAAATAATAAGAGAAAATGTCAAATAATTAAATATGGATTAAAGTTTATCTATGAATTATTACAAAATGGCCAAAAGTCTAAGATATAGATAAGAATTGCCTTTATATCGATTTTAAAACAATTATTTAGGGCGTATTTGTACAGTCCAATTGATAAATTTTTACATATTATATATGCGTTCAAATCTTGAAAGTAGTAAGTGAATAACTATCAGTAAAATTATGGGATCGCCTAATACGCAATTGCTATCTCACCACAATCTCTATAGTCTGAAAAATTGTCCTGTCTATATTTGTGCGCTTAATTAAGCTGTATGCGAACCTCCTTCTAGCGCCCTTAGCTTAAATTTGCAATATAAGCGTTTATCAGGTGTGATTGTCATTATTTTGGTAATGGCATTTAATGAAAAAATATGTTATAACAAAGGTTGCGGAAAAACCTACACAGAAGAAGAGAATTCGGAAGGTTTTTATATAATCGCAAGCGCTAACTAGTATAGGCTCTTGCATATTTCACAAAGGGGATCCCATATTTCATGATGCATATAAATATTGGTCATGTTGCTCCAAAAAACATTCAAACTTTACAGACTTTTTAAATACTCCAGTAAACTATAAATATTAATTTTCAACTATGTATCAAGGGCTGCTGCATAGGGAAACATTCAAATATAAAGCCCGAAATTCCAAAAAATAATCAAGAGGAGAAGGTATTTTAAAAACTTAGTGTTTGTAGATTTTTAAGGTCACAAATGTCTGCAAATCAGACGAAGATATTCAAGCTGAAAGGCCAAATTTAAATGAACCTTTGATGAAACTTAAGTCAACAAAGGATAGTGACTATACCCCCAAAGCTGATGAAGCTAAAGGTTAATACACTTATGGTTTTTATGATTAAAAAATTGATAATTTGCTTTTGAATTATTTAATTTAGTCTTAATTCTTCAAAAATTTATAGCATAATTCTTAATTTTTTCAGCAGCAGAATCAAATGGAAACAAAATTTCAATGGATGAAATTTGCAAACATCACAGTTGTAATATCACATATGCTGATGCTTTAAAAGATGATAGTATATGTTTTTTTCACCCTGGACAACCAGTTTTTCATGAAGGGTTAGCTTAAAATTGTTAAGATTGCTCATTCATTTTTTTATAATGTTTTAACTTATTTTTATTATTACAATAAGAATGAAATATTGGAGCTGTTGTCAAAGGAAAACTAGTGATTTCTCAACATTTTTAAATCAAAAAGGCTGTGAAGAAGGCAAACATATATGGGAAAAGAAGGATGAAGTATTTTAAGCATATTTTATTATTATTTTAGTATTTTGATATAATGAGAAAATAGTATTAGAGTTTAGATTAGTGTTTTATTGGCTCAATGGCAGCCAGATTGGTGTACAACATTAGTTTTAATCGGTTATACCTAATGTGCCTGTCCTATTTTTTATAAGCACCTTCCAAGGCCATTAGTAAATTGTTAATGCTTCTCTGTGGTCTCTTTAGTGTTATGGCTATAAACGTTTATAAAATTGTAGCTTAACTAACAGTGCCTTTGTATATAAACTTTGACTTTTTTACATTTATTCCTCATTTTCAAAAGTTTATAATTTTAAATTTTAATTTGGACATTACTGCTGACTTCAGCTAATGTACTACGCTTTAAAAATAGCATTAGACAAAGAATTAATGGGGGCAGACTGCATAACATATTGCAAAAAGCAAGAAAAGGGTTTTTTATATTTTTGAACTTGTTTTTAGGTCTCAGAAAATCGTGAATGTAAATATGATTGGTACCAAACTGGTACGCACGTTTTCATATCTATGTACATTAAAAACCCCGACCCGTCCACTAGTTTTGTCGACGCCAATCGAGTTTCCCTCAAAATTCACATTGAATACATGGCAGACGTACTGCAAACATTCGATAAAACTATCATACTTTTCGAGGTCTGAATCCATCTTTATCAACATTGCTCAAATTTATTAATATTAAAAAATCATTCAAATTACAGCAAATCATATTAAAATGTAAGCTCTATTTTATAGCCGATAGATTTGAGTCAAAGTTCGGTCACATATTACGCTTCCAAAGTTGAAATTAAATTGCGAAAATGTCGAGGCGCATCATGGAAAACCCTGGAATTTAAAACTTATTAGCTCAGGGTGGCGTCCCTTAGATGGGTTCAATTATAGTGATAATTTATCGCAAAACTAGTCAATAGTGTCCTTAGTATATTGATATTTTTATTGAATCGTAGTTAGCCTCGAGTGTTATTTTAACATAAGTAGGTTTAGATATGATGTTATGACATTTTATGAAATTATTGTGTGATATATAATTCGTGAAATAAATTTTAGGCAATTGCCACGGCTTTGAAACGCTATCGATCGAAATATTAAAAAAGTCCATTAATTCATGATTTCTAACATATGCTGCAACAGAATTTAAATATTTTATTTAATGATATGTTCAGGTTGGGATTTATTCCATGTGGCGGTTAAAATCAAAATTTGAAAATGATATTGTTACATTTTAGATCATAGATATGAAGCCAAACAGATATAATCGTTTTGTTTTACTGCAAGTTTTCAAAAATAAAAATGATTAAATTTATTGAGTTTTCATACATTTAATTACAAATTTTCTCGTCATTATGATAAACTCTTTTAGCTCGCAAGTTTTATATAATAAACGCGGTTATAAGTGATTTATTGAAAAGTTACAAAGCGTGCCATCGCGGTGGAAAATAATCTGGGGCGTAGTATTCCTTGTCTAACCAAGAGTTTGGAAATGTGTAATTTTTAAGGTATACAACGTCGCCACCCGCCAGCCAAGCAGACCACCAGCCAAAAGTTCCTACGGTGAATATGCTGTGATTGCACATAGATAATATGCACATGTCTTCTCCTGGGGTTCTGTTTCGCAGAAACACCGTCTTAAATGGTAGCAGAAATATGTGATTTATGGTCCAAGCAGGGTCGTCACTGCACACGATGAAAAGCGTATTCGGATATATGCTAAAAACAGAAATCTATTTTAGAGTCGTCTTATTATCCTTAAGACGCTTAGATTTGGCTTGACAGCGGTCAATTGCTATAATTTGTAAGACGGTTTCTTAGTGTTGTTGGGAAAAAGTGCATATAATCATAAAGTGTTTTTTATTGAGAGATTTGTTTAAAAAGATGAATACACCTTACAATGTTTGAAATGCTTTATTTTCTTATTTTATACAGTTACTAAAGAAACCCACCTTTATAAAGAAGTTAGCCCCTTTATAAGTTTCATCTGGCTCAACTTTGGTCTGTTTATGTTTAGTCGACTAAAATCAAAGGTCGACCAAACAAAATCCATCCGTTTTTACAACACTAAGATCAACGAAAATGTTAACCCTCAGTTATAATGGGCTGCATGCATAGATTTTATTTGATTTATAGAGAAATTTCGTTTTCATTTTTTCTTTAAAAAAAATAATATTCGAAACGCACTGGATTTAAATAGCATTTAAATAAAGTGTTACTTGTCATAATGTCTCATGGCCTGGTACATCCACTTAAAAGATGCCGTATATCGGGCGGGAAATTTGCCAAAGTCCCCCTTCCTAACATGCACCCCGATAAAAGTGATATTCCTCGAATGCCCATTATTTATTCTACTAACAACTTGTCCGTTTTCAATAATATAATCCTTCCAAAAACTTGCAAATTCATCGAAACTTACCTTTAAATCAAAATTCACCATTTCCATTAAGTTACTTTCACTTATTACTTCGTTTAGATTTATGGATTTTAAGAATTTGTTTTTAAACTCGGAAGATACGTAATCATAATATACGGATAACATTTTAATCATCAGTGCACCACGAATATCACTGCTAAAAATGGCGTTTAAGTTGAGGTTGTTAACATCGTGAGAGTTTTTGATTATGCTATCCGCGATGCGATTTAATAGATTTTCATTATTGCCCCTCAATCTAGCGTTGAAGGTAAACGTATTTCTCACGAGTGGTTCGACTTGTGCGAAATATTTCCAAGATTGCAAATAAATCCCGACTCTGATATATTCATCTTCTCCCATCTTGCTTAAATCCCAAAATTTAGGATCAAATGCTCCTGGCTTTGTCTCGACAAGGCTTCGAGGTGCATTAAAGCTACCTCCTTCACCTTCCATAAATAAATGCCTTAATTCGGGACTGAATATTTCGAGAATGTCGAAGTTCATATCACCCGAAGAGATAATTAAAGGTTTACGTCCATTGCCTTGACTCAAGCCTAGGCACGAAGCTATTTGAAACATATTATTCCCCAATCGGCCCAACAATTGTACGCCCAAGTAATTGGTTCTGTTGTCATTGTAAATAAAATCGGTATTGGTTAAGTTATCAAAAACTATTGGAATCAATTTTTGGATAGGATTGATAAAATTGTAGTAACAATACAAAATTAATGGAAATGCTAAAATTATGGTTATTTTAACACTTTGCTTGAAGATTGGACGAGGATTGGGGAAAAAGTTGCGCGCCATATAAAATTTTATAGCTTACTCCGAATTAATTAACAACATGTTTACAAAAACGGTTATGTAACACCTTGCCGACCCCTCCCTCCCTCTAATGTTTTTTAAAAATGTAAACGAAGCTTAAAACGACGAGTACGTTATTTGAAAATTTAATTCAACTTACACGTTTTTGCAATAAAAAAGCGATCAAAAATTTTAGGCGATTTCTTAAAATTTTATTTCACATGTAATCTACGAATAAATTATAAAAAGAGAAGGAATATAATTTAAATATAGGAGAAACAATAAGTTATTCAATTTATGGTGGGGCAAGGGTTTAAAACTTATTTTATCGTGCAACACAAGCCCCCTCCTTTTAGATAGCCATGGTCGAAAATAAGTTGAAGATTTCATTTATTATTTGATATATCTAACACGGAACTAAAATTGTAACACTTTTCTAGGCGTGATAATCAATAAAAATTTAACCAACAACAAATTGAAACAAGTAGTGAGGAGGTAATAATCATACATTGCGAAATAAAAATAAGCTAAGGGAGCTAGAACCCTGACGAATCTTTTCGATTAAAATATTATTTAACTAAATTAAATGGCAAACAAAAAATAAATTAGACCCCATATTTTCGGACTCTATATAAAAATTCCTTTCACATATTTACAACTGTTTTATTGAGTTTCATAATATAAAATTCAGGAAAATATCACTTCTATAATTTATCATCTAATCAATAACAATTTCATACGGCATAAAATTATGCTTTGGCGGCGATGTTTTTATCATAAGTAATCGAAGGTTCTTCATAATTAAACAAGTCTGGATGATATATGTTTTCTGGCAGAATCTCTTTCTCATTTTCGGGGTAATAAGTTGGAAAGGGTGGCGCTTCCTATATTATAAAAAGTAATCTTTAAATCTCATATTTAGCGTTATGACAAAACACTTGGTCCATTTACAGAGAAATTATATAGTTCGTTCAAGTCCGTTGATCCAATCTTATATGTAATACGCTTTTTAAAAATAACGTAGAAAAGAAATCGCTGGATCTAAACCATAATAATTCCAAATAACATCGCAGTTTTTGCTCTTGTTTAAGAGTATCTGGGTCCATGAGCGTAGTTTTGGATTGGGGGGGGGGGCAAAACGTTTAAAAGTTCAATTAGGGTAGGGGGGAAACCATAAAGGGTTTTTGCATTAAAAAAATTTTTTTCGTCATTTGCGGCTACGCCCCAGGCCTGGGTCATGGTTAAAAAATGCTAACGTGTTTTTTTTCAATAAATATTTTAAGGGTTTCTTGCTGTAAAAACTTGACTCAAAATAAGTAAAATAGCAAAGGCCCTTAATTTGGAAATAGTTTTACAAAAATATATGAAATGGCCAAGTACAAAACAAAAAGCTTGTTAGATCTAAAAACCATTTCGGCCTTTGTTTTAAACAATTGGTAAAAGCAACAACGGGGCTATAATAATATACAGCGGAACATTTTGTAAGAAAAGACGATTAAATTTTAAGCATATCTCTAATTAATCCTCATGAAAGCCATAAATAATGATTGAGTAGCAAATTTGGAAAATGTTAAGAAATCATTTTTGCGAAATGCAAATGAGTCCTTACTTGTAAGGTATGTGGGCATTTAGCGTAGATGCGCGTGTCGAATATTCGTACCCAACTATTGACGGGTCCGGGGATGGCGTATCCGTGAACGTATAAAACGTTGTGTTTCGTGTTCATTCTCCATATCTAGCAAACAATTTATTTTGTAAAAAATAACCACATCTTTTCGGCATAGACTACATAGCCTGCTCGTTGTTAACAATTTCTCAAATTTATACTGGGAGCTGCAAGTCTCAGTTTTGCATACCTGTGTATGCTAAATTTGTGAATCGAAAATAGCTCATTATTTTATAAGTTTCGATTAAGATGGCATTAAGTTAAAAAACGTTCAGAAAATTGTTTTAACAAATACTTGAAAAACGATGGAGTTATACTAGAATCCAAAATTAGAAAAATACTTAATTTTAGATAAATATTCTTAAGTTCGGCAGACTATGCAGTCGTTTTTACTAAAAAACTTGTAAACTTCCCTAATACAAGGCAGATATCTTACCCTAAGACCTCGGGTACAAGAAAATTTGGCACCCACCATACCAGCCATTTTAGTTCCTTTGTGCACTGTACCAGGTGACTAAAATATGAATAACACATCAAAGCAAAAATGATAAGAGGGTGAGAAATATAACGATTAATTAATTAATATGTTAAAATCGTAAAGGACTAAAAAGCATTATTAGCCAGTCGGCATATGATGAGAATTATGCGTGCCTATAAAGTCAGAGGATACAAAGCCTACCTCACCAATATACAAATTTAAACTTTGTTAGCAAATTATAGAATAATGACAAACCAATTAAAAATTTGCTATCAAAAACGTTATTTTTAAAAATTTTCATACTGGTAAATTGTAATCGTTAAATTTTCTAGCTTCAAATTTCGAATGACAATTTTATTATATAGATCTGATTGGGTCGATACGGGCACAGGTTGAAAATTAACAATAAGTTTTTAAGGTCAGACTCCACAAAATCCCAAAATGATATTAAGGACAACGGATAAGTCTTCTTATTACAGCATTTTTTAAAAAAAATTTATTTATACTACCATTAAAGGCCGTTGTCACACTAAAAAACACGAACCTCTAACTGAATCAAGATAGGTGGTCACATCGAAAAAATAGCATTAATAATTATAGGAGTCAAAGTACAACACCCTTTACAAAATGTATACCAAGTGTGATCAAAAAACGCTGCAAATACGTTAAAACGAAAAAAATGAAAGAGTTTTTGGGATATTAGTCGAGTAAAATGCCATACTTTTCGATCTCCCAATTTCCCTCCCCCAAATGAGCCAGGCCGCCTGTGATTTTTGGTATTGCCATGAGCTTTGGGTCCTCCTTTGAAGCCCCACCTCTTCATGACACCTTGGAAACCGTGATCTATGCTATACGAGCAATATATACAATATACATAAATGTTAGCCTATTATTTTAAAATGTTTTAAAAGAATCTTGTTGCAAGCCCGATAACAGGTTATATAGTAAGGGCCCTTATTTTAAAAATCGTCTGACAATAATTGAATATATTGCCTAAAGCAAAAAAAAAAGTTTTAAAACATCAATAGTTTCTTGAATTCGACCCTTGTTTATAAACAATTGGTAAAAGCAACGGCGATCTTGCTCGGGGCACTAACAGAATATAGAGGAACATTTTATTAAGACAATTTAATTTTACGCAACACTATTCATTCCTCATGAAAGCATTAACAATAATTGAACCGCAAAAAGGTTTAAATTTTAAAATATTTTGGCGTTAATCACACCCAAACACGGTTAAATTGGTAGGCTTTGTTTTGGCCACGTTGAATGAATTTTTAGAGTAATAAGTACCATTAAGCCATTTTATAGTTATATTTGAGTTTAACACAACTTTAGAAGTACTATGTAGAAGTTAAGTAGTAGCACTAACGTTTTGGCTTCACAATCCACAAAGTGGCCCACTTTGAAATGGTTTGCAAACAGAGGCGTCCCTGGCTGGATGGCTGCTTGAGGAGATACTACGAATCGCGTCAGTTTAGCTTTTGGCATGACACCAGCCCGAGCGAATAGACCGTTGTAAGCCGTTGAAAACTAGAAAGTGTAATAACAAAAAATTGTAAATATGTAGTGGTGTTGTAAAAACGGGTGGGTTTTGTTTGGTCAACCTTTGGTTTTAATTGACTAAACATAACCAGATTAAAGAAACTCTGAAAGACAGGCCAGAGGTGAACGTTAATCTTCTCTCTATAAATCTTATGCTGAATAGTGCATTGAAAAGGCCTTGTAATTCTTCATTAAAAAGAATGGATGTATGCAGAATTTCTTAACACAAGTGGTAAATATTGGGCCAAAAGCTGGAAATGAACGAAAAAACTGCTAATTAGAAAATATAGCTTTTTTTGATATGTAAAATTTATACATCACAAAAAATTAGGTTTTTGGATAGAAAACTTAGTTTTTTAATAAATAACTAGGCAGACAATATTTTAGAGCTTAAAAATAAACAATGGAATTAGTGTCCATTCAATTTTAATTCAACACTCGTTTTTTTAAAATATTTTAAATAATATTCCCGTATGTATCATTTTAATGATTTATTACATTTCTACATGTAATCTTTATAAAGGAATTATGGCTCAATATATTACCAATTGCCAATATTAACTTGTGACACTTACATTTCTTGGATCTACACTTTGTGTGCCCACAGTTATCAAGCCAAACTTGCCTTTCCAATAACTTTTACATGTAAGAGATTCAGCAAACTTTTCTGGTGGCAAATAATTTATGACATGATTGTCATGGACCTAGACTATATGTTGTTAATTACATTGACAATTACTTGTAACAAAGTAACAAACATTTTTCTCCCATTTTTTAACCATTGTGGATATGAGCCTATTTTTTTGGCAATAACCCCACATCTTTTGACACTAATAAACATTTAAAAAAATAATAATAAGTAAAAGCAATAATGCCTATAAGCTATTTTATAAAAATCTAAAACTTCATTAGGCTAGTGACCTTTTATATAATATTATTAAATTGCCTAAGCATATCAAAAAGCCTACCCAGGAAACCACTCTCCTCTAGGAAATGGAGTTTCACACAAAGGACTTTTTGACAAATCCTCATACGTTAATTTCACCACATTCTATTGATCATACTTAGTAAATTATATTGGGAAATACCTTTAAAAAATCTTGATTTTCAGGAGTAATTTCCCGATCAATGACTTTGGTAATTGGATTGACCCTCAAATCACTGCGGGTAGGTCCATATGGATAGGATTTAGATTTTGAAGTGCGAACAGCAACATTAAATATTTTATAGCTTTAATAAAAAAACTTCAATATGCCTCAGTTTAATAATACCTTGTATTCAAAATTGTTACTACAAAACTGTTCATTATGATTATTTAAATCACATGTAAATAATACAACAGTCTATTTGGTACCAAATCGAAACATATTATGTAAAAACAATTTGTTTCACCTACATGGGCTTAAGGAGGAAAGGCGGCTCCCCCCCCCCCTCCCCCCAAAAAATGAATAACAAAAAAACTTTAATACCCCTCCCCTTGATTAAACTTTAACAGTTTCCCCCGCCCCTAATCCAAAATCTGGCTACGCCCATCACCTAGGTTATGTATGTTACTGGCGCCTCGGTAGTGTGTCCATAATTGTGCACTTACATGAAAAGCAAGAAAGCATTTATATTATTGCCAATGTTTTTTATGGAGTCTTTTAAAAAATTTGATGCAGACCCACCAAAATTGACGTTTAACAAGTAATTATAAGCTTTGGACTATTACTTTTCACTTGTTATCTAGCCCGTTATTTTATCTTCAAACAATAGTCTACCCAAAATAAAAAGTCTATTCATCTGGTGCTTAAACAAAATAGCAATGTTGAATTCAATAAATATTTGCTTTAAATAACAAAAAATAAATATAATACGATATTACCACTAGATTTGCTATAATTTTCAAGTTTTTGTTATATTCTTTTAAACTTAAAGAAAATTATAAATTTATTGGAAGTCAGGACTTTTATTAAGCTCCTCTACTGAAAGTTAAAATGGGATCATATAAAAGATCTTTGCATATAAAATACTCAGCTTTATCGGAAACCTCCGTTTTTATTCCTATCGTCTCGTCGTGCTCAGGGACGTTTGGGAAGAGCGCATTAAATTTTTTTAAAGACCTCAATAAACGCTCGCCCCCTTCTAAAATATCGAAGAGTTTCTTACTAAGACAATCAATTGCGATTGCTAAATCCAATTTTTATTCTTTGATGGATTCAATGCCCATTCTTAAAGATGAAGAAACGGATAATGTGTTTTAATCATTTTTTTATAAATATTTTCGTTCTTGTATCTTTGTATTAATTCCACTTTATATTTAATACTTTTTTTAATAAAGCATGTCAATTCAATAATAATAAAAAAAAAATTAGGTATGCGATTCTCGATGATTGCTAAGCTTATTTAAAAACTTTAATTTTAGGATTAACAAGTTGATAAATCGACTTACCATGTTTACATGTTCGATAGAGTCTTAAAATAGAAAAGGAAGGGATCAGCGGTTACGGTTAGAGAATTTTGGCTTCGAGTTGAAACCCTATGTTCACTTTAAATATTCCTTGTCACAAAGGTCAGCGTATTCAAATTACCTGTTTGAAACATAAATTTTTAAAAATTACTTTATTGATCTTCTTAAATATATTTGCCATTATTATCTCAACGATATTTTAAAATTTATGGGATATTGTATTGGAACCTTCTGTTTTTGAAAAAAGAAACTAGACGGTCCTTCCTTTGTCTGAAAAATATATATTTCCAGTAATTTTCATTATAAAAGTATCTCGTTCAGCTAGTTTTAAACAAATATTAAATCCATCTATAACTCTATTACGCGCATATTTCTATGTTATTGAATTAAAATTGGGACCATGTTAAGATTCGATAAGACATATGTGTTTTATGTGAGATGTGATTAATCGCTGCCCATCTCAGTTGTTCGTCACATTGCGTATTTAAACTCTTCTTACTTTTAGCTAGTGCTCTAACATAGGGTCATTTATGTTTCTTAGCTCAGGCTGCACCCAATTAATCAGTCAGGATGATGGTGCTAAGTAGAAATTTTTCGGAAATTACTTATGGATGAAAAAGTCTCTCCTTCGTTGTCTGACAAACAATATGTCAAACATAACATAGCTTACTATAATTAAGATCCCATCCATCTTAGATTAAAGGTGTCCCTTTGTGGTTTTTTCTAGCCCATTTTGGCAATGGTGGGCACCTCTTTCGTGTATCGATCTATTCGCTCTATTTACCAATAATGATAATCATCTGTCAAATAACTAGAGCCTTGCACTGGCCGCCCTAAGCTCGACTCCCATGCCCAGGAGAGTTTCAGGCAGGGGTCGGGCAAAATTTTAATAAAATAATCTGAGCTTGGGCTTAGGTCGGGCCTGATGGAGCAGCCCGACCCAAAGCCCTAGCCCGGCTCGAATTAAACTTAAGCAAAATAAAAAATAAATACCTTGCCCTTCACCCCTGTCAATAATTTTTTATTAAAATTGCGAATTTTATTCTAGTATTAATATATATCCTAGTAGCAATTAGAACACTAAAAATAAAAGAGTAAATACTTTAAAAGCGTATTTACTTTAAACTGTTAAATTAAATTTATCTTTATAAAGTTAGATAATTAGATTAATATATTAGATGAATGATTTTACCAAGATGAATTTAATTTTTTTGATCCAAACTTAGCATCGTTTCAAATTACGAATAATAATTTAATTTATTTCATATTTATATATTAAAATGATTTTCAAATATAAAATTTCTTATAAGTTTTTTTCTCGGCTTGGGCCTATAATAAAAAAAGCATATCGGGCTCGGGCCGGGCTTGGGTAAATTCAAAATTGAAACGTCGGACTCGGGTTGGGTCGGGCCGAAGAAATTCCATTTGCAGAGCCTTATTTATAACCTAAAGACTCGATCCTCTTTGGTCGCTTCGTGTTCACTTTTGATAAACATATTTAAATATTTTTAAAGATATAGGCTTGTAAAGACTAATTCACTTCCCAGTTGGCGTTAATTGAATTAATTATATCAAATAGTTTAAATAGCTAGCTGTGTTAAATTTATTACTCGTTGATTGGACATTTAGCTCACTATGAAATGATTCGAATTAACCTCTCTACTTTATTATATAAACAACCCCTAGCTTACAAAATCACTTACTCTCTCTCTCTCTCTCTTCTTTGCATTTAACACCAACTCTTGTTAATACTTGATTAATAAAAAATAATGAACTCCTCCATCAAAACATTTTAAACCTTCTTTAATGAAACAAAACCTAGTAATTCTAATTGGTAAATAAAATCCTGTAAAGTTAGATTCCAACCTAGCTCGGGAATTTTTATCTTTCTCAGCCCAAATTCTACCATAGTTTTTTTTAAGTTTTTAATCAGAACCCTACCGACCCAATTTTATTTTTTAATTTTACCCGAACTCGACTTGAATATAAATTGTAAAATAAAATCCCTATATAACCAAGTATTTAAATCACAAAAATGTTTAACGCAAAAACATTACTAAAAGGAATTTGTTAGCATTATGTAGGCGCTTTATGGCAGATTTGTGCAACATTAACCCAACCAAAATAATTTTCCAATTTTTAACCCCAACCCAAAGATTCAAAAATTTACCAATTTTTAACCCTTCATGTCTGGTTATGGGTGACTGCGAAACTTTGTTGATTTTAACAATTGTATATAATTGCATACTCTTAGCCACTTTTAAAGGATGCTTTTAAAGTTTTACAATTAAATTAGTTTTTTACCTATAGCACGTTACCTTTCAAATTATATATTGTTATGTATTTTCGCAATAAAATTTTAACATTAAAAAACCAAGCGCTAACATTTGCTACTTGACACAGTGTTGTCAAAATATCAACTCTCAGTAATTTAGAATTAATTTTATAATAAGCTAAAATACAAAATTAAGATTTTTCATTTAGCGGATAAGTCGAAGGAATAGCTTTTAATTTAAAAGTAAGTTGAATGTTTTTTGGTTACAGCCATTTAGATCCATATAACTTAATTAGCTAATTAACCCGAGAGATATCAGTGTAACCTGTGAGTGACACCACTTTAAACGCTTATAATTTTTAAACTATTAGATGAAATATTAATTTTTAAATTTAATATGAAAGAGCACACTTAGGCGAATCAGCTGATATGTTTTTACCTTCTTCTTCCTTCTTTCATTAATCATGAGGTCTCAAATATCGCTGATTTTGAAATTTCGACTGCTTCTCATATATTCACTAAAAATGGAGACTCAACCATATGTAATCTTATTTTAATTTATATCATTAAAATCTTGACACTTTCACAATTATTTTGACATAAATTTTAATTATTTTTGGTTAATTAAAATAGGAATAATGTTGGTCCAAAGTTTGGTGTAACCTGTAGGTTACACTGGGCAGAGGTCCATACGTATAAGCTTATTTAAATGAGTAATGCTACCTTTTTATTTGCTTTAATTTGATTTTTTATAAGTAATTTCGTATAAAAATATCCTTATTACAAAGTTAATATCGCTTTGAGGTAAAAATTATATAATTAATTTAACCTTTGACCCCATCCACTTGGAAAATCCTGAAGATTACTTGAAACAATTTCTTCAAATGATGTTATTTTGTATGTGGTGAATATGAGTAAATTTAACTGAATGAATTTAAAGTCTAAATCTCAATTCTTTTTTTAACGGGCACTTGTTTCCTAAGTATATTAAAATCTTTTGGGAGCTCTGACCTGACTGTTTTAACATAATGGTATCTAGTGAAATGCGGAGAATCGCTTCCAAGAAATAACTAAATATTTACATTTGGCCGACAACAGCAAATTGGTAAGGGTTGACACTTTTTTCAAAGTTCGAGATTATATAAATCTTTTAAATGAAAAGTTCAAAAGCAACTTTAAACATCGCTCTTCCCACAAATCCATGGATGAGTGTATGGTTCTTTATTTCGGGACCACAATGCAAAACAATTAATAAAAGGCAAGCCTTTTCGTTTCGGCTATAATATGTGGTGTGCTGCAACAAAAAATGGCTACCTTGTCACATTTCAGCCTTATCAGGTGGCTAAATTTTCCTTAAATTGACAAAACGAAATAAGTTTAGGAGGAGCGGTCATATTAGGCTTAGTAATAACTACGATCAGAATTTGGTCCATACAATATTTTTTTCGATAATTTTTTTACGAGCTACAATTTAATGATATGTCTTTCAAAGATGAATATTGGGGGCACAGGAACGGTGCGGGTCGATTGTTTAAAATGCCTGATCATCGATGTAAAAGAACGAGGGTTTCTATAAAAAACACTTATTTGATGGCTGTCCGATGGAATGATAATAATATTGTCACAATGTTGACAAATTATCATAGGGTCAAGCCTATCACCTCTACTGGAAGAATCATTAAAGCGAAAAAATAGAAAAAAATTGTTCCTCATATGATCAAAATGTCTAATTGTTTTATGGGCGGTGTCGACCGCTTTGAGCAAAATATGGATGCAACTAGATTAGCATTTCGCGACAGAAAAGTGGTATTTTCCTATATTTGCATTTGGGCTGGATGCTGCATGCCAAATTGCATGGCATCTATATTGCTTCAATAGGGGAAAATTACATTATGTAATTTCAAAAGAGAGATTGTGCAAAATTATTTTAAAAGATACGGACAACCGCGTAACCGGACTTTAAACCCTAAATTAACTAATTTTAAGTATAATATAACATACAACAAAAGGTATCGTGTACTCAGAGGCGTTGTGTCGTCTGTCATAAAGCTAGTAGAATTTTTTGTGCATATTATAAAGTAGGCCTTCTCATACATTGTTGGTCAATATTTCATAATAGTTAACATATTTTATACTCATTGATGTTAGTTAATACATTTTTTTGTATTTTATAAAGAAATAATCATTATTGTATACATAATTGTAATGTAATAAATTTTCTTTATACGTGAGTATATTTGTGCTGCCCAGTGTAACCTGTAGGTGACACCCCTTTTTTCTCAAAGTAAATAATTTTTTTTTAAATTTTCAATTGTTTAGCTTTATTTAGCATGTAAGAAAGCCCAGAAAAAAATTTCATAAAAATTTTTTCGGCCGAACTGGGTCTGGTGCCTGTCAGGTTAAAAGCGTTATGGGTAGGCATTTGATCAAAAAAATTGCCTAGGGTTCATATAAACGTGATCATATAACCATTTATTAACTATTTCTCAAAGCAAAACTAAAATGAAACCCTTAAGTTAACGACTTCCCTTCTATTTTTACTTCATGGTCGTTATGCTAGATGGGAATGGTACGAGATGTATTAGCATTTAAGCATATTAACATCTCTATTCATGAGTAATTGAGATTAGGGCAATTGACGTCATAATAGTTAACCTAAAATATTTTTAAAACTAATGGTCTTTTTAATAATTTGTGGGGAAGCAGATTATGGCAACAAGTTAATTATTCTAGTAAAATTTGTATTAAAAATTTTGTTATTCTGTATCAATATTTAAATTTAATTCCAGTGATCACCGATCCACAATATTCAAGGAATGTAGAACTATTTTTACAACATATTAAAATCTTTTTGCAATACACTTTTTAAGCTCGCTTTTGGGTGACCTGTCCATCCTGCCCAATTTTTAATTTTGATTTATGTCTTTAGACTGATGTAAAAAATTAGAGGAAAAAATTTTCGTTAAAGAACTCAAAAATATCAGGATCCATACAGTGATACTTACTACACAATCGCCAATCTATAAAATTCCTCCCCAAAAAAATAATTCAAATCAGACATTAATAAGTATTATTTCAGTTTATGGTGTAAAATTAAAAATTGCTTGAAATAGGTGAAGTACAATATATAAACGTTTGTGGCTAAATAATGTTATCTTATCTTATATTTAATCATCGTAAACATTGACACACCAATTTTTTATTAATACCCCACGATTGTTCAGTTTTAATTGCACACGAATATAAATATATTACAAAAATTATAACATGCGCATTTATATGCCTTTCCAGTGTGGTAAAAAATAATCTGCAACGGTTACTTGCTTATCAAGCCAGGAACCGACCTCTGTAAAATTTCTCATATAAATGGCTTCTCCCTGAGCCATCCAAGCGGCCCACCAGCCAAATGAACCCAGCGTGAAGAGTGTGTGATTACAAATGGACAGTAAAGCTAAATCTTGTGCTGGAGTACGGTTTTTGATGTAGACCATGTTAAAGGGAAATAATCCTGTGTGATATTGGCACCAATCAATATCATCGCTGCATATTACAAACACTGCGTTGGTGTGTGATCTATGTTGAAATTAATTGATAAAATAGTAATAAATAATATCATTACCAAACACGATTATAAAAAAATGTTTGCAATTGTGTAACATTTTGTATGCATTTTTTAAATATCGTTGAATTCGAATTAATCAAAAAGCAAAATTTTAGGGTTGCATTTAATCTATTTCAATTTTCTTTATTATTTTATTATGCAACTTTGCAATATTTTTGTTAAAAAATTGCCAATATATAGGATTTTAAAAGAAAAACCTTAAGTGTAGCTTTTGGCTAATTTTAGTCACCCCTAATTGATTTAGAAAAGCTGATTTTTTTCATACGTTGGGCGGTTTCAAAAATTGCTGGGAAAGGTTACATAATATTGGATTATCTTAAATAGTAATATATCAAAAATTCTAAGGATTTGTTTGCACCGGTTAATTGTTATTAATATTGAGTCACAACTTTATTGAATTTCTTCATTAAATTAAAAGGATAATATTTAAAACTCGATCTCTTATAACACCAGATGAACACCCGGAGATAGTGACCATTTCCTAATTTAAGTTTATCTCATTAGGCTTGAAAAAGATATCACTAAAACTTTGAAAAATGCTTGAAGTAAGTTAAAGCTTGCTTAATAAGTGGTGCTTTATGTGTTCACCATATTTAAATCTGTTATAAAACCGGCACATAAAATTGATTAAGTAGTAATTTTACTAAATAAAAGAATGATTTTTATAATAAGAACTTAGAAATCATAATGGTCAAAATAATTAGCAATTAACTTCAATATCAGTTTCTCTCGTAATAAGCCAAAATAAAAATGAAAATTAAGGGCTGCAGTAGCCCATCAGTTTACCCCCTCCCTTATTTGTTAATACAAACTGTTAAGACTCATATTAAAATACAAAATGTGATTAATAAATATAAATAATTGTAAATATTCCTTTATAAAGGACAACTAAAATGAGTTAGCTATGACTAAAAATAATTCATGTCAAAAAACACATATTTCATCAAAACAAAACCAAAAACGTCATTAACTATAAAATTTCGAAATTGAATATTTTCTAAAAACTGATCTCATATTTATACCTTATGGTAAACCATGCTATGTTCAATTATATTTTATATTATACAATTAACCTCGGGTTACAGTTTGCCCCGGTCTCCCATAGCTAGATTTATTATCGAATGTGTAAGTAAAAGCCTATATTATTTAACAATTTCTTAATAACTACACGTAATTTTATCATTTTTAGTTTTTTTTGTGTCGAATAATTTTTAGAATTATAAATTGTTAATTAAAATTCCAGATATTTGAATTTAATATTTAAGGTATTGTGGTCTTTAATATATATATATTTAGTTTAGTTTTATATACTATAATATCTGTCTTTACAATGTTTGTAACTTCTAATAAACAAATAAACTTAAAAAACTGATACTAGTGGCCAGGGTCCTTGCTGATTGAAAATAAAAAAATTAATTATTATTAATCTATTATTATTTTAATTGCACAATTAAAGGTTTTTACTAAATTCTAGACAGACAATACATTAAGATAATATTAAAGGTTTAAAATCATAAGTTCCTACAAGATAACCTATTCTTGACTGCATAAATAATCAAAAGTAATGTTGATAAATAGGTTTTGTAAAAATGGCAAGGACAAATCTCTCGTTTGTCATAGTAAATAATAATTAGGTTTTTGTCCTAACTTCTGATAATCTGTTGATTTTATGGGGCGCAAATACTGACTTAAAAAAACGAAGGCTGTTTTCCTTATAATTAAATATGTTAAATGTTATTTTAAAACTTAACTAAAATTTTTTGTTTTCTATGGTATTTATTTTGTATGATACTTACTAGCCCAGAGTAGTGTTGTAAAAATGGGTGAGTTTTGCGACCATTGGTTTTAGTCGACTTAACCCAACCAAAATTAAGGTATCTTGGTGTCTGTTTTTCTTAGTCGACCCCTATGCTTAGTCAATAAAAATCAGACAGAGTCGACCATCAGTCTAAGTTGAACCAAAAATTGACCATTTTGAACCCAGCCGTTTTTACAACTCTAGCCCAAAGTATACATTATATATAATGGTTTACCTATTAAAAATTTCCATTCCTTGATAAAGCCATTCTTGTGAGGCAGTTAGTCTCCCGTTATTAATAAAATCACCACGTCTAACATGTACGGCGATGAATGTTAGTGGTTTATCCTTATCTACATTATTAAGTATGATTCCTTCGGGAGTTATATTAATATTTTGCAAGTTTGATTCATACTCCGCTTTCTTCAGAGGACTTTGAATTATGATCGTTGTAGTCAGGGGTAATGGTGATGTAGTAATATTCATCGATTGTTCAGATTTAATATTTACTAATGCTGGTTTATATTTTAAAGGTGTCCATAAAATTGATTGGTACCAATGTAGAGTGTAGTTGAAAGTAATGTTGTTGATTAAAAAATCTGCACTCGTTGTACTATTAGTGTTTAGCAAAGTATGGTTTTCCATTGCCAAATCCTTGGTATATCTTTCTATTTCAATCTTTTTAAGTTCATGGCCGAACAATAAGTATGAGTCGTGTATAGAATTGTTTTTAAGCAAAGTTTTACTTTCACCGCCATTTATATAATGAGTAAAAACGTTATTTATATATTTTAATATATCTCGAGCATCGTTGGCTAAATATGGTTTAAACGTTAGGAGACATCTGCAATCATCTTTAACATCTTCAAAATAACGCCAGGATTGTAAATAGTAACCAATAACGTTGACTTTTTTATTGATCGCACTTAAATTTTTAAAGTCGGTGTCGAAGGTGCAAGGCAACTTTTCAATTTTACGTTCCCAAGTGGTGGCGTTGTTATTTTTGAAATAAGATTCGTTCATGACAGTAAATCCTCTAATTTCAAAGGCTTCGAGGACTGGATTTGTGTCGAGAATAAAAGGGATTTTATTATTCCAACGAGCTATACCCAATAGAGATACAAGTTGGAACATGTTGTTACCTAGGCGACCAACCGCCTCTACTCCTAGAATATCGGTATTGTGATCTATTATCCCATCTAGAGGTAGAGATGTATTAGAATCTAAGGGGTGTCGTAAAATGTACATCGCATTTGGCTCCCAACTCTTACATCTTGTTTCAGGAGGATTTGCAGTAGTAACGTCTGTTTTCTCAGTGGTTTCGATTGATTTTACCCGATATACGTGATTAGGTATAGATTTTGAATCTGTGTTATCTAACAATTTTGCTATGTTTTTGTCCGTGAACTGCAACTGTGGGGCATTATGGTGGATTTGCCACGGCATGAGAATTATTTTGCGATGTTTGGTCCTTATAGGAAAGGAGGGCTTTATCATTGACGAAAACGTAATGATGGATAATAATTTAAATATTACTAGAGCCAATAGGAGTGTTAGCAATAGCTTCGGGATGCAGTTTTTGACCAAATCCATAACGTATCCTAAGTTTAACAACGGTTGAGAATTTCTTCTATTCATTTATTAATAAATTTTGTTTGGAGGTATTAAAACGATTTACTCTTATTTAATAAATCGAGAGCAAATGGTATTTTTACCGTACTCTCTTGGCCAAAAATGTGATTTGGAGGTTATATATTATTTATAAATTAAATTATTAAATGTTTACCTATCTTCCCGAACGGAAAATTTGGCTTTTCATTAAATAGGACACTCAAGGCATCTTTAGGGCAGTGAACAAGATATTAGTGTAAATAGAATACAATTTTGAGTCATCATATGCCCCCATTATCTTAATTGTCAGTCATAATTTAATTTAAAACTCACCTAGACAACTGTGCATGATTTACCGATGAATAGAAATAAAGTAAGCCCCCCCCCCCACTAAAGGTAAAAACTGGCTATGACATTAATTAAAGGCTTTTGTTTCGCGTTTGTTAAGTTATATCAATTGTCAAATTAACGTCACGCTACAATTAATTATGATTTAAAGACTAATACGGTAATTAGGGTATATGGTAAGTACTAAGTAGGAGCAAACTAAAAAATCGTGATTAAATTTTGTCCTTTAACTTTTTAGGGCTTTTTCCCTAAACATGTTTTTGGTACAAAATATTGTATGATTTTTTGCTAAATTCTCATTAAAGGCATAAGCTACATTATAATAAATAATAATTATGGGGCAAACGATTATTTATTTATTAAGTCAAATCCGCTGTAAAAATTATTTTAGTTCTTGCATGCATAACCCATCAAATTGTTTTATAAAAAACTTTTTCAAATTAAAAAGCTGCAAGATGATTATTTGAGATTTCATTCTTAATATATCCAAGGATAAGCAAAATCCACTTGAGATTTAAAGGATATTGGAATCCAACAAGATTTTTTGCATCAAACATAATGTTAAGCAAAAAATTGAGGCATTGACAATCATTTAATTAGGCCGTCTTAATTAATTAAACGAGCCACTAACCCCTATGCAAAATGTGATCTAAAGTATTAGTGTTGGCAAAATACAGTCCTTGAAACCACTTGTTTAAAACCTTGCATGGGCATAGCCAGATTTTGGATTAGGGGGGGGGGGGGGCAAAACGTTCAAAAGTTCAATTGGGTGGGGGGGCAAAACATAATTTTTTTAATTTTTAAGGCTTTTTGCATTGAAAAAATTTTTTTCGCCATTTTTTTTGGGGGGGGGGCGGCCCCCCCTGGCTACGCCCATGAAACCTTGCTTGTGATATCTTAGAATTAAATAGGTTGGTTGAATCGTGTACATGAGAGGTAAAGCGGCAAATATTATTAGGTTTAGGTGCCATCGCTTTAGATATAACCTTAAAATTTATAGTCATTTATAGGATAAACATTTTTGTTTTAATATTGTTTGATAATCTTTTATATTAAGGCTTTTTTAAAATTTGGTTGCATTCAAAATATAATTGCTAAATTCGTTCTTAATATATACATATTTCCCATTTTACGTTTTACCCACTACCTTTAAATCCTGTATTTTAAAAATGGTCCTTGTGAGCCATTAACAATAATTGTCAACGACGATTTAAAAATAACTTCTTTAATAACAAGATGAGGGGGTGGGGATTGTAAAATCTATCTAAATTAATATTGATCCCAACTTATTAACTAAAAATTATAGTTTTTTAAATATTGTTAAAAATGATTGATAAAATTCTGTCACTAATGTCACTAAGAAGTTTTCTTTCGTTACCTTTGTTTAATAGAAGGGGGTTGAATTTTCCATTGAAATTAAATAGTCTAGCCATTTTATAAGGTATTATCAGATCGTTTAGCCTCGTTTCCTAAAACCTAGTTTAACTCAAATTCTATGATTCAGCTGTATCAATATGAATATATCCTAAACCCTATTAATTTATCTAACGAATAACTATATCTTGATATTTTAAAGTGGATTTGTATTCGCCTAATATTTAGAGGTCTACTTTTTAATTCATTTGTACCTTTAAAAAAACGAGAAAATATTTCTTTACTATTGATTTTAAAAACAAATGCTTTAATTTTTTATTTATTTCCTGAAAATATTTTTATCAGATTACCTGTCTATATCACATCACCAAACTGAATAATATATTTACTGATAAATATTCATAAATAAGGAGGTAATTAGTTTTATTTTGATTTTCTCTAATTCGCTTCGTTTATTAAACACAAGAATTTCATTTTATAAACAAATTTGACAGGTAATATAGAATTGCGAAGCGACCTGATTGATATACGATAAGAAGTTTGAGCAACAGCATATACGCACCACAAGTTTTGCTTTCTCCCACGATTGACTAATTTCAATTACAACAAGCGGTAAAAAAGTATAAAAATTCCTTTGGTTTTTGTATCAAAGCCCTTTCCAGTGCGGAAGGAATAGGTCTGCGACATTTACGTGCTTGTCTAACCAAGAACCAACCTCTGTATAATTTCTCATGTAAATGGCTTCGCCCCGAGCCAACCATGCGGCCCACCAGCCAAATGAACCCAAAGTAAACAGTGTATGATTGCAGATGGACAGTAGAGCTAAATCTTGTGCTGGGCTACGGTTTTTGATGTAGACCATGTTGAACGGAAAAAGTCCAGTGTTATATTGGCACCAATCAATGTCATCGCTGCAGATCACAAACACCGCGTTCACGTGCGATCTATTAGTAGTAATAATATATAAAGAATTAATTGTAAAATTAAGATTTTAATCTCGCGGCAAGGTTCGATGAAAAAAATATCAAATTTGTGTTGATTTATATTCTCTTATAACTAACAAATTTTTAATAATGTTTGAATTTTTAAATATATATTGTAGATTTGGTATGAAGGTAACTAGTATAGATATTTCAACTTTTAAGTTTTTCACTCTATTTCAAGAATTATATCTCCCCTTTTGATTATATTTTAATTATACTGTATGAATTAGAGATCTGCACGGGCAGGCCTGGCCCGTAAGCGGTAGGGATGGGCTATGACAATACATAAAATAACGGATCGAGTCTCATAAATAGAAGTTAGCCTTAGATAGGAATGTGTGCGACTATGGACAGTGTATTTTCAGTTAAATAAAGATCTTTAACGCTTATCATATATTTAATTTTAAAAATGATAACCTGTGAAAAAATCTTTTTACTACCCCATTTTTGTACAAAAAGTCTAGGTATGATATTATAAATGTGATATAGTCAAGTACAACTATTGGTGTTATTAATAAAAAAGTTATCCTCTCCTCATACTATTTTTAAGGATCAAGATGTGGAATTTGGAAAAAGCCTTAAAAAATCCACCCCTGAATTGCGATACCTTAATAAAAATAAAAGTAACATAGCAATAAATTTTGCAACAATTTTCAATTTTTTAATAGGCCAACTGCCCTGAAGTGCACTGAAATAACCACAAATGTGCTCGGGGGGGGGGGGGCAATTTTCCTAACGGGGCCAGACGTGCCTGAAGTGTTCAAAAATACACAGACGAGCTCGGGAGGCCTTTAAATTTTTAAAACAGGTAAGGACGGGTCAACCTTCTAGTAACTGCCCGTTGCAGATCGCTATTATGAGTTTTAATAAATGCATGGACTTTGCGCTGCCATCACTTAGTTTCGTTCCTAGTATTTGCGAGAGTAGAAATTTAGTGTAGTTGTATTAAATAGTCAATAAAGAAACATTGAGTTATTACAAAGTTTTTAATAACAAAACGTTTCTTTTTTGAGACTTTAGACAAACTTAAACATTATATTATTACAACTTTATAAAAAATTAAATACCTTTTTTATAATGTTAGCCACTGAAAGTTTGTCATATTCAATTTTAATTTATCTAGTCAACTTCATCAGTGTGAAAGGACTTCACAGTATTCTTTTGCCTGGTAAAAAAAGTCAAAAAGCTATAAAAATAAAGGATTTTGGGTGCAATTAAAATTTTCTGTAAAATACTTAGGGGAGACCAGGGCCTAAATAGCCATAAAATATTAAACCACTTAAAAAAAACTAATGAAGATTTTTACAATTTTTTTATTGGAATACATTTTTATAGTCTATTTCTATTATAGAAAAGAAAATTGAGAAAAAAAGCTTATAGATATTTTATAAATTGAGTTTAAAAAAATCAAAAATCCTAGAAATTTCAAAAGTGCCCGGGGTTAGTTATAGCTATGTTCAGGGGATAGATTAACCCTGACGTTTTTACTTCTTAATAGTGTGTGCTAACTCAAATCCATAAAAATATTGTTACATTATAAAAAACATAGAAAAATTTAAATGTAATATTATTGTATTTTATATGATAAAAATAAAATAAGGATCAAGATGACAATCTGACTCAAGTATACTTAAAAGACAGATTCTGCAATGTAAAAAAAACTTTTGGTAGTTTTTTAAAATATAATTAGAGTCTATTTCTATTCTAAATTACACTAAGTTGAATTATAAACAAGATTTTTGTTTTTTGAATTTTGTCATTTGTAAGGCCCAATGAAAAATGGCTATAACTAGCCCCTCTCCGACTAGCCCCGACCCCTATTTTTATGAACAGTTAATAATACAACATGTTATATTACGAATAAAAATTAAATCATTAGGCGGGTTTTATATAAAAAATATCCCCAATTTTATGTGCAAAATAGAAAATTTTGTCAAGGCTACTAATAGCCCCGAAAAATCGTTTCTCTGCTATAAAAATGTTAAATTTTATTTTTCCAAACAAAAATTTTTTTACTTATACCTTATAAAAACATACACATTTGGTTTAAATATTAATCATATATCATTATTATTTTTAAAAAATAATTACAAGTATAATAGTAACCCCGGGCTACGACTAGCCCCGGTCTCCCCTACCTATTTTGTACGTAAAAGCTGTGATTATTGCTTTATTAAATCACATAGGCGTAGCCAGGGGGGGCAGGGAGGGGGGCTGCCCCCTTTAAATCCAAAAATTTGTTGAAATTTATTAAAATAATGGCCAAATTTTCAAAAAATGATCATTTTGCCTTTCCCTAAATCATATTGCCCCCCTCTAATTCCAATGCTGGCTACGCCCATGTTAAATCATAATAGCTACCTATTATAAATTTCTTAGGTTTAAGCACTTTATTTAAATGACTTAATTACTGTCTTGATTGCGAATTTGATTAAATTGTAAAAAAATAGCTATATCTTACTTATTAAAAATTTCCATTCCTTGATAGAGCCATTCTTGTGAGGCAGTAAGTCTCCCGTTATTAATAAAATCACCACGTCTAACATGTACGGCGATGAAAGTTAGTGGTTTATTCTTATCTACATTATTAAGTATGATTCCTTCGGGAGTTATATTAATATTTTGCAAGGTTGATTCATAATCCGCTTTCTTCAGAGGACTTTGAATTATGATCGTTGTAGTCAGGGGTAATGGAGATGTGGTAATATTCATCGATTGTTCAGATTTAATTAATACTGCTGGTTTATATTTCAAAGGTGTCCATATAATTGATCGGTACCAATGTAAGGTGTAGTTGAAAGTAATATTGTTGGTTAAAAAATTTGCACTCGTTGTACTATTAGTATTTGGCAAAGTATGGTTTTCCATTGCCAAATCCTTGGTATATCTTTCTATTTCAATCTTTTTAAGTTCATGGCCGAACAATAAGTATGAGTCGTGTATAGAATTGTTTTTAAGCAAAGTTTTACTTTCACCGCCATTTATATAATGAGTAAAAACGTTATTTATATATTTTAATATATCTCGAGCATCGTTGGCTAAATGTGGTTTAAAAGTTAGAAGACATCTACAATCATCTTTAACATCCTCAAAATAACGCCAGGATTGTAAATAGTAACCAATAACGTTGACTTTTTTATTGATCGCACTTAAATTTTTAAAGTCGGTGTCGAAGGTGCAAGGCAACTTTTCAATTTTACGTTCCCAAGTGGTGGCGTTGTTATTTTTGAAATAAGATTCGTTCATGACAGTAAATCCTCTAATTTCAAAGGCTTCGAGGACTGGATTTGTGTCGAGAATAAAAGGTATTTTATTATTCCAACGAGCTATACCCAATAGAGATATAAGTTGGAACATGTTGTTACCTAGGCGACCAACCGCCTCTACTCCTAGAATATCGGTATTGTGATCTATTATCCCATCTAGAGGTAGAGATGTATTAGAATCTAAGGGGTGTCGTGGAATGTACATCGCATTTGGCTTCCAACTCTTACATCTTGTTTCAGGAGGATTTGCAGTAGTAACGTCTGTTTTCTCAGTGGTTTTGATTGATTTTACCCGATATACGTGATTAGGTATAGATTTTGAATCAGTTTTATCAACCATTTTGGCTATATTTTTGTCTGTGAACTGCAACTGTGGAGCATTATGGTGGATTTGCCACGGCATGAGAATTATTTTCCGATGCTTGGTGCTTAAAGGAAATGTACTAGTCATAGAAGAAAATGTGATGATGGACACCATCTTGTAAAGGACCAAGGCCAATAGAATTGTGAGGAAAAGTTTTGGAACGCATGTTTTAACCAGATCCAAGACATGTCGCAAATTAGAAGTGGGTTGTGAGTTTCTTCTAATCATGTTATTATTAATTAAACGGAAATTTAGTGGAGAAATTCCATAATATCAACTCTTAAATTATCTTTTTATTTTATAGATTACTGACATACTAGATAGGCACACTTGACCCAAACTCATATCATTTAGTTTAATTGTATGTTTACTTTTCTACTCGTGCCAAAAGAATTAGATTAAATCTTGTTATTTTTAAAATTAATATTACTTCCGTGACGACCTTAACCCTTAACTGATCTTACATCTTTTCCATCTAGCTTCTACGGGTCAATATGACCCAGAAGTTTAACTCGCTGTGATTTTAAAATTATAGTGAGTTTTGAACCCGTAAAGCCTATATTTTAATTTTTAGGGAAAAGATCGAAAGGAAATTTGGGTTTTTTCACGAAAATTGTTCAAAAAACTCTTGCAAGTATCAAACGTGCTCTGAGAAAGGATATTATACAATGTTTTTTCAAAAACTCCTTTCGTGTAGTTATACATTTACCAACATAAACAAAAAAAGGATATTTTATTATGAGAAATATACAGAATGCCAATATTTTGTGGTAATTTTTTACATAATGTATATGAATAATGGGTTAAGATATAAACATATATATATTTGAATAAGTTTATAATCCTAAATAAATCATGTTTAATTGGGTATTAGAATTATATTCTATTAAATTCATAATCTTGAGTTTAATTTCGGGATTTATAGGCTAATTCTTCTTAAAATATAACTTTAATTTTTTTTAATTTAAAACATGATTGAAATGATTTTACCTTTTTTAACTCAATTTAAAACTTTTTGTCACGCATAATTTGTTAATTTTGACTGATTTGTAAATTTTTTATCATTTAACATACCCTATCGTGAATATGGTTTAAAATAATTATAAAAGCATTAATTAGGAATGTAAATAAAAAACATATAATCACAAATATAAAAAGTATGCAATAAAAACATTCGTATCGGAAAAAAGTAAAATATAATTAGCAACAATTATAAAAGTAAGGTGGTATAAATCCATTCCCTGATTGATAAATGAAGATTTTTGATTTTGAAATTATTAAGGGAGCAATTTCCTGAAGTTGAAGCAATCAGAAATGAGTCTGGGTGTCTCAGAGCGACTTGGATATCCGATTATCTGATATCTACAATATAAAGTATTACAACTTTTAAAATTAATGAATCGTCTATAAATAAATCTTATTCGAAAATAGCCATATATTTTCAAAATTTAGTCCAGTTATAATATGTACTTTCTATTTGACATCGCTTTTAAAAACCTTAACATAACATATAAAGATTAAAACTTAGCAATTAACCCTTGAATAGAGTTTAAGAAATTTTTGGAGCCATTTATTTATTGATATTTAAATTTATATATCATACCTTGTTCATTAGAAATGACCTAGCCTTGAACGATTTATTTAATTATGCCAAGTAACTCAAGTCAAATAATGATCCTTTACCTACGCTTAACATTCGATTTAATCATCGAAATGTCTTCATTTTATAAAAGATACCCGTTATTAATTGCTATGCAATTTATGGGTTTCTATAGTAATAGATATACTCTGATATTATATCAAAATTAATTTAAAGGTGTACATTAAATTGAGTTGGATCCACAAGCTCGCATATTATATATGGGAATAAAAACGTTTATCTTTGATTTTAAAACAACGGTTTAGGGAGAAAATTAAAATGTGTTGGCAAAAAAACAATGGCGTAGCTAGGGGGGACCAAGAGGGCTAAGACCCCCCCTCCCCCAGAGTAAAATCCTGGCCCCTTTGGCCCCAACATTTTAAAATGTCTCCCCTCCTACTCACCTTATCTATCCCTTGATTGAGACCTATAGGTATCTTAGACGTATATACTTTATTAAAAAAATAATAAACTAGGCTATAGTAAAAAGCAGTCAATTACAACCCCCCCCCAAAAAATATTTATAAAATTTATATCTATTTATTATCGCAATTATGGAAAATTCATTGGTAACGCCATTTAATATGATTTTTAAACTTAAGTAATTTAACTACTCTGACACATAATGTTTTTAAACAAACCGTGCATTCATGGGCGGAGCCAAGGGGGACAGGTGCAAGCGGCTGCCCCCTCTAAATCCAAAAATTTGTTGAAATTTATTAAAAACTATGGCTAAAATTTCAAAAAATGATCATTTAACCCCTCCCTAAATCATATTGCCCCCCCCCCCCTCTAATCCCAATGCTAGCTAAGCCCATGCGTGCATTGGAAATAATTGATTGGTATATCTTTAACAGATATATTTTGTTAATAAACCATTACTAAATGTCCGAGTACAATTGCCCTTTTATAAAATAAACTGATCTGTTAACCTATTGACGTATTATTTTCATATCATTTTTTGTAATGAATATTGACCTAAATATTGATACATTTTAAATTTTTTTAATTAATTATAATTAAATAGACGCCAGATAAAAGTTAACAATAAAATTTTACGGAAAAAACAACAACATGTTTTACTAGTTACACAAGAATATTTGATATAACGTGTCAGATCCTTTGGCAGAATTGTTTTAATTCCGGGAAAATTACATTGATCAATAAAAATGGACTTATAATATCAATCGGCAAACTGTTTGCTGATTCTGTTAGAGTTTTATGGTGAAACAAATATACTTTTTTCCCCTATACGTCAAGTTTTTAAGATACTTGTTGTCAAATTTGCCAGAAACAGCGATTTTGGCGTTTTTCAAAAGTCATATACTTGCAAATTAATCGGTAAAATTTAGTTTAATAAATTTGATTAATAAATAAATGGGAAGAAACCAATGCAAATTTTTGATATATATTCAAACTCAACTCTTTGTTTTTGCATTGACAAATTGCTCCAGACTTAAGGTCGCCATCCCTTCCTTTAAACCCTAGGAATCAAGTGCGTGTTGTTGTTTATCAACTACTACTAGAGACTTGCACAGCCCGTCCCGCGGGCCTGCTTAGACGGACTTCTGCCTTTAAAAAATTTAACGGGCCAGGCCTGGACGGGCCTCAATGTTACCCAGCGGGCTCGAGCCGAGCCTAGATATACGTAAAGCCCGCTTAAACGCCGTTAATCTAGATTTTTATTTGGGCTTTATAAAGTATAAATAAAGTTTTATTTTAATTGCTATGCAATTTATGGGCTCGTTTTTTGTTGTCCGTCTGTCCGTCTGTCTGTCCGTTACCCTCCTATCTATTTGCATTGGGTGTATTAGGTTATCGCTTTTTTAAATTAATGCATGAGAAAGAGGTGCCCCACCCCTCATCTCTATCTCCCTCGCTGTGTTATTTTTAAAATTAATGCATAAGAGGTGCCCCACCCCTCATCTCTATCTCCCTCGGTGTGTTATATATAAGATATGTTAAATTATCTATTATATAATAAACATAGATAAAAGTTGTTTACTTTTAATGCTGTGCAATTTAACTAGTTATATAATATACATAAATAAAAGTTGTTTACTTTTTAATTGCTATGCAATTTAACTAGTTTTGGGGTTAGAATCCCGGAGTTTTTTTTGACTCTTATGATTGTTCTTGTTACTATCATTGATAATAAGAATTTTTGGACGTCCGCTGGCTCCTGACCAATAAAAAAAATGACCATTGGTCAAAATGTGAATCGAAATTATATTTTTCGTTTTTTTTTGACTTTTATGATTGTTCCTGTTTCTATTTTATAATGTTCCAATTTATAAATATATTTGATGTTTATTAAATTAACAATGATTTAATGAATTCATCTCCCCTTTATTTATAAATCAAATTTATTAAATTAACATTTTACCGAATAATTTTTAAATTATTGACGTTTAAAAAACGCCCAAATCGCTGTCTTTAGCAACTTTGACAGCAAATATTTTAAAAACTTGACGTATAGGGAAAAAATAAAGACACTACCAAAATGTGCAAACAGTTTGCCGGTTGATTATTCTTGTTAAACCGTGTTAATTCAAGCCCAAAAACGTTCTAAAATTATATTTGTAAATTCATTAAAGAGCGATGGTAACGCTATTTGAAACGATTCAGCATTAGCCCTTCAGGTCTTTCCAAATCTTCACTTTAAGCTCAAGGTGATTATAAAAAGTTAAACATGCTCTTAAATGAAGTACATAACATTTGCAACCTAAATATGGAATAAGTTGACAACTATTCTCGGTTTAGAAATATTTAATCAACATTTACTTTTATATTATATTGATCTATAATATTATTCCAAATATACACCTCAAGACCACCTAAATTATTATTGATATGTTATTATAATGTAGGCTTACTTTACATTAATAACTGTACTGTGGTCAATATTTACATGCCCCCATGGTCAAAATAAATCTAATTTAGTTAATTGTTCTAATAACCTATTAGCACATTTGATTTTTTTTATTTAATTAGTATATCCTTGTAGTAACAGATTTTAATAGGGCAATACACCGAAATAAGTAACATATTACCAATAAATAATGGGGCCACCTCAAAATATGATGCAATTGTGCCATCCAAAGGTTATTATATTTTTTTCTAAATAACGCTTTATCCCATTGCTGAAGTATTATTAGTGGAGTAATCAGAATTTAAATAATGCGCAAAAAGGTAAATATTGCTTTAGGGAGGGCCAAAATTATGAGAGTTAAAAATTTTAAACAAACCTTTATAAAAAAAACAAAAAATATGAATACGGGGGAATCAGCTGCCCTTCCGTCTACCCTTTGGCTAAGCTGTTTTGTATATTCTTGTTTTGCCAATTTTTTGATTGATCTTGTTATTTGCAAAATTAAATGTCAAAAATACTCTATTAATCATAAATACATTGACATATTGCTCAACTATTATATGTTATTTTCCCGCAATTTATGAGAAATTGTATAATTATTTTTTCCTAGTACTGTGTTAATCAGCATTAATTCACAAAGAACTTTTAAATATTTTTTTTATTAAATTATACCAACGTCCTAAAACTTAAATTATTGCTTCAAACAATCCCCCTACCCCTTCATCAATATAATAATTATTTTAAAAGAAACTTTGATATGCGATATAATTCTTTTTTATTCAGAAATTAAACCACATATTGCCGATCACATGATTGTATTTACGAAGACGGGAATATGGTCGCGATATAATAACAATATAAAATAGAAGAATCTTGAGTTTTAAGAAAATATTAAATTAAAGTTCATTAATAGATAAAATATAAAATACTTTATTTTAACTTTAATTGTATACAATTTACAATAACGACTAAAAAGTATAATAAGAAAGGTATAAACGCGCGAAGGTAAAATTAAGATATAAAAGATGAAGCATACTTGTTGAAACCTCGAGGTGACCTCAAAGTGGACCTGATAAGGTTTTTTTATATGAAAAATTTTGAGGTCTTTATAAACCTCGAACCTCACCTTAAGGTTAGGTTTTAGATTGATTAACAACCTCAGGTTGTCAATCAACCTTAACCTAAACCTAACCTCAGGTTGACCTGAGGTCCACCTGACTTTAGGTTTTCCCCACCACTTGAATACAGAGAAAACACTGACCATTTGAATAAAAATGAGATAATGAGCACTGTTCAAGAGATGGATGGCTCTTTTACCTCCGCGTAGCTAGAAGGAGCAGAGCGCAAGATTCTTAAATCTAAAAATCTTAAATACATATGAAATAATGGTAAAATTAAAAAAAAATCATCATTTTGCACCTCCATGTATTATAATCAGTTCTAATATCCCCACCCCAAATCCAGGCAGCCCCTCTCCTTCTTTTGCTGCTAATGACACAAAAGCGTGGATCTTTTGATCATAAAACACTGTGTTTTTATACCTGATCCTTATAAAAGGATCAAGTGTTATCTATATAAACTGAGGCGCCTATTTCCACACTTGATTATTTAAAGCTTAACTATTATGATATCACGACTGAAAATTACTGTGAGCTAGCCAAATTTTTTGACCAAAAACATAATTTTTAATAGAATCTTATCTTTAATCGTATACCATATGTCGGTCTAATAGCAGGTTTAGTTATGGCTACTCTAGATCTACTCAATAAAAATCTTCCAAAGGCGTAGCCAGCACAGCATTGATATTAGAGGGAGGCAATAATGATTTGGGAAGGGGTATAATGATAATTTTTTGAAATTTTAGCAATAATCTTAATAAATGTCAACAAATTTTTGGACTTAGATAAGGGCAGCAGCCCCTCCCTGCCCCCCCCGTCTGCGCCCATGGAATCTTCAATCGTATTAAATTATCGACATTGAAAAATGGTAGTTCCAAAAAAAAATTTCTACAAAATTAATCTAACTTTATAAAAAAAAATAGCGAAAAAGTATAAGGCCAGGTCTCGCTAAGTTTAAAATACTTATCTAATTATGTATATAAATGATCGACATATTTTAACGTAAAGAGTGAAACAATTGATAAATTAAGATTTGAAATCTTTTATATTTCGATGGACTGATTAAAAGTTTGATAAGGTTGGGTAATTTTGAACAATAGATAATTATTCTCTGTTGTGAATATAAAGATTAAGGATTGCAAATTAGACCCTTTTTAATAAACAACATTTAGGGTTAAATTTAAAAATAAAACACGTTTCAAATAAAATAGGCTATTTATGGGCGTACGCAGGTTTTAAATTAGGGGGGGGGGCAGATTAAAATTTTCCTGCGACCAAAAAAAATTGTTTTTAATTTGTTAGGGTTTTTGTATTGAAATTTTTTTTATACCCCCCCCCCCTGCGTACGCCCATGAGGCTTATTTATATAAATTTGATTCTCCAACCTTACATTCAATTATATTAGGCAATTTAAACTTTTGATATGTGTCCACTTAATAACCAATCAATTGTATATAAGTTTAAAACTTAAGCAAAATCGGCTCTTATAAAAGATTTACATATATACTGCTTGGTATTTCTTATTTTTGGATCATCTTTTAGAAATGGCCTATCCTTGGATTTATTTGATTATGTCAAGTGACGCAAGTCAAATAATGACCCCTAACGACTCCTCTCTTAACAAGGGCTTATTCATAGAAAAGTCTTCATTTTATTAAATGACCATTATTTTAAAGTAAAAAATTTATCGCTTGATTTGTCCTTTGTTCATTAAATAATTTTTTTGTTTGTCTTCATTTAATGATTCATATTTACATATTCCCAATAGTTATCTGCAAGAAAAAAAGAAAGAAGCTTTTACCAAATAATAATGATAGCCATTTTTAATTTTTCAATTTAATTTTTGGGAAAATATTAGACTGACATAACATGTTAAATAGCATGGCTTTTTATGATTTTTTTTCTAATTGTCGTATCTTGTTCATTGTTTTAAATTATATATAAAATATAACTTGCTGTTTACTGTCGATTAAATAATCTATAATGAGAGCCGAATATAATCAGCAAGTTTGGTAAATAATGTTATATAAACCAGGGCCCTGCATGGGCAGTTCAAGGCCGACTTGGCCCAAACCCGGTTCGAAGCAAGCCTTAGCCAATAAACCATTTAATAATATTTTTTACAAACAAATTAGACTCTATTTATAAAAAATAGAGTTTACAGAGTTAAGATTTTAGGTAGTCAGCCCTTCTTTCTAGAAATAACTTATTTAAATCGTAAGATTATACTCACAATCTTTTAAAATACTTTATAAATATGTATATAGTAGGTACTGGAACCCCTAAATAGAGTATATAATCAATTTATGTTTAGGCTATATATAATAATTTAACTTTGAAGTTATTTATTACCTAAATTTAGGTGATAAATTTGTAGAACGGCAAATTGGGCCAATTTTCTCATCAGGATCATAGCAAATAATTTCATTCTTATTAGTGGTAAAATAAATTTCGTATGTACAATATACGTTTAGATTTTTAAAGATGTCGCGCAAGGCTCGGACTCGGGTTGCTTTTGTGCTTGAAAGATCGGGTGTGGGCTGATGAAAAAGCAATTTTGCTGGGCTCTACTCCTTATAATATAATGAATGCGTAAAATTACACTTTAACATTTAAAATAGTTTTTGCAGTTAATTTAATTAAATTTCATAAAATTCTAGTGAGTATAAGTGTGCCTTGTCAGGTTTAAATCTGAGTTTTCTAGAAAAGATTTTCTAAGTTAGGCAAGGGTCTGGTGCAATTTAGTTTTTATCCTAATATCATCTAGTTGCTATAATCCAAATGTCCATATCGCTCTACCTCTCGTGTAAATGACTCTTCAATCAGAAAATCGAAAAAAATATAATAGGTTTGTAAAATTTATATAAATATCACTTACTTGTTTTGATAATTCACATGATTAATCTTTTACTTTCAAACTCTGATCATACTACTATTAACTCAACGCAACTTTAACCTTTTTTGACCTGTTTAATGATGTCCTAAATATAAACTATTTACATGACTACACCGGATAAATGTCAGGCATTTATTTTATTCGATTTAATTTTTATTATCAACCTAAATTTAAAAAATATGCGCTGAAGTTTAATGAAAAATGCTCTAATGGCGACCAAGGAACCGGCTGTTATTAATGGTAGCTTATTCACTCTTTGGCTCAAAGCTTGCATTTGTAAATGCCTCTTATTGTTTCTCGCGGCCTATGTCATTTTAAAATTATTCGCCTCTATATTTTCAAATGTATCGAACGAAACATTAAATTTGCATGTAAAGCACGAGAAAATTATTTTAATGCCCTGGGAAGTAGGTATTCAAAGGCGATTTTTTACCCAACCCAACAACAATCTGATAATTCCTAACACAGTCCAAAGCATACCAATTAAATGGAATTATAATTTAACAGAAAAATTGGATAGAAGTTGTAATAGTTGGAAGCCAAATACGATGTACATTCCAAGAAACCCCTTAGATTCTAATACATCGCTACCTCTAGATGGTATAATAGATCACAATAGCGATATCCTAGGAGTAGAAGCAATTGGTCGCTTAGGTAACAACATGTTCCAACTTGTATCTCTATTGGGTATAGCTCGTTGGAATGATAGAATACCTTTTATTCTCGACACTAATCCAGTCCTCGAAGCTTTTGAAATTAGAGGATTTACGGTCATGAATGAATCATATTTCAAAAATAACAACGCCACTACTTGGGAACGTAAAATTGAAAAATTGCCTTGCACCTTCGACAACGACTTTAAAAATTTAAGTGCGATTAATAAAAATGTCAACATTATTGGATATTATTTACAATCCTGGCGTTATTTTGAGGATATTAAAGATGATTGCAGATGTCTCCTAACATTTAAACCACATTTAGCCAACGATGCTCGAGATACATTGAAATACATTAATAACGTTTTTACTCATTATATAAATGGCGGCAAAAATGAAACCTTGTTTAAAAACAGCACTATACATGCTTCATACTTAACGTTCGGTCATGAATATAAAAAGGCTGAAATTGAAATACACGCTAAAGATGTTTTTAAAAAAACGCAAGTGTCAAACATTACCAATATAACGAATGTCGATATCAACATTACTATCAACCACACAACTAACTGGTATCGATCAATTATATGGACACCCTTAAAATATCAACCTGAGTTTGCAGTTAATACAACACGAGAATCAATATCAGCACCTTATATACATGATAGCTTTAAGAACAAAGAATACGAAGGAGTATTGCAAAATCTTAATATAACACCTGAAGGAATAATACTTAATAATAAAGATTCGACAAAACCATTAACTTTTATTGCTGTACATGTTAGACGTGGGGATTTTATTAATAATGGACGACTAATAGCCACCACCGAATGGCTTTACCGTGGAATGAAAATTTTTAACGAGTAAAAATCTATAATACATCAGGTTTATATTGTTTTTTAATCATTATTAAGAATTCTACCTTACGAGTTTGGCCTCGCTTTAAATACAACCACATCCGACGTTATCTCATAAATATCTGAGTAAATCACCATTTTTTTAAGATTATGCAAATGTTCAATAGTTGTTTTCAAGCAGTTTTAATTTCAATTAGTAAATAAGCTAAAGCACAGACGAATTTTAATCGTTATGAAGAATTACAGTTTTTTAATTCTTCTTCTTTATCTAGTATTTGGTTCACAGGCGTGGGTTTTTTTGATGAGTTCTTCCATCTTGATCGGGTAAGTGACATGTCTTGATTAATGTTCTTAGTTTTCACAACTTAGTCCCCTTGCCCTTTCCACGTGGCACGAGGTCGTCCTCTTCCTCTCTTTTCCGGTATCTCTATGTTCAATACTTTATGATTTATATCATTCGTCCCCCTTCTTAGTATATGCTTATATCACCTTAGCCAATTTTCGTTAAAGTCTGCCTTAGGTTACTTTATCCAAGTCGAAAAGACCATATGTAGGTCTCTTCTCATTTCCCCATATTTATCCATCATTTGTCAGTGCAAAAATTAGATCAATTGTGGAATTGTCGGCCACAAATCCGGATTGGTTAGCCGATATTTCCACCTCATTTTTCAGCTTTGCCATTAAGATCCTCACCAAAAGTTTTGAAGAGTGGCAAGTTAGCTTGATATCTCTGTAATAGCCACACTCCTGAAAGTCTCTGATTAAGGGTATAATCGTGCTTGCTTAATTGATCGGAAATTCGCTATTCTACCAATATCTTGTTAAAGAGGATCGTCATGGTCAGACTCCTTCTTCCCGGCATCGGACCCATCCAAACCATGCTTCCATAGGAATTCCATCTAGACAATTAGTTTTTCCTTTTTGCATCTTGTTCATTTGGGTCATTAATATCCTGAAAGAGTTGGGCTATATTTATGTTTCTCAATATCGAGAAGAGGATCTTTGTCATATGCAATATTCATAAGATCCTTGAAATATCCTTTCCACCTTTCGATCTCTTCCTTCGGCTTCATTAAGGTTTAAACGCTCTCGTTTTTGAATATTTTGAGGACTCCGACATCGCCACTTTTCTCCTCCCTTATATTTTTACCCCCCCCCCCCCTTTAAAATCCAGTTTGTTTGCAAAGTTGGTGTACGGCATTGATCGATATTGCAACGGCCTCTTTCGCGGCTCTATTTGCCTGTTTATATTCTTGATAATTCTCCAACCTTTTTGATTTTTGCGACCGTCTATAGATTTTTCTTTCTTTCGATGATATCCTTAACAGATTGATCCTGCCACCATAGCTCCCTATTTATAGCTTTGCTTCCTTTGGCCTGTCCTAGAACTTGGATCGCTGTATCCTTTATGTCCTTAGTTAGCGGCTCCCAACCGTCGTCTCCGTCCCTTCAACTTCCTTGTACCCAAGAGTAAAAAATGATATTAATCGTCTGTCTACCTATCCTTTAGCGTTTCGTCGAGGTTCATAAACCTTCTTCTTTCGGGAAATACTTATCCCTCAATCCATCACAAGTGGACGATTTTGCCTGGCGATTTCCTCTCCCATTATAACTTTGCAATCCTTGATACTCCATAAGTCCTTTCGCGGTGAGATAGCCAATTTAACTAAAATGCGTCCCAAATAGGTGTTAACGATCACCACGTCGTAAGAAGTTTTTTTCCCTTCTGTGTTTTTCAGACTATACCCATAGCCTCCATAATTTAGGTGAAGTCAGCCCCAATCAATAACTTTTGTTCTGTCCTATTCCTTGTATTTCCTTTTCCAATTAATTAAAGAATATGTCTTTCTCCAGATCATACACCCAATTTGAGGAGCATAGGCGCACATAACGGTTAGAAGACCCCTTAATCTGCAATCTTCACCCACATTAACCTGTCTAAACGACGCTTGACTTCTACTACCTTGTCTTTGAACGGCTCGCTAGAACAATACCGATTCTTTTCTACAATTTGGTGACCCACTGTATAATAATTTGTATTCCTCTCCTAACTCCAGAGCTTTGATTCCGTTCCACCTGGTCTCTTGTAAACAGGCGATGTGTATTTCTTAACAAACTTCTACTAACATCAAAAAATTTATTCCTTTACCTTAAATTATACAGTATTTAAACATTAATTATCACATGACATGTTTCATGTTTATAAATACATAATGTTCTGAAGAAGGTTTGAGGGGGGAGGTGTCAAAGATCTCTAATATTTCTGACTAAAAAGTGCATCTAATGGTATGTTAATGAATAATTTTGACCCGTGCCATATGATAAAGCATAAGAGAGAGAGAGATATTAAATTGTCAGGCATTTTGTAGTTTGGTATTCTAAGCCCAAAGGCTTAGAAAAAGGAGTGGAGGGGGGCAATACCTTCTCATTCCTCCCCCGAAGCATTATTTTACTCATCCCTATATCAATAACAATTTTTGTTATCTCCCCAATTTAAATCCTGGAGACGTCCATGTGAGTGTCTAAAATAAAGTTCTGTAAAGTCAGATTTTTAACTAAAACCCGATACAAAATATTATTTAAATTTTGACCCCCCAGACGCAATAGTCGGGTCAGCTTTAGATTGCCATGTGCACTATGGTTGGCAGGCGCTTACATTTTTAATTTTAATTAAGATTTTGTGCTATGCATATCAAACATATCCCATATTTCATAATGTTCAATTAATTTTACCAAAATAATAATAATAAAACCAAACGTGTTTAGTACTTACTCAAACCCCATATTCGTGGTCTGCAGTGATGATATTCCATGGTGTGTCAACAATACAGCGCTATTTCCATTCAATATGGTTTTCAGTCTCAACAGATCCCCAGCTAAAGATTTGGCCATTTTGGCACAGTGCAATCATACCCTTTTAACTTTCGGCTCCTTCGGTTGGTGGGCAGCTTGGCTTGCAGGTGGTCATGTAATTTACATGCTGAATTACACGGCAGCTGGTTCGTGGTTGGATGAACATGTAAAGCCTGTCGATTATTTTTTACCAAAATGGACTCCGTTGTAAAATAAAACAAGCCCGTTTAGGCAATAGTGTAAATTATTTAATTTCCATCATTTACAAGCTTGGGGATCGCAAATCAAGGTTAAATTGGTTTGATTAAAATTTGCATTATATTTGATAATATCATCCTATTATGTAGCGATTTAAAAACAATGAAAGGCACATAATGAGAAATATATGTTAGTTTCCTATAAAAGTCTTAAAAATGCTACTTTAAAAAGAGCTTTTAGAATAAAAAAGTTGAACATTTTATGAGTATACCCCTCTACAATGCGTATTAGAAATGTTGTAAAAACTGCTAGGTTTTGTTTGGCCGACGTTTAATTATAATCGACTAAACACAGACCAAAGATTTATTGATGTGTTTTTCTTAGTAGACCGCTAGTCTTAGTTAAACCAAATCGATCAAACAAAACCCAGCCGTTTGTACAACATTACTTATTAGGCGGTGTTAAACAAATATTAATGAAAATTATGGAGCATTTAAAACATTATAAAATATTAAATTTAGAGCGCTATTACGCACATAATTTATAAACAACCTATAGTAACAAATTTAAGGGCCCCACTAAGATTTTTAATTTGGTGAAAACGCAGCTAGCTATATAATTATTGCAATAAATATACGGCGACCAAATAAAACAAGCTTGTGTGAAGTGTTAAATAGTAAATTAAAATACTTATTTTATTTATGGCTGAACAATTTTGAAATTAGATTTATTTGGAATTGTTTTTAATAAATGGTAGGGTTTAGTATATTGGTTAGAGGAAAAGGAAATTCTATACTTCGGGCCATAGGGTCTATTCTTAGAGAAAAATTTAAAAGTGGAGACGAAATTGAATAAGGGTTCTTGGGCTCAAAATATAGTATTCCCTTTCTATTGATTTGGATTTAATAATTAAATCCGATTTATATGTTACTTTTCATTATAAATGGAACTGAGAATTACTTTGGAGAAACAGTGATATGCAAGATCGAAGGAACAAATTTACCAACAAAATTGGTACAAGTAAAATTTAAGTACATGCCTAACAAAATTGGTAAAAAGAATTAATTTTTTTCTATAACCACTCTTGCAACGTCTTTTAGCTGAATTTTTCCATTATAAATCCTTTTAAATAATAAGAACTAATTATAATTATTATTCATCTCTCAATTATTGTAACAAATTAAATACTTTTGTAAAAGACGAATTTTTTGCTCTGACCCCTAGCGTTTTATAAAAATATCTCTATAATAGCTAGTAAATAGTTACCCCCAACCTATTAAATTTAAAATAGATTAACTATTTGGCCTATCAATAACCTTGACAACGTGATTGGAAAATTAAGCCAGGGTATTAATAGGTATTAATATCTTATAACTATTTCCTTGGACATAATGGTCAAATTATTTGTTAAAATATAAAGCGGCAACATTTATTTTTGAAGCTGATTGAGGAGCATTAGATTTCAAAATGTCCTCTATATAAAAACTTTTTAAATCTTGGACCGGGCTCTGATGCTTTATAATAATCATAATACCTCTATAAAATCTAATATGGAATGACAAATTAAATTCACAAGCAAGCTATATGCTCATTGTTTTTCAAGCATGTTCAACATGAATATACAGGCCCTTTTTACATTTATATCATCAATAAATATAGGCGCCAGTCACCTGCATAGGCCTAACAAGCCAGCATAAATTTGCAAAAAAATTTAATTAACATAACACTTAAAAGTAAAGAAGAAAAAATAGAGGAACGAGATAACACCTTTTATTATTTATAGTAATAAAGGAAAAAACAACTCAAAATTATTATTTTAATCATAAACTAATTCCGCCATGTTTGGGATATATATCAACAAACCAAACGCTATTAGCTGAACTAGTATTTATTTCAAAAATTTCTATAAAGCTAATATCACTTAATCGATTAACAAAAGAAAAACTTATGCTAGGTGAAAACGAAATTTTAAATATTTAAAAGTGTGTAGAACATCCACATATTTGAGGTGATAATATTTTATCGTTAGAAATTACATTAGCGCAGTATATATTTTATTAAGGCTATAAATTTAATAGAACCTTTATAAGAAGATAATAAAAACCCCTTTTAGGAGTGCCGCAATTAAATTAAAGTCCCTCTAATTAACGCCATCCATAGGCAATTATAATTAGAGCATACATACATACTAATTTGACTATATATATTCTATATTTATTAGCATGTGACTCGAAAACGATAACAGACATACATATAACGTTTTCGCTCCTATTAGAACTTAATTTCGTTTCTGTTCAAAAAAAAAGCTTATAAAAAAAAGCTGAACAAAAAAAGTTACTAAACCAATAGGAATATTTGGAAATTTCGACGTATAGTGCATAACATCTAATGTAAATTTAGGAACATTTGGCGATTTCGACGTATAGTGCATAACATCTAAAGTCATTTATAAGGATTTTAACTTATTCAGCCACAATTTAAAGTTACCCTTTAAGGAATTTATTAATCTCCTAATTTTATCTTATCCCTCTAACGTTAGTTTTATTTAATATTTTTAAATATCCCCTTATTCCTTTTTAAAATATTCAATCATTGAATTTTCTTTTTTAACTTAATATGCAACATACTCCTAATAGGAATCAAGTAATTTTTCAGATCCACATTTTTGGGGCAGACACTTCCAAAGGGTATTCCCATTACCTTAGGTGAGACTTATTCCATTAATATAGCCTATTTTAAAAATAATATTTTATATAATAGTTAGGTCGACCCCTTCAATCTCAAGCACAAAACTTGTGTGGGCTTCATTTCATTATTATCCTAGCCTATTTCTTTTTAAACAGTTTTTTGAATGGGATTCTATTTTACAACTGATTTATCACACTAAGATGGTAAGTTGCTTGATTGATTTAAGTTTAGTTTTGATAGGAGGAAAAGCTGGTAAAGATTCTTACAAAGTTAAATTTAAAGCTATAACAAGATCACCAAGAGCTGGTTTAGTTGTATTATCGAATCTGTATTAAAATACGAGTTTAATGAGGAGAAATTAATAGACATATAAAAAGTGTAAGTGCCAATGTGGTTTTAGGATATTATTTTCATGTATTTTTGAAGGTAATGGAAACATCAGGCAATGTTAGTAATGACTTAAGGTAACAAGGATTACCACTTGTCATTACAGTTAGCTATAAGTGAGAATGAAGAATTAGACTCATTAATTAAAGCAACTATTGTCAGGGTAGTTGTAACAATTGTGTTTTAACATATTATTAACTTTTCTATTTCGCATTTTAGAAATAACCGTTTGTGTAATTTATTGTATATAATCGCGTATGTAGAATTAACATTAAACACAATATCTGGCGACTTACGATGGAAAATACAATAAAGACAGAAAATTCTATGGGGAACGAAGTGGATATTTCAAAAATTATACTGCAACCATATTCCCCAGATATTCCGATAGAAGAATATTTCGAGAATGCAGAATTTATTCTAAGAGCCAAAGGAATATACGCAACGGGAGATAAATTAAAGCACATATACAAAAATTATTTTTGACATATTTCGGAATTGCGAATGTTATGCAAGTAAAAAACTACTTATTCCCCAAGAAAATCGAACGTGGATTTCGAGGAAATCATCGAAACGTGTAAGACCATTTTTAAATCTAGATCTAGCATCATGGCTTCAAGACTAGAGTTCATTCGCATTATGAGGTCAGAGGCGAGTCGGTTTTAGGATTTACTAAACGTTTGAAAGAAACTGCACAAGTGGCCAAATTTAATAATGATGTTGAAGAACGCCTTCGGGACCAATTCTTAGCGGGAATTCGAATAGAATTGTGGATATGGCGTTAGCATGGGAAATGGCGGAGAGCGAGGTTAACTCTTGGAATATTAATAGAATTAAGGATAATCGTAATGTTACAGGTGTTAATAAAAACCGGACAGATTCCAACCGTACTCCCTCTAAATGTTTTCGTTGTGACCGATCACACACTCGTAAATATTGCGCTGCATACTGCAAAATGTAATAGCAATAAAATGGGTCATTTTTCGCGGGCATGCAGTAATAAGAGGTTAATCAAGTTTTTGATGATTGAGAGACAGAGGTTGGCGATATTAATTCCATTATCACGTTAAAAATATTGATCGGATACTAGCAACCATAGGAGCCACGTTAAATAATGTTCCATTCCGTTTGGAATATGACACCGGCGCCCAGGTGCCCGTGATAAATGAGGAAATTGGAACCAGATTGGAAAACCTAAATTAAGGCCAACGCTTAATTTTATGGGTTATGGCCATCAAAAATTAGACGTATTGGGCGAAACAAACATTAAAGTGGGGCTAGGTCACACGAGCAAATTACTACCTGTCATCGTTACTAACATATCTGACGTACCATTATTTGGCTTACCCTGGAAATTAAGTTTTGGATTATACATTCCCAAATGTGTCAAAATATTTAAGGTTCATCAATTAGTAACTATTTCCAATCTAGTTAATTGTCCCCATTTAACGACCATCTTAACCTACTCGCCGTTCCCCCTTATTCCTGTGTTGCAGATGCTGTATTCCAAGCACGTCAATTGTGTAGCAGTAATTACGTTTTTGCAAAAGTTTGGGATAAAACTTCATTTGTGTAACTTAGTGAGCACTTTATATAAACGGTTGTTGTGGATCTCCCCTGAATCCCTCACTCTCAATAAGTCATCAATGTATAACACTACGCCCTTTATGCCCCGAATATCTGACCCATCGTCCTCTGGACAATGGTCGCTGCACAACTAAGTTTAAAAGGGATTCGCTTGACCCTAAATAACGCCTTGATGGTTAAAATTGTTAAAAGGTGGCTTTTTCTACCTCACAATTAATTGGTGGTACGCCTTGGCGAGGTCTATTTTCGTGAATTTAGTTGCGTTTTCCAACTTACTAAGCAAATGGCCAATTTTGGGAAGGGGGTACACTTACAGTAATCCTTGCGTATATTTATTGGCCGTAATGCGAGAGTCGAGGAAAACTTAACCCATCGGTCATTCTTTCGCACTGGCACCAACGGGCTTGCCCAGCGGAAAAATTAAACAGGTGTGAAAATATCATCCTTTACACATTTCCCGGCTTGGCCCCTATTATTACCATTGGTATGGACTTGTCCCTTACCGCATGTGGCGTCGCATTCTTCTGAATCGTCATCTGCCGGATCATCCTATTAATGCCGTCTTTTGGATATCTGGCTCCCTCGTGCCTTGATGGTCTAGGAAATTAGCGCTCTTAGGTTGATCTTATGTTTTAACGAACTTGTTATCAGATGTCCTTTTCGACTTCTTTGATCCAGTTGGTGTCGAGCAAGGGCGGACCTTTCATATCTGCCTCCATGGCAGGAATTTCCGCTTCTGCCTTATACAACCCTCGGCTCTCACGTTTGCAACTATTTTTACTTCCTTATTACCATAACAATAGACGGTCGGCGTGGGGTCTGTTACGGTTGGTAAGGCTTCCTTCCCGTTATATCTTTACGGAAGATTCCGTGTCCAATACAAATTGAACCAAATTTTCATTAATATATAAATCAATAGTCCTAAAGCGTGGGTGAGCTTGGTCAAGTTATGGTCTGCTCCCGATGCACGCCGCGAGTGCTTCCTCTGTTGGAAGGTGCACCGTCCTCAACCCGGTCTTTTTCAGCCACTAACCTGCCTTGTACCGTTGGGTTCTGAAGTTCCAGCATAAACTGATTCATAAGTCTGGTGGATAACTCACCAGTTCCAAAGTTGCAATCCTTTGCTGCGGTTTTGAGTCTGTGAGCGAATTTTATTAGGGCCTCCCCCTGCATCTGGGAAATATTCCCAAGAATAAATCTTTGCGCCAGGGGACAATTTTTTCCTTTGAATAAATTCTTCAGCCTGCTAGTTAGTACCTCGAATGCCCATTCGGTTGGGTTGTCTGAAATGGCATCCTTTGCCACTACGCCTCAGGGAAATATTCGAGATTCGATCCGAATTCGATTTGAAATTTCGAATCGAATCCTAATCCGTATGTGTAAGTTTCGAATCGAATATTTACGCTGCTAAGATTCGAAAATCCGAATCGAATCTATTAAAAAATTGAATTTTATTTTTTAGGGTTTAATTTAAATAGGCGCTACGCAGATATTAGATATTTTTATCTTACCGCATTAGTTATTTCCTGCTACATGAAAAAGTTTATAAAATTTTTCAAACTTACATAAGTTATAGAGAACAAGGATCACAACTTAATCAAAATATGGACTTTGATCAAAATTGCAAGACAGCCCAATATTTCACGATTAAAGGCTATATGTAAATAATTTGACCCACCAATTAATTACATAAAGGCAAAACTTAGGTAGTTAGATGGATTAGCACCTGTATAATGATAGAAAAGGCTATTTTAGTAAGGCAGGCATTGGATTTAGCCTTTAAATTCCTCTTAGGAGGAATTACTATCCAATATTGAATGGAAACAAATTGTAAAGGTTAAATTGATACTTTTTCCCTTTTACAGTGCAACTTATTTAATATCCGGGGGACAAATCCTAGAACTTGGTATTACCGGTAAATTATCAACCATCACAGAAGAACATGCTGTCAAAATGGCCATACAGAAAATTGAAGATAATGGCATTCAATAAGAAGATAGTCTTATAATGAGTGTCGTCGATTTAAGGTTCAATTTGAGTGTTTATCACCAGTACATGGCATATCCTATAGAGAAATTAAAAATGAATTGGAAACTGCTACAGGAAGTCAGCCCGATTTTGTATCAACTAGCGAGGTATCAACACTTCATCGTCTATTAGGAGCGACAAGGCGAAGTCTCCATTGGAGACATTTTTGCACAAACCACGTGTGGCCCTGGCCTCCGATGTTGACAATGGTGAAAATCGAACCAACGTCGTTTTCTAGACATCCAAAAATTGGCAAAGGATCTTCTTTCTATGCCTGGACCATTTACCTCTTGCGAAAGAATATTTTCAATCGGAACAATTTATTGACTAAACACAGGCAATCGTTTAAGGAAAAAAGTGTTAGGAAGATAATTTGCCTTAAGTTGGCTAAAAAACGGTTCTTGATTGTCTTACACATATCGCCTTAGTTTTTTGTTCGCCTTTAAATTTTTATTTTCAATGTGTGTATTTTTTTAAATATCTTTCAAATAAATTTTTCAAATGTATATGCAAATTAAAAATCATAGTAGCCCTTAAATGTGTTTTTTAATAATAGAAAATCTTAATATATATTCGAATCGATTTCGAATCCTTAAATTTTTTTCGAATCGAATTTGAATCTTCATTTTAATATTCGACGAATCTCGAATCGAATATTTTTTTTGATAAAAAACTTAATTCCGAATCGAATACCAAAAATATTCGATTCGAAATCCATATGCGTATTTGCCACTACTAAGAATGCTTCGTCGATAGATATAATATGCGAACTGCAATAAAAACACTCTAACAAATCTCCTAATAAATACAATTCCATGCAGGTTTATAATCCTTAGTCAAGACGCCCAAATAGGTTGGGAAGGAACATGACGTGTTTATACAATTTTAGAAGAGATAAGACTAGTTTATTTAATTTTAGGGGGCTTATGCACATAGGGATCGAAACTAACAGGTGATGTACCAGGGAAACGAACTGACGGCTTTATCATAACTCCTCGATGAACATGCAAAAATAAAACAAACGTTTATAACTATATCGAAATTATTACACTCACATAATCTCACAACCTTTCAACCGTCCACAGCATCCATTTTTTACAAATAATATTTATAATAATTAAAAACAGAGCTGTCAACGTTGCCAATTTAAGCATTTATGAGTAGTCTAAATGATATCTTGATTATGTAAAAACAAATTGTATTTATCACATATACTAAGTTTGACATTATAAAAAAACAAGTTGTAAGTTTATAAGTCCATGAATTTATTTTACTCTAGAATAAAATATTAAATAAGTGTATTGCTGGGTTTTATTAAAACGAACAATTTGTGAAAGTTTAAAATATGCTTATTCAATTTTTATGTTTAATGAGTGACGTTGCGTTATAAATTCGGGAAGTTATAGTATAAGGTTATAAATAATTTATAAAATACTATATTATTAAAATATGTAAGATGTCTCAAAGCATAAATTTGACAAATTCCAAAAATGCACAAATTTAAAGGAAAATTTAAAGTTAGTGAAACATTTTAATTTTAGTTGACACATTTTAATTTTAGTTTCGCATAGGTCGACATGCAAATTTTAATAAGCTATGTATGCAACTAAATAACTCTATTTTATTATTGAGAGATTGCTCTATAAGCAATCGTTTGGTCTAAGTCTAGATCCCATTATAATACTATAACTACATTTTTACAAAGTTTTTAGCTTTTAAAATCCAGTATACGCTTTTTAATAATGTCTATGTTATTTATTAATTGCTTCCTCCAACGTTCTGACTTGCTGGTTCGATACCCGGAGAGGACAAATTTTTTTTATTTAAATTAATATATTGGTCTTGTTAATACCTTTGGTAATATGACTTTTTGGCCGTCCGCTGGCTACTGATCAATGAAAAACATGACCATTGGCAAATTGTGTTTCGAAATTTTTTTTTCGTTTTTGAATTGGTATATTAGGTTAACATTGATAATTACCCTATGCCCTCCCCTAGAAGGGCCTATGCCTCTACTGATATGGGTTCCTGTGCCCCTACAAAGGCTTATGCCTCTACTAATGTGGGTTCGAATCACGGAGAGAATAATTCTTAATTGCTGATTTGATACCCTGTCCGTCCAACGATCTGACTTGCTGGTTCGATACCCGGAGAGGACAAATTTTTATTTCAATTAAATTAATATATTGGTCTTGTTAATACCATTGATAATATGACTTTTTGGCCGTCCGCTGGGTACTGACCAATGAAAAATGACCATTGGCCAAATTGTGATTCGATTTCGTTTTTGAATTGGTATATTAGGTTAACATTGATAATTACCTATGCCTCTACTGATATGGGTCCCTGTGTCCCCCCCCCCCACAAAAGCCTATGCCTCTACTGATGTGGGTTCGAATCCCGGAGTGGGAAATTTTTTTTTTTAATTAATATATTGGTCTTGTTAATACCATTGATAATATGACTTTTTGACCGTGTCCTGGCTACTGAATAATGAAAAAAATGACCATTGGCCAAAGTGAGATTAAAATCGATTTTTTTTTCTTGATTATAATTATAGGCTAGTTATTTGGCTGTCTGCTAATCTTATAAAAGATCACCACTATCATTTTGCATATAATACCCCCCTATAGGCATTCTCGCCCCTTCCCCCCTTTCTCGCCCATAAACTGATAGTAAATATGCTACTTTTATACGGAGTATAGATGAGTTTCGTTCCCCCTTCCCTTCCCTTCTCCCCCTTCCCCCTTCCCACGAGGGCCGAAGGCCCGAGTATAAATTTACTGTTCGATTTAAATAGTTAAAAGATCTTGGGCGTAGGCAGGATTGGAAATAGAGGGGGGGCAATAATGATTTAAAGAGGGGCAAAATGGTAATTTTATAAAACTTATCCATAATTATATCTGATTTTAATTTTTGGATTTAGGGGGGAGTCGCTCTCTCTGCCTCCCCCTTGCTACACCTATGAAGATGATGATTCGCCAAATGCAAAAAGAATGCTCATAAGTTTCATAACTAAATGGACTGATGCAGTTAATGTGCGGCGAAAATGTTGCCATTTTCAATAGAGGTATAATTGTACTATTTCCAAGTAAATTCATGTTTCAATAAACGTTTTTAATGGCCCATTAAGACTATCGTTTATTAAAATTGTCCACTTTGTTACGTTTTTATTTTGCATATAAAGGTAAATCATTAATTCTTACCTTTAAAAGAGATTGCAATTATGATAGGGCCAACAGTAGGCCGATAGTTAATACATATATCAATAACAATTTTTAATCAAATTATTGCAATAAAGTGGGCAACATAATTTTGTCTCTTTTTAATCAATAATAAAAGTTATATGATAACAGTAAATTATTTATAATGTGCACCCTATACATTTTTCTATTAGCTAAAGTGTGTATTAATGTGGTAGTATAGTTAATAAATACTAATATGATGCTTATGTTAACTCTATAAATATAGAATGTTATCCTAAAAGGGCGGAAATATTCTAGGAAGGTATACATCGATTTTAATATCTCCCAATCAAAAAAATATTTTTTATATATAATTTACCCCTGAAACTAGCTGCAGGGCGCTTATTTAGTATGGAAAAATTGATGAGTCAATCTTATTAAGATAACACAGGTCTATAAAAAACCATCCTGCAATCAAACCCTACCCTAATAGAGAATTTTGCTCTGAATAATAATGTGTTCTTAGTTTTTTAGATAAACGATGTTGAAGGTGCAAAAAATGCCCATTTTACCCTTTTTTGAGGCTCAATTGCCACGAAATTTTTAATTTATATCAAAAAGTATTAATAAATTTTTGTAGATCATCTAGACGTCCATTACTTTATTTTTTTTATATCACCCTTATATATAAATTTATTTGCGTTCACGTAAACCCCTTCCCCTTATCAAAGTTCCCCGCTATGTCTGGAAAAGGAGTACATTAGAGTACATACTATACACACGTTGTTTACTAACACATCAATCTCTTCCTTTCCCCATATCTTCCACTCCCGCCCCATATTTATCCAAGCACACATGAAGGGGGCGGGAGTGGAGGAAAAAGAGAGGAGATTAGGTGAAGGGAGAAAGAGATGTTTTAGTAAACATCGCGTACGCAGTATGAAATCTAATATACTCCGTTTACCAGACTTCGTGGGACGAACTTCGATGAAGAGAAGGGGTTGGTTTAGGCAACGCGTAAAAATTTAAATATAAGGGTAATATAAAAAAAATAAAATAATAGACTTATAGATGAAACATTAATCTACCTACACGAATAAATTAATATTTTTTGATAAAAATTAAAAATTTCGTGACAAATGAGACTCAAAAAAGGATAAAATGGGCATTTTTTGCACCTTCAACCTCGTTAAAAACGGAAAGTTTTGGAAAAAAACTAAAAACATGTTATTAATCAATGCAAAATTCTCTATAAAATTAAATGGTCTGATAGCGGGATGAAATCACAAAGTTAATATTTGTATAGTTGGGTAATTTTTGAAATTAATATTCTATTTAGCAAAATATCATTTCGCACCTTCGTTTTTATACAAGAATTTAATTAAATTACTTCCAGAAAATGTGTTAAGTTACTTATGAAATTGTGAAACTAGTAAATGCAGAGTTCCTTTTTTATGTAATTTAACTAGTTTCTTTAAAAAAAGGAACTTTATCACAGGTTAGTTGGCAATTCAATCAGTTACTAGATTAACAATTATTCTATTTTGGCTTATAATTGTTTCGGGATAAAAAATACCACTAAGTTAAAGTAATAAGTACTTTATTAAATATCCAATTAAAGTAAATTGTATGCGAGAACAAAAAGTTCTGGTATATAAAATTCCTTTATATACACATATATTAATTGAAATCAATTAAGTTTAGTGTTGCCTCCGCGAGGTATAAACAAATCAATTATGTATAGTGGTGATACCTCGAGGTATGCTTGGTGGTCAATTAAATCAATTAAGACAATGGACGCAACAAATAGTCTCCTTCGTTGAAGTGGAGCGTTATATAAAATTGAAAAATTTCTTAGTTGATGTAAAGTATGTGTAAGGGATGTTCGTAATACTAGCCAGTTTAAAGTATGTGTAAGGGATGATCGTAATACTAGCCAGTTTTAAAGTATGTGTAAGGGATGATCGTAATACTAGCCAGTTTTCTACCGCCTACCATGGTTCTTAGTGAAGTGGCCGAGGTGTGAGTTGTGTGTGTGTCGTTGTGGTGCTATCCAATATATTAATAAGTTACATGCCTCGAGCAGAGGTATCTATATTGGAATCGCAATCGTCCATCAACTAAACCGGTAAGCGGTGGTGAGAACGTTGGTAGTAGGTGTTATTGTTTTTGTCGAACGTAGTCTTTGCTCGTTGCAAGAGGCCATGTGGGTTGATGTTGAGATGGGTTTTTCGATTAGGGCCATGCGAAGAGCAGTGGTTGGGCAGCAGTGGTTGGGCGTTCGGCAGACTTTGTTGTTGTCTATGTAGAGATGTAGCAGGGCATCGAGGTCTTTTTGTCGTAGTAGTAATCAGATAGGAAGGCATAGCAGTCGGACACGCAGATTTCGATATTTAGAAGTTGACGTGTTTGGTTGTTCGGCTCGATCGTGTCTTTACAATATTTGTATTGGCTGCCAGATTGACTAAGGAGTGCCCAATATCTAAATTTCATAATTTTAACACACAAAAAAAACAAGACGCCGTTGCTTAAGGGCGTATTCTGGGGGAGGGGAAAAAACGGCTCCCCCGAAATGCGGGGTCACCAATTTCGGGTTGATAAATAACACAAGGATAAAGTAATAAGTACTTTATTAAATATCCAATTAAAGTAAATTGTATGCGAGAACAAAAAGTTCTGGTATATAAAATTCCTTTATATACACATATATTAATTGAAATCAATTAAGTTTAGTGTTGCCTCCGCGAGGTATAAACAAATCAATTATGTATAGTGGTGATACCTCGAGGTATGCTTGGTGGTCAATTAAATCAATTAAGACAATGGACGCAACAATTGTATTGTTCTTCTATTTAGCTGATGGTTTTCAAAATTTTATTAACCTATATGAATAGTACTGTTTTGATTAATCTTAAAGCTATTAAACCAATAAATTTTAAACATATCATATATCAGGGCAGTATTCAGTAGTTTATATTTCGCTAGGCACTTTTTTAAAATAAACTTTGATGCATTTTTTTTATCTTAGCAGCACACTCCCTAGCGTTGCTTGCGCTGTTAGGGGAACAGCCCTGGTCATGGGCGTAGCCAGGATTGGAACCAAAGGGGGGCAATAATGCTTTAGGGAGGGGCAAAATTATAATATTTTGAAATTAAGGCCACAATTATAATAATTTTTTAGGAATTTATGGATTTAGAGGGGGGGGCAGCCGCCCGTCCCTGCCAACCCCTGGCTATGCCCATGGCCCTGGTTTTACTTATTTATTGATATTGAACAAACGAAGATGCATTAAAATTATATATTATTGAAAAATAGTTTATATCTATGTCATATTATACATAAAATTGTGAGTTTGAAATCAAATAACAATGAGAAAATAAACATCAACTTAAGCATACTCTAAATGAAGTAATAATTGAAAATCTGTTAAGATATATCTTCCAAATAAAGAATTTTTATAAGATTAAAATAACCCAACTCTCCAATTCCTATTTTAATCCACTGGGATATTTTCCAGAATTCTTTTTATCATATACAATGGTACTTGACTCGTCAATTTAATCTATTAAAGCCAAAAAACTTATCATAACAAAAGCTTTTGAATGTCTTGCATTTATAAAGACGATTATATAAAATGTCAATGGATTAATTTTGATTGATCAAGGGTCAATGTTAAAAAAGAAATTTTTAGAAGGGAGAAGATAATGGAATTTCAAATAACGAAAAAACAGGGAGTTGTCTTTTATTTGTGTAGTCAGGCTTGAAGGCTTTTTAGGCCATGACTAGGACTACTTTCTACTTTTTTAACTGTATACACATCTTAAATGTACATAAGATTTAGAGTGTGCTTATCGCTAATAAATAAGAATGAATGATTAAAATATTTAAGAAGCTCACTAAACTATTTTAGTTCATTTTGCTCAAGATGGTCTCTAAACATTATTTTTAAAATCAGATAATAAAATAGTTATATTCTTCATTAATTAATAGTTTCACTTAGCTTCGGGAACCAAGGAGCCAAGGTCGCTATAATGATCAAATTCCGGGCCCCCTTGCCTTCCTAAGGCAAATGTTAAATAACAAAAATGAATTTTAAAAATTTTAATTTTTAATCAGTTCTATTTTTTTATTTAGACAACGACTTTTTTACCACTTAATGATAAACTTTCCACCTCTTTTATCACAATCAATAAAAAATCAATTATTTATCAACATGTTTATAAAAACATTAGCTCCAAATCGTGAATTACTAAGGTATAATTAATCATCATTTTTTATACGTAGTAGACTATCTATTTAGCTAATGCCCCACCCCACATTTAATGCCTACAGGAAGACCTGGAGTTCCTGCATTAAATTACTAATGAAGTTATCAATTTGTACAACGTGCGACTTTCCTTCCCTTGAAATTTGATGGCTTTGGCTACGTATGACTTCGTCGGGAAGTTATTACTATAATTTCAAAAAAATATGATAGTTCAATCTACTTACACATTTTTAAATTTAATATTTTTTTAATTGTTATTTTCTCTAAAAAAAAGTATATTCTTATAGTGCAGCATCAAATAAAATTAATTTTTATTGAACTCTCTGTCATTTTGGCTGTGCAGTTTTCAAATATAAGTTTGGCACCTCTCCAAATGTAAAAAGCTAGCTATGCCATTGTAACAAGAAATACCTCCCGTCAAAAATCAAAAGTATTTTTAAATGGCTAAACATTTATGTGTGTTAGCTATTAAATATTTCCCATTTTTTAATAGGCTCTGGTGGCAGAGAATGCCTTCAACTTTTCCTATAGTAAATAAAATTAATAGAATCCATTAACCAGTAAAAAAGTGTCTGCCATAGCGATTGAGTGGTTTTGTCGATCTATAAACAGTATCACGTTCTAGCATGGGCGTAGCCAGCATTGGAATTAGAGGGGGGGGGCGAAAATGATTTAGGGAGGGGCAAAATGAACATTTTTTGAAAATTTAGCCATAATTTTAATAAATTTTAGCAAATTTTTGGATTAAGAGGAGGGCAGCCGCCCCTCCCTGCCCCCCCCCCCTTGGCTACGCCCATCCGTTCTAGAGATATCAATTAGTGTCAAACTTCTCAGCCGGTTTTACAATTTACGCTCGAAATTTATTTATATATATGGTGACTTATCGGCAATACTTAGTAATTTTTAGGCCGCAAATAATCAATCGAAAAAATTCAAAATGTTATGTCTTGCGTAAATTTTGTTACTTCGAAGAAACTTTAATTCTTGTGTCTTGATGCCAGGGCAGGGGCGTAGACAAGGGGGTGGAAAAACGGATAGTTTACCCCCTTGGCCAAAAATTAATTTGTTTTATACGTTTTGGCACTTAATTAAACCAAATTTGGAAAATTACCAGACCGATTTGGCTCAAAGTTTCACAGTTTATTCCCCATACTCCGGAGCATGTTTTAAGATTTGTTCGAGCCAAATCGGTTCAGTAGTTTTCGAGGGGTCACGTTTTTTTGTTTTATACGTTGTTTTATACGTTTTGGCACTTAATAAAACCAAATTTGGATAACTACCAGACCGATTTGGCTCAAAATTTCAGAGTTTATTCCCCATACTCCGGAGCATGTTTTAAGATTTGTTTGAGTCAAATCGGGCCAGTAGTTTTCGAAGGGTCACGTTTTTTTGTTTTATACGTTGTTTTATACGTTTTGGCAATTAATAAAGACGTCATATGCTATGCAGTATAATATATGAAGCTTAAATGTTTTATGGCTGCATAAAAACTTTCTTTCATATTAAATCAGGTCAGACCCATTACCATATGAACCAGAGGAATATAAACATTAGATTCTACAAAGTATTTTATGTCATGGTTATGCGTTTATTTTGTAGAAGAAACTTAAATTACATTTAAAACTCAGTGACATTTCTTTAAGGCTTATGCTAATTACCATAAATTATTTGGGTTATATCTGTACTGCGTTATGAATATTTTATGTTTTTAGTCAATTATTCATAAAGTGTAAGTCTACAGCCATTAGAAACACTTAAAAAGTGATACTGCAAAATGCAAAAATAAATGGCAAAACAACGTTTGCCGGGTTCATCTAGTCTTATATATAAAAATGAAACTATGTGTGTATGCCGCCACCAATTTTGAAAAATACCAGACCGATTTGGCTCAAAATTTCATAGTTTATTCCTGACACTCCGGAGCATGTTTTAAGATTTGTTTGAGCCAAATCGGTCTAGTAGTTTTCGAGAACAGTTTAGCGCCTGATTCTCAACTTTTTTGGAAAACTACCAATCCGATTTGGTTCACAGTTTATTCCTGACACTCCGGAGCATGTTTTAAGATTGTTCGAGCCAAATGCAAATCGGTCCAGTAGTTTTCGAGTATTCGTACGCCTTGCACTGTATACGGAAATAGAACAATAGAAGTAGAACATATAGACATCAAACTTTATTTTTACTTCAATAACCGCTTTATCATCATATATGCCCTAAAATTCCAACATAATTTAATACACCCGGGTAAATGGCAAAACAACGTTTGCCGGGTTCATCTAGTTAATAATATTATATTAGTAAATAGAAAAATAAGCCCTTCGGGCGTAGCTGGGGGCTTCGTCCCCAGACCCCCATCTCCTCGGGGGCTCCGCCTTATAAATAATTTATTGAAATAAAAATGTTTTTAAAAATTGGAAAATTTCTACCCCCTTTAGAAAATCCTGGCTACGCCCCTGTGCCAGGGGATATTTATTGCAATTATTCTAATCAAAAGCAATTATTTAGGCTAATAAATATGAGTCTTAAACTTCTAATTTATACAAAAAATAAAATTAGATTTATTTATGTTCTTATTGCATAGAAAATGTATTAAAATAGCAATGCACTGACCTTGAACACTATTTAAATGATTCATCGTTAAAGAATTAACCATGAAACCTTCTAATTCAAAACTTTTAAATTGTAATGATTAATCGTTATTATATTAGCCCGACAGGTACCAGACCCAGTTCGGCCGAAAAAATTTTTATGAAATTTTTTTCTGGGCTTTCTTACATGCTAAATAAAGCTAAACAATTGAAAAATTTTGAAAAAATTATTTACTTTGAGAAAAAAAGGGGTGTCACCTACAGGTTACACTGGGCAGCACAATTGTACTTACGTATAAAGAAAATTTATTAAATTTTACAATTATGTATACAATAATGATGATTATTTTTATAAAATACATAAAAATGTATTAACTAACATCAATGAGTATAAAATATGTTAATTATTATGAAATATTGACCAACAATTTATGGGAAGGCCTACTTTATAATATGCACATAAAATTCTAAGAGCTTTATGACAGACGACACAATGCCTCTGAGTACACGATACCTTTTGTTGTATGTTATATTATTCTTAAAATTAGTTAATTTAGGGCTTAAAGTCCGTTTACGCGGTTGTCCGTATTTTTTAAAATAATTTTGCGGTTTTCTCTTGAAATTACATAATGTAATTTTTCCCTAATGAAGCAATATAGATGCCATGCATTTTGGCATGCAGCATCCAGCCCGAATGCAAATATAGGAAAATACCACTTTTCTGTCGCGAAATGATAATCTAGTTGCATCCATATTTTGCTCAAAGCGTTCGACACCGCCCATAAAACAATTAGACATTTTGATCATATGAGGATATTGAATTACAATTTTTTTCTATTTTTTCGCTTTAGTGATTCTCCAATAGAGGTTATAGGCTTGACCCTATGACAAGTTGACAACATTGTGCCAATATTATTATCATTCCATCGGACAGCCATCAAATAAGTGTTTTTTGATAGAAACCCGCGTTCTTTTACATCGATGATCAGGCATTTTAAACAATCGACCCGCACCGTTCCTGTGCCCCCAATATTCATCTTTGAAAGACATATCATTAAATTGTGGCTCGTAAAAAAATTATCGAAATATATATTGTATGGACCAAATTCTGGTGGTAGGTGATTTACTAAGTCTAATATGACCGCTCCGCCTAAACCTATTTTGTTTTGTCGATTTACGGAAAATTTAGCCCCCTGGTAAGGTTGAAATGTGACAAGGTAGCCATTTTTTGTTGCAGCACACCACATATTATAGCCGAAACGAAAAGGCTTGCCTTTTATAAATTGTTTTGCATTGTGGTCCCGAAATAAAAAACCATACATTCATCTATGGATATGTGAGAAGAGCTACGATGTTTAAAGTTGCTTTGAACTTCATTTAAAAGATCCATATAATCTCGAACTTTGAAAAAAGTGTCAACCCTTACCAATTTTGTCGGCCAAATGTAAATATTTAGTTATTTCTTGGAAGCGATTCTACGCATTCACCATTATGTTAAAACAGTCAGGTCAGAGCTCCCAAAACATTTTAATATACTTAGGAAACAAGTATTAAAAAAAGAATTGAGATTTAGATTTTAAATTCATTAACAGTTAAATTCACTCATATTCACCACATACAAAATAACATAATTTGAAAGAAATTGTTTCAAGTAATCTTTAGGATTTTCTAAGGGAATGGGGTCAAAGGTTAAATTAATCATATAATTTTTACCTCAAAGCGATATTAACTTTGTAATAAGGATATTTTTATACGAAATTACTTATAAAAAATCAAATTAAAGCAAATAAAAAAGTAGCATTACTCGTTTAAATAAGCTTATACGTATGGACCTCTGCCCAGTGTAACCTACAGGTTACACCAAACTTTGGGCCAACATTATTCCAATTTTAATTTACCAAAAACAATTAAATTTCATATAAAAATAATTGTGAAAGTGTCAAGATTTTAATGATATAAATTAAAATAAGATTTCATATGGTTGAGTCTCCATTTATAGTGAATATATGAGAAGCAGTCCAACTTTCAAAATTAGCGATATTTGAGACCTTATTATTAATGAAAGAAGGAAGAGGAAGGGGAATAAAACATATCAGCTGATTCGCCTAAGTGTGCTTTTTCATATTAAATTTAAAAATTAATATTTCATCCAATAGTTTAAAAATTATAAGCGTTCAAAGTGGTGTCACCTACAGGTTACACGGGTACCTCTCGGGTTAGGAAGACAATTTGAGTTATTTTTTATGGTTTAACCTCGAAGGAATACTATTTTAATTTAAATTATAAACAACGAACTTCCAAAATCTAACACATTTTATTAATAATTTGAAACGTAATTGTTATAATTAAATTTTGCATTTTTAGAAAAATATATTGGCGCTTTAAGGCTTTATAAAATTCCTTTTCGATCTTTAATTTAATTAAACCTATTGTCTATGTTATCAAGTACCATTAATTTAAATTGTTTTGCCATTATATAACTGTCATCCCTTATAGTTATTGCTAAAATAAATTGCATGCCTCAATTTCATAAAATCTGTGAACTCAAGATGATCCTCTATGTACCTGAATTAAGGTGAAACTCGGTCTTAGTTTATAAAAATCGATTTGAAGCGGGGTTGGGGGAGCAAATGCAATATTTTTTTAGGGTAGGCTAAAATAAGAGTTTTTTGAACCATATTTTTATTAGCACATAATAAATAGGTGTCCTGTCTCAAAATGACTTATCATTTAAACTCAGCTCCTGTCTAAAATAGATTTTAACTTTTATAAATATTAGCATATGAATAATGTCAACTTAAAAAGAGATTCTTACATAGTCTTGTGTTCCTTGTTGCACTGGCATTCCCTAAATCCATTTTCCCACCTTTGTTAAATGCAAATTTTTAAAGGATTGTTTGCCTTTAACCAAGCGCTAGTTGCTGACTAATATAATCGTTATGTTAATTGCAATGCAACATCCCCTAGAAAAAGTGTTTTGTCCTGCCCATTGCTACTTAGCCCCGCCCCCCACTCTTAAGAGCAACTCGTGAGGTGGGTAAATCTAAGTTGTACAGTCTTCAAAAAATACATTCTCTCAGTATTTTTAATAATAAACTATCATGCATGACCGATTGATCAATAGATTGTTTTTATTGAAGTGGAATAGCAGATCAACCCTATATTATAAATATTTTTATTTTGACCCCCTGAAACGCATAGGAAATTAAATACTTCTCTAGGTCAGACATAAACCCGTTTATGCGAATAAGAATAACAGACCAAAAACCGCTGGTCTTTTTATGTTTAGACTACTAAAACCAGAGCTCGCTCAAACAAAACCCAGCCGTTTTTAAAACACTACAACGTAGTATAGAAGAGCCTAGATTTGAGGCTTAATGCAAAAAAAGGCCAAGAAGGGCTCTGTAGGACGCAATTAGGAAAGCCGCCTTGACCTTTTGATGATCATCTCCCTCCCTAAACATAGTTTTCCATAATTTAAAACCTCTAGATACGGCTTCGATAAATAAAAAAAAATTGTTAAATTGCCTTTCTTAATCAAAGACTTTGCTACTAACGTTAATAAAATGTTAACTTTTTATTCCTTCGTTTCAATAAATTTTTCAACATGTAACGATAATAATATAAAAAAACATGTACAATATAATGATATCACAAATTCGGACAGTTCAGTGCTAAGGCATTGATTGCACACGTATAAAAACGGCACAAGTGTGAGGTACGCTAATTAGCGACATAATTTTTTCGATATAAAATACGTATGTATATATTCAAGTAATGAGTAATAATTTTTCGAGCGAAGGGGTTCTTTGTATAGTGCATGAATAATTGGAGGGATTGGGTAGGAGCCAAGGCGAGTTATATTGCAATGAAACTGAACGAAAAGCTTGGGCTTTGAGGGCAGGGCTAGTAAGTTGGTTACTTAGCCTACGTTGTACATAATAATTTTGCTCCGTTTTTTTGCTATTTAACACTGAACAACCCGCCTTGGGCTCGGGAGGCAAGGAATAACGTTTATTCCTTGCATTATTTTCGTTTTGTACGTGAGAAATTAGGGGCGATTTTGGCATATTTTTAACGGCCGATTTTGAGGGTGTAGTCGTAGCTAGGGGGTGGGGAATTGTGGTAAATTGATAAATTTTGTTTAATTTGTATAAGGATTCCTCCATATCAGCCTGTTCTCGAAGGTCGCAAATGCTTGGTGACGACATCATTAATAGTTCCACATCTCCTTGATTGGGAGATGTAAGGGGCTGAGTGATGAGGGGTTGGATAGAGACCATTTTGAGTTTGTTGTCACAATTGTTGTTTAACACTTGTCGATTTGAACGAGATTTGTTTTCATCGTCAACTGCTTCTCCCATATACCGCTACTGCTGCAACACGAAATAAAGATTCATTAAGATGTAAGTTTCGATTATAATTTATATTGGATTTGTGAAAATTAAATTTCTCTAAACTAACATTTTGAATATATGGGGGGGGGGGGGGATAGTTACATCTCTTTGCTTAGGATAATGTACAAGAGCCAATTAAAATATTTCTCGATATTTTAAATAATCATGAGAAGTTGTATTTTTAGCTAATAGTATGCATTACTCTGAGAAGAAAAATTTACTTTTATACAGTAAAAAAAACTCTAGCTCGTTGGCAGGGAATTTTAATTATCCTCTATCATAGTCCTCTATATACTTTGGCGTAGCCAGAAGGAGGCAGGAAGGGGCGTCCCCATAAATCCAAAAAATGTGGTATGATTATGGCCTAAATTTCCAAAAATTATAATTTACCTCCCCCCCCCCTTAAAGCATTATTCCCCCCCCCCCCATTAAGACCTAGTCATAAAACCGTGAGAACCTAGCTTTATATATAAGTTGCAAAACACAATGGATTTGGTTAAAAAAAAACAATTGTATCAGCCGAGGAGAGCGAGCCTCCTATTCCCCAACTTCCCGTTTGTTGCTTTTAAAAATAATAAAAGTAAATAGAGCAGCTTGGTTTAGTAGACGTGCAGTGGTTTTACTAAAAATAGAATGTGTCACTTAATAATATCATATTTAATCGATAAGGAAAGTGAAAGGGAAGGCAGGGAGCTAAAAAACCGCATCAACTGAATATACAATTAAAGCACAATTAATGGCGTTGGTCATGCCTCATGTCAGCATTTGGTGAAGAATGCAGAGCAGAGGGGAAGTTTTTACACATTTTTGTCTTTAAATTATTAATTTTATTAATTAATTATTATTTATATTATAAGAGTTTTCAAAACTAATAATACACAACTAGTAAGCTGCGTAATATATAATAGTCCATTTTTCAAATTATACGGGAAAAAATTAATAGGAGTCTTGTGTGTGTTGCGCATATAGAAATAATATATTATCTTAATTAATTTGATACTACATTTTAGATGAAATCTAGTAATTATAACATTATTTATACAAAAAATTTATGTCCCGAGTGTGTGTTTTCTAATAAGAAGAAATTTAATTTTTAATTATTTCTCTAAAAAATATCTCAACCTCTAAATTAAACGAGGAAGATGCTGATACAAGCCAAATTTTAGCAACAGGCGAACTTGGGCGTATAATTTCAAAACGGTCCCGGGGGGACAATTATTAGTTCGTGGAAAATTTTAGCCTAAAAGGCCAATGCAAGAAAAAGGGAAGGGGGCAAAGTTTATAATTTATTTGTGATAGGATGTTATTTAAATGCTCAGTAATAAATTAAGAAATGCTCAGTAAAAGGTGCACAATATTTTATTAAAGTGCCCAGTTAAAATTGCTCAGTAAATTAACTTTAAAATACTCAGCTTTAAATTAAAAATTGCTCAGTAATATAAATTTATAATTTGTGATATTAATTTATTTTGCGCTTATATTTTATAAATAATATTTTAATTAAGAACTTTGCCCCCCTCCCTTTTTTGTCCCGTTCCGTTGGTTCCCCCCCCCTTATTATTTACCCTCTTTCTCACCAGAGGGGAGGGGGGTGATTTGCCCCCCCCCCTTTCTTTTTAACCCTTTTTTCTCACCTAGGGGAGGGAAGTGATTTGACCCCCCCCCCCTATTTTTTACCCTCTTTCTAACCAGGGGTGAGGGGTAATTTGCCCCCTCCCCTTCTTTTTTACCCTTTTTCTCACATGACCCCCCCCCCTTCTTTACCCTTTTTCTCACCGGGGGGGGGGGGTGATTTGTCACATCCCCTTTTTTACCCTTTTTCTCAACCGGGGGGAGGGGGTAATTTGCACCCCCCTTTTTATCCTCTTTCTCAACCAGGGGGGGGGGGTGATTTGCCCCCCCCCCTTCCGGGTGAGAAAGAGGGTGAAATATAAGGGGGGGGGGGCAAATCACCCCCCCCCCCCCCGGCCCCCCCCCCCCCCCGGGTGAGAAAGAGGGTAAAAAATAAGGGGGGGGGGGGTCAAATCACCCCCCTCCCCCTCCCTAATAAGGAAGAGGGTAAAAAATAAGGGGGGAGGGGGAAATCACCCTCCCTCCCCCCTGGTGAGAAACAGGGCAAAAAAATAAGGGGGGGGGGCAAATCACCTCCCACCCCCTGGTGAGAAAGAGGGTGAAAAATAGGGGGGCTGCCCCCCTCCGGGTGAGAAAGAGGGTAAAAAATAAGGGGGGGGGTGTGAAAAAGGGGGGGGGGCAAGGGCAAATCATTCCCTACCCTAAGCTGAAAAAGAGGTAATTAAATTTCAGTTACTGAGCAAAAATTTAATGAGCAGCATAGAAATAATAACTGAACAAATGAATTAATTACTGAGCAAATAATTAAATTACTGAACATCAAATTATTTACTGAGCATTTGAATGTTTTACTGAGCATTTAATTATTCTACTGAGCAAAAATTGAATTAAACACAATCATTTGTTCTCTTTATGATATATCTATCTCACCAATTTTCATTTAAAGAATGCTTTACAAACCATAATTTAGACAACTGTCACCAAAAAAGACAAAAATGAATTCTGTCCTTTTTCTTAGTCGAACTTTTAAGGTCGACTAAACAAAACCCATTACCACATAGATAACGCATAGGACATCTATGAATTGACATTGCTGGTTCAAATCTCGCTTAAATATTAATTTTATTTTAAAATTAAATTTCAGTTACTGAGCAAAAAATTAGTGAGCAACGTAGAAATAATAACTAAACAAATGAATTAATTACTGAGCAAATAATTAAATTACTGAACATTAAATTATTTACTGAGCATTTGAATATTTTACTGAGCATTAAATTATTCTACTGAGCAAAAATTGAATCAAATACTGAGCACAATAATTTGTTCTCATTAAGAATTTGCCCTGGCCGGGATTCGACATCAGTGGAGGCATAGGCCTTTGTAGGGGGGGGGGGCACAAGGACCCATATCATTGGAGGCAAAGGCCCTTGAAGGGGGAAAATTTCGATTCGCAATTTGGCCAATGGTCATTTTTTTATATTGGTCAGCAGCCAGTGGACGGCCAAAAAGTCACATTATCAATGGTATTAACAAGAACAATATATTAATTAAAAAAAAGTCTGTCCTCTCCGGGATTCGAACCAGCAATTAAAATATATCTTGGACGGACGGACGGACGGACATCGAAGAGCGAGCCCATAAATTGCATCTCAATTAAAAACGTGATGATTTTATAATCGAAAAGGGCTATAAAACAAAAAAAAATAAGGTCGTGTTCAGTATGAAAATTGTATATATTGCACAAGGGCGTCACCAAGATATGAATTCGGTGAGGAAAGGGGGTCTAAACGTTTGGTAATATTTTGTGGTGTATTTATACATCAAGTTAATTAATTGTTTTCATATAACCCTCTCTACCATCCCAATGCAAATTTTGCTCATCAAATTACATTTTAATTAAAATGCACAAATATCAACTTTGCAACCTGAGCTCCTGGGAATGACTCAAAAATTGTAAAGTTTATTTTCGATCTGTTTACTAAAATATTATTGACTCAGAGCTTCGGCAACGCTAGATGATAAACATAATATTGCTAAATGCTAATTTTGGAAAACAATCCTAAAAATAGCTTATCATTAGAAACTAAGAGATTAAAGAATAGAGGGCGTGTTATAATATTGTTTTTAGGCATTCGATTAGTTTTTTTTGGAAAAGAAGTTAGATTAAAAATAAGAATTTAAATAAATTACCTTTACTTCGTTTTTAATAATATCTCTATGTAATGATAGTATAAAGAGTTAGCTTTTATCAAAAATGTCTTTCCATACTTTGGCCTCAAAATTTATATAAAACGCCAGAACGTAGTGTTTGATCAGGGGAATAAGCCAGGTATTAAAAAAAATTAAATACGCCGTACAAATTTTTATTTACATTTTAAAATATAATAAAAATTAGATGTTGGATTTATATTTATTTTGTTATTGAAATTGCTCGCAAGGGAGTTACATATGAGCATGAACACGGGAACTTTAGAATCTAGATAAATTAAATGAGATTTGAAATCAACATTCCAAGTAGCTATATTAAATATATTTAAAATGTTTGGTTAAATAACAAATTAAACTATTTTAAAAGCTTTTAACAAATATTTGCTATGCAATTTATGGGCGAGAAAGGTGGGAAGGGGCGAGAATGCCTATAGGGGGGTATTAAATGCCTAATGATTAATTAATTATTTATACAAATTTTCCATTATAAGCAAAATGTAATATAGGCAAGGGTTAGGGTTAGATTTAGTGTTTGCATCTAGTTGCGTATTACATTAGTTTTTATGGCCTTTAGTGATTATGGGTCTAACAAACATTATATTATAAAACATCACAATGTTAAGAATTTGCAGAATTGTTGGGAGAAATTTTTTGTTGAATTTGAACAATTTTTAATTAAAAAAATCAAAAATTTGGCCAATGGTCATTTTTTCTCTATTGGTCAGTACCAACAGATACTCTATAAGTCAATGATAGCCAAAAAAAACGGAAAAAAAAATTTGATGCTCACTTTGGCCAATGGTCATTATTTTCCATTGGTCAGCAGCCAGCACAACCTAAAAGTGGATATAAATTCATAAGAGTAAAAAAAAACGAAAATAAAATTTTCGAATCACATTTTGGCCAATGGTCATTTTTTTCCATTGCAGCCAGCACACGGTAAAAGTGGATATAAATTCATAATAGTCAAAAAAAACGAAAAAAAAGTTTTCGAATCACATTTTGGTCAATGGTCATTTTATTCCATTGGTCAGCAGCCAGCGGACGGCCAAAAAGTCATAATAGCAATGGTAGGAACAGGAACAATCATAATAGTCAAAAAAAACGAAAAAAATCATTTCGATTCACATTTTGGCCAATGGTCATTTTTTCCATCGGTCAGGAGCCAGCGGACGGCCAAAAAGTTATAATAGCAATGGTAGTATCAGGAACAATCATAATAGTCAAAAAAAACGAAAAAATAAACTCGGATTTACATTTTGGCCAATGGTCATTTTTTCATTGGTCAGCAGCCAACGGACGGCCAAAAAGTCTTATTATCAATGATAGTAACAAGAACAATCATAAAAGTCAAAAAAACTCCGGGATTCTAACCCACAAACTAGTTAAATTGCATAGCAATTAAAAGTAAACAACTTTTATTTATGTTTATTTTTATTATATAACATTGGTCAGCAGCCAGCGGACGGCCAAAAAGTCATAATAGCAACGGTAGAAACAGGAACAATCATAATAGTCAAAAAAGACGAAAAAAATAATTTCGATTCACATTTTGGCCAATGGTCATTTTTTTCATTGGTCAGCAGCCAGCGGACGGCAAAAAATTCTTATTATCAATGATAGTAACAAGAACAATCATAAGAGTCAAAAATACTCCGAGATTCTAACCCCAAAACTAGTTAAATTGCATAGCAATTAAAAAGTAAACAACTTTTATTTATGTTTATTATATAACTAGTTAAATTGCATAGCATTAAAAGTAAACAAATTTTATCTATGTTTATTATATAACAAAAACTAGTTAAATTGCATAGCAATTAAAAGTAAACAACTTTTATTTATGTTTATTATATAACTAGTTAAATTGCATAGCAATTAAAAGTAAACAAATTTTATTTATGTTTATTATATAATAGATAATTTAACAAATCTTATATATAACACACCGAGGGAGATAGAGATGAGGGGTGGGGCACCTCTTATGCATTAATTTAAAAAATAACACAGCAAGGGAGATAGAGATGAGGGGTGGGGCACCTCTTTCTCATGCATTAATTTAAAAAAGCGATAACCTAATATACCCAATGCAAATAGATAGGGAGGGTAACGGACGACGGACACCAAAAAACGAGCCCATAAATTGCATAGCAATTAAAAGTATGAATAAAACATGATATAATGAGAACAAATTTATTACTGTACAATTTTCAAAAAGGCCCGAATAGTAGTGAAATTTTGGCTGAACACTAATAAAATTTTCCCGAATAAATTAAATTAAACCATAAACTGGATTATTTAAAAATTAGATTGTTTTGTTGGCAAATGGAAAATTGATTCTTTTTGAAAGCCTATCCTGTTAATCGATTTTTGTTTGATGGAGTAAGGATTAATAGACTAGCCAAACATTTTGACGTAGGTTTTAACTGAATTTTTTTTTAAATCTGAAAACAGAGGATTAGTGACAAAATTGATCGCGGGCGTATCGTGATGATTGTAAGATAAATTAATTATTATCTTCTTGAGATTTATGCTTGGATTCTGGAAATTTCAATACGTTTATTTATGTGAATCATGGCGCCGAAAAAAAATTAATAAGAAAATCGGATCCTTAGCACTACCCTCCTACGTTATTATTATATAATTAATAACATAATACAAAAGAGTTTTTATTAATAGCTCTAATTTAATTAATTGAGCTTCGTCATAATTCAAACATCCTTATAAATAGAGGATCCTAAAAAGCGGTGAATAACAATTAAAATTTTGCAAAAATAGTTATGGGAATAGAGTTACAATCGACGGTCACACCTCTCTATTGATTTTTAAAGCATTCAGCTACTTTAACGATTTTTAACAAGCGTTATTAAGATGAAAAATTCCTTTTTTTTATTTTGCAAACGTGAAAAATAATAAAAATATAAATACTAAAATTAAAAAAACTTACGTGTTATTTAAGGGATTTGTGGAACTGAATTTTGATAATTTGTCCAAATTAATTATATAAACCTGATTTAAGCGAGTTAGATTGTAGAGTATATGGATGGGGATATGTGCTTTATTTTAAAACACCTAAAAATAGCTTCGGCTTTCAAAAGAGGGCAATAGTAATAATAGCAAAAGGAAGGTGGGGTCGTGTGTTTTATTTATTCAATGCACTAGGACTAGAGGATAGGGGAGAGAGACTTAAAGTGGAAGGGGGGAGGGGAGGGTGTTAGGTTGGCTTTAAAAACAGATATACCTTGCCAACTTTTCCAGGCATCGAAATATGCGCCTGGGACTGGGATCAGTAAAATAGGTAAGGGGTGTGGTCGGATTTAATTTTGTAAATTTGTATTTCATCATACAAAAACAACAAGGAGTTTCCAAATTTTTTTTATACACTCGTGTAATGTAAGTAATCATGGGCGTACGCAGGGGGGGGGGCAGGCCCTAATTTTAAAAATAAGATTTTTTCAATACAAAAACCCTCAAGAATTAAAAAAAAATTTGTTTTGCCCCCCCCCTAATTTTGCTTTGCCCCACCCTCATTAGGCTCTGCCCCACCCTAATGTGGCTCCCCCCCCCTCCGAATAGTCGAGACCTTATTTTTTTTTTTTTTTTTTTGCTCTCAGTAAAATTTTTGGTAAGGAAAAATTTTGGATTTGGATAGTCGAGACCTTTTTTTTTTTTTTTGCTCTCAGGAAAATTTTAGAAAAAAATTTTTTTTTTAATCTGCCCCCCTCTAATTCAAAACCTGCGTACGCCCATGTAAGTAATATTGTAATTTTTACGAAAAATCATGGGCGTATCCAAGGAAGGGGGGGGGGGGTATCCTCTAAATCCATAAATTTGTTAAAATTATCACTAAATTTTCGGAAAAAAATAATTTTTTCCCTCCCTATTGCCCCCCTCTAATTCCGATGCTGGCTAAGCCCATGGTAGTTTACGTAATATTATAATTTTCACAAAAATATAATTACAAATAATATGCTATATTTTTAGCTCTTTTTAGTGTGCGTGAAAACAGCAAGCAGGCGCTACGGTGTTGTAGATATAGCTTGTTGCTTGGCTAAAATTCCACGAATTTACTATGTATGTTTAATGTATATCTGGAACTGGATACCTCGCTCTCCAACGCATATTGTAAATGCTATTATTTTTAATGCGTTTGACAGAGGGAGAGGGCAAGAGCATGTTTTGGTAATTAATTTTAGAATAATTACCTCCCTCACCCCTTTGTGCAGCCGTTATAAAATAAGCTAAAATTATTTTTTGAAAGCAAATTAGGGCTCAAAACGCTCTAAAAAATATTTTTTTATAGGGAGCGCAATGTATTTGTCATGTTTAGTCATTTCAATTTTTTTAAACGATTTTTGACGAAGACTACAATAGATTTACAATTATCGCAAAATAGGGTAGACACTTTGCACCTGCTAAGACTAAAAACGTGTTTTTAAAGGAAACCCATCTCGTTTTTATTTGCTCACATGCATTTTTAGAAGAACTATTACCTTAAAAGTCGCCAAAATTTGTATTAAGGGAGGTGGGGGGGGGAGATAAATATAAAAAATATTTTTTATCCAAAAATTTAATCATAATTTGTACAAAAAATTATTGGAGTAAGGGAAGCTGTCCAAAAAGCATGTTTCCAACTCGTCGCTCGCTATACAATACATAACACACGCTACTACAGGTTGACATTTACAAAGTGAGACATTCCAGGCATGTAATGTATGTCTATGCCTCTGCCTGTTATAACTGCCTCTGTTTTTTTGGCCGCAAAAAATAGGTTAGTCATCATCATGCAACTTGGTGTCACGTACTCCTGTTTAAAGGGGAGGAAAAATATGATAAGTTTTCCTAACTAATCAGTCATCGCGGGCCTCTCATTTTATACTGGGAAAATTAGGGCTTGAAATTGGAAATTTCAAGACACGATACAGGAAAAGATAATTTTTATTAATTCCAATAAATTGTTTTAATAAATTATTATATTAAAAACTAAAATTAAAAGTACAATGTTTAACATTACTTTCTGCCAGATTAATTCATGTATCATATAGTTAGATCTAAAATTTTCTTGGAATTTTCGTGCCAACACATTCACTAAAATTTAATTATTTTTTCCCCACTGCAAATGAAAATTAAACATCGAGTTTTCACAAACACTGCTATGGGATGCCAGCCAAAATTTCGGGAATTAATTTGCATACTAACTTGGTGTTGTTGATGTAGAGCTCTTGTTTCTAAGAAAACCGGTTTTTTAGATTTGGATGTGCAGAGTAGTTGACCGCAGTCGCCACACTATTTTTATGTCCATGTGTCACCGACTTAGAATGTTTATGTTTTTTAAAATCGTTGATAAAAATAGAAAAAATAAGTGAATATTTATTTCTTATCGTGTATACAGACCTGCACGGGCGCCTTAAATTTTGAGGCTTTTTAAATCCAGGTCGGGCCGGGCCTAATTTATAAATCAAAGGCCCGGCCCGGAATAATTTAGAAAAGCCTAAGTAGTCTTTTATTCTGTTTAAAAAAATAAAGTTTCAAAAAATTAATTACAAGTTACTGAATTTGTTAAACACTCATTTATTCATTTCGCGCTCATTCTAATAAACAAACAATTAAGTGTGGAACAAAAAAAATCTACTGCTAATAGATGAAATTATTAAGAAAGAATTAGAGAAGAATGAAGTATGGAAAAGATTATAAGAAAATAGATTTTGTTTTTTGTAAGATTTGCAAGAATGTGTATCCTATAATTCCTGCTCATCAGGTAATTATTTATGTTAGTTTTGATAATGCTTAATAGGGCATACTCATCTCCAAAGGTATAAATGCTGTAAAGAAGTCCAGGAAAAGAAAAATTGGACAATTACCTAGGCAAGCCACTTTCAACAAAACTTACAAGCCCTGCAAAAATCAAAAAAGATCTCATATCCTCAATAGCCCATATGGATATGGCATGAAACATCTTCTATGAAGAAAGATGTAGGGGAAAATGAATTTCATACCAACGATCAACGAGAAAAAAAATAGAATTATCGGATTGGTGGAAAGACCACAGTGTCATTTCCAGGGCTTAGCCCTCTTGTTTGTAAGATTTTTTCGACACCTGCATTTGCCTCGAGTTAAAGGTGTTTTTCGTCAGCGGGCCGCATTTATGAAGAGCGGAGAACAAATTTAAACACGGAAATTGATGCCTGTATTTTTTTGCATCAAAATAGTTTTATTATTGATTTATACTTTTATTATGTACGTTTAATAAACATTTTTACCAAAATTAAGTTTGATTAAGTTGGGCCTTGTTTTTAAAGATGATAAAATTCGGGCCCGAGCCGGGCCTGATTTTTTTTGTTTTAAATTCCGGGCTCGAGCCGGGCCTTAAAAAATCGATTTTGCAGTTATCTAATCGTGTATAACAAATTATATCATCATTCCTTTCAAATAAAGCATTATGTTTATGGGCTAAGCCAGGATTTGAAATATAGGGAGGTGGGGTACAATTGGTTAGATATGGACAAATTTATATTTTTGTGAATTTGAACTAGCATTATATAAAAAATTAAATTAAGTTTCTTTCTCCCTATGATTGTGCTTATGCATCATTTCGTTATTCCAGTTTTAAATAGAAAAGGAACGCCCTTTAACTTATTTCGAGATAGGTGGGGTTTTAAAACAAATATTTGTCCGCAAAAAATTTTTAGTCCAAGGAATTTCAAGCATTATATATAAGTGCTGAGCCTTATCGTTATAAACACCTTGTGAAAAAGGTGATTAAACGACTCTTGCTAGGTATGTTCGACCTTGACAAAATAAATCACCCAGGAATTATTTAAGGTAGCATATATCAAGTTGTTCTATGTTTAGAGCGTATAAACTTTGCAATTATGACACTTGACATTGTTAAGAGTTGTAAATGTGGCTCATTTATATAAAAACACGCCTAGTGGCTTTTTAGAGATTAAGGTCGAATAACCTAATAATAATTTGTCCCAGTCGATAAATAAATGAAGGTAAGAAGTCGAATTAACGAGAGCGGGGTGTAGCCATAGACATTTATCCCCCTGAAATGCGGACGAATAAGGGAGCACAGATAGATTATAGTATTTTTTATTAATTAAAGTGTTTTTAAAATTTAATAAAAAAATATTGAACTAATTAAACCTTAAAACATTATAAATATATATCACTTACAAAATTCATAAATAAAAAAAAGCAATAGAGTGCCATTTATTTTATATTTTAATAAATAATCACTTATTAATATTCTTTTTTGTTTATTCTAATGAGGAAGGTAGGGGCGTGGTGGCGTAGTGGCTATAAGTTTAGTCTTTAAAGCAAAAGCTCGCAGGTTCAATCCCGCCTCTGGCACTTATTTCAAAATATTAAAAATATCTCACATCGCAACACGGCTGTCAGGCCTGGATAGCCAAGCGTTACCCCTGATTCAAGTGTTCTATGAAAGTTCATAATAATCAAAGTAATGAAAGCGCTAGGGCGTCCTCCGTAAACGAAGCGCATGGTAGACGTCCGTATCACGTGAAAAGTAAACGAGGGTCACTACATCATTCACAAACGGATGTAGTTAACAAAACTAGTTTGCTAAAGATGAGATTGAGAGTGGGCTCGCTAAATGTCAGAACGATGACTGCAAAATGCCGAGAAGTTGGTGAGACCCTCAGCAAGCGACGGGTTGAAGCGTGTATTTAAAAAACAAGATGGAAAGGAGCAAATGCAAGGATGATGTGAAGGCTATTAATTTTACTTCAATGGCTTGGAAACTCATACAAATGGCGTGGGAATCATATTAGCCTCACATCTGCAAGATAAAGGAGGTCCGAATAATAAGTGGCCGACTCATGATGTTCAAACTTTGCATATAAGGTCAAATGATCAATGTAGTGTCCGGTTATGCTCCGCAAACAGGATGTATAGAAGAAGAAAAGATGACTTTCTGGAAGAATTAGGCGAAACGCTGCGCATGATACCCAGAGCCGAGATAGTTATTATTGGAGCTGATATGAATGGTCACGTAAGCAAGGCAATAGAAGGATTTGAACGTTACCATGGTGGAAATGGATACGGATCAAGAAACGATGAAGGCGACGAAGTATTAAAGCCGTGGCATTTGATTTGGCCATCACAAATACTTTTTTCAAAAAGAATGTAAATTGCTTAATACGTACAAAAGTGGGAATTGGTCTTCGCAGAAGGCCTTCCTCTAAGAATGACCTACAAAATCGCAAAGACTAGGGCAAGGAACTCGGATGTGGTAAACATAAAAACCATAAAAAACAAGGAAGGCTCTAATCTAACTAAAGACTATCAAATCATTGGGAAGAATACTATATAGATTTATTAAACAATGAAAATGGGTTTTCAGACCATTGCGAAAGCAAGAACCATGAATATGACCCAGAGTTAGAAGTAACAGAAGAATAAGTGGATCAGGTAGTACATATACATGCAAAGCTCTTTAACAAAATACTTGCAAGTGGTATGATGCCTGATGAATGGAGGGGAAGCTATGTTATATACCAATCTATAAAATGAAGGGAGATGTACAAGAATGCAATAACTATCGGGGTATAAAGTTAACGGGTCACCTAATGAAGGCATGAGAAAAGGTTATAGAAACTAGACTTTAAAATATCTCAATAGATGAACGACAATTTATTTCATGCCTGGAAATTCAATTTCAGATGCAATACATGGTCTCAGGCGACATATGGAAATATATAAGGAAAAACAAAAAGATCTTCATATGTGTTTCATCGATCTTGAGAAAGGTTTCGATAAAGTGCCAAGGCTGTTGATATGGGGTATCCTGAGTTCTAATGGTGTACCCCACGCTTGTATAATGTTAATAAAGGATATGTATAGAGTCGCAATAACCAAAGACGGACCTCCAGTGGTACATCCAAGGGATTCAGAATAAATGTCGGTGTGCAACACGGATCGGCATTAGGTACTGCTCTTCATAACAATTATGGATTCGATAACTAGGGACCTGAAACGCGAATCACTTTGCAATGCTCTTTGCGGATGATATAGTGCTGTGCGCAGGCTCAAATGTGGAATTAGCAGAGCAGGTAAAAGTGTGGATAGATTGAATTGAAAGTAAAGGCTTTAGGAAACCGAGATAAAACTGAATATATATACTTGAAGTCGTGAAGTGAAAAAGAAACACACCTGCAAATCGATGACTGGCGTCTAGGCAGTAGGAAGGTATCAAGTATCTTTGTTATAGGGTACAATGTGATGGGGATGTGGAAAGCAAGATTATGGTAAGAATAAACGCAGGCTGGCTAAAATACAAGGAATTGAGTGGTTTACTATGTGACAAACACATACCACTTAAATTGAAAGATCGTTTATATAACACCGTAATTATACCCACGGTATTGTATGGAGCGGAAACATGGGCAATTAGGCAAAAAAGAGCAAAGCTTGGCAACAATGGAGTTGCAAATGTTAAGATGGATCTTGGGAATAAGCAAAAAGGATCATATAAGGAATCAAGACATAAGGGATAAACTAAATGTAGTTCCGATTCAGAGAGAGTTGGTTGTAAGAAGATTGAGATGGTATATTTGGAGAGACGGGAAGAGAGTCACATGGCAAAACGTACTGAAAAACTATAGGCTTACTTACTATTATTCATTTAGCTTTTATAGAAGGCTTAAATTTACGACTAAAGTTTACCTTATTGTTGGAACCTTAAAGTCTCAATTTATGATATTTCATAAATTATGGCGATATAAAGTGCCAAATTTTATAGACCAGGGGAGTAGCTAGAATTGACTTAAGAGGGGGTTTTCAAAAAAATTTGATAATTATATGTTGAAAATGCTCAATATTAATAATGTTAAAAATATCAGCTCAAACAGGCTTTTGTTTCATCTAACAAGTAAGGCGCCCTTAAATTTTCACTAGTAGCATTGAAGCTGCATAAAACTATTTGATAATTAAAACTCTATGCAAGTTTAATTTTATATAAATAATTATATCTATTTACGTTTTCAAGATCCCTTTATTAAAAAATAAAAATTCTTGGATTCCATTTACTTAAAATCACAAGTTTTAAGAATAAATAATGAACATAAATTAAATGGATTTAATTATATTGTAAAGTTAAACAATAATAAAATTTGATAAACATAAAAAAACACAATTTTTTATATATTAAATTACAAAAATAAAAAGGTTTTGTCCCTAATTATAGCTAGGCCCGTTCCGAGCCCGTTTTATTACCAAAACGCTCATAAGCAGCCCATTTTGCGGTGCCAGCTCTATTTGCTATAATAAAGTTAGCTATATCATGATCATCAAAAAGTAAACTTTAAAAAATGAAGTTACTAAACCATGGGGAATATTAATTTTTAGGTGAATTTTTACATCAATCTTTACTGTAGAATTAGCACGCATGAAGTATGTTTAAGAATGAAGCTTGCATGAATGAAGTGTGCATTTGTCAAATTATCATTTACATTGAGTATTAATTATTTGTATTTTATTATTAAATTCTTCTCTAGTAGTTTAATACTCGCAATCTATATAAACATGGAACTAATGTAAGTTTAAATAACCTTAATTATCAATTACCTTTATAATTAAAATTTGGCTTGTATAAGCATATTCCTCGTTTATTTTAGAGGTTGAGATAGTTTTTTAGAAACATAATTAAGAGTTAAATTTCTTCTCATAAAAAAACACGCACTCGGGACAGAAAATGGTTGCATAAATAGTGTTAGAATTAATAGATTTAATTTAAAAATAAATATAAAATGGATTAAAATAATTTATGATTTCAACATGCGCAGCACTTATATTACTCCTAATGATCGCCTTCTCTCCGCGGCGGAATAATTAAATAAAGGAAAGGTCCGCCGGAACACGATTAAAAATAGGGTTGAAGGAAGGGGGAATCAGGAATAAACTGGGAGAATTGGAAGGAAGGATAGGGGGTTATATTGGGGCGATCATAAGGCATTTAAATTAAGATGAATTTACAGCTTTACAGGATGCGATTTCTTGCCCTCCCCAAAGGGGAGTCTTACTATTATTTCTATACACTACATCTTTATTATATTCAAAGCTACGTAAAAACCACAGAATAAATTAATTATAATCAAAATATCAAAGTTCTATATATGAAATTCAATGATGCGTGTTGAGGGAAATAACAAACAGGTATAAGCGCATGGGAGGGGGGGGGGCAGGAAAGTTACACACACGTAAGTAAAATTAAATGTAAAGGAAAAGACGTGTAAGACGTGTATACTCCAGTAACAACACTCCTGTTAATATTGAGCTTTTCCTTATAATTTAAAAAAGTTGAATTTTTTTTGTTAATAGGGGGGGGGGGGGTTCTAACCTGACCCCTTCTTCCCCGCGCTATTGTTAATATAGACTAAATATATAAAAGGTGATTTAAAATTACGTCTACAGAGGGTTATTGCAGACCAGAGTAAACATTAAAAATTTTAATCTTAGTTCTTAAAGCTATTTTATTTTTGTGAAAGAATACATACAAAATATTTAAATTTTTTTGTGTTAAGAATTTTGCATTATTTAACTTAAGAGTAAAAAAACATGTGATGCAAATCTTTTACAAACTATGGAGTAATTGATTATTGCTAAAAATCCATAATTCTTGGAGAAATAATAATTAGAAAGTAATTTCATATTTTAATAATAAAATAATACATCGCATTACCTTATGTGTCACTTAAACTAAATCTGAATAAGTACACCGTATTGACAAATTTTACTTTATTCGGCTTGTACAGAAGTTAGTTTGCTTATCAATGCTGTTTAATCATAAAACAAATTTACCCTGCTAAAGGATGCAGAAATAAATTATTTTCCATTATATAAGGTAATAGAGGATGTTGCCTATATTCTTATTGGACTGGCTATCTAAAATAGCCTGGTATTTCCACAATTCTAAATTTATGGTCGTGTTTAAAGAAATTGCTAGCAAAATACAGGCAAAATCAAGTCCTCATTTATCTTGATTAAAGGATAATAAAAAATTGAGTAGTGGGGCTAGCCCATTTAAATCATTTCAATTTTATCAGCTGGTTGATTGCAAAAGTCTGGTAATGTGGTTTGTTAAGGATTTTTGTGGCCTTTTATTAGCTATTATAACATGGTAAATTTAAATTTGACTACCGTAAATCTATTTAGGCATCTAATGGGTTATGCCGAATTTGTTGTCATTTATGTATTATTATGGACACATCCATGGATAGGATTTAAAATCATTAATTTGATTATTTTTCAAGTTTTGATAATTTTGGCGTTTTTCTCTCACTTGCGTTCAATGTTAACAGATCCAGTATTATTAATTGCTTGAATTTTATCAACAAATTTAGGGAGTAGTTCATTTTAAAAACAACATAACATTAAATAAAACCATATCGACAAACATCGAAGTTGAGCCAAGTTATCCTGATACCAAGGTTTGTCAAGTCAGGAAAAGCAAAATGGATTTTTGTCATAGTGATTCAGATTCAGATTATGTAGAACTAGTTAAAGAAGAAGAAAATGATTGTCCCAACCAATTATCAACATTAATTAATAGACCTCGTATATATCGATGTCTAAAATGCCAGTCCCTTAAGCCACTAAGAGCTCACCATTGCAGGTAGCTAAATAATACTTATCTTTTTGTTTACTCTTATATTTTTGAATAATAGCTAAATCAATTATTATAAACATACATCTTGATTTATTGATTCATCTAAAGAGATATACTAAATAATGAGCGTAGCCAGCATTGGGATTAGAGGGAAGGAATAATGATTTAGGGAGGGGCATGATCATTTTTTGAAATTTTAGCCATATTTTAAATAAATTTCAACAAATTTTTGGATTTGAGGTGGGCAGTTGCCCCTCCCTGCCCCCCTTGGCTATGCCCATGTACTAAATGCTAAAATGAGGTTTGTAAATAGGAAAAATGTTTTAATAGAATTATATTATTTGCACAAAAATTATTTTTTGATAATTAGCTATAATAGTCTACAATTAACTAAGTTAACAATAGATGATTAGTAGTTTTATATACAAAATTTAGTACAAACATGAAATTGATTTTATGCTGGTTCTTTCATTAACATAGCATTATTAAGTTAATTTGTTTGATAATTTATTATATCCCTTTATAGGCAGTTTTAGGGGTATTATTATTGCAAAATGAAACTTTTTGGTGTTAAATATTTGTTTTTGCATATTATATTACTATTTTATATGAATAGTACTTGCCAGAGGTGCATCAATAAAATGGATCATCATTGCCCCTGGATTAACAACTGTGTTGGTGAAAACAATCAAAAATATTTTGTACTTTTCAATGTAATATTTTGCTAGTTACACAAATTTTTACTCTTTTAAACTTTAACATAAAGTCATGAATTAAGCTTATGCCTGTATCACGTATATTTATTATATTATCAATAGTTTTACATCTTTTTATCTGGAACTCACGCCTTATTCCTCACAACGCACCATGCTTACACTTGCTTCCAAACTGAGTGGGAAGGTTTATGCTATTTTTATCATTGTTACATATTGATTTTACTTTTTATACAATTTTATCATAACTAAGGGCTTGTCTTAATATCGGATTTTGCTGCGACTTCAGACGCATAACATAACAGCGATTTAGTAAGATTTTTCCTAAGCTTAAATGTTGAATGTTTTAATCTCAAGAGCTTAAATAAACAAGAAAATGTTTTTAACTCAAAATACAAAATATTTAGACAAAGATAAATTCGCGCGATTTGAATCTGAATCCGATATTGACAAGACCTAATAAGATCATCATATTATTTATTATTATGTAATCAGTTATAAACTATTGTCAAATTCCAGTGTGCACCCGAGCTTACAGTCCGCCTACTGCCTTTTTATTTATCCTCTTCTTGGGTTTCGAATCAGTGCTCTTTGTCATATTTTGCGCCGTTATGACTGGCATGCAAATGCACAGAGTCCTAACAGATACCACGGTAAGCTCATCAAACTTTGGCCAGCCTTTATTTTAATTTTTATTTTGTTTGTGGAAAGTGCAAACTTTTGGATATTTTAAAGTAAAAAGTAAACTCTGACTTACAACTAGAGCCCTGCAAAAGATTTCTTCGGCCCGAGCCCGACTTCTCAATTTTATTTTGCCCGAACCCGGCCCGAAAGATTTTTTTATTTTTGGCCCGACCCGCACCAGAGCCTGACCCGATTTTTCAAATAAAATATTTGAAAAATGATATTTTTAAAATTATTTCACCATCTTAATATAAAAAGCATTAGGTTGGTCGAATTCGGAATAATTAAATTCGACTTAATGATATTGCAAATTATACCCATAATTAATTTATTTATTAAATTTAATATCGGCGATAAAAAGATCCGCGCGCTCATGTATCGCGATAATATATATATTAATCATTTATTCACGGTTACATTTTTCTCGGGGCTAACAAAATGAAAATCTAAAGAAAAAAATATATCTGAGTTAGAGCGGCAATAACAATCGCTAAAGAGGCGTAATAAAAATCGTATCTATTTTTATCATAAAGATACTAACAATCGTGACTCATCATAAACAGGAGTAAAATGTACGCGTATGTGAGTATGTGTGTGGGGGAACGATATAAATTTTTGGATAGCACACGCGTAAGGGGGTCGCAAGGGGGTGGAGGATACTACACCTCCCCCTTTATCGAGAAGACCAAGACTTAATCATCATTTTATTTAGAGGTCGAGGCGGCGATTTACCTTATCTATTTTAATCAAAGTCCAATCCATAGGTACAACTTACAATTTGATCATCTGTTTAGCCTAAATAATTTTGTAACATTTCATATAATTTTTCGCCTGACATCTAGTGCCAGATATTTGCCTTTGTCCACGGATCGACTGATTCATGGACAGCGGATTTAATCGATGAAATCCCGCACTGTGAATCAACGACATAAAGAAGACGTCATGGCTAGCGGACTTTTAGTCCCAGCACTATGACTCATTGAGCAACAGCCTCTACAAAAATTATAATTAATCTATGATGAATTATCACAAAGGCTATTTTATACCTACACTGTAATTGCCATTTTACAAATTTTTAATTCTCGCGCCGCCCCTTCCTGATTTTATAAAAGCACTAATTAATTATGAGCAGACCGCCAAATAATAGTAAAGAAAACGCGATGGGGGGGGGGGGGGGCGGTGAATATAGGATAACAACATAATTTTCGTAAACATCTTTTTTAAGTTGTTACAACCAAAGCAATAATGTTTTAAATAATTTATAGTATGTGCATAATTCAAGTGGGTTACATTTTATATTTGTTTACTGAATTCTACTTTGTTTTCGGTGAATTTAAGAATTTTTCATTCGTTGAGTTTTGTCATTTGATTTCGGATAACTCGTTGTTAGGTTGTCGCGGTTTGGTTGGTTGCCAATCGTTCGGAATATTGTGGAATGCCGAATTGTTTTTCATGGCGTGGGTGCATTTTCCTTTTATCTGACACCAATTGTCGAGTTTTGACGGAATGATATTTTAAATCATAAAATAGGATTTATATATCAAATTTAAATTTAAGCGATAAAATTATTCGCGATAACGTCCGCAACAAGTATATTAATCATATCGATTATATCGTATCACATCTTTCCCGAATATATTCATTACTCAAAAAAGAAAAATATTTATATGAGTAAGAGGGACAAGGAAAATTGTTAATAAAAAATAGAGTAAGAGGGGGGGGGGGGGGGAACACCACAAGGTTGTTATTACTCGTAATTTACAACTAGGTTAAATTTGAAATAAAAATTCTTTCACTCGTTACAATTTATTCAGCTAATCATTTAAAGCTAAACATTTAACTTTATAAAATATATTTTTAACATTTTCAAATAAAAAACTTTTTGAAATATTTACTTATCTTATATCTTAAGTTGTAACAGCTACTATGAATCTATTTAAAATCTAGAATAAGATTTGCAATTCAGGTCGGTTAATAATAGACGAGGGAAAAAGCTGAAGTTTAGAAGCTATAAAATTGTACGCTGTGCGAAGATAATTTTAACATCGAGTTCATTTGATTTTAATCCTATTTTATAAAGATTAATTTGCTTTAGGTCAATTTGGACCGGCAGGCCCGATTATTTTATAAAATTCTGCCCAAGCCCGGCCCGAAACCCGATTTGGCCGGGGTCGGGCTTCGGGCGGCCCGTGCAGGGCTCTACTTATAACCTTAATGTGATTCTTGAATCTGATATTCTTGTTGAACTCATTTCAGGAAGATGTATCTTAAATTTTTAGTTAAATTATTCGTTCGACTTTTTCTGTTGATGATCGTTTTAAAATTGATATTAAATGTGTGCACTCCCTTTTATTGTGATGTAGTGACACTTTCTTGCTAAAAATGCTATATCTCATGATTAGCATACCTTGTCTATAGCAGTGTCCAATCCATTGCTCGGCTTGTTTACAGTTCTTTTCAACAAATCATTTATGTGTCAACACATATATATTAATTCACATTGACTACCTTTTTGCAATCTAAATTTGAAAAACGTTACTTTTATTTGGTTGGGGTCACTTTAGACCTATCTCAATTCATTCTGAAAGTTCTATAAATCTTTTTTTACCACCTTTATTAGGGGATCGAATTGCTGAAGGGTTGCGAAATTACGAGGAAGCACAAAATACGTCACAACCTACGAGAAGTGTTTGGGGATAAATCCTACTTAACTTGGTTATCACCTTTCCACCATCCCAAGTTTTCGTACCACCGAACTATGGACCGTCAAGATGCTTACACAGCCTAATACACCATAACATAAATTTTTTTTCATTTAGGCAAAGAGCGAAAATGCTGGTGTTTTCAGCTATCCTAAACTTCAAAAATGCCAAAATTTTGCTAAAACTTTGGCTCGTTTTTTCAAATCTCCCATCTCACGGCGCGTGCAATACCATTTATCACCTAGATACTCTTCCTTCGCGCTGCACCGCGACCTTAACGTGTATTATCATTGCTCGTGATTTGTGGCCTGACATTTTTGCCCTTATACAATATGCTATACGTGTACCGTATTATTACTACTACATGCTCTGAGGCCCCCACAGTCTGTGACCTACATAAAGCTATCCTTTGGATTTAATAATTTGCGAAATCTTTATAACATTTTTGATTAGAGACTATCTCAGCAAATATCTTCTATATTTTCGTCATACTTTGGCTGCCTCATGTATGTTCACGAAGCGAACGTGGCAAGCAATTTTTGGAGATCAACATTGTTTGAATGGAAAATGACGGTTATTAGTTTTAAAAAACCGCGCGAGTGCAAAGTGATTTTTTGAAACTTGGATTTATAATAATTTTACACCTTGCTTACTTGATAAATCGTGGCGAATTTTGAATTTATACAAAGTTTTTTTACAAATTCAATATATATATATATATATATATCTGAAATAACTTAATTTCAAGAATTATGCTTAAAACTTATATTGTAATTCCTAAATGGTTTGACTAATCAACCGAGGCTTTACTTTTTGCCCTTTGTTTAAAACATGGTTTGAAATTATATTTGGCTTTTATTAACCTCGATTTGAATTTATTCCACTTCAATCGCCACGCCCTCCCCATTCTTAACTTTGCTGCAGTTATCAATGGCGGAGTGCTTTTCTTTTTTGTGAAAACCATAATCGATTAGTAGAAAACCTGGAATTATTCCAGGTATTTATTATACTCCCACCAGCACCACACGTTTACTCTCGAGCTCACCACAGACGCAAAATTTGTCCTTTTCCTGTTACGCATTTATCGTTTTTGTGGCTTAGCTTCGCCAAAATGCTATCTATATAAACTGAATGCATAATGCGAATTAGCTATGTGTCAGTAATAAACCTATTCTTTTTTAAACAACTGTAATGATACGTCTATTTATCTCCTTCAGATTTTTACATTAAAATGGGGTTAGGGCGGGGGATGTATAAAGAATCTCATAACCCATAAATAGTGACCTATCTTAGTGAGTTTTAAAATACTTGCAGTACAAAAATGTGAAACTTCCCGCTTCTTTTATAAATTGTGGCAAAAATGGCCTCAAATTATTGTTCAAACCCGAGCATTTCAGGATACAAGATCCCATTTAAAATTTCGAGTTGGGACTTTTGAATTAACCTCAATTTATTAGGGGAGCTGGCAATGCATTGGCTTTATAAAAATGGTTAAACTTATTAAAAGTAGCTAGTAAAAAGCGAAAAAATTTAACCAACGATAAAAAGGATAATTAAAAATTTGCACATTAAAATATGGTTAATTTGAATTAAAGCTTTTGGGTTAATCTAGTCAAGAATAAAGCCTTGCACATCATCTTTATTAACCCGAGCCTGCCCCATACTCTACACTACTTTATATTCGGCAGTCGTAATGCTTTGCAAACACTGCCCTCTTTGAGTCATCCCTAAATATTTTGTGATCCATTTATATGTAGGGGATAGATACAAAATGGATCAAGCTTTGGAATTTTTAATCAATAAACAGTTAACCATAAAGGTTAGACAGCCGAAGTTAACAAAACATTTATTAAATACTAATATACCTATAGGAAAGGCTGAACCTATATGTTTACCGGGGTATACACGTCCTCTTAAATACTTTTGTCATTTATATTTATTTCGCCCTCAAATTTTAATCATAAATGTACTTTATTAGGGCACTTATTGAGCACGAAATATATTTGAGTTAACTCTTATTACAAAAAAAATATGCAAAAAATAAGATTTTTCAGAGCAACCCCTTATAAATTATTGAATTTTGTAAATTACTCAAAAATAACGTGTTCCTTCAACTTTAGACGACCTGTTCTTTTAATTAAAAATAATATCAGATTCAAGGAAAGTGTTGAACAAATGATTTAAGTTCACATTTATTTTATTAAAAATGATTATATAAAATTCTATAAAACCACACGTTTTTCATATTTTAGCAATTTAAGCACATGCACTTAAGTTATTTGTATAGTTTTGACTTTAAAAAAGAGAGGATTACTTAGCCTCATTTGAAAAACACGTTGATCCCGGTCATTTTTTGAAGTTATACGAGTTGTCTTTTTTTTAAACACTATCAACTATGTTGCTTTAATATTTTTCCCTCTGATAAATATTATAGCCAAGAACATTTTTGTGAAATAAGTATATGAAAATCGGTTGAAATATTTTGGTCTAGGCCTTGATTTTTTACGATCGAGATAGCCCAGGTGTCCCCTATTATAAAAAAAACTATAGCTTATTAAAATAAAATATTAAAATCTGATAAGCAGAGATTAGGAATAAAAATGCTGAACTTGTAAATAAGCATTCGACGTTTTATAACGTGAAGCATCAATTTATACAATAAAACTATTTTATATTGATAAGTTAGTAAATGACACCACTTGTGTTTTATAGGATGACCGTATGTAACGTCTAATAAATGGTAAATTGTAATGTCCAAAAGTGAATAAAACTAACTTTATTTAGATAAATTATGATGACTATGAATGACGCCAATTGTAATTCTGAGGACAATGCGATGAAGGAAAACCGTAATGTATTTTGGGGGAAATTGTTATTCTTTATTTCTTACAAATATTGTTTATTATTGTTTCAACCTTGCCTCGGAACGGGTGCCAATATGAGAATCTCGATCTGGTCTCAATCTAGAAAAATCGATGAGAAATCTCGACATGTCTCGACTTTTATAAAAAAAGTTTTTACTATCTTAATTTTTCCCTAATTTATTTATATTATCAAATAAATTTTTTTACTAAAATCAAAATGGCGTCCCATCACAGCCCTGTATAAACGTGTCATTTGCATATTTGAACTAGCTGGGACCCTTAGTTAGCATTGGCAAAAATATGTAATGTTTATTTAAATGAGCGTAGCCAGGTTTTGAATTAAGGGGGGGGGCGAATTTCTTTAGCAAAAGTTAAAACAAAAATTTACGGTATTTTTTTGCATACCTACTCAGAAATTTGCCCTCAACTCGTAAAAAATTCTATATTAATTTTACAACGACAGGAAATGGGCCAACCAGAATTTGGATAAAGAGGGTTGGGGCAAAAGAGTTTTGAGTGTAAACAAATCTAAAAAATTTATAAATATTTTTTTGCTCTTCAATTAATGCTCTGGCCTTAACGCAATTCATCATTGATTTATATAGACGAGTATAGAATATTTAAACGGTTTTTATTTCAAAATTTTAAAAATCAAATTATATATCCTTGGGTATATAATAGCGATGGCTTTGTTGCGGCATTACCCGCTAGTGCTATGATTAAAATACGTTTGTAAATTTTATGTATATAATATTGTGGATACACGACACTGTATCACAAGGATAAGAGTCAATTTTCGCAAAACGATTTGCACATTATAAAATCTTTAATGAATATCACAAAGCCCATCATAAAAACAACTTCTTATTTTCACATTCAACTCTCCAGAGTACTTATGAAAATCTCAATCCTGGACAAACTTATGAGGTATATAAACCCCATTCTTATAATGATCATAACTTTAACACAATATAGGAACACTTCCCAACTATAAGTTTATTAAAGCCTCTTATAGGTTTGTGCAAAAAAAATAATTTGATTATAAAATATAAATAGTAGTTTAAAAATTGTATGCAATTTACTAAACTTAAATAGTATTTATAAAAACCAAAATGCTATGTTTTATATTTGCCAAGGACACCATCCAGCTAATAAAAATTTGAAAAAGCATTTAAGAAGGTTTGGAAATATAAAAAACATGCAATTACAATAAAATGATTATACAAAAAATTAGAAGTGTTTAAAGAATTGTCATTTTTTAGGCTTGTTCCAATTTTAGAAGGACCCTCTGGCTGAAAGCCTGCTTAGAATTTTCAGTTACATGTGTAAAAGGTTTTTGCAACCGCAAGAAAATAAATTATGAAACCATATTTGTTAGGCTTGTTCAAAATATATTGTCTATAGATCCGATAGAAGCAATCATAAATTGAAGTCATCATAACAGCTTATTACAAAAATTACTAAAAATAACCCCACAAAATTTTCAACTTTAAAAATATAATAATATAGTAGAAATATTCATTTTAAATGCTATATACCTGCTTAAATCAATATTTTTTTAAGAAAAACTAAAAAAATATTTAAAAAAACTATCTTAACTGACTTTATGGGGTTTATGAAACCCTAAACGCTTATATCTTGAAAATTATTGTAGCAAAACACAGAAAAATTTTTATAGTTACTTTAATATGCAAAACAGTCTAGTTATATCTTAATCCTAATAGCTAAATATCTTATTTTAACCATAACTGTAAAGTAAAGAACAAAGCCCTATAGGTGAAGAGTAAGTAAGTAAGTAAGTTTGCCGCGAAGACGCCCAAGAGCTTAGTTAGTGCAATCTAAGGTTGAGCCCCTTCTAACGCCAAATGGCGCATCAGGCCACGTTAGTGATAACGTGTGTAAATATGCTGTAAAAAAATGGTTAACATGCAGTGTAATTATGACATGTAAATATGTAATACCTATTGACTTGAAAGTAATGTAAAGCCTTTAATGGTAAGGTCGTAAATGAATAATGCGTGAGAAGATCCTTAATGGGGGAGCCGCAATAATTTGTTATTAGAGAAGTCTTTCCAAAGCTTCCTGTCTTGCATGATGGGTAGCAATGAATTCCAATCATGACCCAGTGCTTGGACCTCACGGAACACCTTGTAAAGCCAGCTGCCGTTGCATTTGCGGCCTTTTAGCTGGGGTGGACACCAAAACAGGGAAGATAGACAATAGTTGGTTCCCTTCCTTCGCGCTTGATGTGCCAAAAATTTGCAGCGCACCCATAGATCCTCATTGGTAGTGTTGTAAAAACGGCTGGCTGGTTTTTCCCAGCGTATTGCTAAGCTTAGTTGTTGGCGTTTTTTTTCACCCAACCTTTTCAGTGTTAGGTGAATTTTCTTGGGAGGGCTTTGGCGTTTGCCGTTTGGCGTTTTCGTAAAAAACACCCAAAGCGTTTTGGGTGTTTTTTTTGGGGCACCTTTGGCGTTTAGGTTTGGGTGTATTAAAGAGCTAAAGGGTTTGGGTGGATAATATTATTAACCTTTTGGTTTGGTTTTGGTCGTTTTGGGTTGGGCATGCAAATATATCAATTTGTTTATCATATTTGTGTATTTAGATTTAGGTAATGAACTTTTAATTTAAGAAAATAAAAATAAATGTATCATGACGTCACAATCTAGTAAATTCAGTAAATTATAATTAATTATTATGCATTATAGAAGTAGGTAGTAAATTAATATGTTTTATTTATGAAAAAAATTTGTGAAGATTTGCCCCCCCCCTTATTTTTTACCCTCTTTCTCACCTGGGGAGGAACGGCGGGCAGGTGGGGTGTTTGCCCCCCCCCCCCCTAATTTTTTACCCTCTTTCTGATGCGGGGGAGAGGGGGGCGTTTTGCCCCCCCCCCCAATTTTTTACCCTCTTTCTGATGCGGGGGAGAGGGGGGTGTTTTGCCCCCCCTAATCTTTTACCCTCTTTCTGATGTGGGGGAGAGGGGGGCATGGGGGGTGTTTTGCCCCCCCCCCACCTAATTTTTTACCCTCTTTCTGATGTGGGGGAGAGGGCGGGGGGCATGGGGGGTGTATTGCCCCCCTGTCCCCCCTACTTTTTTACCCTCTTTCTGATGCGAGGGAGAGGGGGGTGTTTTGCCCCCCGCCACCTAATTTTTTACCCTCTTTCTGATGTGGAGGAGAGGGGGGGCATGGGGGGTGTTTTGCCCCCCCCTAATTTTTTACCCTCTTTCTAAGGCGGGGGGGGGGGGGGGGCAGGGGGGTGTTTTGCCCCCCTCCCCCCTAATTTTTTACCCTCTTTCTTAAGTGGGGGAGAGGGGGGCATGGGGGGTTTTTGCCCCCCCCCCCCCAATTTTTTACCCTCTTTCTGATGCGAGGGAGAGGGGGTGGAAGGGGGGTGTTTTGCCCTAATTTTTTACCCTCTTTCTTAAGTGGGGGAGAGGGGGCAGGGGGTGTTTTGTCCCCCCCCCCTCCCCCCTAATTTTTTTACTTTCTTTCTGATGTGGGGGAGAGGGGGGCATGGGGGGTGTTTTGCCCCCCCCCTAATTTTTTACCCTCTTTTTGATGTGGAAGAGAGGGGGGCATAGGGGGTGTTTTGCCCCCCCCCTAATTATTTACCCTCTTTCTGATCCGGGGGAGAGGGGGGCATGGGGGGTGTTTTGCCCCCCCCCCCAATTTTTTACCCTCTTTCTGATGCGGGGGAGAGGGGGGGGGCAGGGGGGTGTTTGGCCCCCCTCCCCCCTAATTTTTTACCCTCTTTCTGATGCGAGGGAGAGGGGGCTGGCAGGGGGGTGTTTTACACCTCCTTTAATTTTTTACCCTATTTCTGATGCGGGGGAGAGGGGGGGGGCATGGGGGGTGTTTTGTCCCCACCCCCTTATTTTTTACCCTCTTTCTGATGCCGGGGAGAGGGGGGGGGGTGAATCGCCCCTCTTCTTATTTTTGACTCTCTTTCTCACCCGGGGGGGGGGACCGGAAAGCCCTTTTTAACCCTTTCAAAATATTTTTGTGAATTTTTGCGGTTACGGTGGTGACAAATGTCATAATCAACATTTTCTATTGAAATTAGTATTTTTTTTTGAAAATAGACTTCTTATATTTATGTTCTACTATTATAAAAAATATTTTTGGGAAGATTTGCGGTCACAGTGGAGACAAATGTCTTAATCAACATTTTCTATTGAAATTTATTTTTTTTTTGAAAATTGACTTATTATATGACAAAGATTTTCTAAAATTCGAAAATATATTTTTGAAGATTTGCGGTCAACAATTGTCTTAATATACCATATCAATTAAAATAAATTTTTTAATTTAACTTAATTTAAGAATAAGATGTATTATTAAATATAATATTAATATGAAATTTTACCAATTTAAAAAAATTTGCCATCATGGGTAAGTAAGTTTTACTATTTAAGTTATCTGGGCATTTAATGGAAAAACTTAAGGTATTTCCAAAAAGCATATCATGCTATTAATTACTATGCTTTCACAAGACAAGGCACCAACACTCTACGTCCTGTTGACTTAGACCTCGCGTTTACAATGCTTATAAGGATCATAAAAAAACGGACTTTTCTGAGTAACAAAAATGAGTTAAGCATCTTAATTTAAATTGTTGCTTATTATTTAATAAGAAACTTAATTTTCTAATTGCTTATGACTTAATTAGTAGTTGACATAATAAAAAAAAGTTTAATTTTCATTAATTTTATTTATAATAATATGATTTGCAACTTCTACATACCTTGATATGTTACGTTAAAAAAGAAATGAATGTAAAATGATGTAATAAAGAGCCTAGCCAGCCCACGCCACACCATGCCTTGTTGTGCCTTATTTTTTTATATATTTAGTTTAGTACTTATCTTAAATCTGATAGGTTGCGCATGCATTGCAACGAGAAAGGGAGAGAGAGGGTGGATTAGTACATGAACATGTACATGATACATGGGAGTGGTGATATTTCGAGTCGCGCGGGATGCCGTTCTCTCATATTGAAAATATAGTTTAAATATAAAATAAAAGGGATATTATATAATTAATAAGTCTTTATCTTTTACAAGAGGCGAGGAATTCAAAATATATTTAAATTAAATTTTGTGATTAAAATTGCTATTGCCGGGAATATTTAAATGGGGGTCTGTTAGCTGTCATTAATTTAGAATGAATTAAAATATTAATTTTTAATTGAAGGATTGAATTCAAAATCTGCTCTCGAATGGCCAGATAAATCTCACTTTATAATCGTTTTCTATTTATTGAAAACACCCCACCTGCACCCCTCTCCCCCGCATCAGAAAGAGGGTAAAAAATTAGGGGGGGGGGGGGGGGGGGGAGGGGGCAAAACACCCCTGCCCCCCTTCTCCCTCGCATCAGAAAGAGGGTAAAAAATTGGGGGGGGGGCAAATAATCCCCCATGCCCCCCCTCTCCCCCGCATTAGAAAAAGGGTAAAAAAGGGGGGGGCAAAACACCCCCCATGCCCCCCCCTCTCCTCCACATCAGAAAGAGGGTAAAAAATTAGGGGGGGGGGGGCAAAACACCCCCCATGCCCCCCCCTCCCCGCATTAGAAAGAGTATAAAAAATTAGGGGGGGGGGGCAAAACACTCCTTGCCCCTCTCTCCCTCGCATCAGAAAGAGGGTAAAAATTAGGGGGGGGGCAAAACACCCCTTGCCCCCCCCCTCTCCCTCGCATCAGAAAGAGGGTAAAAAATTGGGGGGGGGGGCAAAACACCCCCCATGCCCCCCTCTCCCCCACATCAGAAAGAGGGTAAAAAATTAGGGGGGGGGCAAAACACCCCCCATGCCCCCCCCCCTCTCCTCCACATCAGAAAGAGGGTAAAAAATTAGGGGGGGGGGCAAAACACCCCCCATGCCCCCCCCCTCCCCGCATTAGAAAGAGTATAAAAAATTAGGGGGGGGGGGCAAAACACTCGTTGCCCCTCTCTCCCTCGCATCAGAAAGAGGGTAAAAATGGGGGGGGGGCAAAACACCCCCCATGCCCCCCTCTCCCCCGCGGCGGAACACCCCCATGCTTCCCTCTCCCCCGCATTAAAAAGAGGGTAAAAAACTAGGGGGGGGGCAAAACACCCCCCCCCCCCCCCCCATGCCCCCCTCTCCCCCGCATTAGAAAGAGGATAAAAAATTAGGGGGGGGGGGCAAAACACCCCCTGCCCCCCCTCTCCCTCGCATCAGAAAGAGGGTAAAAAATTGGGGGGGGGGCAAAACACCCCCCATGCCCCCCCCCCCCCCTCCCCGCATTAGAAAGAGTATAAAAAATTAGGGGGGGGCAAAACACCCCCTATGCCCCCCCTCTCCCCCACATCAGAAAGAGGGTAAAAAATTAGGGGGGGGGGGGCAAAACACCCCCCATGCCCCCCTCTCCCCCACATCAGAAAGAGGGTAAAAAATTAGGGGGGGGGGCAAAACACCCCCCATGCCCCCCCCTCTCCCCCGCATCAGAAAGAGGGTAAAAAATTAGGGGGGGGCAAAACACCCCCCTCTCCCCCGCATCAGAAAGAGGGTAAAAAATTAGGGTGGGGGGCAAAACACCCCACCTGCCCGCCGTTCCTCCCCAGGTGAGAAAGAGGGTAAAAAATAAGGGGGGGGGGGCAAATCTTCACAAATTTTTTTCATAAATAAAACATATTAATTACTACCTACTTCTATAATGCATAATAATTAATTATAATTTACTGAATTTACTAGATTGTGACGTCATGATACATTTATTTTTATTTTCTTAAATTAAAAGTTCAATACCTAAATCTAAATACACAAATATGATAAACAAATCGATATATTTGCATGCCCAACCCAAAACGACCAAAACTAAACCAAAAGGTTAATAATATTATCCACCCAAACCCTTTAGCTCTTTAATACACCCAAACCTAAACGCCAAAGGTGCCCCAAAAAAAACACCCAAAACGCTTTGGGTGTTTTTTACAAAAACGCCAAACGCCAAAGCCCTCCCAAGAAAATTCACCTAACACTGAAAAGGTTGGGTGAAAAAAAACGCCAACGCTTGCAGGCAACCAATAGAAACCCTTGGTTTTTTACAACACTACTCATTGGTTATTCTCATCGGATAAAATATCCGGCAAACGATACGTAGCATTTTCGTACGAGGTGAAAAAACCCGGTGGCCCGTCAACTTGCCGAAAACAATCTTGCCAAATTGAATGTCCCAATGTTAAAAAATGTCCCCCAATTAGAAAATGTCCCCCTAATAAATAAGCATGCTAATCATTCAATTTAGAATGAAAGTCAAAATTTAAGTATTTTTTTAATAAATTGATAATTATTATAAAGGGTACTCAATTTAGGGCCTTATTCATGATAATGGAGAGATGTTCGTTAATGTCCCAGGGTGAATTCTGCAAGATGGTTTTCGGCGAGTTGATAGGGCTTTTAAAAACCCACATTCAGATAATTATGTCAAATTTGCTCTTTTATCCTAAATTCATTAATTTAAATTTGTTACCATACATACTTTATTTAAAATTGACATTTCTAAAAATTTTAGTTATGCTAAATAATATAACTAACACTGTATCAAAATTCTTAATTTGTTTTGATTGTGGGTCTTCCTAAACAATAACTTGTTCAATTAAACATTTTGTATATTTTATTATATAATTTTGTAAGCCCTATATCTTTGGATCATTCAAAAAAATCCTAAACCATTTAAATTTTATTTATTATACCTAACGTATGTGTGTCATGAATGTTTGTCAGACAATATAAATATGATATGGGATATTAGCTAATATCAAGATTGACATTTCTAAACGCAATTAATGCATCAAAATCCAGTAATTGTCCTTGATAATGGCGCTTACACAGCAAAATTAGGACTTATTAGTGGAAATGCTTTAGGGGAAGATATAGGACAATTAACTCCCTTTGTAGCACCAAATTGTCTCATGAAAGTACGTTCTGAAGCTAGACACCCGGCATATATTGCTGATCAAATTGGAGAAATAAAGGACTTATCAAGCCTTTATTATCAATTAGCATTTCAAAAAGGTTACCTTATTCACTGGGACATTCAGAAACAGGTATGGGATCGTTTGATACATACAGTCTTACCAGAACAATACCCAAATCATGCTTTAGATAATTTAGATATAATAATAACTGTTCCTCCCCACAATTTACCTTTCATTGAAAGCTCTATGAATGAAATCTTTTTTGAAGAATACAATCTTTCCTCCTGCTTGCAATTAACTGCATCGGATTTGAGTGCCTTACATTATTTCCATGATATCAAATCATTATCTGAAATATATGCTTCACCTCCTTGCTCACTAATAGTTGATACAGGATATTCCTTTACACATTTATCCCATTACGTATACACAAAGTAATGTTAAAATACATAAATAGTTTTATTAATTTTATTAGAAGGATTTATTAAGACAAATGTTTTCATATATAATGTTTACTTTTTGAACTATGGGCTAGATTATTTTTGCCAAAATATTTAGTCAATTGAAATTAATAGTAAATATGGGATTAATATTAAGGACCTTACATACCAAATATTGTAGTCTGCTTATAATATAGGAAATATTTCTTCTCTTATTTACATTCTATGTCACCAGAATTATAATTTATGGAATTAGATAACAAATTTTTATTTGTTACACTTTGTTTGAATGCCTTTAAGTGTAAAGAGCCAGGATTTCTTTCAGAGGGGAAATAGGGAAATACCCTCCCCACCCCAGATAGTTAATATGGTTGGTTTCAAGGACCCCATTTAAAAAATTGATTTTTAAAAGTTTATGATCTCAAACTTGTTACTTGCCTAAAATTTTGACCTTAATTTATTAATTTCTGTATCATTTGCGTTATAAATGATTTAATGAAAATAACTTTATAAATAATTGGTATTTAAGGATATAATCTAAATTTTTAAAGCTGGGGTTTGAGTTATTTTATTTGACCAATTTGATACCAGATTTGAAATTAAATGGATTATATATAAAGTCCTTGAAAATGATTTTTTAAGCCAAGCACAACATTTCATTTTTAAATTAGCCCAACCTAAGCTTGAAATGCTTTTTATTCATTTTGGCCTGACCCGATCCCAAGCTTGACTTGATTTTTTTTGATAAAAACTTTTAGGCAAATTTTACATTTGAAAATTAGAAACCATATATATAAATATAACATGAAATAATTAAAAATAAGGATAAGTTTGAAATTTCGAGTTAAACTTCTTTTGCTACAATATAGGTAACTAATTTATTTTAAGGTAAAAATTTAATTTTATAAAAAATCTATTTTATTTTATCTAATAGTTACCATGGATAATTATAAATGCTAGAATAAAATTTGCAATTTTACTCAAAAATTTTTATAGACAGGGGGGCTGCAGTTAAAAGCTATAATATATACTCTTATGCTCTACGAAGATATTTAATTATATCGAGTTGGGTTTATTTATAATGCATAAATGAGAGTTAGCTTGAATTTTAAACCCATCAGGCCCTATAAAAGCCCGTTTATTTTATTAAATTTTGTCCGGGCCCTGTCCGAAACACTCTCAGACTAGGGTCGGGCTTCGGGCGCCCTCTCCAGGGCTTTAATTATATATAACTCATATTATTTTCTCGCCCCCGTCTTATTTATTCCAGCGATGCCCAAAACCCCAAATATTCCCCACAAATGGATGGGGCGCGAATGCGACGCATAGACGTGGGGGGCAAGTTGCTGACCAATTACTTGAAAGACATCATCTCCTATCGCCAACTACATGTTATGGACGAAACGTACGTTATTAATCAAGTGAAGGAAGACGTTTGTTTCGTGGCGCAAGACTTTATACGAGACATGGAAACTTGCAAAAAATATGGTCAGTTTGGAAATTTCATTTTTGCCATCAAATTATATCATTGCTTGTTTCGAGAGAGGATTTTCGTGTATAAGTTTTGGAAATCGCATCTCAAGAATTTAAGCAGATATTGAGAGGTTTTTTTTAATTATTAATGTGGCTTGATAGCACCTGAAATAATGACAAGTTGATATTAAAACTCGTAAAAACATTTAAGGGCTGGGCGTAGCCAGCATTGGAATTAGAGGGATGGCAATAATGATGTAAGGAGGGGCCAAATAATTTTTTTTTTTTTAATTTTATTCAGCCTTTTAATGAATTTGAAGAATTTTTGGATTTAAAGCGGGACAGCCGCCCCTCTCTGACTCCCCTGACTACACCTATGTTTATGGGTGATAATATTCATAGTCAATGGCAAAATAATTTTTGTAAGTTTACTTGTTTGACAAATTTTGTACTAATGTTGAAAGTTACGGGACATAATTTCGTATCCTACCCAAAGCTTCATATTAATCCTTAGCCTCAAACCTCACCCATGTTAGGGGAAATGACTTATGATCATAGTCTATGCTTATGATACATAATGAAAAATGCTAGATTTATGTTAAATATTTAAAAAAAAATATAAAAACTCGTTACTACTTTCTGAAACTTTTTTCGAATTCTATATGGGTTTGCACGCTTTGTTCATTCATGTTGCTCACTAGAGGTTCTTTTCCGGGGTTTAATTTAAAGACCTTAGACCCGCAACAAATTTTATTATAAAAAAGTTGCTTGCCCTTTTTGATTTTACGTCTGTTAACATAAAGGGAATAAAAACTCATTATATACCACTCGTTACATATTGGAACTATAATGTAATAGGTAATGGTCAGGATAACCCGTTAGCTTGTCAATACGTCTTACCCGATTTTCAGCGTTTAACTCGAGGTTACATTAGATCGCGGGCGGATCCTAAATTGGAGGAAGATTTCCAAGTGTTAAGTTTAAGCAACGAACGCATTAGCGTGCCCGAGCTGCTTTTTAACCCATCCGACGTGGGTATAGATCAAATGGGCCTTCCCGAAGCGATAATCGAATCTATCGGCTTTGATATGCCTACCGACACTACTTCTAATGATACCCTGGGTTACTTTTAATTTTCGTTTTAAAATACGAATTTATTTGGTGTTTCGTAAGAAGGAGTTCCGAGTGCCTTATGAGTCGATTAAGTTTATTATATGATATCCCGCCTTAAACAAATGTCGTGGGATGCAAAATCATGTTTAGTTAATCAATAGGCCCTCTCGTTTCCAAAATGTTAAGTTATATCTTTTCCAATCGCATTAGACCTGTTTAAAAAGTGGTTGATAAGACCTCAAATAAAAGCTAAACAGATTTTATAAAACTGTATTAAGAAATTATATAATGTTAGTTTCATTCTTGGTAGTATTCGCCTATAGGTGGCCAGAAATTTAAGAGCCCTCTAAAGAAACTTATATATGGGTCGGGAGGGATAAATAAATTTGGAGTAAACGTGCTATAAAGTTTTGGTTTAAAAACTATTAAAACTTAGAATTATCATTTATGTTATCCTTTTTAAACTCTATTTGAGCAAATTTTTGAGGCTTTCACACTTTATGTTTATAAATGAAGGCAATTAAAAACTAAATTATTGTGGGGCGAAATAATCGAAGATCATTTCAATTAAATAGAATAAAACGGATTGGAACATTATAAAATACTTAATAATTTATAAAAGAAATTTAAATGTTTTGTGCGTTAATTTGAGGTTTGACCATATTTTTTAACTAATTAAAAACTCGTGATCAGGTTTTTGTAAAGATACCCTTTACCTTACTATATTACTATGAAATGCAATTCGCATATAATACCTTAATATTTTTAATTTATTCTAATATTATAAAACTCAATTTATAGGCCTTTCATTTATAGCTTTGTATATTTTACAAAAAATGTTTGTGTATGTTAGGCAATACTACCCCATATTGCGAAAACATCGTGTTAACCGGGGGTAATGCCTCCATTCCCGGAATATCACAACGGTTATCACGCGATTTAAGAGGCATGCTAAACGCTATATACACAGTAAAAGTTTATCTACCTCCTAACCCCGACTCCTACGCTTGGCAAGGGGGTTGTCTCTTAGCCTCGCAGTACTCCGATTACTACGATAGCTTGAAGTTGAGGCGAAAAGAATATCAAGAAAATGGAGCCCATCGCGCATTTATATCCCGACGCAATAAATTATAACCTTTATATTTTGATATTAATTGAGTTTATATAACAACATATGGAAATGAATAAAATCTACATGTTGTATCAAAAAAATTGTGTACCTTTTATATTAGTGTATTGTTGGTTTATTAATCTTGTAAAAGTTGTCTACTAAAATATTCGATAATATTAAGCAATTGTTCATGCAACTTAATTTATAATTGCTAGTGATTCATTTATAGATACAAGTTCTAATTATGAAAAAACAGTCTTATATTTTTCTTCTAATTAGTAAAATATTTAATACCAAGTTTCATGTTGCTTGCTTAACTATATCCACGACTCAACAATTAGATTTTTTTATTTATAATAGAGGTTTATTTTGTGTATGATACATGCTAAAATATATTGAATTAATGAGCTGGGATAGAGCTATGGATTGAAATTGTATTGATTTTACAATTTCCATGGTGATTTTTAGCTTGATGTAAAAGAATTGGGGTCGTGTGTAAAGGAGGTAATTTATTTAGATATTTGTTTTAGGAATTGGCTGCCCTCGGGACCTATCACCGAGGGTCGTGGCCACTACTGGGGCAAAAATGCTGCTGATGTATTTGCATTTTTCTACCTCCTTTCTTTCAGTAGAAGAGATTAGGTCGGGAGAGGTATTTGATTTGGCGAATATACCTACCGTGGTAAACTCTTAGCAAGCGTTTAGGCCACGAGTCCAAGGGATTATTGTTAGGTTTCGGGTATTTTATCGTCAGTAGAGCTTAGAGATTGGATGTCATTTAAATTTTGAGATTAAGACTGTATATTAGGGACAAAGGTCACGAGTGCTATTAAATAACGCCTTTATTTTTTGGATATTTAATATTTTTCGAAGCCGCTATATTTTACACATTTTATAAACACGCCTGATCGTCTTTTTTCTTAAATGGATAAGGATGTCAAATCCACAAAAACATTTTACAAAAACATAGCTAGACATTATAAAAATACAGCACCAAGTCTTTCAAGATTTTATATGTACATAATTTTTTATATTTTTAATGTTTTGTCAGGTTTAATAGATTGAAGATTTTGTCATATGAAAGTAAATTAAGATGATTGTTTTTAAAATTTGAAAGAAAGGCTTACAGAAAGGAATGATATTTGTATATGGTGCGGCTCTTTGGAGGAACCATTAATTCGATTAATTAATAAACCTAACTCTTCCATAGAGAAGTTTAAAAACAATAATGAAAAATATAATATAATGGTTTACTATAATTTTTATAACTATTATATGATTTAGGTTAAGAAATGCCTTCTGTGCCATAATAAAAATGTTACTAAATTGTGCAAGTGTTCAAAAATAACTCCCATTGTAAATGCTAATATAAGTAATATTAAATAAATATGACTTTATTTATTTGATAGGTTCTAATGCTAGATCAGAGTCTACTCCTAGCAGCTCTTTAAACTTATCTAAGAAAAGGTAATGAATATTTGCTTACTTAAATTAAGTCCCTCTATGACATTTATATTAAATGATGCCTTCATTTTATATCAATATAAAAATAATTATAGTATGTTGTGTGAATTTAATATAATGTCTATAAATAAGATTAGCCACTAAACCTTCACATGATTTAATACACGTGTTTTAGTTTTTGTATTTTAATTATAGCTGTTATTTGTTTAAAGCATAGGCCTAGAATAAGTTTGTACATGGGCAGAGCCAGCATAAAGGTGGCAATGATTTAGGGAGGGGCAAAATGATCATTAGAGTTTTAGCCATAATTTTAATAAAATTTTTAAAAAAAATTGGATTTAGAGGGGGGCAGCTGCCCCCTACCTATGCCCATGAGTTTGTAAGATTTTATTTTTGCACATATGTTATCTTATTATTTTCAATTCATTTATAATTAAAGGTCAAAGAGTAAAAGCTACCAAACTGCAATGTTAAATGCCTCATCATTTTTATTATCAAGCCCTCTCAACACCACAGCAAATGATACAAATTCAATTAAAAAGAGAAAAAACAAAAAGGCAAAGTTTCAAATGCTCTCTACCCTCATTACAACTACACAATCTCCTTTAAACAATTCGTTATCACGTTTTCTGATTAATTAATTTTAATAAAAATAGTATACTTTTGAGTGGACAAAATCTTAATCTTAAATTACAAATGTAATTATAAAAGTAATAACTTTGTTTAATAATAATATTTGCATTGTGAAATCATTAATACCATAAGCTTAACCATAAAATTTTAAATAATTCAATTATAGGTAATTTGTACTAAATTAAATGTTTATTCAAATCAGATATGTTAAAATATACGAATTGTATTCACTAGGAATTTCGAATATAAACAATATTAAATACGATGTATATTTCGTTAATACAAATATTACAGTTTCGACGCTGTTTAAATATTAGTTTTATCTTGAGTCGCTTGCCAAGTTATTTTTTAATTGAATCCGGGTTTGTCAATATCAAACATTTGGATTAAGTTAAATTCATAAATCCAATATAAGTTCCATTTGGATATTGGCTGTCTAGACTTGGCCTGAAGAACCTTTAAATTAGGACCGCCCTATTACACCACAATCAATAAGTTTTAAAAAATAAATCTAACCAAAGCTTTTTTAGTTAAAAACAATAAGAATTATTTTCATTATGCTTTTCTTGCAACTTAGCCAAATCGTTGTTAAATAACATATATATAGCCCATATTCTCATTAGTCTTTTCTCGCTACTTATTAATTCTGATATCTGCAATAGTTTAGTCCCAATGATTATAATATAAAGATTATGAATTGACCAAACGGTCTTTTTTATAAAAACAGTACGGTAGTTGAAACCCCACCCCCATCATTGATAGAAAAAATTAATTATTTTCCGAATTATATGGAAAAACTTAGTGATATTAAAAGGACTCTTCTTTGTGTTACGCTGATAATAATAATCAATCAATTAATTTGATTGATTTTAAATGCATATCTACTGATTCTAATACTATTTATACAATTTCCGTAGATAATGCGTGTTTTAAAATGAAAAGGAATTTAATTCTTAATTAATCTTTAAAAATAACTCAACTACAATAGAAGAGGAAGATGCTCATTTAAGCCAAAATTTAATAATAAAGATAATTAATTTTTAAAATTTTATAAGTGCTTAATATGCTTATTAAAACCTACGTTAGATTCCTTTTTTAGAAGTGCGAGTGTTAATATTACTAGAGAAGAGCATACTAATAAAATACAAATATAATTATTACCCAAAGCAAATGATATTTTTACAAGGTATTTTTTACGATGCATTCATGCATGCTTCATTAATAGACTTACTTTAAAATCCAGTTTCCTTAAAAACTGAATTTGCTTATTCTACAGTGTATATTAATGATAAAATTCCACCAAGAATTAATAAATTTAATGGTATAAATCAGTCTTGTTAACGCTCCTTTTTAAAAATAGCGACTCTCGCTCCCGCTCCTACCTTCTCAAAAGGAGCGAATTCCCGCTCCCGCTACTACATATTAAAAGGAGCGCTCCCACTCCAACTAATGGAGTGCCGCTCCATACCCGCTCCTTTGATTTTCATTTTTTTAGAAGGTACACGAAACAAAATCATATTTTTTTATCGAAACGTTTTATTTATATTATATGATATATAAAATATTTATAATCCTTTATTAGCTTTTAAAAATAAAATTTTCTAAATTAGAATCTAACAAACACCCACGCTTCTCCCCTAAGACCTGTTATAAATTAAATTTAAATTTATTTTATAAAAATCAACTTTATTTTTAACTGATAATCTAAAACATCAAATTATTAAGGTAGATTTTTAAATAAGAAATTTACAAATATTTAATGAGCAGTATAAATATCTTTTTAGGCACTTAATTTTTTTTATTATTATTTTATTTTAGTTATTTTATTAATATAAAATAAAAAAAAAATAATTATTTTCTAAGTTTATTGATCAAAATAAAAATTTTACCATAATAAATGTATATTTTTAATTTGGATGTTACAATTCAATTTAAAAAAATACTTTAAATTTAGAAAAAAATGTATAAAAAGGAGGTTGAACATCTAATGACAAAATTAAAAAAAATATAAAAGAGCATCATATCTGACAACCCAAGCTCCACTAATGTAATGAATTGCCCAAAAATAATTAAAACAATTTGAAAAAAAATTATTATAAAATAAAGAAATATTGATTTTACCTTAAGGTGTTTTTTTAAATTAAAGCTGCTGATTTTTAAGAAAGAAATCATTTTGTTGTTAACGCACAATAGGCATTTCGCCTTTGAGTTGACTTTATCATCTGTATCATCTATAAGCTTGAAATATTTTTTGTATGGTGGAAATGGAAATTTGGTTTCTTCTTCCATGATCTCTACTAAATCCGTAATAAAACTATTTTTTATTTTATATCTATAAAATGAATATTAATATGACTTACAAGATTTTTCAGAAAATTTTCAATATAAAAAGGAAAAACTGATGTTTAATGTTTCAAATGATTAGATGAAAAATCAATATAAAACTCGGCTCAACATTTAATAATGAATAAATTTAAATAAAATTATATTTTCATTAAACTTTATATAACAAATATTTTTAATATTTAAAAAATAATATAATTTATATATTAAATTTAAAGGAGCGGAGGAGCGCCGCTCCTCCGCTCCAGCCCTAAAAGAAGCTACTCCCGCGCCCGCTCAGGAGGGGCGCTCCAGCTTTTTTTGAAAAAATGTAGCGGCGCTCCGGAGCGCCGCTCTTGTAGCGCCGCTCCTTAACAAGACTGGTATAAATTGATTTTTAAAGTCTACTTTTAATTGATCATGACATAGCCAACTTTATTAAATAAATTGTAGTTGACGTCGAAAGTAACCAAACGGGCGAGCCTAGCTAAAGTGGGCACGGCTCCGGCCAGCAAAATTTTTTGAATAATGTTTTTTATTTTTGCATTGTAACATGTAAAAAATTGTTTGCTTTTTATGATGTTCAAATTCTATAATTATTTAATTAATATCACTTTTTCCTCCTCGTGGGTTTTTTGAATAAGTGGATTCCAAAGATTTTATCTTTTTAATATAAATTCAAAAAGCTGAATAATTTTTGTTATATAGATTAAACTTGCCTATAGTTTTCAATTTTATTTCATTTGAATGATTTTATGCAACTACAAGTGCTAATAGTGAAAATGATGGTGGGTCGCTTGTTGGAAGAAATAAAGCCACGTTTGAGACTGATTATTCTTAAACACGTTTTTTAAATATGATCACATAAATAAATAATTGTTAAATAATGACAAAAATTTGCACTAAAAAGTAGCAAATAAATTAAAAAAATTGGGAAGCGTGAAAGCTGTGCCCGTGATTTGCAAATTAGAGAGCCAATAAGATTTATCAATAATTTTAACAGGTTGGGGCCGGGCTAAATATTTTGCACTGGTGGGCTAATTAAACCTAAAAGTCTCTGCATATCTTTAATTAACATGGCGATTTGGCATATTTATAAAAATTGAAAGGTGGTTATTGCAAATTGCGTTTTTGGAAGAAAATTATCATTATTACTAATATTTTGATTGTATTAGCATCTTCCTCTTCTATTTTCTAATTTAAGATAGTTTTTAAGATAAATAAAATTAATTAGATTTTTTCCATTTTAAAGGGTATAAATAGTCTTATTGTAGATTTTATCTTAAATTAGGTCTCAAATTAATTAATAATAAATAACTATCAGCGCAGTACTAAAGAATCCTATTAATATCATTAATTTTTCCCATAGAATTCGTCAAGAATTTGAATTTTTTATCCCCCCTCTCTTCCCTAAATCACAGTATAGGATTGTTTTCATTTGTGCATCAAAAAAGCTACAGCTCAATAGTCGAGCCGCCTGTCCAATAAAGGCCACGTTCCATCAAAAACCTTAAAACCTGACACCGTATTCGCAGCGTCCGTCCCCGCTTAATTCTTTACAGTAGCACTCAAAATGTTGGTGATCTAGTGACCCTTAACGTCTCTTATTAATAGCGATTCGGCAGAGGATTTTCCAGTGCTTAGGAGCTTAGCTTCACGCTCAGGTCATGAATGGCTCCAGGCTTTTCCAAGTCGTAATCTCGGTTTATTCTTATAAGAAAAAGAAAACCAATTCCGCATCTCTGTAGGCCTTAGACGAGGGTGCAATATATTTATTAAACACTTATGTTCGCTATGCAATAATTCTGTGAACCAAAATGACCATCATGGCCTTCGCTGCAATCGCATATTTCCTGGTACCTTCGCCATGCCGCGGTTAACAAACCTATGCATTATTATTTTACCAAAGCTCGTTTCCCTTCCATTATCAAACCCACAGGCCTCTGATGATAACAAAAGATCCGATGGCCAAACTCTAGCTTCTTTTTAAAAAAGTACTCTGTTTGGCATACGACGTAGTAGCCCTACATCTAACCAAAATAAAAATTCTCTCGCTTCAGTCAAGGCTCTAAAAATTTTCAAGTAATTGGAACTTAGCAAAAATTGCGACAGTCACTCTTACAACTTTAGCCCCCAAGCCTTTAAAACTATTTACAAAATAGGGAAACAAATTTCTTTGGTAACTTAAGATAATTGCAAATATTTTTTTTGTAGGACAGAAAATTGGCATTAATATTTGTAAAGTATAATTCAATATTAATAAGGTTCCAAATATTTGAAATACTCAACTCTTTTTATTTTATTTCCTCAAATATTTTTTAAAACTATAATTACACATATAATTAAAAGATAAATTAATTTATAAATGATTCTAAGAAATCACACACTTCATGTATTTTAAATCCTACATCCTTCACTAAAATTTATTCTTTTAAAGTATCTTATTAACTATACCGTATGTGTTTTGAAATAGTAAATACCAAGCATCAGTGTTTCCCTGTCAAACATTTTTGCTTTAAGTCGGATACAAGGATAAACCTTTATGAAGTTTTATTAAATTCAACAAGGTGGCATAAACATGGCATTCAAAAAATCCTTATTTGGTTTAGATTAATTTAAAAAAACAACAACTGGGGTAATCAATTTTGTTGGTTTTTAAGTTTCTAATACCCTTTGATAATTAATAAATATAATTTTTTTCATCTTTCTTTTGGCTTCAATAAGTTTATTCCACGTTGCAAAAGAATGACTTAAAATATCAGCCTTTAAAATATTACTTATCAGGTTAAATAACATAAATAAACTATATCAAATGTATACCATATTAATGCAAAAGCAAATATTTGAATGATTTAATTTAATGCTTGCTAGTTCACATATCCCGACATGGTCTTAGCCAGGGGGGCGGCCGCTCCCCCCTAAATGGCGAAAAAAATTTTTCAACTCAAAAAGCCCTGAAAATTAAAAAAATTATGTTTTGCCCCCCCCCCACTCCTCATTAAACTTTTGAACGTTTCGCCCCCCCCCCCCCTAATCCAAAACCTGGCTACGCCCATGTATCCCGATATATAAACTTGATCAATAACAAACTTAAATTCTAGGGATCCATAAAAATTGCACGTAAAATTTTTGTTTATTATCTAAACGTTTGTTTATTGTTACGATTCTGAGGTTTTTGAAATATGAAATAAATTAATTGCATGTCGTTATTATTTGAATTAAATAAGGAAATGAGATGGCTGATCGCTTATATAATACAAAAATGTGGATCCTGTAACATTAGCTTACGCAAATTTTTCAGCGGGAAAACCTGTCAGGCCAATTTAACTTTTGTAAACTTTCATGGGATCACTTGTATTGGTTGCGTGCGGATCCTTTAACCCGATTAATTATATGCACCTTCGAATGTTTGAGATAGCAAAAGATTTCTTTTACAAAAAACAAATTAAACTGATTAGAGGGTTCATCTCGCCTGTCAGCGATAAATATCCTAAAAAGGTTGATTTATTTTAAACTTTGTAAATTGTAAACCATAATGTATTAACAATAAAAACTCATTAACCTATTTAGGGACTCATAAATTCAAACCATAGAATATCAATGCTAGAACTTGCTTTGAAGAGCTCTATTTGGATAAAGTAATTATTTGCCAAAAAGTTAGTTTGTATTTTAGACTTAATAAATGGGAGTGTGAACAAGATGCTTGGAGTAAGACTTATGATGTTTTGATGTATTTCAAAAATCATGTCACACATGCAGATGAAAACAACAGTAAATATAATTATCAAGGGTATAAGTTGGTATATAATATTGTTATTAATTAAGATTTGAATTCCAAAATTGTTTTATTGGCTGGGGCAGATCTTTTTCAATCATTTACTATTCCTGGACTTTGGGATGAAAAACATGTAAAAAATTGTGCTTAAATATTTGTACGTATTATTTATGATTAAAGCGATTATAAATATGTATTACCAACTCTTGTGTATGAAAATAAATATTTAGAAAAATTTTTATTATATTTATATGTTAAAACCTAGCAATGTATTTAGAAAACAAACAAAAATTTAAAATTTTCAATTATTTAACTATTTTGTTGTAGATCATAGGCATTGTCAAGGAATTTGGATTGGCCATAATTACTCGTGCAGGAACTGAGATTGAAACAGTATTTGAGAAATTGCTCTTTCTACAGGCTTATAAGGTATATATATGCATTATTATTTTTTTAATATCAAATTAATTTATTATAAGAGTGTAAAAACTACAAATGTAATTTTTAATGCATCTTTAACAATTTTGTTTGCAATTGTTTTAAAATGATGGATTGTTATATAAATATAAAAAGAGCATAAAATGATACCTTTAAAATTACTTATATCATATTTAATTAAAATTACATTTTTTCCATTAGATAGGCATAATTATTTCTGATTTTATCATTAGTAAATCATTTCCTCTATAAAAATAAATGTAGTTAAAAAACTTTTTGCATCATAAACATTTTCAATTTTAAAGAATACCAAACTAACAAAAATATAAGAGATTTAATACTAGGTAAAAAGTAAATTTCTTATGATAATTGTGAATTTCTTATTATTAGACATAATTGCTAAATAATTTATATATTTGAATTATTATTTATTTCATACATTTTCACATGTATTTAAGAAAAGCATATATGAAATATTAAACAAGCAATTTTAGTATTTTTTTTAAACTTAATTGCAATATAATTTTATAATATAAATGCAGTTTGCTCCTTTAACTTAATCACCAATGTTATGGCCTGTTCATTATATATATATATATGTATTTTTGAGGCGATGGGACTCAAATGTGTTTCTTATAATTACTTATGAACACTTTTAATGTGTATATTTATGTCGCAAGAACAGCCCTTTGTAAAATCTCATGGATAATAAATGTAACAAAATTTTTGAGTGTGTATTCTTAAATACTAAGTGTCAAATTACTTATAAATTGTTGTTTTAATATAAAATTTAGGGATAGTAATCCTTTCAATATCAGAATTCATCAAAGTTTTATGTAGACTAGCTGTGCCCGGCCAAGCGTTGCTTTGGCTCAGTCCTTAAGTGGTTAATTAAGTATAAGCTATTAATAAGACTTATCTAAAATGGGGTCATATATGAAATAATTTATAATGTGAAAGGTCCGAATGATTTTATGAACCCACTATTTTTAGTATATATTTATATAATAAGACAAACCAAATGCAAATTCTGTTTTAGTCATCAAATCCGACTAAAATTAAATGTTTTTGAAAAAACTGCTTATTAATGCTGTTACTTATTATACAATAATACCATTATTTTATTTTTCTAGTTAGCTGATTTATTTGAAATACAATTTTCTTTAATATAATAAAATAATTAATTGAAGGATGGATAATTATTAAAAATATGCTTCTATGATCGACCACGTGATAATAATGACAAAAACTGCATAATTTAAATTTTATTTATTTAATTTAAATAGTCTGTTAAACCCCAATAATTTTAACCGTAAACTGTAACATTTTTATTATACTTTTAAATATCTAATTCGAGAAAACTTCAGCTTTGTATGTATGACGTCATTATTGTATATGCTGCTATAAATGAAACTGGACGGGAAATGTCAGATATTTTTAAAACAAAAAGGTATTTTAGGAATCTAAAAAAGCTATTTTACCCCTGGCCTATCTGGGCATCTACGGCTAAATTTTCGCTCGAATCGGATCTGAAGTTTTAGAATTTAGCCCTTTTTTAAAACCAAAAGGCCGAGAAATGTCCGATATTTTTAAAACTAAAAAGAATTTTAGCAATCTGAAAAAGCTATTTTACACCTGGCCGCCCTGAGAACCTACGGGTAAAGTTTCGCGCGAATCGGGCCGGTAGTTTCAGAATTTATTCTCATTTAAATATCTCATTTAATAAAAATTAATGATAGATAATTAATGACATTTATATATAAATAGCATTTACTCAGAATAATCAACGTTGGACTATTTTATATTACATTTGAATTATATATACTTTCATCTTTCTCATTTAAAATATCTCATTTAATGATAATGAGAAAAATTCATCTTCACCTATATATTTTCTCAAATAATCTATAATTTTATTTATTTCAGGTTAATTTATAAATTTTATGTTGTCACCGTTAAGAAAAGATGACGTTTAAGAAATTTAATTCATAAATTTTATGTTGTCTTGTCACCGTTAAGAAAAGATGACGTTTAAGAAATTTAATTCATAAATTTTATGTTGTCACCGTTAAGAAAAGATGACGTCTAAGAAATTTAATTCATAAATTTTATATTGTCTTGTCACCGTTAAGAAAAGATGACGTTTAAGAAATTTAATTCATAAATTTTATGTTGTCTTGTCACCGTTAAGAAAAGATGACGTTTAAGAAATTTAATTCATAAATTTGATGTTGTCACCGTTAAGAAAAGATTACGTTTTACAAACTACTATAAGTGATACACTTTTACTACAGAACTGTCTGTATATTCAAATTTTCGACGAACGCGAGGAGGTGCGTTTGATTGACATTTTATTGAACGTCAAAACGCATAAAACCCAATATCTCGAAAATTAAAAGGAATTTTAGAAATCTGAAAAAGCTATTTTACCCCTGGCCGCCCTGGGAACCTAGGGGTAAATTTTCGCGCGAATCGGGCCGGTAGTTTCAGAGATTAGCCCTTACATACATATATACACTTTACTTTATATATATAGATTACTTTTTGCAAAATAATTTATGCAATTTTTTTAAAGTTTCAAGTTATAGTGAATATGTATTATCATGAAGCATTAAAGATAACTACAAGTTAAATTTAAATGACTTTTTATATTAATTTAGTTTTAAGTCATATTTTAGGTAACAAAAATGAGAATTATATATATATCTAAGCATTTATTAAATTTTTTTTTTATTTATAAAGCTGTCCTTCAATGTGTTCAATATAATAAGTCAATAAAAGAGAGTAATAAACAATATGGTATAATATTCATCTTTTATTAACATATATTGTACTACAGATCACATAACCTTATTATATAATATTAATAATCTATAGGATTAACACATCATTTTAGTAAATTTGGAAATTTTAACACATGTGGGAGAGATTTTAGCACTTCATTAGGTTTGCTTTTCTGCTTAAAGATTAAACCTAAATGTAAAAAATAATTAATATATATTAATTCATTTGTGTCCTTTCTCAATCTACCATTGCCTTTGCTAAACTTTGGGGGCATTTTAATAGACTCTAAACCATTTTCAATAAGTAAAAAGCATCTAACAACTTAAATCTAATTACTTTTAGAAAGGGCTGTTGAGAATCATATCATCATCCTCCTAATTATGAAATTAAATTAAATAACTTATGACATTCTGAAAATATCAGGAACTCTATGGTTTAATATATTAGCTTAGTGATCAATACTAATGGAATTATCAAAGAACTTATCATCCATATTACATGCTATGGAATTTAATTCTAAAGCTTTTTTTATTTTTGGGCAATAATTTTTTAATTAAAGGCATATTGTCAATTTAAATCTTAAACTCATTTTCAGGGTCCACCCACATTAAATGGCTCCACCTTGACCTTGGCCATTATCATGCTGTCTTAATGTAGTAATAACCATAACCAAATCATTCTTCTCACATCTGATTCAGGCTGGACTTTCAGCTGTGCAAATCTTTACACAATATGATTTCCCACTTTGCATTATAGGGATTGCAATTTCATAATATTTGCAATTGCATTAATAGCCAAAGCATTTGAAGCCAAAAAAATTTCCTCTGTGTTCATTTATGTTGCTCTGGTTGTTGTTCAAATATTTCTTTACCTTAAAAGATAATATATATAATAAAAATACTTAATTACCTAGAATGTGGTTGTCGTGAATGAAACTTTTAAAGAACAAGGGCATATTTGTCACCAATTTGAATAAGATTAAAGGACATGACTTAGGCAATTATTTTTTTTTGTAGAGGTTTAATGCCTGTTGAATTGCTTTTGAACTTTTTCCCCCCTTTAACACAGCAATTTTTAATTGATCTATATTTAAATCCTGTTATTATATCTTCAGCATATTGGTCTTTGTCTAATGGTGAAAATTTTCTTCTCATATTCTGCCTCGGCTTTCTGTAAATATAATATTGATTCAAAATAATGTCCAAGAATTTCTTTCTATAACAATATAACATTTCAAAAAGAATTGTACTTACCATCCTTATCAGAGGTCAGGTTTGTTTGGAATTTTCTGCCCAAACCCGGCCCGACTAAATTTTTTAGCTTCATTGCCCGCCCGGGCCCGCCCAAATCCATCTAAGTGTCGCACGAGTTCGCCCGAATCGTTTAAGTTGCCCAAATTGTCGGGCCAGAATTATTAAATTAGCCCGTTAATCCCGAATTTATGCTATTTTGAACATAAGTGAGATTTGTTTAAATTTTTCTGTCCGAACCTGGCCCAATCCAAATTTTTAACTAATTTGCCCGCTTGAATCCTTCTAAGTCTCCGCTCGGCCATGCCCGAATCATTCCAGCTGCCCGGCTTAATTAATTAAATTTGCCCGTTAGACCCTATACCAACGGATGAGCCACATAAGTTGCCTTGATGAGAGGCAACTATATCACATCCTGGGCGGAGTCCTGTTGCAATCCTGAACTCGTTGTTGGAGAAGTGAAGGTCATGAGTCCGACTTGGGATGGCCTTTAACCACTCGTGGCCGGCCCTTGAAGCAAAACTTCTTAAAGCTGGTAACTCCTCCAACGATGCGCCCGATATAGGAGTTTTAAGGGCATGGTCGTAGAGAGGAGTGTTCCAAGTTTTTTGAGAGTTTATGGTAGGGAATGGAGTGGTAGGGTTGGACAAAGAACTCCACATGTCGAGAGGGATTTGGGTGCAGGGATCTGGTTGATCGATTATTTTGTTGATGATTGGTTTGGCTGAAAGTCGACTCGAGATGAAGACCGACAAAGCTAATAGTGAGAGTGATCTCAGGCTCAAACCACCATATTTTGTGGGGAGACACGCTTGTTTCCATTGGGACCCTGTAGAGGAAAGGTTTGTGATTTCCTCGACAATATCTTTGAGTTTTTGGTCGAATAAAGATAGAGCACTGGGATTTAAAAATGAGGTGGATGACCTCAAGATAAAATTTATCTTAGGTAAAGAATAGCAGTTTTTAATTAAAAAGAAAGCCTGATGGGCTGGCAAGTAAAAAAGGAGGGGTTTGATTTCTACTAGTTTTTGTATTGTCTCTGTTAATAACTTGTTACAAGGGTGTGAGCCACCTATGGGAGAAGTGCGTTAGTTCGTTAGGGTAAATATGTTTGAAAGCGTCAAAGCATGGGTCTAGGCTTAAAGGGTGAGGTGAGTATTATTTTTGCAAACCTCGGTCTTGATATGATTTAGATGGAGACCAATTTTTGAGGCTTCGATTAGAGGTGGGCGCGGGCCTAATTTTTTATTTACGGCCCGCCAACTCACGGTGGTATTAAAAAAATCACGGCCACTCACGCTTACCACTAAAATTTTTTTGACCCGACCCGCCCGCTCACGAAAAGCAATATTTTGAATCACGCACGTCACGCCCGAAAATTCATGGTGTTTTTAAATTTTTCAAAATTGGTAACCTATAATTATACACTTTTTTAAATTTATTCTATTTATTTCTATAATACCATAACAAAAAATAAATACAATTTATAAATCGAAATTTTTATTTAAAAAAAGAATAATATCCATGTTTTTTTTTTTTAATTTTAATTGAGTACGCCTTTCCTCCAACAAGCAATTGGCTACAGAAAACAATCTTTCACTAGATGCCGAATTTGCAGGGGCGGATAAAATTTTACTCGCTAATTTTTTTAAAAAAGGAAACGAATTTTCATGCTTCCAAATCAAAATAATATCATTATTATTTGTCTTTTGAGCCATGAATCTTTTAGGTTCATCCTCGCAGCTTTCTTCAATAGATGGTGAGGGTTCATCAGTATCATCTAGAAATTCTCTAAATATTTAAAATTTTAGGTTTCTTGTGAGTGTAGGACGAATTATTTAGGCCCGCGCCCACCTCTAATCGAAGCCTCAAAAATTGGTCTCCATCTAAATCATATCAAGACCGAGGTTTGCAAAAATAATACTCACCCTTTAAGCCTAGACCCATGCTTTGACGCTTTCAAACATATTTACCCTAACGAACTAACGCACTTCTCCCATAGGTGGCTCACACCCTTGTAACAAGTTATTAACAGAGACAATACAAAAACTAGTAGAAATCAAACCCCTCCTTTTTTACTTGCCAGCCCACCAGGCTTTCTTTTTAATTAAAAACTGCTATTCTTTACCTAAGATAAATTTTATCTTGAGGTCATCCACCTCATTTTTAAATCCCAGTGCTCTATCTTTATTCGACCAAAAACTCAAAGATATTGTCGAGGAAATCACAAACCTTTCCTCTACAGGGTCCCAATGGAAACAAGCGTGTCTCCCCACAAAATATGGTGGTTTGAGCCTGAGATCACTCTCACTATTAGCTTTGTCGGTCTTCATCTCGAGTCGACTTTCAGCCAAACCAATCATCAACAAAATAATCGATCAACCAGATCCCTGCACCCAAATCCCTCTCGACATGTGGAGTTCTTTGTCCAACCCTACCACTCCATTCCCTACCATAAACTCTCAAAAAACTTGGAACACTCCTCTCTACGACCATGCCCTTAAAACTCCTATATCGGGCGCATCGTTGGAGGAGTTACCAGCTTTAAGAAGTTTTGCTTCAAGGGCCGGCCACGAGTGGTTAAAGGCCATCCCAAGTCGGACTCATGACCTTCACTTCTCCAACAACGAGTTCAGGATTGCAACAGGACTCCGCCCAGGATGTGATATAGTTGCCTCTCATCAATGCAACTTATGTGGCTCATCCGTTGGTATAGGGTCTAACGGGCAAATTTAATTAATTAAGCCGGGCAGCTGGAATGATTCGGGCATGGCCGAGCGGAGACTTAGAAGGATTCAAGCGGGCAAATTAGTTAAAAATTTGGATTGGGCCAGGTTCGGACAGAAAAATTTAAACAAATCTCACTTATGTTCGAAATCGCATAAATTCGGGATTAACGGGCTAATTTAATAATTCTGGCCCGACAATTTGGGCAACTTAAACGATTCGGGCGGGCTCGTGCGACACTTAGATGGATTTGGGCGGGCCCGGGCGGGCAATGAAGCTAAAAAATTTAGTCGGGCCGGGTTTGGGCAGAAAATTCCAAACAAACCTGACCTCTGATAAGGATGGTAAGTACAATTCTTTTTGAAATGTTATATTGTTATAGAAAGAAATTCTTGGACATTATTTTGAATCAATATTATATTTACAGAAAGCCGAGGCAGAATATGAGAAGAAAATTTTCACCATTAGACAAAGACCAATATGCTTAAGATATAATAACAGGATTTAAATATAGATCAATTAAATATTGCTGTGTTAAAGGGGGGATTCAAATTGTGACTCACTAAGAACTTAAAAAATGTTTTTCACCTTTGAAATTAAGATTTTTAAAAGTTTAGCGGTCGCCCAGGTGACAAATGTCATAATCTATGTTTATGATGCGATTTAAATTTTTTTTTCAAATTGTGACTCACTAAAAACTTAAAAAATGTTTTTCACCTTTGAAATTAAGATTTTTAAAAGTTTAGCGGTCGCCCAGATGACAAATGTCATAATCTATGTTTATTATGGGATTAAAATTTTTTTTTTAAATTATGACTCACTAAGAGCCTATAAAATGTTTTTCAACTTTGAAATTAAGATTTTTGAAAGTTTAGCGGTCGCCCAGGTGACAAATGTCATAATTTACATTTATGATGCGATTTAAATTTTTTTTTCAAATTGTGACTCACTAAGCGCTTAAAAAATGTTTTTCACCTTTAAAATTAAGATTTTTGAAAGTTTAGCGGTCGCCCAGATGACAAATGTCATAATCTACATTTATGATGCGGTTTAAATTTTTTTTTCAAATTGTGACTCACTAAGAACTTAAAAAATGTTTTTCACCTTTGAAATTAAGATTTTTAAAAGTTTAGCGGTCGCTCAGGTGACAAATGTCATAATCTATGTTTATTATGGGATTTAAATTTTTTTTTCAAATTGTGACTCACTAAGAGCTTATAAAATGTTTTTCAACTTTGAAATTAAGATTTAAGTTTAGCGGTCGCCCAGGTGACAAATGTCATAATCTACATTTATGATGCGATTTAAATTTTTTTTTCAAATTGTGACTCACTAAGCGCTTAAAAAATGTTTTTCACCTTTGAAATTAAGATTTTTGAAAGTTTAGCGGTAGCCCAGATGACAAATGTCATAATCTACATTTATGATGCGATTTAAATTTTTTTTTCAAATTGTGACTCACTAAGAACTTAAAAAATGTTTTTCACCTTTGAAATTAAGATTTTTAAAAGTTTAGCGGTCGCCCAGGTGACAAATGTCATAATCTATGTTTATTATGCGATTTAAATTTTTTTTTCAAATTGTGACTCACTAGGAGCTTAAAAAATGTTTTTCACCTTTGAAATTAAGATTTTTGTAAGTTTAGCGGTGGCTCAGGTGCGATTTAAAATTTTTACTAATAAATGGCGAAAATTTTGTATTCATCGGGTTCGGGTTTTAAGGGTATTTTTAAAATGGGTTCGGGTTCCGTAAAACATCGGGTTTTACCCGGCGGGTTCAGAAGTTGGGACGAACCCCTGCGGCAAACTGTTTTTCATCTTAATTTTAAAGGTGAAAAACATTTTTGAGCTCTCAGTGAGTCACAATTTGATCGCATCATAAATGAAGATTATGACATTTGTCACCTGGGGGACCGCTAAACTTTCAAAAATCTTAATTTCAAAGGTGAAAAACATTTTTTAAGCTCTCAGTGAGTCACAATTTGAAAAAAAAATTTAAATCGCTTCATAAATGTAGATTATGACATCTGTCACCTGGGCGACCGCTAAACTTTCAAAAATCTTAATTACAAAGTTGAAAAACATTTTTTAAGCTCTCAGAGAGTCACAATTTGGAAAAAAAATTTAAATCGCACCATAAATGTAGATTATGACATTTGTCACCTGGGCGACCGCTAAACTTTTAAAAATCTTAATTTCAAAGTTGAAAAACATTTTATAAGCTCTTAGTGAGTCACAATTTGAAAAAAAAATTTAAATCGCATCATAAATGTAGATAATGACAATTGTCACCTGGGCGACCGCTAAACTTTCAAAAATCTTAATTTCAAAGGTGAAAAACATTTTTTAAGCTCTTAGTGAGTCTTAATTTGAAAAAAAAATTTAAATTGCATCATAAACATAGATTATGACATTTGTCACCTGGGCGACCGCTAAACTTTCAAAAATCTTAATTTCAAAGGTGAAAAACATTTTTTAAGCGCTTGCCACAATTTGAAAAAAAATTTAAATCCCATCATAAACATATATTATGACATTTACCCCATATATATTTATTTAACCACCTGTACAAAATATTTATACCTAAACTCAAAATGTATATAATAACAAGTCAAGTAAAAAATCAAATATACAATCTCATCTTATTATCGTGCAATCCATCATTTATGCTCAACATGCTTAATTATTTCTTATAAAACTATAATATAATAACTTTATAATATACCATGAGCAAATATTGTAAGTAACTAAAATAGTTTAACAAAAGCAATTCAATCTACTATTTGCTCGAATTTACTGCTCGAGCTCCTGCTAAATTTTTTAACAGATTTGGCTGCTATCGACTAACCTCTCGAGCATTTTTACGTGCTACTGTTAAAACTATTGCACCGAACAGTTAGCTTAGCACTCATTGTGTTAGCATATTACCCAGCTAGTGTTCGTGCTCGAGTTTTTAGTTGAAGCTGCTTAGCAATTTAACAACTATACTCATTAACATCATTATGAAAGGCCAAATCCCCGAAATCTTAGCCCCACATTTCTTCGACGCTACTCTAGTATCATTTTCAAAATCTGATGGCGGAACCCGACCTATAGCAATGGGGTCTGTTCTACGCAGACTCTGTTCCAAACTGATCATAAAACGCATCAAAAGTAAAGCTGTGGAAATCCTAGCACCTACTCGTTTTGGCGTAAAAGGAGGATGCGAAATTGCTTCACACGCGGTAAGAATGTCTCTTACCACCCCAACCCCCTCAGTGATCGCTAAAATTGATTTCAAAATGCTTTCAACTCCATTATCGTTCTAACTTCCTTAATGAAACATACAAACATTTCCCTGAATACTCCGCATTTCTTAATGCATGCTTTTTACCAGTTTCAATATTACAATTTCAAAAACATACCATCAATTCTAGTGACGGTATTCAACAAGGCGACCCTTTAGGGCCGCTTCTGTTTTCCCTTGGCATCAAAACTTTAGTTGATAGCCTTGCAACAAAGTTTAATTTGACTTTAAACATTTGGTACCCTGACGATGGTACCATCCAAGGCGCTCCCGATGATGTTTTTGCCGCTTTGAGAAACCTAGAAATCGAATCAACAAATATCGGACTAACTCTAAATCAATCTAAAACCGAAATTTGTTCATCAAGACCAATTATCTTACACATTAATAGATCCTTCCTCTTTGACCCTACTCGGATCCCCAATTGGAGGCTCTATTCCCATAGTAAAATTGTTACAAGAAACCAGTCGCAAACTAGCAGACATGAAAAGCCTATTTAAACACCTACCTGCCCACCAAACATTTTTTCTAGTAAAACTGCTACTCAGTCCCCAAATTATTGCACAGCTTCCGGTCATCTGCAGTGTTCTCACATCACTAGGCCTTGTCTAAGTTTGATGCAGAACTTAAGTCTTTAACTGAAGAAATACCAATCTAACCCTAGGCTCTACACACTGGCAACAAGCTTCCTTCCAACAAAACTAGGGGGGCTAGGCTTAGGCTCAATAGCCTCCGTATCTCTTTCCGCATTTATATCAAGCCGCTTGTCAAATGAAAGTTTAATTTGACCATTAATCCCACAACATGACAACTTACTCGACGTCGCCTTTCAACAATGGAAGGAATTTTTTAACGTTTCTACTAAATTGCCTGAAGTAAACTCCCAAAAGTGTTGGATTGGTCCCCTGTCTGAGTGCCTCTTAAAGTCTTAATGGCGCTTCGGCAGAAGAACTTCCAGCGTAGGAGCTTAGCTTCACGCTCAGGTCACGAATGGCTCGAAGCTTTCCCAAGCCTTAACCTTGGTCTTCTCTTATCCAACACCGAATTCCGTTTCGCAGTAGGCCTAAGATTAGGATGCAATATAGTGACTGAACACACTTGTTCACTTTGCAATAATTTCGTAAAATCGAATGGCCATCATGGCCTTCACTGTAATCGCAACAAAGCCCGGACTTTCGACATACCGCGGTTAACAAACTTATACATATCCATTTCACCAAAGCTGGTTTCCCCTCAATTCTCGAACCCACAGGCCTCTGTGATGACAACAAACGACCCGTTGGCCAAACTTTAGGTGCTTGGGAAAAAGGACTCAGTTTAGCATGGGACTTTACATGTACTGACGTATTTGCCTCATCTAATCATAACAAAGATCCCTTGTCCTCAGCCGAGGCTCTAAAAATTTCAAAATACTCGGATTAGAGGTGGGCGCGGGCTGTGAAATTACGCGTGCACGGTGGGTCACGGCGTGAATGTGAAGAAATTTTAAATTATTAGGCGTCACGGGCCTTTCCAAAATTTTCCCCGTGCGTGAGTGGGCGTGAACACAAATTTCCATAAATCACGGAAATTTTAATTTTTAAAATTGTTTTTTATTAATATAAATTTGCAGATTTATAATTTTAAAAAATATATATATTATTTAATTTAATTTAGTTTTTTTAAAAAAAAGATTAGTTTTTAAAAACAAATAATCTTTCGCATTTTATAAACAACATCCGAGTGAACCTATTTTTACTTTTGCTAGCTTTTTCTTTTAGAATTTATATGCTCAAATTCAAATCAAATTTATCAACAAGCTTATTTACATGTATATAGTGAATAGTGATCTTCTTTCAAATAATTTTTATTATATATACTATTTTACAATGAAAATGTAATTCTTCGCATTAAATTATAAATTTTAGTATTTACAAATGTCATTGAAAGTTTTTACTTTTTATTATTTGTAAAAAATGCTTTAATGTAATGTATGAGTATGAGTAGTGAAGGAGTAGAATTTATAATATTATATTAATATATAATAATTATTAATTGCTATGCAATTTATGGGCTCGTTTTTGGTTGTCCGTTGATGTCCGTTGTCCTTTACCCTATCTATTTGCATTGGGTATATTAGGTTATCGGGTTTTTAAATTAATGCATGAGAAAGAGGTGCCCCACCCCTCATCTCTATCAAGAGGTGCCCCACCCCTCATCTCTATCTCCCTCGCTTTCGGGCGGGGTCGGGTTTTAATTGCTACGTTAAATTAATGCATAAGTATATCTATATTTAAATTTTGGTAATTGCTATGCAATTTAACTTTGGGGTTAGAATCCCGGAGTTTTTTTTGACTCTTATGATTGTTCTTGTTACTATCATTGATAATAAGACTTTTTGGCCGTCCGCTGGCTGCTGACCAATGAAAAAAATGACCATTGGCCAAAATGTGAATCCGAGTTTATTTTTTCGTTTTTTTTTTTACTATTATGATTGTTCCTGTTACTACCATTGCTAATATGACTTTTTGGCCGTCCGTTGGCTGCTGACCAATGGAAAAAAATCACCATTGGCCAAAATGTGATTCGAAATTTTTTTTTTCGTTTTTTTTGACTATTATGAATTTATATCCACTTTTACCGTGTCCTGGCTGCTGACCAATGGAAAAAAATGACCATTGGCCAAAATGTAATTCGAAAATTTTTTTTAGTTTTTTTTGACTATTATGAATTTATATCCTTTTTTACCGTGTCCTGGCTGCTGACCAATGGAAAAAATTGACCATTGGCCAAAATGTGATTCGAAAATTTTTTTTAGTTTTTTTTTGACTATTATAAGTTTATATCCACTTTTACCGTGTCCTGGCTGCTGACCAATGGAAAAAAATGACCATTGGCCAAAATGTGAATCCGAGTTTATTTTTTCGTTTTTTTTGACTTATGAATTTATATCCACTTTTACCGTGTCCTGGCTGCTTACCAATGAAAAAAAATGACCATTGGCCAAATTTTATATATAACCTAAAAATTTATTATAGATGGTCTAACAGACAGCCAACTATGTAATATATATTTTTAACCTTATAAATGCATATATATTTTTTTATTGGGTTAATATATTTCATTTAATTAGATTGTGATTTCATAGAAAACCTAAAAAGTAATATTTAAAAAAATAATATAGGTATTAGATTCTAATTTACGATAAAATATATCGATAGAAACTAACACAAAATTCGAAACCTCCTTCAAAGGTATAATCATAGCCCGTTATTTCTAATTAAATTAATTCTACTATTAAACTCAAACACGAATTGTACTTTATTAGATGGCGCGCGTAAGTTTATATAATTAGTAAAATTTTTCTACGTGTCATAGATATTACACCGCACGTGTGGCAGGGAAATGTCCGATATTTTTAAAATGAAAAGGTATTTTAGGAATCTGAAAAGGTTATTTTACCCCCGGCCGCCCTGGGCACCTACGGGTAAAGTTTCGAGCGAATCGGGCTGGTAGTTTAAGAATTTAGCCCTTTTTTAAAACTAAAAAAAAACTTTTTTTTTTACATTAAATTAATTGTTTTTGTTAATACCATTGATAATATGACTTTTTGACCGTCCGCTGGCTACTGACCGACGAAATATATTGATTTTCTAAACATAAAACACAACTTTATTAATTCATTATCTATATAAATAACATAATAACTTCTACTATTTTAAAGCCAGCATGGTATAGTGGTTATAGCGCCGGCTTGGGAACTGGAGGTGTGGGGTTCAAGTCAGGGAGGGGACAAATTTTTTTTTTTAATTTTTTTAAATTAAATTAATATTTGTTCATGTTAATACCAATGATAATATGAATTTTTGACCGTCCGCTGGCTACTGACCAATAAAAAAATGACCATTGGCCAAATAAATCGAAATTTTTTTTCGTTTTTGAATTGGTTAACATTGATAATTACCCTATGTCCTCCCCTACAAGGGCCTATAACTAATTAACTAATTATTTTGCATCTAATACCCCCTATAGGCATTCTCGCCCCTTCCCACCTTTCTCGCCCATAAATTGCATAGCAAATATGCTACGTTTATACGGAGTATAGAAGAGTTCCCCCTTCCCCTCTTCCCTTCCCCTACTCCCCTTCCCTTCTCCCCCTTCCCACGAGGGCCGAAGGCCCGAGTTTTTAATTGCTATGCAATTTATGGGCTCGTTTTTGGTTGTCTGTCCGTTGTCCGTTACCCTCCCTATCTATTTGCATTGGGTATATTAGGTTATCGATTTTTTAAATTAATGCATGAGAAAGAGGTGCCCCACCCCTCATCTCTATCAAGAGGTGCCCCACCCCTCATCTCTATCTCCCTCGCTTTCGGGCGGGGTCGGGTTTTAATTGCTACGTTAAATTAATGCATAAGTATATCTATATTTAAATTTTGGTAATTGCTATGCAATTTAACTTTGGGGTTAGAATCCCGGAGTTTTTTTTGACTCTTATGATTGTTCTTGTTACTATCATTGATAATAAGACTTTTTGGCCGTCCGCTGGCTGCTGACCAATGAAAAAAATGACCATTGGCCAAAATGTGAATCCGAGTTTATTTTTTCGTTTTTTTTACTATTATGATTGTTCCTGTTACTACCATTGCTATTATGACTTTTTGGCCGTCCGTTGGCTGCTGACCAATGGAAAAAAAACACCATTGGCCAAAATGTGATTCGAAATTTGTGAATCGAAATTATTTTTTTTGTTTTTTTTTGACTATTATGATTGTTCCTGTTCCTACCATTGCTATTATGACTTTTTGGCCGTCCGCTGGCTGCTGACCAATGGAATAAAATGACCATTGGCCAAAATGTGATTCGAAAATTGTTTTTTCGTTTTTTTTTGACTATTATAAATTTATATCCACTTTTACTGTGTCCTGCCTGCTGACCAATGGAAAAAAATGACCATTGGCCAAAATGTGATTCGAAATTTTTTTTCCCGTTTTTTTTTGACTATTATGAATTTATATCCACTTTTACCGTGTCCTGGCTGCTGACCAATGGAAAAAAATGACCATTGGCCAAAATGTGTTTCGAAAATTTTTTTTCGTTTTTTTGGCTATCATTGACTTATAGAGTATCTGTTGGTACTGACCAATGGAGAAAATTTTATCACGCATCAAAATTTTCTAAATTTTATTATCGCGCAACAAAAATATGGGGGACAGGTTGCATTATTTTTTATTCAATTTTTAATATATATATTTTAATTAATAGGATTATATATAAAATTAATTTAATATGGTAAATAACTTAATATTAGACTTATACATTTTATATATTGAAATGGAGCACGAATTTTATCACTATCAAGTTGTCCTAAATAAATAAATGGGCTTAAAACTAAAAAAAAACTTTTTTTTTAAATTTTTTTTACATTAAATTAATATTTTGTTTTTGTTAATACCATTGATAATATGACTTTTTGACCGTCCGCTGGCTACTGACCGACGAAATATATTGATTTTCTAAACATAAAACACAACTTAATTATTTCATTATCTATATAAATAACATAATAACTTCTACTATTTTAAAGCCAGCATGGTATAGTGGTTATAGCGACGGCTTGGGAACTGGAGGTGTGGGGTTCAAGTCAGGGAGGGGACAAATTTTTTTTTTTAATTTTTTTAAATTAAATTAATATTTGTTCATGTTAATACCAATGATAATATGAATTTTTGACCGTCCGCTGGCTACTGACCAATAAAAAAATGACCATTTTTCGTTTTTGAATTGGTTAACATTGATAATTACCCTATGTCCTCCCCTACAAGGGCCTATAACTAATTAACTAATTATTTTGCATCTAATACCCCCTATAGGCATTCTCGCCCCTTCCCACCTTTCTCGCCCATAAATACAATTTAGCACATGTAAATTTTTTGATATATCTTTATGATACCTGTGACAGTTTTAGATGCGCGGTCGTTACAGGCAATAGCGGAGCTATTGCATGTCGCTGATAGTTTCGTCGTAAGGATTTTTTTAATTTTTATTATTATTTCCCATTAATTTCTATGTAAAAATTTTTAATAATTTCTATGCAATTTTTTATTATAAGCTACAATAGGAATTATCCCAATTTAATAACATTTTACCTTAACCAAAAGTAAGTTTTTAAATTTTACCATTTTTAGATGCGCGTTCGTAACAGGCAATAGCGGAGCTATTGCATATCGCTGGTAATTGTGCCATTTTAGATGCGCAGACGTAACAGGACGCCTAAATTAATTACTATTTTTAACAAAGTTTTCCATTATTACTAACCAAAATTTATTGAGATGGACCTTTTGCATATCATTTTAAGAAAGATGTAAAATAATAAAAATTAGGTTTCCTCATTTTAAACTAGATTTTGTTTTGGTTCAAACAGTTTAACTTAAAAATGAAATGGTTGCATTTTTTCAAGCTTTATATTTTAATGTATTCAATCTTCTCGGAACTTTTGGTAATAATCCAGCCTCCTTATGCTGACCCCACTTCTTATGTATATACCTTATCTAATCTCTGTTATTTAACGCCTCTTTTATCATTTAATAAACATTAATCTCTCCTTCAATAATTTAATCTTTCATTTAATAAACATTAATCTCTCCTTTTTAAATACATTTTTAATATATTCCAAATGTCTTTGTATAATGTTATGTTTTCCATATGAACCTATTATAAATGACGTCTAACTCTATAATTCAGTACACTTTTAAAAAACATTTTATCGTAAAAATATGTTTATCAAAAATGAAATTTAATTGATCAGACAGGGACATGGACGTAGCCAGGTTTTGGTTTGGGGGGGGGAGGCGAAACGTTTAAAATTTCAATCAGGGGGGGGCCAAACCTACAATTTTTAATTTTTACGGGTTTTTTCATTGAAAAATTTTATTTTCGTCATTTAGGGGGGTTTTCTTATTTGAACTAAAGGTCGACTAAGCAAAACCCAGGCAAAACTAGTCCCCCCCACTAAATGACAAAAAATTTCAATAAAGCTTCCTCCAAGAGTTACATTTTAGCCCCTTCACCCTCCTAACCTAAAATGTTTAACCTAATTTCATTAATTAAAAAATAAAAAATAAAGATGATATTTATATTTTATCCAGCCGATATTTATACACTTAACTCATTTATATTTTCCCGCTTCGTCAAATTGTAAATCAAAATAAAATTTTACGTTTTTTTGGCTAACATTGATACCTACCTATGCCCGTCAGTCCAATTCTTTTGCATTTAATACCCCCCTATAGGCATTCTCGCCCCTTCTCACCTTTCTCGCCCATAAATTGCATAGCAAATAAGCTACATTTATACGTAGAATAGATGAGTCGTCTCCTCTTCCCTTCCCCCCCCCCCCTTCCCTTCTCCCCCTTCCCACGAGGGCCGAAGGCCCGAGTTTGTTTCTTTATTAACAATTAAACTCGAAGATCTAGAGTATTATTAGACCCAACAAAATACAACAACCAATGAAAAATAATATATCAATGGAAATATGGTAATACAGAAATCTAAATATGTTTTATATTCATTTATTTTCATTTATCTTTTAATTGCTATGCAATTTATGGGCTCGTTTTTTGGTGTGCGTCCGTTGTCCGTTACCCTCCCTATCTATTTGCTTTGGGTATATTAGGTTATCGCTTTTTTAAATTAATGCATGAGAAAGAGGTGCCCCACCCCTCATCTCTATCTCCCTCGCTGTGTTATTTTTTAAATTAATGCATAAGAGGTGCCCCACCCCTCATTTTTATCTCCCTCGGTGTGTTATATATAGGATTTGTTAAATTATCTATTATATAATAAACATAAATAAAAGTTGTTTACTTTTAATGCTATGCAATTTAACTAGTTATATAATAAACATAAATAAAAGTTGTTTACTTTAAATGCTATGCAATTTAACTAGTTATATAATAAACATAAATAAAAGTTGTTTACTTTTTAATTGCTATGCAATTTAACTAGTTTTGGGGTTAGAATCCCGGAGTTTTTTTGACTCTTATGATTGTTCTTGTTACTATCATTGATAATAAGAATTTTTGGCCGTCCGCTGGCTGCTGACCAATGAAAAAAATGACCATTGGCCAAAATGTGAATCGAAATTATTTTTTTCGTTTTTTTTGACTATTATGATTGTTCCTGTTTCTACCATTGCTATTATGACTTTTTGGCCGTCCGCTGGCTGCTGACCAATGTTATATAATAAACATAAATAAAAGTTGTTTACTTTTAATTGCTATGCAAATTAACTAGTTTTTGGGTTAGAATCCCGGAGTTTTTTTTGACTCTTATGATTGTTCTTGTTACTATCATTGATAATAAGACTTTTTGGCCGTCCGCTGGCTGCTGACCAATGAAAAAAATGACCATTGGCAAAAATGTGAATCCGAGTTTATTTTTTCGTTTTTTTTTGACTATTATGATTGTCCCTGTTACAACCATTGCTATTATGACTTTTTGGCCGTCCGCTGGCTCCTGACCGATGGAAAAAATGACCATTGGCCAAAATGTGAATGGAAATTATTTTTTTCGTTTTTTTTTGATTATTATGATTGTTCCTGTTCCTACCATTGCTATTATGACTTTTTGGCCGTCCGCTGGCTGCTGACCAATGGAATAAAATGACCATTGGCCAAAATGTGATTCGAAAATTGTTTTTTCGTTTTTTTTTGACTATTATAAATTTATATCCACTTTTACTATTGTGCTGGCTGCTGACCAATGGAAAAAAATGACCATTGGCCAAAGTGAGCATCAAAATTTTTTTTTCCTTTTTTTTGGCTATCATTGACTTATAGAGTATCTGTTGGTACTGACCAATAGAGAAAAAGTGACCATTGGCCAAATTTTTGATTTTTTTAATTAAAAATTGTTCAAATTCAACAAAAAATTTCTCCCAACAATTCTGCAAATTCTTAACATTGTGTTGTTTTATAATATAATGTTTGTTAGACCCATAATCACTAAAGGCCATAAAAACTAATGTAATACGCAACTAGAAGCAAACACTAAATCTAACCCTAACCCTTGCCTATATTACATTTTGCCTATATTACATTTTGCCTATAATGGAAAATTTGTATAAATAATTAATTAATCATTAGGCATTTAATACCCCCCTATAGGCATTCTCGCCCCTTCCCACCTTTCTCGCCCATAAATTGCATAGCAAATATGATACATTTATACGAAGTAGAGATGAGTCGTCCCCCCTTCCCTTCCCCTCTTCCCTTCCCTTCTCCCCCTTCCCACGATGGCCGAAGGCCCGAGTTTATTATTTATACTAATCATACACAAAGCAGTGGTGAGGGAGATAATAATGAAATAATTGAGATGGACATGATTTCAAAATCGGAGATGTTAACTAAAATAAGCAGGAAAGACATTGATATTGAATTTAAAGCTCCAGAAAACAGAAAAAGCAAGATATTGGATAATTTCTTAACAATTTATTATAAAGGTACCTTACAAAATTTTGTAAAATGTACAAGTTGCCAAACGTGATGTCATATAAATGTAAAACAGGTACTGCCAGTTTATTAAGACATAAATGTGTCATAAAAAATACAAAAAAACATTCTGATCAGACAATATATAATATGTTTAAAAGACAAATGTTAGATAAATCAAAAGCAGTTTTACAAAAAAATCAGTTATATTTTAATTGTTATATGTAAAGATCTACGACCTTTAAATGCTACAGAAAGTGAAGGATTTTATAAGCTTGGCCAAGAGTTAATTAATGTTGGTGTTGCATATGGACAACAAAATATAAAAGATATACTTGTTAGTAGAAAAACTCTTATGAATACAGTAGCTCCAAAAATATATGAAGAAATTAAAATTAAGTATTTTCTATTAACGAAGAGCATTCTTTAACAAATTATATATGTTTTACCCTGGTTTTGGATTAAACAATTTAAAAGGGTGTTATTTAACTGCTAAGTAAATAATTACAAATTGCTAAGTAATTTAGGCTAAGTATTTTAATTAAAGTGCTAAGTATTTTATTAAAAAACACTAAGTATTTTATGCTAAGTATTTTAATCTAAATGCTAAGTATTTTAATCTGAATGCTTAGTATTTTAAAGGAAATGCTAAGTATTTTATTTTTAAATGCTAAGTATTTTATTTTTAAATGCTAAGTATTTTATTTTTAAATGCTAAGTATTTTATTTTTAAATGCTAAGTTTTTTATTTTTAAATGCTAAGTTTTTATTATTAAATTGCAGAGTTTTTATTTTGATATGCTAAGTTTTTTTTTATTAAAATGCCAAGTATTTTATTAAAAAATCTAAATTATGAGTTTTAATCAAAATGATGAGTATTAAAAAAATATAAGATAATAAGGTTTTAAAGCTAAAAGGGAGAAGTTTTAATGGTAATAATTTTAAAGAAAATGTTTAATTTTTAAAAATGCTACGTTTTCTATTTTAAAGTGCTAAGTTATTAAAGTTTTTTAATTCAAAGTTTTATTTATGACACAAAAAGTGTTGAAATTTGAAGTTAAGTTTTAATGGGATTATTTTAATGAATTACCAAAATTTATAGTTGAAAAATATAATATTTCAATTTTATATTGTTATAATGAAAATAATTTATTTTAGATTTGAATGAAAAAATTATGATTATTTATTTGTAGGTGAAGAAATACCCTTCATGTTCTATAATGACTTCATATATAAAATAATCTAAATAGCCAATAGGATAATTGATAGAGATTTTATTCAACTACAATAAACCCTAACCCTATACCACAACTATTTTATCCCCAAAAACAGCTTTAAATGCATTATGAATTGCACTGGCTCATCAATGACAAGAATTTCAAAGCTGCATTTTTAATACTTAATTTCATGACCTCATTAGTCAAAATTTTAAACATGAATTTAAAATCAACAGCCAGTTTTATTTGTTTAAATTTATAAAATCTTTACTTAGCATAATTTATTTAAATACTTAACAAATAATTTAAATACTTGGCACAATTTATTTAAATACTTTACAATAATTTAAATACTTAGCATAATATATTTAAATACTTAGCAATAATTTAAATACTTAGCATAATATATTTAAATACTTAGCATATAATTTAAATACTTAGCAAAACATTAAAATACTTAGCAAATAAATAAAATGCTTAGCAAATAAATAAAATACTTAGCAAAACAATAAAATATTTAGAAAAATTTATTTAAATACTTAGCAAATGAATAAAATACTTAGCATTTGAATTTAATACTTAGCATTAATTTAAATACTTAGCAAACGAATTAAATACTTAGCAAATGAATAAAATACTTAGCAATGACGCTAAAAATACTTAGCAATTTGAATTAAATACTTAGCAAATAATTTGTTGTGAAAATCATAGATAACTGGGTGAGCTTGGCCCACAAGGACCTTATGCTATTATGATACCCCTCCAACTAATAACTTGTCGAAGTTCTGTTGCATTAAGCCTTTGCCAAATTTCATAAGGAAAAAAGGCACTAGGTCAGACCCAAGTTTTATTTAAAAAATTCTTATAAAGTTTACTACAACAGGATAATTAATGATGAATTCAAAAACATCCATCATATCAGTCTCCTTAAAGATGGCAGAGCCAGTGTTCGTATAACCAACATCTTAAATTGAGATCATTATGTAGTAATAACGTATCCTCAATGGATAGCCTCCTTTATTAGGCTTGGGAAAAATGAAACAAACACCCTAAGTTAGATAATGATATAATTAAGAAAGCAATTACCTCTAACAATCACATCAGGAAACCAATTGCGCAACTGAATGCTGGCCATTTCATAATCCACTTGAGCATAAGTAGGGTTAAATAACAAATCATATTCCAAACAAATTTCTTTCAGTTTCTTGAATAACATTACGTAGGTCAAACATGTTTTATTGGGCAATAAAGCATGCACAACCTGGATCATATTATTTCGATAATAGAAATGTTTTGTGTAAATTTAAAAATATAAAGTTATATTAATTAATTTATTTAACCGAATAAAGGAGGACACACATAATATATTCCGTCTGAATATAAGTTCCCCGATGAACACATTTTTTTAATGTGGGTTTAATATTAATAGTCGATTCTGTCAGTTCCAATTAAGCTATACTTCGGATGACATCGGGAAAGTTTTAATTTTAGCTTTCCCAGGGCACCCCACGATCCAAGGGAGGAATATGAGTACCTAATCTCCTGTAGGGATATAAAAAGCTCAGTACTTGCCCCTGTCGAAGGAAAAGCTAAGCAAATTTTATCATAGGGTCATTGCCCAAAGGCTACGTTATGTCTCGCACTTATTGCGCTTTTTATATTCCTAAGAGTAATTCCTCCTTTGGACTGTTGGGTGCACGGAGAAAGCTAAAATTAAAACTTTTCCCTATATCACCCGGATTATAGCCTCACCGACAATGTTAAAAGAATTTTGCTCTGAAACTGGCATATCGACTCTTAATCTTTGGTGCGCTCACACTTTTGAAAATAACGTGGTCATCGAAGGTAAGGCGTGGCTGCACAGGCACCGCCTCCGACTTGCATGCCCCTACCAAAAAATACATTGTGTCCCTCGTTATTCGGTCAAGTAAATTAATTATTATAATATTAAACATAATTTTTAGGCTTACACAATACAATATTGATATCACTTATAATCCCGGTAGTCTATGCTTGATTATCCCATAAAGCATGTTCGACTTAGGTAATGTTATTCAGCAAACTGAAAAAGATTCGGTCTGAATATAATTTGATACTAAACCCAAATTATGCTCAAGCTGACGCTGAAATGGCAAGCATTTAAGCCCTAAGCGAATGCGTTCCTGGTGTGATTGTGAGAGGTATTTGCTTTCTTATATATACATTTTTCTAATTTAGATTTTTCATTTTTTCCTAGCCTTTTTTAGGAGGCTAGGGGAAGAGGAAATACGAACCCAGTACGTAATATCCTTACTTTAGGATTTTGGTTAGATGAACTCTATGAACTTAAGTATACAATGTAATCTGATGATATAAAATCAATTGTTGATATGAAGGATTTTATAAGATTAAGTCTACTTGTCAAAAAGGACCAAAAGACATTATTTTCGCCTCTTCGTACCCAAATATTTCAAAAATTTGACCTAAAGGGAAAAAATCATATTAAAAATCCTGTCAGAATTTGCTAACTGTTTTTCGGTTAAATTCACAAGTCCATTTTTTGTTGAGTCGTATTATTAATCTCTTCATTTTTTATTGCTTAGAGCAGAGTAATACTAAATAATTTCGTAATTAGCGCGTTTATGTTCAATAAAAATACTTCACTGAATTTGTAATTTTTTTAATAATCAATTTTATCCAATCCCTATAATTTCCATTAAATAAAGCTCTAATATTGAATAATTTAAATATTAGCTAATTCTAGTAATCCTATTTTATATTTAAATAAAACATCTTAAAAATGCTAAAAACAATTTTCGAATCTTATTTAAATCATTTTTTATTATAATACGGGTGATGCGCGATGCGATTGTAAAAACATATATTTTGATATTTCATCTTAATATTCTAATAATTCTATTTCATTTATAAGGTAGGGATCACGCAAGCGATTTATAATGGAATTTATGCTGTGATATTTTCTATTTATAGAAAACACTTGCTTTCCCTGGGTGATATGTAATAAATTAATATCACATTTGGATTGAAGACTAATTAAACAATGAACAGACTTATGGATCGTTGGATGAGCGTGGCCCACAAGGATTTTTAGGCTGTTGTGATAGCCTTCTAAGTGATTATTCGTTCTGGGGCCGTTAATCCTTTACCATATTAAATAAGGGAAATTTGCGGAGGGCCAGACCGAAGTTGTGTGAATATAATCGAAAAATCTTTCATCTTATCGTTCGATAAGACTAATGGATCATTCCTAAATGTTTTTAAATTGATCGATCGTATTGTCGTATCCAACGTTCAAATAAGAATTTTTTTGTATTCATAAAGCTTGGGTCTGATAGTGCCACTTTTCCTTATTCGGCAAAGGCTTAATGCAACAGGGCCCCGAACGAATCATCATTTGGGAGGGTACCATAACAGCATATGGTCCTTGTGAGCCAGCCTCATCCAGTTATCAACAATTTTGTTCATTGTTTAATTTAAAACCTAGGTAAAAAAGATATAAATCTGTTACATAATGCTCAAGGAAAGAAGGGTTTTTTTGTAAATAGAAGTTATGATACCATGTTGTAATATAAATTGCTTGATACAATCTTACCTTATCTATGAAATAGATGTATTTGAATATTTAAATTAAATATCACTTTATAAGGTTCTACAATGCGCATCTCAATAATTTTTAATTCACATTTTTACCACATTTTCTATGCACTAAGTATACACAGCTGTTCTGCCAAATTGAAATCAATATAACCAATACAAAATTATGTATACTTGAAAGACTCTGCACAACTTAGCCCACGTGCAACTTTATTTTTGCACTTCTCTATGTTTAAAGAATATATGCTTTAAATAACAATTAAAACTTTTCAATATTTTTTACTGATCTACATCACATTTATCCCTTCATCCTTATTCCCTAGCAAGACTAATATAGAAGCATATACAGAAGCAATGCGAGAATTTAAGACACGCTATTTTACATTTCTATATCTCTTGCAATTTACAATTACAAAACCTTACACAGTCATGAAACTGAGAGATCAATCTAATATAATGTTTTCGTGCATTCTTTTCAATCAAGTTTGTGGAATAACCAAGAAAGACACCTAACTATTCTTTTGGAAAGACATTCTTTTTATAATTGGCCATAAATCTAAAGGTGGATATTTCTTATATTTGGTGCATACAAATATAACCTCATTGCAAATTCACCCACACCTATACGTTCAGATGATTCCAAAAACTTCAACCTTCTAATTCTTGTGGCAAAAGTTTACATACTATTATTCTTATTAAATATTTATTTACAAAAGACATTCCATGTCAAATCGATCATAAAAGGCGTTTTTCGGCGGACTTCCTCAGAATTTTATAAAATTTGGTGGAAATGTTAAAACTAGTAAAACTATTAATTTTCGAAAAATTTAGCTCATTTGGACCACTACTTTTCGAGTTGTGGGCGCTCAAAGGTCGAAAATCGAGCTTTTAAAAAATCGGTTTCATTACGCTCTAATTAATAAAATTTATAGGTTATTGGTCCCCAAATCGTATAATCTTGTTGTAGAGATAGGTAAAAATAAAAAATAAATTTATTGATTGGTCGGTCATCTTAAAATAGCCGATATGCCCAAAATAGCATAATTGTTGAACCCTCTCAAACCATTTCAAATTTAAGACAAATATTTTATACTATCTATTAATCAAATTAAATAAAAGAAAAAGTTGGCCGGCCATGAAAGGGTTATAAATTGTTAAAAGGGCTATTTTATTATTTGGCGCCAAAATGATTCTCTAAAAATGTTTTTTTGCTCATTTAGTATTCATATTATTTTAATATATCTATCTTAATATTGAAGGATAACATTAATTTCAGCCCTTCTGGTGCAGATATTCCTAATCTAATACATCATCAAACCTACTATACCACAAATGACATGACATGGAGCAGAGCCTTTTTATCTCAAGCATTCCCACCAACCATATCCAGAATTCCAAAGGGGGCCCGGGCGTGCATGCAACAATTTTTAATAAACTTACTTAACAATATTATTTCAATCCCTCACAACCTATCCTATTAAGAAATTATTTAAATTTTTTTTTACATTTTATCCATTCCTTAAGACAAGGAAGCAAATGTCACTCATTAAACAATCAGTTTTAAATTTTGATAGTCAAAACAGCCCTCCAGCATATAACATGCATAGAAAGAAATTCCAAATACTAACCTTCAAACAAAAAGTGAATATAATCTAGAAAAATTCACTCATTCAACATCAAAAGTGCAATGAGATACCTTGAAGACAATTTATTTTTGAGTCCTTCACAAAAAATAATATGAAGAATTGGTTCTCGAGCATCCCCAGAGTCTATCGTTTAATTACCTATCGCCCTCGCAACCTTCAGATATTGTTTTAAGTCATCAGACATTCGAGATGCCATCTTATCCTTTCCTATGGATTCTGCAGGTGGTCTCGACGGCATAAAACCAATTTTTTAAAAGATCTTATAACAATTGATAATAATAACTCCTCCATCTTACCAGACTTACTCACCAAATTTTGTAACCTTTTAGTCAATGGGAGTATACCTAAAGAAATAACGCCCATAGTCTTTGGAGCTAAGAGGCCGCCAATTCAGCCAGGCCATATCGGCGGTCTCTTTCGAAGATAAATTAATTTGTTCGGCGATCAAACCCATATTGACCCCTACTTTAATTCCGCATCAACTAGGCTTTGGGGTCAAAGGAGGGTGCGAGATAGCTACCCATGCAGCACACTTAGCCCTGGAACACCTCCCTCTGGGTGACTTCTTTATAAAACTGGATTTTAAAAATGCTTTCAATAGCATTCGCCGCACAGCCTTCATTAATGATTTTATCATGCTTATTCCCCGATACACCAACTAAATTTTAAGTTACGGATGTCCTTCGATTTTGAAATTTGGAGAATTCTTCCTTGAAATCGCAGAAAGGATCCAACAAGGTGACCTCCTAGGCCCCCCTTTATTCTGCTTGGCTATAAATCACCTAATTAACGAAATTAACAAACATTGTAAACTCACCCTTAATGTCTGGTATCTAGATGACGCCACTTTTGTTGGCACTCCTGACATATAGTCCAAGCACTATATGTAATACATGCTCCCCACTTTAAGCTAATGTTAGAATGCCTCTAAAAGTGAAATATATTCTGACTTGGATAATATTCACCCAAAGTTTTTTGACTGTTAAAATTAAAAAAGACAATATGTACCTTTCTTCTTTAAAAACCAAATTAGACATTTTTAAATCTATGCCCTCTCATCATTCCTTTGACATTATAAAAAATTATTACAACATTAGCAAAATTTTATTCTGCTTCCGCTGGACGCAAGCTTTTTTATTTAAAGATGTTTTATACAATTATGAACACTTTTTTAAATCCACACTTGAATTAATTTTAAATAGTTCTTTTAACACGAATACTTGGCTTCAAGCCACTCTTCTTACAAAATCCGGCGGTCTAGGTATTCGCTTCCCAACTGCGATTCCCTTAGCCGCCTTTATTTCCTCTTTCTTTCTTTTAAATAATATATTAACGATCTTGTCTCTTTCTCACTCAACCCCTCTATCAATCAAGCCTTATCTCTATGGAATGAGAATGTCAATTTAGGAGTTGACATTCCACGTCCGTTACTTACCTTCTCTTGACATGCGACGCCAAACAGCATTGCAATCTTAGGTCATTGGCTTTCGACCAATCCGGTCATGAATGGCTGGAAGCTTACCCTTGTAAGTTTTCGGGAATGTTTTTGGAGAACCCTACCCTGTCCTTCAACATAGCCCTCCGCTTGGGCTGTAAATACACGTCCCCATACCCCTGCAGGCTTTGGTAGATGAGGAACGCGTCACCCTCTGCATTGTAAATATAACAAAAGCCGGTATAGTAGACATTAAAAAATAAATACACTGCTTCAAGCTGCCCTCAAACGGGCAAAAGTTCCTTCCATCCTTGAACCGTCAGATCCCTCTCTCGAAGGGCGGATGCGTCCTGACGGTTCGTCACTTATCCGATGGGACAAAGGCCTTTTCTTAAAATTGGACTACACCTGTATTGACCTGTTTGCCCCCCTCCAACGATACTCACGACCCCCTAGGATCGGCAGAACATCGTAATCCTTGAAATACTCAGCTTTATCGCAAACCTCCATTTTTATTCCTATCGTCTCGTCGTGCTCAGGGACGTTTGGGAAGAGCGCATTAATTTTTTTTAAAGAACTCAATAAACGCTCGCCCACTTCTAAAATATCGAATAGTTTTTTACTAAGACAATTAATTGCCATTGCGATTGCTAAATCCAATTTTTATTCTTTGATGGATTCAATGCCTATTCTTAACGAAGATGAAGAAACGGATAATGTGTTTTAATCTTTTTTTTTTATAAATGTTGTCTTGTATCTTTTTATTAATACCACTTTATTTTTTAAACTTTTTTTTTAATAAAGCATGTCAATTCAATAAAAAATCAAGAACATCATATACGTTTAGCCAAATATAAGTTTAAAAAATATCTTAAAGTAAGAAAATATAAGCTAAATAATGGTTAAAAATTATTTATAAGATCAAAATAATTTGCTTTATTTCTACGATAAATTCTTAAAATTAATTTTATGACTCAAGTTTGTTTTTCCATAAAATTGAAGTGTTTGAAAGGGATGAAAAAACAAAAAAAATCTTGGGGTTGGAATAAAATATTTTAAGAACGATAGACTCGGAGGAGATAAACGTTATATGGGTTTATCGGGCACAACTGTGTATTAAAATTAATTCAAAAAATTTTATTTCGATAAATATTTTTAAAAAATATAATTTTAAAAGTTCTATTAAAAGTTACATCGGTATTTTTTTTAATGGTTAAAAAGTTTATTTTCACGAAACATAGTTATATAAATAAGCGAAATACAAAAATAAAGACATATTGGTTAAATACAAAGATCATTATCTTCTAAAATGGGCCATGAGTCGGCAGAGGATTAAAAGTTGTATCGTACAACAAGAATCCCTAGTTGTTGCCTGAGTAAAAAGGACGCAGAAATTTTAGATTTCGGGGAGCGTTTTCCGATTTCTTTAAAAAACCCCATTGCCTGTTTGCCAAAGGAACCGGAGCACGAGGCAACGACAGGGATAAAATTAGTGGATGCCAAAAGGGCAGAATACTTTGTAGTTTTACGCCCTTCTGCTGTAGCGATAGGGTCGTGATTAAAATGGGAAGGGGCAAATAGGTTAATACAAGTAAAATCCAATTTGAGAGATAGTCCATTTTGCCAGGAGACTAGAGAAGAGCCGTCAGGGCTCATCCTAACTTCAAGAGAGGGATCTGACGGCTCAAGGATTGAGGGGATTTTTGCCTTTTTAAGCGCAGCTTGAATTAATAAATTAGCTTTGGTGTGCCTAACATATTTATATTTGTTTGCTAGGCAGTGTAGAGGGTGCCTAGCATATTCGTCTACAACGGTAAGATAATTTTGACAAATTCTCTGCTGTAACTAATCCTCAACCTTAAAGATATGGAATATGATAGCTCAAAGTCTTCAAGCAGCATTCCCAAAAGTTTGCTTGGATAGGCTTCAAGCCACTCGTGACCGGAACCATAAAAGCGAGGGACCTAAGGTTGTAAAGCTGGCTATCATCGCTGCTTGATAAAAGGTAATCAAAGGAGCACGATACTAGTCCAGAATTCCAATCCTTCTGTCTCGTACTTTGAGGTTGAATGGTCTCGGGTGTGACCTTTAAATTCCAAGGCTTGAGTTAGCAGAGGGTCGGAATCATGTTTTGCGAGATTAAAAATTAAGTTTTGGAGACTTAAAAGAGGAAATAAAAGCAGCTAGCGATATGCTGTCGGGAGGACGAATTCCTAATCCTCCAGATTTGGTTGGGAGGGAGCTTGAATCCAATTGTTAGTATTAAATTTACAATTTTTTTTAATAAAGTTTTTAAAAAGCCTTCGATCGACTTTAAAACGTCTGGGTTTTAAAAATGCGCCAGATGAGCAAAAATGATTAATCTTTGAAATGTTAAAATAGTTTTTAATTATGTAAAATGAATGATGCGCTGGCAAGCATTTTAAGAGTTCCGTTTTAGATTTTAAAATTTTGAGGTCCTTATGAAGAAAATTTAAAAGAGATTTTTCACAGCCAATGGGTGATCCCAAAAGGGATATGTTTTCTTTTTCTAAAACTAAAAAAGTTTTAAAAATTGGAAAGTCAATAGTGTTGAGGGCCTGAAAGGTTTCACATTTTTTCGAGTTTAATTTAAGATTTAGAGTGGGTGGGTAATAATGAAAATTTAACGGCGCGTTACTTGTTGAAAGCAGGCGCGTAGCCAGAATTTTCTCATGGGGGAGGGCAAATTTCCATTTTTTTAAACATTTTTATTTCAATAACATAAGTACAAAAGCGGTGTATAAAATAAAAAACAAATTTTCTTTTGCCAAAGATCATTAAGAATTTCATCAAAAGTTGGAGCTAACTCCCAATTGTTAAAAGCCAAACCATTTAATTGATTGTTTGGTTCACTAAGTAGGTCTTAAGTCTTCTCAAAGTTGAGAAACTTCTCTCATATTTGCATGTAGTAATGAGAGACAAACTAAGTAGCCAAAGCTAGGGCTAAGTTGTATGATTTTTACCTTAAGAATCGATATGCAAAGAAACAAACTTGTCGAAGTAATATTTTAACTGAATCAATTGAGGATTATTACAAAATTAATATGTTCATTACACAACTCATTGAACGGTTTTTGGACAAAAAACAAGTTTTGGAAAATTTTTAAATATTATATCCTCAGAATTCTTTGATTCTGAGGGTCCGATTTGGGGTTCGTATTTTCGTTTTGGTACATCCGCATAGTTTTGGGGTATTGTTTTTACATAACTCATCTCTATACGTATAAACGTAGCCCATTTGCTTTGCAATTTATGGGCTAGATAGAGGGGAAGGGTCGAGAATGCCTATTAAGGGGGACGGGGTAATGATCAAACAGGGATTCAGATAATACGCGTACAACGTTATAATTGTTATTTTATATACACTATTTTCATATTAATGATTTACCCTAATAAATGCTAAATTTTATTTATAGTTCCAACCTTATTTCATATGTATAAATAAAATTATGAAATTGATGAAAAAATTGTTATTAGCTAAATTAATAACATAAAGGGAAATTTTGGGGGATATAAGTTATAACCACTTGTTCAAATATCAAAAGTAATATTGGTTAGCAAACGGCCAAACAGCCTATAATTATATAGACACACTTTGGCCAGTTAACTTTTTTTCAATTTGTCATTAGTCAGGAGACAGTCAAAAAGCCTATAATTAAATAAGGGCAAAATATAGAAAGACGCTGAAAAATAGCAGTCGGTTTTGTAACACATAAGCTACTAGGATGATTACTGCTTTCAACGTGGTTTGGTTGTGTTTTTAATAACTTGGCAAGCACTTTAAATAGAGACAAGATGCGTGATATTTTTTTACATTGTTTATCAGGATAACGTTTTCATCATCCCAGACCCGATTCCAAACGAAATAAGCTCTACAAAAATCAGGTAATTTACTCAAATGTTTTACCATAATGTTGATACTTAGATGCGCCATATCCGCAAACGAAAGCGTGAAATATTTATTGCCAGATGAACTAATTAAATACATTCAAGACAATGGGTTGTACAAGGCATAACTCTTTTTTGATCTATTTTACTTTCGAATGTTTCATTTTGATGTTGAGAATCTATCTAAACCTTTACTTTTTTTGTATATGCATCGATTTAAGTTACATATTTTTTATAATTTATTTAGTCAGTTAAATTTAAGGCGCTTGTTTATCTTTTGTTTAGTACCAAAATAGATTGTAAGACTAAATTGTATCACAATAAAAGCAATACTCCTTTAAAAATATTTTTTCTCTTAATTTTAAGAAACCTGTTTATTTACTAATGTTTGGAGACCTGCACGGGTGGCCCGAGCTGGGGCCTTAAATTTTGAGTTCCGGGCCGGGCTTAACCCTTTAACGCCCAAAAGAAAACTACATGTGAAAATTATTTTTTTATGGTATTTATTGTGAGATATTGAGCACAGAAAAATATTAGGAAAAAAAATTAAATAAAAACATGAAACAATGAAAATAAGGGGGTGTACACGGCTGTGTACAATGGGCGGATTAGGAGTGATATTGTCCAAAGCAAGTTCGCTCTACACACAACGTTTTCTCGCAAAGCACGCAACGCCAGCGACCTCGATTGTGGCAATTGACGCAACGCAATGGTTTTTCGATGCGCTCGGGGTTGTGACCGTTATTTTTCCGCTCCAGTCCAAGTATTCTTGATGACGGTGGACGACTTTTAGTTTTTTTTCGTTGTATGTATCCTCGAGCAATCGTCCGTCTGAATAATAATTGATCCATGTATGTCACCTGTCCAGTCTTGTAAAACATGCAGTCTCCACATGAAAAACTCTCCAATGGCACGAATTTCTCTGAATGAGATTATATAACAGTTTCACTTTGAACATTTTATCAGTCGAATCTGCAGCTAGAGAATTGTCGACGAAGTGCAGGTTTCTTCTTATGTCCAAAAACCTATTAGGCGACATGCAATTTGCGACCAATGGAACACCAAGATCTTCATCCAAACTCCAGTAAGCACGTTCGGTAGGCAATTCATGGTTAGCATCAATATTCCCAATTTCAAGTCTTGACGATTCAATTCAAAATTATGGCTTTGTCCTGCGTACAAAACACTATTTTCTGCTATCAAGTCCATAACACTTTATCAATGAATTTTTCAAACAACATTTTAGGATCGTGATCAATCATTGATTCTACAATATTTTTTTGTCTGCTTTAAATGGCTTCGGTAACAGTATGGGTTATGCTGTATGTAGGTGAAGTTTTTCTCCACCCAGGTGTGTCTTGACTTTTAGCTCGTTTTGATAGTCTTATGTGATTAGAAAGTGGTTCTTCATCACTGTAGTCCCAGTCAGAAACATCATGGTCGGGATGACGTGGATTTACTTCAATTGACCAGGAACATCTTTTGGAAAAGTCGAGGATATCAAATCATCATCATTCCCTTCTTCTTCGTCACTCAGAACATCAGGGTTTGGTGGCACTACTACTATATCGTATTCGATATCTTCGTTATCATCGGACTTTATCGATTCAAGGGCTTCTTCTAATCTTTTATAGCTATTGTTTTTTGTGAAAGCGCGACGGGTCGCTATTGTGGGATCGTTGTAAACTAATTCTCTATAGTTTCAACACGTGCTAACTTTGCAAGGAGCAAAAGCGAACTGAAACTGGTTTACTTCCGTTGAAAATACGCAAATCCGTGAGTCACTGTTATGCCAAATACAATATGTATGAGCGCAATTTACAACAATACAAACTAAACAATTATTGACGGCAGGTGCCCATTGTACACGCTTGTGTTCAGGGCAATAAAATATAACCCAGCACACCGTAGTTAAAAAGTATTGTCATACTAATAGTACATCACGTAATAGTGGGGTCTATATATACATAACAACAACAAAAAAGTTAAAATATTTTTTTATTTATAATAAAAAACGATAAGATAATAATATCTTACCTAATTAATTGTGTTTCAAATCCATATTACGATGATATACCAATTACATTTATATAAGCCTTATTGCCAAATTTTATTTTTTACAGTTCATTACTATCATATAGTTTTAAAATAGGCAATTATTTTCATAATTATCATAGAAAGAATACACGAAATGACGCTCCGAAGAGGTGTACACAAGCGTGTACGGCTGGCGGTAATGGGTTAATTTATAAATTATAGACCCGGCCCGGAATAATTTAGAAGTAGTAGCCTTAGTCTTTTATTCTGTTTAAAACAATCTATAAAATTTTTAAAAATTAATTATTTTCATGTTATTGAATCTGTTAAACATTAATTCATTACAATTGAGTATGGAACAAAAAAAATCTACTGCTAATAGCTGAAAGTATTTAGTAAGGACATCTACATAAAGTTGAAAATCAACGAGGAAAAAAATTGTGGAAAGACCACAGTGGTCAATTTTCAGCGCTTAGCTCCCTTATTTGTAAGATTTTTTCGATACCTGCTTCATCTGGGTCGAGTGAGAGGTGTTTTTTGTCAGCGGGCCGCATTTATGACGAACGGAGTACAAATTTAAACCCGGAAATTTTTGATGTTTGTGCTTTTTGCATCAAAATAGTTCATTATCGACTGATAATTTTATTATGTGCGTTTTATTATTTAATGAAAAAATTTACCAAAATTAAGTTTGAATTTCTGCAATTATTAAAATTCCGGGTGGGCCTTTTTGAAGATGCTAAAACGAGCCCGGGCTAGGCTTGCTTTTTGATTTTAAATTCCGGGCTCGCTAGGCCTTAAAAATCGATGTTGCAGGTCTCTACTAATCTTCAACGGTGATTGGCGAATGCATACTATAAAACAGTGACGCAAAAGTATCCAAAAAATTCATCGTTGTTTGGGATTGGAGGAGTTAGAGGATAGGTTGCTATATTTTATTGTATGATTGACTCGTAAAAACCTTTAAAACAACATCGGGCAATTCAACGGAGATCGCGGAGTTAGTTAGGCGCATAATACTTATTATTTAGGAGCGCCTTAAATTTAATCATTGGAAATGAGATCTTTAAATAATAATTGACTTAGATATTTGCTTAAAGCTTTATTTAAAAAAATAGATAATCTTACAACAAAAGGCGTTTTCACACTTATTAAAACGTAAGAGTGATCCTTAAAAAGATCTTCAAATATTAAATATAAAAAATGTGTTTTCCATTCTTATTTAAATTGGTATGCAATTTATGGGCTCACTTTTGGTTGTCCGTTGTCCAACTTGTAATTTTTGCATTATTGCCGTGGAGATTTTTAATGGCTGTGGACTTATGCTATTGTAAAATACTAGCTTATGATCGCTGGTTGGTTTTAATTTTTTCGATTTCGCCCGAGCCCAATATCCATTAATGTTGGTGCCCGACTGATTAGATTATACATAAATTTCTTGGAGCAACTTGTCTAGGTAGTTACTATATATCGTAATTGCGAAACTGGCAAATTCTCAGCAAATTATGATAACTACTTCTACTTTATCTCCCGGCCAGAGGCTAAAATTCTGTTGAATAGATATTTGCTGTTTTGTGAATTTCTTCTGACAATTTGTCTGTTGTTGCTTTAAAACGGATGCTTGCGAAACTGTCTAAAAAATTCCTTGCAAATTAATCTTGACTTTTGCTCTACTTTATTTGACCCCGGACACCCCCCCTCCCCCTGGTGAAAAAGAGGGTAAAAAATAAGAGGCCACCTGGTGAGAAACAGGGTAAAAAATAAGGGGGGGGGGCAAAACAACGGGACAAATAAAGGTAGGGGGGCAAAGTTCTTTATAATATATTTTAATTTTTTTATCACCTTTTAGGATTAATATATGATTGAAAAATATTGATTAGCATTATATGGCAGCTACCAACTCTAATAGTAAGCTAAAATTCAATTTGCTAAAAACCGTGGTTATTTTAAAACAAGCCTGCTAGATACCACGGTTTATATCAATCCAATCTGCCAAATGCCCGGTTACTTACATCTCTCTCAACCAAGCAACCATGGCAACTTTAATCTGCCATGCTAGTAACCGGGTTATTAAGCAGCATGGTGCTGCTTATGATGATGGTAATGGGCGAGAAGTATGCTACTACCATAGGTTATGGTAGTAGCATTTTGGCATATTAACAACACTATATGGGCGTAGCCATGTTTTGGATTAGGGAGGGGCGAAAATTGTTAAAGTTTAATTAGGGGGGGGGGGCAAAACATATTTTTTTTTGAATTTTTAAGGGTTTTTGTATTAAATTTTTTTTATTTAGAGGGGGGGGGCGGCCGTCCCCCCCCCCCCAGCTACGCCCATGCCTTGAGGCAAAAAAATAAATACGGTAAAAATGGTTTATAAAATGTTTTACATAAGCGAATATAGGAAGGGGTGAATAAGATAGATTGATACTTGTCATTGACAGCAGTGGTAGCAGTAGAGTGGTAGCAGTAGAGTGGTAGTAGTAGAGTAGATAAACAACAACACGCACTTAGTTCCTAGTGTTAAAGAGAAGGGAGGGAGACCTCAAGTCTGGGGTAATTTGTCAATGTAAGTAGATAGGGATAAGTTAATTTTGTTGATAATTTAAAAAGTTAATGTGATACGTTTAAAAAAAACTTGTATATACATTTATAAAACTTTTATCCACGAATAAAATCTATATAATAAAATTTTTACCGATTAATTTTTGACAGCGAATATCTAAAAAACTTGACGTAAAGGGAAAAAACTAAAAATATATTTCACGGTGAAAAACTCTACCAGTATCTGCAAACTGCCGGTTGATTTCACAAGTCCACTATTTGTTGACCAGTGTAATCTATATCATAATAAAAATGATATATTTATATAATTGTCCGACTTTTAAGGACCTTTGAAATTCCATGACCCTTTAAATAATTTCTGTCCCGTTTAAACGTCAGGTCCGTTTAAGTCCGTTAAAAAAATCTCAGGCCCGCCCGAGTCCGTTCCATTAATTGTTAAGCCAGTTCGGGCCCGACCCCTTAAAATTTTTATGATACAAAGCCCATCCGTACTTCGCGGGCCGGGCTTTTAGGCCCGTCCGCGGGCCGGGCTTGCCCGTGCAGATCTCTAATCCTAACATTCTTACTATAATGGAGCTAACCACACAAGGAGTACAAACCATTTGTAATGAATTTCTGAAAAAGAAAGGGATATACATAATCCGTGTTTTAAGAGCGAGCAGGAGATACAATAAAATTTGATTAGTCTTTAATTGTAATTAATTAATAATTAAACAATAATAGAAATTAATGCGAAGTCGAAAATAAATGATTATTAGTTTACCAAATGTCGAACTGGAAATATTAATTATGTAAATTTTTTACCCATATTTATATTACATAGGGCTTAGTTTGATTTTGCTCAGCAAGCAATGTAATATTTAGTTAGAGGCATGGGCGTAGCTAGCATTAGGACTAGAAGGGGGCAATAATTTAGGGAGGGGCAAAATGATAATTTTTTGAAATTTTAGCCATAATTGTAATAAATTTCAACAAATTTTTGGATTTAGAGGGGGGCAGTTGCCCCTCCCTGCCCCCCCCCCTTGGCTACGCCCATGATCCTATATCAATCTACCATTGTCTTTATCCTTTGAGTGCATTTTAAATGACTCAAAATTATTGTTCATTTCTAACACAATTACCTACATGTAAATAAATTAAATACCTTCTATCTTGCCCTGAGAAATGATTCTAAAATTGGAATTTTACTAATTTAAAGAAACTTACTTTTTCAAAAGTGCTTTTAGGAAGCATTTACATCTATCTAAATTCGATTGAAGATTACTTATATCTTAATTATTAAATAAAAATAATTAAAAATATAATACTTAAAACCATTATGGGAATCATTGGATTGTTGAGGATTACCTAAACATTATTAAATTAAAATAATAAAACCTATGTTAAATATAGCCATTATGAAAATTTTAGTATAACTATGGACTCACATTTTAGCCCTGAAATGATCTATACCAATGCAATACATATCAAACAACCTGTCATCCATTTAACAAGCTATTGGATTAAATTCCATAGTTTTACTCATCTTTTTTATTTATAAATATGTGAATCACTAATTTATTCTAAATTTAGTGGTTAAAATGAACAAAGAAAAAAATGGCAATATTTATTTGTAAATAACGATATAAATATACCGGATTTGTTGATAAATGGTCCTAATTAATAATGATCGCTTTTTAAAATATTTGCCCACTAAAATAAATGGTAAGTCCAGCCACCGCCTCAGCATCATGAATTGATGAAAGGAGTTTCTTGCAGTTTGCAATAATGTCATAATTTGGGAACAATAAGATGGCCATAATTTCAGATGCTATTTATGAAGATATCGAATACATTGAGGAGGCGCTGGATACAGTTAACACAAAGTATTTAGCAAAGATTGAAAACTTATAAGACTAATTGGTTATAGGGCAATTAATTATGTTGATCAAGCAATTCAAACAGACAATTATGTAATTAACAAGAAGTATATACAAATTTCATTTATAGGACATAATAGAGACTAACAAAAAATTAGAAAAGAATATAATTATCTTGTACAAAATGGCAGATGAAAGAATTAATGAATTGATTAAAGTCAAAGATAAGCTTTACAAAGAAAATGCCCAAATTCTTAAAGATATGAATATGTGGAAGAATAAATACTATACTTTGATAAAAAAGGAGTATGTTGTGTTAAAATAAGATTAATTTATATTGACAGATTTATAAGAAACTTATGACTTTATTACACACACATCATTAATATGAATATAAGTATTTGTATAATATAAAACCAAGCAAGTTGATTCACTAATGTATAGATTAAAAAGGTCTAAACATATGTGTGAGTAAAATAAGGTATTTAAAATAACTATCTTTATTTTGGCAAATTTTTATAGTCAAAATTAAAAATAAAGTTTATTGAACATTGTAACTTAAAACGTGGTACTTTTACTGCAATTCAATTATATATTATTTTTTTTTAGAGAAACCTTAAATAAATGTGATAATACAAGTTTTAACAAGGATCTCAAAACATCAACTAATACACCTGAATGTCAAAAAAAAATTGGATTGTCATAATAATCAAGAAGGCAATAATTATCACAATTATAAAGAAAATAGAAAGGAGAATGCCAATAGAAGCAACAAACATACTAACAACAGTCGACATTAATATTCAACTTATGCAAAAATACTTATAATTAATCAAATATTTTATAAAAGACAATGCAAATAAAATTATATAAAGTAAAATTATTTGTGTCTAAGCCTTTTGTGTTTTCTAGGCTAATAATAACTTCTTTGTTAAGTTAATTATTTTAAAGAGAATATGGCCTTTTCAATTCAAATACTTTTATAGGTAATATATTTAAAACAAGCTTAACAAATATTGTTTCAATCTATTCTCTTGTGCATGCAAAAACTTTATATACAATAATTTTGAATTATATTCAGACTCTCAGCCAGAGGGTCCTATTAAAGTTAGTAAAAAACTTGAAAAAAAACCATTTATTAGATCTTTCTATTTTTTGTAAAATCATTTTATCGTGAATGCTTGTTTTTACTATTTTTTACACCTTTTTTTAATAAAAAAAACATTTGATTTCTATAATTTTTTTAACTGTTTTCCTTGCATGGGCGTAGCCAGGGGAAGGGGCCCCCCTGAATTACGAAAATAAAAAAATTATACGTTTTGCCCCTCCCTATAACCGTTTCGCCCCCCCCCCCCTCCTAATTCAAAACCTGGCTATGCCCATGTGTCCTTGACAAAAATAAAACATTATTTCGATTATAAATATTCTTTGGGTTTATTAAATTGCAAAATTTTTAAACCACTACTTATAATTAAATGATAATAAACTTATATTTAAAATTTCGGAAGGGTCTTTTTGTTTGTCTTAAAGTTAGGATCATTTAAATATGGGATACCCCACAAGCTGCTCAGGATTGAGATTTTCACAAATACTCTCAAGCTTTAAATACATTTTGAAAAGTGAATTTAAACTTACTACATTTAAAAATATTAACATAAAACTAATAAATATAATGTCCATGGGCTTAGCCAGGGGGCTGCCCCCCCCCCTAATGTAAGAAAAAAAAATTTCAATATAAAAGCTTTGAAAGATTATAAAATTTTATGTTTTGCCCCCCTCTAATTGAATTTTTAAACGTTTTGCCCCCCCCCTAATCAAAAACCTGGCTACGCCCATGGTAATGTCTATGAATGAGCATGTATAAAAATTATTTTTTGATTGAAGGGGGAGAGGATCCCTTATCCTAATTTGATTACAGGTTTATTGAAGCTTATGAATGTATAGATAGAATTTTAAATAGTATAAATGAAGGTAAATAAAAATTGAAATATTATAACCAAAATGTTAGTTTAACTTATATATTAAAAAGAATAAACATAACGCTAATATATAGTTAAATGTGACCTTTATATATTATATCAGTCAAAATGATTGATTGGCAGCTCAATTTTAAAGCAGCTAGCCTCTACCATGTTACACTGGCTTATTTTAACTAGAAAACTACCGATGTAACATGTTATGTACTATTTAATTTATCGAATTTAAATTTTTAAATTAAATTTAATACTCAGTTGCCCAATAAGCTAAATGACGTTTGTTTCCTCCGGATCTATCATAGGCGTAAATAGGGATTTCCTCAAAGGGGGGGGGGGAAGGAGTATAAAATTTTCAGGGTGAAATTTTTTTAACAAATATTAATTTTATTAAATATACAATATAAAAATTATATAAATTGAAAATCATGGGAGGGGTTCTAACTCGAAAACCACCCCCTCCTTACGCCAATGGGATCTATCGTTCTTTATTCTATTCCGAGTTCACGATTTTTTTAATTTCTTAAAACTATTCAATCTTATGGGAAAACAGACTTATGTTATAGAATTATTATTGCATTTTCTGAAATAATGATTCCTGCCTATTCTTTGACATAATTTTTTTCATAATTATATTTTTTAACTTTTAAAATTTGATGTTACCTAGAGGTGACATTGGGAAGGACATTTTTTGACAACACGCTATTTTAGTATTTTTTTTAATTTAGGCTTTTGGAAGCCATCTTATAATAAGTCAGGCTCTTAAAACCAAGGAAGGATTGTGCTTAAAATCTGCTTCGATGCATTTTGTGTAAATTTTAAAACAATTAGGTTCTACCACTTTTAGGACATTGAATGACCTGCTAGGATTCGAAACGCCCTAATTTAGATATAGAAGAAATTGTTATTTATCCTTCAGACGAGGGAGATGACACTGATCAGGATAGTGGAGATGAAATGGAAGCCGATTTGGGGCATCTACCTAAGTCTATGATTAGGTCATGTACAGAGATTATTCGTTCTTCCAATCTAAATGGTCCATCTTTCTAAGATAATTTGGTTTGGCAGGATGATAAAAATATATTTCTTCCATTTGATCGCAAGGCGTAACCAGCCCCGGAAGGTTACTTTGAGCAACTTTTCGTCGTATTTTGTTGATATGACAAAAATATATGCTTGCCATCATAATATAAATTAAAATTTACAAAGGAGGAGTGTAATATTGCTATATTGCTCTTAACAGGATATTTAACTTCTAAAAATATTAAAATATTTGGGACCTGCAACCTGATTGCTACAATCAGATGATCTCATATGAAATGGGCCGCAATAGGTTTCAGGATAATGAAATACCTACATCTATGCCTTAATTTGAGTTAGACTTGACTGACAAATTTGCCAAAGTGCAGGAGTTTTCAATCTTTGAACTATATAATTTTAAAAAAATTTCAAACATGTAAAATCATCAAATGTTTCAATGAATGAAACCATCGTCTCCTATTATGGACACCATACCACCAAACAATCTATAAAATGAATGTCAATGCGCTTTGGTTATAGATTCTGATCAGGGGCAACAAGGTTTGAATACCTTACGGCTTCCGATTTATCAGGGTGCTTCATGTATTTCATAAAAAACACTTGGTTTAGGGTGAGCTGTAATAATATCTTCTTGATAAATTGCCGAAGAAAGATTCTCTTTATAATGGAAAATTTGGTAATTACTTACCCATTACAAAATTGTCAAATGCAGTTTCGAAAATCAATGTTGGCTCAACAGGTACAGGCCCAAAAAACCATGCCCGCTAAGTGATCCTAAATTTGAGAACAAAATTACTTTTAATTTTGTAGCATTTTAATGGAATGACAACTCCTTAGTCATAATTGTCGAATTGTCATGTAACCCAGCCTATAGGAAAAATCAGCAGAATACGTTAAAGCAATAAGGTGAAGTTGATAAAACAAGTTGATGGCCCGTTAATGTTCAAATGTACAATAGATATGGAAGGGACTTCAAAAAAAACATTCATTCTTCAAGGGTTCTCGAAAAAAAATCGTTCTTTGATTGCATTTGGCATATATATTAGCGTGGCAAAAATACAATTTAAACATTTATTAAACTTCATAATGTAACTTTAGAAGATCAATAGTGAGTATGATGTTCAATCTAAATTAAAAACAAGTGTTAACTCTACTTTAACATGCTGTAAACCGAACATCTAAAAGCATCAAAAAGAAGCCTCCTTACAGAGGCGCTATAAAGTTTGTAAGAGGTCACCTTAAATGTTCTTATTGTAATGCCGGATTGCATTTAAAACGGTGTATGAACCATCATGACTCATAATCACTTTTATTGCAATTGTTTGAATAAAAAATTCAATTTTGGATTTTTGTTCTTCCCATTGTCACTTTTAGGTGATTCAGAGCGCATTATTTTCGAAAACATTTTAAATGACTGTTAATTACTAGACCCTAGGGATGCTAAATTTTGACAAAATTTAACCATTCAAAAATTACCGGTACCTGGCGGGTTAATAAATAATATCCCAAGGTATTTGAGAGGCCTCCAGGCAATGATATTTGCAGACGATAAATTTCTGTGTGCCAAATGATTCCACAAAATGGTCTTAACCCGACAGGTACCAGTGTAGCCAGTGGCGTAGGCAGGATTTCCTAAAGGGAGGGGCTTTCAAAAAAATTTCACAAATAATTCTATTAAACCCAACTTTTTTATGATTATTTATATCAGTCGTATAAGTCAGATTGTTCAAAGGGGGATGGGGGAGGGATTTATTTCGTGTAAATATTTAGATCAAACAAAACTTGATTAAAATTATATATCTATTCATCTATGAGGGGGGTTTTGATCAAAACTACATTGAAATTATCTTCAGTTTTGTATTTTAAATTAAAAAAGCATACACAATTATATTTAATAAGACGTCCTCCACAAATGACGCGCTCTGCATCTCCCGCCCATGCAATGTGAATAAAACTAGGGCTACTACCTCACTCACAACCAAGGCGGTTTGGTAAATTAGTTGTGGAGAATGCGAATAACGTGATGGAATTTGAACGCTGACGGGCAGAGCATCAAGGTCGCACAAACGCTAAATAGAAGAAAGGTACACATCGCCTGCCTACAAGAGACGAGGTGGAACGGAACCAAAGCTCGGGAATAAGGAGAAGGATACAAGCTATTCTACAGTGGGTCACCAAATCGTAGAAATGGGGTCGGTATCGTTCTAAGCGATCGTTAGGCAAGATGGTGGAAGTCAAGCGTTGTTCAGATAGGTTAAGGTGGCTGATGATTGCAGATCAAGGAAGCCTCCTAACCGTTATGTGCGCCTATGCTTCAGAAACTGGGTAATGAAATTTGGGAGAGACATATTCATCGATTCATTGAGAGATTAAATACAAGGAATAAGACAGGATGAAAGGCTAAAAGAGAAAAAACCTCTCCTAGTATCACAAGCATACGACATGGCTACCGTAAACACCTACTTTAAAAACGCGAAGATCATATTATGACTTATAGAAGTGTAAGCATTTTAGTCAAATTTACTATGTGACGGCGAAAGGACTCATGGAGTATCAAGGATTGCAAAGTAATACCGGAAGAAGAAACCGCCAGGCAACTGGCCTTGTTATGGATCTTAAAAGAAAATTATTTCCAAGAGAAGAAAGGCCTATAAACTGATATGAAACGCCAAAGGATACGTCGACGTACGATAGCCTTCGCCCATTTGGGTGCAAGGAAGTTGTAAAGGGACGTAGACGACGATTGGGAGACGCTACTTAGGCACACTAAGGAATCAGCGATTAGGGTTCAAGGACAGACCAAAGGAGGTAAAGGTAATTATAATGGTGGGATCAATCGGTTAGGGTTTTCATTCAAAGAAAGAGACGGTCTCATAAACAAAAAAGTCGGAGGATTATTAAAAGTATAAGGAGGAAAAGAGAGCGGCGACAAAAGTCGTGGCAATAGCGAAGAATGCCGCCTACACCGAGATGGCAAACAACCATGCCATAAAGGGTAGCTACAAACTTATGTACATGACCAAGATAAGGGAGAAGAAAAGTTGCGATAGTGGAGTCCTTAAAATAGTCAAAACAAAGGGTAAAACCTAGCCAAATATGGGGATCGAAATATGGAAAGGATATTTCAAGAAACTTATGAACATTGCAAATGACAAAGATTCCCTTCCTATATTTAGCCAAACATAGATATGGTCGAACACTTTCAGGAGGATGAATTAAGGACACAAACGAACAAGATGCAAAAATAAAGGCTAATGGCCCATATGGAATACTTATGGAAGCATTACTCGGATGCCATTAAGGAGTTACGGCCATGTCGAACCTCTTTAATAAAATGTCGATAGAAGAGAGAATTTCTAATCAATGAAAAGCAAGCACGATTATACCCTTATTCAAAGGCAAAGGAAATTCTCAAGAGTGTGGCAATTACAGAGGTATTATGCTAACTTGCTCCTTGAAGCTTATGGAAAAAATCTTAGTAATAAGGGTGAAAAACGAGGTGTAAATATTGGCTAACGAATTCGGATTTGTAGCCGTCAAATCCATGATCGACCCAATCTTCTCACTAAAAATAAAAAGAATGATAAATATTGTGAATAGAGAAGAGACCTACGTATGGTCATTATCGATTGGGAGAAAGCTTATGACACGGTCCCTAGCGTGTTTATATGGTAGTGCTTGTGAAAACAAAGTATGACGGATATATACAACTAATGAAAAAAATTTATGAAGCCTCAAATTCGTGCGTTAGGACGATAGTTGGAGACTCTAACCCTTTTTAGGTTGAAATTGTACTAGATCAAGGAATAGTTTCTTTTTATTTAATATAATTATACAAAACGAGAAACATTTAAAAGGCATCGTCATGGTGTATGCCATATCCGATGATAAAGCACTAGGCGAAAAGACAGAGGAGAAAGTAGTTTAAAAACCCGAATGGTTAAGTAATATGTACTCTAATGTACTCCGTTTTCCAGCTAAGGGATTTACCTAAACGTGAAAAAATCAAAAATAGAGGTGAAACGAAAAATAAAATAATGTACCTATAGGTGAAACTTTAATCTACAAGAACAGATTAATAGTTTTTAATTTAAATTAAAAATGCTGTGGCAATATAGCCTCAAAAAAATAATTAGGCCATTTTTTCACCTTCAGCTTCGTTATCTTCAAAACTGGAGGTTTTTGTAACAAAACTAAAAACATATTATTATTCAGCGCAAAATTCTCTATCAAAATGATTGGTCTGATTTCGAGATGAAAACAAAGTCAATATTCGTAGGCCTGGTTATCTATATATATAAAGTAAAGTGTATATATGTATGTATGTGAGGGCTAAATTCTGAAACTACCGGCCCGATTCGCGCAAAACTTTACTCGTAGGTTCCCAGGGCAGCCAGGGGTAAAATAGCTTTTGCAGAATCCTAAAATTCCTTTTAGTTTTAAAAAAGGGCTAAATTCTGAACTTACCGGCCCGATTCGCGCGAAAATTTACCCGTAGATGCCCAGGGCGGCCAGGGGTAAAATAGCCTTTTCAGATTCCTAAAATACCTTTTTGTTTTAAAAATATCGGACATTTCCCGGCCAGCAGTTTCATTTACAGCATCATATACGATAATGACGTCATAAATACAAGGCTGAAGTTTTCTCGAATTAGATATTTAAAAGTATAATATATAACAAAGTGATGCGAATGATAAAAAAGGTATTATTTAAGGGTGGTTAAGAAAATATAACCGGTAGACCAACAACTTCTCAGGAAACAATAAATAAACAATTTTCTCTCCCCTTCATTCCCCGACTACTCCTTACCTGCAATTAGTTATTAGTATTACCTTTACTTTCCATAACACTAAAATTTAGATAAAACTCTGCAAAAAATATCCCCACACACTTATAGTAAGTTAGTTAATTTGCCAGACATAATGTATATGGCAAAACAACGTTTGCCGGGCTTAACTATAGTTATTGATCTTTTATTGTTAGTTCATTGTTAATTATTTTTACAAGGTAAATTTTGGTACGTTACATTTAATTGTTTTTAATTGTACACGTGTATAGAAATTGGATATTATGTTTTTTGTTGTCTCTAAAGCCATTGAGTGGCTATTTAAAATCAAAATTTGTGAACATCATGCTTTTGCAAAAGACCGATAAAACTTAAGAACAAAATCTATGACCGCACGAGGGTTTGAGTAAATCAAAGTTATGATAGGCAAGTGCTTGATGTTAAATATGCGGTGCGAGTATATTTGTGCTAGCGGTGCTGCACTTTATGAAATAAGACTAGTTTAGAAATTTAATTTGGTTTAAGATAAGTGACTCGCAAAAACAAACACCAGCACTACATTTTATAAATCGTTAAGCGACAACTTAATTAAATAAGTTTTTTTAACTGACAAGATATTAAATAAATTAGTAATGAGCAGCCAAAAAGTAATTGCCAAATAATCAATTTTTAATGAACTTTTTTCAATTATATTGCCTAAAGGTTAGATGATAAAGCCTTTTGTTTCTCTTTCGTTGATTGGCCTTCGCTAATTATAGTCTATACATATAGCTTATTTAAATTGGTTTTCATGGTCTTATTTAAATAATTCCATCTGCCGTTATGAATCTCATTGTCAAAGGAGTAATATTAATCAAAAGTTTAATATTCTAGCATTTAAATAAGATTAAATACACTATTTAAATGATGTGCTTAAATTCTGTTTATCAATTTAATGTTAAATTAAAATCTATCAATTTATTGTTAAAATAATAAAATTTGTTTAACAAATGCGGCAAAGTTAGGTATAAAAACAGGGTGCAGCTGCTGCCCTTTAAATTTAAATAATGCTAAATTTAGTGTAAATTTCAGAAAACAATCGTTTTGTCCATTTATACCCCTCCCCCAATTTAAACTGGCTACGTCCTGGATAGAAAATTATTAATTATTAAAAAACGAATTTATTAAAAAATTAACTAATACGTATAAACAATGGTGTTATGTCTAAGCTAAAGTTTGTACTTTAGTATCAAAAGCAAAATTTTTTAGCATTTATTACAATTTTCGTGCGCAACGTTATAAAAGAGATTGTTCGGATATAAATTATATCAATGACACTGAATTGCGGTGATCAAGATTGAACAACTTTTTGAATTTTTTGCGAGCAAATTCACGGTAACTTTTATTAAACATGAGATTGAAATAGAAAGAGCAACTTATATATATGAATTCGAGTATGTTGCACAAGTCATAAGCCAAAACTAACTGAGCTTGGGTTATCCCGTAAAAGTCCCTACTCAATTGAATAACGGAGATGGGGAGGAGAAAAACGGCAAATACTATAGAAAATACGATAATCGTTTTTATATTTTGTTTGCGTTCTTGTTTTTCTGCAAGCATCAGTGGCGATATAGACGATTGAGGCTGGTGCTGGTTAGAGAATTGTGTAACGATTCCTTTTTGATATTCCTGCCATTTAAATGTTAAACTTTTACGACTCCTAGAACAGCTTGGTTCAAAACTTAAAAAAGGTGTGTTATTAGCATTATTATTGTTGCTGCATGAAGGTGTAGATGTTTGCAAGCAAGCTATTTCGTATAAATTTAAAGACATGGCTATTAAATCATCACTAAATGAACTAAAAGGAGCTCTTTGCTTTTCAAGGTTTTTACTATACTTTTGATTAAAAACGAATGTTCGTTCACGTGGGCTATTTTCTAAACGTAATATACATGATACATTTTTTTTGCATCGCATATACAGTTTTGTAACAAAATTATTATGCCGATAGTTTTCCTCTCTATTTAAAAGACTTATTGGCGAGGACTCTAGACGTTTTCTATCTTTTATCATCAGCCATTTTGCAATGAGTGTGATGCTGTACGGAATTATTCTAAGCACCAACTCTCGCAGTATTTGATAAATTAGCCATATTAGCTCAATCCATCGGGAATTAAAGTTTGAAGCAAGTGTAGATTTAATCAAGTATGATTCGTATTCAATCCCTACGGAATTTTCGTTTGGTTTAGATGTTGTTTTCTTTTGATTACTTCCAGGGAAATTTTCAGTGTGAAAAAAGGTGATAGGATTAAATATTTTAGGACTGTAGGCGTCAATACCTTGAACAATTTTATATTGAAATAAAATGTTTGTGGGGCATATAATAGCAATTCGATACTTTATTAAGGTCAGCCAATAGTAACTAGGCAGGTACCAGACTAGGGATAAGATGTATGCGCCAAATATGCACCACCTTAAACGCTTCAAAGTTACAATATTGCGATATTGAAATGGGTAGTGCATGGCGATGTTTTGATTTAACGAAAATATTACATATATTAATGATCCTAGTGTTATAAAGGGTTTTATTAATGGAAAATGTATGTGAGCCCTATAAAAATTCCAACCATAGCTCGTCCTGAGCCTAGTTTCTAGTCTTAAATTTAACCCATACATTATTCCTAAGATGAAACCAAGCGCTACGTTGAATAAATTGATAATAAAAAACCATCGTAACAAATATTGATTAAGACTTAGATTATCGCAATTTTCGTAATTGCTTTCGAACGCGTATAGACTGTCTTTTTTCTCCAATTCGACTCTTTTAATATTTTGGCCAACGCTGCGTATTTTAGATATCGCAGAATTTTTAATTAAATTACTTAATTTGTCATCTTTTTTGATAAATAGATTTTGGGATGACTCCGATGTCTTTTTAAATAGGCTTTGAAAAAAATTTCGACGTCTCCTTTTACATTGATACATAGCCTCATTGGCTAAATGTATTCCGGCAGAATTTCCAATTAATCTAATATGAAAAATATAGGCCCTAGGATTAAATACAAGTAACGTGATGGCCTGTCCAAAAATATAGTGTCCAATGAAATGTTACTAAAGCATTTGGTGCCGTTATAATTCACTATGGTAACGAAATCTTCTGACTCCATTAGAGATAGGTTTGCATATGTCTAAAAATATTGCTTTATTAATTTTTTACAACAACGAAAAATAAATGATTTTACAAAATCTGTAGATTAAATTAATAATTATTTAACGTAAGGCTTTCTAATAAAAGTAATGATTCCCATGACATTTTCGACAGTTTACCTAATTATATAACTATTAAACATTAAAGTCCTCTTATCACCTACCTACTTATGAAACATGCTTTAAACATAGACTAATAGACTGATCAACCCTCTAAAAAAGTGTTACAAATTTTGGCATCTATTTTGAAAATTTAACTGAATGGTTATGTTTATGCCTATAATGGTTTCGGTATGCCCTATATACTTATTTTCATATAAAAATGTAAATTAGAGTTTTATCAGCATGAGCTTTTAAAAATTAAAATATTGGTATAAAAATTAATAATTATAAAAAAATTAACTTTTATAGCGCCTTTGGCCAATTCATATGACTTTATGAATTTTTAAAATCGCTATAATGATTAAAATGGGTTGTTTTATGTTATAAGATCAATGATGATTGACCAATACAATCCATCGCTATACAAACTCTACATAGATTTTCAAAATGGCGGCCATTTTTTGCAACACTTTTGATGCGTGAATATATATGAAATGAGCAGTCTATTAGTCTATGGCATCAAATGATAAATTAAATACCGCATTTTATCCAATTTATGTTATGCGTATGGAATATGTTTTCAATCTATCTAACTTACATGACAATATAAATTAAATATACTAAGAAATGCAGAAGATCTTTATAATTATCAAATTGTTTTACTAAAGAAGAGCTAACATTATGAAATAAAAAGTTGAATAATATTAAATAAAATTTAGATTTCCCTAAGTTTTTATTTAGTTTTAAGATGTATTAACGATTTTTTACTTAATGATTGATTATGTGATATTTTATAAGCAACATGTTTAATTCTTTTATTACTTTCTCAACACTTAAATGACCAAAATTTCTATGACACCTAAATTTCTTTAATTGTGCAGAAACCATAATGAAAATTGGATTGGGTTAACGTTGATGAACAGTCAATATAGTCTAGGTCTTATTGCAACCAAAATGTAAAGGTGTTTATAAGATATAGTAAGGACAACTTATTTATTTAAATAATCTATAATGGGTTTAACTTTAATTAGATATTTATAAGCAATTTATTATAAAACATCATACTTTTTATGAAGATTTTTCTTTTACATTTTGGGTTATTTAAAAAAACTTAAGGGTTTAAAAATCGTAATAAGTCCACTAAGATTAAAAATTGTTTTGCAAAAACAGCTGGATTTATATAAAAGTTTTTGAACAATTTTAATTGTGGCTCAATTGCTAATTAGATATGCTGAACAAATATGTGTGGAAAGCGGCCTATAAAATATATAGATTACAAACAATATGCTTTAAATTTTAAGTAAAATGTAGTTTGATAACACTATAACAATAATACAGGTAAAATTTTATATCAATTATTACTCTGGCCATCAATAATATCCAATCCTAGAAACAAGAATAATATTGAAATATATACAGTTAATGTAATTTATATAGTAATATTTTTTTATTTACGTTCTTTGGCTAAACTCTATTGTAATTAAAAATATTATAATACAACTAACAGGTAACGAAGGCGATATAAAAATCAATAATTACTTATTAATTTCTTAACAGATTAATTAATTATTTATTTTAATATAATATAGTTTAAGCAAAATCTATCATGCTGCGATTATAAGGTATCCCCAATTAGTTTATGGGTATCCCTTATCTCCCGTGCTAAACGGTAAAAAAAATCAATAAAAAAATTATCACCTATATTTAGACAGTTGATTCGGTATCATAGTGTTCCTATGGCTCAAGTTTTATTTAAAAGAGAGGCAATCATGCTGATATTACAGTTTCAGGTTTAATGCATGGGCATATCCAAGAGGAAGTAGGGAAGGACACCATTTCCTCACTTTATTATATTTGCAAAAGAGCACAATTTTGCCCCCGGTAAATCTTTATAAATTTTGGCATGGCTATGTCTAGTTTACAACTTCCAAATGTTGAATATTTAATAACATTTACCCACTGACTTTTTGAATCATATGTTAATAAGTTAAATCGTTAAATATTCCACACATCTTCTTTGGATTGCCCATCTTCTTAATATTTATTGATAACTAGCTGTGTTCGGCCAAGAATAGCTTTGGCTCAGTCCTTAAGTGGTTAAATAAGTATAACTTATTAAAAGACTTATCTAAAATGGGGTCATATATAAAATAATTTATAATGTGAGAGTAAAAATTTAGTATTTACAAAAATCAGTAGGCAAAAACATAATGGTATTACCTGACAATCCTTTGTAGTGGTATATTAAAATAGTGCAAACTGCCAATCCTTCTTAGTGGTATTTTTAACTGCAAATAAGACAAATTGTATGCAAAAAAATTATTAGAGTAAAAATGTAGTATTTACAAAAATCAGTAGGCAAAAATATAATGGTATTACCTGCCAATCCTTTGTAGTGGTATTTTAAACTGCAAATAGAACAAATTGTATGCAAAAAAATTATTAGAGTAAAAATGTAATATTTACAAAAATCAGTAACAGTAAGTAAAAATATAATGGTATTACCTGCCAATCCTTTGTAGTGGTATATTAAAATAGTGCAAACTGCCAATCCTTCTTAGTGATATTTTAAACTGCAAATAGGGCAAATTATATGCAAAAAAATTATTAGAGTAAAAATGTTATATTTACAAAAATCAGTAAGCAAAAATATAATGGTATTACCTGCCAATCCTTCTTAGTGGTACTATATAATGGCAAAAATACTCTTTTAAGAAACCGCAAAAGTGATTCTTGAGGCCCTCGTTGTTATAATATGAACTTTTTGATGTTTTGCGGTTTTAATTATTTATTTGTCAAAGATATATATAAAGTAAAAAGGGTCACCAAGTTGAATAGAAAATAGAGAAATATGTGACAAATGAATGGTAAAAAACATTTAAAGCAATGATTAACAGTCTAACCCCGCGTTCGTGATGACGCGCGAAGCGAAAAAAAGCGAAGTGGGTTTTTGTGCTGATTTATCAAACTTTTGATTATTTTTCTTAATATCTTATATTATCGTGAATTTTATCATATATCACGAAACAATTGTCAATATGAGGTGTACATAGTGAAACCGCAGACGATTATTTTTGCCTGCGGCAAAAAGCGAACGAACATAATTTTTTAACCATTGCGCGAAAAGTACAAAATGATATGTATCTTAATTTTCGTTCGCTTTTTGCCGCGGGCAAAAATAATCGTCTGCGGTTTCACTATGAACACCTCATATTTACAATTGCTATTTTCGTGATATATGATATAATTCACGATGAATATAAGATATTAAGAAAAAGAATGAAAATTTTAATAAATTAGCACAAAAACTCACTTCGCTTTTTTTCGCTTCGTGCGTCATCACGAACGCGGGGTAAGGCAAAATAATAATTAAGATAAGCGTTGTGGTTGAAGTCCGCTAGATGGCGTCAACCAAATTAAAAAACATGGTTCCCGCTGTCGCAGGTTGATAAAAGTATCTATAAACCATCTACAATGCTAAGGCAATAATCTGGCCAAATTTGGTGGCAATCGGTTGAGAACTTTAAAAGTTATTAGCGTTAAAAAAAAAGGGACTTAGATTTATATATATATGGATTTCGTAATTGTTTTAGCCTCGAAATATTCCGTAACTTCTATCTTGATTCTATAGTTAGGTGATAACTGAAAACTTACACGTCATCTGTCCGAAGCTATAATGTTAAGGGGCATATGAATTGGCTATGTAAAATAAATGTGCAAAACAATAACTAATAAATTTAAAAAGCAATCGTATTTAAATGTACCTTTTACGAATCGTAATTTATAATATTTTTTTAAAAATAGTCGGATGATTTAGTTTAAAAATGTTTGAAGTAATTTCTGATAAAAATATAAATGTCAAACTACTAATATAATATTTTGTAGTAGTAAGTAGCATGGGCGAAACCGGGTGGGGGGGCAGGGGAAGCGGTCTCCCCCCACCTAAGCCGCCCCTCTCCCCCCCCCCCCCCCTAAATGAAAAGAAAAAAATTTTCAATGCAAAAACGCTTAAAAATTAAAAAAAAATATGTTTGCTCCCCCCCCCCTAATTGCACTTTTAAACATTTGCCACCCCCTAATCCAAAACCTAGCTACGCCCATGGTAAATAGTATGCAGTATAGATATTATACAGACGCTTTTAAGCAAGAAGTATAAAAGATCAATCTTCAATTAAGCACATCTTGTTTAATCCCTAGCGAGGTTAATTCCGAAATAATTTAAAATATTTTTATCAAATCTTTCGGTGAAACAAGGAGATCTAAAATTTATTCTGATAGATTCAATTGCTAGAAGTGCTTAAAATGGTTAGTTTTCCGGATCACAAGCCTCATCTGTCTTCTTCTTTATTGTGTTGAAAATCCCACAGACGTGGGGTAAGTTTTCAGCAGCCTCTTCCATCTGAGTCGCGTACATGCCATGCCAATTTCCATCTGTTTGACGTCCATATCCTTTTCGACCAGTCGTTTCCAGGTCTGCCCCTTCCTCTTCTTCCAGGCACGTCCATATCCAGCGTTCGCCGTGTGACATCGTCCTCGTCTCTTCATAATACATGGCCGTACCACCGCAGTCGATTTTCTCTTAAGAAGTCCTTCGTCGCTTGTATACCCATCTTTGTCATCAAGGATTCGTTCGTCATGCCCAGCTTGGTGTAGCCTAAGCTCCATCGCACCATTCTCATTTCCGTGACTTGCAAGAGTTTCTCCTCTGCGGTGGTTACACCCCATGTTTCGCTCCCGTAAAGCAAGACCGGTCGCACGATGGTTTTGTACGCCTTGCTTTTCAACCAAATTGGTATCTTTTTGTCACACATGACACCGGAGATGCTGCGCCACTTGAGCCATGCTTTCTTGATCCGAGAATGGACTTCGGCGGTACATCCTCCCTCTTGATGTAATATCGAGCCAAGATATGTGAACTTATCAACCTCTGTGTACATTGGACCGTCATTTTTGTGCATTTGCGGACTACCGCCCATCGTTTGCATGTAAACCGTTTTCTTCTCGCTGACCTTTAACCCGAAATCCGAAAAACGTTCTGACCATTTTTTCGCCTGATGAAAACCCCCTTCTCTTGTTTCATCGCATAGGACAATATCATCGGCATATAGCATAGTCCAAGGGGCTGGCTTGTGCAAGTCCTTTGTTATTGTATCCATAATTAGATTAAACAAGAATGGGCTTAACGCTGACCCTTGATGTAGTCCAATCATTATTCGGAAGGGTTTCGTTTCTCTTACGGTAGTCCTAACAGATGCAACCGCGCCATTACATTTCGATAAGTCGAACATAGCTTTCGAGTATATTTCTGGCTCTAAGGGACCACCATATTAAGTCTCTCGGAACCGTATCGTAGGCCTTTTCTAAATCGATGAAGACCATGTGTAAGTTCTTTCTTATGTCGCCATATTTTTCCATCGTCTGCTTCAACGCAAAGATTGGATCCATCGTTGATTTACCGGCCACGAATCCAAACTGATTGGGCGAGAGACAAACTTCGTCATTGAGCCTTTTCACTAGCACCCTTTCTAGTAGTTTTAGTGAGTGGCAGGTCAACTTGATACCTCTAAAGTTGCCACATTCCTGCGCGTCTCCTTTGCCTTTGTATATGAGTATGATCGTACTTTCCCTCCATTGGTCAGGGATACGACTCTCATACAGCATAGCGTTAAATAAGCCTGTCATTATATCGATTCCTTCTCCTTTGCACCCAAGCCAAGCTTCGATTGGGAAATCATCGGGACCTAGCGCTTTCCCTTTCCGCATCTTCGTTAGTTGCGCTCCTACTTCATAAGCCTGCAATGGTAAAATTAAGTTCGAGTTCGGTTCCACCCTCTCTAGCGGTCTTCTATCATTCGTTTTGTTCATCATATTTTGGAAATAATCTTTCCATCTTTTGATGACTTCCTTCGGTTTGCACAACGTTCGTCCCTCTTCGCTTTTAATGACTTTCAGTGTCCCGACATCTCGACTTTTTTTCTCTCTAATCTTTGCGAATTTATACATGATTATGTCGCCGCCCTTGGTATCAATCTTGTTTGCCATCTCGGTGTAAGCCTCGTTCTTCGCTATCGCAACCGCTATCTTAGCTTTGCGTTTCGCTTCACAATATGCCACGTAGTCTTCTCCTTTCTTCGTTTTGTACCATCGTAGGTACAACGCCTTATTTTTTTCTATAGCCTCTTTGACCGAGTCATTCCACCACCATAGTTCACGCTTGTGAGCTCTGCCGCCCTTAGTTCGTCCCAAGATTTGAAAGGCTGTTTCCTTTAGAACATTTGCAACGGTGTCCCACCTTTTGTTAATGTCGCCCCCCCCAAGCCTGCAACCTTCAAGAGCGGAGTTGCTCGAGCGTGAAACATTTCATTTGCACGATCATCCTTAAGCTTTTCGTACTTTGTCCTTGGCGTGTAGACTTTTCTCCTTTCGGGATAGATCTTTCTTGCTATATCGAGGACAACTGGCTGATGTTGTTTGGCGATTTCTTCCCCCGGTATAACCTTGCAATCTTTAACTTGCCACAAATTTTTGCGCTTCACTAGGATGTAGTCTACAAGGTGATCCCCACTGCTGTACGTCGCTAAATGTTCGGTACGCTTCTGAAAGAAGGTATTCACAATGGCCATATCGTAAGCTTGCGCCATCTGTAGTAACTTCTCTCCCTCTTTATTCTTCACCCCATAGCCCTGCCCGCCGTGATTTCGTTCGTACACGCCCCTTTCTTTCCCAACGTGCCCATTAAAGTGTGCTCCGATGATGAGATTCTCGTCAGGCTTCACGTAGCGTATTTCTTTTTCGAGCTTCTTATAGAATTCGTCCTTCTCATTTTCGGAACATCCAACCTGGGGCGAGTTCGCACAAATAACATTGACAAGACCGCCTTGATCCGCCAGCTTTATGCACATCAATCTATCCGAGCATCGTTTGACTTCGACTCCCTTGTCCTTAAAGGAATCGCTAAGCACTATACCGACCCCGTTCTTCCGTGATGGGGAACCCGAGTAGTATAGCTTGTAACCATCTCCTAGCTCCCTGGCTTTTGTTCCATGCCACCACGTTTCTTGTAGACACGCTATATGTGTATCCTTCGCCTTTTTAGCATCTGCGCAACTTCGATGCTCTTCCCCGTCAGGGTGCCCACATTCCAGCTGGCCACTCTTGTCCGTTCGACAACTAGATTCCTTAAACACCTTCGTTGTGAGAGAGGCGGTAACCCTTGTATACTTTTCACATTGCACGGGCGGATGATGCAATGCGCGTCGTTTGGGGAGGACGCCCTAGCATTCAGGTATGAGTTCGTATTTGAAGCTGCCATGTTGTTTGGAGTTGCTTTTTTACAGCCGGCTTCTGACCTGACGCCAACCCTCCACTTTTTTCACACGGACTTGGGACCGTCGTTGGTAGTGTTACAAGCCTCATCTGTGATTGTGAAAAAATCCAACCTAACCCTGGTACATGCATGGTTGTAGGAAAGAGTCATGGGCGTAGCCAGGTATTGGATTAGGGGGAGGGGGGTGCGAAAATTTTTTAAGTTCAATTAGGGGGGGGAACATAAATTTTTATAATTTTTAAGGGTTTTAGCATTGAAAAAAAAAATTCATGGGGGGGGGCTGGCTACGCCTATGTAAAAAGCCCAATGTTTAAGCCTTTAAATGAACCTATTACCAAACATTTAAAATTAATTTGATATTTACTTACGATAATTATAAATGAAATTGAGTCATAAACAATAAATTCTTGCGTAATATGCTGCCATAATATACAAATTTTGATTCAAATTTAACATATATTATTATCTTCATATGATTAATAAATTTAAATTTTATGATTATATATCACGAATTATTAATAAAGTAGGTTTATGTTGTAGGTCAAATAGCTTATGCGACTTAAATACACATGGGCGTAGCCAGGATTGGAATTAGAGGGGAGCGATTTAGGAAATGATAATTGTCTGAATTAATTATATCAATTTTTAAGAAATTTTTGAATTTAGAGGGGGCAGTGGACCCTCTCCGCCACCCCCTGGTCCATGTAAATACAGTCGCTCTTAAATTCTTATAAACTATCTAAAATCGCGGAATTTTAGGGCCAAATTAGTACTTTATATTTTTTATGGCTTTAACAAAAACTACTTATGACGGTCCCAAGTCCGCGTGCTAAAAGTAAAGGGTTGGCGTCAGGTCAAAAACCGGTTGTAAAAACCTACTCCAAAAACATGATAGCTTCGACAAAACTTTACAACAGAGAGCTTTAAATAGGGAACTATGGTGGTAAGATAAATCGGTTAGATATTTTATCGAAAGAAAGAAACATTCATATAGATGGTATGAAAAATCAAAATAGTCGGAGGATTATCAAGGATATTGGGAGTCAAAGAGAGCCGCGAAGAAGGCCGATGCTATAGCGAAGACGAATGGCAAACAAACTCGATCAAAAAGGGGTGACAAACTTATATATAAATTGACCAGGATACGGGTAAGAAAAGCCATGATGTCTGTGGTGTCCTACACCCCCTTACGCCTCACCCCCTTGTGTGTATTCAATATTGTATATAATCGTCCCCCCCCCCCACACATACACTTATACGCGTAAATTTTACTCTACTCTCGTTTATGATGCGTCATGTTTGTTAGTGTCTCTATGATATAAATAGATACGATTTTAATTACCCTTAGTTGGCGATTATTATTGAATCACTCGCTTCCTCACATATATATATACATTTCTCTTTTTGAGTAGTGAATAAATATACGAGAAAAATGTAACCTTTAAACAGAGAGAATTTAATAAACTCGCGCGCGGATCCATTATATCTCGGAAAATTAAAGTTAATAGATAAATTGTTTTATGGTACAATTTGCAATATAATTCTACGTCATCGACAATTACGAATTGACAATGTAAGAGTTATTTAAATGGTAAAAAATAAGAGCATTAATACGTTATTCATGCCGAAAGGAGGTGGTGAAAAAATGAGAAGGATATTTTAAAGAACTAATGAATATTGTAAATGACAAAGATTCCTTTCCCGATATTGGGTTAAACATAAGTATGGTCTAATACTTTCAGGATGAAGTTAAGACACCTATTAACATGATGCACAAAGGAAAAGCTAATGGCCCAGATGGACAATCAATGGAACCATAGCTCAAATGACGAGAAGAAGGAGTCATGACCATGACAAATCTCTTTAACAAGGTATTGGTAAAAGAACAAATTTCTAATCAATTGAGAGCAAGGATTGTACCCTAGAAGGCTAAGGAGACACGCAGGAATGTGCAAGAGTTGGTCAAATGCATTGAAGTGGTTGCGATTTCGACATCGAAGATCTGCTTATGATACAAGGAATTTATAAACAAGACTAATAAAGAAATTTATACAGAAACAATGCGAGAATTTAAGACACTAATTACATTTCTATATCTCTTGCAATTTACATATTCACAATTACAAAACCTTACACAGCCATGAAACTGAGAGATCAATCTGTTGCGTCCATTGGCTTAATTGATTTAATTGTCCCTTACGATTTCGCAACGTTAATTGACACCAAGCATACCTCGAGGTATCACCACTATATATAATTGATTTGTTTATACCTCGTGGAGGCAACACTAAACTAATTGATTCCAATTAATATATGTGTATATAAAGGAATTTTATATACACCAGCCACACTGACTTTGTTCTCGCATACAATTTACTTTAATTGAATATTTAAATAAAGTACTTATTACTTTATCCCGAAATTGGTGACCCCGCATTTCGGGGGAGCCGTTTTTTTCCCCTCCCCCAGAATACGCCCTTAAGCAACGGCGTCTTGGTTTTTTTGTGTGTGTTAAAATTATGAAATTTAGATATTGGGCACTCCTTAGTCAATCTGGCAGCCAATACAAATATTGTAAAGCCACGATCGAGCCGAACAACCAAACACGTCAACTTCTAAAAATCGAAATCTACGTGTCCGACTGCTATGCCTTCCTACCTGATTACTACTACGACAAAAAGACCTCGATGCCCTGCTACATCCCTACATAGACAACAACAAAGTCTGCCGAACGCCCAACAACTGCTGCCCAACCACTGCTCTTCGCATGGCCCTAATCGAAAAAACCATCTCAACATCAACACCACATGGCCTCTTGCAACGAGCAAAGACTACGTTCGACAAAAACAATAACACCTACTACCAACGTTCTCACCACCGCTTACCGGTTTAGTTGACGACCGCTTGCAATTCCAATATAGATACCTCTGCCCGTGGCATGTATCTTATTAATATATTGGATAGCAACACAACAACACACACACAACTCACACCTCGGTCACCTCACTAACAACCACGGTAGGCGGAAGAAAACTGGCTAGTAGTACGAACATCCCGAACTCCGTTTTTACCCAGCGGAATATTTGTCGCGTCCATTGGCTTAATTGATTTAATTGTCCCTTACGATTTCGCAACGTTAATTGACACCAAGCATACCTCGAGGTATCACCACTATATGTAACTCGCGGAGGCAACACTAAACTTAATTGATTCCAATTAATATATGTGTATATAAAGGAATTTTATATACACCAGCCACACTGACTTTGTTCTCGCATACAATTTACTTTAATAGGATATTTAAATAAAGTACTTATTACTTTATCCCGAAAAATCTAATATAATGTTTTCGTACATTCTTTTCAATCAATTTTGTGGAGTAACCAAGAAAGACACCTAACTATTCTTTTGAAAAGACATTCATTTAAAATTGGCCAAAAATCTAATGGTAGATATTTCTTATATTTGGTGCATACAAATATCACCTCATCACAAATTCACCCACACCTATACGTTCAGATGATCCCAGAAACTTCAACCTTCTAATTCTTTTGGCAAAAGTTTAAATACTATTATTCTTATTAAATATTTATTTACAATTACTTATTCTTTACTTATACTTATAATTAAAGTAAAACCAAAAATGATGTTATTAATTATGTTCATAATAAACAACGTTCTCTATAAATTCAGCAACACATACTTTTATCCCTAATTCATATATCTACACACATAACTAAAGCAAATTTACTAATGATATCTCTAATCATTCCTTACTACAAACCATGTTTCCAACATACTCAATAACTCAGAATCTTACAATAAATCATCAGTGTTGACCTGAATAGATTTTTTTTTGTCTGTGATAAAATTCTAATACATATTAAATGTTCCTTTTAAAAGCCACATGCCCCTTGTGTTACAGAAATATCTCATTAAACAAAAAGAATTGTTTTTTACAACATGGCCCTGTTAAAAATAAATGCCCCTCCTCAGGGAAGCTCGCTCCCCCAAACATTATATGTCCACCATCTTCTACCTTAATAGTGGAAGATAACATTAATTTCAGCCCTTCTGGTACTGATATTCCTAATCTAATACCTCATCAAACCTACTACACCACAAATGAAAAAAATGACCTTCATGGAGCACAGCCTTTTTACCTCAGGCATCCCACCAACCATAGCCAGAATCCAAGGGGGGCCCGGGCATGCATGCAAAAGTTTTTAATATACTTACTTAACAATATTATTTCTCTCCCTCAGAACCTATCCTATTGGGAAAAATTATTTAAATTCGCTTTTTACATTTTATCTATTCCTCAAGACAAAGAAGCAAATATCACTCATAATATTAAACAATCAGTTTTAAATCATGACAGTCAAAAATGGATAGAAAGGAATGCCAAATATTAACCCCCAAACAAAAAGCGAATAGAATCTGTAGAAAAATTCATTCATTCAACATAAAAAGTGCAATGAGATACCTTAAAGAAGACAATTATTTTTGAGTCCTCACAAAAATCATATGAAGAAATGGTTTTCAAGCATCCGCAGAGTCTATCGTCTAATTACCTATCGCCCTCGCAACCTTCAGATATTGCTTATAAGTCATCTGACATTCGAGATGCCATCTTATCCTTTCCTATGGATTCTGCAGGTAGTCTCGACGGCATAAAACCAATTTTTTTAAAAGATCTTATAACAATTGATAACAATAACTTCTCCATTTTACTAGACTTAATCACCAAATTTTGTAACTTTTAATCAATGGGTGTGTACCTAAAAAATAACGCCCATAGTCTTTGGAGCTAAGCTTTTAGCTATAAAGAAGGCCGACAACTCAGCCAGGCCTATCGCTATCGGCGGTGTCTTTCGAAGAATTTTTTCTATTAATTTGTTCGGCGATCAAACCCATATTGACTGCTACTTTAATTCCGCATCAACTAGGCTTTGGGGTCAAAGGAGGGTGCGAGATAGCTACCCATGCCACACGCTTAGCCCTGGAACACCTCCCTCTGGGTGACTCCTATAGAAAACTGGATTTTAAAAACGCTTTCAACAGCATTCGCGCATAGCTTTCATTAATAATTTTATCAAGCTATTTCCCCAATACACCAACTACATCATTTTAAGTTACGGATGTCCTTCGAATTTAAAATTTGGAGAGTTCTTCCTTAAATCTGCAGAAGGGATCCAACAAGGCGACCCTCTAGGCCCCCCACCCTTTATTCTGCTTGGCTATAAATCACCTAATTAACGAAATTAACAAACATTGTAAACTCCCTTTATGTCTGGTATCTAGATGACGCCACTCTTGTTGGCACCCCTGACAACCTAGTCCAAGCACTAGTTGTAATACATGCTTTTTTCCCCACTTTATACTTATGTTTAAACCCCTCTAAAAGTGATATATATTCTGACTTGGATAATATTCACCCATAGTTTTTTAAATTTGCCAAAATTAAAAAAGACAATATGTATGTTTTAGGCGCACCTATCGGGGGACCTGAGTGCCTCAAAAACTTCCTAGACAAAAACCTCTCTTCTTATGCCTTCTCATCATTCCTTTTATATTATAAAAAATTATTACAACATTAGCAAAATTTTATTATGCTTCCGCTCCACGCAAGCTTTTTTATTTAAAGATGTTTTACACAATTATGAACACTTTATTAAATTTACACTTGAATCAATTTTGAATATTTCTTTTAACACGAATACTTGGCTTCAAGCCACTCTTCCCACAAAATCCGGTGTCTGGGTATTCGCTCCCCAGCTGCAATTTTCTTAGCCGCCTTTATTTCCTCCTCCCTTTCTTTTAAACAATCCATTAACGACCTTGTCCCTTTATCACTCAACCCCTCTATCAATCAAGCATTGTCTCTATGGAATGAGAATGTCAGAGTTGACATTCCACAATCATATGCCCAAAAAGATTTGGATGCAAATTTGGTATCGCGGTCCGTTGCTTACCTTCTCTCGACATGCGACGTCAAACAGCATTGCAATCTTAGGCCATTGGCCTTTGACCAATCCGGTCATGAATGGCTCGAAGCTTACCCTAGTAAGTTTTCGGAAATGTTTTTGGAGAACCCTACCCTGTCCTTTAACATAGCCCTCCGCTTGGGCTGTATATACGACACCGTACCCCTGCCGGCTTTGTAATTCACTTGTAGATGAGGAAGCAAGTCACCTTGTGCATTGTAAATTTAACAAAAGCCGGTATAGTGAGCACCAAAAAATAAATACACTGCTTCAAGCTGCGCTTAAACGGGCAAAAGTTCCTTCCATCCTTGAACCGTCAGATCCCTCTCTCGAAGGGCGGATGCGTCCTGACGGTTCGTCACTTATCTCATGGGACAAAGGCCTTTTCTTAAAATGGGACTACACCTGTATTGACCTGTTTGCCCCCTCCTACGATACTCACGACCCCCTAGGATCGGCAGAGCATCGTAACTCCTTAAAATACTCAGCTTATCAGAAACGTCCATTTTTATTCCTATCGTCTCGTCGTGCTCAAGGACGTTTGGGAAGAGCGCATTAAATTTTTTTAAAGAACTCAATAAACGCTCCCCTCCTTCAAAAATATCGAATAGTTTTTTACTAAAACAATCAATCGCCATTGCGATCGCTAAATCCAATTTTTATTCTTTGATGGATTCAATGCCCATTCTTAACGAAGATAAAGAAACGGATAATGTGTTTTAATCATTTTTTTATAAATGTTTTCGTTCTTGTTTCTTTTTATTAATTCCACTATATATTTAATACTTTTTTTTTAATAAAGCATGTTAATTCAAAAAAAAAAGTACAGAGGGATCAAGCTGACTTACCATTTCTTAAACCTTATCGAAAAGATCTTAGTAATAATAAAAAAACTGGGTGGAAATATCGATTACCCAATATTTGTGGCCGGCAAATCCACAATCGACCCGATCTTTGCACTATGACAAATGATGGATTTGGATAATTATGAGCAAATGAGAGTAAACCTATATATGGTCTTTATTTTATTTGTTTATTTTAACGAAACCAAAGTTACATATGAGAGCAATATAAAAAAAGACTTATTAATTATATACAAAGATCTATATCATTATCTTCTAAGATAGGCCAATCGGAAAAGGATTTAAGGTTGTATCGTACAACAGGAATCACTAGTAGTTGCATAAGTAAAAAAGGATGCGAAAATTTTAGATTTCGGTGGGCGTTCTTTAATTCCTTTAAAAAAATCCATTGCCTGTTCACAGATGGAACCAGAGCACAAGGCAACAACAGGGATAAAAAACATTGGATGCCAAAGGGGCAGACTATTTTGCAGTTTTAGGCCCTTCTGCGGAGGCGAATCGTAGTTAAATTGGAAGGAGCAAATAAGTAAAGGCAAGTAAAATCCCATTTGAGGGATAGACCATTTTGTCAGTGGACTGGAGAAAAGACACCAGGGCGCATCCCACCTTTCAGAGAGGGATTTAACAGGACAAGGATTAAAGGGATTTTTGCCTTTTTAAGGGCAGCTTGAATTAATAAATTGGCTTAATTGTGCCTAACATATTTAAATTTGTTTGCAAGGCAGTGTAGAGGGTGCCTGGTATATTTTTCTATTAAGTAAGACAATTCCAACAAGAGAACTTTATAGTGTAACAAATTCCCAACTTTAAAACTATGGTATATGAAAGCTCAAAGTTGTCAAGCAGCATTCCCAAAGATTTGCTGGGATAGGCTCCAAGCCACTGGTGACCGGAACCATCAAAATCGGAGACCTGAGGTTGTAATGCTAGCTATCATTACTGCTCGATAAAAGGCAATCAATGAAGCGCGATATTAGTCCAAAATCCCAATCTGTCTCGAGTTTTGAAATTGAATGGTCGTGGGTGTGACATTCAAATTCCAAAGCTCCAAGGCTTGAGTTAGCATAAGGTGGGAGTTTTGTGTTATAAGTTTAAAAATTAAACCTTTGAGAGATTTGAAAGAGCATACAGAGCTCGGAACTATAGACTACATGAATAAAAGCAGTACTTTGGGTCGAAGGGGATGATAATGTTATGGGTACGTTAGTAATAAACAAAAAGCACCAAACTAATTGTAAAAATTTTAAGAAATCAAGGTACAGGTCTATGGAAACAAACTTTATAGCGAACAAATTGAGATAGTAGAATCATGTAGTGATGTTATTTGATGGCCCTCTAGGTCATAGCCCGCCTCATAGATCTAAACGTTAGGAAGAAAATTGTTAATGTACTTAAAGCTGTCTCTAAATCAACATTGGCTTGAAACCTAGAGATGCGACATAATTAATATGATAATTGCATACTCATTACAGTTACAAGGTGAAACAAAGATAGTGGCTAATTTATGGAATAATTTGTGCTACGTACACGGTAGAATCAGCTCTTTAAAGTATGTGGGGGACGTGGGGGGAGGTTATAAATTGAATTGAAATAGCAGGTGTGTTCTGATTTTAATAAATGCTAATAAGGAGTTCATTTGATCCCACACTGCCGGCGAGAGTAAACCCCAGCTACTTGATTCTCATTAGGTTTTGGAATAAGGAGCGAATATGGTAATGTATTGCACCTAGTGAAATGTGAATTACCTCCGCTAAAACTACCTATGATCAAATATACCGGCGTATAAAAGGTATATTAGAATCAACCCACCTGGAATAACCATGAGTATCGCTATCGCCGTTAAGGGATAACCCTGAGATCCTAAATCTAACTTCTTCACCAGCTCCTTAATGCGGCATCTTACCACTCTGTCTGATACTGCGGTCTTTCCTTATCCCTTGTCTGTACAGATAATGTTCAGAGCCTACTGCTTCCAGGTTTGAATTTTTTCCACATACAAAATACCTTGTTAAAATCGCTAACATCTGCAATCCAGCACAAACTGCAAAAATTTGGTTTAAAGCTTGTTCGTTAATGGATTTGGCGCAATTAAAAAATGGGTTTCTTGCCAAAAGTTTTTTATTACGCCCGAGCCCTGCCGAGTTTGAACGATTTTTATATTTTATGTCCGACCCGAGCTCGAGTCCGACTTGATTTTTTAAATTGAAAATTCAAAAAATTTAGTTTTAAATTTTTGAAAATTGTTTCACCATATAAATACATAATGCATTAAATTGTTATTACTCGTAATTTACAACTGGGATAAATTTGAAATAAAATTTCATTTTCACTCGCTACACTTTATTCTGTTAATATTTTAAACTATATATCTAACTTTATAAAATATCTAACATCCAAATCTAATATAGCAGCTATATGAATATATTTAAATACTAAAATTAGATTAGCAACTTAGGTCAAATATTATAAAAGACAGGGGAAAAAAGCTGAAACTTGGAAGCTATATTATGTATGGTGTATAAAGATAAATATTTAATATCGAGTTGAGTTTGTTTAAATCATATTTTATAAAAGAGTAGTTTGCTTTAGTCAATTCGAGCCGGGCTTGGGTCGGATCGCCTCATCAGGCCCGACCCAAGCCAGAGACCCGATTGTTTTATTAAATTCTGCTCAAGCCCGGCTCGAGGCCCAATCGGGTCGGACCGGGCTGAGGCCGGGTCGGTTAGAAAGAGGGCACGTTATATGACTGAGAATGTTTTTGAATTTTTTTTAATTGTGTTCCAATTTAGCTTATAAGTGTTTTCCCGCTTATACTTCATAGTTTAACAAAATGACGGTTTAATGTTGCGGTGCAAAAAAATATTTATAGCCTAACCATTTGATTTTAAGGAAGTCATTAAAAGATGTAATAATTTTAAGGGATAAAACACAAAACTTATTTATAACTAACAAACAAAGACTAGCCGCTATGTATAAAAATATTTAGGTGTGTATAATATCAGAATATAATATTGTAATCAGTTTTATAACAAAAAACATCTATCTCAAATCCGAGACTTGAATGACATTCAAATCAAACGTTCGACTCAAGTGTGTACTTAAATAAACATGTATGTATATAAAACCGTGTACATCTTAGATAAAGCTTACGACAGAAGATGATAGGGGTAAATTAGTATAGTTATTAAATAAATTGTGCTAAACTAGAGCATTGTAATTAGCTCAAAGATTAAACAAAAAAGTATAAAAAAAATTCTTAGAAGTAGCATATAAAATGCATAGGCGAAACCTACATTATTTATGTGCTCTTTATTCTCTTAGATGAGCAATTTCGGTATTGGGACCAGTTGATGCCATAAATGAAACAACCACTTGTTTTAAAAAGATATTCATTAGCCTACACATGCCATGTATTTAAGAGAAATTTTCAATTAAATTCAGCGATATACTTTCAAAAAAATGATGAAGCGAATCCAAATAACGATAATAAGGAAGAAGAGGAAAAAATGTCTCACATTTTAAAATCGATGAAAATTAGTAGCAAACCTATATTAGATTTAGCAAAACCTATAAAAAATAAAATACTTGATAAAAAGAAAAATGAGATGACAAAAAGGTTAAATTATTGTTATTATTTTTGTCCTATACTTGTTCTAAAGCTACTAAATTATAATAAAAAATGTCAATCTTTGATTGGATCTTTTAAATGAGTTTATTAGCTCAATATATTGAAAAAATTGCATGCATTAAAATTTTGCCCTACAAATTATATCTAATTTTAAATAATTTGTAATTAGTGATTTCTTTAAAGTCAATCAACCATTGACTGTGGCTACAGAAGAAATTGTAAAGAACTTACCTTCTGAGCACAAAAATAAGATTAAAAACATACTTTTGACTAAACTCAAAGAAGAAATAAAAATCACACAAGCAAGAAAAGCTACCTTTGATATAAGGTTTATTTGATTTTATTAATTATAATATGTTATTTGTGTATGTTATTTCAAAAAATAAATGTTTGTAGTGAAATATGTGCTGGCATGAAAATAGATCAAAATCATAAAACCTCTCAAAGAATAGGCAAGCCTGACCAAAAGAAATTTGGTAACAAACAATTGGAGCCCAACAGAGATGATAAATTTAATTTTAAACGAGACAAAAATTTGGAGACTCATTTGGATGGTTTACTTTATACTGATGACTACTCTGATCCAAATCTTAGCAGTAGTGGCTTATACAAATATGCTGAATTGGGGTATTTATCAATTTGCTATAAAAAGAAATGACAAATAATATTTCCTTTTCTCATTAATTAAGTCAGAATTAAGTATTTTTTTATTCCAATAAAACTAAATTTGATTGATATAAAAATTGAATTTTGCAGTTTATTAATAACACCTAAAATAAGCTTATTACAATTTCGTTTGCATTCTAGTTATGTCATGTTTATATAATTTAGCATGGTTAAAGCTTATAATTATTTATGTGCATTTGCCTTAGACATCCATTTTTTCATCTATATACTTTATTTTAAAGAGAATTGCGTCAGAAGATAGATCTATTTGGAGCTCCACGTTTAAATATATTTCATAACATCCCAAACTCAAAGGGTAATGTCACTTTTAAAATAATAAATACTTTATTAATCTCCTAACTTCTTAGTTACCGAGAATGAATTTACCTTGTGGGATAAGTTAGAACAAAAAGAACTTCAAAATTATGCACGACAGGCTCCTTTGAATGCGTTTGAAGAAATGATACAAATGACTAAAGATGGAAAGATATGGAAATTTCCCATTGACAATGAAAGTGGTAATTAAGAATTTAGCTTTTAATTAAAAAACTACATTTTTGCAGTTTATACAATTGCAAATGTTTAATGCAAAATGTATTATGCCTTAACTAGAAATTGTTAATAGTTTTTTGTAGTTAAAGGGTTGTTCTATCTTTTATATACCATTTAGGTCTATGAAAAAATTTATCACTTAAAACTCAAGTGTAAAGGTTGGACTTTTATTTTAAAAGGTTGTTTTTTTATTTACAAATGTTTTCCCCATAAATAAAAATGAAATGTATCTTATTCTTGGAATGCTCAACGTGATAAATCGGGGTAAATATACGTTAAGCATGCATTTCTGTCCAAGTCAACCCGTATTTTTATAAGGCAGAGGTTTCTATAATTTTACTTGACTTTTCATATTTTGGTATTCACTCTTCTTGTTTAAAATGAATCGCATTATCACCAATCCATCATTTTATGTTAATTTAAATAGTTTAATTTTTAACATTTCTTAAATCCTAATTCATTTTTAAACTGTGAGTTGACTCTTGACATTTTTAGTCTGTACATATACTCCTCGATTAATTTGCTACAATCATAGTTTAACGTTTAAAATTCTGTACACATAGTTAATAATGTTTAAAATTATTTTATTAACTTATGTAGATATCATAATAACTTTTTTTTCGTTATTTTGTAGTCCATTGTGATTAATAAACTCTTATAAAAATGTTTTTTAAAGCATTATTTGTATGTAACTTTGTATAGGCTTAGAGGAAGAGGGCAAAATTCCCTTTTACGATCACGTATTCTTAGCCACTTACGTTGAAGATCGACTTGGACAATTACCCCCCGACCATATATTAAATGGGGCGGCCATCAAGCATTTCATGGAATTAGTCGCTATCGGGCTCAGCAAAAACCCATACTACACGGTGCAAGAGAAACGAGATACCATACAATGGTACTTTCAGTATTTCGAAAAGCACGAATCTATCATCAGGACCTCTTACCAAGACGTTGATAATGAAAATCCAGATACCGGACATAAAACTGCTCAGATTTCATTATAATTATTCGCATATTTTAGCAGAAAATGTCTTCAAAAAATTGTTTGTTAATATCGGCGATGTATGAAATTATGACTAAATGATACTAAATTGCTTAAATTTTTTTCTCATTTTCTCAACACATTTTAAAATAGGTACGTTATTTTGAGATATAATTTGTTATGGGTATATGTCATACTTATCATAGGTAAGATTTGTTTAAATTTTCTACACGAACCCTTCATAATGTCTGGCCGGCCGAATCATTAGCGCTATTCGACCAAAAATGATGCTTGTTAAAATTTTTAGCATTGATTATGTTATATTTTTTAAAAATTATAAATTTAAATCGCGTTTTTATTCAATAAAAACTACGATTATACAGTTAATTAACAAGTACTACATGAAAACAAAATAATGAGTAAAAACAAAATAATACACTATATAAAAGCATCTTATTGAGTATGAATTGCCTAAAAGTCTAAATTTGCGACAGATGTCCTTCCTGAGGGCCTACCAAGTTAAATATCCGGCTGTGCTTTTCTGGTCTCTGACTCGCATAGCGTCTATTTTACGATGTGGTCTTGTTAGGCATCTAATTTTTAATGATATTTGCGTTTGTTTTGCATTACTATTTTTTTTGAAATGCGTTATAATTAGAATCTTCCACGGGCCATCCGAACCCCGATCCGACTTGAGCCCGGCCAGAGGGGCGAAATTTAATAAAATAATCGGGCCTGGGCTCGGTCGGACCTGCCTTTGCTCGGGTCGGGCCTGATAGGGCAGCGCCCGGTCCGAATTGAACCAAAGCAAACCAACTTATAAAATATAATTTTTAGACTGCCCAAAAATTAATAAATTACCCCACAGCGTACATAATAAAGCTTCCAAACTTCAGTCTTTTTAATCCTCGCTATATATTATTTTAACCAGAATTGCAAATTTGTTCTAGTATTATTATATAGCCTTACTAAATATTTGAACATCATATATAAAGTATGTAAATATTTTAAAATGCTAATTTATTAAAACTGTTTAATAAATTTATTTTCATTTATTAGTTAAATGAATTGTAGCAAGTATAATTGGAGTCTTCATTCCAAATATATATGGAATAAAAAACTAAATTTATTTGATATTTACATAGTAAAATAATTTTAATGCAAATTCTTTCAAGATGTAGTTATTTAAAAAATCGAGTCGGGTTCGGGTGAGTCAAAAATAAAAAAAGCCCTGTCGGGCTCGGGCAAAATTTAAATTAAGACGTCGGGCTAGAGAAATTTCATTTTGCAGGGCCCCAGTTATAATGACAACTTAATAAAAGCTGTTAATAAACATTTACTGTCACCCTACGGCCAAATAGTTTGGATCGGGGTTAATAATGATATCGAACGTTATCCCCTTAATAAGTCAAGGGTAGATAGAAAGGGGCAGCTGCCCCCACCCTTTTAATCCTAACTTTTTATATCTAACAAAAATAAAAGCATCATTTTGGACAATTTTTTTAATTTAATAAATTGAAAAAGTTGCTAACTCATAGAAATAATTATTACACCTTTTCCCTCCCTCCTTTAAAATCCTAACGCTTATGTAAGCTCTCATCGTTTTTTTGGCCAATAAAAAAGTTGGTTCCTGCTTTATTAGTCCTATTTTAACTTGGCTCCAATTATTATTCATTCATTAATAAAAATCAAATGAATAAATGTCATTAAAACGATTTACCTTTTTTATTCAAGGCAGATAATAAATGCACGATAAAAACTCTTATGTTTATATTCAACGTTTTTTACTGTCGAAACAATTTTGTAATTAATGTCTATTATTTATGAATTAGATGCAATATTCGAATTAAATTGTTGATGTTGGGGAAACTTTTTGAATTTGGTTGGCTTTAACCTAAAAGCTTCGAAATTGGATGCATTCCCCTCTTTGCCACTTTCATTATACCATTAATATAATTAAAGTGATAGTATACAATTCCTGAAAAGTTCCTGGTAAATTACGGCTTTATTGATTATTTTTTCAATAATTTATTAGATTTTTTGAGAGAAAAGAATAGCGCGATAAGCTTTTAAGATTAACAAATTACTAATGCACAACTATAAATTAATTCCTAAAAGCCTATACAATTTCTAAGTGTAGATGGAAAGGGGGACTTAAAAAAACTCAAGGCATAATAAAACACTTGTCCATTGTAATGTTGTAAAATTTTGTTATTTGGTTTCGTTTGGTCGACTTTTGGTTTTAGCCGACTAAACATAAACAGTCCAAACGTTTTTTGGTCTGTGTTTCTTAGTCGACCTCTAGGCTTAGTCGAAATTCCAGGGTCGACCAAACAAAACCCAGGCGTTTTTACAACACTATTTGGGGAAAACATTTAGCTCTCCTTTTAAACATGTTAACATAGTTTTCATACATTTTAATTTTCGGTATCTTCATTTATAATTATGCTGTGAGATGAATCCTCTCTTTGACAACGCTCGTACCATACATAATAGAACTTATTTTAAAATTGGTTAAAATAATTAAAATTGTAATTAAACAATTCTGATTTAGGCATACTCCGCTTTGGAATTAGTTTGTGTGATTAATAATAATTGTTATAATCAATGTAACCATCATAGGCCTACTTCGTTTGTTGATGTTTCTACAAATGTCTATGCCAATATTGTAATTAAACCCTATTATAATTTTAAAATACTTTCAGCTTTTAACACATTAAAAAGTATGTTTTAATCGTTTATGTTTATAAAGTAAACATTTGATATTATAAAACCAGTTTATTATGCGAGTTTTGGATATTTGAACTTTAAATCTCCCAACTCTGAATTCCCTTAGTCAGAATTAAAGAATTACGTTTAAAAATCCATACTTTTTTTACCATCTTATTTTATTGAATAGATTTGCAGCACTTATTAATGTAAACTAAATTCGTATGTTTGGTATAATAAATATAGCCTTCAAAAATCTACTAACTAAAATTCCAATTTATCAAAGAGGAGAAAATAAAAATAGGAATGCGATGCGATCTTTTCAAATTAACTTGTCATTTTATGGTTCACAAAGGACTTCTTTTGTCAAATCAATTAAAACATTACAAAGGAGTGAGGTGCTTCTTTTAAAATTTCAACCTTTTCTCAAAATTTCCCAGTGAAATTTCAAAAAATATCGACCTCGTTAGGTGTCGTTTAGAGCAGTGATTCTTAACCTAGGGGTCGCGACCCCCAAGGGGGTCGCGAGAAGTTTGCCGGGGGGTCGCCAAATTTTTTTAGAATAAAATAAAAATATTCAGAAAAGCTTTAGAAAAAATACTCACCTTGGGATTCGAACTCGTTGCATTATGTTTGTTTACATTTACAAGACGTCGCTATAACCACTCACACCATGCTGCTATTAAAATACGTTGTGAAACTTATTATTTATAATGAAAATAATTTTTTGAATGGTAGATTTTTTTGCTGTTTCATAATTTATTCATTTTCTAATCTTTAAAATAATTATCTTCATTTAATTTTACAATTCAACAAATTTAACTTCTGAAATTTAAAAATAAAGCGAACTTCTCACCACAGACTTTGGATCGCAAAATAGTGCATTATTTCTTATATTGTTTGTTCATTTTAAATAGTTATTATATTCCATATTATGAGCAAAAAGCAGAAAGAAACATTGGAAATTTTTTTTGATCTAAATAATCGCGGACCAGGAACTTCAAATATTAGTGAAGGTTCCGATGATGATACAGCGAAAAATGAAACGGAAAAAACCAATAGTCCTAAAACTAAAGGTATAAAATCAAGTAACAATAGAATTAGAAAATACTATCGTGATTATATTAAATATGGGTTTGTAAGCATAGAAGTTCGAGGAACTACAAAACCACAATGTGTTATATGTGGTGTAGTTCTCTCTAATGAATCAATGAAACCTAATAAATTGTGGAGGCATTTAAATCTTAACCATGATAAATATAAAAATAAAAAGGAAGATTTTTTTATAAGAAAAAGAGATGAATTAAAAAATCAAAAGACGCTCATAAATGTGACAACTACTACCAATAAAAATTTATTAAAAGCTTCATTTATTGCAGCTTTGTACATTGCAAAAGCAAAAAAACCATTTACTATAGCCGAAGAATTATTAAAACCTGCCATGTTTAATATTTGTAAAGAGCTATTTGAACCCTTTGTGTCAAACAAAATTAAAGAAATACCTTTGTCAAATGATGCAATTTATAATAGAACTTTATTAATAGCTAATGATCTTCAGGAACAGTTAACTGGCTATATTAAAAATTCTCCTTGGTTCTCATTACAAATAGATGAATCTACAGATGTTTCTAACAGGAGCATTTGCTTAGGATACATTCGATTTATTGATTTTATAAAAATGGATATATCTGAAGAATTTCTCTTTTGCATAGACTTAGAAACAGATACAACAAGTGAAAATATATTTAACAAAATAGATTCCTTTCTGAATACTAATGGCTTACTCTGGAAAAACTGTGTTGGAATTTGCACAGATGGTGCTGCCTCTATGACTGGCTGTTATAAGGGCATTACATCAAGAATAAAACGTATTGCACATGCAAACATAACAACTACTCATTGTTTTATTCATAGGGAACAATTAGCCTCCAAGGAAATGAGTGAAGAATTGAATGAAGTTTTGATAATTTCAGTAAAGATTATAAATTTCATAAAAGGAAGTTCACTAAAGTCAAGATTATTTTCAATTTTTTGTGAAGAAGTTGGCGCAGATAATAGTTCTCTTTTATTTCACACAGAAGTGAGATGGCTATCACGAGGAAAAATCTTAACTCGTTTATTTGAATTGAGACTGGAAGTTGAACTTTTTTTAAATGATAAAAACTCCAGCCTATCAAGCTATTTTGATGACAATAATTGGGTCGCTAAATTGTCATATCTAGCGGATATTTTTACAATTCTAAATCAGTTGAATATATCTATGCAAGGACCTAAATCTGATATTTTTACTATGCATAACAAAATTGAGGCTATGAAAATGAAATTACAAAGATGGATTCAAAGAATAGACTCAAATATATATGAAATGTTTCCATTCTATTCACAACTAATCTCTGATTCAAAATTTCAATTCGAGAAAGAAAATGTAAATTACTTGATTAAATGTCATTGTGGTATACGTGTATACCACGTAACCATATGTTGGTATATCGCGTTTTAATGTTCGCGGTATACTTTGATCTTACTTAGATTTATTTTATTAATATTAATGTAAAAGGGTTAAAGAACGGTTCTGCAATCCTTATAATTAAAAAAAGGAATTGGTCAAAGGAAGGCATTTTTACCGCGGGTTAACCTAGACGCGGAAGTGGCTAATTTTCTTTGACGCTTTCTTTTTTTAATTACTTTTTATTTTAATTTTTAACCCAGCCACATATGGAACTCATTTTTGCAGCCCCGTCTGAAGATTTCCCGTACATTGCTCGTTCAATCAAGTCCACCACCCTGGGAAGATTCAACAGCTATAAAAGCGAAATCCCATGTCAATAATTGAGTCCTTATAAATTTTTCCAAAACTTTGTACTCTTCCTAAATCCTTGTAATTGTCCCCAATCCCTACATCTTTCCCCTTTTATTGTAATTTTACGGAACATTATAATTTTACCGTCGCCAATCACTTTAATTGTAAATCGCCTTTAATTGTAAATATTTAGACGTATTAGCGTAAATAAAGTTAATTTAAATCCTTCGCTCAGCCCTTTTTACTCGGTCGCCAGACATTACATTTGGTGTCAGATTCGCCCTCTTCTTAAAAAAAAGGAATTGTAAGTAGAAATATTTTATATTTAAATATTAACGTAAAATTAGTATTTGTTTTATTAAAATGTTGGAATAAAATCAGTTAAAATTTCTATTGTAAAAAAAATTTATTAATGCATAATAATGGATAAAGGGTTTTTATGTTTGATAATCATATTGTTGATAACAATAATTACATTGAATAATTATTATATACGTCTATGCTTAATAAAATGGTTACTGTATACGTTGTAATAATTAATTTGCTCTTGTTTAATTTTAATTTTTTTAATTAAACGCAAACTTTTGGTAAATTTCTTAATTAATTTTGATTAAATTGCTTGGTTTAATTAAATTTGATTTTCTATTTAAATTATTTAATTTAATTAATTTAGATTGCTTGGTTTGATTAAATTTGATTTCTATTTAAATTATTTAGTTTAATTGATTTTAATATAGTTTGGATTGAATTTGGTAATTTATAATGTTTGGTTTTTACACGCCACCGTCGATTGACATTAATTTTTTTAATTATTTGTGCGCGGATAAATTACTTGTATATATATCAATTTTAACCGTACTAGTTTTATTTGTGTGGTATAAATTGAAAAGAGTAGAAAAGGTTTTTTTACTTAAGTCTAATTTCAAGTCTAATATAAGGTGTTACGGATGTGGGCAACGGGGACACCTTAAGAAAGATTGTGATAATAAATACTTTAAAAGGCGTAATAATGAAAATTTCAGATATATTTCGGAAAATTTTGCACAACGCGGTCCGAGAAATAATTTTAGTAATTATGCGCACCCCAATAAACCCTACACAGACCATAGATTTACACAGAAAAACTTTCCAAGTTTTAACGCACCAACAACCTCAAATAACTACAATACCAAAGAGGTTGGGGACGGGAAATTTTGTTATAAATGCAGGGGACATGTCAATCAAGCGCAAACAGCTGCCAATGGGCAGGCTGTGTTTGATTGACTAGCGCAGGATAATTCAAATTATATAGATATGCGCATGGTAGATATAAATAAAATTTTAAATTCGTCAGCTTCACCTTTAGTGATAGTAAATGTCGATAATTTTAAGCTGTCTTTTATATTAGATACTGGCGCAGCAATTTCAATAATTAGTTTTAAAACGTTTAAAAAATTTTGGCCCAACCGTGATTTGGAAACTGCCAATATAATTGCAAAACAAGTTGATAATACTTTCATTACTGTCCTGGGTAGGATTAATGTTTTAGTTAAAGTGGCAGGATTTGTGGTTGAATTGGATTTATATATTATTAAAGAGAATGTCGATAATATAATGGGCTGGTCCTGGATTAGGATAATTGGGCCCCAAATTCAATGGTGGGGATTATGTAATAAAAATAATGCCCGCGAAATTTTCAAGGTTGATGTTAAGTCCATGGTGATGTCGAAGGCGTTGTCAGGTAGTTCACAGTGCAGGGATTTCACACCCGTTTTTCATTCTGATTTAGGGCGCATAGCCCATAGATCAGATAACTCGGGAGGTCCCGTCTGCCAAGAACGACCCATTTTTCATGCCGATTTACAGTGCGGGGTACCTCTGGAACCCACATGCCATAAATTAGCTAACCTGGGGGCAAAGCCTAATTTGGTCACAACATGGCACACCAAAATTGATAATATAAAAAACCAATTCTCTAAAATTTTTGAACCTGGTTTAGGATGCTTGAATGACGAAATATTTTCGGTTCGAGTTGATTTAAATGCGATTCCTAAATTTTGTGCTGCCAGGCGCGTACCTTTAATTTTGAAAAATAAGGTCGACGAAGTAATTAAAACATGGTTAAAGGATAACGTAATTGAACCTATTGGCTATTCAGAATGGGCTACACCTTTGGTACCGGTCAGGAAGACTGACGGTACAGTTAGGGTTTGTGCTGATTATAGAATCACGGTAAACAAATGTATCATTGAGGTAAAATACCCATTGCCAAGGTTAGAAATTATTTTTGTTAAATTATTAGGCGCTAAATTTTTCTCAAAAATTGACCTTGCCAACGCTTACTTGCAATTACAAATAGATGAAAAGTCATCGCGGCTCCTAACAATTAATACTGATGCCGGACTTTTTAAATTTAAAAGGCTACCTTTTGGCTTGAGCATTTCAGCTGCTATTTTTCAGCGAGCTATGGCGTCAATTTTTAGTAATTTAGACGGTATAATATTTTATTTGGACGATATATTAATAACGGGACGAACGAAAGAAGAGCATGATTTGCGTCTTGTTCAGGTCTTGAATTTAATTAGTCTAAAAGGTTTAAAAGTTTCAGCTAAGAAATGTGTTTTTGGGACTGAACAAATTGTCTATTTAGGACATATTTTAAATAATGGTAATATTCAACCAAAGTATGACAAGATAGAAGCCATTAAAAATGTTAAGTTACCTGCAAATAAAAAGGAACTATCGTCATTTATGGGTTTAATGAATTATTACAGTAAATTTATAAATAATTACACTGAATATGCTGGACCATTATACGAATTGACAAAAAAAGACATCATATTTAAATGGAGTAAAAGTGATATTGAAAAATTTGTTTTTTTGAAAAATATCTTGCTTAAAAAACCCATTTTAAGATGTTTTGATCCTAATAAACAACATATACTAAGGGTCGATGCATCCAATATTGGTATTGGAGGCGCATTATGTCAGGTTGAGGATGGAATGGAGCATCCAGTTTTGTATTTTTCGCGTAAATTAAATAAAACAGAGGTGGGATATTCTGTTATAGAACGCGAGGCATTAGCGATGATTTACGGTTTACAACGATGTCGCGAATATTTAATTGGCAAATCGTTTACTGTAGTTACAGATCATAAGCCGCTTGTTGCTTTATTTAAAAAGGCGAACGCCGAACTATTAATGTCTCCTAGGTTACAACGTTGGCTTGTAATGTTGGGAAATTTTACATTAACCCTAAAATACGGCAAGGGAAAGGACAATCATTTGGCTGATGTACTATCGCGTTTGGGCGCAGATACCATTGAGGCCGATGATTTACCTTTGTCTTGTGATATAATAGGAGGACATGTAATCAATGCTTTAAATATTTTAGATTTAAACGATATTGTTAAGGAAAGTAACGCGGACCCTGAATTATGTAAAGTAAAAGATATTTTGGCAGGCGTAGACGATAAAGTTAATGTACCTACCCCTTTTAAACATGTTATGAACGAATTATATGTAGAAAATAATGTTCTTAAAAAGCATGAAAGGTTAGTGGTACCAATTAAGCTTCGTCAGGAGGTGCTAAAAATATTACATCAGGGACACTGTGGGATGGTTAAAATGAAAGGCTTGGCCAGACAATACGTCTGGTGGCCGCAATTAACTAAAGACATCCAAAAATTCGTAAGGCAGTGTGAGCTTTGTAAGCTTGATGCACCGATGCCGCGTAAAAATAAAAAATCTAGGTGGCCTCGTCCTAAGTTTCCATGGGAGCGTATACACATAGATTTTTTCGAATTAGATAAAAAACGGTACATCTTAATAGTAGATGCGTTTTCCGGTTGGACGGAATTTAAAGTTATATCAAATATATCAAGTAGAGTAACAATTACAATTTTAAAGGAATTGATAGGGAATTACGGGTTTCCAGAAATAATTGTTACGGATAATGGTAAAGCTTTTGTTAGCAACGAATTTAAACAATTTTGTTTAAAATATAAAATTAACCATATTTTAACTCCACCGTACCATCCAAGCTCTAATGGGCAGGTAGAAAGGTATGTAGGTATTGTTAAAAAATGGTTGAACATAGCTAAAGTAACGAAGGACGGAACGTGGTTATCTAAACTTTATCACAATATGTCACCACGGTATCCTAATCGTGCTCCGGTTAGCTATGAGTTTTTGAATCGTAAATTAAGGTACCCACCCGACTTTTTAAAGTTCACTGAACACCAAACATCGCCCAGTATTAGTGTGCCAAAGTTTACGGTAAACCAAAGAGTTTGGTATCGAAACTATTTGGGTAAACCTAAATGGGTGTTAGGTGTAATTATTGAACAGTTAGGTACTAAAATCTACAAAGTTAAGGACTTAAAGGAAAATAAATTTGAAATTAGGCACGCTGAACAATTAAAATTGTTTGATGCTATATAATTATGTTCAACGTTTATTGCTATTCAGATGAGAATTAATGCTGCTTGGTGCGACGTAGATTTGGAAGTGACATCTACGGCATCAAGGAACGAAAGAGTTCCAGTATACATTCTAATCAAAGTGGAGACGGACGAAAGTGCGAGATTATTAAGCTTGACGCACTCTCTGGGTCCGCCAGGCCAGGTCGGGAGGTCGTATCCACAACGCCCAAGATCTCCAAGACGACCAAGACAGGAGGGGGCTGCGGTCAGAAGAAACGGAAATACGAGCGGGGAGCAACGACGAAACGTATCTGGAAATCCACCGTTACTCCGTCCTCCGATCTTGAAAAGGAAGAAGTGTTGGGGGTGTAAGGCCAAACACCTGCCCCCAATGTGCTTAAAATTAAAAACCGGTTTGGGAAAGACAACCCAACCCAACGATATCACAGAGCTGGAGTCCGGGGTGATTATGGACACCCTGAATTTGGACAGCCCTGGCCCTTCGACTTCTCAATAAAAGGGAAAGGTGTGGTATACGTGTATACCACGTAACCATATGTTGGTATATCGCGTTTTAATGTTCGCGGTATACTTTGATCTTACTTAGATTTATTTTATTAATATTAATGTAAAAGGGTTAAAGAACGGTTCTGCAATCCTTATAATTAAAAAAAGGAATTGGTCAAAGGAAGGCATTTTTACCGCGGGTTAACCTAGACGCGGAAGTGGCTAATTTTCTTTGACGCTTTCTTTTTTTAATTACTTTTTATTTTAATTTTTAACCCAGCCACATATGGAACTCATTTTTGCAGCCCCGTCTGAAGATTTCCCGTACATTGCTCGTTCAATCAAGTCCACCACCCTGGGAAGATTCAACAGCTATAAAAGCGAAATCCCATGTCAATAATTGAGTCCTTATAAATTTTTCCAAAACTTTGTACTCTTCCTAAATCCTTGTAATTGTCCCCAATCCCTACATCTTTCCCCTTTTATTGTAATTTTACGGAACATTATAATTTTACCGTCGCCAATCACTTTAATTGTAAATCGCCTTTAATTGTAAATATTTAGACGTATTAGCGTAAATAAAGTTAATTTAAATCCTTCGCTCAGCCCTTTTTACTCGGTCGCCAGACATTACAGTCATATTTTAAAATTAATTGATAAATTTGAAAAATATTTCCCTAATGATGAAGGTCACATTACAAAACTCTGGATTCAAGATCCATACAACAATTATAAAAATACCAATTTATCATCAGATGATGAAGATTCATTATTAGAATTAATAAATGATTGTAATTTAAAATCTTTGTTTAAAACTAAAAGTTTGGCGCAAGTTTGGATACAAATTCGTGCAGAATATCCTCCATTATTTTCAGCAGCAATGCAAAATTTGCTGCCTTTCGCTAGTACATATTTGTGTGAAAAAGGTTTCTCAACTATGGTGGATATAAAAACTAAAAAACGCAATCGATTGCGACTAGATTCCTGCATGAGGATAGCATTACAATCAATTGAACCAAGAATTAACAAATTGGTTGATGATGTTCAGCAGCAGAAATCTCATTAAATATATTTCCGAATGCATATCCTTTTTATTATAAATGAATTGTTTTTATGTTTAATTATGAAGTTTTTATGTTGATATTATTTCATTATCATTTAAATTTTAAATAGATAATGAAATAATAAAGTTGTGTTTTATGTTTATTATTTAATAAAATGAAACAATAATAAAAAATCATATAATAGATAATTTAACAAATATAAATTATTATAAAAAAAATGGGGGGGTCGCAAAAAAATTATAAAATATTTGGGGGGTCGCATGTATAAAAAGGTTAAGAACCACTGGTTTAGAGAATTCCATAAACCTACGTCCCTGTGATACATTAAAATATGCATAATATATCTTATTAATGAAAGGAGAGGGATAATTTACAGCGAGTGTAAGCTAAAATAAACAATTTATTATGTTACCTTTAAAAGTCGATCGTTTTCATTTTATAAAATTTAAATGCACTCTAACGTAATCAAGGTCGCATCGATTTTGTTAATTGGACGGGAAATTGAACATTTCATTAATAATTTCGGAGAGGTTGTCGTAAGCCATTAACGGCAATTAAAGGTAGATTTAAATTGATTTTGTGTATATAAGTGTCCGTGTCAATTTACAACGTTATTATTATTATAGTTACTATTGGAGGCCAAGCTATCTAGATGAAAGAGGGAGAAGGCATAATTATATTACAGTCAAAACCGTTTAATTGCAAAGCCTTGGGCCTGAAAAAAATCGCGATTAACCGATATTTCGCGGTTTAACGATGAAAATAAAAGTATATGTATTATACATTATATTAAATGTTCATTTCTTACGCTTCGCAATAAAACGATATTTTATATAATTATCTGGTTGATTTAAGGACTCGAAAATGTTTGTGAATATCCGATATTGAACTATTAAGCGATTTGTCAATAAACGATGTTTTTGTTAATATTATCGTTTAAAAAAAAACAAAATGGAGGTTAACTACGCGATTAAAAGATTTTCGCGATAATCCGATTTGCGATTAAGAAGCTTCGACTGTAATGTGGAAGGTATAAAGGTTGCGCTAGAATGTGTATTTAATTTATGAAATAATTTTTTTAGCAGGACAATTTATTTCACTCCAAATCATTATTAAAATACCTGTCAAAGTATATTGAATTAATGAGCAGGCATAGAGCCATGAATCGAAATTGTATTGGAATGATACAATTAGTAATTTTTAGATAGAAGTATAATTTGTTCTATAATGATTGAATATTTGTGATAAACAAGATTTTATAATAGCATTATTTTACAAAAAGTAAATTTGTTGAATTGAAAATCTTTAAAAATATTAAATCTTGTTTAGCCCATTAAAATTACAAAATAAAAAGCAGCAAAATATAATATTTTTAATATTTTCAGAACTCGGGCCGAGCCAGGCTTTATATAATATTAGCGGGCCGACTCCAGACCTATAATCTAAATTCTTAATGGGCCCTGGCCGGACTCGCGCTTTTTAATTATTCACCCAGGCGGGCCGAGTAAGTCTGAAAGACGTTGAAGGTTTCTATTTAATGATAACTATTATAAAACTTGTCGCATATATTTTGCAATAAAGATTCACGTTTAGGTTATAAAGAATCTGATTCAAGGGAATGACAAATTTGTTAACTCGCAAAATTCATTACAATCGCTTTAGGATGAAGTATAGACATAAATTGTATTTCATAATAAAAGAATATTTGATATTTATCCCAATTACAAAGTAATTCGAATATTGTATTTATAATCGTCAAATATAAATTGATTATTCTACATTTTATATATTTTTAAACCCGATCTGAATTATAAAACGCCCAGAATACCATATTTGGCACGCTTAATAAGTTGCAAGAGTATAAGGCAATTTAAGTCATTGATAACAATGACCATTGAGAGAATCAGGATTCTCAATATGATCAATATTGATTAAATCAGCCATGAGTTTTTTTAATAAAACAAGGTTCAATATATATGCAAAAATATTTGTTATAGCTGCTTAATGAACCGGAAATAGAGGAAATGTTAAATAAAAATCTGGATTTATTATTAAGCTCACCACAAATTGACATTAAACATTACAAATTTCACACATATATCCTTGGAATTAATTATGGTATTTGAAGGTTGAAGTATTTAAAATTGTTGTTGATTGCCAAAAATATTTAAATCTAAAAATTTATTATAGACGAAATTTGAAAATGCATTAATATAAAAATCAAACTTTATTAATGCATTAAATTTATTGGTTTATATTAATTTTTACTTCTAAAATGAGCCTTTCACCTAACCCAGTATTAACTGCTAGAATTATTACTCTTCTGCTAATTTTGTAGATTTTTTGAATAGATCACACACACAAAGTACATATCATTTAGACATTTTGGAGCTTATTAAGAATTTCATCGGCGGAGTTATTTAAATAGAATTATGTAATAATGATAATAATTGTCAAATTATATTTTTTACGAATTTTTCATAATAATATTGCCATGGGTCTTAGGGGGTAAGCTGCCCCCCCAGATTATTGTCATGATTATATATTAAAATTTCTTTATTATCTCTTTACATGTTAAGTGCGCGATCTGCGTAAACTAATAAACTTTTATGAATACATCATCTTTAGTTGTCATTCCCTTCTTCCCTCGTTCCACAACCAAAATATTACATTTTTTGCTCGTTATTTCGCCTCGAGGTATTTGCTTTACATGCCTCCTCTACCTTACTAAATAAGACGAAAGTTAAATTATCGACTACGTTTTGCACCTAAAATACTACAAATTAGCCCTAGCTTAGTATAACCAACTCTGAAATATGAAAGTTTGTAAATGCATAAAAACTGAAAAAATTGTCGATGATCGGATTTGATTATTCCATTCCACTTATTTATATCTGCTTTATGTCTCTCGACGGAGCGGCAACGGATTCATGCAAAACATTAAATAAAATGCATTATTAATATAACTTCCTCTCTCACTGACTCTTTCGCTTAAAAGTCCCCTACTAGCTGGTTGCGTACGTATTCAATAAATTATGGTGGATTGCCGCAAAATTTGGGAATTTGAGTGAAGGAAAAATGCAATGAATATAAAAACACACAAAGTTGCACAACATATTCCCCTTAATCATCCCGTGAAAATCGATGGTTTCATACATTATTAAAAGATAACGATGAACAAGCCTAGGGCTACTCGTTTATAAAATTTTTAAACTGAAAAGAAACCAAAAATACATCATCAATTACAATTTATAATATTTTTTCATAAAAAATATTGTTTTTGAGGGTTGAAATCTTCTAAAATTAACAATTTATAGGCATATTTGATTGGCCAAACTTCGCTGATTGCCCACAATATTGATTATGGCAATATCAAAACATGGTATGTCTTTGATTGAAAATTCACTGGACGAAAACAACAATCTCATAACGCCCGAAGGAGAAATTAATACAGATCCCGGTATTAAAAGTCCTACTAAAGATGGCAAAAGGACGGGTCCTTGCCCTTACGAAATTTTTCAAAAATACAATTCCGACATCAGTATCCCAGAGGAACAAAGCTTTCCTGATGATATAACTTCCCCAACAAATTTAGATGACCCTCTCCCAAAATCTAACCTTCTCGACCATGAGGCAGAGAGTAGTAACGTTAATTCTCCCTTGTTACTCGAAGGGTCTAATAAGAGAACTCAATCTTGGGAAGCCCAGCCCCGACCACAGCACGAAAGATTGTATACCAAGAAGAGGGGTTGCATGAAAAAATCGCACTCTTCTTACGCAAATGCCAATAGCAGCTCTGAAGTTACGGGGGCCAATAGTAATAATGATAGCCCTGGTTCTTCTATAACCCACCACCATTCACATCATCATCACACACCATCGCCGTTTAGAAATGTCATTAGAAAGATTTCCAAACACGTTTACTTCGATAGGATACCCAAATTTTCAACGTCAAGTAAACTTCATAATTATCATAGATAGAATAGAATTGTTCTGAAGTTTTATATAAACTTTTTCTGAATAGACTGTTATTATATAAAATAAGTCCTTAAAGATTTAAAAGTTAACAGGCTCAGGGGCGTAGACAACGGGGGGGGGGGCCGGGAGGGGCGGCTGCCCCACTCTAAATCCAAAAATTTGTTGAAATTTATTAAAATTAAGATTTCAAAAAATGATCATTTTGCCCCTCTCTAAATCATTATTGCCCCCCTTCTAATCTCAACGCTGGCTACGCCCATGAACAGGCTCACCTTTTTTTAACAGTAATTCGACCGAAATGACCTTTTATTATTCGAATAGGACTCAAACTAAATATTGAGCTTTTAAAACTAAACCTAAACATTATTAATTTTTTAAGGTATTTTGATAAATATTACCGTACCATTTTCTTCAAAGACTTGATTTGTCGTCCATTCTTCTACTAACATATTAAATTAAATCTTGTATAGTAATTAAGTTTAGGATCAGCGATGCATGATTCTGATCTTTTTTGCTTAGATCGATAATAATCTGTTTGCTAACTAAAAACTTTTGACCATGGGCGTAGCCAGCTTTGGAATTAAAGGGGGGACAAATTTTGGGAGGGGCAAAATAATCATTTTTTGAAATTTTAGCCATAATCATTTTAAACCATCTTGACAAATTTTTGGATCACTTAACTACGCCCATGCTTTTGATTATTGAATCAAAACGTTTAAATCGGCACATTGGCTATTTTCATTAGTCAATTATAAATTATCTTTCAATTTTCTCAAGATCTTTGCTTATTTTACCTATCGCCAGCAAACCATGCGGGGAGGGGGCAACTGCCACCCATAATTCCAAAAATCCTTTTATATCGAATTGGATTTTTAATTATAAATTAAAACTTAATTACATTTTTTACCTATGTTTTTGCGATTGCATTTACTAAGACTTGTTCTATGAATTTTTCAAATAGTATACATGTCTAAATGTATTCCTATAGAATATAAATTGACAATGGCGCAGATTTATACTACTCTTTGTTAAATGCATTTTTTATATCAGATAAATGCTTGTGGCATTTATTTATAAATTAAAATGTTTAAAAGTTATAGCATTTCATTTAGCCCTATAATAATCTATTGTTTTCATAAAACATCATACATATTTAATTTAAAATTAACTTATTTTTAATTATTTTGAAAGGTACAAATTACCCCTAAAGACCTAAAATTAATGTGCAATGAATAGTCCTAGTAGCTATTCCCTGGAGCTAATTTAAGATTATCGCGTCAAAATATACACTTCTATAGTAACGCTATGAAATAATAAATCTTTCATTTTATGATTATAAATATCAAATTCCATTATATTTTTAAATAAAAAATATTGTTTAATCTTCAAATTTGAACCAAGTTATTTTTATCCCAATTGTTGGTTTTCTTAAGACTTTTAAATCAATTCGGAACCCCAAAATTTAAATTCTTAAGTGGCTTCAGGTCCAAAATTAAGAGAATAATTGTGGCAGCAAAACACACTTGTATAAAATTAAAATTTTAAATTTATCAGAAATCATATATTTTTTTATGGATATTAAACTGTACACAAAAAGTATTTCTTTGCTTATTAGTAGCATGGCGATCAAATTTTGTTGTTTGGACGCTAAACTCAGGTGGTCATTAAATTGTCATTTATCTTTCATTTTTATTCAGACACACTTAAATATAATTATTTTGTCATTGAAGCTTTTACGATCCCCATTTAATCACGTTAAGATTGTTAAACCATAAAAAGAAGCCAAAAAATCCATAAAAAGTAGTAAAGAATTTATGATTGCTTTACATGGGCGTAGCAAGGGGGAGGCAGGAAGGTGCGGCTGCCCCCCCCTCTAGACCCAAAAATTTGTTAAAGTTTATTAAAATTTCAGCTAAAATTACAAAAAATAATTATTTTGCCCCTCCCTAAATCATTATTGCCCCCCCTCTAATTCCAATGTTGCCTACGCCTATGTTGCTCCATTTAAATTTGCAACGTTAAAAAGTGGTTCAGCAGAGAAGTTTTTTCATAGTGTAATATGCTATAAGTCTTTTAATCCCTCAACGATTTAAAAAAATTCTAATTAATCAAGCAGAACTAAATGAGTTGAATTGTAGATGGCGTTAAAAAAGTTAATTAAAGTTAGATTTGAAAGATTTAATTTACTTTTAAACATTAATAGGAATAAGTGATGATGATACTAAAATACAATTTTAAACATTTTATTGTTAAAACATGTTTATATCGAGATACCAGTCAGAGGTCAGATTTGTTTGAATTATTTTGCCCCTACCCGGCATGGTCCGATTTATATAAAAATTGCTCGTTCGGGCCCACCCGACCCGGCTATGCCCGAACCATTAGATTTTTTGAAAAATCAAGGAGTAGCCATAAAATTTTTTGATAAACACATTATAACAAACCTAAGAATAGTTATGTAAAATTTTTTATTAGGACAACTACCGCTTAAAGCTACCTTTTTCTTTATAAAAAAATTTAAATTTTGATATTTTTAGACAAAATTTACGAAATTTTTTTAATAAGAATTAAAAGGATACAAATAACTCTGGGCTCCAACTAGCCCTGGTCTCCTTTGAACAATTATCGCTATTTGCGGTTTGTTAATACTTTAAAAATCTTATAAAACGTTACAAAATGAGGCTTCGCCGCTGTCTAAAATGTGGAAAAAACCTTATGGTTATGGTTAACCTATATATCCTACCCCTCCTTATAAATGTTAAAATTCCCCCCCCTGTGATAGTTTTATGAAAAGAACCCTTTTAAACTAATTTTATTAAATTAATACACCCCCGCCCCACTTACATACTTTTTTTATGATATAATACAAAGTCGTTTGTAAGTGAATTTCAAGGACTTGCCACAATGGCAACGTGGCATTAATTTTTTATAGCTAAAATTTATGGGCTGCGACCGTGGATTTTGCCTGTTACCCCGATGAATACTCAACTTTTCCACTTATGTTATTGCTATAGGCTGTTTGAAAATAAAGGTTATTTTCAGGGGTTTGTCCCGAACCCGAACCCCTGAACCCGAACCAGGTAAAACCCGATGTTTTACAGAACCCGAACCCAAACCCGAACCCATTTTTAAAAATACCCTTAAAACCCGAACCCGATGAATACAAAAAAGGTTCGGGTTCGGGTTTTTAAGCCCCCCTCCCTATTTTTGAGTCGAGACTAGGGCTGCACCGATATCAAATTTTTAACCGATACTACTATTTAAATAAATATACCGATACCAATATTTTACATCTTATAAAAATTAGACTTGTTAATATTTATAATGCTTTATTTAAAATATTCCCAATTTTTTTTCATAAGTCGTATATACAATATATAATATAAAAATAAATACATTATATTATAAATTGTAAATACGAACTAACTTACATAATAATATAAATAAGTGGCGGTAGAAATTTGAATGAATGAATCAATGAAAAAATAAATTAGATTTAAGAGCAATTAAGTAAAATTTAATTTAAAATGTATATAGATATACAGCTCTAACAAATATAATATTTGTAAAAAGTTTCAAGTATCGGTATCGGTACGATTAATATAGGTAAAAATCGTGATATCGGTACCGATACTAATATCGGTGCAGCCCTAGTCGAGACCTTTTTTTTTTGCTCTCAGGAAAATTTTTGGTAAGGAAAATTTTTGGATTTGGATAGTCGAGACCTTTTTTCTTGAACCCGAACCTGTACCCGAACCGGGTTTCAAAATTTATGCCAAACCCGAACACGAACCCGGTTTTATTTTGGGCGGGTTCAAACCCCTGGTTATTTTAATTTGAGCTTATTAAGCGTGACCACAACCACCCATATTTTAAAACGTAGTAAAAATATTATCAAATTTATACCTCAACAACTTTCGGATGTTTTAAACACATTATATGTATTGGGATAATTGAAATATATAGTTGTAATGATATGAGTGCACCAACATTAACCCTTCATAGGTTGGGTCAAAAATGCTAACACGGAGGGGTCATAATTACTGCAAACTTTAAATAGCTGTAACTTAGATTTTTTATAATATAAACTTGTCAACATTTGCAAGAATAATATTTCAACTTCTATATGTTCATTAATATTTTAATTTGGCTATTTGATCAAGTGGTTTAAATTTTGTATCTATAATTAGAGCAACCCCCAAAATTTTTCCCTTAAAGCCTATTTTGGCTCATAAAAAAATATATTAAATTTTATGGTTTAATCAATAAGATAATATAAAAGAAGGTTGAAACTATAAATGTGGAAAATTTGTTAAAAAATAATTTAAAAACAAAGAAAATATAATGCTCAAACTTAGGCAATTTTTGGCCTAAGTTACTAATAGTCTCAACTTATATTGTTATAAATTTAGATATTTTATAAATTTTTTATACAGATACATAATAAAATATAAAAATAAGAATAAGGGCAATATTTAAATGAAAAATTTTACATAAGAAATTTTATGAGGTTATAAAAATAGTTACATATACATTTTATATGTATACATAGTTATATAGTCACAAATTTGCTAAATTTCACCATATTTACTATTTCATCTACAATAAGTTTTTTAATCAAGGGAGTTTTGGCTGCCCATTCATATAACTTTACTCCAGTTAAATGCAATACAAAATTATGTTCCTTGTTCTAACATTTTTATTAGGACAATTTTTGAGCCAGTGAGTATTGTCTTTCCCTCTGAAATATATCATATAATAAAAGCTTCTAAGTTATTTCCTATAAAAGTAACAATTTTTGTTAGGCGTATCAAATAACTGTTCTTCATCTTAATCTCCTGTTAACTTATTCTCAGATTCATGACTACTCATATAGATATAATCATCAAAATTATCAAGAATTACCTGATAAAATGTTATAACTGTTATTATATACCATCTTCAGATGAAGAAGTATCAAAAATACTGCACTTTTTAAGATTAGACATATTAAAAAATCAAAAAATGTGGGTAAAAACACACAAGCACATTGAAATACCACGAGGAAAAATTATTATGATAAAATCAGAGTTTAATATTTAAATATTTTGAATAAAAAGAAATGTATATAAAAAATCTCTTCACAAATGGATTTACAATAATAGGTTTTAATAATATATTTCAAAAAAAATGTTGCAAATTTTTTATTTTTTCATTTTATAGAAGGTGGGGTCGTAAAAGACCCCGGGCTTCTAAAACACTCTCTATCTTAAAAACTATTGGATAAAAATTAGCCAAATTTTGAAGAGATATTTTAAGGTAAATTTTGTTAAGCTACTGAAAAAATGAAATTGTAATATTGACTAGTTTATTTTGTACAACATTTTTAAACGGCTTGGGGTCATTATGACCCCACCCGACCTACGAAGCATTAAAGCATGGGAGTAGCCAGCATTGGAATTAGAGGGGGGCAATAATGATTTAGGGAGGGACAAAATAAACATTTTAGGAAAATTTAGCCATCGATTTAGAGGGGGGCAGCCGCCCCTCCCTGCTCCACCCCCCTTGGATACGCCCTTATTTAAGGTGGGACAAAATGACGTTGTTATAAAATTATAACCATAATTAATTGCTATGCAATTTATGGGATCACTTTCCATTTTGTTTGTCCGCCTATTCGGCGTGCGCTATTCGGCGTCCGCTATTCGGCGTGCGCACCGAATGTCACGCACCGAATGTCTTGTTTTGTTTACTTTTAATTTTTGTTAATTTAACCAGTTTTTGGATTCGAATCCCAAGTTTTTTTTGACTATTATGATTGTTCCTGTTACTACCAATCCCAATGTTATTATGACTTTTTGGCCGTCCGTTGGGTGCTGACCGATGGAAAAAAATGACCATTGGCCAAAATGTGAATCCAAGTTTATTTTTTCGTTTTTTTTCGACTATTATGATTGTTCCTGTTACTACCAATGCTATTATGACTTTTTGGCCGTCCGTTGGGTGCTGACCGATGGAAAAAAATGACCATTGGCCAAAATGTGAATCCAAGTTTATTTTTTCGTTTTTTTTCGACTATTATGATTGTTCCTGTTACTACCAATGTTATTATGACTTTTTGGCCGTCCGTTGGGTGCTGACCGATGGAAAAAATGACCATTGGCCAAAATGTGAATCAAAATTATTTTTTCCTTTTTTTTCGATTATTATGATTGTTCCTGTTACTACCAATGCTATTATGACTTTTTGGCCGTCTGTTGGGTGCTGACGGATGGAAAAAAATGACCATTGGCCAAAATGTGAATCGGAATTATTTTTTTCGTTTTTTTTGATCATTATGATTGTTCCTGTTACTACCAATGCTATTATGACTTTTTGGCCGTCCGTTGATTGCTGACTGATGGAAAAAAATGACCATTGGCCAAAATGTGAATCAAAATTATTTTTTCCCTTTTTTTCGCTAACACTGATCTATAGACCAGAGGTCAGATTTGTTAGGAATTTTCTGCCCGAACCCGGCCCGGTTCAATTCTCTAACCTCATTGCCCGCCCGAGCCCCCCAAACCCTTCTGGTGTCCGCCCGAGCCCGCCCAAAACATTAATGCTGCCCGAAATGCCCGGCCCGAAATATTAAATTTACCTGTTAGGCCCGAAATTTTGCGACCTAAAATTCTTTTAATATTTAAAAGTCGAATGATTTTTTCAAATGAAACTTTTGTACTTTAATTTTAATCCTAATTGGTCAAAAAAACGTAGTATATGGTCTTTCTAAAATATTTGAGCTTAGCGATAGCGATGAGTGATAAGGAAATAATAAAGGCGAATTTTTGTTAAAAAATTAAATGATATTAGAATGAAATTTAACACTTTCAGGCGTTGTATCAATTTGGGCGTGACGATTTTGTACTAGTATAGACGGCACATGCGAATTACGAACAATGAAAGGGCTGCATAAATATAAATATTTTATTTCTTTCCATAACCTAGCTAGGGACTTAATGGAAATAAAGGGGTTCTGGCAAAAATTGTAAAAATAACTTGGGGACGGATGGCGATTTTTTAGCATTTTCATATGCAATTTAATGAAAAGTAACAAAAAAATACACTATCTAAAAACTCATTAAGCCCGAATTGCCCGAATCCTATCTTCTTCGTGCCCGCCCGAGCCCGCCCGAAAATAAAAATTTAGGACAGTTGCCCAGCCCGACCCGGCCCACGGGCCGGGCCGGGCCTGTTCGGGCAGCGGGCCGGGCCGGGCAATCTGGTCTCTGCTATAGACCATCTGTTGATACTGACCAATTAAAAAAAATGACCATTGGCCAAAATGTGATTCAAAAATATTTTTTTTGTTTTTTGTTTTGACTCTTATAAATTTATATCCACTTTTACCGTGTCCTGGCTGCTGACCAATGAAAAAAATGACCATTGGCCAAAATGTGATTCGAAAATTATTATTTCGTTTTTTTGACTATTATGAATTTATAACCATCTCTACCCTGTCCTGGCTGCTGACCAATGAAAAAAATGCCTTATACCATTTTTGAATATCTATACTATTTTATTTTTAGATATCTTATTAATAAATCTAATTATTATTACATCTTATTTTTAAAAGTCATATTTTTTAATATCTAACGCATTTTTATATATTTAAATTTTATTTTCAAAAATTTTTATTATAAGCCACAATAGGAATTATCCCAATTTAATAACATTTTACATTAACCAAAAGTAAGTTATTAAATTTTATCATTTTTAGATGAGCGGTCGTAACAGGCAATCCAATTCTCTATTATTATTAAAAAGTTGATTAATTAATTTTATAATTTCTAATTTCCGCCTGTTGTTATTTTAATTGAAACTATTTTCTAACACTTAAAATTAACCTAATATTTAGGTTTGAAATTGCAGTTGTCATAATTGAAAATTACAACTAGATAATCAATATATTAGAATTATTATTATATAGCAATTAAAAGGGGAAAGGGGGAAATTATTCCTTCGTCATTTTATATTGATTTTTTTTTCAATGGCGCTATGCCAAGGTTAAACCCCTATTCCTATCTTCCTCTTTTATCCGCCCACCGCTAGGGGGCGGGAGTGGAGGAGATGAAGATTATTTCACAATATTAGGTTAATTTTAAGTGTTAGAAAATAGTTTCAATTAAAGTAATAACATTAAACATGCATAATACGTCATCATATTTACATGGATATTGAAAAGATTTATATATGGAAGAGAAATTTTTATAACCCCCTCCTTGCCTTTTATATTTTAGCAAATAAATTAATATAAAATTAGTAATACACTAAAGAAAGCCTAACCTAGATGGTAACAAACATTATATTATAAAACATCACAATGTTAAGATTTTGCAGAATTGTTGGGAGAAATTTTTTGTTGAATTTGAACAATTTTTAATTAAAAAAATCAGAACAAAATTTTAACAGCAATAGAAGATTTTAATATGCATGCTATTATTAATATAAGTATATAAAAGTGAGATAATCGTTAAATATCATTGATTAAGCCGTTAATAAGTGTAGGGACACAGGGACCCATATCAGTAAAGGCATAGGGTTCTGTAGGGGGTGGGGCACAGGGTAATTATCAATGTTAACAAATTCAAAAACGAAAATTAAAATTTCGATTCACAATTTAGTCAATGGTCATTTTTTTCATATTTTGAATTAATAATAGAATTTTTAAAGTATATTTGATTATTTTAATGTTCACATTTCATTTTACAAAACAATCCCTTGTTACATAGCCAGCTTCTGCCAAATTAAAAAAAAACTATCTTTTTCTTCTTCAAATTACTATCACATGCAAAACATACGTTATAAAACGGCGAGTAAAATTGAGGTTTTTAATTTAAATGAATTTTATTTCTTTTTACAAAAAAGTAGATTTTTATGTTGTGTAACTAGCATGGGAGTAGTCAAGGGGGAAACCCTAGCAATTATCCTACCCCCTATAGGCATTCTCGCCCCTTCACACCTTTCTCGCCCATAAATTGCATAGCAAATATGCTACATTTATACGTAGAATAGATGAGTCGTCCCCTCTTCCCTTCCCTTCTCCCCCTTCTCCGGGGGACTGGGGACTGGGGGCTCTATTTTTTTAATAAGGCTGCCTCTATTGAGTACGATATACAAATTATTGCCTACTTAAATGGTAATTAATGTTTATTGCTTCTATCTAAAGTCACATAGCAATCGAATTTTTTTAGACCAAAACAGTTAATATTAAACATTTATATTAAAATAATATAAAGTTTAAAATATACAAATATAATTTGTTATACTCACTCTAATGCATGGGCCCTTTAAATTTAAAAATTTGTTGAAATTTATTGAAATTATGACTATAATTTCAAAAAATGATTATTTTCCCCCTCCCTAAGTCATTATTGCCCCCCTCTAATCCCAATGCTGACTACGCCCATGGTCATTACTAAATACATTTTTTGCCATAGCCCCCAATTGAAATCTTGGTTATGCCCATGACTTGATTTTGAAAATGAACAGGGTTCTATCACTAATTTGGTGAAAGAATACCACACTATATGCCTATTCGCTACTTGTAAATGTAAGACACCGCCCTTGGGATAAAAATTATCTTTGAATTATTTGTGACATGACATAGATAGAGTTTTTAAAGTTCATTTCTCAGGAAGAAGTATGATTATTCGTAACTCCGATCCTTACCCTCCCCCTCTCGCCTTGTTTAATAATAAATATTTTTGAAATCATTTACTAACTTAGCATCATTTATCTATACAGTTGAGGTTATCAATTAACATAACATTTCTTATGAAAAAGTGGGGCATACGGAAAATTTTAAATAAAATCTAAATCAATCGTAAACTTAAAAAATGAAAAAAATTTATTTGTTTAATCGAACTATAATTTACAAAAAGTAATTTAGAATTTAAAAATTAGAATAATTTATAAACATTTATAATTCTTAACTTTTATTTATTTATTTCATCTTTGCAAAATATGTATTTTTAAAATAACGAATCATATGTGCTAATATAATACTTATCAACAAAAAAAAGAAAACATCCTCAACTACCATTATTGGAAACTAATTTTATACATTTAAATATCAATATAATTAATTGGATGCACGGAGACAAATATTTCAAAACGCATGAAATGCTTTGAAAAATACAAGTTTACTTGGTATTATAAAGAGGTAGAGTTTTATAGATTGAGTAAAAATGGGGGGATTACTGTGATTTTACTATAACTTTTAACAAAACTTATGGGCAAAGCAATAAAATCTTTTAGCATCTGGGTAGTATGTTCGGGAAATTTAAAAGAAACGAGCTTATAAAATACTAGATGAACCCGGCAAACGTTGTTTTGCCATTTACCCGGGTGTATTAGCAGAATATATATCATCTTATAGATAAATTTCAATAGATTAAGAATATATCAAATATAATTGGTAAGTGTTTAGTATGCAAAATTTTTTAAACAGATAGTTAAAGAGGGTCCAAGGCCCAGGCCCACTTTAATTTATTTAGCCAGCAGGAGGGATTTCTTTCTTTCATTTTCATAAAATATGTATTTTTATAATCACGCAGGAGGGGACACGACCGTCCTATAATAATAATAATTGACGTGAAAAATAAGCAAAAAAATAACTTTGATTTAACATGGGCGTACGCAGGTTTTGAATTAGGGTGAGGCAAAATTAAAAAAAAAAATTTCCTGACACCAAAAAAAAATAATTTAAAAATTTTTTAGCGAGCAAAAAAAAGGTCGCACATCCAAAAATGGTCATTATTAAAAATTTTCCTGAGGGCAAAAAAAGGTCATCGACTATCCAAAATTTTGGCAGTGGCTAATTAGGGAGGGGCAGTGGCTAATTAAGAAAGGGCAGTGACTAATTGGGGGAGGGGGCGCAAAACGTAATTTTTTTTTAACTTTTAAGGTTTTTTGTATTGAAATTTTATTTTATTTTAAATTAGGGGGGGGGGCAGCCCCCCCCCCCCTGCGTACGCCCATGAAATTTAATGTTTTAAATCGTAAAAAGTTTCCATTTTCCACAGCATATGACTACATTTATCACAACACTACCTACACGCATGCTGCACATGCACACAGATAGTTTCATTTAGATACGCAGTACGTCATGAGGTTGCGTTTGATTGACGATTTATTAAACGTATAAAACAAAATATCACTACTGGACCAATTGTCTCGAACAAATCTTAAAACATGCTCCGGAGTGTCAGGAATAAAGTGTGAAATTTTGAGCCAAATCGGTCTGGTAGTTTTCCAAAATTGGTGGCGGCATACACACAAACATACATAGTTTCATTTTTATATATAAGATATTGGGGAAGAGCATATTAATACTTATTAATTGCTAAGCAATTTATTTATGGTAAAGTTTAGCATAAGCCTTAAAGAAATGTCACTGAGTTTTAAATGTAATTTAAGTTTCTTCTACAAAATAAACGCATAACCATGACCTAAAATACTTTGTAGAATCTAATGTTTATATTCCTCTGGTTCATTCATATGGTAACGGGTCTGACCTGATTTAATATGAAAGAAAATTTTTATGCAGCAATAAAACATTTAAGCTTCATATACTTTACGTCATATGACGTCATTATTAAGTACTAAAACGTATAAAACAAAAAAACGTGACCCCTCAAAAACTACTGGACCGATTTGGCTCGAACAAATCTTAAAACATGCTCCGGAGTATGGGGAATAAACTGTGAAATTTTGAGCCAAATCGGTCTCGTAGTTTTCCAAATTTGGTGGTGGCATACACACAAACATACAAACAAACACACAAACATAGTTTCATTTTTATATATAAGATTTAAAAATCTGTCAACCATTTCTACTAAAATGTGTTTAAAATTGCTGATTTAGTGTTGTCGTGCATTTGATTTAAAATCAACATTTCAAAAACATATTAATATTAAATACAACCATATTACTTTTATTTTTCATATCTTTAACTCGAAACATTTAAATCGTGCGATAGGGATTGATTGACATTTTGTAGAAAAATTTAAATTGATAGTAAATTATTAACAACTGCTTTGGCAGGTGTTGACCCCTGCAAAGTTGCTTTTCAATGGCTTGACTCCAACCCGAATTACTTCTATATCAATCGTGACTCAAGCCCTGTCATACCTAAAACCTTTTTTAAATTGAAACCTATATACGAAACAAAATTGAAAAAAATGTTACCATATTAATTTATAATAAAATTAGTTTTAATAGGTGAGACTAAAAAACATTGATTAACTTGCAAAAATTTATTAACTTTAAAAGATTTTATTATAATAAATAGCTTTTATGATAAAAGTTGTCATCCTTCTGCCTCAACCAAATCTGCTTAATGAATCCTTACTTATAGTATTCATTTTAAATAAAAAATATATTATTTGAATTAAAAAAGTATATATATTTAATTGTGTAATGCATATTAAGAAACGAGTTAGGAATATACAGTTTTTAACAAGATTAACATTATAGACAGCGAAGGACTGGTGTTTAAAAAGTCATATATAACGTTAAATTTATGTTAAATAAATTTGGTTAGCTTTTAAATAATTATTTTTAATGGGCTTGTGCAAAGCGGGTTGCCAACCCGAGGCCAATGTTTTAATAATTATTGTCCCAGCCCGAAATATTCTGGCGAAGTCAAGTTTTTAACGGCCTTTTAAATCAGAATGTAAACTTTTTTAAAATTCTTATCTTCTGTATATCATTTAATAATTAATCCTTGTTTGAACGTTTAAGCACTACATTTATCGTCTATAATGATTATTTGTTTGGGAGGTGTTTGAATGGGGTGTTCTTACCATCAGAACTTATACTTTTTTTTCATGGTTAATTTTAAAGATAAAATAAGTTTAATATTTTAACAAATTATTAATCACCGAAAGTTTATTTTATATATAACCTATTTATTAGTTCGAAAATTTTGTAATGCACTGAATATATTTTTATGTGTAATTTATTAACGTCTGCAGGGTGCGAGAGGTTTAAACCCAAGACCCATCTATTAACGTACCTCATAGAATTTATGTTGGCTTAGAGCAATTTTAACGTCAAATGTATTAGAAAAGATTCAAATATTATTAACTTACATTTTATTAAATTCAACAGGAGATGGGTTGAAAAAGCGCCAGTAATTTTTATGTCGTTGACGATCATTTTTAAATAAACCTTAAATCTAGCCCACTTTTTTACAACAATAATATAGCACAAATTAGAGCGCGGCATTTCTATATAGGGTTATTATTATCTTCTTTAAAATATTAACAAACTTTATTTATTAATTAATTTCGAATATAAAATTTAAGAATTTGATTCATAAAATAACAAAACAATTGCAAGATTCTTAAGGCTAAAATATATGGTGTCCGCTGTTCTGTTCACCCTGTATAGCTAGAATAAATTTTTTCAAGTAACTTAAATTATTTAAGCATGTATAATTGTAAAAATTATAAAACAGATTGATACAAAATATAATAACTTAAAATCTAGTGGAATATGCAATATTAACGTAACCCACGTCTATAAAATTATCTAGACTAAAATATATCAAACATATGTTTTAATTTGTCAACCATAACTTACTGTCCTCCAATTCAGAATTTTTAGCGCACAATTTAGGATATCATAAAAATGAAAAAGAAACGTTTTATAATAACTAAATCTCTAAAATATGAAAAAAGCATTAATTCTAAAGATTCATCTGCAAATTTTGATATGCCTTCAACCTGCACTAAAGTTAATTTTAGTAAGAATCTCGATATTTTCTTACATTTAGATGATTTAACATTTATATGTGCCTTTTAACTCATTTATAATTTTATATAAACATGTGTAAAACTATTAAATAACTGCTGTTAAATATGAGGCATTGCATTTTTTGGAATATTTGTAATTTAAAACTCTTACTAAGCTATATGTATATGACTGTGATTAACAATCTAAAGAACAGTCTTTTTTAGGTGATAATTTTTTTTGTGGTATTTGACAAATTTATTTTAATGTTTATAAAAAAATTAATGGTCTAAATTCTTAATCAGTAAATATCAGGTGATATAGCTTTTATAACAATTATTGTTTTAATATTTAAAGCATATTTTATTTTAAATCATAGTTGAACTCCAATATTTTTATATTAGTAATAGTTTTGCCCTATAATGTTATATGGCACTTTTTAGCTAAAATAAACCTGAACCATTTTGCCATTTGCCTAAAAAAGTGCTATACTTAAAAAATTTTCATTATAGTAATAAATACATCTTCTGCCATTTAATTATTTTAATTATAAGTTTTAACTTTAAAATTGAAAATTTAAATATGCAATAAATTTAATATCTAATCATCATATTACCATTTATTTGCCTGCTTTTAGCTTAGTAAAAGTTGAAAAATGTTAACTTAATCAGTTGGAGGATTATTAATTGCTATATTTAATAAAGCTGTCTAAGTACATCTCTATTTTTCCTATATATTACCTCAAAAAGTTAATCAGTGACCTAATATTGTACACGTAAACACAAATGTCAAGGACTAGTATACCATTTAAACCTCATATACATGGTGTTACCTCATTACTCATAATAAGGACATAAACTGCTTTGGATAACAACTTCTCTTGGCTCATATATTGTTTATCTAAAACGCCCACACCTTTACGAGTCCTATCAATTGCTGCTTACTTGTTCCAATAATTACAGCATTTGTCAGAATTATTACAAAATTACAATAGAGTATTTTAAATTATTTCAAACAATTAAAAAGTTTAATTTTGTAATATGTCAAAGTTAAATTAGAAATTGTATAAATATATGAAATATATTGAATCTATGGCTAAGATTGATGGCCTGATTATGAACTTTTGCTATAACCTTCTTTGGTGTACTTTTTAAGGATATAAATCATGGACCTTATCAAATTGATTTTAAAAGAATATTTATTTTGGTTAATATCCGACCTCAAGATTGCACTATTTAAGGTTGCTCTAAATTTAATTGAGTTTCGTGTCACGCTTTTTGTCGTAATTTTTTCTTACTTCGACAGTATGAAATTTGATTAAAAACTCTCTTAACGATGTACCACACAATGAATGCACAATGTCCAGTGTTCACTAATTAACTTTTGCTTGGCAACGAAAAATCAATAAATATTTAAAATTGCAAGAGTAGCCCTTACTCAGGGCCCTAACAGGGGCTGGGATTTGTTAATTAAGAACCCTTACCGAACCTCTTGGCTAGAGCAAATATGAAATATTCTGGCTTAAGTTTGGTGGTCCCAGCTTAAAATCGCTTTAAACATATTTGTTTTAAAATATTTAATGTAATAGGTCTTTAAGAATAGTCTTACTTTTCTAAAATCACAGCTCAGTTTACCACTAATTGATATGATTTGTGGGTAAGCGCAGATCTCTGGCGAATTAATCGTTTTTATTAAAAGTTACTATAAATTATTTAAAAATAACGAAATTAAGAGGTATAATCTCAAAGTTCGGCATATAATGTCACAGCTTATAATTAATTATGCACAGCAAACAGATCTTACGGCTTTGTTTGAAACTTTGGCTTATGAGTTATGTTAGACTTAATCTTAAGGTTGATTTAATGTGATTGTGAACTTGGGTCGCCTTTTATAAGAATTGAAAAAGATAACAAATTTTTTTGCATATTTTTGGTTTAATTTCTGTCTCTTTTATGATGATTGTAAATTCAGTTAGTTGACAAGGAAATAGAAAGAAATTTTAACGGCATGTAAGTCGCGATTAATGTGGTATACTACATTTCCCTTTGTAGTATAGCTCCTCCAATCCAATGTCAAGGGGAAGTTAAATTTGTATGTTCCTATTATTACTTAATAGCCGTATTTTCCTGGCCGCTTATTCCCGCTTTTGCCAACACAAATCGGACGATAAAATAAAAAGCTGCTTTTTTCGACTCTCTGTTGTTTGTTTCAACTTCAAAAAGAAGATCAGAAAAAAGGTTGAAGAACTTGGTGACATAAGTTTGCAGAAAGTTTGAGGCTGTTTTAAATTTAGCGTTGTTTCTGGTGAAAAATTGAGGTTTCTCTCTCTCCTCAACTATCTTGGAAAGCAATCAGTTGCCAACAATCTGGATAGTTAATAAATGCGTTAAATAAATGATATAACAGAGTACTTTTTAGGGGCAATTTTTGATATTCTTCTTAAGCTTTCTTTCTGTTAGCCCAATTTAACATGCTACATCACCCAATAATCAATAACAAATTTTCAATGCTTAGTAATAAATGTATGAATCTAAATTGAGCATCAATTATACAATCTCTATCACTGCTGGAAAGGGCTAAGAAGTATCGATTTTTCCTTTGCAAGAATATTTCGATAGTACAAAGGAAAGATGGTGAGGACATTACTAATTGCTTTGTGATTTGAAAGGAAAAAGAGATATAAATTAGTTTGTCTAATACATAAAAAGATTAAATTACACAGCTCTACAAATATTGACTTTGTGATTGTATCCCGCAATCCGACCAATAATTCTGATAGAGAATTTTGCGCTGAAAAATAATAAGTTTTTAGTTTTTTTCTACGATTACCAGTTTTTTTTAGATATTCGAGATTAAAAGTGCCCTTTTTAAGCCTTTTTGAGGCTATATTGCCACGGCATTTTTAATATTTAGCGAAAAATAGTAATATATTCATGTAGATCAAAGTTTCATCTATAGGTCCATTTTTTTTATTTTTTTATATCTCACTTATACTCAAATTTATACGCGCTTGCGTAAACCCATTTTCCTTGTCAAAATTCGTCCCACTATGTCTGGAAAAAGGAGTTCATTAGAGTTCATACTACACACTCGCTGTTTACTAACACATCTCTCTCTTTCCCTTTCTCCATCTCTTCCACTCCCGCCCCCATATCTATCAAAGCACACATGAAGGGGGCGGAAGTGAAGGAGAAAGAGAGGAGAGTAGGTAAAGGGAGAGATATATGTGTTAGTAAACAGCGCGTGTGTAGTATGAACTCTAATGAACTCCTTTTTACAGACATAGTGGGACGAATTTTGATAAGGAGAAGGGGTTTACGCAAACGCGTATAAATTTGAGTTTAAGGGTGATATAAAAAAATAAAAGAATGGAGGTATAGATGAGACTTTAATCTACATCAATATATTACTATTTTCGCTAAATCTTAAAAATACCATGGCAATTTAGCCTTAAAAAGGCCTAAAAAGGGCATTTTTGGCACTTTCAAACTCATATATTCTAAAAGCTGGTAATCGTAGATAAAAACTAAAAACATATTATTTTTCAGCGCAAAATTCTCTATCAGAATTATTGGTCAGATTGCGGGATATTTTTTTGTAGACCTGTGTAATTTATGGAGCATATTTGTCAATCCAAATGACACAAATGTTTGCCTTAGCTATTTATCGTGAAGCATAACTAAAGCATATAAATCTTAATTTATACCTTAATCAAGCCATGAATGCCCAAAGTACTGATTGTGAATTTATATGTTTTGTAGGTTGTGTTTGTACAGATAAATTGAGCAGATGATAAAAAATGACATTAACTATAACTCATTTAGATTGTAATAATTTCTTAACTTTATTTAAAAGTTTGAATTATTTAAGCATCCGTTTCATCGACTAAACACGAATTATTTATTCATGCATGCATATATTAAATACTATTCAAATTATTTCTATATTCATGAATGTAATTTTTTTTGTTATTTTATTAGGCTATGTAACAATTTTACCGTTAACATTATTATTTTTTTGTAATTAAATATTTAACTTTAATCTATAACCCTAAAATTTGATTAAACCTATAATCATTCCTCGATATCAAATGTATTGACTTGGTTTTTATGGTCTGTTTAGAAATCGCTAAATCAACGTAGAGGATATGCATGTGATTCCTCAATTTAAATGTTGAATTCTTGTTTAGCCTTCTAGGTTTTAGTCTAGCACCCTAAATTTTAGCTATTTGATCAACTCCCTCCCCCACTATCCTTAAAAAGGAAATTTACTTTTTTTAAAAAATTTCAATTAATCGTTAAAATTGACCAAAATTTTTTTTGTCCATTGCCAAATCGATAGATTTTATCGCAATTTTTATCACAGAAACTTCAAAATATTTATTGCCAACGTTTTATTCAATAATTTGTCATTTGGACCTAACCGATTAACTGAAGACCTATTAAACAAAAAGATTAAGATACGTAAAGCGACGAGTTCAAAATTAAATATTTGCTTAAAAAATGTTTGTAGAGCATTATTTATTTGTTTGTATAAATAGTGTCATAGTTGTTGTAGCTCAGCTCCTACCCAAAATATATTTAAAAATACAAGGCACACTTGATATTTAAAGTTCTAAACCGTTTTGTTGATATTCATAATCTGTGAACATTAAATGTTACAATTTTGGAGATAGGTTATCTTAAAAGTGCCCTAAAAAGGAACTTTTACCAAAAAATTCCGAGGTGAAATTGAGTCGTTTGGGAGTCTATGGGTTTAAATCAAAGGAATACAAAACTAATTCATTACGAAAACGATATTAAACATTTTAAATAAATATTTTTATTTTTTAGGCTTAGCGATGAAATAATAATTAAAACTTTTATAATCGCGGCGTGTGTGTTTTATCTACTAGGTGACAACAAGGTTTACCTTCCCGATGACAAACTTGAGTCCAGGAACGATCTTTACCTTTTCGAGGTATACACCCTTTTAACTACCATTTACTTTACACTAGTGTTGTCGGCTGGGTTTTGTTTGGTTGACCTTTGCTTTTAGGCGACTAAACATCAACAAACCATAGATTTTTTGGTTTGGTTTTTAGTCGACCTCTAGGGTTAGTCAAAATTTGAAAAACAGACCCGAGTCGACCGGTAGTCTTAGTTGAACCATAGGTCGACCAAACAAAATGCCGTTTTTACAACTTCATGTTTACGGTTTTAATCGTCGTTTTTATCATTGTTATGGACGCCAAAAATTTCAACGTTCAAAGGTCTTATTAATTGATGGCGCGTTATATTGATTCACGTGAAACTCTCCGCTATTTTTGCGAAAATCTTTAATTGTAGTACCATAAAACTTGGGTTTACAAGGGTAGCACACGAAAAAGCAATTGCCCCCCCCCCCTCCTACCCCCTCCTCTTAATTTCTCATTCATCCTCGACCCATTAGAGTGTTGTAAAAACGAGTGGGGTTTGCTTGGTCGACTTTTGGTTTTAATCGACTTCTTGGTGTGTTTATGTTCAATCGACCTCTAGGTTTTGTCGAAATTTAAAAAACAGACCCGAGTCGACCGTTAGCCTTAGTCGAACCGAAGGTTGTTGACTAAACAATACCGAGCTGTTTTTGCAACACTAGCTCATGTCATCATAATAATGCGCGATTGATTTTGTTTAGGAAGAAATGCAAGAGAAGTTACCAGCCACTTCAATTATATCCTCGTTGTCACAATTCAAGACTTCAATACCACCAAACTCCAACAATCCGCCAGCCTTTAATGGCGGACCACAAGGGAATACCCCGATCGTTAAAGTAAATAACTGTGTTAGTGCACAATGGGGTAGTTTTTTATTTACATTATTTTATACTCTTATGTTGTTTATCTTATGCACAATTTTAGCTAATAAAAATATTAAAAAAAGACGTTACGTATTAAAGGGGTTGAACATTGTTATGCGGAAAAACCAGTTAAATGACTGTATTATCGGACATGGGCGTAGCCAGGATCGGAATTAGAGGAGGGTAATTATAATTATGGGAGGGGCAAAATAATAATTTTTTGAAATTTCAGCGATAATTAGATTACATTTTTACGATTTTTTGAATTTAAAGGAGGGCAGCCGTCCCTCCCTGCAATCCCCTAGCTATGCCCATGTCATCAAGCATAATCTTAAAAGAATGGCAGAAATCCGTTTATTAAAAATTTAACTGATTACAAGATATTATATTTTAAAGCGTGATATGTATTAACTATAAACATTAGGCGAATGAAGAAATTTGATATGATGCCAGTATTTAGACCCGTTTCATTTCCCCCATTTTTAAAAGCATTTTACCGAAATACTTTTCAATTTCCGTCATTATTAATTAGAGAATTGCAATTTTTATGGACCTTATAAATATTTTAGTGAAAACTAAATTATAGCTAATTTCGGAAAACTTTGTAAACAACAACTGATTAAACGATAACAAAACTTTAATTTAGAATCAAATTATTACCACTAAATCGAGATAGTGCCTGAACGGGGGTTTACTTAAGTCTTCCCTAATTTCGATAAACTTAACTAAAACATTATTTAGTAAGTTAGGACTTTTAGTTTAACTTAGGATGCAAGGGTTTAAAAATATATATTAAATTTGTTTTTAAGAACTTAATATTGGGAACCTCACGGTTTGGTCTAGAAAATTAACTATGAAAGAGGCGTATAATTTTTTCTCTATCCTGTTTCGACAAGTTTTACGTTGTGATTTTATGGATTACGAAGTTGGTTTAAGATCAGCCATAGGGAAATTTTTTAATTTAAGAAATTTATGCAAACATGGTCTTAGCCAGGGTATTCTTATCCAAGTTAACATGGGCGTAGCCAGCTTTGGAATTAGAGGGGGGTGCAATAATGATTTAGGTAGGGGCAAAATGATCATTTTTGAAATTTTCGCCATAATTTTAATAAATTTTTGGATTTAGAGGGGGGGCAGTCGCCCCCCCCCCCTGCCCTCTTCCCTCCTTGGCTACGCGCATGCCAAGTTATATTTCAATTGCTATGCAACTTATGGGCTCACTTTTGTTATAATTGTGATTAAAATTTGGTAAAAGTATTATTAGTATGCTCCTCTAGCTCTTAAATAATGTAAAACACTACTTATATTATAATAATTTTAAATTTTTATGGTTAGGCAGCCAAATTGGGGACCGTGATGGGCGTCTTTATGCCCTGCATCCAAAACATATTCGGCGTCATACTATTCCTACGTATGAATTGGATTGTGGGCATTGCGGGAGCCATTCAGGCCGTTGCCATTATCGGCATTTGCTGTAGCGTTGTAAGAAAAATCATTTTTAGTTCCCTTAAATTGCATTGCCTCCTTAAATATACCGTGCACGTTATAACTTGGTGGACTTTATTTTTTTGTTTAATTAGTAGCTTGGAATATATAGGTTTTTTAGTTTGGAAATATGCTTCGTTTTTTTTAATACATGTACTTGTATCCGTGTTAGTGTTGTAAAAAGGGCTGGGTTTTGTTTGGTCGACCTTTAGTTTTAGTCGACCAGACAAACTAAAGGCTGACCAAACAAAACCCAGCCGTATTTGCAACACTAAGCCGTGGTAAGCTTACTAAATCTTTTTACTCTTTAAACTGGTATTAACTTAACAACTAATTTGGAATAATCCCTGAAGTGATTATTAGTAGAAATGTACTAATTACAAAATCTTTTGCATGAATATAGACTATAAATCACTCGAGGCAGTATTTAAAGAAGTTTAATCTTAATCATATATCTTGTCAAGGGCTAACTCTTACACGATTAACTCTGGACGACTCTTGAAAATGATTAATAAGCAGTTTAAATAGTAGCCTATGATTTATGTTGTAAGGCCGACATTCCGCTCGATTTTATAAGTTAAATGTGATTGCTAATTATTCTAATCATATTAAGCAACTGTGTCTTTAAATTTTTTCTAAATGAATGGAGAAAGAGTTTGAGTTATTAATAAATATATTAGATAGGCTAGTCAAGCTTTGGAAAATCCATGCTATATCTGATATAGTTTCCAGGGTTTAATTTATTGTATATCTTTGGTTATTGCTCCCTAGAGATGTCAATAAGTTTCTGACGATACAAAGATTTAATTTATAGCTAGGAAAGTAAATAATCTTGTGGATTTAAAAGTTATCTATCATATCAACACCATTAATATTAGGTAGGAGCGTATAAGGGAGAAAAGAGCAATTTAAATTTCCCTTTTCTTAGACAGTAGTCCTCTAAAAGTTGCAGCTTATATTCTGCCCTATGGGCATACTGGATTAAGAAGAAATAGGAATGAATAATAATTAGAGAAATAGGGTGATGACTTTATTAATAAATCATATATAGGGGGTCGATGGACGTACGTACTAACATAAACAATAAAAAATCAAAAACTAAAACATATGATTTTACCAAGTCGGTTTTAGTTCCCAATATTAAAAAATATTGTAATAGTAATAATATAAAGAGCCGATATAAATATGTAGGTTATGATATAAAGCGTTTTTCGTTAACTTCGAACATCCTGACTCCCCTCCCGCACATTATTAGGAGAGAAAAGGGTGATCAATCTTAGCTTTTGATTGAAAACGCTTTCGCATGCAACTTACTCCCTCCCTTAACCTGCATATGTTTTCGCCACTCTTGCAATTGACTTTGCACCTTTTTAATTTGGTGGTTTTCGTCACAAATTTGTCGATATTTTTGCCGTTGAGATGTTCAAACTTAAAGCAAAACGCTGAAGAAATTTTATTGTAAACTTTACAAGCCTATTTGTATAAACTAGACCCTACTTACAGCGATATCTATGAGTGCCATAGCGACTAACGGAGTGGTTCCAGCCGGGGGTGCCTACTTTATGATCAGTCGTTCCCTGGGCCCTGAGTTTGGAGGGGCTGTGGGGTTTCTCTTCTATCTAGCTACTACCTTTGGGGCCGCCATGTATACCATAGGAGCCGTCGAAATTTTACTAGTACAATAGTTTTGTTATAAATTATATATGAATTTTTTGTTTTCGAAATCTCCGAATAAAAAATGTAAAAAGATGAAAAATACAAAGTTTAATTTACTATTATGTTGGGTATGTTTGCCAAAAGATTTGTGTTACAGTGACTATTTTGAATATTTGATTTTGTCAACTATTGTGCTCCCTGGTGGGAGAAACGGGCAAATGAATAATAATAGTTCCCTAAAGTTTGATTATAGTCTAAATAGTTATAAATGTGGAAATCATTCCTTTCTCATGGTTAATTCCCTAATAAATTTTATTATATTAGGTAACACGAATTTTATAAATCAATACTTGCATGCTCTTGAATAGTTATTTGACTCCTTGCCGCCTTTATGCTTGTTCACGAATTTTTTTGAATTTGGGGGACTAGATTTTTATTTAGGTTTTGTTTAAGAGAAAAAAATTCATTTTTGATTATTAGTAAAAAGTCAATTTTATCATGCTTATAATAATGTGTATATAAATAATATGGTCGTTTTTGATATCATGTTTATTTATATTTGCTAGATTTACCTGGCGCCTAATATAGCCATTTTTGACAACCCGTACCACAATTTTAGGATTTACGGGACCTGCTTCCTCTTAGTCATGACATTGATAGTCATGGTAAATTTAACAACCCTTTTTTTAGTTGAATCTTTAAAAAATGGGATATTTTGTAGAAAAACGTTTTTGACCCTAATAGAAGCTTCTATATTTTAGATATATTTTGTAATTTGGCGTTTAAAATGGTTAAATATTACTAGTGTGATTTGTTTAAAAACATATAAGCTTTCTCATACATCTAAACATTTAGCTAGGCTTCTTTCTAGCGGATTCTCTTTTATATCTTCACCCTTAACATAATTTATAGAAAATAAAATTATTTTAAAATTTTTAGTTTTGTTAGTTATTCAACGTAGTATCTCACTTTTAAATTTGCACGACTTACAGGTAGGTGTAAAATTAGTGAATAAAATAGCCACCGTATCACTTGTTTGCGTTCTGCTCTCCATCCTTGCTATATACGTCGGCATATTCGCATACTTCAATGGCAACCCCAAAGTTTGGTAATTTCAAGGAATTCTAAGTGTTTTTTCTTCTTTCATTCCTAGTATAGATTGTGGTTGTTTTCAAAAAATATTAATTTCCATTAATATTAGCAGTCTAAACTTAGTAGCAAAATGTTCAAATTATTTTTTTTTGATCCATATTGATAAGTGTCGTATACGTGAATGACAAGTTCTGGGAGGGGGGGGAAGTTTAGAACTAGTTACAGATGTGAGGTGTAGTAACCAGATGGCTAGACGATGACAGGCGATTGACAAAGGGAATCGAAGAATGAACATTAACATAGAGGGCGTGAGGGAGGGGTACCAACTGTACTCAAGCGTCATCCATATATAATAAAAGACACCCTCCAGATCTCGAAATATTGCCGTCATCGTATCTGTAAGATCGGCGCCGATACACTTAACCCAAATAGAAGTCGAAGAAATGCAAATAATCCTTTGTACGTGCTTATGGTTAAATATCCACTGGTCTCCTCCCGCTAACAGGCAATTGTAAATAAGCATTGGCAAATCGATCACGATCCACAGCCACTCAACTGTGCTACAATTTCCTCAAACCGAGGCAGCGGATACTTAACATCCATTACACACTGGTTAAGCGTTACCCAAAATCCACTAAATAATCTTAATTCACCATTCGCCTTTCTTACTGGCACTAAAGGAGTCGCCCAATAACTCGACATTACTTCTCTGATCACTCCCTCCTAAAACTATTTGTCCAATTTCTTCTCAACTTCTTTCTTCCATTCGAAGGGAATCCTACGTGCCCCATAAAACTTGGGTAAGGAACCCTCTTTTAACTCCACATCTATTTATACTGCCTTGCAACATCCTAATCTGTCCTCAAAAACTCTGCCTTAAACTCTTGCAACAATACGGTTACCTCGTCACCTTCCTCCTACATGCTTTGGCCAAATCTTCGATATCCTCGATCATTTTAGGCCACCACATATATTCCCGTGCCCATTGTTTCTTCTTAACTATTCCCTGATGCCCCGCATGCAGTGCCTTTAACGCTTCACCCTTTGAAATCTCTGGTACTACTACGCGTGCGCCCCTCATTAAAAACCCCTCTATCAGGTGCAACTCCTTCCTTACCTCGGATACGCTCTTCCGTGTTCCATTCCTTATTCCCTTGCCAATCACATACCCTCTGTAACACCAAATCCCCAACCATGCTATCCCTTATCTGATCCCACATGGGTCCACTTGCCTCACACAGCAACGTTCGCATATTCACCCGATCCTCCTTTAGAATCCTGGCTACTCCCCACTTCCCCCACGTCGTTTCCATCGGGTACTTACCTAGACAGAATATCCGGCAAATAATTCATCTTTCCTAGTATATAATCGATGCTAACATTATAACCTCCCATTAATACTAACCACTTTTGGGGTCTCGGTGATAGAAGTAACTGATTATATTATCTTTTTTAAACAAATCTCTTAATAAGGTCAAAGGCCGGCCAATTAAGTATTCCCTACATCTTACCACTTCATATACCATGGCTAAGGCCTCTTTCTCAATTACCGAATATCGTAATTCACAGTCCCTTAACATCCGGGATAAATATAAAACTGGCCTCTCAACCCCATCTTCCAACTGTAACAATACTCCGCCGACTCCCAACATCGAATCTACCGCCAATCTCGTTAAAGCACATTAGTGTTGGCAACTATGCGAGAGACTGTTTGAGCTGCTCAAAACTACATTGACAATTTTCGTCCCACACAAATGCTACCCTTTCCGTATTAAACTATATAAGGGTGTTGTCAATTACGTAAAATGCTTGATAACTTACTATGATTATTAAAGACCCCCAAGAAGCTCGATAGCTCATTTTTATCTCCACTCTGTCCGCCACCGGCTCTATAGTATCTCCCCTCAATATATGTCCCAAATACGTTACTTCTTCTACCGCAAACACACTTTTTCCTTGGATCACTATTATACCACGCTCCTTAATCCGGCATAGCACTTCATACAAACGGGCATTATGCTCTGTTTGGGATCTACCATTTACTGAAATGGCGGAATTGTATAGAACCGGTGGCGGACAAGGTAGAGGTGATTAGAAGTTGAGGATTCCTAATACAATAAAAGAGCTACAGAGCTTCTTGTGGCCTTTAATTATTATAGTAAGTTTATCATGCACCAATTGGCATCACTCTTATCAATAAGGAAGAGGGGTAAGACGAAAATTGTCGATGTAGTTTTGAGCAGCTCAAGCAGTCTCTCCCATCTAGTGTTGTTAAAATGCCAAAATGCTACTACCATAACCTATGGTAGTAGCATACATCTCGCCCATTACCATCATCATAACCAGCATCATGCTGCTTAATAACCCGGTTGCTATCACTGGCAACCATGGTTGCTTGGTTGTAAAAGATGTAAGTAACCGGGCATTTGGCAGATAGGATTGATATAACCGTGGTATTGAGCAGGCTCGTTTTAAACTAAACATTGTTTTTAGCAAATTCAATTTTAGCTTACTATTAGAGTTGGTAGCTGCCATATAATGCTAATCAATATTTTTCAATCATTTATTAATACAAAAATGGTGATTAAAAAATTTAAATATATTATAAATTTGTCCCGTTATTTTGCCCCCCCCCCCTAATTTTTTATCCTCTTTCTCACCAGGGGGGAGGGGGGGGGGGGGGGTGTTTTGCCCCCCCCCCTAATTTTTTATCCTCTTTCTCACCAGGGGGGGGGGGGGGGTGTTTTGCCCCCCCCCTAATTTTTTATCCTCCCTCTTACCAGGGGTAAGGGGGGGGGGGGTGTTTTGCCCCCCCCCCCTATTTTTTATCCTCTTTTTGACGAGAGGGGAGGGGGGGGGGGTGTGTTGCCCCCCCTTATTTTTTATCCTCTTTCTCACCAGGGGGGGGGGGGTGTTTTGCCCCCCCCCCTAATTTTTTACGTTCTTTCTTACCAGGGGGGAGGGGGGGGGGGTGTTTTGCTCCCCCCTTATTTTTTATCCTCTTTCTCACCAGGGGGGAGGGGGGGTGTTTTGCCCCCCCCCTAATTTTTTATCCTCTTTCTCACCAGGGGGTAGGGGGGGTGTTTTGCCCCCCCACCCCCCCCCCCTTATTTTTTATCCTCTTTCTGACAAGAGGGCAGGGGGGGGGGGTCTTTTGCCCCCCCCCTTATTTTTTTACCCTCTTTCTCACCAGGGGGGAGGGGGGGGGGGGTGTTTTGCCCCCCCCTTATTTTTTTACCCTCTTTCTCACCAGGGGGGGGGGTGTTTTGCCCCCCCCCCTAATTTTTTACGCTCTTTCTTACCAGGGGGGAGGGGGGGGGGGTGTTTTGCCCCCCCCTTATTTTTTATCCTCTTTTTAACCAGAGGGGGGGGGGGTGTTTTGCCCCCCCCCTTATTTTTTATCCTCTTTTTGACCAGAGGGGAGGGGGGGGGGGTGTTTTGCCCCCCCCCCCCTTATTTTTTATCCTCTTTTTGACCAGAGGGGAGGGGGGGGTGTTTTGCCCCCTCCCTTATTTTTTACGCTTTTTCTCACCAGGGGCGGTGTTCACCAGGGGGGGGGGGGGTGTTTTGCCCCCCCCCCCCCTTAGGAGTTTTTATAAACAATAGCAAAAAATATAACTAGTCGTAGTCTAGCTAGCCACTCTACTAGTTAGTCTCTCTCCTCTCCTCTCATTCTCAATCTCACTCATGTAATGTATCCGTATGAGATGAGATAAAGGAAGGGGGGGATGAGTTTATAAAAAACAATAGAAAATGATTTAAGATTGCCACTTTTGAAATAAAAAAATAAAGTTTTAGCCAAAGTGGTTGAAAATATTTAAAGAGATAGACAGTTGCTTCTATATGATAAAATTATTTGAAGTCAATTATAAATAACATTAATTGCAACCCTTGAGCCATAAGTTCCTGTAATTTTTAAAACCATTATAACAAGCATTTTGGCATTTATTTAAATATAAATTTTAAAATCACTCCCCCCAGGTTAGAAATAGGGTAGAAAAGAAGGGGGGGGGGTCAAAACACGCCCCCCTCCCCTGTGGTCAAAAAGAGGATAAAAAATAAGGGGGGGGGAGCAGAACACCCCCCCCTCCCCCCTGGTGAGAAAGAGGATAAAAAATAAGGGGGGGGGCAAAACACCCCCATCCCCCCTGGTAAGAAACAGCGTAAATTAGGGGGGGGGCCAAACACCCCCCTCCCCCCTGGTGAGAAAAAGCGTAAATTAAGGGGGGGGGCAAAACACCCCCCCCCCCTGGTGAGAAAGAGCGTAAAAAATAGTGGGGGGGGGGGGCAAAACACCCCCCCCCTCCCCTCTGGTCAAAATAAGGATAAAAAATAAGGGGGGGGGCAAAACATCCCCTCCCTCCCCCTGGTGAGAAAGAGGATAAAAAATAAAGGGGGGGGGGCAAAACACCCCCCCCCCCTTCCCCCTGGTGAGAAAAAGCGTAAAAAATAAGGGGGGGGCAAAACACCCCCCCCCCCCTCCCCCCTGGTGAGAAAAAGCGTAAAAAATAGTGGGGGGGGGCAAAACACCCCCCCTCCCCTCTGGTCAAAATAAGGATAAAAAATTAGGGGGGGGGGCAAAACACCCTCCCTCCCCCCTAGTGAGAAAGAGGATAAAAAATAAGGGGGGGGGCCCTGGTAAGAAAGAACGTAAAAAATTAGGGGGGGGGCAAAACACCCCCCCCCCTGGTGAGAAAGAGGATAAAAAATAAGGGGGGGGGGCAAAACCCCCCCCCCCCCCTCCCCTCTGGTCAAAATAAGGATAAAAAATAAGGGGGGGGGGCAAAAACTCCCCCCCCCTGGTGAGAAAGAGGATAAAAAATAAAGGGGGGGGGGGCAAAACACCCCCCCCCCCCTTCCCCCTGGTGAGAAAAAGCGTAAAAAATAAGGGGGGGGGGCAAAACACCCCCCCTCCCCCCTGGTGAGAAAAAGCGTAAAAAATAGTGGGGGGGGGGGGCAAAACACCCCCCCCCTCTGGTCAAAATAAGGATAAAAAATTAGGGGGGGGGCAAAACACCCTCCCTCCCCCCTAGTGAGAAAGAGGATAAAAAATAAGGGGGGGGGGGGCAAAACACCCCCCCCCCCCCTGGTGAAAAAGAGGATAAAAAATAAGGGGGGGCATGTTACCCCCCCCCCCCCCTCCCCTCTCGTCAAAAAGAGGATAAAAAATAAGCCCCCCCCCCCCCCTCACCCCTGGTAAGAAAGAGGATAAAAAATTAGGGGGGGGGGCAAAACACCCCCCCCCCCTGGTGAGAAAGAGGATAAAAAATTAAGGGGGGGGGCAAAATAACGGGACAAATTTATAATATATTTAAATTTTTTAATCACCATTTTTGTATTAATATATGATTGAAAAATATTGATTAGCATTATATGGCAGCTACCAACTCTAATAGTAAGCTAAAATTGAATTTGCTAAAAACCATGTTTAGTTTAAAACGAGCCTGCTCAATACCACGGTTATATCAATCCTATCTGCCAAATGCCCGGTTACTTACATCTCTTACAACCAAGCAACCATGGTTGCCAGTGATAGCAACCGGGTTATTAAGCAGCATGTGCTGCTTAATAATGATGGTAATGGTAGGAGATATGTGCCTATTACCAGGTTTAGCACTATACCAGCAGAACCCATTTAGCAGATTAACAACACTACTCCCATCGTTGCCAATACTAATCAGTGAAAGGGAGACGAGATTGGCGGTAGATTCGATGTTGGGAGTCGGCGGAGCATTGTTACAGTTGGAAGAAAAGAGGCCAATTTTATATATTTACCGAAAGTTAATGACTATGAATTACGATATTTGGTAATTGAGAATGAGACTAGCCATGGTATATGGAGTGGCAAGGTGTAAGGAATAGTTAATAGGCCGGCCTTTTACCTTATATACGGATCATAAGTCGGTAAGAGATTTGTTTATAAAAGATAATAATCAGTTAGTGCTATCACGTAGACTCCAAAGATGGTTAATATTAATGGGGGGGGGGGGGGGTTTAATCTTAACATCGAGTATAGACCGGGAAGGATGAATTATTTGCCGGATATTCTGTCTGGGTGGGTAACCGATGGAGACGTCGTGGAGGAAGAGGGAAGTAGCCATGATTTTGAACGAGTGGCGAGTGAATATGCGAACGTTGCTACGCTGAGGGTAGAGGAAAGTGGACCCGTCTGGTGGGATAGGATAAGGGATAGCATGGTCGAGAATTCGGTGTTACAGAAGGTGTGTGATTGTGTGCAAGGGGATAAGTAATGGAACACGGAAGAAAGAGCGTATCCGAGGGTAAAAAAGTTACACCTGATAGAGAGGTGTTTAATGAGGGGCGCACGGGTAGTAGTACCGGAGATTTCAAAGGGTGAAGCGTTAAAGGTACTGCATGCGGGGCATCAGGGAATAGTTGAGATGAAACAATGGGCACGGGAATATATGTGGTGGCCTAAAAGGACCGAGGAAATCGAAGATTTGGCCAAAGCATGTCGGAGGAAGGTGACGAGGTAACCGTATTTGCAAGAGTTTGAGGGAGAGTTTTGGAGGACAGATTAGGATGTTGCAAGGCAGTATAAATAGATGTGGAGTTAGAAGAGGGTGCCTTACCCAAGTTTTATGGGGCACGTAGGATTCCCTTCGAGTGGAAGAAAGAAGTTGAGAAGGAATTGGACAAATAGTTTTAGGAGGGAGTGATCAGAGAAGTAATGTCGAGTTATTGGGCGACTCCTTTAGTGCCAGTAAGACAGGCGAATGGTGAATTAAGATTATTTGTGGATTTCGGGTAACGCTTAACCAGTGTGTAATGGATGTTAAGTATCCTGTGCCTCGGTTTGAGGAAATTGTAGCACGGTTGAGTGGCTGTCGATGGTACTCGAAGATCGATTTGCCAGTGCTTATTTTACAATTGCCTGTTAGCGGGAGGAACAGTGGATATTTTATAGCCACCAGATGTGGAATGTAGTAACCAGATGGCTATACGATGACAGGCGATTGACAAAGAGAATGAAGAAAGGACATTAACATAGAGAGCGTGATTGAGGGATAACAACTGTACCCAGAATAAAGAGAACAACAGAGAACATTATCAGAAAAACAGATTGTTAATTCATTAGATATATTTCCTGTAAAAGACGTACATTTGGATGAATAAAATTACGCATGGGCAATTAGCAAACATCACAATAAGAAACCACGTAAAAAGCATTTTTACGACTTGACTATTACTCTAATGTAAATAAGGATATTTTATTAAAAATACATATTTTGTAAGGTAAAAAATTAAATAAAAAATGAAAAGTTTGAAATTTTTTTTTGATTTTGCAAGTGAATTTTATATTTACAAATAGTTATGCCGATTTTCTGTCTAAAAAATGACGATTATCACGGGATAGCGAAGAAAGTTGTATCCCTATTTATTATTAAATTTAACATAACATATTATATTTTTTGACCAATATAGGATTTGTATGCTTGGCACACAATTACTGAAACGAGATGCCTACGACGTGTGTTCCAAGTATACCATGGAGGGAAATTACACCAAAGTTTGGCAATCTTTTTGTGACTTGAACAACGTTACGGGTCGATTTCAGAATTGTCACCCATACTTTAAGTCACAGAACATGACATCTATCATGGGCATCCCAGGCTTAGGCAGTCGAGTTTTCTTAGGTATTTAAAGCCTACATTTTTATTAATTTTTTTTTTCATCCTTTTTTGTCATTTATTTTTTATTTAATTTGGTGATTGGAAGATGAAGTGTTCATTGAAGGCGTATGCAATAGTGTTGTAAAACGGCTGGGTTTTGTTCGGTCGATCTTTGGTTCAACTAAGACTAATGGTCGACTCTGGCCTGTATTTCGAATTTCGACTAAGCCTATAGGTCGACTTAAAAAAATTTTTTTGGCCTGTTTTTCGAATTTCGATTAAGCCTATAGGTCGACTTAAAAAAAAATTTTTGGCCTGTTTTTGTTTAGTCGACCAAAACCAAAGGTCAATCAAACAAAACCCAGCTGTTATTACAACACTAGTATTACCTTTGACGCACTAAAAAGGTAATAGTTTTGTGTATGATTCTACGGTAAGAACTGCGCCGAATATATGACATAAAGGAGCTGGAGCGAGGGTTTTCGTATTTAGGGTTTTTTAATTACGGCTAGCAGCTATTCGCCTAAGTAAAGTAATTAAAAAGCTAAATCCGACCTAAAAAAAGATCCATTATGACACCGACACTTTTGTGTTGAAAACTTCTCGTTTTTTCAAAAATTTGTTTTATAAATGTTTGAAGCTAAATTAAAGGGCCGATTATTCTACTACATTGAATAGACGGTTATACAACTGTGATTCCATCAGAAAGGTTGTCTTTTTAGTGTATCAGTTGTAATTTTGCCGTCGTTATCCCTAATGAATTGGCGTAGTTAGCGAAGAACTATAAACTTCTATGCGCCAGGGCAGTTTTGTAGGTTTATTAAATAAATGAAATAGTGTTTTTTAATCAATTTTATTTGCTTATTTTATCGGTTAGAAAACGTAAAGGAGCGTTACATGACACTGGGCGAAGCGAATCCTGGGGAATGGGCAATCAATAAACACGTCGTGCAGGCTTATATAACCACTTCCTTCACAATATTACTCGGAATCTATTTCCCCTCCGTTACAGGCACAAAACATCTTTCTTAACTTTCCCCAATATACACTTATTTTGTTTCCTTATTTTTCATATGTATATTATTGATTACATTATAGAGGTAATCTGCCTTTTGGCCAGCACAAACAATTATTTTAATCGAGATGAGCGTTATTTTTGTTTTAATTATTATTTATCCTTATTACTATTGACTAATTTGAAGATTAATTTGCTATTGATAACTCTATAAATAAGTGTTGTTTAAAAACGTAGTTTTCATAATTTGGGTTTATAAACTTGTAATACAATGGATTGGTGAACCACTGGTTTTTACATAAAAATCTATTAAGGAAGCCGCCAGTGCGCATGCAAATATTTTGCTAGAAAGAATAATGAGAACATTAAAGGAGGATTCTCTTTCCATACATTTGACATTTAATTATTGAAACAAATGAATAGCGTTTAGTTTGTTAAAATAATCCTCAAACATGGTGGAATACACTCCTCACCTAATAAACATCGGTTATTGTCATCTAATGTATTACTTGCTTGGTCCGTCCGTCCTGTCCAACTTGTAATTTTTCAATAATAGCTGTTGAAACTTACACAAATTTTTAATGGCTGTGGACTTATGCTTTTGTAAAAGACTTTTATTTTGCTTTCGCAAATAGACTAGCTAATGACCAATGGTTGGCTTACATTTTTTCGGCCTTGCTCGCCCAAATTCCATTAATGGTTTTGTCCTCGACCGATATATATTATTAGTTTACATTTGGGCTTAAATAACATTTCCTATTTAAATATGAAGAAAAATTATAAGTATAGAAGTTGTATAGATTTTTTCCAATTTAGATACGCATTGTGCGAATAACAAAGCTGATTTATGATATATTATAAATTTTTAATTAACAAGATAGTGAGAAAATAGGTTTTAATTTATACCATCATTTTTAAATTTTCTATTGTTTAAAATATGGGTAACTATCCTTTAATATTTATATGTAAAGTTTTCTATTAAACAAACTGTTTGATTTTTATTAGTAATGAACGGCAACCCATATTTAATTGCATCATAATTGATTGCAGGTATCATGGCTGGTTCCAATCGATCGGGCGATCTTGCTGATGCACAAAAATCAATTCCTACCGGCACTCTATCCGCCATCATATTTACTTCCTTAGTCTGTATCCTTTTTTAACCGTGTTGTCAAAATTAAGCCTCGCATATTCACACCCACAGCTATTATTGTCCCCAAAAAATGGCTGGTGTTGAATTTAAGATCAGTTTTCTTTTTCATAGGTCCTCATAAATAATTTAGCATTATTCCTTTTGCATTTTGATCGAAACTATTTTTGGCTTTGGGAAAGTTTAAATCCAAATTTCTACACCAACTTCTTGTATGATTATTTCGAATTTTAAACTAATTTTTAGTATTTAGTTTGGGTCGTTTTATTTGCTTTCACTACCGCGTCGGTTTTGTGACTTTTTATGAGATTTTATTAGATATGTCTGAATGTTATGAAATAACAACTAATAATATAGTCAAGTATAATTGTTGTTTAAACTCGTCGTGTGTTTTTCCTTAACCCAAGCTTCATACACCGAAACTATTTAAAGATATAAGCGCTGCACTGCTCTTTTCCGCTTCCATATCCAGTCCTTTGGCCCGTGACAAGTAATTATTAATACTTTAAATATTTTTTTCTCTTTAAAAAATTATATTTTTGAATTCATTCGTAATAGTGTTGTAAAAACGGCTGGGTTTTGTTTGGTCTAAACATAAACAGACCAAATTTGAGGTCTGTTTTCCGTAGGTGACGTCTAGGCTTAGTCGAAATTTGAAAACAGATTAGAGTCGACCGTTAGTAGTTGAATTAAAGGTCGACCAAACAAAACCCAGCCGTTTTTACAACTTTAATTCGTAAGATCTTTAAATACATTAAAGCTTAGCAATGCAGTTGTGTTGGGCATTTTTTAAATATAACTTTTACACCTAAGATGCTGGTAGGTGCCCATTTGTCCATTTTACCTGGACAATATGTATACACCCCAAAAATTTCTTTACTACCTACGTATTATTTTAAACAATTTGTATCATGTCAATAAAGAAAAACGTTTACGTTTTTTTTTGATATTTAATAAATATTTTATACGAACTGAATATTTTGCATCAGATTTGGAGCTAGTATAGGTGGAGGCATGATTGTGGCTAACTTAGGCTGGCCACACCCCATGGTAGTTACCGTTGGGTCATTCCTATCAACTATGGGCGCAGCCTTGCAAAGTTTAACCGGTACATTTTATTTTTATTTCCACCATTATTTGCCTGATCTAGTAAATACTCTAATAATAATATTAATAATAATATTTTTTTATATCGTTAACCAATGTAATTTTGGAGTTTATTATTGTTTTTTTAAACTGATATTGAAGTGTGAATTAAAATTAATTTTGTAATAGGTGCTCCGCGACTGCTACAAGCCATAGCTAAAGATAACATAGTGCCTTTTTTGAGGTGGTTTACCAAAACATCTAAAGGTGGAGAGCCTTGGGCCGCCCTTTGTTTAACCTTTTTCATCGCCTTGATCGGTATTTTTATTGGCAACCTCGACTTCATAGCGCCCATCCTAACCATGTAAAAACTGTTCTAAAGTTTCTTTTTAAATAAATTAGTTTTAATTTATAAATAAAAGATTAATATTTCAAAATATCGTTTTTCAAATATTGATATTTTTCAATATTTATATTGTTAATATGAAAGAATGTATAATGATGATCAATTAGGTTTTTTCTTATGTGTTACGGGTTCGTGAATCTAGCTTGCGCACTGCAAACCTTACTCAAAACACCTAATTGGAGACCTAGGTTCCGTTACTATCACTGGTAAAACTGCATCCACCAACTAAATTATCGTTTTATTGAGCGCTATGTTTGCTCAAGATTAACCTTAGATACCTCTTTTAAACGCTTAGCGAATAAATTCCCATAACTGTTAAAAAAACTTAAAATTTAGCATGACAATATTTTTAAATTTATTAAGTTACAAAAAAGCAGACATTATTTTTGTGTACAGTCTATTTTAAACTTGAAATTTCAAAGAAACTGTTATAAGATAGTTTTTTGTGATGCTTATATATCTAGTTATGATACAATTAGTTTAAAAACTACAATTTTAATATTATATAAAAACCTTATATTAGTGCTATTTTTAAGCTTCTTCTTTTAAAAGTGGACATGAATTCAAAAAAATTTAAAAATAAGTTTTGCAATTAAAATTAGTCTCACAATGCCTTCGATATTTTTGATTTTATTTTATTATATTCAGATGTTTTAATCAAATTTACTAAGCCTGAAATAACTTTTTTGTGTTGGTATATTACTAATTTTCGAGTATGTTTAATAATTTTTAACCCACGAACTATTCCATTATGCCTTAAAGTGTATCACCCTTTATTTTGAACGCACTGTATTTGGTTATAATATAATATCATCTTTTATTTCAAAAATAAAATTGTATGACTTTTATTTAATTAACATGTTTTTTGTTGAATTTGGTAGGACTTTATCCCTCCTCGGATTAGCGTTGTGCATTGCCGCCATGTTTATCTCTAGCTGGTACTATGCCCTAGTCGCAATCGCCATTGCCTGTGCCCTCTATAAATACATCGAATATTATGGGTATTTTTGTGACAAACAAAATTTTAGGAATTATTTTAAAATTTTAATTAAATTGTACATGCACGCACATGCAAAACACTTTAGAAAGTGTATTTTTTCCACGCTAACCTATTTATTCAAGGGCTTTATACTAAATTTGTAGGGCAGATTTTGGTATTTTAATTTTCACGTTTTACAATTCGACCCATTAGTGTGCGGCTCGTTTAAATTTGTAGACAATAGAAAACGTATGAAGATTTATCAAAACTTTATGCAGCGAAATGTGTTTTAGATGGGATTAACTATTAGGCAAAAAAGCTTAGCATTGATAATAATTAGCGGATACATCGGTTCTATATATACAACTTTTTCTTTAAGAAAATTTAGCTCCGCTTATCATATCATGATTATGGATTACCGAGTTATTCTTTGGATTGTATCACATGGTTTCTAGACTTAATGATTATTTTTATCCCAAAAAATATTAATTTTTATATTAATGATATTACATGTGCCATTCCTATCTATTAAGTGGTAGCTTCCTTTCCAGTCCCGCCTAGTTAACCCACTTCAATGAGATATCGGGCAATCAATACAAACTTCTGAAATAAATTCCGATAAAAGTTCTGCGCCAGTGAACAGAATTATTTAGGAACAGTTTATGACTGATATCAAAAATTTGACTTCTCTCCGGTTTTGGCCTTAAATTTATACTAGTTTAACTTTTAAAACCTAAAGGAACAAGTGAAATATTGCATTTATTTTAAAGTTTTAGAGTGTTGTAGGGATGGCATATTATAATTCAAATCCAACTGAAGATGATATCTTGTAAACTTAAGGTCTAATCTATTCCACAACTCTCATTAATGCTTTTGTGATTTTCTAACTAACCTTTTAACGCTACTAAGAAAATGTGAACAATGCTTATCGATGATTTATTTTTTTGCGCCGCGCAGAGCTGAAAAAGAATGGGGGGACGGTTTCAAAGGACTTCAATTGTCGACAGCTCTTTACGCTTTGTTGAGATCGGATCAGGGCACATTTCACACCAAAAATTGGAGACCACAGCTGTTGGTCCTTTGCAAATTCGACCAAAAAATGGCCCTGACACATCCCCGTTTACTTTCGTTCGCTCATCAGCTCAAAGCCGGTATCATTATTTGTATGCTGCAAGTGTAACACGGTTTTCGGTGAGAATTTGAGGTTCCTAATAGTTTATAAATATCAGGGGGCAATAAATAAATAAATTAATAAATAAATAAATAAATGTGATATTTAGTTTTATAATTAGACTAGTAATCAAAGAACCAAACGATTACATAATTTTGACGGAGTTTTTGTAGTGGTGAACTTGAATATGTTTTTCGTTTTTTCCTATACCACAAGTTATTTATACAATTAAATTCGAAGTTGCGAAAGAGTTATGCATATTTTTGAATACAAAATGTCATTACTAAGACGTTTAAGTGATTATATTAGTGGTGATGAGAGCTAATTTTTTGTTGAACTTTACGTCTAGAAGTCCTAGTCAAGGTTGGTGTACGTAAGTTATAGATTTATCATTAGGGGACAATTGACCAATTCCATTATATAATGCTACTACTCATTAGCGCTCATGTAACCTTAAATCTGCAATGTAAAGTTGACTATTTATTTATGATTGGAATGTTAATATATTTAGTTCAATTAAGTTAAAAATAATCTTTGCTTAACTTCTTCCAAATATTTCGACAATGCTTTGAATAGTTAGATAGTATAGAAATTAAAATACAAAAGTATGTTATTGTTCAATCAATGTTCACTCCGCATTATGGTTTTTGTACCTATTTTGCCGGTTAATTGAGAGGATATTTAATAGAAATATATTTTTAAAGGATGTAAAAAGCAATAAACACCTAACTTTCATTATTGTAAATCCTTTAAACTTATTTCTTTATTAATTGCAGGAAAGGGATTAACCGTGTGCGCTTCTGCATTGACCGGCGATTGGACCAAAAATGCCCAAGAAGCATTCATCATCAAAGAAGTACGTGCTAGTTCCTTCAATTTCATACCCTTCTCTAAAATGCCTTTTAATACATTCCCATTAATGATTAAAAAATCATTAAGCAAGTCGTTAATTCAATATCCCCTCCATGCTTGAAGTGTAACATAATTGGTTTTATAATATTTTTCTAATATACTGCACAACTAGTGTTGTAAAAACGGCTGGGTTTTGTTTTGGTCGACCTTTGGCTTAACTAAGACGGGACCGGGTCAAAATAGCAGAAAAAAACAGCAGAATTGGTCAGAACTGGTCAGATCAAGATTGGTCAGGAGGAGGGTTAAGGTTCGGGTTAGTGTTTTAGGTCAGCGTTTTAGGTTAGGGTCAGGGTTAGGATTAGATGCACATCAAATTCCCTCCCCATTTGAGATTTAATTCTAATATATTGATTATCTAAAATCTTGTTCTGACCAGTTCTGACCAATTCTGCTGTTTTTTCTGCTATTTTGACCCCGATTCACTAAGACTAACGGTCAACTCTGGTCTGTTTTTTCAAATTTCGACTAAGTCAAATGGTCGACAAAAAAAAATAGATCAAAACTGTTTATGTTTAGTTGACTAAAACCAAAGGCCGACCAATCAAAACCCAGCCGTTTTTACGGCACTATGCATAATTGTGGAGCTTATGATTGCAAATATTGATGGGTAATTTACATTTATTGGAATACCACGTGTAATCTTTTCAATCTTGCTTTGTCCTTTTTTTGTGTGTGCAGCGATTGAAGCAGATGATGCAACGAGAAAAGGTGAAGGGATTCGCCGACGTAGTTATGAGTAAAGATCTCTACACCGGCATCATCGATTTGTAAGTCCATGGTTATTTTTTAATATATTATATTTCGCTCATTTGTATTTTTATCTGGCTCGGTTCATTCTTCTAACACAAGTAGAATTTGTGCGTTACATTGAGGTTATTTGATTTGTTGAACTTTACTTTGCTGATGTTTGCATATTTGTTGTTAAAGAACGCCTGTTATTTGTTGTTTGATGATCAAAGTTTAAAATCTTTATAACATAGGTTTAATAAAATATAGCGCGTGCTTTTTGGTCGAGCGCCTGCCTGAACAATCATTTTCTACCCCTATGATAATCTTAAATACGGGTCAAAGGTTTACAATCTAAAAATGTATAGAATTGACGACCGGACAAGTATTTATAATTTGTTTGCCGATGTGAAAAGCATCAAAGCTATTGATCTCATGTAATTATATCAATAATAGTTGAAAGCTTTTCCCGTTTAAAAACATGCCTATGGGCTGGCTGTGTTTGGACTTATCTTTGATACCAGCTCTATAATTATACTTTTATTCTCGCGCTCGTTAGGATTCAATTAGCTGGTCTGGGTACGTTACGTCATAACGCTATAGTCATGGCGTGGCCCAATCGATGGAAACAAGATTCAAAAGAAATTCCCTCTTGGAAAATATTCGTTGACGTCATACGCGCTGCCTCTGCCGGTATAAAAACCATCATTATATATTTTTTTAATCAATTGCTGATCTTACATTGTAAATTTTTATTATATATTAACCAAAAGGTTGCATAAGGACAGGACAGTCAGACCATAAATTTCGCTTAGTAAAAATTTACTCTATAAAAAATTAGCGAGTAAAAGCTTTAAACAAAAAATTGCATAGCAATTAATACGGTCAGCATGGCATTCATTTGCACCTGTGAGACGTTATAGTTTTTAGTGTTTTAAAAAAATGGTTTAGCTTACTCTGGGAAAATTTAAAATAGGGAAACAAATCTCTTTACTATCCTATGATAATTGCGAATCGTATTTTATACGACAGAGAATAGGCATAACTCTCTGTAAATATAATTTAGCCATAGCGGAATGTTTTCCGAACATTTATAATTCTAAACTTCCTAATTTTTTTTTATCTCACCTTCACAAATATGTAGTTTTTTGGCTTCTTTATTTCCAAGGGAACATGGCATTTATGGTTATGAAGGGACAGGATAATTTTCCCGAAAATACCACTAAACTTCCTCCCGGCACCATTGACGTGTGGTGGATCGTACACGACGGAGGCTTGCTCATGCTCATACCCTTCCTACTAAAACAAAATAAAGTATTCCCCACACAAATGTTTCTATCATCTAAATCTGACCTTAACGGTCCGTTAGTCGGGTGGGGTCCCTCAGACCCCAATAAAAATAGGGGAAAACTGTGAGGGTCGTTCTAATCATTTATATTTATGAGAATTTAATCAAAAAATGAAATTTATGCAGCAAGTGGCTCGTACATGGTTTCATAAGTTTATCAATTTTTATTAATCCCAGTTGCAGCTATTAAAATTGGGGGATACAAGACCACCTTTACTCTTAGAGTCACTTTAACCTGACCCAATGATAGTAATTATAAGTCATTAGGGAATTGTATTTAAATTGCATGCTTGTTAATCTATTGTATAATACCATGACATTGATTTCGTGAAATGTGCAGGGTTTATTACGCCATCGCTATTTTGTATATTTTGTAGCCGCGGTAACTAGATTAATGTGGACTCCATAATATCTAAACTCTTAAATGTATGTTTTACGGTTTATTTAGAGTTTTAAAATATTTTTTAATTTCAAAGAGCACGGTATCATTGGAATTGTATAAATTTAGATTTTTACAAATTATAATCCTTAATTTACCGACGTTTGCGAGATTTCTTAAATTTTAAAATATGGCAAACTGATTACTCACTTTGCATCTAATGGTAGTGTTGGTAATATTACACATTTCCTATAGCCTGTTTTTACAATCTTACACTTTTTTAGAATTTAAGCAAAATTAGACTACAATTATAAATGGGAGTGTTAATTTAGGGATAGATTTGTATATATATATGCATCGTGCCTTTTAGGTTTGGAAAAATTGCACGTTACGCATATTCACCGTTGCTCAGTTGGAAGATAATTCGGTGCAGTTAAAGAAAAATTTGGAGACTTTCATTTACGGCTTGCGTATTAAGGCCCAGGTCGAAATTGTGGAAATGGTAGGCAGTTGTTTTATTATTAAATCTTTCAATTATATTGCATGCTTTTAAGTTTTTTTGTACCGGGAGATAAAGAAATAAATAAAAATTAGATTTAATCTGATTGTTTTTGGCTACCCAAATTTAGTTCAATTTTAAACCTAGCTCTCGTGTAATAATTTCTACTGTAATATTAGCTAATTTGCACATACTGGGTGCGGCCAAAAATGGTCTTTTGGTGTTGTTTTTTAGTTGATATGATTTTTTCAGTAAAGATTTTGGACCAACCAAAAACTTTTTAAATTTGCAATGTCGTTTTCAAAATTATTTTCCTTATAAAATTTAAGAAAAATGAACACTGCATTATAGGCTTTCAAGATGTGTACATTTTCAGTCAGAATGTATTTAAATGCGTTTTTAGTTGTAAAAACATTGGTTGAGTTAACACATTTGAAACATTTTTGATTAACTTTTTATATTAGCACAAGAGTGACATATCTGCCTACACTTATGAAAGGACTTTAATGATGGAACAAAGAACCCAAATCCTTCGACAACTTAACTTGAGCCGAAAAGAAAGCTTAGCCGTGGTACCCAATCCTCCTTACTTATTCCTTTATACATAAAAAATAATTACTGTTTTAACCATATTTTTTAAAAAATAAATGTTTTTAATAATGGCTAAAATATGAATATTCTTTCTTCATATTGCTTTGGGAGCCAACTCTTCAATAAATTTTAATTGATTATTGTTAATTGTATGTTTTATAATAATTTTTATATGTGTTTACGCATACGCAAGGTTCAAACGTTCATAGACAGCGCCCACGAAGTTGGTCAACCCGAAAAGAATTATGCAGTAGTCGACAATAATTTAGCAGTTCCCGGCCTTGAACCTAACGGCGGTCGAGTTTCTATTATGGGTATCAAGTGCAAAATTTCTAACATGTTTTAATAGCATCCCACACTCTACCATTTCTATTATCTAAAAGAATTTAAAAGATGCAAGTATAGGTAGTTTCTATCAAACAAAAAATATCTTATATAGAAAAGTCAGGTAAACACACATATTTAAGCTCTTAGTATATTGTGTTTATAGCGATCTTTTGTTTTAATTTTAACTTAGCTTTAAATTGACTTAAAATTTAGCTGATATTAATAAATTAATATAAACATTTCCTGCTTTTTGCGTTATTTGAGTGAACAATTAATTTGCTTACCTAATAATAATTTGGGTGAATCAGTTAGATGTACATAGTAAGACAATATTTTATAATTTGGTGTTCTTGATAAAAAACCTTTTCTAATGAATACTCGCGTAACTGTTAAAAACTTATAATAACTAAATTCGTTTGCGTTTTATATCGCAGGTATATACCCTTTATTTATAATACGTAAGGAAGGCCTATACATATATAGATTATAATCCTGTCGCAAACTATTTTAAAAAACTAAAAGTCTCATTTTGCTACGTTTAGTTGATAGAATAAAATTAAAAATGAGGATATAATTGTGTATTTATAATAAAAAATTTATGAAGGTAAAAAGAACATATTTGCCTCTTCGACCAATTTAACTTCCAATAATGATAAGAGGGCATCGCAACCGGATCCAACCGGCGACAAAGATGTTAATAACAACGGCAACGATTCAGCAATCACACAACTCCCCCCTCACACCGCTGATGATGATAATAATTATGATAATGGGGATGTTAAAGTCGATGCTCCTCCACATTCACCTTTTGGAACTCCTAGGCTTCCCCGAAATACTCAAGGTTACATTATATGCTTACTCATTAAAGAGATTGCTTCAATAAGTTCTAAATTTGTTATTAAGTAGTTAAGTTCTCTGTATATTACACATATTTTAATGTTGGCTTTCCCTTGTTATAGACCATGGGTAACACGGCTTTGAATAATTTTAAAAAAATCCTAAGATGGTCTCCTTTTGTAACAGTTATAAAACAAATTTTATTTCACGGGGTTTGATTCTATAATGGCTATAATTTTTTAATATTTTTGTATTTTATTAATTCACATTTTTTCGCCTTTCAGCTAATGGAATTACTACTGCGGGAAGAGCATCGCCATATCTAGACCAAAAATTCGCATACAATCGCATGTAAGAATTATTTTAATAGTTGGGAAGTGTTTTTTTAATATAAACTTTTTTTTGATAAAAATGAAAGTTGTTATAGAATGATAAAAGGTTTCTAAAATATTTGCTTTAAATATAAGCTTATTTAACTAAAATCTAGTTTTTTGATTATTAGTCTATGTTTAGAATTTATTTTAATGGGAAAATTTTATTTGTCGATAAAAGATTTTATGAATAATTTTAAATTTAAATCGGTAATAAAAAATCACAGCAATGACAATCGGCATTAACAAGTTTATAGTTATTGTATAAAAGTTACAAAGGATATTTACCAAAATATTATTTCGATTCAATAGAGATGCGGCCAATGTTAAAAGGATGCACGCAGCGATCAAACTTAACGAAGCCATTAAACTTAGGTCGACATCGGCCCATTTGGTTCTACTGAATATGCCCGGCTCTCCTAAAAATCGCAAGGGCGACGAGCATTGTAATTATTAATAATCATTTATTTTTAATTAACTGCTTTTTAAATGATAATTTAAATACACGTATTTTTTCCTCAACTATTAGTTATGGAATATTTGGAAGTTTTGACAGAAGGCTTAGAGAGGGTTTTACTGATTAGAGGATCTGGGCAAGAAGTTGTCACTATATACTCATGAAAAAGTTACGCTAGTTGGTATTACTACAAATTCCATTTTAGATCACACAAAAAGTTCACTTGCAATGAAAAACGAGCCTAAGCTATGCATGTGATAAAGACTTAGCCTTTGGTTTATTCAATTAATATTTTCTCGTCAAATCTTACACTAAGTCACACCTTACCACCATACAAACATTATAATTTTGTTTTTAAATTGTCATATCATCCCTCTTACACCTAACATACTCATATACCTATTAATGATAAAACCCGTTGACCTTCTGTTTAATACATTATTAACTCATCAATTACATCAACTTTTTTAATACTCCGCTCATCCCATTTTTATTGTACAAATCGAATGATAAAATAAAATAAATAACACTTATTAATATCGATGATAATTAAGTTTGATTTTAAATTAAATTTTTTCAACGTTAAAAAACAATAAAATTCCTTTTATACATGGTGTGATCCTAAAAGAATATTTTACACTAAGATTTGGAATTCAACTATTAATATTAAAATAAAGTAATTCTTTATAAATCCCTTACTTAAAAGGTCTACTTACCTAATTAATTTTAATTGCCAAACCTCTTTGTTTTCGAATAACTTACTAAAAAAAGCATTAACAAGTTTGTTTAATAAACGAAATACATAATTTTCATGGACACGACAAATGGTAACATAGTAATTAACACGTACACGTTCCACTTTTCCGAATATAATAAACGCTAGATGATTTAAAGTGGACCTAATTTTTATGGATACAATAAAGAATTGAAAACGATTTGGTTCGGTTATTAAGAACGAATAACGAAAAATTGATTCAATGTATGCAATTTGACATAAACAATTGTACGGAATTATAACATCAAATATATCACAATGATTATAATATGGGTACTTGCAATACGTTTGTCGCTAAAAGTATACCAAAATTAGCGTTATTGAGTTGGACTGAACGGCCTTCTTATTGAATCAGACTAGATAATTTAGTCGTTTAATATGGGCTCGAGTTTGGGTTGTGTCTATTGCTACTTTCCCTGGCAAATTTTGTCACATAAAATCCAATTATAATAGGAAAAAACAATAAAGCTCCACGAGTCTGACCAAAAAATAATTAAATGGAGCTCCATTTTCTGCAGAACTTCGCCAATTTAAATAATTTCTGACTATGCAAGTTCAGTATTAAATAACAAAAATTAGTAATGAACGCAAACTTAATATAATAACGTAAAGTGTGTTGAGGTTTCACACCATTTGATACTTGTCTTTGAGTGGCTTCTTTTCGAAACAACGGCCAGAGAAAAACCCTGTAGAATATGGGTCTGATGAGCTACACCGGCAACGACAAACTAATTTCTTAAATTCCGACACCCAAAATACGGTCGAGGAGAGTACTATTAAGAAGATCCAATCTGTGTAATTAAATATTGAGAGAGAAAAATTACAAAATAGCTTTTTAGGTTAAAATCATATTAATAGCCTAACAAAACATTCGGTATGACCTAGTTGTAAACCATTATTCGCGATAGGTAATTAAGTTAATTTATTTTGGATTATTTGAAATAAATATTGTAGCCACGGAAAAAGACAAATTGCCAAAAGAAATTTATATATAAATATATTCAATCCAAATAATGAATGGGCTTGGGCGAGGTCGAAATATCCAACCAGCGGTCATTAGCTAGTATATAGGAAGAAAAACAAAAGTCTTTTACAGAAGCATAAACCACAGCCATTAAAACACGTTTAGGCTTCCATAGCAATTATTAAAAAGTCAAGTCGGACAGGACAACCAAAAACAACCCCTAAATTGCATAGCAATTAAAAATTGGAGCACTTTTCACCAAATTTTAAAAGGCGCTCGGTGAAAAAACCGCTACGGGATGTATAACTTACCCATGATTCCTATGGCTTCGGTGACGAATATTTTTTGAAAAAAGGGCACATAAACGACGAGTACTTGAGCGAACAGGGAGCCTGCTACGGCCCACACGAAAAATCGATTGCCGAATAAGCCGATGGAAAACACCGATTTCTCCTTAAACCAAAAAAATTTATAAATTTATTTTCGGTTAATAAGGTTGTAATAAATGGTAGAATAGCATAAAACCGCAAGAGTGGACTTGTTGCTTTCAGTCTCAAATTTTTGCCGTTGTAACCTTATGATAGTCACACTATTTGTCAAAACAATGAATTACGAAGGAAATATAAAATATGTATCAAATGTATGCCTTAAAGACTTTATCTCGGAGTCTGCAAGTACAAATTATTAAAGTCCGACCCGGCCCGACCTATTCGGTTACATTATTTGGACCGGCCCTTGTGAGTTTAAAAAAAATTGCCAGAAAAAAAAAATTTTTTTCGACCTTCTTTAATAAGGAAAAACATACATTCATTCATAAATACATTCTTAATGGTGTCAAAATAATTTGAGATTGATAATTGCAAAAAAAACAAGCCATTTATTATATCGGGCTACAATAATTAGTCCTTTAATAGTATCTCAGAGTTAAAATAATGGAATAGTTCGAAAGTACTGAAAAGTAATAATTCAGGTGGAACCCGAATTTTTATTCCAAATTAAGTTGTTGGATATTGAGCTGTTCGTTAAAGGCTTTATATAACAAATGTCTGTGATAAATTTCTTATTATGACATAAAGCTTATAGTAAACCTATGATTTTATGGATAAAATATGCCTTGATTTGAGGGCATTTGCCTTGCCCGCCCAAATAATTTTTTTTATATATTTTTGCCATATTTTAATTATTCTTAGAGTTAAATTTAATTATTAAATTAATGATAACTATCTGTTAACTTCTAAATTTCATGCAATATATGTTAAAAAAATAAATTATCAAATATGGGTAAAAAATTTTCTTTTTAATGCAAAATATATTTCCTTCCATTGCATTGTAATAGAGCTAAAAAAATCCAACGTTGAGATTTTTAAAAATTAAAAGAATGGAATACATGTCCTGTTTAAGAAACAAAATAATTCCTTTTGAATTTCGCATCATCCCATAAAAATTATCATATCGAACTGATCTATAAAAATTACTTGTGATCGGCAACTGAGGGCGTTAAACATATCGAATAGCACAAAGCACGTGAAAGTCATGGTCGTATCCCTAGGCGTAATTTTGCCATCCCGCATCTAAAACATGGAAAAATGTAGTTTAAGGGCTTGTCTTAATATCGGATTCAGATTCAAATGGCGCGAATTTATCTTTATCAAATATCCGATTCAATTTTGTCAAACTCGGTTATAATTAATAATATTTTGTTTTTTGATAGTTAAAAACGTTTTTTTGTTTATTTCATCTCTTGTGATTAATCGCTGTTATGTTATGCGTCTGAAATGTAAATCTGCTGTAAATTTGAAGTTAAGACACGGCTATGTTATAACCCGTACAACGATTTTTGCTGCGCAGCAAAATCCGATATTAAGACAAGCCCTGAGACGTATATAACGGCAAAAACCACACTCATATACATTATAGATCTTTTCTAGTTCATAGAGTGTTAAACATTTCAACTCATTTTCATTTGTGATTGTCAGCCTTTCATTCTTAACCCTTATATAACTTTTTCTTATACGTTTTTAAAGATATACTTTTTAACAAAATGCACACAAATTGTATGAAAAATTGAATATCGAGTTTTTGTTATCAATACTTCAAATAAGGTCTCTGATTTTAGAGATCTTTTGTAAAGATCGCGCTACCTTTTGCAAAAATAATATAAGCAAATTATAAGATAGACAAAGAAATGTGAGGTTTCAATGATTAGTCCTTATTTGGATTGCAATTCATGGGAAAAGATGGAATAATAACTAATTACCTCTCGTAAAAAGACCCAGGTTGTGCCCAAGATGATTGTACAAGCTGCGATTATAACGTTGATTAGGAGATCTTTAGTTATCATGGATTGCTTAACGTTACGGGGCAACTTCTTCACAATTTCGTCGTCGACCGGTTCAACTCCCAAACTGTATATAAAGTTTTATTACAAAATTTGAAAATTTAAGCAAAACTATAGGCAAAGCGAAAGCCTCACCTTTTCTTAAATTAATTATATTATTCATGTCGTGAATTGTGCTTGATTAATAGATGAACAAATCTTATAAAAAGACGGCGTTATATCAACTAGTATCATGCCAGAAAATTTACATTTGGCAAAATTATCATTAAATTCTAATTTCGTTAAATTTAACCAAGTAAAGCTAGTAAATCGCAAAAATTGTTTAACCCTTCAAGAGTGAAAATGAGGCATTTCCAATCAGTGGAATGTTGTATGGGAAAGTCCCACTGGCAATGCCCATAATTTTAAATATACCATCTTCGTAAACAAAGAAACTAATGAGGCAACCACGTATAAAGAATGTTCTTTGAGAGACTGATGAACATTCCAAGCGACAGTAAAAATACTTTCTATTCTCTGATGTTTTATACTATTCTAACTTCTGTCATCATTATTGTACCTGCTTCTTTATATTTTTATATTGTTATATAAATAACATATATTGCCCCTAGATAGTGTTGTAAAAACGGCTGGGTTTTGTTTGGTCTACCTTTGGTTTTAGTCAACTAAACATCTTACAACTACACCTAGAAATAGATAGGTACTTAACTCTTCAATCGCACTCACTTTAATAACTTTCTAACGTATTGACAATAAACACACTTACGCACGAGCATGCAACACGTGTAGTGAAACTGTCAAATGTTGAGTTCATTTACTTTGAAAGAGATTTGGTAGGGATATGCACAAGGTTAAAAGAGAAAGAATACGCGAGGAAAACCAACTTGAATTTGAATGTTCATCGTTACTTAACAACCCTCAAAAAACCATTTTAAAATTAAAAAGGGTTGATAGTGTATTTTATTATATCGAAATCATGACAATAGTAAGGATATATAAATCGCGCATTTATATATCAGTAAGTGTTGTAAGTAACGATAAACATTCAAATTTAATTCTCCTTACGTATTCTTTCTCTTTTAACCTTGTGCGTATCCCTACCAAATCTCTTTCAAAGTAAATTAACTCATAATCGCCTAAATAACTACCTCTGAGCCGGGGGTCCATCCATAATGATATTGATCCACAGTATTTGCATGGCGTTAAGGGGCGAAGGCACCTTAAACAAGGTGGAAAGGGCGATGAGTGAGAGGGCAGATATGCTAGTGCTCAGTTGAAAACGCAAAAAGTTTTGGATGTTCCCGTAAATAGTTTTGCCCTCTTCGATAGCCATTAGGATGGTAGAAAAGTCGTCGTCAACTAAAATCATATCAGAAGCCTCTTTACAAACGTCGGTCCCTTGGGCACCCATAGCTATCCCGATATCAGCTTTTCTCAAGGCTACCGCATCATTTACACCGTCCCCAGTCATACCGACCACGTAATTTGCACTTTGCAGAGCCTGCATGCGTGCGTTTTTACGTGTAGCACATTTAATTTTGGATTTGGCGATGAGATAATTATGGTAAATGATTTGTTTGTTTACTAAGAGCCATGGATAATTTTATCGATAAAATTAGCAGTGAGTTATGGATATTTAGGTAAACCATGAAGAAAAAAAAATGGTATAGTGTGTAACACACAAACTCGTGAACGATTCTCCTATGGTTAACATGCTACAAATTATACAGACCATTTAACTAAACAATTAACGAAGCTTATTTATGAGCACACGGTAAAAATAACTTATCGTAGCTGAGTCTGTTAAACTCCTCGCAAGTCACACTAGTGAACTTGGCTCAAGAACCCTAAATAATGGCGATAACGATCTAGTAGTATGAATTACAATAGACCGTGTTTAAATGTGTCTCAGTTCGAAATTCTAACCCAGAAATAATGTACAGCATAATTTGGAGTAAACAAAATTGTCTTACAACACTTATATTACTTCTCAACATACTTTAACTATTTTTATTTTGTGAACGGGTGAAGTTCTGTAAAATATAACGATTTTTTCGATGATTTGTGATAATTCCCATTCGGATAAGTGCTCCAATTCCGTTCCAGAAAGTAGGTTGGATTCTTTGTAGGCCAAATTCATGGATTCTGCAACCGAGCAGGCCGTTTCACGCGAATCTCCCGTTATAATTTTCATCTATTAAACGAGAAAATAAAAGGGTTAGATCACGTTTCATTTACGGTCACTAGGTTTTTCTAACTTTGTAAGAGCACTTCTTATATTTTGAAGCAAATCATTTATTTAATTAAAACCCAAAATTACATTGGGAACGCTGCTTCTTATGCTTTAAAGTAAATGACTCATTTATTAATTTAATTAAAACAAAAATAAGCTATAATTTGCTATTTTTTACATCTGTAAATGCGCTGTAATCTAGCAACTAGCTGTTTTATTATAAGTATATAAACCAAAAAACCCCCGCAATATTCTACTTATTCGGCCTTTACCATAGGACTCAATACTAGTGCTGTAAAAACGGCCAAATCCCTTTAAAAACACGAAGTAGCCAAAACCCATTGCAAAAATAACCATTTTAACATCCACTTATAACTCAAATTTCTTAAAGTTCCATACCTGTACACCAATATCGTTGAGGGCTGCAACGATTTCGGGAATATTTTCTTTGAGCGGATCTTTGATGCCTAGGAAGCCCAAAAAAATCAATTTATCATACGCGTCGGTGTTGGAAGGGAATGCTACGTTTGAATCGAGAGCTGCTTGGTCATATGCTATGGCTAATATCCGAAGACCAGAACGAGCCATAGCGTTGGCGCTTTCTATAAAACGCTGTTTCGTACAGGCTTCGAGTGTTGGGTAAAAATTGGCTTGAGGATAGTCGAAGGCATCGTATACCCACTTCTGTGCGCTCTTGATAAATTCTGCACAATATATAATTTTGAATACAGGGAAAATTAGGACGAAATAGCTTTTCAAAAAATATGTATACGTTTTTATATAGTGTCCGAACGACAAGATTTTAGTGCTTCGCGAGGGTAGTCTATTGACGTATCGCCTTAATCGTGCAATGATTCCAATATATCAAATATGATTATAGAAATTTACTTTTTGCGCATTTAGTAATATATGATCAAACGTAATGTTTTAAAAACGGCTGGGTTTTCTCTGGTCGATCTTTGGTATTGGTCGACCCATGTATTTATATTATATTACTGTCAGCGGATTTTTAACAAATAAACTTTTTTTAAAAAAAAAAAAAAAAAAAAAAAAAAAAAAAAAGCAGACCAAGAGTTTGACAAAAAACCCTTTGGTCAGTTTGTGTTTAGTCGACTAGAACGAAATGTCGATTAAACAAAACCCAGCCGTTATTACAACACTCGATCAGAGAGTTAAAACAACATCGATTCTTATCCGGTCGAATATAAGCAATGTTATGTTTGGATGAAATCTGTGACTGTGCCGTGAAGAGTTTTATGCAAGGCTGTATTCATAAATAATAGCATTAAAAAAGAACCTTGATTGGCCTTACATCTCATACCAAACATTATTTATCACAGCAACGACTTTGAGATAAATGTTGATAAGGCTACTATGGTGACCAAAAAGAAAAAACACCTGGCAAGACACACTATCGTCACAAAAAAGTTGGTCAATAAAATGGAAATAGACTAAAAATGACCTTGGGAAGGCGATGACGTTTGGTGCTTGGAGTGATATTGCCTAGGCATTCCATCTTTCATAAATTCGCCATTTAAAGGACCAGCCTTCATGAGTCCCGAAGGGTTGTAGTATCTATTACACTTGGGCAAAACCATTTCGGGAGCACCTTTAATGTGATTGTAATGAATTGAAAGTTAGAAAGCATATATGCAACAATACGCGATAAAATCTAAAATGAATAATATATTTAAAAAATAGGGTGTATCCATCATTACAAAATGGCTAGATGCCGCAACATTTACATCATACTAATAAATTGAAAGCTGTGTAACAACTTGAGACTTATAATACAATAGTCTGATGAATAGCTGAAAATTAATTGTTATTTAGTAAGGATGTAGGCCTCCTCATTTAAGGCATAAAATGGCAAGTTAAACATGGAGCCAGCATTGAGATTAGAGGGGGGCAATAATGATTTAGGGAGGGGCAAACTGATCATTTTTTGAAATTTTAGCCATAATATCAATTATTTTTAACAAATTTTTGGATTTAGAGGGGGGCAGCCCCCCTCCCTGCCCCTCCCCCTGACCACGCCCATGAAATAAACCCTTTCCATTTTGCTGAATTGTTAATTTATTATCACTTAACAAAAAACCATTAACAAAAAAAAACTCATTTTTGGTGAAGAAAATATAAGACAACATTGTAAATAGTTTAAATTGTCTAAAAAATCCACAAATTTGAGGAGATATTATGTCATCGCTAAAGGTAACATTAGCGCCAGCCTCACTTAAAATGCCGTCCTTCCTGAGTTACTTAATAAACTTAATGCAAAAATAAGCTATTCGCCATTCTATTGGTACAACACACACACACCTTTAATAACTAAAACCCTGGCCCCGGTTTCGTTCAGGCTGCATTCGACTTCCATATATTTGCGTTCCGAAGAGAATGGAACCTCTTTGAGCCTTCGGTAATCGTCCCTAACATCTGAGCCCGCGTTGTGCGTTTGCTTCAACAACTTGCTCGCACAAACTAAGATGGCCCCCTCGGTGGGTAAGCCCAGCAAAGAGTAGCTAGGTGTTTCGAAAGAGGCGTTACAGCATAAACCAGCCGACCCTACCAGTTTGCATACGGCTTGGAGCGGGCTCAAGGCAGAAGTGTCGGAATCTTCGAACCTCAGAGAGTTTAGTAGCTGCAAATGACCGGGCGTCGTGTAGCCTATACCCGTTACCTGTAGCATACGCAAGGGATATTTGTAGAAGAGGAGAGTTATGAATGACAAAATGAAAGTAATTTTGATCTAATAATATTCACAGGAAAATGGGAGGAGAAGCACAAAAAAGTTATTTAAACAACGCCATTTGAGTGCACAACCAACGAAGGAGTTGTGATTAAGTCCTATATAATTGATTTTATTATTTGAGTTAAAACTTAAAAGCCATTGCTCATAAGGCTGTAGGCGTCATCTCTAGCTCAATTTCGTATATGTAGCTTTGAAAATTTTAATTTTTTTAAAAATACTCGTATGAGAACAAGATGAATGTTTAACAAAACATTTCGATTATAATTCCTTTCTATGCTCTCTACATGGAAATATCCCAATTAAAATCGTGATTCTACATCAAACTCAACTGAGCTAGATTTTTCTCCAATAATGTCCCTAAGGATCCATTCAAAATCGAATATCAATGACACCAAGCAAATCTTAGCAAATCATAGTCAAACATAGCAAGTAATATTCTTAAAGTAAATGATACAAACATTTGTTAAATTTTTAGAAAATCACACATATACGTTCACGCAGCTACGCCTATAAAAGCATAAATATGTATCCATTAACTTTGCAACTCCCTAACAAAGTTAACAAAAAATAATTGACAGTTTCGCTGTAAAAGTGAGTTTTTCTAAACATGTTCCTTCCATTTTTAATATTTTTACTTAAAAAATAATTTGTTGCTTCAATATACATGCCTAAAAAGGGAAAATTATCCTTTATAAACATTCTTTAACCATTCAAGCACGCTAGTCAACATGGCTGTCAAAATTTACCACACCCATGGGCGCAGCCAGCATTGGAATTGTGGGGGGCAATATATAGGGAGGGGCAAAATTAACATTTTTTGAAAGTTTAGCCATTAATAAATTTCAACAAATTTTTGGATCTATAGAGGGGCAGCGCCCCTCCCTTCCACCTCCCCCTTGGCTACGCCCATGGTCACACCCTTCAAAAGAGATAGACCACAGCCTATCTGTCGATGGTAAAACGTAGCCAGAAATTGGGATCGGAAGGAAAACCAAAAATTGTAGGGGCAAAATGATAAATTTGCACGTTTTAACCATATATCGGCTTAGTATTTCTGAGAATTCTCGGGATTAAGAAGGTTTAACCTTAGCAAAAGTTCCATCGGATGCTAAGATGTCGGTAACGGTCATTTCATTTTTGGTGAGAGTTCCAGTCTTGTCAGAGCATATAACGTTAACGCACCCCAACGTTTCTACGGTAGGGAGTTTTTTGACGATAGCTTTGCGTTTGGCCATACGGATAACACCCAAGGCCAGTGTAACGGTCACCACTATGGGGAGACCTTCAGGTATGGCTGCGACAGCCAAACTAGGGAATAAATTTGTAAAACAAATTGACCATTTTTATTTTAAATCTTATGGTAGCCTTAAAAAATAAATTATCTCGTATAAAGGCTCATTGAAATTTTTAAAAGTAAAAATGTTAATAACTTTAAGAGCCTCATTGCAATAGAAATCAAAAATTCCATTTAGGACTTAATTTTAAGCACAATATATCTTTCTCAATAAGGCCTAAATTTTAATCGCCAAGCTCTTCTATATGATATTCTCTAAAATATCCGCAAACACTTTTTAAAGATTTTTAGATCAGCACATTTAATTCCAATTCATATTAGAAATTTTATTTTGGCCACGATTGGCCAATGTAAATGATTTATTATGTAGTTAATTACTTAAATTTAACTAAAATCATAAACCAAATTTGACAAATAAAATGAAAGACCCACACCTCCTGGCACACTCGCCTATGTATTGATTAAGTTTTACTTTGATTTCTACACTACGATTCAGAAATCATTTCGCAAAAAGATGTAAACAAACCGAAAAAACACTCACTCTTTTCCTGCCTTAAACACACTATAGCATTAAATCTACCCGTCAAACCTCAGGTTTTAGATTACAAATTTTAACATATAAATTGCCTCATTATCCGCTTTGATCCCCACACTCCTGTCACTAGTAAATAAGAAAAAAATTAATCGGGGAGGAGTAACGAATTGAATTATTACACCGATAGACCGTGATGTAAAACAAGGGAAAAATACTATTTTGATTATTATTTTGTGGTCCGTTCTCAATTGCATACCTAATTTGATTTTTATTAAATATTGCCCATTGGTTAGAAAATTACTAATTCGGTAAGTTATTTTAAGGCAGGTATAAAAATAACATAATAACTTATTAATTAGAAGCCACATATTTATAATTGATCTTAAAAATTGGGTACAAAACAAGCTCGCGGGAAGTAGTTCACTATTACAAAAAATGGCATTTCAATTTGTGGCGTTATTCTCAATCAAATTTACAGGCTTATTAATGAATTAATAATAATTAACTCGGGCCTTCGGCCCTCGTGGGAAGGGGGAGAAGGGAAGGGGGATTGGGAGAAGGGAAAGGGAAGGGGAGGAGGGGAAGGGAAGGGGGGACGACTCATCTATACTCCGTATAAATGTATCATATTTGCTATGCAATTTATGGGCGAGAAAGGTGGGAAGGGGCGAGAATGTTTATAGGGGGGTATTAAATGCCTAATGATTAATTAATTTTTATACAAATTTTCCATTTATAGGCAAAATTTAATATAGGCAAAATGTAATATAGGCAAGGGTTAGGGTTAAATTTAGTGTTTGCATCTAGTTGCGTATTACATTAGTTTTTATGGCCTTTAGTGATTATGGGTCTAACAAACATTATATTATAAAACACCACAATGTTAAGAATTTGCAGAATTGTTGGGAGAAATTTTTTGTTGAATTTGAACAATTTTTAATTAAAAAAATCAAAAATTTGGCCAATGGTCATTTTTTCTCCATTGGTCAGTACCAACAGATACTCTATAAGTCAATGATAGCCAAAAAAACGGAAAAAAAATTTTGATGCTCACTTTGGCCAATGGTCATTTTTTTCCATTGGTCAGCAGCCAGCACACGGTAAAAGTGGATATAAATTCATAAGAGTAAAAAAAACGAAAAAAAAATTTTCGAAACACATTTTGGCCAATGGTCATTTTTTTCCATTGGTCAGCAGCCAGGACACGGTAAAAGTGGATATAAATTCATAATAGTCAAAAAAAAAGCAAAAAAAAAATTTTCGAATCACATTTTGGCCAATGGTCATTTTATTCCATTGGTCAGCAGCCAGCGGACGGCCAAAAAGTCATAATAGCAATGGTAGGAACAGGAACAATCATAATAGTCAAAAAATATTTTCGAATCACATTTTGGCCAATGGTCATTTTTTCCATCGGTCAGGAGCCAGCGGACGGCCAAAAATTCTTATTATCAATGATAGTAACAAGAACAATCATAAGAGTCAAAAAAACTCCGGGATTCTAACCCAAAAACTAGTTAAATTGCATAGCAATTAAAAGTAAACAACTTTTATTATGTTTATTATATAACATTGGTCAGCAGCCAGCGGACGGCCAAAAAGTCATAATAGCAATGGTAGGAACAGGAACAATCATAATAGTCAAAAAAAACGAAAAAAAATAATTTCGATTCACATTTTGGCCAATGGTCATTTTTTCCATCCCAGCGGACGGCCAAAAATTCTTATTATCAATGATAGTAACAAGAACAATCATAAGAGTCAAAAAAAACTTCGGGATTCGAACTAAAAAACTAGTTAAATTGCATAGCAATTAAAAGTAAACAACTTTTATTTATGAGATAAATTAACAAATCTTATATATAACACACCGAGGGAGATAGAGATGAGGGGTGGGGCACCTCTTATGCATTAATTTAAAAAATAACACAGCGAGGGAGATAGAGATGAGGGGTGGGGCACCTCTTTCTTATGCATTAATTTAAAAAATCGATAACCTAATATACCCAATGCAAATAGATAGGGACGGACGGACAACGGACAACCAAAAAACGAGCCCATAAGTTGCATAGCAATTAAAAATGTATATGAATTATGCCTCCTTTTATCATTTTATCCTATGACTGGGCGTGGGCATCCAATACATTACATATGCGTAGCCTGGATTTTCATCTGAGAAGGGCAGTTATGAATTGGGGAATGGCAAAATAATATTTTCCCTAAATTTGAGACATAATTTGAATAAATTTCAACGAGCAGCTAGAGGGAAGACAGGGGCGTGGGGGATTAATTGGTATAAGCTTTGTCTTTGAACAAGAGCTCGCGGGTTCAAATCCCGCTTTAAGCACTTTCTTTCAAAAGAAAAACTTATAATCGTCAAAACGGCTGTCCTTTTCATCCAAATATCTAGTGAAGCTGACCACTTAAGTGTGACAAAAGCTATAGGAAATTTTTTTATTTAGAGGGAAGACATCTCTTCTTCTGGTTGCACATTATACAAAAATTAGAATTAGACCTATAAAATATTCCACTGAATCTGACCTAACCTGACGCCGATGGTGAACATCTCGAGCAAGGCTCGGCCCTGCACGTATCCTAGTATCATGATGAGCGCTATAATGAGGAAGGAGTAGAAGGATAACTGTTTCCCAAGTCGGTCCATCGATTTTTGCAGCGGAGTTTTGGGCGTTTGTTCGGCTTGCATCATCTTAAATATTTCTCCGAATTCCGTATGCTGACCCGTCCCTATCACCACACCCTATCGCGAACGCAGAAAACAGGAAATTTCACTATAACCGATGGAAATGAAAATACCCGGAAGAAAATATATATGAAAATGAAAAAGCCAACCTAATTTTAATTAAGGTTGGGAGTTATTTGTAGTCTAGTGTTTACCCAACCAAATATACGGAACAAATTTTATTTTAGTCGAGGACACGATGTGTGGTAAGGTAACATAGACGTAATAGATTGCGGTTATGGTAGGTTTCCAAAAGTAAAGTACATATCTTTTGTATAGCAAAATCATTAAAAATTTCTATTTTCAAATAAAAACAGCAATTTAACCAATATCTCATTCCTAAATCGGAGTATCGAATATAGGCAATTTAAGATAGCTGGGCCTTTTCATGATTGTAGAATGATGCAAGGCAATCATATAATTTTTTTTCAATTTTTCCTAACATCTTAGACCTGTATATAATAGAATATTTATCAAAATTACTATGCCATTCCCACAACGGACGAGGGTGCCCATGAAGGCTATATTGGTCATGCGAGAGTGCACCATTCGTTTATCCTTGGTGCCCTCTTCACAGTCCGAGTCCGTAATATCGCTAGCACATTTCCGAGCGGGTTCGGTTTCTCCCGTAAAACTACTTTCGTCGATGGCGAGCCCGCTGCCCGAGGTTAGTCTGAGGTCGGCCGGAACCCTATCGCCCGTACCCAAAGAAACAACGTCTCCGGGCACCAGGTCTTTGGCCGGAATACGCATCACTGTACCACCGCCTAAGTTCAAATGGGTATTAAAGCTATAAGGCGACTAATTTTTAGCTAGGTTTTATTTGTGCTTAGCTACATAATTACATGAGCGTAGCCAAATGAAGGCTGGCCCTCGCCTTTATATCCTTTTTTTATTTATAAGCATGGGCGTAGCCAAGAAAGGGGGGGGGGCAGGAAGGGGTACTGCTCCCCCTCTAAATCCAAAAAATTGTTAAAATTTCTTAAAATTATGGCTAAAATTTCAAAAAATTATCATTAATGCCCCCTCTAATTCCAATGCTGGCTACGCCCATGTTTATAAGTATGCTAAATTAAAGCTACAATTTGAAAAATTACTTATGTTGCCCCTCATTAAGTGATAACGATTGTTTTTGTCACTTTTCCCCGTTAATTGAAATCCTAGCTTAATATGATTAAGATTAAATCTGATTCAGGCTTCCTTTTTAAACAATTAGGTCCGAGTAAGGGATAAGATGAACAATTTTTTGTTACAAAATTGTTATGTCCTCCGGGTGGTATTTACCTCACTTTTCAAGAAACCCTATTCTAATTTTAGTTTAATGGTCAATATGAAGTTTGTCCAACAGTTGTAATGTTGAGAAACTCTTTAAACCACTTGTTAAATTAAATTAAAGCAATATTCGGCCAAAAATTATAATCGATCAAACCATCGAGATACAAACCCAAAAAACACTGTATGTCATATAGATAATCATAATATTTCATTGAAGATAGATAAACATAAACGAGGGCCCAGACATGATTTAGATCAAAGGAATAAGAAAGAAAAAATGGATTATAATTTAAAAAGGCAAGACACATTTTTTGCGGTCCCTATTTTGTTAGAAAAACATATTATTTTGCAATTAGCGACGCCGAGTCTAATCCTAAAAAATGTTTGCCTTTTAATTGTCTTATATATATTTAGCCAGTTTGGCAAACATCCGATATATAGCAACAACCTGGACAAGTTGCAAAAAGAATTTATGTAAAAAGCTAATCAGTCCAGCCCATAAACAATAATGGGGAATTTGGGCCCGGGCGAGGTCAAAAAATTCAAACCAACCAGCGGTCATAGTGTATTTGCCAAAGCAAAATAAAAGTCAATTACAAAAGGAAATGCATAGATCCACAGCCATTAAACACCCTTTTAAGTTTCCACGGCAATTATGCAAAAATGACAAGTTGGACACGACAAGACAGGACACACACTCACTCACTCAAGACAACGAAAAGCGAGCCCATAAATTGCATAGCAATTAAAATAATGCTAAATTAAGCTGTGCGTGTTATTATTTATTAGTGGCATCTAAACCTACCTCCGCCAGATGCGGGTAAATCGATGAGACGGGAGCAAGTACATTGGTGGGGAACGAGTTTGTTGAGTTCTTGCAACGATTTTTCCGACCGATATTCCTGTACGAAGGCCACGGTCACCACAATCAGTATGGCCAGTGTGATGGATATGGCGTCGTCCACTTGCCTCATGCAGGCACTCACTAAGGCAGACACCAGGAGCAAGCAGATCAACGGATTTTTAAACTGTTGAACGTATAAATAGTGGTAAAAACATTATTCCTTTTTAATAAACATTCTCTACATATGGGCGTAGCCAGCATTTGAATTAAAGGGGGGGGGGGGCAATAAAGATTGGGGGGGGGGGGGCAAAATGAACATTTTTGCAAAATTTAGCCATAGTTTTAATAAATTTCAACAAATTTTTGGATTTAGAGAGCCGCCCCTCCCTTGGCTACGCCCATGTTATCTACAAATAAATATCATTTTTATATTATGGCCATATAATTTTCTATTTTAATATTGCAAACCAAAACCGAGTTTGGAAAGACACATATCCTTTAATTTATAATTTCAATCTTATTTTTGTCCCATTAAACCTTAGGCCCCCTCCCCGACCTCTATATATAATTTCCGTGAAAAAATATTTTAAATATATAATTAGTTTATATTATGTTTTAATCTTCCCCGGCCCTATAATTCTTTTAATAAAGTTGGTATTCTATTATGAAGCAGTTTAGTGTTGTGTATTATTATTCATTAAATTAATATTATAATGGCGAATAGCTTTGATCAACACTAGTAACACCCTACCTACATTATATTATAATTATCCTATTATAAAGATGAATTTAATAAGTTTTTAACGTGTCTAAATTAGTTAAGGGTTTGTTTTAATTATAAATAGATATATACAAAATCAAGAGCCCCCAAAAGCGTTTACAACTAATATGTGAGCACCGTAAGTTTGCTAATATATTAAACATTTTAACCAAAGGACGTTAAAAAACTTTTGGACAACAACATTATAAGCTTTTAGGAGCAACCAAAAACCATTAAAATTTACAGAAACACAATAAATGGACAGGTTTTCACATTACGTGTTTAAACAACTAAACTCGAAATTAGTTAATAAAGTGTATTTCAATATTATTTTTGTAATAACGCTAAAATCTTCCATTCGAAGGTAACACCCTAACAATTATAAATTTTTTGTTATATACTTTTAAAAATGCTGCGATTTTCACGTCGCGTCTTTAGCTGTATTGTTTTCCCATCTAACCCTCTCATCACTCAAATTTTTGATATAGCTTAGTTTAATTCAAAACTGTCAAAATCAGTTCAAAAATGGGTATTCACTTCTTTATTTCGCAATTCAAATGTGCTGTTAAAATATAATAAAGATGAAAATATATAATAAAGCAGGAGAATCAAGACATTATTAACTATATAAAATTTGTGCAACTACGACAAAAATATACATCAAGTTTGCCAAATTCAATTTGAATCCCTCACAAATAGCTGACCACACATCTTGTGATCGACACTTGTTACATTTTCTAAATAAAATATTGGATTTTTCGCTCATCATTTTTTAATTAAAATCTCTAATTTTATCAATTTAATTAAATTAATAAAGATGTTTTAAAGTTTCCTATCTCAAGCTTAAAAAAATCTCAGCTCTTGATTAAAAATCCAATATAAAAGAGACGATTAATCGAATAAACCGTGTGGAATTTTTACCACACATGTCTCGCTATGGGACCTAAGTTGTCTAACCTTAATTAAAAAAAATTACATTGAGCATAGCTTTAACCTAGGGGATGACCTGAACTAATTAAAAATAAGAACTTTAAACTGACGCAAATTAAAATCAATAACTATGACATAAACAGAAGATGAGTTATTTATTATACAAGTCGAACGATTTATAATCGAATTAAATTAATTAATTTACAGATTTTCGTGTTTTACACAAAGTTATAAAAGCATATGTTATTAAATAAATTATGGTTTTAGGACACATCCTAATAAATTAAGATTGTTTTATTAATAAACCATCCCTGAAACGCATAGGTTGCTTTACTACTAGACCTGGGCTAGTTATAGCCCGAGGTCCTTGTATCTTTGTCCTTATTTTTAAAAATAACAATCATTTAACATTAAATCAAATCAAATCAATTAAACTAAAATTATCCCAATTAATTAGCAAATTAGTGACATTTAAAAACGCCAAAATCGCTGTTTTTCGCAAATTTGACAGCAAATAATTTAGAAAATTATCGTACTAAGAAAAAACTAAAAATATATTTGTGTTCACCGTAAACAACTCTGCCAGAATCTGCACACAGTTTGCCGATTGATTTTTTTAAGTCTATTATTTATTTACAAGTAGTATTAATCAATCGCTGATAAGCTTGATTTGCCAGGAGATTAAACGTTAACTAACATACATGATCAAAAAATTGTATTTCGTCCTAAAAATTAATATTAAATTTAAGAATTCTTAGTAAATTGAGGGCAGCATTTTTACCACATAGAGCTCTTGGTCTATCTACCTGCAGGCACGGACTGGTTTTTTTAAAAAATCGATAAAATTAAGATACATTAAAAAAGCTTTTAACCCCGTCAAAATGACCGTTGTCCGGTTGTATAATTTATTTTACCAACTAAAAAATAGAGTCTCAATAAATATTTAATAACTGTAAGGGGCGTGGCGCAAAAACACATTTAGTTGATTATAGCTAAGGAGTCAGGATTTGTAGGCGCGATATTAAGTCAAACGAAGGAAAAACAACAATTTTCGATTTTGTCGAGTGAAGAAAGATCTTAATTTAATTATAAAATAAAATCCACAAATCACACTTAATTTAACATTTATCGTTTATGAAGCTTTTGAATATGCATTATAAAAGTTAGTTATGCCCTCGGAAAATACTATGATTCTGTATGAAACGGAACTTATTTTTTAATAAATTTATTCGACATAAATTAGCTACACATTTTGCACCTTTTTACTGATTAAATCTAATATGTAACATTTATTGGTATAAATAAAGGATAATTAAATTTCATGTCCAACTATAATATACTCACGATGTAAAAAGAAGACAGAGAACACGCTTAATCCGTAGAGTGGCCACAATACTTAGAAAAATGCAGCCAAAACCTTTTATTTACAAAGAAATTGCAAGCAATTAATAGTTAATTTAACAATAAACCACGCACAACTTAAAATTAATTAGAAAATACTCAACTCTTTATATATCTATATATAATTTTTATATGAATGTATATATAATTTTGGTATAAATGCCATCTATAAAATTTATTCTGTCAAATGATTTCACCCATAAAGTTAATTTCGATTAAAATTTATTGAATTGAGGTCTCGATATTTTTAAATAAAAATCAAATCATGGTTCATTTTTACAGGCATTTGTTTTATGAAAAAAAATGAGATGTATGCTTCAAATTAATTTAAGAGATGAATAAATGTTGAAAGTTACTAGATTCACAATTCTTATATCACCAAGATAAAGTTGTGACAAAGAGTTTGCATACCGTGGGGGTAGCCAATGGGAGGCAGGGAGGGGAGGCTGCCCCTATCTAAATCCTAAATTCTTTAAAATTTCATATAATTATGGCTAAAATTTTAAAAAATTGTTATTTTGCCCCTCCCTAAATCATAATTCTCCCGCCCCTCCAATTCCAATGCAGGCCACGCCCATGTTGCATACCCATATCCACGTGTCTCTGTTGTAGAGTTGTAAAACGACTGGGTTTTGTATGGTCGCCTTTTGGTTCAACTAAAATTAAGGGTCAAATCAGGTCTGGCTCCGAATTTCGACTAAGTCTAGAGGTTGACTAAGAAAAACAGACCAAAAATCCTTTGGTTTGTTTATGTTTAGTCGACTATAAGCAAAGGTCAACCAAACAAAACCAGGCTTTTTACAACACTACTGTTGCAAAAAATCATATCTAAAAATTAAACAATATTTGCACAAATCTTCCATCCAACAGTTGGATGGGGTATGGCTGTTTATTTTGAAAGGTGAAACGAAAGTTAGTTAATATAGTTAAGTAAAGAAGAGTGTCCCAAAATTTAGATTTATCAAATATCTATAAAATATCTTATCATGCAAGGATTGCCAAAATGGTATTTTATACTCATTTTTGGATAGCTTCGAGTTGGGAGTAAATAATATAGTTAGCGAACAATTTTATCTTCATTTCATCAATTTTAAGTGAGGTTCGTCTAATTCAAGGCTTCTCCGGGGTATAAAACTCTTTATTTTGCGTATTCGATCCAAAAGTTTGCGCTTTTAACCCAAACTTACCAAAGGCATATATGCGCAAAAATTAAACAAAAAAATATAACCACTCCACCTATCAGGTTATATAGAGAGCGGCGTAGCCAGGGGGTGGCAAAAGGGGGGGGGGGGGGGTGCCTCCCCTTCTCTAAATCAAGAATCCTATAAAATTTAATATAATTATATGGCAAAAATTTCAAAATTTCTCATTTTGCCCCTCCCTAAAATATAATTATTGTCCCTTTTAAATCCTCGGCTTCCTTATACTGCTGGGCAACCCCAAACGTTATATTGCTAGCTACGCCTGTGGATTTCAAATTGAATCGAATATTTTTGGTATTCGATTCGGATTCGGATTTTTTAAAAAAAAAATATTAGATTCGAGATTCGTCGAATATTAAAATCAAGATTCGAATTCGATTCGAAAAAAATTAAGGTTTCGAAATCGATTCGAATATATATTAAGTTTTTTTTAATTATAAATAAACTACTGTGCTTTTTAATTTGCATATTTGAAAATTTCTTGAAAGATATTTAAAAAAATACACACATTGATAAAAATAATAAGGCGAACAAAAACTATAGCGATACGTGTAAAAAAATCAAGAACCGACTACTATATTGCCTTTAATTAAAATTGGTGGGCCAAAATTCTTTACAAATTGCTTTTAATCGTAAAATATATATTGGCTGTCTTGCAATTTTTATCAAAGTCCATAATTTAATCAAATTGTGATCCACGTTCCCCATATGTGGATTTAAAAATTTTTTAATTAAAATTTTTTAAATTGTAGCAGGAAAAATAAATAAAATACGGTAAGATAAAAACAGCTAAATATTTGAGTGTCGTCTATTTAAATAAAACTTGAAAAAAAGTTCGATTTTTTAAGGATTCGATTCAGATTTTCGAATTCTAGCAGCGTAAATATTCGATTCGAACTTACACATAAGGATTCGAATCCGGATTTGATTTGAATTTCGAATCGAATCCGAATCGAATCTCGAATATTTCCCACAGGCGTATTGCTAGCTATAAATTAGTTAATTTAACAGATCAGCATTGCACAACTTTGTAGGAATAAATTATCAATTTTTAAGCGTGTGAAATGCTGTATTAACTTTAAATTTGCATGTTAATAATAAAACAAACACAATATGTTCCTTTAATACTAATTAATTCAACAGCCTTTTTTCGACATAAATGTAATTTTTCGATTTTTTTAACTATCTCGTAGTCCGCCCCAAATTATTGATTGGAAACGGGTCATGAAGGAGTGCTCTTTGTGAACTAAGTGATTGCATATTGGATTGAAATAGTTTTTTTAGTTTTTCAGATCAAAAAAAATTAGAGACCAAACACACCCAAATTCAACAGGATTGCGCCGATACTTTCAAAAATGGGCCATAGTGAGTCGAGTAAAACGTGTCCGGGCGCTGGCCTTTGAACGTCCATAATCCAAAAAGTATTGACCCAAAATGGCTAAAATTTTCAGAAATTACGACAAGATATAAGACTCACACCCTAACCAAACATTAGCCAAATCCGAGATTATCAGTCAAAAATCGTCTTTTTCGCGATTCGACATGGAATTTCCCAAATACGTTATTATTTAATTTTGGGCTCAAAATTTTATATCAGCCAACGCAATAAGAAAAACCCACAAAACAGTTCCCTAATTGAGTAATTTATCAATTAATAAAATGTTTTAAAAAAAATATACATATACTTTGGCCGTATCTAACCTGTTCCAGATATTTCATCCACCAAGGGTCTTCTTCGCCTATGACAAATTCGTTGAGACCGTGCAACCTTTTCCGATGTTCAACCTCCTGTACAGTTAAGCCTTGGGTTGGATTGCTTTGCAGACGCCTGCATACTTCGGAAACCGATAAACGACTTGCTTGATTGGCTGTTAGATAGTAGAGCATATCGGACATTAGATTTTATCCCGCGATCTTTCAACTCACAACACTATATGGCTGCTTTGTGTTGGACCTTCTACTTTAACACGGAGATAAGCTCTAGATTTATTTATAAAAAAAAATCAAAATAATAAACTTTCTATAGAAAAATTAGTAAAATTCCATTGTTTAAGAAGTCGCTCATGCCTTGTAAAGGGTAATTTACTTGAGCTTTTATCTCGGGGGAGTTTAAAACTATATTTATTTGTCTTTGAATTAGGGCATGAGGTAAAACCTATTTTAAATGCATATATTTTTAAAAAAAACAAAGGTTTAGCTTTTTATCGATCAAATATAATGAATCCACGATTTTCGTTTATAAATTAAGACAACCATTGTGGTAAAAGAAAGTCAATATTTTTCGACGTTCAATCATTTTATAAATTGTAAGTATTGCGTAAAAACATTTAATTTAATAAGCTTTATAGGCACCCAAAAATCAAAACAGGGTTCAGAGATCAAGATATGAAATTGACTACCGAAGATTTTTAATGATTATTAAATGCCTGCTCTAAATATTTTTGCAAATAAATTATCCCTTGCGTATTAAAATAATTAGGTTTATTATGCAAGAAATTTATGTTATGATAACAAGTTTAAGTAATACAAACAAAATCTTTAGGGATTCCACACGATTTTCAACGCATTTTTCTGTCAAAATAACGAACTTTTTAACGCCAAATTACAAATTACACGTATTTAAAAAAAATTCGATCAAAAAATCTAACATTCGCAACCTATTTAGTAATTCTAAAATTAATCGATTATAATAAAAAGAAGAGCGCAAAACTACTCCCCATTTCATTTCTAAAACCTTTCACTAAAACTTTACATCCTGTCACCCATGGACAAATTAAAACCGTTATTCAAAATTGAATATCCAGCCAAACTAAATTTTAACATTTAAACATTGTCATAAAAGGTATCTAAATAAATATATGCATAATTTATATATACCACTTAGTTATATATAGCGGAATATGGTTATATCGAGGTAGAATGATAAAAAAAATTGAAGACAAATTTACAAATTTTTTGAAGAATCCGATAGCTAGACGCCTGGGGAAGCATTAAATATTTTTCCAGCCAAAGCAAAATGGGATTAAGAGAGAAAAGTGTTTTTGAGTTAAATAAAAAGATTGCTGCTACATAGGTGTATTCATAAATAATTTATAAATAAAAATGCGAAAATAGAGTAAATAAAAAAGTAATTACCAAGTGCGTATGGTCTATATATATTGATCGATGCAATAAGGCAGGTATTACCCTCCCAAAATTGGTACGTGCGTCTTTAAAATATCGACCCGATTTCTAAGACAATAATAATTAATTTGCTAGAAATAATGGTCGTCACGTGGTAACCACATTTAAGGGCTTATCTTAATATCGGATTTTGCTGGTTATAGCATAGCCGTGTCTTAACTTAGAATTCACAGCAGATTTACATTTGAGACGCATAACATAACAGCGATTTTGTAAGATGCAAAAAAATTTCTAAGCTTAAATTTTGTATGTTTTGAACTTTTAGGTATCAGCAAAGTTTAAATTTAATATCAAGAGTTGAAATAAACAAAAAAAAACGTTTTTAACTATATTAATAATTACAACCGAGTTTGACACCTGAAATTGGATCGGATATCTAGACAAAAATAAATTCGCGCGATTTGAATCTGAATCCGATATAAAGACAAGCCCTAAAGTGCATCATATAAATTAAACGCTGGGCATGGGCGTAGCCAGTAATATATTAGGCCTACACCCCCACCAAAAATTGTCAATATCTGAGATGGTCGGTCGAATATCGTCTTTTTTTGACGATTCGACATGGAATGGCCCTATAATATCTTTATCTAAACTCGAATTATGTTGTGCCCCCCTCTCTCTTGCACTCATCAAATCAAATTTTAATTTAAAAATGTGATAAACCCAGGTTTTTTATCATTAAAAATGTGTAAAATTCCTGGCAACGTTCAACAAAGTCTTTAATTTCAAACCGAAACTCCGGTTTTTTAATTTAAATAAGACTCGCAGTGTTGGTTTAGTTCGGGTTTTGGGTGACGCATTCCTGCTAAAAAGTCAATAACTGACTGACGTGCTTGATACTAGCGTTGTAAAAAGGGCTGGGTTTTGTTTGGTCGACCTTTGATGTTTAGTCTGTTTATGTTTAGTCGGCTAAAACCACACAAAACCCAGCCGTTTTTACAAGACCATTTTGATACCTCAACACGGGTACATAGCCAACAAACATGTAAAGGGGCGGCCAGAATTTGGATTAAAGTGGAGCAAAAAGTTTGGCAATGTTTTAAGATAGGGTAAACCATTAATTTTGTAAAATTTTGAAGTTAATTTCAATCAATTTCTGAATTGTTCATATTTATTTGGCAGCTGCTCCCCTGACTAAGCCCTAAAAACAAGTTTTTATTTGAGTTAGAAGCATGGGCGTAGCCAAGAGGGAAGGGGGCAGGGAGGGGCGGCTGCCCCCCTCTAAATCCTAAAATTTGTGGAAATTTATTTAAATCATGGTGAAAATTTTCAAAAAATATTCATTTTGCCCCTCCCTAAATCATTATTGCCCCCCCCCCTCTAATCCTAATGCTGGCTACGCTGGTTATAAGACAAAATTCAAACTTTTAATGTCAAATTAAATCCAGATTAATAAATACTGCAAACTTACTTCGAAATAGATATACCCAAAGCTGCAAAGTTCATAGATAAATGACGAAGAACAATACTCTAGCTAAAGATCCCTGGTTGAAGCCAAGATTGGAACTAGAGGGAGCATGGGCGTACGCAGGGGGGGGGGGGCAGGGGGGGCGGCTGCCCCCCCCCCTAATTTTAAAAATAAGATTTTTCAATACAAAAACCCTCAAGAATTAAAAAAAAATTTGTTTTGCCCCCCCCTAATTTTGCTCTGCCCCACCCTCATTAGGCTCTGCCCCATTTTTTTTTTTTTTTTTTTTTTGCTCTCAGTAAAATTTTTGGTAAGGAAAAATTTTGGATTTGGATAGTCGAGACCTTTTTTTTTTTTTTTGCTCTTAGGAAAATTTTCGAAAATTTTTTTTTTTAATCTGCCCCCCTCTAATTCAAAACCTGCGTACGCCCATGAGAGGGAGGCAATAATGATTTGGAATGGGGTTTAAAATTTTTCCATTGGATTTAGAGAGGGGCAGCAAACCTCCCTATCTCCCCCGGGCTCATGTAAAAAATATTAAATTATTTTTAGGCTAAACAAAATTTATCTTTCTTATTGGCGTTTTAATACGTGCTAGAGTTATAGTTTGATAAGGCGTGATGAGATTGTGTAAACAATGATTGTGTTGTATACCTTAATATGAGTAAATAGTAGATCGACTATCAATAAAAATGAAAAAAGATCCTTTTTAGTAATTTTACCTAGCCCTGTTGAATCTACTATAAACGTAACTCAGATGGGACAGTATTAGTATTTATAAAATACTTTTTCTTTTTACAATGGGTGACAATCTATGTAATATATAAAAAAGTAAAAGTAACCCAGAAATTGCATACCAATTAAAAAGAAAAGATATGCAGAGGTTAAAAGGATCTAAATCATTCTCATCTAAAAGGGGCAAAGGGGCAGGGAGCCAAAAATTTGTTGAAATATATTAAAATTATGGCTAAAATTTTAAAATAATTTAGCCCCTTCTTAAATCCATATTGCCCCCCCCCTCTAACCCCAATGCTGGCTAAGCCCATAAAAGGCTTTGCATTTGACTATGAGGACTCCTGTTTTTGTCCAAGTTAAAAGCTGGTAAATTATTTAATATTACACTTAATCCTTTAAATTTACACTATAAATTGCAGAAAAACATCATATAAATAAAATAAACAAAAAATAATGTAGAATTTAAATCATTTTAATTTAAAATAATAGTAGCTTGTGAAACTACAGTAGGAACCCAAATTAACAAATGGTATCTCTTTTTTAAACTATGTTAAAATTAGTCAAAAATTAATTTATCATTTACTATATTAAAATCACAAGAATATATAGCAAGCAAATGTAATTTAAGTTTCCATAAATGTTTATTAAATTGTTAAAGTGTTGACTGTAATTTTAAAATTTTATAAACAAGATTTTCAATTTATATTAGACTTTAAATACTGCCAAATATAATTTTCTGTAATTTAATTAATATATTCCTAAGGTGTAACAACATTGTTTAATTTAACAAAATATGTTCAAAATAGTAAAAAAAAGCCTACCCTTAATAAAAATGTTGAAGATGATTAATAATTTAGTGTAATGACATCCATACCAATAATGCGAAATTTATTTAAGAAATGGAGAACCAAATAATAAATTGTTTAATTGTTAATAGGATTTAGGTTTACACATTACCTAATCAATTTGAATGATAGCAAAAGGTAAATTTGTTACATTAAACATATGACGTGCAAAATAATCGTTAGCTTGGAATTGTAATCTGGCTCGTACCAAGTCAAACGATATAAAGACACTAAATATAAAATCTCTAAAAATCTCTAAAAATAACTAAAAATCTCTAAAAATAACTAAAAATCTCTAAAAATCTCTAAAAATAACTAAAAATCTCTAAAAATCTCTAAAAATAACTAAAAATCTCTAAAAATAACTAAAAACCCTAAAAACACCTATTGTAATATGAATCACGTTCATTTTACTCAATCCCAAAAAAGAAAACCAATTTTAGTTTATCAAGATCATCATTATACAAAGGTCAATGGGACAGATTCAAAATCTTACTACAGATGTAGGGTAAATGAATGTGGTGGCAGAGGTTTCTATTCAGATGCAAGGTTTACAATGACACGTGCACATGACAATCTCCCACATAAAAGTATGTTAATATTAATTTTACTTATTATATTATAGAGTACCCTAATTATGGATTGATACCTTCAGATCTACCTATATCCCATTTGAGTAATTTAATTTAAAAACTTTTATCATCATTTCTTTAGACAGTGGATCTATACAAACATCCTACTTAAATGATGCAACAAATCTACCTATATCCCTTTTGAGTAATTTAATTAAAAAACTTTTATCATCATTTCTATAGACAGTGGATCTATACAAACATCTTACTTAAATGATGCAACAAATCTACCTATATCCCTTTTGAGTAATTTAATTAAAAAACTTTTATCATCATTTCTTTAGACAGTGGACCTATACAAACATCTTACTTAAATGATGCAATAAATCTACCTATATCCCTTTTGAGTAATTTAATTAAAAAACTTATATCATCATTTCTATAGACAGTGGATCTATACAAACATCTTACTTAAATGATGCAACAAATCTACCTATATTCCTTTTGAGTAATTTAATTAAAAAACTTTTTAATTGGTAAAGATAATAATGTTGTAATTATTAAGCAGTTGTATATAATATTTTTGTTAGTATTTTAATGATAGCATGTAGATAAGATTTTATTGTTATAATTTATAAATAATTCAAATAATTCTAACTTTTTGTAAATGTTGTTATAATTATATCTAATAAGAATTAATTTATTAAGACAGCAATATAATTAAAGAGATGGATATAGTAGCTTTATGTTTTAATGATTATTCATTAGAGTTAATTGCTAAAGATATTAACAGAAATTTAGAAACATATGAATGTTAGTGGTGTTGTAATAAACATACTTAATAGAGTTTAATTAGGATAATAGTTGTAATATTAAATGATTTTGTAAGTGTTATAATCACTATGTTAAAATAAGATAAGTGTTATAATGATTTTTACTTTTAAAGGCTAATAACTCTCTGAATACACCTATGTTAAAATAGATCTTCTAACGACTGTCATACATACAAAGAATAATATTTGTTGATTTCAAATCAATCAAACTTATATTAACATTTTATTAAATCAGATACTTCATATAAAAAAGAGTCAGGTTTTTGAGAACACATGCAGTATGAGGCATTAAAAAAACATAAATGTAAAGGATAATAAATATCAGTATAAAGCCATATAAGCCTATTAATATTATCATTTATAAGTAAGTTATAAATATTTATTGAATAAACTCTCTTCCTCTGAGAGATGTGAAGCAAATTGAATTTGGTTTTGGTCTTTGCTTTCAAAAATTTAAGATCATTAACTAAAAATTATATTAAAACTAATATCTAAAGGGATTTACTTTAATGATTGTTTTGAAATCCTTGAAGAGCTTCTAATAATAAATGTGCATCTTCAAGAGAACCTATTCTTTTGCTTCTATTTATAGGGTTTTTAGTTTGATAAGAGGTATCTTTTTGAATTTCCACTCCTCTCTATATTTTTAATAAAACTTTAACAGACTAAATATTTACATTTCGTAACCTTAACTACATGTCCAATTCAATCAAAAATTATATCTAAGCCAATATAAATTTTTTATCATATAATAAACTTTTCTAATTTAAACAAACAAATACAATTGAGTTAGGCAATTATAATTAAATTAATTTTATATGCTAAAGATTTATATTATAATATCCTTGCACCCTTTTTTTATATAATAACTTTTATACTAAAATATTGTTTATTATTTTATCTTTATTTTTATATTTTAAATATGTACCAAAAAGCGGTACTATGAAACATTTGACTTTATAACGTTTGACCCGGATTCATAAATGAAACTGCTGGCCGGGAAATGTCCGATATTTTTATAACGAAAAGGTATTTTAGGAATCTGAAAAAGCTATTTTACCCCTGGCCGCCTTGGGCATCTACGGCCAAATTTTCGCGCGAATCGGGCCGGTAGTTTCAGCATTTAGCCCTTTTTTAAAGCTAAAAGGAATTTCAGGATTCTGCAAAAGCTCTTTTACTCCTGGCCGCCCTGGGAACCTATGGGTAAAGTTTCGCGCGAATCGGGCCTGTAGTTTCAGAATTTAGCCCTTATCCACATACATACATACATACATACATACATACATACATACATACATACATACATACATACATACATACATACATACATACATACATACATACATACATACATACATACATACATACATACATACATACATACATACATACATACATACATACATACATACATACATACATACATACATACATACATACATACATACATACATACATACATACATACATACATACATACATACATACATACATACATACATACATACATACATACATACATACATACATACATACATACATACATACATACATACATACATACATACATAC